>OZ037936.1:75693757-78093757 GCA_964035585.1 Polytrichum formosum
CGCATGTAATGGGCATGTGACATTTTATGACACATAATACCTACAAACATGACATTCTACTATATAAAGAACAAACATTAACAAAGGGGAATCAACCCCAGTTCTTTACGCTCGGCTAGCACGTCACGCAATGTCCTTATTCTCCATAATGCACTCCCCCTCGTGTATTATGACCTATTACAGTGAATAGAAGCCTCCAAATTAAGGAAAGGAAAGGAAAGGAAAGGAGGAGCAGACTTGATCCGAGACGACCCTAAACTACTGGATGATGGTGGAGAGATACCCAAATCTTAAGGAAGAGGTTGACGGTTTGATTCCCGGCTGTGAAATCTCCTCTCTACTTGACAGAAACTTGCTAGGTGGTTACATGCCTCTTGTGCTTTGGCGCTGGCCTGTCGGTCTTCAGTCTCAAAAAAAGAAAAAGAAAAAAAAAGAAAAAAGAGAGGAGCAGACTGGCAACTGAAGTATGCAGAGTTTGGTGGCGGCTGGCGGCTTCGAAGAAAGTGAGAGATAGGGCAACCGGCCCTTCCGGTTGGTGCGGCCTTCCTTCGTTCGTTCTAGGACCTTCCTTCCAAGTTAGGGCGTCTTCCCCATGTACTAAAGCCTCCCGCGCCTCCACTCTGTGTCTCTCTCACTTATTCCTAGGGTTCTCTCTCCTCTTTCTCCGGGTTGCGCTCTCTTTCCAGGCCGTGTTGGTGCGGCTCTGAGTCTCCTGCTTTCATCCTTTGTGTCGCTTCCTTGGCAACAACGCTTGCTGCCGAGTGCTGCTGTAATGGCGGGCAAGGGTGAAGGGCCGGCTATCGGCATTGACTTGGGTACAACATACAGTTGTGTCGGCGTGTGGCAGCATGATCGTGTGGAGATCATCGCCAACGACCAGGGTAACAGGACTACCCCCAGTTATGTCGCTTTCACCGATACCGAGCGTCTCATCGGTGATGCTGCCAAGAACCAGGTGGCGATGAACCCTACCAACACTGTCTTCGGTGAGTTTCTTTGTTTGGCTTCCTGTCCTTCAGTTTTGACGCGTTCTCTTTTGATGTAGTATGTGGTAGAGATGTTATAGTATGCTTGTCAACTTGGCTGTGCCCATATAGTGCCTGTTACCTGTTTAGCGTCCTTCAATATTGGAAGACGGTGACTATGGCTTTCTGGAGCGTATGAAACCTTCATCTGTTGAGTTTCCGTCTAGTATGTAGTGTTATGGTGAAGGCATGTCTACATGTTTTAGTGCAATATGAATATTAGTACATGTCGACATGTTAGCCTTGCAACGGGGGATGTTGATTTTGAAAAGTCTCGCAAAGCTAGTATTCGATGAGTCTTGGTGGAGTCTTAGGGCCTCAGTTGGTTTTGTTTTAGTATTAGTTGGAGGTACGGCGGTTTGAAACTATGCCAGTTGCATTCCAGTGTATTCCATGTGGGTGTGAAATGTCCCTGTGATGTGTACTTTGGAAAATCGACAAATGTTGTATTCTTGTTGGTCTTTCTGAAGGATTGATTTTTTTATTCAGATGCTAAGAGGTTGATCGGAAGGCGGTTCAGCGATGCTTCCGTCCAGAGTGACATCAAGTTGTGGCCATTCAAGGTCACTCCAGGACCGGCTGAGAAGCCCATGATCAGCGTGCAATACAAGGGTGAGGAGAAAAGCTTCGCCGCTGAGGAGATTTCCTCCATGGTCCTTATCAAGATGAAGGAGATCGCCGAGGCTTACCTTGGGTCCACCATCAAGAACGCTGTCGTCACTGTTCCCGCCTACTTCAACGATTCTCAGAGGCAGGCAACCAAGGATGCCGGAGTTATCGCTGGTTTGAACGTGATGCGTATTATCAACGAGCCTACCGCTGCTGCCATTGCCTACGGTTTGGACAAGAAGGCCACCTCAGTGGGTGAGAAGAATGTGCTTATCTTCGATTTGGGAGGTGGAACCTTCGATGTGTCTCTATTGACCATCGAGGAGGGTATCTTCGAGGTAAAGGCTACCGCAGGAGACACCCATTTGGGAGGAGAAGATTTTGACAACAGAATGGTTAACCACTTCGTCCAGGAATTTAAGCGCAAGTACAAGAAAGACATTAGCAGCAACCCCCGTGCTCTTAGGAGACTAAGGACCGCTGCTGAGAGGGCGAAGAGGACTCTATCGTCCACTGCCCAGACCACCATCGAAATCGATTCATTGTACGAAGGTGTGGACTTCTATTCGACAATTACCCGTGCTAGATTTGAGGAGTTGAACATGGACATGTTCAGGAAGTGCATGGAGCCAGTAGAGAAGTGTTTGAGGGATGCTAAGATGGACAAGTCTTCCATCCACGACGTTGTGCTGGTCGGAGGTTCCACCCGTATCCCCAAGGTTCAACAGTTGTTGCAAGATTTCTTTAACGGGAAGGAGTTGTGCAAGTCCATCAACCCCGATGAAGCCGTTGCATACGGTGCCGCCGTGCAGGCCGCCATCTTGTCGGGAGAGGGCAACGAGAAGGTCCAGGACTTGCTTTTGTTGGATGTGACCCCATTGTCGACCGGTTTGGAAACCGCAGGAGGAGTGATGACGGTGTTGATCCCGAGGAACACTACCATCCCCACGAAGAAGGAGCAGGTGTTCTCGACATACTCCGACAACCAGCCCGGAGTGTTGATCCAGGTGTACGAAGGAGAGAGGGCTAGGACCAGGGACAACAACTTGCTCGGAAAGTTCGAGCTTTCTGGAATTCCCCCTGCTCCCCGAGGAGTGCCCCAGATCACGGTGTGCTTCGATATCGATGCCAACGGTATCTTGAACGTGTCCGCGGAGGACAAGACGACGGGACAGAAGAACAAGATCACGATCACGAACGACAAGGGTCGTTTGTCTAAGGACGAGATCGAGAAGATGGTCCAGGAGGCGGAGAAATACAAGTCGGAGGACGAGGACCACAAGAAGAAGATCGAGTCGAAGAATAGCCTGGAGAACTACGCATACAACATGAGGAATACGATCAAGGATGACAAGATTGCATCGAACTTGGACGGTGCTGACAAGAAGAAAATCGAGGAGGCTGTTGAGGCTGCGATCCAATGGTTGGACCAGAACCAGTTGGCCGAGAGCGATGAGTTCGATGACAAGATGAAGGAGTTGGAGAGCATCTGCAACCCCATCATCGCCCGCATGTACCAGGGTGGTGCCGGAGGCGCTCCAGGAGCTGGAGGTGCTCCATCATACGGCGGCGAGGATGATGCTCCATCAGGCGCTGGCCCTAAGATTGAGGAGGTCGACTAATTTCGATGATAGCATTGCTGCCGTGAATAGAGACATTGTTCCGGCACATGGAATGTAGAAATATTTTTGGCCGAATTGTTTAGGGCTTGAGCTCTATTTATTTGTGAGCGTGGCTCCTCGAGATATGTAATTGACACTAAATCAACGTGCTAATTGCTGGCTCCTCACATGGTGACTTGTTTTCTTGGCATGTGGTGGGTTTAAGGCTGTGTTCTCGGGCATGTCATACATTGTGTATGTCGTAAGAGCAGATCTGTAATGTACTTGTGCACAAATATCTTGTGACAATGTTGTATTGGGTCATGCTTGTTTTGCCTTGAAAATCACTAGTTACTGTCGAGTTCCTTGATTTAATTACTGTGAATGTCTTTAATGTAGCATAGCATATTTAACATTCAAGTAGATGTTCAGATCATTTCTCACATTGTATAACATCATTTAACATCACCTGTGTTATCTCCTATGCGGTAATAATTCTAATCGGAGTGAATCTACCTCGTTGTAATCTACATGCAGTGAGATCACAGATATGAACCTGTCACAGCTTCAGTCCCCTTTCCACTGATGTCTGCAACTCCTTACAACTGCATTTCAAGCAGTTCTAATGCAAAGACCCGTTGCGGGGTGAATAATCGAGTAGCGATGATATCGCCCGAGATGATGGCCAATGTGAAATTGGAAAAAAGTATTGTCAGAAAGTCTGAACTGCTATATGTTTTCGCACAATTTGGCTGACTTCAGCACATTCAGAAGCGCGGCTTCCTCCAGGTTGAGGTTGGATTAGCTGGAGATGTGTTGCAGCTAAGTTAGGCCTAGTGTGGGGTTTGGCATAGCCATGGCCGTCCCTTGCTTGCCAGAGTCTGCTAAACGCGGAGCGTTATTGAGTGGTGCGTGCTGAAGTTTGGGATGGATCTAATAGTCAGCTCCAGAAAGAGATATGTTTAAAAGGATTTGGACTATGTGCTCTAAATTTATTAATCATCTAGGTTCAATAATTAACATGATTGAAACAAAATTTGAAACATACATTTGGATAGTTGTCCATAGTGAGTAGAGTGAATGACTCGCAAGTATGTTAGTCAATAATAATCAAATGCTTGAGATTGGAAACATGCCCAAAAGTAGTATGGCCACCGCAACACTCAGATGCTTGAGAAATGGATAGCCCACATATAAGAGAGCAACCTTCTTTGAGGGGACCCCTCGTTTGCACTAAGGTAAGTGGACACGTGTTTAAAGGACATTGAACTATGTGTTCAAAACTTAATTAACTAATCCAGGTTCAATAGTCAACATTTAAAAATAAAATAATTTAAAAATAAAATAATTTAAAAATAAAATAAAATTGGGGGGACACATAATTATTTAAGAGGAAAAAAAATCTGCGCTTTGATGATGAATAAGATGTATTTGGACGAGCTCCCCACGTTATGAGGGGGTTGGTTACGGCTTGATTTTTGATTTTCTAATCATCTAAAGACAAAGATATATTCACATTGACTTCTTATAACTTCATCTCAATTCCATTTATGAAACTTGCAAATGTAGAAGCACTAACCTAAGTTCCTGTGGACCTCCTATTTGGTTTGAATCACACGTTGTCAAAGTCCATGACCATTTGTTCATGGTCCACCTTCCTTGACATTTATTGCATGTAAACCCTCATTCTGTGCAAAAGTTATGATGAACTACTCAATTGCACTAAGTGGGCTTATAGACGAGGATAGCTTTGTGTCTCCAGTGCGAATACGATTAGTTTAATCTCAAGTTTCAACATTGTACGCCCCCTGCAGCAAGAAGGAACCATTAATTGTAGGATTTGGTGGAGATGCGCATGTAGAACGATCCATACAACCAGATCTCGTCATTCTGGACCTCATTGAACGACGTAACCTGCCTGTACTGCTTGCCCATGAACGTCGTCGAGTTCGAGTCAGCACCGCTCGTGAGCTTCAGGTTCACGATCGCCAACAAATTGGCGTCCGAGTGCGACCTCCGCAGCTCCTGCCCGTACACCAACAGCGTCTTTGGGTGCTTCTTCGTCCATGCCTCGGCTCCCTTCGGAACTGCGTGCACCGCCGACAATGCGACGAGGAGCAACACGATCGCCCACCTGCTGCTAATCGTCGACGCCATTCCGATCAATCTCACAACAACTGGGTCAATTAATTGCTAGCCGGAAAATTGCAGAGTCGGAGTCCGGTCACTTGACCTGGTACTGAATTGATGGTCATCTGATAAGAGACAAGTTGATGAAGTTGATGAGATTGCAGGAACTACTAGCGAATTCTGCGGATTTCAGATCTGGGTCGCTGAATGTGATGTAATTCAGAGGTCGCAGAGACATATGTACGATGTCACAAACTTAGGGCCTGGCCGCGCATGGCGGTTCCAGGCCGAAATCGGTCACAAAACCTGCAAAAACTGCCCACCAGAGGCCGCAGCAGCCCGATCCGGAACGGAGCTCAGACCGTGTGTCAGGGGTATGTCGGTCCCTGGTCGGGGCCAAGATAACGGAAACCAGGTGCTTGGACTTCGGGTTTGAAACATTGGATTTCCTCTCTGTTAAGCCTTCTTGCCGAGATGAGTCTCGGCAGTCGACGGACATACTCCACCCACCTGCCTCATCAGCTTCGTTCATACTGCGCTCGCGGGTGCCCAAGTCGTGGGGTTTGCTCCTCGCGGCGGGAACTACTGCTGTCGGAGTCGCGCGAGCTTGCGAGGTCGGCCGAAGGCAGCTCCTGCGGCAGTTCAACCTACGCCTGTGTGTGTGGGAGCTTGGGCACTTGGATGCGAGGCTGCTGCGCCGTTGTGGACACGAGGGTACAGATTATTGGGCCACATTCACCGTCGAATTTGGCATCTAGGTGTGTGCATGGGATGGCTGTTTTAGAAGCTGCAGGTGTGTGCGCGCTATGACGAGGATCGTGAGGAGTGGCTACAGTGCACTGAGAGCTGGCGGATGGTTGGTGGATAGTGGCGACATGTGCAACTAACGCTGTCGGAGGTAAGTCTCCTCACCCTCGCAATCAATTCGTCCGGCTTCCTCCTCCCTGCAGGGCATTCTTGATTTCCTCGAAACCTCAGTTTGATTTCGGCTAAGCATCTTGCTTGCGGTTTCGAAATCACTGCCGTGTGGGATTTCTAGTCGGCCGCGCCTCCTGACACACCAGATTTTTTCCTTCCCCCCCCCCCCCCCCCCCTTTTGAATCTCTCCTGTGTCGCGTAGCGCTTCCAGTGGCCATGCCCACAAATTCCGATGTCGCACTCTGTGGCCAGCTCCCATCCGCGTCCTCGTGCCTCCTGCGATCGGAGCTGTGGCTTCAATTGGGGAGGCCCTCATGTGTGCATGCGTGCCTGGGATGTACCGAATCTTAGCAGAGGCTGTGAGCCGCATGTGCAGCTCTGGAGGTCGAGGAGGAGCGTCGGGGAGGAGCGCGGCAGCTCACGGCATCGTCGACCGCGCGGGGATCCAACTCTACCAGGTGAGAATTCTCCCCGAGGTCGTCTCTGTTGTGGGGATTTGCTGCTTTATACGAGTTTGGACTTCATCACCATTTCCGCGCATTTGTTTATGTGCCTGCCGAATTTATTTGGCTACATGCACGTCTGTTTGTTTGGCAGTTGCTTGTTTGGATATTGGACCACCCTATTTTTCACGACTCCATCATTGGCCATGGCCAGGGCTTGGGTTCCTGCATATAAATCATGAGTTCTGCGGTTTGGATTCGGGAAATTCGCTTGTGTCTTCCCCCTGTCATCCTATTTAGAATCTGCAATCAATATCCGTTCCCTAGATTTCTGAGACGCAAATATTTGGCAGTTGACTTCGGCTTGTTCTTTTGTGCTTCTGTGCCAAATATTGTTTAGAATTACGAATGGAATGTGAGGGCAGCTCTATTTGCAAGTCAGACTTGAAATTTTCAAAAGCTTTGGGATCCATACTTGCTCAACTCGTTTCAAAGCACAGCCCGGGTCTTCTCATTGTTGTAGACTCTGATTACAGTACAATTGGCAAATTGTACCCAGATTTCAACGCGAGTATAGAATTTGAAGTAACCATAAAATAAAAGTTTGTGGGGAGGAATTGTCGAGCTCTCAAAGAATTGGGTCATTCCATTGGTCCAGGCAGCTTCTCCCGTGCACTGATGTGCTCAATTTAGATGATGCCACTGTGGCATAATTTAGACAGTGGCATAATTTAGATTGAGCTAGCTTTCAATTTGGAGCAAGGTATGTGGGTGTTGAGTGGCTCAATTTTCGTGTTCTCCAACTTCTACAAATCAGATTTACGCAACGAAACTTGTCTTCCATTAGCAAATCCATGATGAAGCATCAAAAAAATTTGGATTCAAAGTCGGACTTCTATTGATTTAGTTTTGATCATCGTAAGTGCACATGTATTTATCCCTTCGCTGAAATTATGCCTAGGTTCCTTTGGAATGTGAGGGAAGATTTGGTCATGATAGCGCATGCATGTGTGTGGTTGGCTCTTGCATGTGAGAATTTTATACCATGTGGTGATAATCTTCATATTCATTTCTTGATTATGTGATTTGAAGTTAGCCTTGTTGGATTAAGCATGTCTTATGCATGCGAGGTGGGTGCAGAAGGGTGGGATTCAAGCATAATGGAAGCCACTCAAGACTTGAACTAGGGTGCCGAATTTCCTTCCACCCAGGTTCCATTACCAACGACTTTGACGTATGTGCGGGTCTTGGTGGGGATGAACCGCTCGCGGTCGACACACCCACCGATTCGCGTGGAGGTAGGGCCTCAGGTGGATGTGCTAGTAGAGTTTGATCCGCATTTGGCTTGTGTACTTCGCAATCGCAGTCGGCTCACAAACCTAGGGGTCCGAATTGGATTGAGGGTGAAATGCTTGTGCTCATAGGTCAAAAGCATTTGGAGTGGGATGGTAGACACAACTTCATCCAACCTTCTCTTGCAAAGTTTGTTTATGGCTCAACTGCTTGGAAGTTGGTGTTGGAGGGTGGCATGTTTGTAGTGGGTTTTAGAGAGAGATGTAGATCAAATAACGAACAAACGGGATATCTTGATCAAATGCAAGAAGAAAATTAATGATTAGGATGCTCCATTTGAGAGCTACATGGTATTAACAAACATGTGTGTTAGATAATGTGTGCGCACATATACAAGGTTGGTCACAAAGTCCGGAGGTGTAGGCAAGGTTTTCATTTGAGCTTTTCCATTCGGCATTGCTTTTTTTTTGCACGACACAACATGCACTGTTCATCACCTTTTATAGGTGAAGGGTGGCCACTCAATGGTGTCTACACCAATGTAAGATTTTATACACAAAGGAGGCTAATCAAGGAAGCATATTTGGATGCATTCTCATGGATGTGGGTTTGGTCTATGCAAACATTGTAGCTATCTTTTATGGTGTGCAAGTAGAGGGATTAAATTTGTACTTGGTGTTGAACTCTATGTGTGACATGTGCATAAAGAGAGATTTGATTACGAAGTTGGGGTTGGACAACATGTTTGAAGTGTGCAAGAAGGATGATGTGAATAAGTACTAGAAGTTGGATTACATGTGCGACATGTGCATAGAGAGAGATTTGATGTGTGAGTGAGGCTAGACAAATTGTTCGTGGTTTGTGCAAGGAGAGGGAGTTGAGGTTCGATTACGTGTGAGAAGTATTGAAGAAGACTGACTTGCATTATGTACTTGAGGTTGGATTACATGTAATTAGTTTTCAAGAAAAGTGACTAGATGTGTGAGTGAGGTTGGTTCCTATGTGTGACATGTGCAAGGAGAGTGATTTGGATTATCTAATTGAGGTGGGATTACATGTGTGAAGTGTGTAAGAAGGATGATGTGACTATCTACTTGAAGTTGGATTACAAGTGCAACATATGTATATAGAGAGATTTCATGTGAGTGAGGCGAGACAATGTGAGTGGCTTGTGCAAGGAGAGGGAGTTGATTATGTACTTGAGGTTGGATTATATGTGTGAAATGTGCAAGAAGAGTGAAGTGATTATCCAGTTGAGGTATCATTACATGTGCGACATGTGTAGGGAGAGATTTGATGTGTGAGGTTAGACAATGTGAGTGGCTTGTGCAAGGAGGAATTGACTATGTACTTGAGGTTAGATTGTAAGTGTGACATGTGCACAGAGATTTGATTATGTACTTGAGGCTGGAGTACATGTGTGGCATGTGCATAGAGAGTGATATGATGTGTGAGTGAGGTTAGAGAGGGGGCTCCTTTGAACTTGGCTTTGAGGGAGGTTCTATATGTGCAAGGCATATGTAAACACAAAGTGAAGGTCCACACATTTACCTCTTTACAAAGTATGTGGATTGATTGATTGCCAATAGTTGTCTATGTGGGAGAGGCCACATATGAAAAGAAATACACGGCAAAGGCAACGATTGAGAAATTGCATTTGAAAGTCCACACATATATATGTGGAAACTCATAAAGCAATGCGGTTATGTGATTATCTAGTTTTAATGCATAGACTACCAAAACATTGGGGAGCTTGGGTGTGACGCTACTATCTGAACGACGAGTGCACCAAAGGTGGCATCCACATTGGCCAACCTTTCCCTTATCTCATGAAATGGATCAATGACCTCATGTGGAGTAATGTCTCTAGGTTGGCGTTGGAGGCCTCGGTCATCATCCCAAAGCATGGACAAAAGCGATTGTCCGAGCACATGAGACCAACCTCAGATTCCGAATCATAACGCAACATAAGTGCTCTGAGGTCACTGCAATTTTCTTGGAAAGGTTGGACGGAGGTTGGTCAAAGATCGGCAGGTGCGGCACTACACCAACCACCGATTGCCAACCCCTTACCGGCTTCACTGGGCCCGCACCCATTGTTACGGTTAAATTGCTGCCATGTGCGGCCAGGCCCTTACACGAGTCACTTACACGAGTCTTTTTGCATCAAAGATGTTGAAATCCGTGGAGGATTATTTTTTGCCTGTGCCCGAGGGACAGCTATATAGTAGACTTCAATAGTATTTCACTGCAATCTGTGAAGCCAATATGTGTTGGGAGTTAAACTATGGTTTGTGTTGAATTGTATTATGTTCCCATTCCGCTTTTGTCAGATTTCTGTATTGTTGGAAGCAACAAACATACTGATGAATATGTTGAATATTATCTGTTGGCTTATATTGAGATGTCCCATGGTTGTCAGATTTCTGTATTGTTGGAAGTTTTAGACCCATTAAACGTGCTGATGATTATCTTGGGACTTTTCTCTGGTTTATGTTGAGATTGTATTCTGCACTAGTCAGTTTTTTGTATTGTTGGAAGCAACAAACATACTGATGAATATACATGTTCGATATTCTGTGGTTTAAGTTGAGCTTATGTTCCACATTTGTCATATTTCTGTATTGTTGGAAATTTTTGAGCCATGGTCAGTTCTCTGACCCAGTAATTAAACATGCTGATGGAAATTTTGGGAGTTTTTCTGTGGCTTATGTGGAGATTATGTCCTGCAGATTTGTCAGATATCTGTACTGTTGCAAGTTTTAGACACAAGAATTGATCATGCTGATGAGTATGTTGGGATCACTTCTGTTGCTCATGTTGGGGTTGTGTTCCACATTAGTCAGCCTTCTGTATAATTTGTTGAGAATTTTAGACCATGAAACAACTGAAAATGCTGATGAACCTGATGCCTTGAACACCTATTTTGAGATTATGTCCTTCACATTCGGGGCACATTTGTCAGATTTCTGTGGATTATTGGAAATTTTGAGTTACGATCACTTGTTTCATTGTTCCAATCCGCATTATTTCCTCGTGATCTGATGATCAGGTGGAGGCGATTCGCAATGCCACGCACTCCATCCAGCGGGAGATCAACTCCGTGAACGCTCATCGACGCAGTAGGCGACAGAGCGCTCCGCGGCGGCAACTTCCAGGGCACGCCAATCGGCGTGTCCATGGACAACCTACGCCTCGCCATAGCCGCAATCGGCAAGCTGATGTTCGCGCAATTCTCCGAGCTCACCAACGACTACTACAACAACGGCCTACCCTCCATCCTGAGCGGGGGGCCAAACCCTAGCCTCGATTACGGGATGACAGGAGCGGAGATTGCCATGGCTTCCTATTTCTCCGAGCTAAACCACTTGTTTAATCCAGTCACCACGCATGTGCAAAGCGCTGAGCAACATAACCAAGACATCAATTCCCTCGGTTTGGTATCCGCACGCAAAACCGAAGAAGCCATCGAGATTCTCAAACTTATGAGCTCGACTTGCGTGATTGGTCTTTGCCAGGCAATTGACCTTCGCCATCTCGGAGAAACGATGAAAGCCGCCGTGAAGGTCATCATCACGCAAGTTGCGAGGAAAATTTTGCATCTAGGTCACAATGGTTACAGCCTCCTGTCTGCGTGATTCTCCGAGAAAGATTTGATCAAAGCGGTGGATGAGTTGCATGTGTTCAACTACATCGATGATGCATCCAACTTCACCTATCGCTTGATGGCGAAGCTGCGACAAGTTTTGGTTGAGCATGCCCTTCAGAACCTTACTAAGACCGAAAAGATTTCGATTTTTCACAAGATTTCGGCGTTCGAGGAGGAGCTTCGGAGGAGGTTGGAAATCGAAGTGCCTTTGGATTGGAGGGATTTTGACACTAACAAGGGATTTTCGGCCGTCCCGAACAGAGTTTTTGATTGCCAAAGTTACCTGATCTACCAATTTGTGCGGACGGGGCTAGAGATGAAGCTGATTTTCAGGAATGCGAACGATTTCCCCGGGTGAAGATATTGAGCAAGTTTTCGTTGCCATCTGCCAAGGGAAGCATGTCGCTCCGCTGCTTCGGTGCATCGAAGGGTGGACTGGTGCTCCGGGACCGTTTACTTCATGTTGATGCATGTAAAAATTTGACAAACAATTTGCAAAAGTATAAGCATATAATGCATGTCATACGAAATTTTGAGGTCGAATGGTTTAGTTTTGAACAGGATGTATCGAAAAGGAAGGATTTGTTCAGACTTACGGATTGCTTACGAACTCCACCTGTTGGCGATTTTAAAATGTTCATCGCCAGCTCACTGTCAGATTTTTGACAATGGATGAATACCATAGCCACCTGCAGTGTCTATATGATCGATCACTTGGCACTTCTCTTACGGCAAGAAGCTGGTCTTATTAGATAAGTGACCGGAGACACATGAGAGATGATATACAGCCAGTTCTAATAGTTTTTGGAGAGGAATGTAAGTTAAGATAGTAGGCAAGAACAATCGGGGACGGCAACATGCGTTTATAATTAGAGATTTATTTTCGGCTATCATGCTTACTCTTCTTTCACAAATCTTTCACTCTGCACTCAAAGCAAAGTGCAAAAAGGATCTACATGCCAGGTTATTCATTTTGAATTCCTCCAAAAATGGTATAAACCGCATTGGTACTTTCTCAAGTATAAAGTTATGATGCGTAAGTACAGTGTGTGTCAATGATCAACTGGCATATTAGATGTGGGCAATTTAAACTGCTTGCTCAAATCAGATGCCAAGCGGAGATAGTGATCGCTAGTGACATGGACTCCATTGTCGATGTTAAGGTACAAGAAGTTGCCATCACTGGGTGTATCTGTCTTTCGGACGGCGGCCTTGAGCATAGCCGTCCCCTCGTCGAGCTCATCAAACATGGCAATGTACACAAAAGTTTTCTCTCGTTGTAGTCGGTCTCGCACAGCGTTTGCCTGAGCCGTAAAAAATGCCCCTCCTAGTCGCGGAATCGAATTAAATCCACTCAGGTTGTCTATTTGATTGGCGTTCGAACCACCCGGGTAAATCACGGGCGCAAAGTACTTGCCATTACTGAAAGTGAGATTCTTGTCCTCCACTGTAAACTCCGTGAAGGAGTTCTCGAACGTCGCGATGTTGTTATACCGTCCTATCGACCATGGCTCAATACCATCGAACTGGAGATAGGCGGTCAAGTAATCCGCCTTACTATCTCCGTTCTCATTGCGCCAATGGAACGGCACGCCGCCGAGCACGAAGCAATTCGCTTGGTGCAGGAACTCAATCGTCTGGATGGCTTGTTGCGGTGTTCCGGGGCGATCCGTGAACCCGAAACCCCAAACCGTGACCACAATCTTGCCATCGTGATGCTGGTATGCCGGAGATTGATCGACTTTGAGCACTTGCGTGAGGTAATTCCAATCCGCCTTCAGATCGTCCACCAACGTAACATTATTCACGCCGCTAATATCATACATGATGCTAAACGTGCGGCCATACTGCTCCGCGGCCGCCATCACATTCTTCGTGACGTTGTTACGGATCGCAAAGAACCTCGGGTCCTTAAGCTCTCCCAGGAATCGCTGCAAGCAAACGCCGTCCAAGTCGTAGTCGCGCATCCATTCGAAGTGTTTCTCGACGGTGGAAGCTTGCAATGATGAAAACACGCGCGCCGGCGTGCCGTCCGCGTAGTGCATGCCCGTCTCCTCCGTCTCGGTGTACTCCGACATGTCGGGCCACACATCCACATTTGCGTTCGCGCCATTGAAGAAACTCACGTCGTGACTCCAGTGTCGCCAACCCACATTGGCTCCATCCGCCGGAGTGTTGAACCAGCCCTGATATCCAAACACCACCTTCCCATCAAGCGTGGACGGATCGGAATCAGCTCCCGCACAACTCTTAATCCCTACTAACAGTACCACCACCCCACACAAGGCAATTGTAAGATACATATTTGCCACTGCCGTCGACAATCTTACAGCCATGAAATTGGACCTGCCGTATAAACGCTTTCGAACCACCCCCACAACCTTGACCTCTTCTGCCATTGTATCGAAGAATCAAGCGAATTGCACCAAGCACCAAGCTCCAGATGAAACTAGTTATACTGTATGTTCCTGACCCGATCATAAGTGGTTCAAGGGTCCATACCGACACTGAAATGCTCACGATCACCAAGGTGGAAGACTCGAAGTCTACACCGAGTGAGATTACCTTAATTACAAACGCAGCAGGTTAAGTGCACGGATCAGGATCCGGGGAGATTTTTGGCAAAATCGGTCAAGATTCAAGCAGTGTTTGCAAGTCCAACCGGTGACATGTTGATATCTTTCGGTACGTGTTTCCATATGAATTTGAGGTGTATTCTATAGATTGATCGGCCATTTGCTTAAAGACTTGAACTTGGACCGGTCATTTCTCAAACTCAACCTGCCCATCTGTAACAGTTACAGACCACGGAAAAACTAAACTGGCTTGAAATAGACACGCGTCCAAAAGGGCGTCAAGAATGCAGTAAAACAGTAAAACTCGATAATAAAACTCGATTTCTAGCAAAGGCACCCCAAATTCTATTTTTAACCAGTTTAGTTTTTCCGCAGAGGGTGAGAACTACACTATTTTGGTCTAATTAGTGACGGTTACAATTTGGAGTTGCGCATTGCTAAATCATGCTACTGAGAGTATCATTTGTTACCCAAATAACATAAGTACACTAAATATGATATTTAATGTCATATGGCATTTTATGTCACTGCAGTAACTATTTTAGGGACACTTTCTATGGATAAGTTTACAAATACTGTCATCCATTACTTTCAGTTCATCCAAATGCCAATTATTGAAACAGAGTTTGGTATAATTTGCATCCTAACAAATCTGTGATGAAATATTGTCATGGATGATTGAAATTTGGATGAAAAAACACTTAGTTAGTGACATTACTTGCAACACTTTAAATCTATAATGCCCATTTTTTTCCACAAATACTGTTAGGTTAATATTTAGTGTTGGTGACACTACACTGCGGTTTACAATTTGTACAGAGCAAGAAAATTAGAATTGGTGACATTAAATATTATATTTAGTGTAGTTAGTATGCACACCAGCGAATATGATATAATTTAGTTGGTAAGAAACGATAAATTTGGTAAAAATGTATAGCAACACGTAATTCTCAATGGTAACCTACACTAATTAGACAAAATAGTATAACAGTTGGATGTCGACATTCGTGGGGGATGGATTAGCCCAAGTGATTGATTTGAATGTTGGTCATTTTTGTGGGTTTAAACTATTCAGACATACTTAGGTCAACTTAGACGTGCTTCAATGAACGGGGAGAACCAACCACTACACTGTTTTGTCTAATTAGTGTGGCCCACATTAATTTTACAGTACTTCCCTTGGTTAACATTAGTAATTTATAGTATATTCCTTGCTTTGAATTTTCATCTGCAAGGTTGAATTAAGTCATCCAACCCATCCGCAAGGTTGAATTTTCATTCCTTGCTTTGAATTTTCATCCGCAAATATGCAGACGAAAAAGCCTGCACTAATTTGCCACGAAATTACAGTGGGCCACATCACATGATAATAAAAAAATAGTGTGGGTAGTTGCGATATAGTGTGGCCCACACTAACTAGACAAAAAATGTAGTTACATGATCTGGCTGAGGTCTGAGAAAAAACCGGTTGAAGTTCAAAACTTCAGAAAAATCACCGATCATTTTAGAGGAATATATAGAATATACCTCAAATCAACAAAGAAAGATCGAATCGGAAACACTAGGATCTTGGTTGATTATGGTCAAAATCCTCCTGGACTAGCGTCCAGGAGATTTTTGGAGGATGATCGGTCGAATTCCTAGTGTTTCCAAGTCGAACAGGTTACATGTTGACATCTTTCGGTTTTCTTTATTAAATTGGGGTAAATTCTATAAATTCCTCTAAAATGGTCAGTAATTTTCCTGAAGTCTTGAACTTCAGCCGGTTATTTCTCCAACTCAACTGATTCATCTGTAACTGGCAGCCAGTTCTCCCTGTTCATTGTCCCGGACACTAACGTGCTTAACTAATCAGCGGCATGATTTCTGGATGGCTATAGTGTTGTTTCTGCTGATCTTAACATCATTGATGATGTCTGATGCTCTCAAAGTACCCCTCGTCTTACCACACACTAGTAGGAATGGTGGGTCCACGTGACATGCCAATCTAATACGAAGTATCTAGAATGACACTGGTTGACACTGGTTGGTGATTGTTGACTCAGCATATAACTAGTGATTGGTTGGTGTTATATAATCAGTAACCATTTGGTGTCATTCTAGACACTTTGTGTTAGATTAGCATGTCATGTAGATCCATCATTTCTACTAATGACATAAGGCCCACAAATCTTACATTGAACTTTGGTAGTACACCATTTATGGTATTTAGTGTCACATGCGTAATAGTGTCACTTACCCTATTTTGAAGCGTATGCTAGTTACATTGATGATTAACAACTTCACCATTAGTGTCACCTCATGACACTTGGCGTTCAACTAGTGCGCTTACTAATATCTTGGCATGAGTATGCTCAATAGTGTTATGAGGTACATGCCTATGTTACACACATGGTCTACAAGTTGACTAAAGTGTACACAAACAACACTTGTCATTAGTACACTCAAGAATATCTTCCTCTTTGGATACAAAAATGTAAACACATGACACTTGTCATTTGTATGCTCAAAAATATCTTCCCCCTTTGCATGCTAAAACACAAGACTATCATCCAAAGTATCCCAATGTGCTACTCTAAATATCACAATGTAGATATTTTTTCACTTATGTTGACAAATGGAATCATATTGCCAATTAGTGGAAGTGACACTTTGAGACTTCTAGGCATCTAGTTTAGGCCCTTTGCAAATAGTGTACATGACACTAAATACCATAAACGGTATAGTATGACGATGATACATACAACCTACTAGGTATTATTAACCAAAACATGATAGTTACATTAGAATTTCAGTCATGACACCAAGAGAGTTTTGACTTTTGGGGCTGGAAGTCAACTTGATCAATATCAACAATCTACACTAATATGTGCCTCATGCTAATTTATCAACATTCCACATTATTTGAGATTTTATTACTACAGCAACAAGATACAATACTTATTTTTTGATGTGGTTGTTCTATAGATGAATAAACGAAGTTATAAGTTTTTTGTGATATGGTTTCAACCCAAGGTAGTTTTCATGGGTAATGAACCAACCTATTCACACAGGAATCTAATTGCACATATAATGTAATTAGTAGTAAGTACTACACTAAACATAGGAATGAAGGGCACATCAAAATTGGTGTGTCATGCTAATTAGAGTGGCCATTGTAATATAAAGTAGGCAACCCTTCATTGTTGACCATTGAGCACATATTAAAACATCAAAACCCTAAATTCACAATTATCAAGTGAAACCATCCAAGATGACCATTGAACACCTTTCCCAAACAACCTCAACCTCAACACTAACAATTTTTTTTATGGTTTGTGGCGGTTTTATCAAGTTAAATTATCCAAGATGACCATCAATTAGCTTTCCTAAACGACCTCAACCTCAACACCGACGGTTTATGACCTTGCCTAACCTCATCAGCTTGCCTCAACCTTGCCTCAGCCTACCTCAACCACCCCCAATAATATATAGGATGTGTTGAAAAAAGATTGAACTATGTGCTCAAAATATGTTAATCATTTTGAGCTCAATAGTCAACATATGGGAGGGCGGGGGGGGGGGGGGAGTGGGGAACGTATATGACCATTTAATGTCTACAAAAATCTTCACTTTGACGATGAATAAGATATTCATATGAGCTCCAAAAATTATGAGGAGAATGGCTATGGGCACAATTAGGAATTGGCATGAAGGAGACCATGACATTATTAAGCAGTGTCCGTTCGTTCATGTGGGCCCTGAGAATATAATCATGGGATGCCACAACTAGTGCAGATTCAGACGAAATCTGCACTAGCTGCGACATCCCATGGTTATATTCTCAGGACCTTCATGAACGAACACACACTGCTTAATAATGTTATGACAAGGCTAAAAGTATCCACTTAAGACCTGCTTATAACACATATTTAACTAAAACTAGACGTATGAATTAAAATTAGACTAAATTAGAACGTGATTACTATAATCACGGGCTTAAAATAGTAAATTAAAACAATTAATTATGGTAGACAATGTAGGTAGAGAATAAAATTAGCGATAATGATGTAAGGAAAAAAGGAAAACCAAACATAACATGGGGAGATCTCCCGATGCTAATCACCAATCTGTAAATTATGGAGGCAAAGTAAAGAAGCATCGGGAGACCTCCCCGTGTTCTCATGTAACACAATTGGGGAGTACGACCACCAAAGAATAGCATCCCACACTAATAGGAGAAAACACATAACATAAGAAAACTAAAAAAACAGTATGCAACAAAGTCTCCTGATATGGGACGAGAAGAGAATGGCATGAAGTCCCCAACATGTGCGTGGAAAGCAGAAAACATCGGGAGGTCTCCCGAAAACTGGATGACACAAAAAAATGCAGTGTGAAGCAATTGAGAACAAAAATCACATAAAATGTGAAAGAAATGAGCACGAGCGAGGATATACACGAAAAGAAATACAAAACATGTGAAACGATAGCCATGTGCAAGTGCAAGAAAGAGGAGCACCACGACGAGCGAAATAGAAGATGAACATATATTAATTGGAAGGAAAATTGAAAATGGAAACACCGGGAGGGCTCCCGATGGTTGTTCTAAGAAGGTTGGCTTACAGAGTTTGCAAGTTCTAGGTTTCGTTGAGCAAACTTCTTTTCAGATTTGCCTATTTGCACAACAGAAGTGTCGTTTGTGTTTTTCCTAGCTCTATTGGAATAAAGAACAGAACTACATTCTATCCACATGACAGCTGTGGAAGATGGGTCACACTCCCACTTAGAATCCCAAGCCCCTTTGTAGCGATCATGGTCAGAAATTTTTTTCCTGCCTTTGGTTGGCCTCCAATATCGAATTTGAAATTGACCATACTGGGGATGGCTACGATCGAGTTGAACAGCAGTGAGTGCTCGGCCCATCCAGACAGGGTAGAGGTCAGGGTCGGAAGGACGAACAAGAACAAAGTCACCAAGGAGAACATCTCTGTAAGGATTGAAGGATTCCTTGGGTTTGTCGCGGGCCACTCCACAGAAAGGGGTCAATGGGAACATCCTCGGGGGTTGTATCAGTCTGAACAAGGTCAGACATAGATGAATTTGGAGTGGTGTAAGAAGTAGAAGGCCAAAAACCAAGTTGTAGGGTGGGAGGCGTGGGGGGGAAAGGAGCATCCAATTCCTCAGCGACATCTTTCCAGTAGGTGACATAATCTTCAATTTTTTGACGGTAGGTATCATTCTCAAGACAGCCGCTCTCCCAAATTTCGATATATTTTCTGATACCAGCACGAATCCCATCCTTCTTCTGATTCGCATCACGTGCATCGTCAGCAGTTACTTCTTTGTCACCGTAACGGCCAGGAAGAACGTGGCCCCAAGGAGGCCTAATCTGTAGAGCAGGAGGGTCGCCAGAGGGGAGGAGGGGACGACCACGACCATCGTCTTTCCACATGCGAACGGAGCTGCTTCGTGGCAACCAATCCGGATCAAGTGCGGATTTTTTATACTGGAATACAGGCCAGTCATCGTTATCGAGGAAGAAGCGAAAAATGTGCATTTCTTTAAGACCGACGAGCTCCTCGGCGTATCCCTTAATGAAGGATTTGAAATCAGCGACCTCCTGAATCAACTCGGGTATGAAGGAAAGGAACTGTGATTCCATGAACGTTTTCATGAGGTCGGAGAGGACAAAGGTGTTGGTTGTTTTGAGTTGTTTGGACAAGTAGCTAAAGTAGCCGTCAATATCTTCGTGGGTGTGGCCTACGAGAAGGAAACCGACCTGGATCTCA
Organism: Polytrichum formosum; assembly: GCA_964035585.1. Classification (NCBI taxonomy): domain Eukaryota; kingdom Viridiplantae; phylum Streptophyta; class Polytrichopsida; order Polytrichales; family Polytrichaceae; genus Polytrichum; species Polytrichum formosum. Next base: position 75,713,773 of record OZ037936.1, read on the forward strand.
TGAAAGACCTTGCGAGCTGTGAGCAAGGACAAGAAGGCCATGACGTATTGATTTTTATTGTCCCTAGCTGAGTTGTCCAGCTGGAGATATAACTTCTTTGGAAGCGGACGTACAACATCCGGAGCATCCGTTGCATCGGGGAGGGAAGATCGGCATCTGCACACAAAAGGGACCAGAAAATGGAGGTTTAGTTGGAGGCTGCGGGCATCGGGAGGCCTCCCGATATAAAGGAAGGAGGCCAGCCATGGGAGGAGAAAGAGGGAGCATCGGGAGGCCTCACGATGAGAAGGACCCAATGACGTGAATGACAATGTTGGACAAAAAGAATTAAGAACTCACCGAGATTTACCCCATAGAAGTTTATCAAAATAATCGTTCAATGGAGGATCTTGAAACAACATTCTGGAATTTCGAACATGAGGTTTCTCCAACGCACGGAGGCACCTGGCAAGGGACGAAATGGTGAAGTTGGAATCCTTGGGCCACAAGTCGGTTGCGTAGTGGGCATATGCGCCGTCGCCGTGGCCATGAGTGACCATGCCAGTGAGGCTGACCGGAAGTTGAAACAGCCCTGCAGTGGCCTTCGTGATGACACGAAGTCGGGGGATTGCTGTTTTGTTTGTGTCCATGCCGTCGTGGATGATAGCCAGAACCTCGCGGGGATTAATTTTGGACTCATGGCGCCATGCATGATAGAGATTGCGGCATGAACCCTGGTGGTTGTTGTGCTTTCTCAACTCCCTCTTGAGATTCTCCCTCTCTTCACTGCCTTTGATACTCATGTCAATCAAGTCTTTGTAGTGTTCGCATTCAGAGCACTTTGAGAAATTGAAGCCGCCTTTTCGAACGTCAACATTTCGAAATAGACTATTCCGAAGGCGACTGACAGTGGACTGAGATACACTTTGTATTCCAAAGGACGTGGAGGTCTGCAGAAGCAATAAATAATGAAATAAATCATGAATAATAATAAAAAATTATACCGCAGAAGTAATAAGCAATGAAGGGATCGGGAGCCCTCCCGATGCTTGACCCAAACTGGACACGGATGGAAAAACAAAAATATTGAACTAAATAATGGAATAATGGCTAATGAACCATGGCAGCATGATTTCAAGAGATGACGTGACATCGGTTACATATACTAGGCACGTGCGAATTCGGCCAAATCATCGGGAGACCTCCCCATGCAACATATACGATGGCGATATCATAATAATTATTTGATTACATGTAATCCGAATTAAAGAGAAGATGCCGCGTATCAGATTCACATAACATGATGACCCCACAGATCATGTGCACATACGTGCAATGCCAAGAAAATCTTACGTCTTAATGGTAGGTGGGAAAGGGAATGATGTCCCGTGACAATAGAAACGCTTATAAGGGAGGCCCCCAGACAGCGCAGAAACACCAACATCCATTGCTGTAGGAGTCGATTGCAAATTCTACTCAATTTGCATATCCAACTCATAGACGACCTTAACAAACCCGGCAGAATGAGAAGAAAGGAGGGAAGGGGCAGCTGTGGCGGGAGGAGTTCGAAGAAATCTAGAGTAGATGAGAGCACAGGAAACGACACAGAGAACAACCGAGTGGTGTGGAATTCGAAGAATTCCACCGGGGAAACCGCGAGTTCCCGAGAGGGAGGGGGAGAGAATTCGCTGCATACCAGCGAGGGAGCATCTAACAATGCTGGAGGCGATCGCGACACTGAAGAATGGAGGATTTACGAGGAGTTCTTCGCTCATCATCTAGAGGAAGAGCAGAAAGGCGGCGACGGGGATGACGAAGACGAAGACGAAAAGGAGGAGGAGGATGAAGACGACGACGAGGAGAAACAAGTGTCGGAAGATGAAGAAGCCTACGCCAAGGATAACGGCGAGTATGGAGTCTTCGACGACCGAACACCTCGCACCGAATCTGGCGAAGAGCGCTACGAGAGCTCGGCAACCCAGGATTCGAGTAGCGGGTCGTAGTTCAGTGTCAAGTCGTAGTTCAATGGATAGAGAGTAGAATAGGATGGAGCCTCAAATGTAAGAAAATTTTGTATATGAATACATACAGACTCTGAACATAGTCTTTGCAAATCCATCGTTGCAAACAAATTTTGTATATGAATAAATACAGACTATGAACAGAGTGCTTGCGAAAACATCCATTGTTCAAAATGCATGTCCACTATCTGAAAAGAATGTTGAATGCCAAAAGAAAACGAAAAACGGAAAGAAATGCAAGGCCATGGCCATCGGGAGGCCTCCCGATGGTCATGGATCACCCTATGTAGACAAAGAAGAGAAGTAAAAAAACATAATGAAATGGCCTTCGAATCCAAAAGTAATAAATATAAATCGAGGAAGGGAACACAAACAGGGAAGAAATAGAACAACGGAAACGAAATTCCAACAGGAGCTCTACACGAGAAATACATAGAATCGGGAGACCTCCCGATGCTATGCGTGACAGTGGACCAAAACAAATATGCAGAAGATTTCAATATCTGCCTGGACTGCATGACAGAGGAATGCACTAATCACAGAAACAGGGCTGGACATCGGGAGGTCTCCCGATGTTGAGGATTCCTTAAAGACAATAAATAATGTGGACGTCTTCTCACCTCATTAACTTCCTCCCGCACCTTCTCCCAGGTGAAATGAGCAGGGAGAACTTTGCGAATATCCTGCCGTCCATTTCCAGTTCCTTTCATCTGATGGGGCATTTGATCAGCATTCATGCGAATGATGGACTCCATAGTCGCTTGAGCTTGGATGGTCCTCGCTCTAGGTTTTCGCATGCCCTTGTTGCCATGAGTTGACGATCTCTTTCCATTTCTATATCGTTGCTTGTAAATCATGAACGTTGCACGAGATACGCCATGAATTTTCCACCAAGCACAGAGACAGACAATTTTGCCTTCTAACACAACTCCATGTCCCGATCCCATGGGTTGCATCCTACTAAAAACCTCCGTACCCCATTCCCTACGTTCATCAAAGGACTTTCTCCAGTAGTTCACTCTGACATGTTGGGTGGACGACCATGGAAACAATTGACAACAGTTCATCGAGCAACATTCTTGCGTACTTACAGCGCGAATAGACGCCAAGTCGAGGAGACGACCAATTTTGGGCGCCTTCTCCGGTGTTTTCTTTTTGTGAATGGAACTGCGATAAGCAGATTTCTTAACACCTGCGAAGAATTCTTCTTCGCTCTCACTCGATGGATTGTCACAAAGGTGCTGGTCCACCTCAGAGAGTAGGAGACCGTCCAGGAAACGGGTTTCCTTTAATGGCCACAATCTCATGGACATTATCTGGTCCCCATTTCCTGGAATCGAACTGATGACCATCACGCCAACGTGATCGGGTCCAATCATATCCATGACAAATACCTCTTCTGGCAAGCAAGCATAGATTCGGCCTGTCGCCAACACAGCACCCGTGTTGTCCTCCAAGTTGCAAATTTTGTGTCTCCACTCCGTCCGCGAGGGGTAAGAAGCTTCCATCGGATGCGATGGCGTCGACATTGGGAGAATCAATTCATTCGGTTCTGGAGAACTTGGCAGCAAAGGCTCGGAATTCTGGGGATCCTCCATTTCTTCGTCATCATCTTCGAATACAGTGAGATCCTCTGACGAATCAATGGAGGACTCCACAACGTCCCCGACACACACCACAAGATTCTCAGGGGCCCATGGAATTGGACCTCCCACCGAGTCGCCAATGCAATCACCAACATTCAGGTAGTCGATTACGATCTGGTCGAGGCCGTAGTGCACACGCAGTGCTTTGATGAATACTTGCCCTGGCAAAGGAGGATCTTGAATGCACCCGCCATCCACCACTACGCCTATACCTACCTGGATGTCATTCAATCTGAAATAGACTTTCTGGCCTGCGCTAAAAGCCATGTCCACAAATCATTCAAGATCGGGAGGCCTCCCGATCCTGTATGAACAACAATGACTAGGATGTGCGAGGGGGGTGGTAAACGTGCATCGGGAGGTCTCCCGATGCTTGGTCGGGTGTTCCAAAAATCTCAGCTAAAGTACCCAACTCTACGAGCATCGGGAGACCTCCCGATCCATTGATTGGTAGTTGAACATACTAAACCCTGATCGACGGAATCGGGAGACCTCCCGATCCTGTTGGTGTTCCAGGATAAGAAAACAATGTCACAACTCAGATCATCGGGAGACCTCCCGGTCTTGCGTCACAGTGTCCACTGCTGACGTCACTGAGGATGAATGAGAGGGATGAATACTGTGGATGAATAAGAGGGATGAATACTGTGGATGAATAAGAGGGATGAATACTGTGGATGAATGAATATCAGAGAATGAAAGCTTGTGAATGAAAGTCTCGGGATGAATGTGTGCGAATGAAAGTAAGTGTGGCCTGCGAGAAACTTGCGTATTGATGCAGCAAGAGGATTGTACACTACACAAGGACATACACGGGATGTAGCGGAATGAAGCGTCAAGCACGCACAATGAAGCGTTAGAAATGAGGAGTCGCAACCTCAAAATGAAGAGGTGTAGAGGGATTTCTGTGGAGGTCATTGTGATATCGGCCTAATCCAAAAGATGCCTTCTCTTCTACTGCATTGGATCCATTGGATTACTTCTTGTTGTTTATCTATTTTTGGATTCTTATCGCCTTGGTTCTTCCACCACTTGTTCTCGCAGAAGGCCTCGTCATCATTAATGGTCATCGTTCAACCATAGCGCCGAGCCCTGACATTCTTGTCTCCATCGAAACGACAATTGAGCTTAGAATGGGGTAAGTGATTTCATAATTCCAAATTTTGAATCCGGTCAACATTGTTTTCTAAATTCATTTTTTTTGCGTGAATCCGGTCTTGAGATGCTGGATTCATGTAGTTCCGCATTCAATTTCTATACCCTCCACGCTGCTCTATTACCCTGAAGCAAGAATCCTGACATTCTGTCAGTTTTTGTCTGCATCGGGAGGCCTCCCGATATTGTCGGATGGATGTCAAAGGATATATTCACTCGCTGTAAACTTTATTCACAAGCATTATTACCGCTTGTAATTTTTGAGAAGGCGCTAGAATATGGCTATATTTAGCTCTCCTATGATAGAGGGTTGTCGGCCACTCGTCGCCATTTCAGTTAGACGACATGAGTTTTGGAATCATGCCAGAGAAAGTGTTGGAATGCGTGACGAATAAAGTGTTGATTGAAGACGGCGATTTGATGGCGAGCGGCACATGCGACAGTGACAATGCAGACGCCATTGGCGTGCAAAGTGGTGGCAATTGGAGCCGTTGGCGCCCTCATTAAGTGCACGACGTGATCATTAAACAGAGTGTGCTAAGAGATTAGGAACCTAATCTCTGTGGACAGCAACCTGCAGTCACATCGCGATGTAGTCCACACGTTGTATAGCTGACGTAGGGAAGAAATAGGGTTTAGGATGTCGGCTCCGAAGCAGTATATATGAGGAGCTCTCCCGGAGCCATTTGCAACACTTGCTCCACGGCGAAGCCCTGCTGCATTCTGGAGTGAGCACATAGAGGACGTTCAGACTCTCCTCCATGACATGAACGCATAGTTCATCCATTCTTGCACAGAATTTATCATCCATCCGCATCATTTATCATCCATCCACATTACTCTCATCCATGTGGTAATTTTTTAACGTGCAGTCCGAGGTAGAGGGTTGGAGCACACGGAGGTGTCGCGTGGAGCACACGGAGGTGTCGCACACAGAGCGTGGAGTAGCCGCACATATCTACTGGTGAGTTGTTGCAGTGGAAATTTTAGTTTGTTGGCCATTATATTTCACCACCGGGAGGTCTCCCGATGTCAATTGGATTGCACGAAAAATGTTTCCGCATACATGAATTTTTGCAAGTACTCGAAATTGAATTTTCATTCCCAAACCCCCAGCATCGGGAGGCCTCCCGATGCCTGTACTCGAAATTCAATTGTCATTCCCAAACCCCCAGCATCGGGAGGCCTCCCGATCCCTGTACTCGAAATTCAATTGTCATTCCCATTCACCCAGCATCGGGAGGCCTCCCGATGCAAGTACACCAAATTGAATTCTCATTCGCAATCCCCCAGCATCGGGAGGCCTCCCGATGCTGAATGATTTCTATAAATTTATATTTGAATTTGGTCTCTCGTAACATGTTTAGAAGCTCACAATGTCTTGTTTGAATCAGAGACGATATGGGCACCTTGCGGTTGAAGCATCTGGTGTCTGAAAAGATTGGAGAGAATGTAAGTCTTTTCGAGCCACCTTCTGTGGCCTCCTATTTAGTCAAGAACCAGGTTGAGAAGTGGGGTGCTGAGGTTGTGGAGGACACCTCTCAACAAAGGTTGAAAATTAGGTTTGTCTATGTGGTCGGTGGGAAGGTCACGTCACCGACCTCAGTTGATGTCGTTGATTGTAAGGAGTATTCAGATGCCTGCGTCATCTTGAACCTTTGCGAATCCTCCCCCACCGTGGCCACGAATTATGTGGGCCTGGTGGTTCCCGTCGCGAAATTAGACACAGATATTTGTGGGAGATCGACAGATTTTGGCTTCATGTGGCTCCATGACGACGAGAAGCTGCCAAGCGACGTGCGTGAAAGGTTTGTGTCTATGGTGGAGGATTTGAAGGCCATCGTCATCCCGCCAACACAGAAGAAGGCGAGGAGGGGTTCCACACCAGGATCGGGAGACCTCCCGGTCTCCACAGGCTCCACTCCTGGTTCGACTCCAGGTGGGACTCCGGAGAGACAGAGGAGGGCAGCCTCCAGGCCACCTAAGACCGCAAAAGAAGCTAGCCTCGGAGATCTTTTGCGCATGCAGAAGAGCTCCAGGACCGACCCCAAGAAGCTGGAAATCATCAACCAGGCCATCCACAACCATCTTGAGCCATTGTACGTTTGGGGCTGCGAGCCACTCGACGACGCCGATGGTCGGAGGGTCAAGGTGCCATTGCACCGGCTGCACTGCGCACCGGCTACTTGGGTGCACAGGCAAGTCACAATGGGGCGACGCCAACAGTTGATGGACGAAGTCATCGCGCTCCATGGATCCAGGGCTAAGCAACCAGTGTTTGTCATGCCAATTGTATTTGATAACACATTGAACGAGTTCAAGCCTTTCGATTTGAAACCGACCGTGAAAGATGATATGCGGGAATGCGACTTTTGGATTATTGGTGGCCAACACACAATTCAGGCCATGAAAGAGGTAATGGCCATGCCAGAGCTCGCCTCCAAGCAGGACATGAAGACCTATTGCGAGAATCACGAGATTGTCGTGGTGTGGTCCCTGGACAAGGAAAAAATTATGTACATGTCCAAAGTGTTGAACCTCAAAATTCACGACAAAGACGCCAAGCCTACATTCTTCGAGGACGTGACTCAAGGGCGTGCAGTATGGAAGGACCACAACCAACCACAACCTGCTAAGTTGGGTGGCATACACTCTCCTGAATGGAATGTAAGTACTATTCTCCTCAATATTATTGTTCGAGTTTTGAGATACATATCCATTTATCGGGAGGCCTCCTGATGCCTTTAGCTTACTGTTTCTATTGTCACATATTCTGACGTCGCTCTACACCATGTCCAGAAATTCAAGCATGCAGTGACAACAACATTCCACGACACTGGAAGTATCAAAGAGTGTCTCCCCCTTGTCATATGCAGCGAAATGACGTTTACCACTTGGAGATTGGTGTTTGACAACTGGGTTGATGGGAACATTCCCGACGGTCACGGGGTCATTCTTTCCGGGACATCAAAACGACCTCCCCTCACCAAATCCGATGTTAGCAGAATTCAGGGCCTCCCTGACGATATGCTCCAGGAGATTGGCAACCTCATTCTCAAAGGGAAAGTGTGTTGCAAATCTTTGCAGCCTGGTGTTGCAGGTCTTGTCTCCCTCACTGATATGTGCGACGAGAAGAAGGACGAGATGGTCATTAGGCAAGAGGTGATGACAAAGTTCGGCTGGGAGAGACCACACAAGGGGAAAGGATACAAGGCTTGGACCTATTCGGAATGGGAAGCCGTGGCCAAAGAGCACAAATTCGATGTTGTTTTCATGGCCATGATGCGTAAGCTTGTCAGGGGAACAGAAGCTGGGAAAGCTTGGTTGAAGGAGAGGAAAGACTTGATGAAAATCTCCCAGGAACCTGCTCTTCCTGATTTCTGGGATGCTTACAATGCTTACCTGCAGGGGGCAACTTTGACGCCGCGTGCAGATGATGCCATCAGGTCAAAACACCTTGTCATCAAGGCGAAGTGCGCTAAAGATATTCTTCATGTTGTGCGCGCTTGGAATATCTCTGATGATCCTTACATTGTCAGTGCCTCCAATTTCTGGGACAGAAAAAGAGGCGTCCCTTCCAAACATCCTATAACTCCAGAATTCCTAGAGGTCTTCGAGGAAAACTCTTCAACTTTGGGGGTCCACTATTTCTTTTGCTCCTTCTCGACCGCTTCAGAATTTGCCATGTGGGTGAGTAATTCGTCCGTCTGGGATTATCACATAGTCGTGTATTCCCCACACAAGGAACATGAAAAATTTGTTACTCCCGCCCATGAGACACAGGTGCTCATGTACATCTTGGTTGTATTCCCGAGGGTTGACGAGGATGCTGATAGCGCGAAACATTTGCGGAGGATTTTCGGTTCACCCAAGCTACCTACCTTTGTGGATGCCAAGTCCCTCGAGCAATCTGATTTGGGAAACTGGACGACCCTACACGGAGATCTGAGCGTCGCCTCCCTCGACGCAATTATGGGTGGTGTTCTTAAACCCGACAGGATTCTCCTGAACATACAATGCGGGGGAAATTTGACGATTTTGGGTCTCCATAAACTTGTACCCACTGCGGACATCGCCCAGGACAATGTGAGTTACAGTCGGGCCACAGATTTGGAAGAACGGATCATTCAATTTCTGCAAGGGCTGGCGCTGAAACAACTTGTTCGTGCCTCCAGGAAGGACAAGAAGAAGAAAAAGGTCGTGGAACTGGACGAACCCACCCCTGCTGAAGACTCAGACGATGAGATGGAGGTTATTCACCTTGGTGACTGTGAGCAGCCAGGCGATAGAGGAGGCCCCTCTCACCTCGGTGATCCATCGGGCGACCTCCCGATGGCCGAAGACGTCGCGCCCGACTTTGTTGCTTCGCCCACTCACTCTGCCATTGGCCCAAGCAACGTTTCTCGTGCACCCTCACCTCCTCGGGCATCGGGAGACCTCCCGATGCCTCTACCCGCAGCAATGTCTTCTCCAACCGCGCAACCTCAATCGCTTATCCTCCTTGATGACCATGATCTTGACATGGATGTTGCTGCGGATGAAGCCATGCAGAATGAATTCGTCAATGATATTTCTACTGCAGTAGATGTTGATGACAAGAGTTTTTCTCCCCCTCGTCCTCTTCGCCAGAAGCTTAAGTCCCAAGTGGTTGGTGGTCCCATGCCCATGGGCAGTTCGGGCTCGCATTCACCCAAACTGAGATCTAGGCGCACCGCCACTACTAACAGAGAACAGCGTAGCGTGGAGTCTGTCGCTGCGGATGCTGCTATCTTCCAGGAGACTCCGGCCACTGAAATGTCCCCCCGAGGTGAGTTCTTTCTCACTTTAATATCCTTTTGCAATATTCTCTTTGAGGACCGGGAGGTCTCCCGATGATGGATCTCCATAGATATACTTTTATTGTATGAGGTTCATGTAACCTTGTTCTGAAATTATGTTCCATTGTCTTGCAGCAACGACTGACTTGCCTCCGCAATCCATTAGTGTGCCATCGGTAAGATATTTCCTAGTTTTTGATCTCAACGGGCTCCTTTGCTCTAAACCGCGTAACAAAAATGACAAGACCTGTGAGCCCAAATTGATGCCCACATGTGTTGTTAACAATTGTAAAACATTACAAGTAGTGTTTTGTTGATTTATGATTATTCACAAAAATATAAAAAGAGTGAAGCTTGAAGAAAGCTAAGTTTGAAGCATTAGGCTTGTGTGGAGTGGACTTAAGTAGTATGAAGACATACCTTGATAAAGTGTGGTAGGTAGAAAGCCAAGGTTAGTTAAATGTTTGAATTAGGATCTTTGTTGATCATTTGAGGAAGGAAGGCTTAGGAGATAAGATGAGAGCCTACAAAGTAGGAGGAGATTTCGAAGGCTTATCGAGAGCCTTGTGAATGAGATGAGTCCCTACTTAGAAGGAGAAGGTTAAGGGGTTGTGATTGGAGGCTCTAATCCTCTCACCCTATCCTTACCTCATGTCCTCTCTCCCTCTCAACTTACTATATAATCCCTCATTCTTCCCTCACTCATCATCTCTTTCCTTCGTGCTCCTTAAGCACCCCACGGGTTATAAGTGTGGGTGTGTGGGAAGCAAGATAGGAGCACATGTGTGTGCTTAGTTCTTAGGAGAAGAGCCAATGCTATTTAGCCTTGAAGAGGGATTGACCTCTTGTTAGAAGTAGATTGGGTTTAAGGAATTTGGAGTTTGATTGTAAACTTCAACTTGTTGCATTGAGATTCATATTGAAGTGAGAGAGTTCAAACTTGTTTAAACTTGTGGCATTTAGAGTGACTAGATTGTACTAGGTGCATTACTTGTAGTGTTTTATTAGTTATGAACTTGAGCAGAACTTTATAGTGAGAGATTTGTCAATTATGGATGATCAGAGTGTTCAATGGGTATGAAAATTTGAGGGATTGTTTATTATAAAGTATGGGAGTTGTGGTAAAAATTTGAGAGCTTCAGTCATTGGGATGAAAGAGTTATTAAAAGTTGAAGGGGAGGGTGTCTAGGAACAAAGCAGCAAGGTTTGAAAATATGTATCTCTTAGATGGTTATAGATATGGATACCAAAATTTGACACTACCTTATGAACTTATATATCTATCTTGTGTCAAAATTTTAGATTGATTGGACGTAGGAGTTGGAAGTTATTAGAGTTTTAATGACCGGATGCTTTATCACAGCATTCATACTAAGTAGTTAGAGTTAGAATTTCATGCATAACTTTTGCATATAAACTCTGTTTGTGCCAAAATTTGGTGTGGAGATTTTTGGTAAGGTACTTAACAAGTGTACCAAATTTCACTTGAAGAACATAAGTTGAGTGGGAGTTATACTATTCTGAAGTTTAGTAGGAAGACATTGATAGAGATTTACATCAAGAAGAACTTAGAGAAGGAAGGGCAAGGATAAGTATATAAGTATTTTTTAATACTTGTATTTAAAGCCTATGTGCTCATGGAATCCACAAGCGAAGTGTCATGTACCAATACGGAATCAACCACGATGACATGTGATAGCACGGAATCAATAAGCGAGAACTCATGTAGTAGTGTGGAGTCGACGGCAAGGACTCGATTCACAAGAGGGATATCTTTGAAGGCATGCGTGACTAAAGCGGCCGGGTGGACATTAGAAAATGCTAAGGATATAACCTTGCCCGACATTAAGGAATGTAAAACTACATAGTGTAGTATTAATCAAGTTGTGTATATTCCAAGGGTAGATTGGAATTATATATTGGGTTACAAAGAGAGAAGTCTCTACATGTCATTATAAAATTTTCCACTCGGGCTAGGACGAAATCGAAGGGTGGAGGATTTTTGGTGACAAGACCCTTTTGCGGAGTGGTGCCCGTGAACTCCTAGATTGGTTGTACGAGAAGGCTGACGTCTTGTTCTGGACTTCAACCCGGAAGCAGAAAGCCTTGCAGATGGTTGATGCTCTTATGCAGGATTGCAGGCGATTCAAGCTTGGTCGCCTTGATATTCCCTTTGATGACTATGGATTCTTTTATCAGGATCATTGCACTGTCTCCAAGCATAGGGATAATCCCGACCAACCCATTTTGATGAAGGATCTCACACTTAGGGTTTTCAAAAAACTTCCTAATGCTACCTTACGTAATGTTCTGCTTATTGATGACTCCCCGGATAAAAATTGTCCTAACCACTGGAGTCAGGCCATCCATCCTCCCACGTTTAGGCCTGAATTCCTACATGAGGATAATTACCTTCTCCGGACTTTGTTTGACTGGTTGAAAAATCTCTTGGCCTCAAACATGGATGTGCGAAAGTTTGTTGAAAAGAACCCCCTCCCGGATGGAAAGGCCCAGCTCCGTAAGTCTGACTCTCGCTACGTTAAGCTTATGGCTGGCTACTCCAGGAGGTATAAGCCAGATGATGTGGACAGAGCGCCAGAGTTTCAACCCAAGTATTGACATCGGGAGACCTCCCGATGCTTTGCCTAGCGTCTCACGGTGTTCCCATTTTTTTCAGGTGTCAGAGGAAAGAAGGCCACTCAAAAGAAAGGAAAGAGGTGATTCCACGTTGCCCCTTCAGGTGTCCCAGAAAATTGCCAATATTCTGGGTTCTCCAACGTTACCTGCTGTCCAGTCGGCTGGACATGTTCCTGGTTACTCTGGGTTCTCTGGAAGTATCCATACTGGCAAGTTGCTCTCGGAGTGCGGTTCTGCGCATCTTCGGCAGATTTCCATGTCCTCTGGCTCCCCTGAATCTGTCACGGAGGTGGGCTTGGGTTGACGCTAAGTTTCTCTTTTGGATTTCCTCATTTTTTTGTTTTGGGTTTCATTTTTTTGGGTGCCCTTCTTCCATCTAACATTTTGGACATGCAACCAGCAACCAAACACCGTTACTCATGTTTTTAAGTACTCTCATGTCTTTGTAATAACTTCCTCATTTCTTACCAACCTGTTCATTTCTTGCGTCGTGAATGTGTTTGTAACTGTGTTACTCGTTGAATGAATTTTTTTCATCATGCATTGTCAACATTTCCCCCGCCGTTTCTCTCTTCATATTCTCTTCGGGAGACCTCCCGGTGCCTCTCATGTGCAGGGTTTTGAGGTTTCTATTACTCATGTGCGCCCTCGATTCCAACCCAAACCCAAGCCCTTCAAGTTGATTGTTCTCTCCGTCGATGGTCTTCTTTGTAGGCGCGCCCCGGAGAGGATCCGAGCCAAGTGCTTCGCGCGTTTCGGGGGCAACAGCGGCCTTTTCATGGACAAGCTATGGGATCTCGAAGTCCGTCCCGGGTTGAGAGAGTTCATGTCCCTACTCCTACGCGATTTCCATGTCGCTATCTGGTCGTGCATGGAAGATTCAGTTCTCCACACTATCCTTCGCCGCCTCTTTTGCGAAAACGTCATATCTGCGCTCAAGTTTGTCTGGGGTAAATCCATGTGCACGAATACAAACGGTTTCATTAGTAAGGACGTCCCTTTCCTCCTTAAAGAAAAACAAGTCCTCCTCAGTCACCATGCAAATTATTTCGGTTGTAGGGAGGGCAATATATTGTTTGTCGACGACCAACCCAGCCGTCATATTAGGAACAAACCCTCCGACTGTTGCTATTTCCCTCACACTTGGCCGGGTCACAGAGTCATCGATAACATCACAACCGCATTGTACCCTTACATCGAGGGACTCATACACGCACCAAATGTTCCTCTCTATTTGCATAATCATATCACAGACGGACAACCCCCACTCCCACGTTACCATAAATGGTTTAGCCCATTCGTGACCGCCAATTGCGCGCCATACTCCGTCCATTCTCGCGACACTTTCCGTATGTGCTTCATACACGCCTCCTCTTCCAATACTTTCAATTCATTCTCACTTCAATTCTTTCTCCCCTGTTTGATTTTGCTTTTCATTTCCTAAATTCACACCGGGAGACCTCCCGATCGATGATGTTTGCTCACCCTCTCTCATGTTTCTCACATACTTTAACTTTCGCTTTTGTCGTCTGGAGTGTCCTCGAGCACGGCACTTTTGGGGACCACATTTTTGAAACCAAAGAAATCTCCCAAGAAGCGAGTCGAATTGAAGCCCACCAAGAGTTCAACCTGTAACTCCTATGCTACTTACCGCCTATTGCAAATCAAGGCAGCCAATTCATCAATTCCACACTGGAGGAGATTTCCAGTTAAACGCCGCCTTCAACTTTCTCACGGTACTTCACGTCTTTTTTTTTAATCTCATTTGGTATTGCTTTCTGCATGTGCTAACCTCTTCATGTTTCCTCACATTTTTCGTTTTTTGCATTTGCAGGCTCAAGGTTTGCCTATACATGATTGATTTTACCTGGAGCCGAGCTCGGCGGTCTCCTCAACTATGTCATCCCCATCTCGGACATCCTCGGGTTCCCACGCCTCTAGGTTCTGCCCAGAACGAATCGACCACTGATGCTCCGTCGCTCATCCCTTCATTCGCACCGGGAGCCCTCCCGGTCCTATGGTCTACCCAGACGTAGTCCGGGAAGTTGTACTGCTTCAATACTTAGAGATTTAAACGCTTAGCCTTCCCGTTGTTCAATTCTGGTGCTACAAGCATTTTTCAAGTATGGATGTTGGATTCTAATTTTATGTTCTATTTTCCGTGCATGGCTTGTCAATGACAATGCACGGCTTTGGTTCAAGAATTCATTGATTACTATGTACAATAACATGTCCATCGTTTTATGTATTGTTCACTGTCTTGTAATTGAATTTTTCTGGATGGGGAGATCTCCCGATGTTCTTGTATACATCACTGCCTTGTTTTTTCTATCATTTTTGTGCATGCTTCCCACTCATTGCCATCGGGAGACTACCCGATCCCCCTCCGTGGCACGATATATTGCGAGCCGCTTTCATTTAATTTATACATTAATGATCTATTAATCATGTTTATTTAATTATAAATTAAATTTAGACTCCTTAATTGTCTAAATTTACTTAAATATGTGTTTTATCTTAGAAGCTTTGGCAGAAGAAAACTTAGAATGTGGACTCAAAGTCAAGATGAGAAACTGAGTTGGCAATTGACGATAAATTGGTGGTTTATTTCAATGTCAGGACCTATGGTATATGGGAGGGAAACGTGGCAACAAAGAGTGAGATTTAAACTGAGAACATCCTTTCCTAATGTTTCAGGATATAAGAGGAGGAGTGTCATTAAGGAGGTTGAAATTACAGAGTTTAGAGTCTATTAGGCCAGTTACGCTGAATTGACATCGAGTTCTTTAAATTTCTTAAATATACAGCAGACCTTTCAAGTGACTGGTTCCTGTGCACCAGCCTGGAAGCTCTCCCACAATCCAGTTGCCCAAATCAAGGGCCACTTCACACACGAGCCAAGAGCCGTTACCATGAAACTGTGAGAGCCCAAAAGGAAGTGTCCAAAGGCCGTCCCAACACACCTCCAAAATCATGTAGTTAGGTCACGGATCCTCAGGTGTAGTGTGAAGTCATATGTGACTGGGCCCTCAACCAAATGTTATTTCAATGAATCTCTATTCATGCGGATCCTTACAGATGATAAAATAAAATAAATCAACGGTTGTGAGCGTTCGGTGTGCCATGGTCTCCCGGTTTTTTGTTGGGCCTACTTCCAAGAGGTGATTTTTGAAAATAGTCCAAGTGACCATGAAACATGATCCATTTGATGCCATGTAGGAATCCATGTAGGCTTTACATCCATCTTGCATCCACATACTCCGTTGGTCCCTCAAGCTTAGTGTGAAGAGAACTTGGACTGGCTCCACCTTTTCCACCAATGAGAGTGCTTGAAGTGTACTGGTTACGGGCTCTCAGTCTCGTGTGTGAAGTGGCCCCAATTTCAGTGCCCACTGCGTCACCTTGTTCCACCAAATGCAACTTCCAAATTCAACCTGCTTGTGGTGGTAACATTAGGAAGACTGTCCAATTTTCTGATCTTTTTCACTGGCTCATCTCCAATATCTGTTTGGGATGGAGATTGCAAGTCATGCTCCTACAGCTTGAATTCCTTCTATTCTCATCTGCTGAAGGTCCACATCATCAACTAGCTCGCAAGAGATGGCTCAGTAATTAAAATGCGACCAGGAGAAACGTCAATGCATGCAATGGATATTGAGGCATCAGCCTTGTCAAAACAGGCTAGCAGCATAGAATTGGCTGCAATTCATGGAACATAAAACGAACTCTTTCATTGGTCCCCAACATAGCTTTATATGGGGGGGGGGGAGCCGAATCATCACATACACAGGGTATGATGACTCAAGGCAATAAAAATACTCACAATTAGGTTTTGTATAGGATTAGGTGACATGACTTTTTCACTTGTGGCTGCCTTGCTCAAAACCTTATTCTCCTGAGATTTGTACCATTTGTCTAAATTTTTTTATTAAAAAAAAAAACTTGTTCCCCACCTACAAACTGCAGGCACCACTAAAAGAAAACTATGCCCAAAAAGACCGCAGCCGAAATTGGCTGCGGTTCTTTTGACCAGCCTAATCTGCAGTTGCTAAACGACTACAAATTTTTGTTTTTGTTTTGCGATTGAAATTTTAGAATTTTCGGGGCGTGTAATATACTGTTGGAAAGGTATTTTCAAGACCATTCCAACGGTATATTATACGCCCCCAAATTTCTAAACATTCAGTCGCTAAACCAAAAAAACAAATTTGTAGTGGTTTAGCGATTGCAGATGAGGCTGGTCAAAAGAACCGCAGCCAATTTCAGTTGCGGTTCTTTTTGGCATAGTTTTCTACTGGTGCACTGAAATGTGGCGAACCAGCCATTTTGCTTCACAAGTATTATCAATGCATTCTTTCTTCGACGAAAGGAGCTCACTTCCGATTTCAATCCCCTCCAACGCATATGTATAGCCAATCCAGAAGCTAAATGTCTAGGTCCACAACTTCAAATAAGCTTATCTCCCATGTAGATTCTTGTCATTTAGATGGATCTTTGTATCACCTGCACCAATGATGATATTAGAAATTTACATACATAAAAGCATTCCTAATGTCATCTTGTTCTGTCAAAAATGTACATTGCACATACTCCATACAAGATTATTGCATGAAAATAATCTACAATTTCCTATTAATCTTTCAAGTGAAGACTCTTGTAGACATTAAATGGTCATATATGTTCCCCAATTATGTTTGACTATTGAACTTAGAGTGGTTAACACATTTTGAGCACGTAGTCTAATCTCTTGAAACACATGTCTGTTTGGTGTCCACACTTCGATCCACACCTACCCACACACCACTTAAACATAGGTGTCTAAATGATTGCTATGTTGGATTAACACTGTCTACCTTATTGCATGATAATAATCTTAATTTCATCTTCTTTTGCCACTGAAGTACATCACACATGCTCCGTACAAGCTAATACTCGACAAACTCAGAACTTGACACATAATTGACAAACTCCAAAGCCTACAGAGGGTTAGTCTCAGAGGGTTTTCAAGAGAGATGTCTCCAAAAGAACCAGTTGCACAAAGCATACAAAAAATAGCACATCAGCATAAGTAGTACCGGCTACCGTGCTTGGAGATGTCCATAACTTTCCAGATGCCCATTAGAGAAATTCTTCATCAATTTCTTGACTTTGTCTCCTGGAACTCCACCAGGTCCAAGCATTCCATACCTGTCACTACTAGCATACGATATCTACGCAATCGTCCCAGGTCGATGAAACAACAGTGCAAATCTAGGACTGTGCTAGATTCGCAAATTCTCCAGTTACATAAGACAAGTTTCCAGTGACATCGGTTAATTGCCTAGGACTCCTAGGACTCATATGCTTGTCGTGTGTGCAACATGGATTCGATGTGACACATGCTTCTTCCCGACCTTATACCGCCCACTTGGCAATTCCACTTGCAGCTTGTGACCACCATGATCACTGCCCAAATTTCTATTGTAAGATGGAATGGGGTTTGTGGTGATTCACTTGAATCACCCGACATCCCCTTGCTTTGTACTGGTGACATGCTGCTCCTGTCTTTTCCAATCCAAACAATAGTGCTTAATTTCTCATGTGCAGGAGCATGAATGGATAGCTCTTCTTCTTCTTCCTCAGAGTCTTCTTTCTGAGGCGGTTCCCAAATTTCATCCACCTACGGATCAATTCTTTCCATGCTGGCCAATATGCTGGAATTAACACTTGATTCAGTCAGTGAGTTCTCTTCAGAGCTCTTTGAAAGAGAATTATTGGATGAAACATGATTTTTGATGAACGGCATCATGTGTGTTGGTGTTGGAGTGCCATGAACTGAACTTCAAATTACAGCCTCTGCAGGTTGTATCCACTTCACTGGAAAATCTTACCAGTGGAGCTTGGAGGTGACAATGGCTGCCCCAGCCAAGCTTTTATGGTTCACTCGTAAGAAAACCTCCCAACTCAAGCTTTGCGAACGGGGGACTATCCTTGATTTTTTGACTAGGGATATATGTGTGTGTGTGTGTGTGTGTGTGTGTGTGTGAGAATAATGTGAGCTCTAGAGCACTCATATTTATGATCACTGCAGTGTCAGTAGGAGCCATATCTAGCAACCCTCTTGGACCATTTTCTGTCAGCACACTTGTAGTAGGCATGTTCATTTTGCATCTCGGTGCGTGTCACCGACTTGCCCAGCTGCCAGAAAGCATCAGCAGCATTTAATTAAGGTAGAAATACCGCTCCCAAAGTGGTATACCGCCCTCTACCCGTGCACTAGACCGCCGTCATAATAGTGAAGTGCCATTTCTAAAACCGATCATGGCAAGGCGGCAACTTCAATGCGTGTACACTTAGTGTAGCCAATGGGAGTCAAGTGTTAATGTACTCATGAGGTAACCGATTTGGGTGATGTTCTGTATGGAAATGCGGATTACCGTGTTCGATGTAGGGAGAATCTAGTGAACGAGTAGGGGGTTTGACAACTTTCCACTTTGAAAAATTGTAGAATTTTTTTGTACAGGGCAAAAAAATATGAAATAACTTGCATTCTTCATGAATCCTTCTCGTCTATCTTGGAAAATTATCTCATGATTGTCAGACCATATCTTCAATGCAAATCACCTTATTTTCACGGGTTATGGTATTTCTACCTTATTGCAAACTTGTACGTTGTCACTAAGAAATTATATTGTTCCTTTGACATGTGTGCTTTGCATATTTTGCAAGAGATAATTCCAACCCGAACAATCCCACCTCCAGGTAAAAAGGTCATTAAAGGCTTTCCATCAGTCAAGAGCATTGCTGCTTTCCACACCCAGATCACTCATCTCAACATAGCGCCATAGACCCGCATGCCAATTTCTTTCAGAACTTGAAGCCTCACAACTTGTTCCGATTTCCAGAGCAATTGCTGCTTGGGTTGCTCGCACTACCCACCTTCACAGCCACACTATTCGAGTAAAACTGAACAGAATTTTTTTTAAATGATAACACCACTGTTTGCTTATGTTTGCTAACTCTAGGGTGAATTATATTATTTTCACCTGCAGGCTACTGCCTCAATTAAGAGGTGGACTCTTTCTAACGGCTGTATCCATGCAACTTCATTGCCTATTACTACTTCCTCAAAAGATTCGCAAAGCTGCTCAGTATGTCAAAATGTTAAGATGACCAATTGACCAGGCAACCCCCACTACTAGGTTACACAACTTTACAACACACTTTCTTCTCAGTAATTAGGGTGCCAATCTCCTGAAGCATGTCCACTAGAAGCCCTGATTGTGGCTCATGTCAAATTTTGTGAGGGGATATCATTTACATGTTCCCGAGTAAGGAAACCCCATGACCTTCTAGAATTGTTCCATCCACCCATTGTTGAAGCATTAACCCCCAAGTTGTAAAGGACATGTCTGTAGATTACCTAAGGAAGCCACTAAGGTAGAGGGTGCTAAATCCAACACCCCATCCAAAACCAACACCTATAAACGCCTCCCAATTGCCAACACTCTACAACCTTGAACCGTTACCCGGCGGTGTAGGAGTGTCTGGGCCCACAGAGTGACGGTTTTAGGTGCCATTAGTGGTGCCACCCTCCACTACTTCCACATAGGGTAGGTAACGGGCTCCACTCTATCTCGGGTTGGTTCAAGGTGGGATTAGGGTGGCTTGTCAATGCCTATTCTAGCCATTCTATTCACAACGCCAAGGAGGTAGGCCCACAAAGCACAAAAGGGTCATTCCCCGGGATGCAAGGGGGTTGGTTCCCATGATGCAAGGTGATGGTTTTGCAAGCGAACAGGGTGGGATCATGGAGGTAGCCGTGTGGCTTTGCATACCATTACTACTTGGGCTTTGATTTAGTTTGGGTCTAGTACCCAACTATGTTGTGATGGTTCTAGGCAATGAAGGTGGGGGTCCTCATCATATGCAAGGTTGCCATACACGGGGCCTATGGATTGGTTTAAGGAAGCTAGTAGTTTTGACTTTGAATATTCATCAAATATTCAATTGAGACTAAAAATATTTTTTCTTTCTTGATACCTATGTTTAGCCCAAAGGCTAATATGAATGTATATTTGTTATATCAACCACATAGCCATATGTATGTGCAATAGCTTAAAGTGTTGGTTTAAGCACCCTCTACCTTATTTAATGTTGCATGTGTCGTGGATGGTTGCTTTCACTCCTAGTTTAAATTTTTGAACATGTCCAAGAGCATCATCACATTGTATAGATCACTATATTCGTTAATTTGAGACTTTCTCTTGTCTCAAATTAATATATGGACCACAACAACATGGTCTAATGTTTGGGTCATCCTACCTAAATCATCTTGATATGAGTTCTTAATTGGGTTCTTGATATGAACACCCGCTTCAAAGTATTTGCATCTTATAACATTCTCCAATATCTGTGTGATTTTATCCATGTTCTTATATTCGTAACTGTCTCAAAATGCCGAAAAAATCCCAAATTAACGAATCTAGTGATAGTCTACACAAATGCCAAATGTGCATGTGTTTGCATAGGGAGACCTCTTGAAGCCATTACAAAAACCAAATGCCTAGACAAGATTGTGCATGCATTTGCAAAGGGAGACCTCTTGAAAGACACACATCTCAAATAAAAGCTTCCACAAACAAATTGAAGGTGAGCAAACTTAATTCAATTATGTTGAATGTATGTCACCCCATTTTGCAGGTTGTAGTTTTTCATGATCAATCCAAATTGATCTTCCTTGTGTGACATAATCGAAGAAGGTAGGCCTTGCATCTTTGTCTTGGATTTTCAAATTTAACACTTTGGACATGTACATCACTTTCTCTTTGTCCAGTGACCACACAACAACAATTTTGTGGTTGCTACAATACGCTTTAATCCCGGGGGGTGCACTCCATTGTCAAGTTGAACACCACGTGCGATAAAAAAAAATCTACTTTTTACATAAAGCATCATCAAAATGGGTCAAAATTTTATCAATTTTTTTTCATGAGTAGATAAAATCGGTATCTACTACATAGTAAAAAATGGTAAAAAAATTTGATGATCTGTTTTTTTTAATAAAACATACCGTTTCTAACTAGAATGACGCAGAATTGAACTAAAAAAATTACTACAAAAATGAAAATGACTAAAAATTTCAAAAAAATATACAAAAGATACCATCAATGGTTATGTATATGTAGAAAAAATTTCATAATTTTAAAAATTATCTATGGCATATAATAGAGGGTAGCAAACCATTATCGCACGTGGTTATGAAACGTAAGAGGTGTGATCGTCCCGTGGCTTTAATATCTTCCCGGCTAGCTAAATTCCGGTTGCTCATCGCCTCTATTGTGTGTTGATCTCTAATAATCCATAAATTGCATCCTAACATAGCTTGCTTGGATTCATGTTTCTCGGGCAAAGGTTTTTATTCATGGGTCTCTCTATCCAATTTGATAGGCATCACAAAGACTGGAACTCTAGCATGGGACCCATGTCACGTTATTTACCTCATCCATCAACTATTGACAATGACCCACTGTAACTTGCCTATGTACCCACATAGTTGGTGCACGATGTAGACATTCCGAGGGCACCTTCACTATGCATCCTTTAACGTTGTTAAGAGGTTTGCACCCACAAACATAAAGTGGCTCCAGATGGTTGTGAATGGCTTGATTGATAGTCTCCAATTTCTTAGGATTTGTCCTCGAGCTTTTCTATATGCACAATAAGTCTTCCAAGGTAACTTTGAATTTTTTGGGGTTGTCATGTCCTTGATTGATCCCCTCCTTTGTCTATCAGGTGTCCCTCGAGGTGTCCCTAAGGGTGTTGCCCCCAAGTACCACTACTAGACACTGGGAGTTCTCCCAATCCATGCTTGGATCCTCTTCTTGCCTTCTTTTGTATTGACGCAAGAATGAGGGGTTTCATATCAACAACCATGAAATGAAATCACTTTGTGTTATCGTCTGATAACTTTTTGTCCTTGGCAACCCATATGAAACCAAATTCTATCAATCTCCCACAAATGTTTGTGTCTAGTTTTGTGGCAAGGATCATTAATTGATATAATTGAGATCACTGGTGGTGGAGGATTTGGAGGTATTTAAGATGACATACTCATCATAATATTTCTTGATGTCGACCACCTCTACGAAAACAATGTGGCCGTTTCCACATACACCACGGATGACCAAATTCGTTAAATTGAGACTTTTCATAGTCTCAATTTAATGCTAAATTTTATGTTTTTCATTCATTTCTTGATTGAATCTATATTTGTAAGTGATTTTTTTACTATATATGGGAAGATTATCCTCGAGTCGAGGATATTCTATAATTAGAAAGTCAAAAAATATGAAAATTGTCTCTAAACAATTGTTGAAATTGTAGGCAAAAAGTCTCAAAATTCTGATATTGTCTCAAAATAACGAATTTGGTCATACGGGGAGGTCACTGGCAAAAATCATAGAACAACTTGCGATAAAAAATAGGGTCTAATATATTCATTGTAGGTAAATTTTGCAAAAACATACATATAATATAGGGGGTTTTAAAATAGTGGAACATTTTTACATGTAAAATACCATCATATATAATGGCTTCTTTTATCTAGTCAGTACATGTAAAATAGCGTGGAAACAATTACTAGGGGTAGCGGGTCTAGGGTACGGTATGTGCTAGTGGATGAAAAGAGGTAATTTTCTGTTGAAAATGCTTGGATGGATGACTTCGTAGGTTGGCTTGCTTGAACGTTACTGAACCAACGGTTCCAATGTGGAGTTAATGGTCTCTACCCACATGCCAGGAAGGAAAAAATGAAATATAAGTAAAATAGGGCATTTTAAAATGATTCCCCAAAAAATTTATAATTACTGATAGGGTGTATTAAAATACAAGCATTTACCTTTATTTTGAAAAATACCATACCTTATAATTTTTTTTGCAAGGTAAATAGCCCCATGATAAATAGGTCCTGAGCACACGTGTATGCATTAATTAAAGAGGGAGTGACCTCCCCGTGACATACACATATCTAATTTGTTTTGAGAGGTGTCCTCCACCACCTCAGCACCCCATTTCTCAACTTGATCCTTCAATAAATATGTAGCCATTGTTGGTAAAGAAAAACTTCCTATGTTTTTGCCAATGTTTTTAGACAACAAATGCTTCAATTGTTGAGTACCCATCTCCTGCATGTAGAAAACCTCCTTATAATGAATGAATGAAACTTAGAGATGGAAGATCTAATTCCTCAATAACTCTACACTATAACCATATAGATTGGGAGACTTCCCTATTTGCTCTATAACTCAACACATGAACCCACTACCCAGAACAAAATTGAATACATGACAGAAAAGACAAATGTATAATTTACAAATGCCATACATTGATTGGACTAACAAGACCGTCTGGTATTGAGAGACATCCTCATACAAGTTGTTTTATGGAATTGCAAAAAAATCAGGCATAAACACAAGCAACATTTGCATCAAGAGGGTTCTTGATGCAAGAAACTCAGACACAATGCAACAAAACACCCTAACCCTAAACCATGAAAGCATTTGCATCACGAATGCTCCCGATGTAATTCTTTAAGGAAAAGAAACAATAAAACAACGTGCAAGATATAAACTTACTTGGCTAGAAATGTGCAACAACTCTTGTCCGTTTAGGCAGCTCGTCAATTCGCACCATGAAATGCTCTACATGACTACGGATTAAAAAGTGGATGAAAAATAGATGAAAGATGGATGGGGATAGCAGAGAGGATGGTAAACCCAAGCTAGATCGAAACCCAACTAATAACGGTGTGCAAAGCCACATGGCCACCTCCATGATCCCACTCATTTCAGTTGCAAAATTGTCACCTTGCACCCTGGGTATTGAGGGCCACTTCACACATGAGACTGAGAGCCCGTGACCATTACACTTCAAGCACTCTCATTGGTGGAAAAGGTAGAGCCGGTCCAAATTTGCTTCACACTACGCTTGAGGGACCAACAAAGTACGTGAATGCAAGATGGATGTAAAGTCTACATGGCATCAAATGGATCATATTTCATGGTCACTTGGACTATATTCAAAAACCACCTCTTGGAGGTAGGCCTAACACAAAACTTGGAGACCATGGCACTCCGAATGCTCACAACCGTTGAATTATTCTATTTTATCATGTGTGAAGACTCGCATGAATAGAAATTCATTGGAATAGCATTTGGTTGAGGGACCGGTCACATATGGCTTCACACTACACTTGAGGATCCATGAACACACGACATGATTTTGGAGGTGTCTTGGGATGGCCTTTGGACACTTTCTTTTGGGCGTCATAATTTCATGGTCATGGCTCTTGGTTCATGTGTGAAGTGGCCCTAACCCCTTTGCATCCCATCAACCGACCCCTTTGTGCCTAGAACCGATCCCCTTTGTGCCTAGAACCGATCCCCTTTGTGTCCATTACCGACCCCTTTTGTGCTTTGTGGGCGTACCTCCTTGGCTTTGTGAATAGAATGGCTAGAACCAACCCCTCCCGTGAATAGAATGGCTACAATAGGCATTGACAAGCCACCCTAAGGGCAAGGTCCCTGTCCATTTTTTGAAATTTAAATGAGTGGGCGGGTGGGAAAAGGGTGGTGTCATGTGCCCATCCCCCTCACCCAAGGACCGGTACCCCACATGGATGGGTGTCCCGCATTGTACGGGCCACCAAATGACGAGGACATGCAAGGACGGTTCCAAATGACAAGCCGTCCTAACAATCAAGAGAAGGACATGTGCCGGTCAGCCTTTTTCCTAGACATTTCTTAATATTGAAGCCGTGGCCCAAGTCCCATTGAAAAGGTAGATGTTGGGGCTATAATTGAGTTCATAAAATAGTTTTATTTACGAAAGTGTATATTTTATTTTTCACAAAGTGGCTACAGTGAAGATTATTTGCATCCAAAAACATGGCAATTGGTATGCACAAAACAGAGCTCATACATGCGACAAAATGATTTCAAGTGTCAAAACATTGGCTAATTTGTGGGTGAAACAATTGCACTTTGGCGAATATACAAAAAAAATTACATGCACATTGGCAAATATATATGGAAAATATGTTGCGCATTGGCGAATATATTCAAAAGACAATTACTAGAATTGTTGTAAGTTTGTAACATGTAAGTTTGTGACACTTTTCCTCTCAGACATAGCCTCGGCCTTGTAATCACATGCCTGCACCTCCTAAACGACTACCCTTAAACCCACACCAGACTGCAACAATCTCACCAAAGATTTTCAACCCGCCCACACAACCAACCACTACAAGACCACAAATTGAACCACTGCCACACAACCAACCACTGCAAGACCACAATTTGAAAGATTGCCACACAACCAACCACTGCAAGACCACAATTTGAAACACTGCTACACAACCAACCACTGCAAGACATGAAATTGAAACACTGCCACACAATCAAACCCTACAAGAGAACATAGCCTCGACAAGACTAAGACCACAAGAAAATAAAAGAAAGGTGGTGCAGACCCATGACTACCTAGCATCCTAGAACTAAGCTTATCATCATTGAGGAGGGGTCCAAAATTGCTAACTAGCAATCATTTTGTCTACGGCAATCCTGGTGCCACTCATTGTAAACCTTTTCAAAAGGGAAGGTGTTTAGCTTGAAAAAAATTTGGTTGTAGATGGATACGCATGTAGCAAGGTCTTCTGACAATCGGTTGCGGAGCTTAGACTTCGAAAATGCAACGGTTGAGAACGTCCGTTCATCCTCAACGGATCCAAGAATTTGGCAAGCTGCTAGCTCCGCGACTTTGAACCACTCCAGAAAGCTGCTCCGCAGAACCATGGACATGGAGAGTGTCCTCCAAAGTTTGGTAAGAAGATTCACAGAAATTGGTTTTTGCAATGCATCCACCGCATTAGTTTTCATAGCTCCCTTGAATAAGCTACATTGGTGGTTCAAGGCTGATTGGTCCAGCAAAGGGGCTAAATAACATTCCCCAACTCTCCTCTCCACACCGTAATGATTCTTGAGGCATGTGAAATGCCCATCAAACAACTCCTCTGCATGTGGTTGGAGCCAATATTGGGGGTATACAACCCCCAGGGCATCCATTATTGCAGAGGAGGGGAATTGGGAAGATAGCTCGGCAATGAGCCTATTAGCTGCCTCTGTCACAACCAACACACAAAGTTAAGCCACCAATGAACCAACAAAAACATGCAACACATGGAAAATTTACAATACATGCACATAAAGATATTGGTAGGGGCGTACCTCGGCATAAACGCTTCACATTATCACCAATAGACTTGAAAGACTCCCGGTTGACACCATGTTTGGATCCAACCATATCTACCACAGTGGTTGGATAGTGAGTGGGGCCACATTTGAAAGCCACATACTCTTCCGCGGCCTCATTCACATCAAGGGCAGTTGGCACCCACATCAACGTCATGGTGTCATGGTGGCAGTTGACAAGATCAGTTAGTTTGCGAAAGTGATCACTTTTGAAAGCAGTCATGGGGTCACAATACAATTCATAAAGGGAACCTTGCAATACCTTAACTGCAGCCAGATAGTCACATACAAAGACATCCCTCTGCTGGCTAAATTTAATGAGGGAATGGACAGTTCCCAAAAGTGGCACAAATCCAGCCAAGGCTATGGGCACAGAGATGTCGACCAAAAGATTGAAATTGGCAAGAGCCACATCTCTTGAGGCAGGCGTTGTTGTGGTGTCAATAGAGTCCTCATGCATCTTCTATACCAAAGTACGGTACTCGGCCATCACTCTCTTGAGAGGTGAAAGCATAGACAACCACCTCGTCTTCACATTTCAGATTCTCTTTAGGCCTTTGGTCTCCATGGCCTCTGACAATTTAGAGAACTCAATATGCCTCTTTGGTGACCGTGCAAAGTATTTGTGAAGTGAATGCAACAAGTTCTCAATCCATTCAATCACGAGCAAGTGTGATAGCTCTTTCACAGCGAGATTCGTGTGGTGGCTCACACAATGCACGGCTTGCATGTGCGGGCTAATAGTGTCTTGGAGTATCTTAGTAACCCCAGTTCTTGCACCCTACAGAATGCAACATAAAATCAACCCACTTCCATGAACCCCACACATAAACCATAAACTGTGAATGAAAAAAAATAGAGCAGAATTGTACCTGACATACAAATACTCCGTCGGCACCGAAGGGGACAAACTTCTTCACCAAATCATGGGACCTAAGACCACCATGGACAACAAGGGCATCCACAATGGCCAAAGCAAGTGCTTTGGAAGATGCACCTTCCATGACACGTTCAAAGATTACAAGTATTGGAGATTTGTAGAAATTATCAATAGTGTATGCATGAATGGAAAGCCAAGACTGATTATCGACAGTCGTTACCTCATCATAAGTGATAGCAATATACTTGGCTGCCCCAAGAACATTTCTGGCACGACACATCACCGCTGAATGCAAATATTTAGCCATAAGCCATCCAGAATTGTCGCTCCAATGTTTCTTGCTCAAGTGGGGCATCTTCAAGAAGCCAAAGAGATCCCTCATGCTTTCATACTCCAACATTGGTCTACCTTGTTGGAGCATATGAAAAATTGTTGCAAACTGTGCAATTTTACGGGCCTTGTCCCCTTTGAATTCTCTTTGGACCTACACAAGCGGCCCACACACACCAAGTCAGATTTGAGCCACATGGCCAAGCACCCAAGAAAGGGGCAGCAAGAACCAACATAACCAAAAGAAAATGTCAGCAATGGTGACTTTAAAAATTGACTTGCAAAGGTTGGGTGTAGAAATTACTTGCTCAAGGACTGATGGCCGATTGAGTGATTGTGCATTGAACATTGCAAGAGCTTTCAAATGGCGGCATTTGGTGTTGATGTAATATTCATCTTTCTTGATACCCAAACTAGGCATATCCCGGTCCACTTGCCGCTTGCCGCTTGCCGGCATGTTTCTCTAATGTGTCAGACTTAGCACCCATTGTGACCGGGCGCCCCCTTGCGGATGAGCACACAGTACATTGGACACGATCCACAATAGTGGTACCACATGCACGCAACATTTATGCCCAAGGATGGGCCAAAGCCCATGCATCTTGGCATTTGCGGCTTGCATCAGGTGTTTTAGTTTTTTTTTCAATTTTCTTCTTAGTTGCGGATTGCTCAGACTCGGTAACAGCAGCTACCTCAACACTGGTAGGTTGGGAGTCGGACATGCAAGGAACATGGGGTTGTGGAAGCCCACCAGGGCAAATTAATTTCACAGCTGGATTGGCACGAGGGGGGCAATGGAGAGAGTTTACCTTGCTCCCAGAAGAAGATGCTGAGGAATCGGCCAAGAACTTCGGCAGCTTGGACATGGGGGGCACGATGAGAGGGCTTCTGTCGCAAGAGTTGCGAGAGGAGACAAAATAGCTCTCCAGTACGGTGCTCTTTCGGACCTTCAGCAGCTTGGCAGTGGATGTGGACGCCATCGCATTTGAGGCGCCACTCACAGATTGTGAAACTTGCAAGATCCATAAACCCAATCACCTGAACCCACTATCCAATACCTGCACCTCACCACAAATCGGCCCACACAAAACCCAACACCCAACACCCAACAAATTGAACCCAATACCCAACACATGCACATGGAGTCGCAACATCCAGGCGGGAGATTTGGTGCAGAGTCCACACTCGCGCCACCCCCACGCCACAACCTGGGTCGGAAGTCCTCGACGCAACCCCTCCAACACCCCAACCCCCACAAAACGCCACCCACAACACAAAACCAACATCATCAAGAATTTGAAAAGGAATCCTAAAGCAAGAAGACAGATCGCAATGCCTCACACACAACCAATATAACTCAAGAAATGCAAGGAAAATGAGAATAAAAATCCCCATGGTGTCTCTGCTTGCGATTCGCCACTCCCAAGTTCCAGCCGCAACCTGATCGTGACTGGGCGTCGCTCAAGGACAATCGCCGGAACAATTCAGAATGTCACACCCACTAAACCCACTCAACAACAAGAATTGATCAAAGAAAGTACAAGTTTGAACAACGAAAGGAGGAGAGATCACAAAATTGAGATTTTGGTGGAAACATGACAATTGCACAATGGGCGGCATTCAAGCAGTGAGGCACATAATGCAATGAGGCGATGAATGCAGGAGAGCAATGAATGCAGTGAGGCGATGAATGCAGGAGAGCGCGTCGCGATGGTGGCAATGAAAGAGTCCTTTGGCAAGCAAGAACAGGCGATGAAGCCATGGATGGTGGTGGCAACTGGGCGATGAAGACACAGAGGCATCCACTTTTACAAGCAGGGGGAGGCGATGAAGGTTTCACAGGTTGCTCGTGTTGGTGATGTAGGGGCACCGCTAGGGAGATCGTTGTCGCCGTGCTCGGAAGTGGTGGGCGACAATTTTACAATGATGGTTACCCTAGTGGAGAGTAGTGGCGACCCATTCCGGCTTGATGTGGACCAGGTGGCACCACATCTCATGTGAACATGTAGTTTCTAACTTGTCTTTTTCGCAACCCCTATTTTTTTTCGTTTTAGGGCGTTGTTTAGCCCCTAGGAAAAAGGCTAGTGCCGGTTAGAGAGCTCCGGTGACCAGATTGGCCGGTCACCTTGGGTACACCCTTGGGTACCAAAGGCCATATTGTTCTTCAAGTCCTTTCTTTTGAGGGGTACTCCTAGGGCTCCTTGCTCTTGCATCATGCACTCTTTGTACACCCAAACCCTAGTTGTGAGAAGAGATAAAGGATGATTGTATGTTATATCGTCGGAGTTCTCATCGTGAAGTAAAGTGAACTCATGGGAACGTGTATCTCATGATGTTTTCAAGAATTTGGATCTTAATAACAAAAAAATACATATGTAAAATGCAATGTGATAGTGAGTGTCGGGTTTAATAAAAAAAAATCAAAGACTACTTAAACGTATCAAAAATTACTTGTAAACAATATACAATCACAATTTCAATTAAAAGTAAAATATATAAATATTTATACATTTCCATAGATGACATCGGTACCAATCTATGAACACCAAGAACACATAGTTTGGAATTCATTCAATAAATGTACGGAAATTCATGTGCAAGTCAAATATCAAAGTTAAATGATAATGACCTTCGTTACCGGTCACCTTCATAAAGTGTGATATCTTATCACTCACCAAATTTGGTGAGAAAGTAGGAAATTAGAATAAACTGGCAATCCACATAGAAGTACCCCTCCATTAAATGGGTGACATCACCCATTTTTTGGATGATGTCACCCGTTTCTCATCCACTTTAAAAATGGACCGGGACCGGCACATGGAACTTGGCCCTAAACCCGCCTTGAACCAACCCGAGATAGACTAGAGCCCATTACCTACCCTATATGGAGCTAGTGGAAACCGGTATGAGATGGCAACACTAATGGCACCTAAAACCATCACTCCATGGGTTGGGCACTGCTACACTATGGGGAACAACTCAAGGTAGTAAAGTGCTGGCAATTGGGAGGTGTTTATAGGTGTTGGTTTTGGGTAGGGTGTTGGTTTTAGCACCCCCTACCTTAGCGAAAGCTTCACCGATGTCAGCGGTCTTTATTTTACTTCGTTGGAATAGCCATCACATGGAAGTGCGCCCTTCTCAACCCTAGTTTCCATGCCCCTCATGGCCCCGGCTCTCATTGGTTGTTGGTATATAATTTCTAAATATCTTTGGGTCTCCCCACACTAATGAGTCATGACCCCAAAATCGAACAAGACCCACATATATTGTTAGATGTAAGTGTGAAATTAAGACTCTTTAAGACTGAAGAAGAGTCTTGGAGAATCTTGTGAGTTGCAAATCAAGCAAGGACCACTAATAGAAACCATAATTAGTGAAGGTAGTGGCGGCACCTAGCCTTGGGGCAGGCAGATTAGACTAAAAAACACATCTCAAACACTTACTTAGATCAATCTTACTGCGTGAAGTACTAAGTTAGGGACTTGCCACTAAGTTCAATTGAATTCCAGAGTGCTTGAAGAAGGACTATGTACTTTTTAATTCCAGCATCTATAGTTAGCACCATCGAGGATCCATCCAGATCAACGATAATCATTCACCAGTCTCACACAACCACATGGATGAAATGGATGAAATGGATGACATCCATGGTCTTTCTCCGACATTTGGCGCTACTATAAGTACAAGTGCGAGAGACAGAGATTCGAATTGCCTTTACAAGTGCAATTGCAGGAATTCCTTGCCTACACTGTCTTCTTAACCGGTCATTTCGCATTTAATCTTCTCTGCGAGGTAACCCACAAAGCGATAATTCTGGGTTCGGCCACGGCGTTGCGTTGAATGAGCTTTACATTGTGGAGATTCGGCAGGAGACTGGTGAGTGAGTGAGGAATTTCTTGTGGGTTGTTTTTTTTTCCTTGGACTTCTTTGAATTCTGAATGCCAGCAGACAAGAAAGCACCTTAGAGCGATTTTAAGCTTCTTGTAAGTACCTACACGTTTTGTTTTCCATTTACTGAATGACAGATTCTTTTGATGATGAATGAATGAATGTGTCTCCCGCCTACTCGGCTCGAATTTCGAGGTGCGGGGAATCCTTCCAAAATTAAAGCTCAGAGATGTATCCGCAATCACACTAAGTTTTGTTTTGTTTGTTTTTTTTGTTTTTTTTGGGTTTTCTTAATTTTCCTTCTTTTTGTTCCTTCAAACATTATGCTTCCGGCATTTTGTAGAGTCGAGTATATGGGTTTGAGGAGGAGCTTCGGAGCGGTTTATTGACGATTTGAATCAATTTATTTTTTGATACGAAGTAGTTTTCCTTGGCTGATCGTGGTACTGGCGTTTTTTTTTGGTTGAATTTCTGTTGAATTGTCATGTCGGTACAAGATGTTGCCATACAATTTTCTTTTGAATTCTGGGCGAGGTCACTCTCGTGTAAACGAGCTTAGAGTGGGAAAAATGAGAGTTCATATTCTTTATCTAAAAAATTCACTCTGGAGGGAAAAGCATATTTTCAAGCATTCATGTGACCTGTCTTTGTGTTTGTTGCAAACCTAGAGAAGAAAAGTTGGTAAGCAAACTTTCTGTGAATTAGGTTCGATTTTGTAGCAAAAATGAGTAGGTTAAGACTTTTGAGGCTTTGCCTTATCTGGGGCTCGAAGATAGTATACTTACAGTCGACAGGAGATGGGATCCAGTGCAAGTCTCAAGAAGAAGTTTTGAGGAGGTTTAAGTGAAGTTTGGAAGTTGGATTTTGCATCCAGGATGCCTGAAAATTAAAGTGTTAATCGAGAAAACTGGCATTTATTTTAATGCATCTGTATGTAGAGTATTTTACTGTGAGTGAAAAAACATACTTCTTTTGCAAAAATCTTCGGTAATACTTTGAGGTGCTTGTGATTTTTGCATCCAGAATGCTTGAAGATTTAAGTGTTAATTTAAGAAAATTGGCATTTATTTCCATGCAGCTGCATATATAGCATTTTACTGTGAGTGAATAACATACTTGTTTTTCAGAAATCCCAGAAATACTTTGAAGGTGCATGTGCTCTTCCACCATGCTGTGGAATCTGTTTTCATGGGGAAGTAGCGGTAAGAGAGAAGAGAAAGAAAAGGAGCCTGAATCTGAATCAGGCTCTGAATTTGAATCTAACTCGGGGTTAGGCTCTGACTCTCCCTTGTCAAAAGCCTCATGTTCTACCAATTTCATGAGTCCTGATGGAGCTGAAGAATTTGAAGACACGTGTGGACCGGAGATGAGTGATAGCGAAGGATCAACAAGCTCCCGGTTGACAAGAGCCTCCAGTTTTGGGTCAAATGCCAATAATGTGGAAACAATCCACAAAACTTTGAGTTGGGGATCACCACCAAAATTGCAGCAAAGTTTTGCGGGTCACAATTCCACGAGGAGCAACTCAAAGGGATCCTTTGATCATGACACAGTCCTTGGTAATAATTATGCACATGTTTTGGAGTTTGTTGTTTTTATAAAAAAAACAATCATTCCCTTGTTGAGCACTGAAGGTGCTTTTGCACACAATTGATGGTTGTAGTTAATTTCTTTGGTTCTATTTTTTTAAGGATAAGGAGAGATAAGAAGGTGCATTGATGCCAACCACAACCACAACCACTCTACCTTGCCCAACTACATTACATTGTGTCGTTGGGAGTAGTTGCGATGGTTAAAATTTACATTCTTCTGGTTCTATTTTCCTTGTGTTACTATGTGGCATCAGGAGAGAAGTTCAAGTTCAAAGAATGGGAGAGGATTTGTTCGAGGCAAATTTTCCACTAGAATGCTTAAATTGTTTGTCTCCACCCCACGGATTGCACCAATAGGAAGGACGACCACTGAGGTCAAATCCACTCTTCAACTACAAGAGTAGTTGTGTGTAAACGGGAAAATGTTGGTAGTTGTGTGTAGATGCACCTTGAATGTCCCTTATCAAATGATGAACACTTAGTGGAAGTTTATTTTATTTTGATAAGAGATGCAACCTTTATTCAGCTGTTTATTTGATTTTAATTTTAGCCCTGGTGCGTGCAGGGGTACCGACATCAATTTGGGGAAGTCCTGTACCAAACATGGTTTCAGAAATTGGACGACATTCGGCCTCACCTTCAGTTTCAACTCTGAAGGAAATCCAGCTGAGAAAATTCCAGAACCTGGTTGCTCTTGACAGAAACTGGGATATTTTATTTCCAGATGTGAAGGAACCTGGATTCTCGTGGCCATGGCCTACTTTGTCGAAGCAACAGATTGCATTGGGAAGAATGGAATTTAAGAGGTTTATTCTGATTCAGTGCTGCTTCGAAAAGTAAGCTTCAACCTCCTTCTAATTCAACTTTGTTGTTTTCTGTAGAGTTATTCTTGAAGTCTCTCAAAACTCATGTTTTGGGTGGGGAGTTTCGCCCCACTTTTGACAATTTATAATGTTTAAGGAGCATTCAAGGAGTGTAAGAACTCCAATTTTGGTGAAATGAAGGGGAGGCGTTTGACTTTGGTCAAAAGACGGCTACATAAAGGTGAATTCTATGGCTAACTTTTGAAGGCACCTAAAATGGTGCTCTTGAAAGTTTGACAAGGAGTTCATTCTTATAACCGCCTCTTGGCCGAAGCCAAACACCTCTGCTCCAATTCA
Organism: Polytrichum formosum; assembly: GCA_964035585.1. Lineage (NCBI taxonomy): Eukaryota > Viridiplantae > Streptophyta > Polytrichopsida > Polytrichales > Polytrichaceae > Polytrichum > Polytrichum formosum. The sequence continues at coordinate 75,748,166 of OZ037936.1, forward strand.
CCAAAATTGGGGGTTCAGATACCACTTGACCACTCTTTTAAACTTTATAGATTGTCAAAAGTGGGCAAGACTCCCTGCCAAAACACGAGTTTCTAAGGGACTTTAAGGATAGCTGATTCAAATGTGTATCCTTTTTTGTTAAGAATGGCTTAAGTTACATTTTCCGAGAAGAAACCGAATTCAGCTTGAAGTTACATGTGTCTTAACAATGCACGTACAGGTTGGAACTGAAACCAGAGAATGTGCTCTCTGTGGACGAAATTTCAAGGCTTGACAGGGTGCCTTTGGAGGATGTTCCAAATTACATTTTTAGAGAAGTGGCCATTAGAAAGGGTGGTCAAGCTCAGATATCAGACATTCCTGTAAGTGTTTTACTATTAACTTCTTGAGTTTGTTTGCTATGTACCAGATTTGATGTTGGAACAACCCTGAGAGACCAGCTTTTAAGCAATTTTTGGTTATATAACTTCCTCCCTCCAGGTATCACAAGATCTAATCAATTTATGATTATCTATGCATTTGTATAGATAACAATTTGATGCCCTATGCAAATGCATGGATAATCAGAACAATCTGATAGTCTATATTTGCATGTGCGATCATCAATGTACTAATATCTTGCTAATATGTATTACCTGATCTTAAAATTTGGCCTGAAATTGCAATCGGTTGTCATGCCCTGCAAAATTGGTTGGTGCTTTCAACACCAATGCAACAATATCATATGAGAGTATAGATTACTCACCAGGCTTCAATTATTTCTTTAAATAAGTGCATTTCATCGAGGGATACAGTATGTAGTGGAATTATCTGTTTGTAAGAATACGCAAGATGGTTCTTCTTTCTGATCACATATCTTAATTGCTACTTGATTATGGATGCACTAAATGGAAAATTCCTTAAACCCATTTCAACATAAACTCTGGTGCCACCAAGGCCATTCTAATTCAACCATGTCGAAGTTTACAGAACAGAAATTTTAAAAAATCATTTGCCTTTTGATGTAGCTGATGAGAATTAAGGGGTCGGCATTTGCAGGGAATGTGGTTGAAGGATGGGCTTGTATCTTTTGAGTGCACCGTTGACAGCTCTGGGAGCTGTAAATTTAAGGTAGATGGGCCCTGGTCAGGTTTACCCCAGAACAGATCAGAACAGAATGATTACCTTTTTGTTGTTTGCTACCTCATACTACTCGGATTTGTGAGGTCAAAATTTCAGTGCGTCCGTAAATGTATCTGAAGATGCCAGGATCAATTCCAGGATGTTTTGGAGCAAATCTCTGATTGTTATGAAAGTCTGTTGACATATTGAGCCTAGAACGGTTAACTAATTTTGAGCACGTATTCCAATCTCTTAAAAAAAAACATGTCTTTATGGTGCCCGTTCTTAGATCTGCACCTAACCACCCACCACCCGAATATAGGTATCCGACTAAGATAAGTAGCCAAATTAGGCCCACCAACCTTCAGGTGCAGAATTAATTTGTCTTTGAATTTCATCACTTTTAAAGAATTTTTTTAATGAAGTTGAACTTACTTGTTTCCTGAAATTTAAATTTTTAGTGCACCTAATAATTATTAACTTCAATTTCTTTTATTCATTCAGATTGTACAGCCCAAGCAGGTCAGTACTACACTGCATCGAGCATTTGGGGTGGACAGAGTTATGCCTGTCTACTTTGATAGAGGCTTTGATAAAATCCAAGATGATGACAAGTATCGTGTGATACGAAACGGGATATTTGTTGGCCTCCGGAGGTATCGGTTCTGGGGTAAGAACCTATATAATTTATAGGTGAATGCATGGTATCAATCAATAAAATCATCAATAATGATATCAAAGAACCTACCCAATCGGTATCAAAATTGTAGTACCTATCCAATACGGATACCTAATGGGTATCATGAGAAGAAAACATCTCAAATATAATGACTCATCTGCATACTTTGTATGCATGAGTCATTATTTGGGTCAATTATTACCATCCTAATACCGTATTCATACTTGGGGAAATTTTATCTAGGTATGAAGATTCTTGCATGGTCTATAGACCCAAATGATATAAAAGCAGAAAAATATCCTGAAATACATGTTCCCTGAAGGTATCAAAGAATGTAAAACACTCATTACATATGAATACTTGTCAATATGTCTATTCTTAATCCTTGTCTACTCTCAAACATATTAATCAAGAGTGTGTTCTTTGACCAGCTTTCAAGGATACAGGAAAGGAGGAGCATGCAAATAGAACCAAGGCCACTGGTAAACAATTTGCTGTTTTACCTTTGAAATAATTGTGTAGTTTTTATGCACTAGAGCACGCCATTTGTGCTGGAGAAATTGGACCATTAAGGAATACTATCGTTCTCTCTGTTTTCACACTCATGAGTACATGAAGAACTTGATGAATCACTGTCATTTTTATGTGGACTGGACGCTCATGGCCAAGGATTCAGAGAGGAGCTCAAGATAGGGAATGAGTAATGCAACTGATAGAGAAAAAATATATATTATTGTATGCAGCGAAGGACTATGACAGGGCAATCAAATGCTTCTTTGTTTGCACGGAGTCACTTGCCGATATTGATCTTTGCGACCCTGAATTTAAAGTTTTCGTCCGAGCGCAAGCTGCCCGGTGCCACATCATGCACCTTCATACTGTCCAAAATATGGCCAAATTTGCATCCAGGTATGTGCTTTGAACACAATGCTAATAATGGAGTTATCATCTCACTCAAACATGACTTTTAGTCGGGGTTAATTGTTTTTCATACAAGATCATCCATGTTTGGTAAGTTTTTGGTAGTGTGGAGATTTGAACAAATTACATTCTACATCAATCCATCAAGGGCCAAACTCATTTGCGCATCCCAAGAGGTGCTAAAATGAGTTTAGGGTCTCTATGAACTAAAATCGGTTGCATTTCGTTCAAATTCAAACACTACCTCCGAGTATGAACCACAAGTCCAAATGAATTATTGATTTTGTACCCAAAACCACCAAGGTTAAATCACAGGGGACCTACTCCCAATGAAAGTCCCATTTAACAATAACTCTAATGTGCATACTATGAATGCAAAATTGAAGGCTTGAATGATTGTGCTACTAATTGATGGATGTGACGAGTGAATGATTTTATTTCCATTTTCTTATCACTGGCATACAACCAGGATCCAAAATGCATACATTCAAAATACCAATATAGTTACAAAGTGTGCCTGTCAACAGGGGCCTCTTAGCCTTGTCAAAGTCCCTGAGCGTGCCCCTTGGCCCAGAAGTAGAAATGAAGATGATCGACGACATCATCTGCAAGGTATTCTAATACTTTTTCTACTATTATTCTTAATCAGGATATTATAGTTATCCTGTAACTTAACATCACTTTTGGTTGGGAATTGGTTGTTTTGCATACAACACTTCAATGTTCAGGATTTTTTTTTTGGTGCATGATTGGAGGTAATATGGAGGTTTGAACAAATAATATTCTATATCAGTTCATTGAGGGTCAAACTCATGTTGGCATGCCAAGAGGTGCGAAGATGAGTTTGGTCCTTAATTAACTGAAATGGGTTGCTCTTCACTCAAATTCAAAACATTACTTCCAAGCATGCACCACAAGTGGAACGAAATTATTGATATTGTGTGCAATCAACCAATGGAAAATCATAGGGGATGAACTCCAACGAAAAGTTCGTTTGAGTTAAAAGGACAATAGTATTGTTGTACTGTTGTACCCTTTTTTATTGTTGCTGAAAACCCCTCCTATATTCCTGTTCTGGGTTATATGCACGAACATTATTATTATGCCTTCGGAAACATGCAATACATATCTGGCCACTTCTTAGTGCTTAGAAAGACAACAAATACAGACTTCAAAAGAATCTTTGTTTATTGTTTAGGATATGTTAATTTTCTAGATAGTTGATAAGGAGCTTTCTTATATCACCAATGATGGAGTACTCTGCAGAAGACTACAGGAAGATGTGGAAACCATTCTGAAACTGGTGGTAATCCTTTATATATTGTTCATCTTTTTGGCGACTTCAAATTTAGATCTACTTTTTGTGCGGCAGGATGAACTTGGTAGGGAGATGGAGCACACAAATGGGACAGGAGAGATGTCACCAGATTTTGCAAAGCTTTTGCCTCCGAGTACCTTCAAAGGGAAACCAGACAAAAAGAAGGTCCCTCTTTTTTGCTATCTACAAAGTACTACCCTAATAGAGTTAATTGTAAAGCAAAGGAGATCAAGCCATGGGTTTAGTCCCAAAACTTGTGTTTATGAGAATTAAGACAAAGTCACTCAAGTTTTCTTAATGCTTAAATTACCATGCACAAAGAGTGTTGTCGGGCTATGCAAAACCGGCTTTCTAGCTTGTCCTACTAGGATGGGTGGGCCAAGCTAGCCTTGCATAGGTTGATCCAACATTTAGGATGGCGGGTCCCATGTGCATACCCTATTTTAGATCCTAAAAATCTCTCAAAGTCTGAGGGGTGGGAAGAGGAGGTTCCAAAATTTGCACCCAACTTTCAAAATAGGCTCCAATGTATGACAACCTAGCAAGCTCTTAATAGAAAGTTTTCTCAAAGAAGGATCAAACCCATGGTTTCATCCCACTTTGAGGGACTTTACAAATTCCTCTAATATGTTTGGGTCAGATTCAATATAAATTTACTTAATTGTATTGTTTCATTTCGCCAAAGGCAAATACTATTTGATATCATGACTTTATTGGTCACGATGCAGAAAATGCATCCCTTTCTGACTTCACTATTGTTTCCTTAGATTGGTAAGTATCCCACCCTAGCACAATGCAGAATTTTTCATCGAGGTCTCGCCATTAAAGGCACTTTGCAGGTCAATCACAAGGTCAGTCAACCCACTAAACCTTTCCATGGTTTGATTTGAACTTCGTGTTAGGTTCTGTATTTTCCGGCATAGTGCAAGTGATCATAGTCCAAAATCAAAGAACAATTCTGTGTTCAGTCAAAAATCTAAAAGGATTTTCATACATACTATATGCACCTTTCTTTGTCATGATTTGGGACATGTATAGTTGACAGGTCTCCAAATTCTTTATAGACCATCAATGGTGAAGGTGTACCCACATGATGTCCTTCAGAATTTTGCTACTGTGAACAGCTTTGAGCTTCTAACTACCTGGTGAGCAAGGCCTATGATATGATATGTACGTGAGGAATTTGATTTATGAGTCCAGAGTGTACAGGTTTATTTATATCTCTTCAATTATTAAATTGTATGGATGCACTTTTGTTTGAGGAAATGTCAGGTTTAAGCCCTAATTGTGGAAGGCAAAGCTTATAAAAAAAACACTGGCAAGTGTTTGTGACAAATTCATGTCTTATACTTCATGCATGGTGCGTCAATTATTAATAACTGATATTTCTTTCTTGGCCTGCAATTATGGCTTTTGTTGATGTTACAGCCGTGAACCAAGAGAAGCCAAATTATCTCAGGACTTGATAATATTGCTTTCTATTGGCAAAGTTCCACCCTCTTTCTTTCACAATCTTCTGAACATCGCCCTGGAAAATATAACCAATCTCTTCACCAATTGGGATGCTGCATATCAAGGTATTGAAAGCTATTGTTAACTGCAATATCGGACTCTTGTTCTTACTCGCTCTACACTTCTCTAAACCTTCCCTTACAAAATAAATCAAAGTTTTGTGTAAAAAGCCTCAAATTCTTGGCAGAAAGAACTGGTGAATTTTTGGTCCGAAACAAGAGTTTTGATTGGTTGTTGCAATGTGATATAAACTAGGTAATGAATGTGAGGAGCCTTGCCATTACTGGATGTAGTGTCAGGCCATGGCAGAGTTATCCATTATGGATGATAATGTGTCTCCTTGTATCCAATCAGGATTAGCCATATCAGCAAAATCGCTTAGCCTGACAACTAAGAAGGTAGACTTTTTGTTAAACTCTTCACATAAGTGTCTGTACATTCATAAGTGGCATGCTCTCCTCTTACAAATTTGCATATGTTTTTGGTCCTTACAGAGGTGAAGGAAAGTGGAGCTGATTTTGGACCTGGGGATCAAACTTACAGGATGCTCCTGGCAGGGATGCCCTTGAGTCACCCCCAAATTCAAAGAAACCTCAAGACAATGTCCAAGAAGAAAATGAAGGAACTGCAAAGAGGTTGTGTACCTCTACCAGGTACATACTACCTAATGGGTACTTCAGATCCTACACCAGAAAAAGTTTTGGAACGAAACCAAGTTGCCATTGTCAGGTAAGCCATCACCCTTGTTGTCAAAATGCTCAAGGCTATAAATGCTTTTGATAATAAGTTGCTTAGGATAGCAAGTAAATATTTGTTGGACTGGAATCACCTTTTTTGGATATAATGAGGATTTTAATTCTGTTGATACCAGTAGGGGGACGGGTAGTTGATATCTTTCTTTTTGATACCATTCGGGTCTATATACCATGCAGGAGCCTTCATATCTAGGTAAAATTAACATAGTATCAGTAGGGTATTAGGATGGTATTGACCAAAAATAATAACTCGGGTCTACAAAGATTCTCATATTGTGATACCTGCCCAGTATCATTGTTTGACTGGTGTCACATTCAATACCAGTCAGGTAGCTTCTTTGATACCATCATTGATATTGTGTATTGATATCATGCATTCACTCCAACATCAGCAAATACACCCTTTTCTTTCCCTCTGCAGAGTTGCTTACTTGTGTCTGTATGTCTCAGGGGTGATGGAAAAGTATGGGGTAAAGTTCTTGTGTACAAAAATCCAGGAAAGCATCCTGGTGATGTGCATCTTTTTGATGCTCTTTGGGATGAGCGCTTGAATCCTTATGTGGGTCCTAGCCAATACACCATTTTCTTCTCTGTACAAGGTGACCGCCCCATTGTCGATGAAATTGCGAATAGTGACCTTGATGGTGACATGTATTGGGTTTGTGAAAATACTGAGGCAAGATACATCCCATCTTATGCTTTTGGTTACACTCAAATATTGTTGCTGCTATCTTTAAATTGAAATAATTATTTATTCTATTGGATTGTTATGGGAAGTACTCAATATGCAGGATTTGTATCTATCAAAACTTTCCCTGCTTTTTTCTTTTTTCTTTTTGCTTCAAGCTTTATCAAAATATGGAACTCTTTCGTCTCTGTTCTGGTCATCTCTTGCAGGTATCTTTCATGACTAGTTATCATTTCTCTGTAAATATTTGTTTACAGGATGCTAACAAGGATATGTTCAAATTATACTCAAACCTTAGACGAATAAGATATTAAAAAAGCCTTAACATAGCTCGAGATATCACTACATTTATTTCAAACAATGTGGTTTACCATTTGGAGCTACACAGTGCTAGAACTTTTTACAGAAAATGTAACTGTTTATCATCAAAGTTTTGTTATGTTGTATAAAGTGCACACTATCTATTTGTGCTGTACTTGTAAAAAATTGCATCCTCAGTGAACTACTTTAAAACGTATAGAATACCTTACAGTAAGAAATCTGATCGAGTTGGAAGATTAACCTTCTTGAATTTGACTGAGATGACAACTTGGACTGTAAAGAAGCTCATTTGAGGCTTTTTTTTACCATGCAGCTGATTTCCCTCTTCAACCCAAGCTCTCCTTGGGTGAGACCAGATGATGAAATTCTTCCTTCAGCTGAACCAGAACCGGGCGAGTTGACGCCTGAGGAACTTGAAATCGCCCATTTTGACAAATTTTTGAGGGCACGTTTTTTTAAAGGGTATGCCGGCATCATCTTGAATATACCTTGGTGAATTTTGCACTCCACTAGATTCAGTGGTTCTTCTATAAACTAAGTAATGGATACAAGGAGCCCTGTCATGAGCTGTAGTAGGCAGCTTAGGTAGTGGATGCCTACTACAACTTATGGCAAGGAGACAAGTGCCCATTATCAGATGTAGTGGTCTGGACGTAGTTGTCATCAATTATAGGTGATAATGTGCCTCCTTGTATACAATCATGACTAGAAACATAAGCAAAATCACTTTGCATGACTAACCATTATGTGAGAAAATCAACTTCCTATGCTTGCGTTGAGATTTAAAACTTGTTGAGAAGTTTTAGAAAATATTTGGCATACCCAAATTGACAAATTGGTATCAACTGAAACTCAGTGGGGCACCACCTATGCCAATGGCGGCTGTTTGTTGGAGAGCACATATGGACGAGTACCTGCTACTGAGCAACTCATGCTCTCCTATGAAAAGACAAGCTACGGAGACTTTGATCAATGACTTGATCAATATCTTCTACAGAGCTCTTGATGCAAGTAAGAGTGGTGAAGAGGTTTGTCTCCGAAAATCCATCAACTACACTGTTTTTTGCATTTAGTGTTGTGTGGCATTTAATGTTGTTACTATTCATTTACCTGCAACACTATCTACCAAACACTTGACAAATAGTGTTCAAGTAGTGGTGGTAGAGATGGTGGTGGTGCAACCATGCGGCAACAAAACACAAAACATAAAAAATATTATAACACTAATTGTGGAGATGTAAACATTAAGGGCGTCACTGGCATTTAGTGTTGTGGTTCGTAATTACTGTTGACAACACTAAATGCAAAAAACAGTGTAGTGTTTTTCTGCCTTTTTCTTTCTTGTAGCCAGAGTGGCAGTATTACACATGAAATACGAGACAATATGGCCATAGTTTTTGGTAAGGTAGATGGTGCTAAAATCATCACTTTAAGCATTGAGCAGAGACACTATTATTAGATTTAAAAATTAAATGATTCTCATTAGCGATTGATAGGGGATACCAATGCACTAAAACATGTTATCATTTGAACTTCATATGCAAAAGTTACAAGGGTTCAAAGTTTTATTGGTGGATGACCCAAAACCAACACGGGAACCGAGGTTAAGGTGGTCTACATTCTTGGAATCAACATGTACTTATCGGGCAGGATTTTAGGGTGTTGGTCTTAGCACCATCTACCTTGACTTGGTAGTTTTCTGGTTACAAAATTTGGCTAACATAATGAATGTCACTTAGAAATTTGGTTGCCATGTTTTTCATTTCACCTCTATTTAGGGCCATGCTAAAGTGTTTGTGGCCACTCTGGCCACTAAAATCACTGCCATCTATGGTTGGCCCTTGCGTGTCCCAAATATTTCCTTTCAACTGATTACTAATGATCAAGGTAATCCTTCACAGGTTGAATTGCCTTCACGGTTCTTTCCAAAAAGTTGGCCTCACCACATGAGGAAAGAGGATTCCAAAAAGTATCATCACTCTAATAGCATCCTTGGTCAACTTTATGATATGGCCATCCTAGATGTGAATAACCTTGGTTGTAGTTGGAAAGGTTTGGTTTCTTTCTCTTCTCCAAGTTTTGGCATTTCTGTTGGATTGGTGTTTGATGAACATTTCAGATTTGTGTAGCCTTCTCCATCGATTATTAAGTTTTTAATTGTCTGGTATGTTCACCCTAGATGTGGATAACCTTGGTTGAAGTTAGAAAGGTTTGTTTGCTCTCTCTTCTCTCCAAGTTTCAGCATTTCAACAGCAGTAGGTACTTGATGAGCAATTTAGGTTTCTGTAGAATTCTTCATTGATTGTTAAATTTTATTTATGATATGGCCATCCTAGATGTGGATAAGTCTTGGCTGTAGTTGGAAAGGTTTGTGTCCTTTCTCGTTTCCAAGTTTCAGCATATCAATAAGCGTAGGCATCTCATGAGCATTTCAGGTTTGTTTAGACTTCTTCATTGATTATACAGTTTATATATTTTGATATGGCCACCCTAGATGTGGATAACCTGGTTGTAGTTGGGAAGGTTTGTTCTCTTTCTCTTCTCCAAGTTTCAGCAATTCAATAGGAGTACGTACCTGATGAGAATTTTAGATTTGTGTAGACTTCTTCATTACTTAATAGGTTTTTATTCTGGTGGACAGATTCCATGGTGTATGACCCAAACTTCGAGTTCGGGAATTTCAAGAATTATATCGAGAAGTGGCGAGGTCACTTCTCAGCGTACAACAAGGAGACATCCCCTGATAACGAGAAAAATCAGAAAGTGTATGAGAAGTACAGACAGGTCCGAGATTTGAGACTTTCCCTTTTTATCTGTTCTTTATGATTGGTCTTATACCCGGAACGTTATTACGATGTCCTCTACTTTGCTGAAGTCATGTGCTATGCCATATAACTGATTTAGTGTGGTATCGAAATCAATGTGCCATGTTAATTAGAGTGGCCTCCGTGACTTGGCATATAATAGCAAGTGTCTCATGCCACCTTTTAGTGACTTCAAGGTCAATTGAGTGGGTCGATGATGAATAGTGTGGGTCACACTAAATCAAATATATAGTGTAATGGCAAACTCTTATTGAGTCTTCGTCTCATTGTCACCTATCTTAGGACGTGAAAGCTAACACGCATTCTCCAGGTTCAACTACAGGGATGTGCACATCTTGGAAGATATGCAAATCTAATCAGAGGAGTCCTCCAACCATTAACAAATGCTATGTTTGGAGTGGTATCTTGTAATGGTCATGCCAAGTGATTTTGTTGACGTGTATGTTCTTGACTAGGTACGAGAGGCATGTTATTGCATGTAATTAATGAACCATGTCATGCCCTAACTAGTGTTACCGGAAATGGACACATGGCATTTTGCCATCGATTGTAGTGGGTGCCTACCTCGTAGGTTGGGTGCTTACCACAACCCGTGGCAGGGCTCCTCACATCCATTATCTATTTCATATTTTCACAAACTAATGGCTTTGCCTAAGTTTTCATTTACACAACGATGTGTGGTCTTGTGTTCATCTGTTTGTAGACAATTTGAAATGTGAAGCTCCCTACACTTTTTTGCATCATTTTGCCATTGCTTGTTATAGGAACCCAGTACCTACCTTGTAGGTTGGACGCTTACTACAACCTGTGCAAGGGCTCCTCGAATCCACTATCTAGTTCATATTTTCTTAAACGAATGGATTTGCCTAAGTATTCATTTACTTTTTTGCAGATATTGAAGGGAGACCAAACGAAGCCATTGACACAAGTTTGGGAGGAAGCATCTGCTCTTTACGCTGTGAACTATGAACATGCAATGAAGGCTCTGGAGAGAGGCAAGCATACTCCCTCGCTAAATGGTGCGATGAACATTGCGGGACCTGAACTATGTAAAATCTATGTAATGAATTTGCCTGAGGGAATGGGCGAACCCTATGTGATGTCGCCTGTCGTCCGGCAAAAGATTTTGCAACAAAGGTATGCTTGAAGTCAGAAGAAGAGCTTTGCTCAACAATTTCAGACGATCTGGGTGAACACAATCTCATTCTTGTACAGTGAAAAACGACATAGGCCTTGTTCCATTTGGGGTCCTAATTAATGTGTGGGATCCCATCCATAGATAGAAATTAAGTAGCAGCAATCAAATGAGAGCAACAAGCAATGAAGGGTATGTTAGGCTAGGATAATTGGGGTGGGGATCTGACCTATCACATCATGTGATTTCTTAAACAATTTTGAGCATTGAAACTAAATTGAAGGATGCATTGGACGATATGTGCCTTCAAATGAAGTGTAAAGGTTATTAGTTGGGTGCGGAAGATATGGGCTCCATAAATATCAAGAAAGTAAATTGGAACAGCGAATGGTAGGAGGTAGGAGAAGGGCGAGGAGCATGGATGGTTGAGGAAATGACTCAAACATTGAGCTCAACTATGTACTACTTTTATTAGATATCCATAGCTCATGGCCTTTGACAACGTCTTTATCTCATCGCCGTTGTTTTGATAATTATAGCCATGAGTATTTCTTGTGTTAAACTACATTGATTATTCCAATTAGTGCGTGTTACTATTCGGAGTTACGCAATGCAATAATGTCTTACTCAAGAGTTCAATGTTTAATAGTGGAAGTTCAATAGGTTGTTCAGACTTTATAGAACATAAATGACTTTGCTTGGTAAAATATTACCTTCTCATTAAATAGTTATAGCAATGTGTAACTCCAAATCGTAACATGCACTAATTGGGATAATTAGTTTAGTAGTTGCATGCATTTTATACTCCTTGGTTATTTCATCATTTTTTGCATGCATCTATTTTTTTCTTTTGAGAACCTAATCATAATATGAAATTTACTACACTAAATATTGTATACAATCACGTTTGGAATTACACGTTGCTTTATATCATATATCTCATTGTTTGCCAACAAAGGTCATATTGGTTGTTTGGACAATATTGAACATTAACATCTTTACTTGGTGAAAAAATTACATTGAGAGTAAAAAGATATAGCATTGTTTGATTCCAAATAGTAAGTGACACTAAATACATTATTTAGTGTAGCTCTTCAATGAATACCCTTGGAAGGCATAATTTTAGGAGAGGCAGGTAGAAAGTTACTACATATTGTATTTAACATCATTTACTATTTGGAATTACACAATGCTATATCTATTTACTGTATATCTCATATTTTACCAATAAATGTCAAATTGGTTGTTACTAACAACTTTACTTGATAAACCCCAACCAGTGAAGAACCCATGTCATAGCCAACCATATTACTGATTTCCCTAAAATTAATGACCGGTGCACTTCTTCACCACAGTCTAAAAAACCCAACCCATCCCTCCTTTTCCTTCCTAATGTTTTATTATCCTCTCTTTTCCTATCTATTTCTTGGGTCGTCCTTTGCCCTCATAACATAAGCTCTAATAAGCTTCAAGATTATGATTCGATTTTAATTATGGTTGCCTACATGTGGCCATTTGAAGTAAAAAGAAGCATGCAAGAAGCAATCAAAGGACTATAGTGGCACTTCGGATACCTTCCTACATTCCTCTCATTGTGTTAACAAGCCCCTCAGATAAGGGTGCAGCTTGACCGAAATTATGTTACTCAACATAAAGAATCTGGTGTCAACAATTTCCATACAATCCACTACATCATCCTTGATGGGCGGATCATTAGCGGAGTGACTCATCTCCGCTTCGAGCAAAAATCATGCATGGCCAGCTGTCATATTCGACAATGACCACAACAATTCACCATCACAATATTATCAATTCTAACCGATTTTTATAATAAGTCGCTAAAAAAAGGCTCCGAATTAAACTTTCATGTGACCATACAAGTTTCTGGCAGTCTTGCATTATTTTACAGCTGTACACTTCGCAAAAACGAGTCCAAAATTGGACCTCGCAGATATATGTCCCGCAATTCAAACTCCCGTGTATACATTTAGGGCATCACAATCAGCAACGAAGTAAATGCATAGTATTGTCGAAAACTATGTTCGAAGAAAAGAAACTACGTCAGTGCCCAATTCAACATGGTCAGAATCATAGAAAAACTCGAATTTAACAGAACAGCGAATAATTCTAATGTCTGGGATAGCACAATAATCTAAAACAATACAGAACCCATTTCACAGAAACCATGCCACTGTACAAGTCACAACCATCACATGCCAAAAAGAGCATTACAAACAGGCATGAGCTAAAATTGTTGGAGACATCCATCCTCCAACAAACCGCAAATTGATTCAGTGTCAATTACATATCTCGAGGAGCCACGCTCACAAATAAATAGAGCTTCAGCCCCTTTAAAAAATCGGCCAAAACAGTTTATACAATAATTCCACTAGTGTCAAAAAATAAGTATGTTCGACCCCAGCCACAAGGCTATCGCAAAATTAGTCGACCTCCTCAATCTTAGGGCCAGCGCCTGATGGAGCATCATCCTCGCCGCCGTATGATGGAGCACCTCCAGCTCCTGGAGCGCCTCCGGCACCGCCCTGGTACATGCGGGCGATGATGGGGTTGCAGATGCTCTCCAACTCCTTCATCTTGTCATCGAACTCATCGCTCTCGGCCAACTGGTTCTGGTCCAACCATTGGATCGCAGCCTCAACAGCCTCCTCGATTTTCTTCTTGTCAGCACCGTCCAAGTTCGATGCAATCTTGTCATCCTTGATCGTATTCCTCATGTTGTATGCGTAGTTCTCCAGGCTATTCTTCGACTCGATCTTCTTCTTGTGGTCCTCGTCCTCCGACTTGTACTTCTCCGCCTCCTGGACCATCTTCTCGATCTCGTCCTTAGACAAACGACCCTTGTCGTTCGTGATCGTGATCTTGTTCTTCTGTCCCGTCGTCTTGTCCTCCGCGGACACGTTCAAGATACCGTTGGCATCGATATCGAAGCACACCGTGATCTGGGGCACTCCTCGGGGAGCAGGGGGAATTCCAGAAAGCTCGAACTTTCCGAGCAAGTTGTTGTCCCTGGTCCTAGCCCTCTCTCCTTCGTACACCTGGATCAACACTCCGGGCTGGTTGTCGGAGTATGTCGAGAACACCTGCTCCTTCTTCGTGGGGATGGTGGTGTTCCTCGGGATCAACACTGTCATCACTCCTCCAGCTGTCTCCAAACCGGTCGACAATGGGGTCACATCCAACAAAAGCAAGTCCTGGACCTTCTCGTTGCCCTCTCCCGACAAGATGGCGGCCTGCACAGCGGCACCGTATGCAACGGCTTCATCGGGGTTGATGGACTTGCACAACTCCTTCCCGTTGAAGAAATCTTGCAACAACTGTTGAACCTTGGGGATACGGGTGGAACCTCCGACCAACACAACGTCGTGGATGGAAGACTTGTCCATCTTAGCATCCCTCAAACACTTCTCTACTGGCTCCATGCACTTCCTGAACATATCCATGTTCAACTCCTCAAATCTAGCACGGGTGATTGTCGAGTAGAAGTCCACACCTTCGTACAATGAATCGATTTCGATGGTGGTCTGGGCAGTGGACGATAGAGTCCTCTTCGCCCTCTCAGCGGCGGTCCTCAGTCTCCTAAGAGCACGGGGATTGCTGCTAATGTCCTTCTTATACTTGCGCTTAAATTCCTGTACGAAGTGGTTAACCATTCTGTTGTCAAAATCTTCTCCTCCCAAATGAGTGTCTCCGGCGGTAGCCTTTACCTCGAAGATACCCTCCTCGATGGTCAATAGAGACACATCGAAGGTTCCACCTCCCAAATCGAAGATCAGCACATTCTTCTCACCCACAGAGGTAGCCTTCTTGTCCAAACCGTAGGCAATGGCAGCAGCGGTAGGCTCGTTAATAATACGCATCACGTTCAAACCAGCAATCACTCCAGCATCCTTGGTTGCCTGCCTCTGAGAATCGTTGAAGTAGGCGGGAACGGTGACAACGGCGTTCTTGATGGTGGACCCAAGGTAAGCCTCGGCAATCTCCTTCATCTTGATAAGGACCATGGAGGAAATCTCCTCAGCGGCGAAGCTTTTTTCCTCACCCTTGTATTGCACGCTGATCATGGGCTTCTCAGCCGGTCCGGGAGTGACCTTGAATGGCCACAACTTGATGTCACTCTGCACGGAAGCATCGCTGAACCGCCTTCCGATCAACCTCTTGGCATCTGAAACAGAAAAACGACATAAACGTTAGGGACAGCTAGCAGGAGTTCACGATATTGGGATGCATTTTTTCGATATCCCCGATTCATCATCATATGATAGCCACACCATATGCTAAGAAAAAACCTAACAAAGGACAGATAGCACACAAGTAGCACTATCCAGACACTATCCGAAGTCGACAAGGTGGACTGCAACATCTCTACATGTCTTCATATCACATACTACACACCATACTCCAAACACTCCATAAAGCTATTGTTGTCGGTTTCCAGTACAGCAAAAACACCCAAAAAGCACCATTCGGACATGAACAAAGTTAACAACAAGGTGCACAAAAACGCCTCGACCACATTAAAACCTAACGTCAAAAATGAAGGACAAGGAAGCCAGAAAACTCACCGAAGACAGTGTTGGTAGGGTTCATCGCCACCTGGTTCTTGGCGGCGTCACCAATGAGACGCTCCGTATCGGTGAAAGCAACATAACTGGGGGTAGTCCTGTTTCCCTGATCGTTAGCGATGATCTCCACACGATCATGCTGCCACACGCCGACACAACTGTATGTTGTGCCCAAGTCGATGCCGATAGCCGGCCCTTCACCCTTGCCCGCCATGGCAACACTCAGTAAGCAATGTTCTTGCTAAACAATGAGAAACAACTAGAAAGAAAAACGTCCGAAGAGAGCGCCGCAACAGGTCAGTTGCAAAGACACCGAAAAAAAACAAGAGAAGCAGAGAGAAGAGCAGAGAATGAAAAAGGGGGAGGAGGGGGGAGGCTTTTCTACACAGGGTTGGAAGGCCCTAGAAGGGAAGAGGGTCAGGGTTCTAGATGCTTCGACTGCCTTCCCTTCCCTTCCCTTCCTTCCCTTCCTTCCCTTCCTTCTAAGAGGGAACCGAAGAGAAGGTGCCAGGTCTCCGTCCCCCGGATATCAAAGTATCTTCTGTAGGACGACTCCGACCACACCGTTGGTCGGTCTCTGGTATCCTGCGGGTATCGGAAACCCTAGATCGGTCTCCCCGACTTCAATTGTCGGACCCTCCGGGTATCTCAGTCTGGCTACTGTATTCGTACTATACCGTTATGTGTATGAACAGCTTCGTGACGTACTTTTCAAGGATATATACGGTAGACATGTGTTCAATTGCGCCCGTAGCCATTTGTGTCATGATTTTTAGAGTTCCCATGAATATCTTATTTGTTGTCAAAGTAGAGATTCTCGTGCTCATTAAGTGGTCGTATAGATCCACGTAATCGTATTGTCCATTGAGTCTAGGATGGCTAACATATTTTGAGCACGCAGTCCAAGCCCTTTATCATACATCTTTCCAGTGTCCAACTTTAGATCTACACATAATCACAAACCACTCAAAAATATAGGTGTTCGTATTATTGTCGTGTTGATGGAATGATATTTGTTATGATCATTTGTTCTTGGGTTGTATGCAATAGTCACCTTGATATTGGACTAAGTTTTCAAATTTTATTACTCACTCCAAACTCAACAGTGAGCACAATTGGGGGGGACTTTTGTATTCAATTAAGGAGTCAACAAACATGCGCTTCCGATAACCATAACTAAAGTAAAGGAGGTTTGGATTTCAACCTGACTTTTGTCGATGCTTCATCATAGATTTGCTAATGCAACACAATTTTCATTGTGTAAATATAATCAGTAGAAACTATTGGAGAACATGGAAAACAAACCAAATAACACCCACATACCTTGTCTTACAACAACATTGTCGTTGACCCTCCCTTCGTGAGTGCATGTAGAGCTCATAATTGAATTGCTAAACCAAAAGAATTAGTGCTTTGTTGATTAATACAAAAGGTTCAATAATCATTTGTTGAGATTTCATTTTATAAACAATTAAGATATAAAGTTGTATTTATGGACAAATGAATTGGAACAATAGATCGAGTTGTTGTCAACACATGTCTACATCGTATATTAGGCATGCATGTATGTGTTATTAATATAGTATTTACAAAGCATATCTTATAATACACTCATGGAGATTCGTATTGAAACACTACAAATTTGTTACAAATTCTCCAAGTCTTCTAGATGGGGTACACACTAGGTGTATGCTCATTATGGACTCAGATTTACATTTGAGTTTATGGCTTTCATCAAGGGTGATCTCTCTCTCTCTCTCTTTTTGTAGAAAACTTAATTGGATAGGATGTTCATTTTGGCTATTGGTTTTAGTACAACGATGAGTGCCCTTTGACAAGCAAGTCAACAGTAAGATGTGCATGATTGAAAGATATATCTTCATGCATCATCACAAGGATTGTCAAGATGTACACTAAGGATTATTGAGTTGGATTGAGTTGCATGAGTAGTTGTTGTGAGTTATGTTCTCCATGATCACATGGAATTAAGTATGCCCAAGTTTTAGAATAGCTACGCCAAATATGATATTTAGTGTCACCAATTCTAATTGTCTTGAACAATACTAATTGTTAACCACGGTATAGTGTAAACCTCTCCGTAAGGCATCGAAAGGTAGAGGATGATAGCTTTGGAACTAAGAACACAATAAGTTGGCAATGTGTTGGACATTGCCAACTTGCTTTATAATCACATGCCTTGATACCAATTGAGGTATGCGGGTTGCTCTTCAAGGAAGGCATGACCAACAACACGATGATCTATTGTCACCCCATCAAAGTCTCTATGCCCTTTGTGACCTACGATTGGACTTGGTCCTCAATTGACACAACCACATGACTTAGCTATTAATGGAAGATTAATTTACCAAACTTGCCAATTTACAACTCACCCTCCATGTCAGCAATCGTATAAATTCATTGACATATTAAAAATGAATACCTTTCGTTGTCAAACACGATGCACACATATCAGTGAGCCTGCCCTTGCCACGTGGCCTTGAGAACCCTCCCCCCCACCCTCCGTGTCAATGCTTAATCCTTAAGCATCTAAGAAGCCCATACTAGGCCTCTCCACACACAAACACGTGTATTTGAGTTACAACTAATTATGTCAAAAGTGATCCTATCTAAAATGAACTAATTCTAAAGTGCAGATTTTGAATTGGTTGAATGCATGGATGCTGCTAAAGATTGAAGCTCAACCACGCAGCTTGGGCGCCCTTGTATGCAAATATGTACATTGTATTTTGATCATCGATGTCAAGTATAATATACTTTGATATTCTCCTTGACACGAGACGACATTTAAAACAACGTTTTGAACCAATAAATATATAGGAACATGATCTACAAACTTGTTGAGTCCCGTATAGAGCGTGTATAATTTGGTCGCATATTGAGGCCACCCTATGTCCTTTTAAGGAACGACCACCACCAATTGTCATTCTCCGACTACTGTGCTTGGGCGATGTGGCATCGGCCCACTCGTGGGTTGGCTGGCAGCCGTCGGATGCGACCAACAACCTAGATGGCCATGTATATTGAATATATATATTTAATGTGACGTAATGGAATTAGCTTTTTCCAGACTCGGTGAAGGCCGTGTCGACAAAAAGGGTTGCTGCAGCTGGCCAATGGGATCCAGGCTGAGAACGAGAGGCTGTGAGTGCACCCAACGCGAGAGAGGGAGGGAGAGAGCCAGTGACCTGGCGGCTCCTGATTGGTCCAGTGAGAAAAGTGTACAATACGTTTTAGTTTCCTCGGTGTCGGCACGAGCCACTAGTGCTTGTTGGCACCCGGGCCTAGCTACACTAAATATGATCGCCAATTTTAATTGTCTCGCTCGATACGAATTGTACACCGCGGTTTAGTGTCTCCAACACTACATGTTAACCCCAAAATTAATTTGTCATTCCTTTTTCGTTTTCTTTTTGTGGGGGGGGGGTATAGATTTACGGTGTTGCAATTACTGTCACTTACCAAGTGATTTTTTATCCGAATTTCAACCATCCATGACAACATTTGCTCACTTACTCATAAGAAGTGTCATCCAAAAAGTTACCAAAAAAGTTATCCAAAAAGTGTCATATTTAGTGTAGTATAATGAACGGGGAGAACTGACCGCTAGTTAGAGATGGACCGGTTGAATTTCAAGACTCCAAGGAAATTCACCAGCCCATTTTAGAAGAATCTTGTAGAATATTCCTCAATTTAATGAAGAGAAACCCAAAGATGTCAACGATTGGTCTTGGGAACACAAGGATTTTGAGCAATTATGTCCCAAAAATCGCCCCGGCGGTCACATGCACCTAAGTAAGTTAGCAGTTGGGTGGATCTCAAACAACCAATCGCATCACTCCCCCACTTTTGCTTTTTGACGTGTGTTTTTTTTGCCACCTGCGTACCCTAAGCTACTTCAAGGAAGGTGGTTTCCAAGGGGGATTCCGTGCAGTGGAATGTGGGTGTAACATTTCAACGCTTGCCAAAACCGGCCACGTGGCACAATTGGGATATTTTCGTGGTGCCCACAAGAAGCTGCCCGGAAGGAAGGAAGGGGGGGGCCACACATATTCACACACGCAAAGTTGTTTCGGCCAATTGATGCTAAGATGTGAAGGTGTGTCTCTTGGGCGTATAATCAACGGAAGGAAATGTCAACTTGGAATCCCTTCACGAAACTTGGAATCCTCGCCTAAACTTTGAGTTTGTCAAGATCCATAGCCTTCCAATGATGAGATTGGACTACGTGCTCATAGTATATTAACCATTTTAGGTTCAATTGTGTGTGTGAGAGAGAGATTTTGGCACAAATGCAAACTCGCCTTCCCAATAAACTTGCCCCCCCCCTTTTTTTTGGTTATGCCAAGTCTTAATACCTTTGGTTTGTCCACTCACCAATATTAATTGAACGGTTTCATCCATTGGGAAGAAGTTAGCGTGTGCATGTGCAGCTTATGATCTATATGTAGGTGAAATTGTTGAAATTAGTATATTTCCCACTTAAAGAGGGTTTAGTGACCACTAAGAATTTTTAGATTGAAATTTGAGCCTCGTCAAATATTGATGGACGTAAGATATGGGCCTATTATGGGCACTTCCAACACCACATGAGATAAGCGGCCCTAATTCGGTTGCTTCTCTTAATCGGTCAACTATGTTTGAATGGCATGTGGCTCGGTGTGGAACTAAATAGATACCATAAAGATGTGTCTTTAAAATAGATTGGACTATATGGTCAAAATTTGTTAATTGTTCTAGGTTCATAATTGTGTGTGTTGGGGGTGGGGATGTGGGGGGGAGGATCAACGATACGATCAACTAAGGAGAAAGAGAAATTTCACTTTGATAATGAGTGGGATATTCATATAAACTTTGAATATAATGAGGAAAATGGCTACCACTTCAGTCTGGATTTGCTCATCGTCTCATCCTAATTAGGCATTTAACCCTTTATTGCCCTTGGGATCCCACGGATCATTTCACAAAAAAATGCACCCCGTGTGGCATCAAGGCAACCATTGTAATTTTTAAAAAAAAATCTAATGTGATTGTGGTGCAATATTAATAAACTGCAAAAGTTGTGAGAGTCGAAAGTGGAGATCATCTTATCCTTTAAGTGATCACATAGGCCCAACCAATTCTGTTTACTATTGAATTTATAATTGTTATGTATTTTGAGCATGTATATCTTAACAACAAGCTTCGCCATATACCACTTAAATATAGGTGTTTGATTAAGAAATTGACCACATAAGGCAACACACACCTCTATTGGTAACCTCCGGTTCCAAGTTCACACTAAGGGGATATTGGCCACAATGATCACACGATGTATGACTCTAAGGTGCTACCTATTGCAAATAACACTTTTGCTAGTAAATCACAAGTTGCTAGAGGCATGATATCCACTCATACTGGGGTTAGAGTCACATGGAATGCTAAACTCCATGACTGAAGACATGAACAAACTTTTCATATTAGAGTCATCCAATAATTCAGCCGGAGTATTGATTGGGAGTTGATTGTTTTGCATACAAAACTTTTCATGTTCTGTAAGCTCTCGATGTATGCTTGGAGTCAGTGTGGAGGTTTGAACAAAGAACACTCTATTGGTTCGTTGAATGTTTTTCATAAATTATTTTACCCAAAATCACAACTAAGATGTAGTTCACAGGTACTCAATAGGAGATTGCATTTGAGGCACGCTTTTGCTTCAATAGAATAGGCGCCACATGAATTCAAAAAAAAGGGAAGAAAATTACTGGCCATAATGACAGTGGGTGGAGACGGTGTTGTATACAGAAAGATATTTGAGTAAAGCAGACACCCTGACCACCTCAATCATGGCCATGTTCATAAATGAGAAATCTGTACACTATGATTTGGATATATTGCAACCTAAAGAACTGGAATTCAAAAACCATCAACACAAGACAAACTACACAGGGAAGGCACATGATGAATCCCAAGTAGACTGTATTTACTTCTCACTACAGCTTGTTGGAGGCCCCTGAAAAGGATCACCTACATTACTATACTTCACCACACACAAGACATTGACATAGTTGGAAAGAAAGGAAAAAGGGGCAATTGTGGCTGCAACTAACTCAAATCTGGATCTGACAGGCCAGCAAATATGTGCATGACCAGAACACATTTCAACCATTGGCAACCCAAATGCGAACACATTGTTACTAAGAGTTTCACAACACTGACAGGTGGGCAATAAACCTCCTGCCAAGATACCCACCTGACAAGATTCGCCTAACTTGCTGAACCTTGGCAGCGTCCACATTTGTTCCAGTAGTACCCAAGAAACCTACTCCCCTACCTACTGTTATACTAAAGTGGTGGAGACAAGGCCCAAGAATAGTAGCCAAGAGGGATGTATTGTTAAACAAGAAAAATCTATTCTCTGGATGGTGGAAGGCCAAACCAGATGTAATCCTGAAACACAAGTAGTGAAGAGAGCACCATTGAAATGTACAGATATCTAGTCACCATTTCCATAGTTACAATTCTTCGTAATCACCTGCATGTTCCAAAAGGTAGTTGGCAGCTAGTTGCTCATTTTTATCACATGCAAGGAATGCTTCAATCACCAGTGCACGGTCAAATCCCATGCCCTCCAACTGCACAAGCCCACAATATCATGTCAGTCTTGGTTCCAACCATCAACATAAGATCAATTTAGCTCATTAAGAACCTTCCAGAAACTACTTTGTTCAGTAAAATGCATGGTGACTATATATCATGAGGTGCTATTTAAATAAACACTTCCATGAAAGATAAAGAATGAAATCAATCAAATAACATGGTCAGCCACTGCCTCTAAGAAATAGTATTATCAAAAAAACAGAAATATGTTATACCCGGTCAATGGCTTCCCTCTCTTCTGGAGTAACATTGATAGACTGAGGCATTGCTCCTGCAAGCTGGCCCAAAACGTCCCTGCAGTTTCCACACCATCCAAATTGCTTATGTCAAGGCACCTCAACATCAATGCTTCAAGCAATTTATAAAATCAAGAACAAAGAAGAAACACCCCAACACCAGATCTTTTTTCTTTGCATTAACACCAGGCTACATGTGGATCCCAAGATTATTCCTAGTGAATCAAGGGCAGTGCTACCATCTAAATCTTAGTGAAAGGTTATAATCCTGCCCTACTTACCCCTCACCGCCTTCACCACCAGCCTCATTGATAAGACGCAGAAACTCAGCTTGATTTTCATTGATAAGTCTCAGAAGAGCTGGGTTTTGCTTTCCCAATTCTTGCAGCATCGGCTGTTGATTCCATCAACAATAATCCCACAAAGCAGTGCATAAATAACGTGAATCTAGTCAGTGAGCATGTGCCATATCTCCACAAGATTAGGTACCTTTTAAGTACAATAACAATGGTATCCAAGAACCATAGTCTGGACTGTTAAGTATACCTGTAGTATTTGAGGGTTGGCTTGAACCATTGTCCTCAATGCTTGAAACTGTCAATCAAGGGGTAATAGTCAGCACATATCTAGTCATTCAAAAAGAACTAGATTCAGGATTAGGTCTGAGATGTAAATGAACCCAAGAGCTTGATTGAAGACAACCTATGCTGAAGTGATACTAGAAGACTGCCAAACTAACAAATGAATTACCTTACCCTCCAGACAAACACAATCTAGAGTTAAAAAAAACAATCGAAGCACTTAACAGTGATGTACATCTTGAAAATGTACTAGTCAAAGATAGAGAGGAAAAATGACTAATAAATTCTCACAAGATACATCACTGTCCCACATCATTCAACACAACACCTGAGCTCAAAATAAGTATCTCACTAGCCCGTTTCAAAACTATTGCAAACTGTTCCTGTTAAGATACTTAGCTTCCACAAAAAAGTCACCAATGGCAAACAAATATCTATACCAAAGTAAGAAGTTAAAACCTGTGGGTTGTTTCGCAGAAAATCCAAGGCTCCAAGACCAGCAGCCCCACCACCCACACCGGGCATACCCTGTACATTGTAATAGGATTTATAAAATGCTTGGTGTAGGAGGTAGTAAGAATTCCTATGTCAATACATCTGATTGGCCCTCTTTGACCATCGAGAGCCTCATTCCATGTGCAATAATTCAGGCAGAAAAGATGACAGCATTCTTTGCAGCTCTCAGAGCAAAGAATGTCCATCAGCTTTGATTTCTGTATGTTTTGTCTCTACAAGACACATCCTTTTCGTAAAAATTTCTTCCAAGCAAGGGCAGTTCAAGAAAACCTTACACAAGAAACAAGCAGACTTACCAAGTCCAACCAAGGCACAGAATGTAATGGAAAAGCTATAATCACCTCAGTTGATGAGAAAACAGAAGTCGAAAAAATTCCAATGAACAATGAAACTTGCAACCATTTCTAATTCATGCTTCGACCTACAAACTTGGAGAACTAGATGACAACAATTGTTCATCAATAGTAGACAACATGGTACCTGAGGAAACAAGTCCAAGGGTGCAGCATTAGGTCCTGCGGGAGCAGCAGGTGCGGCAGGGGGCGGTGCTGGTTGACCTGCACCAGCTGGTGCTGCAGCAGGAGCTCGAGCTACAGCGACTGGGACTTCAGCTGTCTCTGGTATTCCCTGCAGCAGACATAGCCAAGAAGAGGGCAAGGAACACTATGTCACTTACAAGTAATTTGAAGAGGAATACTGAACACCAGGCAGTGTAGAAGATACCACCAGGCTGTCTAGCCACAATCTTCAATCCTAAGGTCTCACAAAAACACCCAATAACAGCTATGACTACACATCCTCAGTACATTAGTGAATTGTCCAAAACCTAGATACCAGACAAAACCCTGATTGCCAAAAGGAAACTCATTTACAACCACCCTCCCTAGAGATAGGGTTCCAGCTGGGTGATAACCCTCAAAAAATCTAAAGTGTTGGTTTCAACCAGCTTGTTGCTCAGAAACTCACAGAATACAAATAGTCCACAGCCCTTTCAGGATTGTTGAAAGCAGCACGTAAAGCGCGTACAACAGTGTCACGATCCCAGGTGCCTCCACCCATGTCAATGATCTGCTGAACAGTTTGCTCAAGGGCAGGCCCGGCCACTAGGTTTGATGCAGCCTGACCATAACCATCCCCACCAGCCCTGTGCAGAAAGAGCTTGTTCTCAGAAAGATAAATCATGAAGAGAATACATGACCCCTCAAAATATGTTAAGACACAGAATGGAAACTGATTATATTTAGAGATGATTGATTACTTCATGTGACAATGTCCTACGAATACACACCTCCACACACCACCTTTCTCTGAATTTAGATGGCAAGGAAAAAGTACTCACACTGGAGCTCCTGCAGCTACAGTGGGGGCTGGGGCAGCAACTGGGGCAGGAGCCCTGATATACAAGAAGCTCTGTTAGAAACATGACCTTGTGAAGTAAAAATCAGGGATGTGACTGTTCCATCTATTTTTCATGAACTCTGGAGCAACACACCAAATCTTCAAGAGGCAAGAGAGCACAGTATGTTGTAATGAAATGAGCAAAAAAGTAGTACTAAGCATAAACACACATCATCCTAATCATGACAACAAATAATCATGTTCTGCCGAGCCAGATACAGTGCCTTCCAGGAAAAACAATAATAAACATTACATGAAACCTGACCAGACCATGTATCAAGATAGGCACTTACGGGGGGGGAGCAGGTGATGCTGCAGGAGGAGCGATTGGAGGAGGTGAGGCAGGAGGGGCTGTTGCTCCAGGTGCCTAGAATCACAAAAAGAAATGGAAACTAAGTCCAAACTGTTCGCTGTCAAGGACTGCCATTGTTACTACAGCTTCCACAGCTTTCCAATATCTAGTTTCATACATGTAACAGGTTCAGAATAGTGACAGTGGTTTCAACTACCTGGGATCCAGATGATGAAGGGGGTGCATCAGTAGATGTTGCTGCTGGAGCTGGAGCTGCTTTTGTCTGTTCCATGAAATGTAGCATGTTAGCCTCTCTAAGCACTGAATGCAACTTTTGCACAAGAATTATGACAAAACAACCTACGTTAACCAACACACACCACACCAGATAACATAACACAAAGGAAAACATCTGGATTAAGTTATTCAGGTTATCTTCCCTTCAAATTTGGGCCACATTTGAATTCGTGACAATACTGAACAATTATTCACAATTTAGTCTATTGTGTTTCAAACTCAAGATACATTCTCTAATTTTGCATTGTCAACCTAGTAGGGCATTCCAATCACTGTTGCATCCCAAGAAGGACCAGAACAACAAGCGTCAACATTCCTAATTGTTCAAGACAGGAGAATATAGTGGACAATAATGAAGATCAATAGACATAACAAAATACTTCCAAAACACAGTAGTACCACCCTCAGACTTCTTTCGTTATGCACATCACCTTTGTCAACATCACAACCAGAAACCCATTCTCTGACACCTTGTTATCAGTCATGGTGGTGTCATCCTTCAGCACTTTGCCTTGGTGGATAAGAAGCTGCTGCGCACAAGGGAATGCTTCCCTTCCTTGAGATTCTTCTATTTGCCTTTTCACTGAGCTAACCTGCAGAGTTCAACCAACAAATATGCAGTTAGAGCTTGCCAATTTATATAACAGCATTTAGTAGCACATGGATCTCTTTGCTCAATGTTCAGGAATAAACAGCATCTTAACTTGACTTCTGTTTAACTGCCAGAGACCACCAGTAAATGAGATAAAATTTTGTCTCATCCAAAACAGGACTAATCAACTCTCTGCAAGAATATATGCAGTTTATTCAGAATGACCAAGACTGTCTTATAATTCAACTTCAAATTCATGCAAAACTGCGCTGAACCAAAAGGTTCTCTAAACGCCAGATTCCTATATCAAAAAACTTTACATCATGCTCTCAAGTCATCCAAAATTCATAAAGGAGCATTGAGAAAGGCTCAGTATCGTCATCTAATTGTCTGATTATCAAAACTAGCTAATATTTCGTTTAATTCGCATTGCAATTTCAAAACCCTAGTATAAGTCTAGCCTTCCTTAAGATGACAAGATGCATCCAGAGAGAAGGTAGCGAATCAAAACTTAAAAATTCCGACATATCAAAGGTTTAGAAGATTTTTCGCATTTTTTGAAACGAGACAATATAATGCATCCTGCATTTCCCAAATCCACACAGAAAAAACTAGTCACATGTATTCTCTTAAAACTAAACCCTAAAGAAACAAAACATGTCGAATAACGACCTGTAGTATAAACGTTACATGGAGGAATTGCATAAGAAAGAGAGAGACATTGTCAAGCGAAGAGTCACCCCTCCCTCTCGCCCGAGTTAAAATTTTCACAAATGGCTAAGAGGAAAGAAAGAAAGAAAAACAGAAAGACGCAATCCACCAGACACAAGACTTCCACAATAACTTGTATACCGCAGAGCAGCTCAAAAGCAACTACAAAGACAACATTCTACTCGAGTAGATTTAAGGAAGAGCAAAGACTACAAGGCATGACAAAAGTCTCAGCTCCAGATATCAGAACTCCAACTCTTCCGACTGCTCAGTAAAAGAAACACCGACAATATTAACAGCCTTACCGTCAGTACGCTCGGAGCGATTCAAAACTTAATTCCAAGTCAAGCTGCCCGTGCAGAGACTCATTCCAGAGGGAACCAAAAGGACTGGAAGGTGAGACTTCAACGGAGCATGCACGGAGAGAAACTCGATGAAAGTTAGGGAAAGTTGAAGTTCAGTACCGTGTCATCGGGCTGCACTTGCAGATCGAAGTGGTTGCCCTTGAGCGTCTTCACAGAAATCTTCATCGTGGACAGATCCTAGAGCTTCAGGGCTCGCTCGATGCGCGCTGCCGTGACGAGACAAGCAGGACCAGTGGTGCAACAATCAGCGATCGGATTGTGCAATGCAATCCAGGGTTTCAAGCATGGTCCTCGAGTCTCTCTCTCTCTCTCTCTCTCTCTCTCTCTCTTCTCTCAGAGTCCTCCAAACCCTAAGCCCACTAGCCTAGATCGAAGGGGGGAGGAAGAAGCCTTTTTCGCCCCCCTGCCCGTTCTTATCCCCTGCCCGGTTTACAGCTGCCCGCTCGGGCCTCTGACCGGGTCGGGTCCCCGGCCTGCCCGTCCCCCCCCCCGGCCCGGACCTGGTCCGATTGGCCCGCGGTTCTTCAAATTCCAGGATCTTCACTTCACGAATCTAGGAATTCGTGTCTTTGGGGGTGGAATCAGCCACTTTTGGTAGAGTTGGGATGCATGTTGTCAATAGGGGTTGTCACACCTCCTCGGAGAATGGAGAATGGAGAATGAGGAAAAAGAGGAGCCAATAGGATAGCTTCTCCATGGAGAAAGGTGTGACACCCCTATTGTGGGTTGGACGCTAAAGGGACCCCAACAAGCTCTGTCCGGTGTGACAGACGCTGGTGGGGCCCACCACCACCTATGATCTCTGAAACTTTTCGCGCCCCTGCCCACACGGTTCGGGCAATGTTGCCCGACATCTTTGCGATTGTCCTTCACTAGGATTGAAGGCCGCTTGTCCATATAACCCATATTGACTGCACTTCATCTTCAAGGTCCAAAATCCAATATATATGTTCACTTCCATTGAGTAAATAAGCAATTGAATAGGATTTCCTTTTCAAAGTGAAACCGTCAATATAACATGTAATTAACTTCAAAGTCATAAACATTACAAAAGCCTCATTACCACTTAGGTTATATTTATTATGACTTCCCATTGAAATGGGCTTTGTCATTCCAAAATGGAACTAAAATTAATGTTTTTTAGTGTATCATGCAAAATCTGTCCGAAAAATGTGTCATGCAAAAATTGTCTGAAAAATGTGTCATGCAAAAACTGTCTGAAAAATATGTTATGCAAAAATTGTGTCGAAAATGTGTCATGCAAAGACTTTCTGAAAAATTTTGCATGACACATTTTGCAGCCAGTTTTTGCATGACACATTTTTTAAACAGTTTTTGCATGACACATTTTTCGGATAGTTTTTGCATGACACATTTCTCAGACAGTTTTTGCATGACACATTTTTCAGACAATTTTTGCATGACACATTTTTCAGACAATTTTTGCATGACACATTTTTCGGACAGATTTTGCATGACACATTTTTCAGACAGTTTTTGTATGACACATTTTTTAGACAGATTTTGCATGACACATTTCTCAAACAATTTTTGCATGACAATTTTTCAGAAAGTTTTTGCATGACACATTTTTAAAACAGTTTTTGCATGACACATTTTCGAGACAGTTTTTGCATGACATATTTTTTAGACAGTTTTTGCATGACACATCTTTTGCATGACACAGATTTTGCATGACACAGATTTTGCATGACACACTAAAAAAACATTAATTTTAGTTCCATTTTAGAATGACAAAGCCCCTTTCAATGGGAAGTCGTAATAAATATAACCTAAGTGGTAATGAGGCTTTTGTAATGTTTATGACTTTGAAGTTAATTACATGTTATATTGACGGTTTCACTTTGAAAAGGAAATCCCATTCAATTGCTTAATTACTCAATGGAAGTGAACATATATATTGGATTTTGGACCTTGAAGATGAAGTGCAGTCAATATGGGTTATATGGACAAGCGGCCTTCAATCCTAGTGAAGGACAATCGCAGAGATGTCGGGCAACGTTGCCCGAACCGCGTGGGTAGGGGCGCGAAAAGTTTCGGAGGGCAGAGGTGGTGGTGGGCCCCACCAGCATCTGTCACGCCGGACAAAGCTCGTTGGGGTCCCTTTAGCGTCCGGCCTATTGTGGCCCGTGGAGAATGGAGAATGGAGAATGGGAATTACCCATGAGTCAACATGTGGTAAGAAGCGGTGCAAGAAGCACCTCCAACGGTGAAAGAAGCGACCCCAGGTGAAAAATAGAAGCTTTGCGGTAAAACTTTCACACAAGAAGTTTTCTCCATTCTCCATTCTTCACCCGTGGAGGAGAAGAAGTTTTCTCCATTCTCAATCTTCAGAGAATGGGCCTCCGCCTTTCAAGGAGAGCGTGCCACGTCCCCATTCTCTGAAGATTGAGAATGGGAAGAAAGAGGTGTGACAACCCCTAATAATTCAACTCCATTTCCACACACAGAGGTGCACCTTCTTGAAGAAAATAGGCTTAACCTCGTGCGTAAAGTTACATCTCTTCACATTTTGCATCAATGTTAAACCTAGAAGCAATACGGTAAGTTAACATTACAAAAACAATTTACCTTCAAGAATGACAAAAAGAAAGATGAGTACAATGTTGTCACCGGCATAAAAGGGGGACAACTTGAACATGCACAAACAAGTCGACATGCACCAATCTCCCCCACGAGGCCCGGGCACATGGTTGAGGGGAAACAAAAAATAAAATAATTAATTAATTTTTAAAAATCCCGCTTAAGATGTAGGCAAAGCCACTTAGGAGATTGGACAGCCCGCAGAGCGGTGGTATTGTGTAGATGAATCCATGATGTCACCCAAGTAGGGCACTGTGCAAGTTGTACACTGTAGTAAACCGCAACGTGCGTTTTACCTCAACACAATAAATACACTTTATGTGTTTCACACAAAAATTAAGATAAATGTTTTACAAAAAAAACCACTATAGTGTCAGGTTACAAAAATGATTTGTTTGGCCCACATCCTCCAAGGACCGCCCAGCTATGGAAGCAGCCTTTTTTTTAGGGGCTAAATGTAGCCAGAAGACTACAACTAAAAAAAGCCAGCGAAAAAACCCTAATAATTTAACCCTGTTTACATTGGCTTAGGAGCCAAAATGTCCACCTCATAAGGTGGGTGGGTGCCACTTAGCCCCATTATGTGGAACGAGGCGGCCGAGGTGTCGCCCTCCACGTCCTCTCCCAGCGACGGTGACATCAAGAGCGGCGCCCCATTGCGATCCGGACCCCTGCATCATTAGGGCTGATCGCCACCCCCAACGACCATTTCTCCCCCTCCGTGGATGTCATTCGCCCATTCCGCGCCTTCATCCTTGCTTCATCGCCATCTAGAACTACGCTGCTCCAGGGTCTCATCGCCTTGGATGTGTCTTCGTTTGGAATCGCCTCTCCACGGCTCGCCTCCTGGATCCATTTGCCCGCAGCCCACTCCTCCTCCTTTCTTGAGCAATCAGTAGATTCAGTACCATGTGAATGTTGACGGCTAGGTAGTGGGGTAGTGGGGTAGTGGGGTAGTGGGGTAGTGGGGTAGTGGGGTAGTGGGGTTGATGGAGGAATGAAGGCTTGCAATGTTGAATCCTGCTTGCTCGGCAAAATGCGAGGAATTGACGACATGCTCACAAAAACGCCATTGCCTCCCTCACCTTCCATCCTCCTGCTGGCTCTCATTGTTTCTAGTTGTTTGTGCAATGCAATTGAATTTATTCTGCAATTGTTTGGATTTCTGCAATTTGGCTTTCTGCAATTGTTGCAGAATTCTAACTTACTGAGAGTTGGGTGTGGCTGAGGGTGTTGGCCTTTGGGTGTGGCTGAGGGTGTTGGCCTTTGGGTGTGGCTTCTTCTCTTCAAATCCATTGTTGTGTAGGTGGAGAGCTTTTTCTCGTGAATCGAGGGTGGAGGAGGTCTGATGTTTGTGGAGGAGGTCTGATTGTTTGTGGCGGAGGAGGTCTGATTGTTTGTGGTGGAGGAGGTCTGTTTGTGGTGGAGGAGGTCTGATTGTTTGTGGTGCCTTCCCTGGAGCCTTCTTGGGCATCTTGGTGGAGCCTTCTTGGTGGAGCCTTCCCTGGAGCCATCCCTTCAGCCTTCCTTGCCGCCCTGTTTCTGCCTCTAGCCGCAATGTCCGCCTCCTCCACCCCATTGTCGAAGGCTCTCAAGGCCAGGAGGGCCACCGTCCTTGAGAGCTACTTCATTAGCTCGCGGAATTCTGCCAACTCTGGCCCTATCTGCATGTTTGCTCCATCCCCTCGCAAGCGCGCAAAAGTTGATTCATCTGCCTCTTCATCTGGTAGCAAACCTGAGGAGGATTGCACCACTCCTGCAAAAGCTAATGTAGCCGTTAAGCTCATCTGCCCTGGTGGCCTACCATCCAACCCAAATCCCGGTTCCTCCTCCATATGTGTCGAGTCTGAGTCTGATCTTGTAGAGGTGATCAATGTGGTTGACTCCGAGGTACCTGTAGCCAAGAAAAAACAAAAAAAAAGTAAAGGTAAGGAATGTGCTAGTCGTAAGTGTCAAGATAATTGGGCTCTTGCCCATCCATGGGCAGAAATGTTGCGGGCTGGGAAAGGGTCTTCTGTGGACAGGGTTCAATGCATTGTGTGCACGTCGGTGAAAGGCAGACCTGTTGTGATGGGTGCTAAATCCGATACCCTTGAGAAGCATGCTGGAAAAAGACAGGCAAAGGTTGATCTTCCACACTTGAATGTAAAAAAGGATGAATACTACATCAACCCGAAGTGCGGCCATCTCAAGGCTGTTCACATCTACAATGCCCAGTCCTTGAATCGGCCGACTATTCTCCAGCAAGTAAGTGTCCTCCACCCAAGCCATGTTTTCTCTTTTCATCTTTTCTTATATGCCTTTCTTGTAAGCCTTTCTTGTGTGTATGAAAGATCTAGCCTGCACATTGCTTCATTGTAGGTGCAAAAAGAGTTCAAAGGAGATAAAGCGCGCAAGATTGCACAATTTGCCACGGTGTTTCATATCCTGCAGCATGGTCGCCCCATGCTGGAGTATGAATCCATGCGAGAGTTGTTTACTTTTTTGAAGATGCCCCACCTCAGCAAGAAACACTGGGGGGACAACTCCGGATGGTTGATGGCTGAATATCTCTATGCCCAGGTTATGCAAAAGGCAAGAGAGGTTATTCACGGAGGTAAATTTCTTAGTATAAGTGTGGATGAGGTTACTACTGTAGACAATCAGGCTTGGATAAGTATCCATGCCTACGTTGTCCAAGACTTCTACCGCACTCCTATATTGGTGTCGGTGGAACGTCTCACGGAAGGGGCCACTGCTCCAAAGCTCGCTGAGGTGATTGTGGATGCTTTGTTTGTTCACGGGGGTCTAACCCCCCAGCATCTCCTCTCGAAACTTGTTTCATTTGGGGCGGATGGCGCTTCAGTTTTCCAGGTAATCATTTTTCGCCTTCCTCCCTTCATTTTTTCCACATGTGGTCTGATTGTTTGTGGAGGAGGTCTGATTGTTTGTGGTGGAGGTCTAATTGTTTGTGGAGGAGGTCTGATTGTTTGTGGAGGAGGTATGTTTGTGGTGGAGGAGGTCTGATTTAGGGTGGAGGAGGTCTGATTGTTTGTGGAGGAGGTATGTTTGTGGTGGAGGAGGTCTGATTTAGGGTGGAGGAGGTCTGATTGTTTGTGGAGGAGGTCTTGTTGTTTGTAGGTGTAGGAATGTGGTCTAATGTTGATCGTTGGAGGTGGCAGGGTGCAAGGTCAGGTGTGACCAGGCTCTTACAAGATACAATCAGCCCCCACATGCATGGGGTTCATTGTGTCAGCCATCGCACCAACCTTGCGATCAAGGAGCTCTCGCATTTGCCGGTCATAGACAAGATCGAGAACCTCTTACATAACTTGCACAAATACTTTGCAAGGTCTCCCAAGAGACACCTCGAATTTACGAGGCTCTCAGATGTAATGCAAACCAAAGGTCTAAAGATCATAAGGAACATGAAAACGAGGTGGTTGTCCATGTTATCACCCTTGAAGAGAGTGATGTCTGAGTATCGAACCTTGGTTCACAAGATGCACCAAGATGGTCTTGATGGAACATCAACATCAGCGGCAAGGGAGGTAGCAATTGGTAACTACAACTTCCTTGTAGACATCTCTATCCCTATTGCCTTGGCCGGTTTTTTACCATTGCTTGAAACAGTTCACTATCTTGTGAAATTCAGCCAACAACAAGACATCTTCATATGCGACTATCTTGCCGCGGTCAAGGTCTGTCAAGGTCAACTCTACGAGCTCTATTGTGATCCAGTTTCCTCTTTCAGAAGTGATTCTTTTCGTGAGTTCACAGATTTGATTAGTGGCCGTCATGACAGCATGTCTCTGTCATGGGTGCCCGGAGTTTTGGATGTGAACGAAGCCGCATGTGAGTATGTTGTCTTCAAGTGTGGGCCTTTCACCCATCCAACCACTATGCCTAACGGAGATGGTGGCACCCAAACAGTGTCAAGGGAGGCATTCAAAGACATCGTGGACAATGTCAAAGGCTCTTGCACAGGTATGGCCATGTTTGTGTGAAATTGTGTGAATGTTTTTGTGTGAATGTTTTTGTGATATATGTTGCTATGCATTATTGGGGATTATGTGGCTAACCATGAAGTTGGGTGTTGTGGTGGATGTGGTAGGGGCTGCAGATCGCTTGATCAAGGAACTGTCAAGCCGCTTTCCGGCCTCGAACTTGATGGATTCTCTGGGGGTTGTCTACCCCCAGTATTGGCTCCAACCTAATGCTGATGAGCTATTTGAGGCACACTTCAAATGCTTGAAGGACCACTATTGCTACGAGAAGAAAGTCGGTGAAGTGTACTCACCACCCATGCTGGAGATGGCAGCCTTGAACCACGAGGCAAGTTTGTTCAAAGGGGCAATGAAAGCAAACGCAGCTGATGCCATGCGTAAGCCCATTATTGTCAACCCCCTA
Organism: Polytrichum formosum; assembly: GCA_964035585.1. Classification (NCBI taxonomy): domain Eukaryota; kingdom Viridiplantae; phylum Streptophyta; class Polytrichopsida; order Polytrichales; family Polytrichaceae; genus Polytrichum; species Polytrichum formosum. The sequence continues at coordinate 75,782,642 of OZ037936.1, forward strand.
ACCAAGCTTTGGCGGAATCTAAGTATGTCACAAGTGTTGAGGAGCAGCTTTGGCGAATGGTTTAAGGTGGCTGAAATGGCAGCTGTTCAAGTGCTTGGGTCCGTTGAGGACGAGCGCACATTCTCAAATGTGGCATTCACAAAGTCCAAATTACGTAACCGTTTGAGTGAGCACTTGGCAGCCTGTGTAGGCATATTCAGCCAAAAATTTTACAAGATGGACAACTTTCCGTTTGAGAAGGTTTATGAGATATGGCATGCGAATCACAAACGAGATTGCTAGCTCATTGCAATCTGCATGTAGTTGGTTCCTAGGTACAAGGAATTATGTACGAGTTTCAATATTCCTCAGTGATGACATTCTTGGCTCTATGATGCTGGGTATACTTGGAATTCCACCTCCATGAGTGTTTTTTTTTGGGGGGGGGGGATTTATGATTGCAACTTGAGTATGTGCTTTACATGTGTGCTTGGCAGCTTGAGTATGTGCTTTACATGTGTGCTTGGCAGCTAGAGTATGATTTCATTTGGAGTGAATGTAGTTATGGTGGAGAATCTGGAGATCATGTTGAATGATGTAGTTAGCTAGATTTGTTGTTTGATTGAAGTTAGCTAGATTTGAAGAATGCTTGCTTGTTGGGCAGAGGTCATTGGGTTTCCTTGCTGAGTGGTTTTTGAGATTTTTGAGGTTTTTGAGGTATTTGAGGTTTTTGGAAGTCACCATTGGAGTCTGGTTACTGGAGGTGGAGGCTCCTTGTATACAACAGCCGAGGCCTCGTCTGAGAGGACTTTATTTTTATTCATTAGAATTTAAATTTTAGAGACATAGATGATAGAAGTTTTTAGCTGAAATTTTTTTAGCAATTGGTTTTAAATACTCGCCAATGTGCACAATGTATTTGAAGGCTTGTTGCCAATTTAATGACAATTTTTAATGCATTATCGCCTAAATGAGCAATGAATCCTATTTGCCTATCGCCCTATTTGTACTATTGTGATTTACGTCATGTAGCCAAACGGTGAAAAATGAAACATATATTTCTAAAAACAAAACTACTTAAAAAAACTTGCATTAGCCACTACAACGAACTTCATCCACACTACTATGCCACCCGTCCGAAATTTAGAAAATGCCAAAAAAATGGCTGTATGGAAGCCCATGGCATGGCCCAGGTCAATAAGCAAGCCCCCTAGGGTCCTATGTGGTTGGTTGGAAACATGTAGTCCACCCATATGCATCCTACTATGATTGGGTGGACCATGTATGACAGGATACACCGGAACTTCCCTTCAAGATTGGATAAATGCCATTATTTCCCATGATTACCTTATCATATGCCCAACATGAGGGTGATATGAGGGCTAGGCCATGGGAATGGTTTTTTATGTCTTCATGTGTGAACGTGAAAATGCTTAATCTCCTTTGCGCATTATGTGTGAGAAAAAGGATTGTGGATACCAGAACAATGACAAGTTGTCATGTGCCCCATGTAAAGTTCTCAGTGTAAATGTGAACTATACCAACTTATTTGTCATGTGATGTGATGATGTATATATGTTCACTTGCCCCTTAAGCTTGACAGAAGACCAGTTTGTGCATGCATATTACTCAACCACTAGGTAGGTAAAGTTACACACGAAGCTAGGTTTACCACCATGGGTGAACCACATGTCTAAGATACCCAAAAGATGGTTGGTCATTCAATGGTTATAGTTACAACTAAAACACAACATGACAAGCTCATGTCAAGAGCAAATCTAGAAGACTTGTAAATGATCGTTTTGGGGTAAGTGGACATCAATATAAGTTGGTACTATAATGCAATTCATTTGTCCATCTTGCACATTTACCTCGTCAAAATCCTTTTGATATCTTCAAGGATGGTGTTGACGAAGACGGTCGTAATCAAGGCATATATAAGATATGATTCTCCCAACCAATTTCCCTTTTCGGTTGAGGTTGGCACACTTGGCAAGCAACTTTACCAGTCAAACAAAGAGGATGGGATAAGCCTACCATGATACCAAAGCATTAGTTTAGAGCTATAATACGATCAAGTGATTGGTCCAAGACGAGCCTATGGGGCATCGGTAGGAGTGAACCATGGACCACATCGAACACTTCACTACGAGGTGAGTCCAACACACTAGATCACGTAAGTAGCCATCACCTCGAGTACGAGGAGTTGAACTTTGGATCTTTGAACTTCAAAATGTTTTTGTTCTCATTCAAGATACTACTCATTCAATGTGTTGGGTCCTCTCCTTCATTATCGGAGTACCCCCCTATAACATCATTGCCATTGTGAATCAATGCTATAACACAAAATAGGTCATTCTTGGTAACATCGATTGCCTAAGGACACAAACATAAACGGGGAGCTTCTTCACATGCAAATTGTTATCGCTATCTAAATGGAAGTTCCTATAATGAATCGACTTGGTACATTGATTATGGTAAGTAAAGTTGAAATAAGAGAGCTTTGGGTGGGGGACGGCGGGGGGATTAGTTTTTCAATCGGTGATTGATATTTGTTTTTTGGTAACAAGTTTAGGTGTCCTAGTGGAGTTGTTTGGGATATGGTTTTGCGAGAGTTTTATGTCCAAGGTGCCCACGAGGCTATGTCTAAAGCTAGTGTTGAGAGCATGAAAGATTAATGTTTGGATAGAATGAGATGAATGAGATAACTACTTGAGAATCTATGTTGTTATTTGGAATTGGAGCGAGTCAAACAAATAAGTGTGTTGATTGTGGAATGAAAATTCACTTGTATGTAAGAGACTTGTGAAGAGGTCGGTTCGTAAGTGGCTTGGTTATCATTAGGGGCAAAGTACCCTATAAAATCAAACTTTGGCTCATCATTGACTTAGATATGAATGGTACATAAGTGAGAAGTGTCCAACTATGACATTTTTGTAAACATTCCAAATTGCGAGTCTAGCAAATTGGATTTTGCGATGCATATAGTGAGATATAAATAGATCTAGACATATTGGAGCATATGTTTGCATATCTACCAATCCAAACACACATGTGATTATGTGTTATAAGCAAACTAGCATGGGCCCAACCCTTTGCACATGTGCATAACAACACAACACTTTAACGTGGTCCCCTACCTTTCTAGAACCGTGAGGAACAACGAGGTGATGGTCACTACCACCATCATGTGTTTTGTTGTATAACTTTATAGATAAATGTTTCAACACATGTTTTATCGAAGGCATTCAATGGAGCCTCCATCAAGAGCTTCCATAGTTAAGTTGATTTTCAATTAAAATTCAAAACCTCTTGTTTTTGGGGCCGTGTGTGCACTTCCAAAAGATGAGTCACGGTTTGATTACATGGGAGGCACTTGGACTTTCAAAACCAACCATCATGGAGTTGTTTTGATGAGGACACATTGGAGCCGTTGATTGCTATCAAGTCATGTGGAGCTCGAAGATCATCGCGGCAAATACTTATTTGGTGCACGTGGAATGCAAGCCAAAGGGAGACATACACCTACGAACAAAGCCAAATTGGCATTTAGTTAATCTCATGAAAAGACCAACCTAATAGTTTTGGGGTTCTCTTTGAAATCACTTGGGTACAACTTTCATCTTCAACAATCAACATCGTCATGTTGATGAATAATGATAGGGGGTTGTTAAATTGACCACTGCACCAGTTAAAACAACCACATAGATGTAGTCACATCACCTATCAAAATTTGAACAATTCTAGTGGTAAGCTGAAATATACAGAGAAAGAGGAGGCAAAGCTAATACCTTGCTCCTCTTCATGTGTGCAATAAAAATAAATGAAAATTGACAAATCATGTCACCACATGCCTTGTCTATGTGGTCATTTAACAAATTACTGTACATTGATTAAATCAAACCAAAAAAGGTACAATAGTGAATTATGGCACAAGAATAGTTTAACAATGCCTTATTAATAACGGCCATGGCTTTTTGTCTTGTGGGCTTTGTAGGTAGGTAAGTAATGTGACTTGGGGTTGACTAATGGACTACGGTTCTTATTAAGGCTTCGCGATTGTAACATATCTTTCTCTCTTGACCCTAAACTGCCAGAGGATAGAGGAAAGGTACCCAAAATTGAATGGAGTGGTTGGTGGTTCTCTAGTCTATTGATACAAGGTTTTGGGTCATTTTCCATCATCTTATGAAACCCATATTTTAAGCCAATTAGAATAATTATCAAGAAGATTGGTTGATTATGCATTTCTTATAATTTTATTGGAATGAAAACATTCATAAACTACACTAAATATGATATTTAGTGTCACTTACTATTCAGAGCTACACATTCCTATATCTTATATTATTGATGTATATTTTTACCGAGTAAGGATTTCAATGTTCTATAATGTCCAAACAACCAATTCAACCTTTGTTGGTAAAAAAATGAGATGTAAAGTAAACATTTTTAGCATTGCATAATTCCAAATAGTAAGTGACACTAAATACCATATTTAGTGTCACTTACTATTTAAAGTTACACATTCCTATATCTTTTCAATATTGATGTAATTTCTTACCAAGTAAAGTTGTTGATGTTCTATAATGTCCAAACAACCAATTCGTCCTTTTTTGGTAAAAAAATTGAGATGTACAATAATCAATTATAGCATTGCTTAATTCCAAATAGTAAGTGACACTAAATATCATGTTTAGTGTAGCATTATCCCGCTTAAGTACACACTTTGAACCGGAGCCGTTGGTGCGCACTTAGTTGTAGGTGCGTACTTCACTCATATCGCTTTCTAGACCCTCCGATTCGATGAATTGCAACGGGAAACAAATGAAAATTGAGGCAACTCGCTTGATTGAAGCCCAACGATGTGAAATCATTGCAAAGTTGAGCAAACCGAACACGCCAAGCAAGCGGGCACTGGGGCGGGAGTATGAAGTCAATGAAGGCGCCATCTAGAAAGTTTGGGACAATTAGGAGAACATACTGCAACGAAATCTAGCCTATCGAGACATTTGCTGAATCTGAAAGTGCTACCGACTTCAAAGGCTTTGAAGCTCTACACAACACTGTCCTCAACATCAACAACCAATTGCTTTGCTCTGATGTTCAAACGGAAGTTGAACAAATGTATGATGAACTATGACAATTGTTTGAGACGTTTCAGCGAAACGTTAACAAATTGACATGGAATTTCAACCCTAAAAAATTCATGCATTCGTGACAAATGACTCTGCATGACATGTTCAAACAATAAAGATTAGAGTTTAAAAAAAAGAAAAAAAGAAGGGCAATGAGAAGGTTTTTACTATATTTCCCTTCCTCGCGTAGCTTAGGGGTTAACCATCTCTACGAAACAAGTTAAAAACATAATTACATTGATTATCCCAATTAGCGAGGGAGGATTGATAGTGCACGTGGGAAATTATTGAAGGTGACACCGAATTTCTTTACGCTATGAAATTAGTGCCGCCAAAAGATCTAGGAAGCAATGTTCATATTGATACTATTCATTGAATATGCTATTCTTAGCAACATTATTCACTAAAAGTACCGGTATTATTCATTTTGGCATTATTATTCACTAACAAGCATGTGTTTGCATATAGTTTTAATTTTTTAATTTTTTTAATCACTCTACAAGCACCTTAGAGCACCCACTCATTTTCTTGAGATTTATGGCAAACGAGCATGTATTCTTGCATTTAGTATCACTCGGTAAAATTTTTAGCCCTCACTAATTTTCAAGACTTGGCAAAATAGTGTGTGTTTTGGGAATTAGTACCACACGCACTAACTGGAATAATCATTGTGGTTATCATGTGCTTATTAACTTCCAAACTAGGTGTGAAAACAATATTGTGTAATACAATCATCCCTAAACTTTCTAAAAAAACATTATGTTTTAGTTGGGAGCTTTGCCTCATTTTTGACAGTTTAAAATGTTTAAGGAGTGTTCAAGTGGTGTCAAAAACCCAAGTTTTGGTTCATTAAAGTGGAGGTGTTTGACTTTGGTCAGAAGATGGCTACGTAAAAAATAAGGCACATGTAAAATATATATGGTTACAATCTTTTGAAAATGAACTCCTTGTTAGACTTTCAAGAGCACCATTTTTGGTTTCCATGTCAAATTTCATTATTACATATCCATCCTCTGACCAAGGTCAAATGCCTCCCCTTTATTATCACCAGAAATTAGGAGACCTTTCGACACCACTTCAATGCTCCTTAAACATTATAGATTGTCAATAGTGGGGTGAAATTCCCCACCAAAACATGAGTTCTTGAGAAAGTTTAAAGATAATTCAATTACGAAATATAGATTTTCACACCTACTTTGGAGCTCACACACAAAAGAAAGTTAATACCTACGTATGGGATAAGTACTATGCTAACTTGGTTTTCATAAAGGTGGTTAAGGGTGATTGTGTGTGTGTTTAGTATTATTATATTATATTGTCTTATATTAATAGTAAAATAAGGGTGGTGATACGAAATGATACTTTGTAATACATCTTTGATTTGACGTGTAAGTACACTAAATAGTCCTATCATTGTGGGCCACAATAATTTTCTACAACCTATGCTAATCCTCATAATGAGAGTTTGATGTGAGCTGCATTAATTTTCAACCCATGCTAAATTTATAGTAGAAAACTAGTGTGGACCACATTAATTTCTTTTTTTAGAAAACGAATGTGGGTAATTATTTGATTATTTTGTCATATATATAAATAATTTTCAATGTGTTGGTTGGAAGTCTTTATGTAGACTTGATGAAAACCCTGGCGTCTTGAAACCCACGTTAAAGAACTTGTGACAATGGGATTCACCTTGACTAGAAATTAGTGTGGCCCACGCTAACACATTCACTTAGTACTCAGATGGTGACCTTCCTAGCACTTGATTTCTAGTGCACTCTAAGGTAGTAGTGGCTTAAAGTAACACCTTCCTTTTGGCGACACCTATTATTCATCCTTAAGCCTTCAACAAGTGAGTACAAAGTGCCATTGAGGAAGTCATTGTTGAAAGTGATTAATCATATGCGGCACTAAGTACAAGATAGCACCACGTCCATCATTCATAGTAGCAGTGTAAGAAGGATGTAAAAGTGCTGAAAAAGAACACCAACTTTGGCCAACCACAATGACTAAGGTAGATATACATAAAACATAAAATAAGTTGATTCGATCATAAATAGTGGCTTGAAAATTGTGCAACATTCTTTAGAGATAGAGTAGAGGAAATGATGTGGAATGCAAGTTGTTTTGTAATTTGATTCCTTGTAAATAATTAGTTACATTTTCCCAAAGAGGCAAGTAAATTAAACCCCCTATTTGTTCACTAGAGTCTCCCTAATTTGAGCATCAAAATATCCGACTCTAGACACGAATGCACACAAAATGGTTAACTCAACGACACCCAAAAGTGACTGCAAGTGGTGCAAAACAACCCCTATTCAGCCAATCAGTGCATTTTTTTCGGGCCACCACTTTTCAATTAACCTTTTTGGGCCCACACAATAATCATTCTATCCCCTAGTCTAGTGTTGGTGACACTACACCGTAGTTTGCAATTAGTATTGAGCAAGACAATTAGAATTGGTGACACTAAATATCATATTTAAGGTCCTTCCACACCTAACGAAGGTAGCAGACAAATGTTATCTTCAAACATTTGCTGTTGACTAAAAAACCATATTCGTTCACATGGTGGACAAGAATACGAGATATTACGGATTTTGTATGATACGAAACACCGATGATATATATTGTCTGTACACACCTATGGCCGTATCTGCCTTATATTTGTGTAACACCTCATGATCGCGTAACGGCCTTTCACATCAGAAAAACGATGTCTTGCACCACACCGATGTTTGAATATCGTGCCTTCGCGGTCCTTTAAGGTTTCTTTTCCTCTCTGATGAGTTTCTGAGAAGGAAACACAGATCTCTCCAAACCCTAAACACTCATCCACTTCACGTTACAGAAGCTCACATTGATTTCATTCACCGCCGCAACACTGCACGTCGTTCCAAGGATGAATCGAAGAGGAAGTTGCGCTCCAATTCAAGGATGAATCAAGGAGGCAGCTGCGTTCCCCGGAAAGATCCGGGGAAAAATCGTTATTATTGGGAAAATCGTTCACCTCTCCTTGTTGTGGCGTGCAGTGATGTGTCAGGTGCAAAGAAACCCAGATCTTCATCACCCCCACCTAAGAAATTTTCACCTGTCAAGTAAGTGTTTGGCCAGCCACTGTCTGAAAGCATTGCTGTGTGTTGATAAATGTGAATATGCTTACATGTGCTCTTTTTGCAATTTAGGATGAGAAATAGGAGCCTAGTTAGATGCACTACCAGTATTAGCAAAACATTTTCTACAGAATTGCTTAAATAGGATCAATCAGGATATTCTAACTCTTTGTTTTGTGCTTTATCATTATTCAACTACAGAAAATTGCGAACTCCAACCCCAGAATCCACTGTGTTGCATGTTGGGTGCCTCACTCGCAATGTAAACGAGGCACACCTGAAAGAGATCTTTGGTATGCTTGCACTTTGGAATTTTTTCATTGACTGCACCAAATAATACTGAGTAGTTCATGGTTTTTAGTGTTTTCATAGTGCAGAACTTCTATGTAATTACAATTTGAAAATAGCTTAGGTTCATGATATTAATCTTTTATGTGAATGTACTGAACTTTGTCTGTTTGCTATGATTCAGGCAACTATGGTGAAGTTTGTAAATGTGGAGCTAGCTATGGATCGCACTGTATGTATTTAACCTTCTTCCATGGAGTCCTGCTGTCTGTAATTTTGTTTGTTACTTTATGGCATCATAAAATATATATGGAACGGGAATGAACTCAATGCTTCACCTTACAGGTTAATCTGCCCAAGGGATTCGGCTATGTGGAGTTCAAGACAAGGACAGATGCTGAGAAGGCCTTGCAGCATATGGATGGGGTAAATCCTTAAACTGAGTGGAAAGGCTGAGCTATTTTGCTTATTGCAGTCTCTTGAGGTTACCTTCGAGTTTGGGGGTGCCTCTCCTAACTTCATAGGCTCACTTAAAATACATGTGGCTGGAGATTGTGTACTGTAGTTGTTGTATGATAAGTTATTATTCATCCTATTCATGCTAGCTCTATTCATTCTTTTCCTGCTTTATGGAACATGTATTCTTGTTTCCAGGCAAACTTTTTCAGGTCTTGCAAGAAATCTCATGCCATTTTCATGATGCAGGGTCAAATTGATGGGAATATCGTGAGTGTACAGTTCATTTTGGTGCCTCGAAAGAAGGTAGTGGAGCCCATGCCGTTCAAGAGGGATGTATCACCTCCCCCTAAGAGAGGAGATGTGACCAGAAAGAAAGGGCGCTTCATTCAAATTTACAGCGTAAGCGGGCTTATTCAAATTTTTGGTTGAGCGGGCTAATTTAAATTTGGAAGTCGCAGTAGGTCCTTTCGAATTTGTGACACTGTAAAACATTGTTCCAGGGTATTTCGATTAATATCTTTGGGCTTGCATTTTTCAATGCAACTAGCACTGTGGAAATATGGCGATACTTTCAGAAAGTGTAGAGGTTCTTGCCTTTGTTTCTTCGCTCATACTGCTTCTGCTAAATGTACATGATGAGATGCAGAAAGACGTTGCCCTTCATGATGAGGTTCACCATGATGAAACTAATTAAATTGTCATTCGATCAATCCATCGATCAATGCATATGAACTACATTTCGTCAATTCTTCACAATTTTAGAGTTAGCAATGCTGGAACGCTTCTTGATGAGGATTTGGGTTTTTGGGTGAAACCACGTTCCAAAGTATGGTTCAGTATATTTGTCATGACTGTTTATGATGATGAGCGTTGGGTAGCTAATTTTCGCCTCACAAAGGATGCATTATTTAGACTATCAGACGTTCTTATGCCTCACATAATCAAGCAAAACACTAAGTTCAGAGAGGCAATACCAGTTAAAATTAGAGTGGCAGCTGCTATATTCAAACTTGTGCAAGGGTCAAATTTAAATGTCGTTTCAGAGATGTTTGCTATTGGTCTCTCAACAGTATCAAAGGTTTTAAGGGAAGTAGTTACAGCTGTAAACATTGTGTTCAAAGATGAAATTCGATGGCCCAATAGTGCAAGAGCTTTACAAAACATGGTAGCCTTCAAAGATTACTGTGGTTTACCTGGCGTAATTGGTGCCATAGATGGCACACATTTTTCCATTTCCAAGCCTTCCCACTTTGCTGAAGATTATTATTACTTCAAAAGTAATGGCTATAGTATCGTTTGCCAAGCTGTGGTGGATCGTGACAAGAGATTTTTAGATTTGTTTGTAGGCCTCCCCAGGAGTGTCAATGATAGTAGAGTACTAAGACGATCTGGACTTTTCAAGAAGGCAATAGATGGCCGAATCGTCGAAGGACCTGCAGTCTCCCAAGATGGATTCACACCTTATTTGCTAGGAGACAAAGGTTATCCTTTGCTCCCTTGGCTTATGACGCCTTATCGAGAGGGAAGACACACAGTTCTAGAGACACTTTATCAACGCAAACATAAACGAGGGAGAAGTGTAATTGAACATGCTTTTGGTATATTAAAGCAAGCATTCCGTGAGCTTCAATATAAATCAGAATTACATGTTATTTTTCTTCCAGATGTTGTCACATGTTGTTGCTATCTACATAATCTCTTGCTTGGACAAGATGAAGAACAGGTGCAAAGGCTCATGGAGCGCCTTAGAAATGAAGGGTTGGAAAATGAAGTGGAGGATTTAGACCTACCTGAAGTGGGCATTGAAGCTGAACCTGGCATTTTAAGAGCAGCAGAACACATGCGACAAGAGCTTGGGGAGTATCTTGGGAGACAAAGACATATCAACCTTTAGATTTCTCCAGTAAGTTTCTACACATTTGCTTCCCAATTTTTCACATCTTTTATATTTGATTCTATGACTCACCTTTATTTGACATATTTTGCAACTTATGTTGATGTTATTCTATTTGTTGCACATGTAGGATCTACTACAAAGTATACTACAAGCTACAGAAAATTGGTAAGTCAATTCTTTGTCAAATTTCGTCAAATTTCCTATCATGTTTGCATGGCAGTGTTCATTTCTACATGGCATTGTTCATTTCTACATGACACTAGTCATTTCTACATGACTCACGGTATCCACTTGGCCCCTCTCGCTCTGCAGGATTTGGTGATGGAGCCGTAGTTGTCGGTTGAGTAGCACATGGTGATGGTGTTGTAGTTGCCGATTGAGTAGCAATGCCAACACCCTCTTGGACTGGTCGAAGACCAATGCTAAGGACTTGAGTTAGTCCAGTAATTGCTTGTACCAACATACTCTGGTTCATATGAGTCAATCGAGCATTTTCTTGAACAAGCATATCCTTTTGTCGATTGTAAATAAGTTGTTGCTGGAAGATGTCCCACTGCAGCTTGGAGTCTCTTTCATTTAATTTCTCCAATGTAGTAACAAGTTTGTCATTCGAATCCATAGTAGCTTCTGCTATCTTAGTATGACCTGAAGTACTCTTTCTCTTTTGGCCTGTGTTGCCATACTTGCGACTAAGATGCTGATAAGTTGTCTCCTCTGAAGAAGACAAAATCTGAGTGACAGTGGGTGGGGGAGGTGTTGGTCCATTCGTTGATTCAACAGGTGGACGTTGAAGTGGTGTAGGACTCGCTACAGGTGTAGGGATTTGTGGTGGTCGATAGAAACTGGAAGGCCCACCTGGTCCAGATGAAGGATGCTCAGGTTGCGGGTGGATGAAGTGGCCACTAACGCTACCGTCAAATTCTTGGTTTATTGTTGCACGACTGTACACATTATCTCCAGGTTGACTAAGATCACGTACATGTGGTGGGTTGATAATAGGTCTGATGTGGTACCAAGCATCAATCGCGTCGTGGTTCTCTTTGAGGAAGTGTCTTGGCAGATTTTCTTCAATACGCTCAGGTACACCCATACTCCAATATTTCTCTTCGTTGATCCCCGTTCCTTTATGAAAGTCATGGATCCGCTTGTAATCTGCTATGAGAATACCCCATTTGTCTTTGCAAGAGGGTCCATCACGATAGCAGATAGACCTCTCTCCAAGTATTTGCATGACTCTTAAAGAGATGCTATTCCATTGAGTTCCCTCTCTTTGCATCAGAAGAGGTGAATGAGCATTGTCTAAATCCTCAAAGAATTTCTCTCGCTTTGCATCAATGAGAGCAGAGATCTCTGGTTGAGTCCAGTTTGGGAGGCGTTCTTTCCGTGGTCTTCTTGCCAAGTTGTTTTCAGTGTCTCTCTCAGTAGTTCTAACCCTTTTTCCTCGTCCTCTAGCCCCTTTTACTCTCTGGTGTGTTGTGATGGATTGTCTAGCAAGGTCTGCATAGTGTCAAGATTTCAAGAACTATTTCTTTAGAGAAGAGTCTTCCAAAACTGAAGCAAATAATTGACAACAAGAGATATTACTTAAACCAGAAAGTATTAATTCAAGAACTTGTTTAATTTCTTTGATCAATTTATTTATATTCGTCATGAAACTTGAAACAACAATGGAAATGGACTTGCAATCGTACCGTCATTGGTGTTTGCAGCATATGCTCCAAAAAGTGCGGCACTGGCTTCACGAGCAAGAGATTCAGCAACGGAAGGATTGTCATCGTATCGGCGAGCGTTGGAATCCGTCAATGAATCACTATCATAGTCCATTGAGATTTGTGCAAAGCAAACTCTCTTTTAGGATAGAAAATTTGTTGTAATGATTTTTTTGTTGTAGCAATAAAGCCGCAAGAAACAAAGATTCACAGGAGTAGCAACAGAAAAATCACATACTAGTGAGCAGAAAGATTCAATTTGCAAAGGTTCAAGAACACTGGAGCTACTTTTTTTTAAGCAAGAACAAGAAACAATAGAGCAGTCCAAAAACAGAAGCAAGTGCGAGGTCACTTTTGCGCCCAAATGATGTAACGGGGGGAAGGAGGTGCTTTACGTAACACCTCGCTGATTTCTCTTAAATCTAGGAATTTTGAAGATTTTATAAAAATCTCTGAAATTGCGTTAACTGCGGAGTTACACATTTTATATTGCAACCATCGCTTGTCCAACTCGGATTCCACGTCTGCACAGTGTTTCATACCACTTGTAATGTGAATACAAAATAAATTTACTATAAATTTCAGCATGCTAACATGGCCTACCACCGCAGGTGTGGAAGGACCCTTAGTGTAGTTTCGGAGGTTACAACTACATGTTAAATATGCCAAGGTCATAGTTGTAGAGTAATAGGCTATAGGCAAGAGAGTTGGGAGGCATTAGACATATATAGATGAGAGATTAAGTGTCTTATTCACACATGTGACAGCTGAACGAACACTAATATAGGAAGATGAGATTCAAAGTGTAGCATTGTTGCATGCGATAGGGGGATGTACATGAATAGTTTGGAATCACAACGAGAGTTTGAGCAAATCTTGGTGCTTTTATATTTAATATGTGAATGGCTATGATCTGTATGAACGTGCAAGTCATCAATTGATGTTTTCTTTATGAAGCCAACGAGTGGAGTAAACAGGGAGCAACTATGATGAAGGAAGTAAGAGTGAAGGAAACCAACAAATGAAATAGAAGGAATGTGAGGAGAATTATGAGAGTGAAGCATTAGGAGTAGAAATGTTGATGCTTATTTGACAGGAAACCCAAAACATGCAATAGTGTCAACATGTGAAAGGAATAGGGTGGAATCAAGAGAGGGAGTGCCACATTATACACCAAGGATGGAGGAGGGACTTCATGATGGAAGAATCGACTATAGCCTAAACCGAGGAGATCCCAAGGCCATATATAGTATGAAGTATTGATATATTGAGGAAATCATGACTAAGTGAGGGTTAGTAGCATCGAAGGACAAACTATAGGAGTGACGGAACTGTGTCAAGAATTGCGGAAGGAAATCAATTGCATGAGATAGTATGAGGCCAATAGTTGGAGGCAATGACATATTAGAGGATTAACAATTGCCACCACAATCAAGCGAGGGTTGGTGACATCAAGGGGTCATCTATAAGAGCACAAAAAAGAGTTAATTGTTTGTGAGAGGCTAATGCCATAGCGAAGAGAGAGACAAAATGTAGCCCGAGTGTTACAAGATAACCAAAAAGAGAGTAAAGAGAGAGAGATTTATGAGAGAGCTATGAGAAAGTTAAGTGATAGAATATAGCCACAGAGAGAGAGAGAGAGAGAGAGAGAGAGAGAGAGTTTTGGGTGAGTAACAACAAATTGAAACGAGAAGGTGAGGAACTCCAACAAAGGACTATTGTCGAGTTGTTATAAAGTGGTTAGGGGTCATCATGATTATGATGACTAAGACATGGTAAGAATTGATGAAACGTGATGAAAAATTGAGATTAATGATGGCATTTTGGTTGACAATCGTCTAGGACTTTGATAAACAACATACTTTGATATGATTATAAAAAAGAGTGTGTGATGATTGGAATTAGGCTAGGCTAAGCATTGAAGCTAATTAGCTTATGACTAAGTGGGTATAGCCTAAAAACCTATATGGTTGCTTTAGAGATATTGTAGGAATTGAGCAAGCTCTGTGTGTTGTGTAGCAACAAAGAATATGAGATGAGTGGATTCTTAATTGAAACCAATGGAAGATAAATAAGAGGAAATTTGATGTGTGTTTGGATTGGATTAAATGTCATTAAAATTAAGAAAGGATTAATAATTCCAGTTGGATGAGGATCTTTTGGAAGACTATAGCCGAATACAAAAGACAATTGCCGATACAATGACTATTTCCAAAACTTGAAAGAGCTTCATGACTGACATAGAGGGTGAAAATTAGAGTGATAGGAGTCTACGCACATAGGACAAACTCACACACGACTGAGAAAGCACCAAGGAACCACAAGAGTGTGAATTAAGCCCAACGAAGAGGGAATGAAGGAGTAAAAGACATAGATTGTTACTAGAAACCTCAATCCAACGTGACATTAATCCTTATAGACACTAGCTCAATCTTCCTTGAGATCTAGTACCATGGTTCTTGGGTTAATTTGGAGTTATAGAAAAACTCTAACTACAATGATACTCACCTAGCAATCCAACATCAATGAAACCCCTTACGTGGAGAACATAAGGCTCATTTCTTAGGATGCAATTTTTTCAAAACAAATCTATAGATCTAGCTCCGGTTAGAGTAAGTAACCACTCAAATTAGTTATATTGTGCTCGTAAGTCTGGCCATGTAAAGAGAATTACAATAAATATGATATTTAGTGTCACTTAATATTTAAAATTACACAATGCTATATTTATTTGTTGTATATCTCACATTCTACCAACAAATGTTGAATTGGTTGTTTGGACATTTTAGAACATTAACAACTTTACTTGGTAAAATATTACATCAATAGTAAAAATATATCAAATTTTGTAACTCCAAATAGTCAGTGACACTAAATATCATATTTAGTGTAGCTAACATATGAGGCAACTTACCTATATGAGAGCTAATCAATCTCATAGCCGCACCACCTTTTTAAATTATGAAGGTTTTAAGTAAAAGTTATCAGACTAGGAGTTAGCTAACCTCTGGGACCTTGCTTTTGTGAAGAATCTTAACTCATCCATACCCCTAAATGCTAACTAACTCTTACAAATGAGTAGCCCGAGTTTTTTTTCTTGAGTACATGCCTTTCATTTTCCCCATCTCTTCTCCGTTCTCAATCCCACTACGAGGTGGACCACACTATTTCTTACATTGTCCTAAATTAGCACACACACTAAATTGACAGAATATTATTAAAATATATTTCATATCCAAATTTAGACAACACATATTATTTAATTATAATTATTCTATATTCTATATTTAATCATAATGAAACACAAATGGTGTGGCCCATGAAATTAGAATGTACCATAATTAATGTCATGTTCAAAACTTGGGGTAGTTGAACAAAACTTCGATCGATCAACCTTAACTTCTCTCTTAAATTGGCCAACCTTTGGTTAGTCATAACCGGGACGTGCGGCTCTGTGATCAGTTAGCTAACATATGAGTTAGTTAATTCTAGTAACTCATGTTGTTAAGCTAATTCTCCTAACTAGGTGGTGCGGCCATGATTTTAATTAGTTAGAATTGTGGTAAGCTAATCTTCACTAACTCGTCACTTAGCCAATCATCTTAACCAGGTGGGGCGGCTTGACCCTTGCTAAGGGTCAAGGTTAAGCCCTTCTCTCTCCTCTTTCTTGCTTGAGGTCTCGGTGGTGTGGGTGTGGTTGCTTCTCAAGTCGCGTGCGCATCTCCGTCCCGCATTTATTTATTCTCATCTTCCTCCCACGAGGGACCTCCTCAATGCTCCGCCGCGAAGCTTAGATCCTCACACAAAATGCTCTCTCGGTACGTACATACTATCCACACACACGCACACATACATTGATACACATTTATTCAGACTGTGTGCACGCAAATAGCTTTGGAATGATGCTGATAATGATGATTGCTGCCTCGTTGCCAGGGTTTGAATTGCACCTCTTTCTCTTTCTCCCCCTACCTCTACTTACACCTCCTACTAAAAATTGGCTTAGAGGAGCTTCGAGCTTCCGAGTGTACAAAAAATTGCTACCAAATTTGCCCGCGGAATGTCGGGGGGGGGGGGGGGGCGGAACTCGGGGTTCTGAAGTTCCGAGTGTAATTCATGTAGGCTTGAATCTAGGTGTGCAGCTGCGTGTGTGTATGTGTTTATGCATGAGGTGTGGGAAGTTTGAATTAGCTGGAGTCAATGTCGCGACTCGAAAGTGTGGAATTTTGTGAAGGTGTTTGGGAGCTGATGAATTTGCTGGCTATGGCGTGTAGTATACCGAGAGTTTGAGCGAGAAAGAAGGTATTTAAGGTGAAGTAGGACAATGTAGTGCTGAGGTAGGCCGAGTGAATTGTTTTTGGAAGTATAGAGGGACACTAGCTAAATTCCACACCGGATGATAATGTCGTTCTTTTGGGGATAATGTGGGTAGTCGGTGGTGTTCTTTTTGCACTTTGAGTTCTCTTCTTGCATGCTATGACTGATCATCACGGGGTTTAGTGTTCCCATTATTGAGAATCTGGTTTGGAGCTGCTAAAACGTTTTAAAGCATACTTACGCTCTCTTGTGTTTGGAGCTGCCTTTCGTTTAGAAACATATTCAAAGACTACATGGTCGAAGAAACTATATAAATTGTTCAAGAAGTGAAACTAAAAAATACCTCGGCGGTCTGGTCTCGACGGGGGCACCTCCTTGAGGAAAAGTGGCTGTTTATATCGACATCTGAAAGTGTAAGGCTTTTCTCATGCAGTCACAAAAGGATATCGCTGGATGATGCCTCTCAGTGCCTATCGTTTACAAGCATGTGGCTCTGACTCTTTTGTGAATTAACAAATTATCGGTTTACTAGAAGCATCATTCAGAGGTAGCGTTGAATCAACTGATGAGGGTCACGAAGACTTGAGACTTTTTGTATCGTTTCTAAACTTATTACTTGCACGTGAAGTTGTTCAATTAATCCCACATGGTGTTGTGACATCTACACAATAATCTTAGCCTGGCTATAAGTTATGTGGGATTGTGTGAACGAGGCAGTTCTACATGACATTGTGGAATGGGATTCCTCTCATTGCTAACGGCACTCAAGTGACAATTATCCAATGCCGAGGTAATTTATAGCTTCTCTTGAGGTTGGTACTTACCATTTTCAAATCATATGGCATCAAATTTAGCATTGGTGACCCGGTATTATTAGTCCAACGTGATTTAAATTGGATGTGTGACCCATTATATTTGTCAAGGGAATATCTTGTGAAGTAAGTGTAGTTGGAGGGATTTTGATGATGACGACGTTGTGGGATCTTACCAGTGGGCCGAACCTTTCACCAGCACGCTATTGACAACTACAGGTTAGACTTGGTAGTACTACACTTGTGGATTGTGGATCGTTGTTTTGAGGAGTGCACCACATTTCAATGGCGAGCTCCACAGACTCCGAGGAGCAAGAACGGCGAGGACGGCGAGGATCTGGTAGGAGTCGTGCGAGAAGAGGTATTAGTTATTCAGAATCCGAAGACGAAGATTTCTCGGCCAGTTCCTCTGGCTATGAGGACGAAGGTAATGAATGAATGTACTTTCATACTGGCATTTGAAGCTTAATTGACCTTGGGATGTTGAGGGAGATGTTTCACCGTGTGGATCATTGCAACCATTTTAGGGGGACACTAGAAGCTGAGAAAAAAAGTTTGACCCAAAAAAAAAAACAATCTGGTACTGGTCGTCGGTAAATTTGAAACGACATATGATAATTGTCTGTAGCAAGTAGGAAAAATATTCCCCAGTGGCTTAGTCATTGCAACGTAGTGCTGACCATCTCGAATCTCGTTGACGCGTCATGTGTCATGTAGTCATTGGACATGAGCACGCCGATTATAGACCGTAGGACATTATCCTTGCAACATGGTCATTGCTTACATATGATATCATACACATGTTGCCTTGCTACGGGGGTTGTAGCAGGATTCCTCGTGCTACCTACCAAGTTGCGGGAACAACGAGAAGGTAGCATGATGATGCCTTGCTACAACCCGTCGTATGTACAATATCTAATCCATATAGATACTTGAGAAATGGAAGGTGGCCACCAAGTAGGTTAGTTATCGCAACACTTGGATGTTTGAGAAACTTGAGAGAAATTAGCTTTCTTGCCATGTGACCGGGCAATGCTTCACTTTTGTCACGACGTGGATTGCTTTGTTTTTTAATTGATTTTTCCTTTTGCTGAATCTTTTTTGCATAGGAGAGGGGTACTAGTGCTACTGAATGAGTCAAGTGTCGGTAGGGGACCCCAACAGGGATATCAACCTCATAGATTGGCATGATATATTAGCTGAAGACATCATTATATTCAGAACGGAGTTTGAGAAGAGCCTCTAGATCATAGAAAGTCTAATATCGTCTGCATGAGATTGTTACACGTAATGATTGGTGTGGTCACCGCACATTTAAAAAAATCACAGCTGCTTCTCCACGCCGCAACTTGTCAAACTTAGTTTTCAGCAGTGTACCCATGATCTGGTTGTTGGAGGTTTTGACCTGGATCCCTTGGTTTTTATTTTAAAATTCTTCTTCTTCTTCTTCTTCTTCTTCTTCTTCTTCTTCTTCTTCGTCTTCTATTGTTGAATCTTTTTGGCATGGGAGAGGGGTACTAGTGTTACTGAATCAGGTGTCGATAGGAGACCCTACAAGAAATATCAACCTCATATCGGCATGATCTATTAGCTTAATCCAGCGCTATCGACAGGAAGGATTTTAAGAAGGGCCACTAGATAACAGAAAGTCTACTATCGCTAATTTACAGTGTTGCATTTAATGGTTGGTGTTGTCACCGCACAAAGTTTAAAAGACAACTCCTGAAAGTTAGTACTACTCACCAGCAGTTTTACCTTCTTGTTGTGTAATAGGAGCCACTAGCCCGTTACACGAAAGTCTACTGTCTTTGCATTACATTGCTACATTTAATGGCTGGTGTTGTCATCCCACATTTGAATGAAACTTCTCAAAGTTAGTACTACGTACTTATCAACAGTTTTAGCTCCTTATGATCTGGTTGTTGGAGGAGGTTGGCAGATGTGGCGAAACGGAGAAGGGTGCATGCGAGGGTGATCGAAGCGAAATGGACAGCGGCAGGCAGCACGGTACAGATAACATACGATGGAAACGGAGTGAAACATGGATGCATGAACCCCCTCCACGGTGCCCGAAAAGCCCCTTACCATGTGTTACATCTGGTGAAGTGTCCATGGAAGAACAATGTGAAGATGATGACGTCCAAGCCGCGAATTGCCAAATCCAAACCATTCCAGTACTGCCACAAGCTCTGCCCAGATTGTCTTGCTCAATATGGTCCCCGAAGGTGCTTCAAATGTGACTGGAACTCAGACACGAAGCTGCTGTTCGACACAGTGGTTGGGGATGAGGCAGTTACATCTGCCGAAGACTTTGTGGCTTGTTACAAAAAGTGGAGTGCACAGCAGGCGAAGGCCAACGCTCCATTTCTTGTTCTGCGTTGCACTGTGCTGGGAAGAGAGGCTCAATACCTTCGTCACATCTTCAATCTCAAGGGAGACACCATGATACAGATTGTGTATTCCGATGTACGGGAGCGGATGGCTATGGCAGGCAGTGGAATCAACCTGGAGGCATCTCAGTTCAAAGATTCCTGGATGGCATCCATGAAGGAGAAGGTGAGGGGGATTAAGGAGCCATTTGTAGCCTTTTATGGGAACGTGTTGTTGAGCAAGCCCAAGTTGACAGACTTAACCCTGGAGGATGTTCTTGTCATGTACATGCCTAACATTCTGGATGAGTTTCAAGCGCAAGCTTTACCTCGGTTGATCAACACTGTGCACACATTCACTCCTCTTGATACTGGATCCCGAAAATCAACCCGAGGTAAAGTGAAAGCACCTGCCCCGGGTTGTTGTTTGGAAAACGCAGTTGTGCATTCGCAGAGACAACCTTCAACTCTCCAGGACCACTGTTTGTTTGAAGATGCAAATTACATTGGGAGCCAGTTTTACAAAAGCATGGTGTCTTTTTTTGGAGCTAAAGTTTCCCACCACCTGGAGAACCTGGTGGGGTTAGGCCAAGAGCTCAGGATTGGAGTTGGTGGTGGTGAGACTGCACCATTCCATAATCTCTACATTTCCAGAGGCGGTGAAGTGAAATTAAGACTCGGTGGCCGTGAAACTGCAGGTAATTCTAGTACCACTTCCACACAGGAAACTTCAGAATCCAGTACATCTCGATTTGAGGTTGTATGTTGGACAAAATTGGGATCACCTTCGGGAGGTGAATTTGTCATACCTGGACTTCTTCTTAAGTTTGCTACCGATGGAGGAGGGAGCACAATTCTCTTCCGACCCAACCGGTATTATCATGCAACTCTGCCAGCTGAGAACCGGGATATGCGAAGTGAAATGTTTGCTGTTGCTTTCATGAGTTGAATTAGTTCGCTGCTGTGGATTACACAACAACGTAGCAGCGAGACAACCATGTACTTGTTTATGGGACATAACCGGGCTGCTCATGGACGGAAACTGAAGGTTATGGGTGAAATGTTCTCTGTGCGGGTAGAAATGCGCAAGAGAGTTGTTGGAAGTGGTCTTCACTTGGATGTTAAAACAGCACATCGTCCACATGAGAAGTGATCATACCTGAACCAATCCCCCGTATGTTCAGGTTGCAGCATGGAAGAGTGGAAAATCAGGATGACTCAAATGCTTTGGTTGGGCTTGTTGATGTTGTACAGTTGTCTTTTTTTCACTCACTGTTGAAAACAGTGGGTTGGTAAATCTTGATCTTTGCTTGTGTTTTGCTGCACATTCTTCATAGCAGCTGAAAGGCAGTGACTTCACTTAGCATTTTGCATATTTTTTGCATGTACACTGTGATGACAAAGTAGGGATAATATGGGGGCAACATATGTATGTCTTTGTGGGGACCTTTCATTCAGCTAGTGCAAGGCCGATGACACATCGAGTTTGTTACGAACTAGGTAATGTATAGCGAGGAGCCCTGCTACGGGCTGTAGGAGGCGTCCAACTTACTGAGTTGTGGCAAGCGGGGGCAGGGTTCAATATTGGATGTAACAGTGAGGCCATGGCAAGGTCATCAATTACGGATGACAATGTGCCTCCTCGTTTTTAATCATGATCAGAGACATTGACAAAGTCGCTTGGCTTAACCACTACTAGTGGAGGAGGTTGCACAATTCTCTTCCAACAAAATTCGTATTATCGTGCAACTCTGCCAATTGAGATTGGATGTGTGAAGCAAAATGTTTGATGTTGCATTCATGCCTTGAATTAGTGTTGACATAGCACACATAGATCATTGTCCAAAGGGGGAGTATATTTAGTTGCCATCTAATCAGCTTCAGACAGGAACTAGGTAGTGGATGCCGAGGAGCCCTGCTACAGACTGGTTGGTAATATTTGATCTTTGCTTGGGTTTTGATTTTACGTGAAGTCCATGGCACCTGAAAGGCTTTGAAACACTTCACTTAGCGTTTTGCATCTTCTTTGCGTGTAGACTTGGTTAGCATCACTGAGTAGGTAGTTTAATCTTAGGGGTTATGGATTGTTCTCTGTACATATCCTAATGCTCATTTGAATTCAAGCATTCTATTTTATTTCACAGAAATAACATGGTATCAGACTGAGCATACCGCAGGTTGTAAGGGGTGTGTTTAGTGAGCTCTACTTCCCCAGTGGGATTTGAAACAACCAAGAGAGTGGAAGAGAGTGGGGACTGGATCCTCCAAACTTCGGTCCTCCTCTCAGATTTAGTGCTACTTGAGCACCCAACTGTTGTAGTGAGCCGTGCTCCTTGAAGTGTAGGGTTGTCCACTGTAAAGAGTACTAAGGTAGATGGGTCTTAAATGGTTACATTTTTCCCACTAGCCCACTTCTCCTAAGATACGAAGCACATGATTAGTATGCGATGGTTAGCAAATTCAAATAGATGCCATAGTGACCTTCCTCATAAGTTTCGGAGCTCATATGAGTATCTTTTTCATTACCAAAGTCAAGATTCGTGCGCTCATTAAGTGGTCATAGAGGTCCTCCAATTGTGTTCTATTGAACTTAGAATGGTTATCACATTTTGAGCACATAGCCCAACCTCTTTCAAACACATGTCTTTTGGTATCCATTCTTAGAGCTACATATGAACATTTATATCAAGATAAGTGACCAAATTAGACACGGTCTACTTTAGTGTGGGCATGTGATGTCCCGGCTTGTTGCACATGTGCACATGAATTAGTGTTTTGGTGATAAGTATATAGGAGGTTTTATTTCATAATCGCTGATGCATGTTTGATAGTTATTGTAGTTTGTAATGATTGGCATTACAAACTACAATGACTAATCATGTTCATAAATATGTGACTTCAACTATGATGTTTGTGAAATTGTTGTGGTAGTGTATAATTTCATACTTTACATTTGGCGATATGCAATTTTTTGAAGCAAACAAAAACCAAATCCAACTTGATAACTCAACACAGGGGAGTGATTGCACAAATCTTCTCTTCTACTACGATTGTCTTTTTTATTAACAAAAAACCTACTTCACTTACATTTTGTACCAAAATCTTCACCTAATTTCATATGTACTCATGATTGAATCCATATGGTTGTGCTACATTTGTCATAATCTTATTTCATCATCGTCTAAGGTGTCGTGCACCCAATTGCAAACATCACACAATTAGAGTCACGATCATTCTATTAACTTTAAAATAAAATAAAATCTATATTCATGATGCAAATGAAGATAATCCCCCCCTCTTTTAAACTGGTAGACATGGGGGAAGTTGTACATGAGGTGAGTCGACAGTGAGGAGCTATCTCTCTACCTCTCGCTCTCCACCTTGGGAGGTGTTGCGTGTGGACTGATGCCCACACTAGAGGTAGTCGCTGCTCCTTGGCAGCAAGAGGAGTCCCTCTTGATAGAGAAACTTCATCTCTTTCCGAAATAAACTGCTATAAGAAAGGACTTTTTTGGTCCTACTCACAATAATCTCACTGAATGTAATGTACACCCTAAACTCCATAATATCAACCTCCATAATGTCACACACTCTCTAATATCTTGAAATCCTAGGGAACGGATGTTCGTAGTTCAAATCTCACTCCTTATTGTCACATTTCTCTCCCTTATATCACGAAATTTTCCATTAATACAAACCACCCAAGAAGTCAACCCACACCCTCACATTGCGCCATGTGTCAACATGTGGAGTGTCACCTTCTTCTTCAGTGTCTTTGTAGTATCACGCATCCATGGTAACACTCCGTAATATCACGTGCACTTTGGTTGCCACAGGTGTGATACTACGGAGTTTAGAGTGTACCGCAATTTCGCATGCGTACATTTAAGACAGAAATGCCTATCAAGGTGAACACTCTCCCGCTGCTGTTGAGCCCATCGCCGAATGGAGGTTTAAGGTCCATTTCTCATGCCACGGAGCGGCCCGTTGGAGGACGGCCTGCCACGTCGGCCGACCGGTGAGGTCCGCCCACCAGGCCGCCACGTGCTTCCTCGTGCTGAGCAAATCCTGCTGCCGCGCGAGGTTGAAGTAGAAGTAGCCGAGAGGCAAGTGGCTCAAGTCGGCAATGCTCAGGAAGTCCCCTGCTATGAACTTGTTCGTAGCGAGCTGGGCCTCGTACACATCCAGCACCTCCGCCAGCTTCGGTGTGCTTTCTTGCACGCTTTTGGTGTCCGTCGGTTTTCCGAAGATGGCGGGGTTGAAGAATAGCTCCGTGACGAGCGTCAGTATGGTGGGTGTGAAAGTTAGGCCCTCCACGTCCAGCCATCGGTCGACTTTCGCCTTCTCGATCAGGTTCGACCCCTGTAGGGAAGGTGTCCCGGCTTGGTGTTGGTACTTCTCGCAAATGTATCTCATGATAGCCCTGGACTCTGCAATGAAATGAAATGCGTTTGGTTTGGAAGTCCAGGAAGCCAATTTAAAAGGCTGAATATATGGGACTAGAAGCACATCGAGAATATGGTGTCAAAAGAGCTAATTCCGTAGAGTGGTGGAGTGCAGTGCAGTGCAGTGCAACTAATGGGGAGAACCGACCGCTAGTTACGGGTCAACCTGTTGAGTTTGAGAAATAATCAGTTGAAGTCCAAGCCTTCAAGAAAATTATGGATCAATTCAGAGGAATTTAGAGAGTATACCTCAAATTAATAAACAAAAATCGAAAGATGTCAAAGAGTAACTGCCTGGACTTGGAAACACTAGGATCTCGACGGATTATGTTCAGAAATCTCCCCAGACAGTGGTGCAGCGGCCTTTGTAAGATAAAGGTTGGCTAATTATGGAGTGCAGTGGCAATAGTGAGACACGCGACACAACGGTCACATCTTGAGACATTTAGCTTCTCCGTAATAAATCCACCGTAAAGTACTAAATTAATGAACATCACGTGAAATATTTACTTGACATTAATGAAGAAGAGAATGCCAGACGATGCATGTCCACGTAGAGCAAAACAACAAGCTCATAGATTCAGCTTCATAATTATTAGATGGCTGCACTTGAGGTGGTATATTGAGATTGGGGAAAGAGGATGACTTCCTCATAGCATAGTCCTTGCCTTCTCCCACTCTCAATCTAGACTGTCGATCTCTATGGTATGAGAGCTCATACAGGAAGGCATCTAAATGGTTATGTCTAGTACCCCACTCGGACCTACCTAATCCTTTGAAGGGGCTTGTACACACAGCTACTCGATTGGTTATTTCGTTATCAATGTATATCATCCCTTCTTATAAACATAACCAAAGGAAGCAAACTGTAACCAACAATCACAAGTACTTGAAGGTTCAAAGATACATGAAAGGGAACTCACCGAACAAGGTCAAATCTCCATCTTGAATAGCTGGCATCATCGCAAATGGCTACAACACACACACACACAACATTGGAACGACAAATAATAATAATAATAATAATATTGCTATTGTGTCACCATGCAAGATCAAATGCAACAACTACTTAGCAACAACATTTCCAAAAGCACCATGATCCCAAATGGATTGTCATTAATTGTAGACTACTGAAATGCATCTCTTAATTAGTAGCTCTACCATATAGGAGACACATCCACCTGCATGTATAGATAGATTAAATATTTGGTCTAAACACCGACTTCTCAAGGAAACAAGCATGGATGACACATGTCTTCACTCGACCATATAGCATAATTAAATCTGACTTGTAGGGTTGTTAAGAAAGGAGGTTGTTTATGGTCTCCGTTGAGGATGCTCGCTACTGACATTTCCAAAAGCTCGACTTAGTTGCTCTACCATATATAGGAGACACAACCTGACTATTGAAAGCTGGATAAACGTCGGCTTCTTGAGGAGGTAAGCATAAATAAAGAGTGTCTTTTAACTGAATATATAGCATCATCAATCTCCACTATAGGGCTAGATGGCTAATAGACATAAACGTCGGGCTACTTGAGGAAGCAGGCATGAATGCAGAGCATCATCTTCACCTGAAAATCATACACATAGCACGATCACTGCTCACCTGTAGGGCTAAGAAGGCGGGTTGTTTATGGTCTCCGTTGAGGATGTCCGTGAAGACTAGCTCAAACTCGGCTCCCTTCTCCATCATGGTAGCCACCACCTTCTGTGTGGACCCAGAGTACCAAGCGCCATGGATCTTGATCACCATAGTTTCAAACGCTCCAGCAACCCACTCGTCTTCTTCGTCTTCGCGGTCAAAACAACAACACCAACACCAAAACTCTCAGAAGCCTTAGCTCAGTTGATGAACAAATTGTCACAGTAGGACCTTCATACTTGCAGCATTAATGACTATTAGAGAGTTTCGGAGATACGCAACACAAATCAAATGTCATCCTTATAAGCATCATCAAGATGACCATTTAATGCCGCCCCGGACCCTTCATTCTTCTCCCTTCAATAATGCCACTGTTGACACCCCTTGACCCCGCCTTTGTGCTAAGCCCAACATGATTCCGGGTGGTTAGATGGGGGCCCACGGGACCAATTTGAGGCCATTTGAGGCAAAATGAACCCTTGAACCGGGCTCTTCTTTGGAATTTATCTTGCAAAATAGTTCTCCAAAACATGAGCTCTCCATTCCTTGGTACGGACCATTACATCGTTTTTTGGTATTTAGTGTCACTTACTATATGGAGTTGCATAGAGCTATGATATTTTCTTTAATTAATTTTCTTTAATTAATTAATTTTCTTCTTCTTGGAATGTAAATTTTTACCGAACAAAGTCATTTATGTTGTATGTTGTACATACAACCTTTTTGATATTTTTTTGGTAACAACTAAAATATATGGTGAGAAGTTATAGTCAACCGTAATTCCGAGGTCAACCTAAATGCACATATTAATGTAGGCCCAATGTAGGTAGGAGACAAATATTATCCAATTCCGCAACACTCTTAAGAACAAATGGTATGACATCAACTATAATTTTTTGTGGTCGGGTGCATACTTTGTCTACTTGCTAAATGACAAGGGTTTTCAAATTTGTTGGTGTATGATCAAGTAATTGAATTAGTAGTATGCCACCAAATGGATCTACGTCGGGGATTGTGGAGAATTATTGCATGCACCATTTCATGCACATTTAGTGAACAAACGGGGAACTACTTATAGTCCTTATTTTTATACATTATATTAATCATTTATTTCAATGGCATGCTTGTTAATTATCATAGTTATGGTATTGGTCATTCGGAACCGAAATTAGTTGTGGAGATCCCAAATTAGGTAGTACACATGAAACCGGGAGCAACTTGCACTTATATTAAGCAATCTTGTGCGAATTTTTGTGCATCTCGAGGTCCGATTAAGAATCCGACGTACTTAGCAGTTGAATTGGATGTTTGTCAAATGGACAATCTTCGAGGATGATGCCATTTTCCCAACATGTATGGCATCCCACTCGCATGCTCTATTCCACAATTTTGTCCCTATTTTTGGTTAAATAACGTTACTTCAAAATGATATTCTATTATTTTGATGCCAATAGATGTTTCGTGAACACTACGTGAAACGCCAAATTTTGTGCAATTGCGAGGAGCCAAATGAAGCTCCAAGTGAAATGTGGAAGGAGGAGGAGGGAGAGAGGGAATTATATCGTATACCAAGCATCGAACCTCTCATCCATCCAACATAAGAACTTGACCCCTATACGTTTATGGCCAACTCATCTCAAATGACTTCGATTGGATTGATTCCGGGTTTTTTTATAACTAACTTTGGTGTCACGTCAACTTTAAAAAGTGACCTCCAAACGGCACACTATTTCAAGGCTTTTATGTTGGATGAATGAGAGGTACGCTTGTATTCAATCCTTCCCTTTCTCCTTTTGGAACGGGGTCTCTAGGTAGAAGGATGAATTCTAATTAACTAGAAAATGAATGAATGATTATATATGTAAGTATCACATCTACCGTGGGGATATGTAAACTCTTCAGCATAAGTGCATCCAAGAATCTAGGGTCGCCCTCTTGAATCATCGGGTCCGCCTTGGGATCAACTCCGAATAGGTCGGTTTTTGTGCACATGTACGTGGATCACATGTGCCATTCTAGACCGACTCCAGGACTATCCGAGTGTTGCCCGGGCGGGAGGGGATGCACGAAAGGGGGGTTGGGGATTCGTGGCACTCACTAAGGAACATCCATCCAAGATATTGTGGATGAAGTGGCTCCAATAAAAAAAGCCCCCCTATGGGGTTGAGGGCCGATTCATTTGAATGTGACATCACTACACTAATTCGGGGCCTTTGACTCTATTTCCGGAATCAAATTGCCTAAAAATAGTCATTTAGACGATTCCTGGGTTTTTTTCATCCACATGGATGATTTTACTTGAGTGCCACGAATCCCCGGCCCGAAAGGGGTATAATCTAGCTTGGACATACAACGTACATCATACAAAATAACGAGGGATGTTTTGTAGAGTAAGGTTTGTATATAATGATAGGAGGGCTTTATATAGTGATAGGAGGGCTGTAATGATAGGAGGTTTATGTAAGGCCTAGAAAATGAACACTTAAATTAGGGCTATGTTGAGCCTATGTTACACCCCTCACATTATCTGGGCCATGAAAGTTGATTGTCTGGCACCTGTCGCGGCTCCCGGCTGGATTTAGGGTGTCAGATCCGGGCTGGGGCAGCCGCCTGTCCAGAAACCAACCGAAAACTGTTGCCCGCCCGCCCGATTTCGAAAAAATCATTGCCCTTGCATTCTTGAAGGCCACTTACTCACAAATCCCATATTGAGTGCACTTCACCTTCAAGGGCCAAAATCCAATATATATGTTCACTTCCATTGAGTAAATAAGCAATTGACTGGGGTTTCATTATCAAAGTGAAACCGTCAATAAAACATGTAATTAACTTGGAAGTCAAAAATATTACAAAACCCTCACTAGCACTGAGGTTATAATTTTTGTGAATTACAATTTGAAATTGTCTTTGTTATTCTAAAATGATGGTTAAATTTCGTGCGTTGATTTCAGTAAATAATTTAGTACATTCATTGAATTAATTATAATAAATTCACTGAATTATATTAAGTTACTAAATTTACTATGATTAGTTCACTAAATTATATTTACTAACCTAGTAAATAATTTAGTAAATTATATTTAGTTATATTTAGAAGATAATTATATGGGGTTACGCTCGGGGTTACACGCTTATGGTTACAGGCTCAGGGCTACAGGCTTGGGGCTATAGGCTCGCGGTTTCAAGCTCGGGTTACACTATGTGGTTACACTCAGTAGTTACATGTTGGTTTTATGTTACCCTCCTTCTGGTTACACACACATTGTTGGTTATCCTCCTCCTCGTTGGTTAGGGTCCTGTTGGTTACACAATTCTTGTTGGTTACAATCCTCCTATTCCTTGGCTCTCATTGTTGGTTACGCTCCTGGTCGTTACACCCTCATTGTTCATTATAATTCTTTCGTGGTTTCACACTCATTGTTCGTTAGGCGGAACCTGGTTACACCCTCCTTGTTGGTTTACACTTCTGGAAGCGCCTCGGTTTTGTGAGTAGCTTCAAACTGCTCTTCAAAATACCTGCTTTTCAGAAGACCTAAGTTACTGCGGTTTACGATTTGGGGTACATGAATCACTCTTGATATTCCTACTACTACTCAGATGCAAATCCTCAATCAATCAATGCTTCCAAACTACAAAACAAACATCAACTTTGAACATCTACTGGGGTCTGTACAAATTACAATCTAGTTTGAACAAATTGTTGATAGTAATATGCAAGTTATAGATCACATGAGAACAACCTTTATCATATGTGTAACAACCCACACATGAGTGGTAAGTTTGCTTGGTAAGTCTATCAGGTTTGGCCCATTCTATGTAATTCCAACGGTCACTAGAAGCAATCTTGTCTGTTGCAATCATTTGTTGTGACTTGTTCAATATGAGTTGGCTGCAAGAAATGTATAATATACAGCAATGTGGTTGCCATTATGTAGCACGTCAACGCACCCTGTAACGAGGAGGCTGGAAACCGACAATGAGAGTGTAACCAGGAGGAGAGTAACAAACAATGAGTGTGTAACCAACAGTGTTTTATAACGAACAATTCACTCACTCACGAGGCATCTCCTAATACTAAGATACTAAAGAGAGCTTGCATTGAGGGTTTCTGGAATGTTGACACTTTGGGCCCCCAAAACCCTAGATCTTCTAGTGGCACGAATTTCATCGCATAAAGAAAGTTAACCCTTTCTTGCCCCGGGGTCCATTACATGTGATCCTTAAATTTCAAACCACCTCCGTTATTACACAAAGTTCAAGCCTTTTAAATAAACATTTTTTCCGATCGGGCTTTTGCTTGTGTTACGTAAGTTCAGCACACATTCTATGGTCCAAGAAAATATAAAATCCATGGAAATCTCATAAAATCCAACGGTGTGAAAGTTTAGGGTCCCGTGTAGGGGCAGCTTTGAAAATACTAGTTTTTTCTATAATTGGATGACGGGTTGACTATGGACCCTCAAAAAAAGTATATAATCATATTCCCCATTAAAAATAGAGTACTTTCCCATTTTAAAAATATTCGTTTGGATTGTTTATGGCAAAGTTATGGTTGGTCAAAGTCCATTGACCGTTTCCTAGTCTGGAGGTTGGATCGAGGTGGCCGTTGAATTTCGGGTTGCCATTCAGGCTAATGTGGGCTTCAGACTGAGAGGAATTAAAGCGGGCGGCAACGGGAACTAAACCTCGGCTAACGGGTAGTCTACATAGGTAAAGACGGGCAGAAGACTTCGAGAGCTCTAACAAAGAGCTTGGAGGGTCCCTAGTCTTGAAAAAATTCCATCTTTCTCATCTAGGTGTGGATCTTCAATCAGACACCATGGTTGGATGGCAATGGGCATCCCCGAGGTCCATGCAAATTTTTTTTGGCAAATAACCGTTGCCCCAAGAAGAAATGTGGGACCTCATTTTCACAAAGAGCCCCTGGGGTCCTTGGGGGCAATAAAGGGTTAATATCACCTTCAATAATTTACCACACATTCTATTAGCCCACCCTCAGTAAATGGGATAATCATTGTAGTGAGCTTAAGTTGGGATGAATCAACAACCAACCTATAGGGGGGGGATGTTTTTACGATTACCCCCTCAGTAGGTGTTATGAAACCAAACCCCAAGCATATGTCTGATCCCTCCAAAAGAAAAACTAGACAACCTATAGGTTTGTGGCCGATTCATATCAAATTGACTAATTCAATGTCTTTAAAGCTAATTTCAATGTCCAATCATCTAAAAATAATAGCATCCAAGGTGCATACTAATTGAACATCATATGGTGGATTTTTGTCACAAAGAGGTAGCCCCCATTTTTTTTAAAGTAAGCATTAAGTTCAAGCCCAAACTTGAACTTGTAGAATTTTCAAGTTCGATAACTAAGATATGTGCCAAGCTTTGTGTGGTCACTCTTCTTAATTGAACACCAACATACGTCAAGTGGCATGGGATAACCATGTTTGTGCTCAAGAATGGACGTGCCATAATGACATATGTTACAATGAGGCTGGACTATGTGTTCATAATATAAACACCATTCTAGGCGGGCCACATAATCATGTAAGTTAGACATGGCTTCATCCGACACCTCTGATAGGAATGTTTTTACTTCAAGGTTGAATTGTGGTGGTCAAGTTTATTAAGAGATCGCTTACCTTCCAAAATTTGTATTCAACCTAGAATGTGACCAAATTAGCTCTACTGTGCAATTATTTTCATGAAGACTTGCAACACAATGTGAAAGTAAATGCACCCACCAACCGCACAATTTACTCTAATGGTCCACTTGGAGTGAATATTGCATCCAAAATATGCAACATGTGGCTTAAAATGGGGATGATAGGTATGGTACTTTAAACAACCAAAACCATTTTTCATTGGAGAGAGAGACAGAGAAGCAAAGTTACTCCCATGAATTCCGAATTGGTATTGGAATTGTGCTATCTCCTCCCCCACACATTTGTAAGTACCTCAAATATCTAAGTGTTGAAGATCTCCCACAAGAACACTTCAATCTCAAAAAA
The DNA here is from genome assembly GCA_964035585.1 of Polytrichum formosum. Lineage (NCBI taxonomy): Eukaryota > Viridiplantae > Streptophyta > Polytrichopsida > Polytrichales > Polytrichaceae > Polytrichum > Polytrichum formosum. The sequence continues at coordinate 75,814,827 of OZ037936.1, forward strand.
GTCAATTAATAAGATACATCTATTTCAAAGAGAAATAAAACGTTCACTTTGACCAAGCCTTGACCTCATACTAGTAACATTTACATATAAACTTTGATTTTGAAACTCAAAATAATAGTCTTGAATGTAGGTAACTCTTCAACATGCTAACCGCATTAAGACAATTCCCAGATTTAACAGTGGCCAAGATTGAGCAACAGAGTTCGAATGCCCACGCTAGGTAGAGCCACATTCATATACCTCAATTTCGGCCCATCAACCTTGAACATGAAAACCAACCTAAAAAAAGGGAAGAACCAAAGCTTCACCATTTTAGGCACACGTACGTGTCCACATCATGTTACCACCTTGGCCCACTTCAAGCTACTCAAGGGCGCTTTGGATAGGGGTCCAAAGGGGGGGGGGTCCAACAAAATGGAGCAATCCTATTAGTCGAGAGATGTAAATTGGATTAACAGCCTTTAGAAGAGGATCCAAGACCACACAAAGTGAGGTGTCTCCTACATGGAGAGAAACACTACACCATTTATGGTATTTAGTGTCACTTGCTATTTGGAATTACGCAATGCTATAACTTCTCACCATAGATTTCACTTGTTACCAAAAAAATATCAAAAAGGTTGCATGTACAATATACAACATAAATGACTTTCTTCGGTAAAAATTTACATTCTAAGAAGAAGAAAACAAATTAATTTAAAAAAAATTTAAAAATCATAGCTCTATGCAACTCCATATATAAGTGACACTAAATACCAAAAAATGATGTAATGGTCCGTACCAAGGAATGGGGCTCAAAGGAGAGCTCATGTTTTGGAGAACCATTTTGCAAGATAAATTCCAAAGAAGAGCCCGGTTCAAGGGTTCAATTTGCCTCAAATGGCCTCAAATTGGTCCCGTGGGTCCCCCCAAGTCCCTGGGTGAGGCATAAAGCCGGCCAGGGATGGAGGGCAAGGCAATCGGGAGCGTGCACTTTGTACGTGCCAGATTGAACGGGTGCTCTTACTTTCTGGGTTGCCCGAAGCCTGGCTGGGCTTGCTACCCGATTGTGATAAAGACAGGTTGATGCCAAACCTCGTGGTTACGACACTCGTTTATACAACACCCTCCATATTACGACACATTTTTTCGAGACCGGACTTTTTAGTTCAAAACTCCCTCTTTAATACGTCTACGACACTCAATAATGCGACATTTAGAATCTCCGTTTTGTCATATTAAAGAGGTAGTTAATGCTTCACCTATGTTAAGTACATCTAAAATACATCCACTTCACTTGGGAACTACTTGGGAATTTAATGAGAATTAGGGTTACTAGTGTAGAATGGACATGGTTAAAGTTAGAGTGGCTTCTTGCCTAGTATGTTGCCGTGAATTGAGAACTCATGAGTTGGTGGATGTTGCTTTGGGTTTAGGGTTATGCACAAGACTTTGATCTTAATATTGATCTACATTCAGTAGATGTGGATGATGTTGCTCCACCTATATTAAAGCTTAGTGATGCTAAACGTCATGCATCATTGCTGTCTAGTTTCTTATTAGAGAACTCTTTATATTTTGGTGTAAATGAAATTATTAGATATCAAAAATTAATAGGGAATTTAGATAAGATGTCTATTGCTAACTTGGGTAGGCAACACTAGAGATTTTTGGACTCCTAATTCATGAGCTCTTGAGAATTTGTGTATTTGTTTGGAGTTCTAGAAATTTGTTAGAATTTCTTGTAAAATTTTGTATTCAAATAAAATATTGTTTTTTACTTATAGTTATAATTTTGAGTGTGCATACAATTTATTTTAAGTGAAAGCTTGAGTGTGTATATATTTTATTTTAATTGAAAGTTTGAGTTTGTGTATATAGTTTACTTTAAGTGAAAGCTTGAGTGTGTATATATTTTACTTTAAGTAAAAGTTTAAGCATTTATATGTATGATCACCAAATGATCCATGTTTTAAAGTATAAACATTTTGTATTTTTCTTTCAAACTTTGACAAAAAAATTATATTGTATTTGAGCAAACTAGCGTGTAATTTAGTTGTATAGATATTCGTTCGAACATGGAGAAAATGCTTCATAGTTTCGATTATGCTCTAGAAGACTCGGAGAGTGAGTTGGAGTATGAATTTGATGAGAGTAGTGAAGAAGAATTAAAAGATGATGAACCTACTCAAACAAGAACAGAACCTGTAAATCCAATGTGGTTTATTCCAGATAGATATTATGCTTTCATAGAAAAATCATACATATTGATGGTTGAATCTCTGAAGCATAATTTTACACCATCCGTCGATTTGATTATTGTTGCGGATCCTACTTTTCAAGATGGTGAAGATGCATATTTGGTGAACCACCGAGTTATTTTGAAGAAGTGGAAAAAATTGGCTGAACAACTTCAACTTCTTGGAGAGTTTTGTCTTTGCAACAAGAGGAGTCCCACTTTGAGACTACCATGGTTTGAAGAGTGGGGACATATAGTGCGATCTGTGCATGAAGAAGGTCATCGGGGAAACAATGCAACTGCAGCACAAATAAAAGAGAAGGGTTGGATGGTCGGGCAACAATCGCATGGAATCCCATGGGAATACATCAAGAAATACATACGTCAATGTCCACATTGCGTATCTAAAAAAGTTAAGGAAAAGTATCCGACAAATCTTTCATCAAAAACACGTGCAAGACGCTTGTATAGTCTTCAATTTGAGGTTCCTATGCAAGAGTTAAATAGTGCTACTCAAAAGATCATCTTAGACTACAAGGTGAACTTAGTTAAGTTCAAAACTTGGAAAGTAGATGCAAGACCATTCAAGGGAATTGTGATTTTGTACCGATGTCATCGAGGTGCGGTGTACTGTCGAGGTCAACGAAAATCCAATTTAAAAAGTGTTACCATACGTGAACAATTTGTTTCAAAGCATTGTGGGTGTGAGTTTGTTTTGAAGGTAGTAGAACCATATGCGGAAGAGAAAGATGCAAGTTTGTCCTTGGATGTGGAGAAAATCAAATGTCCTCAAGCTAAATTATACTTAAGAAACCACACCGCACATGAACCAAGATCTGATCCTGACTACTTCTTCCTTCCAATACATCCTCAAGCCATCTATTACTGCGAAGAAAGTTTGACAACCCTTAAAGATGTACAGGCTGCTCTTTTGGCATCGAGACGGAGAGCAAGGTTTTTAAGTGAAGCTGCACCTCCTCATGAACAAATTTCTTTTCGGTTTCGACTTACCTCAAAGGATGTTGGAAATATTGCATGGAATCTCCAAGTGCAGAATGTAATATCGCGAGATGATTGGACAAACGTATATGCTTACATTCCTGATTGGGAGGGAAAAAAAATCATATTTTTTCAAAAATATGATCCATGCAATGTGGACCCTTACAAACGACCGTTTGTCCTATTATAATGAATGATTGGATGATATAACTTGCAAAGAGGTTGACACCAAATTCAGCGTGGGCAGTTGATTCAACATTCAAAACAAACCAATACAACATGCCACTATTTGGAGTTGTATGTCCTAACGAGAAAAGCATCGGAATGCCTGTATTCTTGATGTTATGTTCTAATGACAAGAATAGTGGACATGAGGGAAGTGCCTTACAATTAACAATGAGAAATTTTTTTGAGGTTTTGGGAGACGTCCTTCCCAATGCGATTGTTATTGACAAAAACAAAACAGAGTATGATTCTTACATAGCCGTTATTCAAAATGATCCACATTGTTGGGAGCATGGTGTTGTGGGAGGGACACAAAAAAATGTCATCTTTTGTTGTGCATTTTTCATACCAAAAAAACATGGGTGGAAAATCTTCTACCTAAAGTTGGTGAAAATGAAAGAGATGAACTATATAAAGCAATGTGTACGTTGATGGATGCATAGTCCGAAATAGAATTTGAAGAGAACTACAATACATTCAAAGAAGATTATGGACATCTTGCAGTTGTTATGAAATACGTGGATGTAGGTTGGGCAGGCCAAAATTGTTATTGTAGAACAATGTGGACTAGATTTGGAAGGTTGTTTCCCCATGGGTTTGTTGATACCACCAACCTTGTAGAAAGAATGTGGCATTTCATCAAATACATATTATTGCGAAGAAAAGTCAATCGTAGGTTGGATGAGCTAGTTTTATCGATTATTGGTGATCCAAGTCTCAATGGAGAATGAATGGGGGTATGACTTTGATTGAGCATTATAAAGAACGACAAAAGATAAGTGAATCGGGGAAATACTCTCTTTGTGGATCTACCAAATCCCACACCAACAAACTACAAAAAACTCAACAAATCTTTGAAAAATATTTGGAAGATCCTTCTGAAGTTCTTCGTGAAGTGGACATATTTGGTTTAATATTTGAAATGCGGTCTCAAACGAAAGAGGATTTATGGTACATAGTGTCTATGGGATCCGAACAATGTGATTGTGCCGATACTCAATCAAGGTGCAAACAAATGTTGGCTTTGGAAAAAAATTGTTGACAAAAGCTACTACAATGTACGGGGTGTTATAGAAGAGGACACCTTATGCATACACAATGCAATGTACGAGGACCTACCATCCAACGAAGAGGAGATAGGGATTGCAAGAACCCTCGAGACGGTCAATGATGATATTGAATTCTATAAGGAGGTTGAAGATCTTCAAAAATCATTGCAGAGCTTTAACATTGGAGCATGAGCAGAGTTCAAAATTGAGAAAATGGATGGTTGCAGTGGAAAAGATGATAGCTCGGCCACCAACAAGTTCTATGCCGTGTGTCGAAGTAGCATAGAGACTCAACAAAGGAATGTGGCATGGACAAGGCTTGGATTTAATGTGCCAAAAACAACACATATTCATGATATTGGTGAGTCATCTACTGCAATGACGTTACCTGCAGAAGTTCAATTTCCTCGACCTGATGCCAACTTTGAGAGTCGTTGATGCCAACATGTGGCAAAGAAACATAGTCGACCTCGCTTACCAAAACTGAAAAAACAAACTTGTACTGCTTGTGGCACCCACAATGTCATGATTACAGAAGAGAAGATTATATTGTGCAAAAATTGTTCTCTCGAGGTGAGTAGGAATGTCCAACCTACATGTGTGTGCATGGCAAATGGATCTTTCATTGGTCGTGTAGTAGAAATGTATTTCGTAGATGAAGATAAATGGTATCCAGGAAAATTAGTAGATTTCAATTATGCCACTGCAGGTGAGCATTGTCAATCATATAGGATTGACTTCAAAAATGGAGTGGTTATATGGGGGATACGATTTCCAAATGAAAATGTACGGTATTAGTGTACAATGTAACCGATTTCATTCAACACCATTTTAGAAAACAAAGCCAAGAATTGTTTTGGACATTGTACCTAGAACACAAATACTTGAATGTTGTATATATTAGTTTCAAAATAGATAAATGAATATTTACATATAATATTTTGACATATATATTATCATGTTGATTTAAATGATCAATGCATAGATTTTGTAGTGATGCATAATCTTGTGAAGTCTACTAAACTTTGGCGATGCATTGATCTTTGAGGTTTTGTCAAATCATGCTATTTCTTTTCAAAAGTGTGTGATATGAATATTTCTTTTTTCATACGAGCTCCAAAATTATAAGGAAAGTGGATGCAACTTTGATTTCCCTAAACCCTAAACCATCTCGTACTAATTGCGTGTTCCAACCTAGGAGATGCAAGCTAGTCGGAGAAGAAGTAACCATTTAAAACCCGTCTACCTTGTCATGTGGAGTTGCAAGTTCCCGTAGTGTGGCCACATACTGTTCTCCTTCTTCAATATGACATGTTTGGAAAAACAAAAAAAGATATTGTATTATTAAGGTGTTGTCTTCAACTTAATATGACAAATTGTGTAAAGTTGTCATATTATAAATAATATGAGCTTTTCGTAGACGTATTAAAGAGGGAGTTTTGAACTAAAAAATCTGGTCTCGAAAAAATGTGTCGTAATATGGAGGGTGTCGTATAAACGAGTTTCATAACCACGCGCGAGGTTTGGCATCAACCTGTCTTTATCACAATCGGGCAGCAAGCCCAGCCAAGCTTCGGGCAACCCAAAAAGTAAGAGCACCCGTTCAATCTGGCACGTACAAAGTGCACGCTCCCGATTGCCTTGCCCTCCGTCCTTGGCCGGCTTTATGCCTCAACCAGGGACTTGGGTGGGCCCCCATCTAACCACCCGGAATCATGTTGGGCTTAGCGCAAAGGCGGGGTCATGGGGTGTCAACAGTGGCATTATTGAAGGAAGAAGAATGAAGGGTCCGGGCCGGCGTTAAGTGGTCATCTTGATGATGCTTATAAGGATGACATTTGATTTGTGTTGCGTATCTCCAAAACTCTCTAATAGTCATTAATGTTGCAAGTATAAAGGTCCTACTGTGACAGTTTGTTCATTAGCTAAGCTAAGGCTTCTGAGAGTTTTGGTGTTGGTGTTGTTGTTTTGACCGCGAAGACGAAGAAGACAAGTGGGTTGCTGGAGCGTTTGAAGCTATGGTGATCAAGGTCCATGGCGCTTGGTACTCTGGGTCCACACAGAAGGTGGTGGCTACCATAATGGAGAAAGGAGCCGAGTTTGAGCTAGTCTTCACGGACATCCATCAATCTATATAGTCATGCGGCGTCTCCTCTATGATAGAGCTACTCCTTTGAGTTTTTGAAAACGTCAATTGTTGAGTTCGGTTTCAGTACTGGCATCCTCAGCGGAGACCATAATTGGGTTCAAGGGGTTGTATCTCACCTACACCCGGGGAGTGCACTTAATGCTAAGACTAGGAATCACGTGAGTGCGTACTTTCGACCCCCCCTATGTATGTACTAAAAAATCATTTAAAATTTGTTAAAATAATATGAAGTTGTTAAACACAATCTAAAGTTCTTGTTGTATAAATTTCAAAAAAATACTCACTTGTAAATATTTTTAAATTGATTTTTGAAGCGAAAAACAACACATTTCAGTTCAAACTTCTATAAAATTTTTTAAAAAGATTTTAAAAACTTTTGATCCTGAAATTTACACCAAATGATAGATATATACGTAATGATTTAGCACCTAAAAAATCTTAATTTAAAAACTATTTCAAGGTCAAGTACATAGGGGGGTATGCTATTAAAACGCACTCACGTGTATTCCTAGTCTTAGCATTAAGTGCACTCCCCGGGCACCTACATGGCGCTCTCTTCAGTGGTTCCAAGGAGGCCGATTATTTGACGATAATCACTACTCAATGTCGTGTCAGGTGGGTAGGAAGGTCGTGGTAAGTAGTCACTGGTTCGATACATCCCTGCCATCGATTATGTGCAATATTGGTTCTCTGAGGCCGGGTATCGGTGTAGAATGGTGTCCCCTTTATGGGCTCAGCCTACATGCCTCGCTCATTGAGGGCCCCCATTATACACCAATACCCATCCTCAAAAAAACCAACACCTAAAACATAAACAATCCGCCTTCTTAATAGCCCTATAGTGGAGATTGATGATGCTATATATCTGTGTGGACCCAAAGTACCAAGCGCCATGGACCTTGATCACCATAGCTTCAAACGCTCCAACAACCCACTCGTCTTCTTTGTCTTCGCGGTCAAAACAACAACACCAACACCAAAACTCTCAGAAGCCTTAGCTCAGCTGATGAACAAAATGTCACAGTAGGACCTTCATACTTGCAGCATTAATGACTATTAGAGAGTTTCGGAGATACGCAACACAAATCAAATGTCATCCTTATAAGCATCATCAAGATGACCACTTAACGCCGGCCCGGACCCTTCATTCTTCTTCCTTCAATAATGCCACCGTTGACACCCCTCCCCTGCAACTGCAGTCCATGAACCCGCCTTTGCGCTAATCCCAACATGATTCCGGGCGGTTAGATGGAGGCTTTGATGGAAGTTATATTATTTCATTATCCATATAATACCAAAATTTATGAAATATCTATTTATGAAATTTAGTTGAAATTCAACAAGAATTTTTTGAACAAGTATCAATATCAAAATTGTCAAAATCTAATTTTTGAAAATAAATGTAAATATTTTATTCTTAGATTAGAAGCCTCCCAGGTAGGGCGGCACATCTCAAAATCAAAAGAAATTACATGTCATGATTGAGCAAATGATATTTACATTGGTATGTGGACTTAGGTTGACCCCACACTAAATTAGTGACTCTCCACGCTATTTGAAATATTTACTACCACAATAACAAAATACATGCTATATCTTTTTCTTTACTTTGGTTTACTATACGGATGAAGAAACAAAGTTACTAATTTTGTGATCCGGTGTTGACCCAAGATAATCTACTCAGGTAAAGAGTCAACCGTAATTCCGAGATCAACCTAAATGCACATATTAATGTAGGCCCAATGTAGGTAGGAGACTAATATTATCCAATTCCGCGACACTCTTAAGAACAAATGCTATGTCGTCAACTAGAATTTTTTGTGGTCGGGTGCATACTTTGTCTACTTGCTAAACGACAAGGGTTTTCAAATTTGCTTGTGTATGACCAAGGAATTGAATTAGTAGTATGCCACCAAATGGATCTACGTCGGGGATTGTGGAGAATTATTGCATGCACCATTTCATGCACATTTAGTGAACAAACGGGGAACTACTTATAGTCCTTTATTTTTATACATTATATTAATCATTTATTTCAATGGCATGCTTGTTAATTATCATAGTTATTAGTTATGGTATTGGTCATTCGGAACCGAAATTAGTTGTGGAGATCCCAAATTAGGTAGTACACATGAAACCGGGAGCAACTTGCACTTATATTAAGCAATCTTGTACCAATTTTCGTGCATCTCGAGGTCCGATTAAGAATCCGACGTACTTAGCAGTTGAATTGGATGTTTGTCAAATGGACAATCTTCGAGGATGATGCCATTTTCCCAACATGTATGGCATCCCACTCGCATGCTCTATTCCACAATTTTGCCCCTATTTTTGGTTAAATAACGTTACTTCAAAATGATATTCTATTATTTTGATGCCAATGGATTTTTCGTGAACACTACGTGAAACGCCAATTTTTGTGCAATTGTAGGGAGCCAAATGAAGCTCCAAGTGAAATGTGGGAGGAGGAGGGAGAGAGGGAATTATATTGTACATAACAAGCATCGAATATGTCCAACATGATAAGAACTTGACCCCCTATACATTTATGGCCAACTCATGTCAAATGACTTGGACTGGATGGATTCCGGGTTTTTTATAACTAACTCTGGTGTCACGTCAACTTTAAAAAGTGACCTCCAAATGGCATGCTATTTCAAGGCTTTTATGTTGGATGAATGAGAGGTATGTTCTTATTCAATAATTCCCTTTCTCCTTTTGGAACGGGGTCTCTAGGTAGAAGGATGAATTGTCGTTAATTCGAAAATGAATGAATGATTATATATGTAAGTATCACATCTACCGTGGGGATCTGTAAACTCTTCAGCATAAGTGCATGCAAGAATCTTGGGTCGCCCTCCTGAATCATCGGGTCCGCCTTGGGATCAACTCCGAATAGGTCGATCTTTGTGCACATGTGGATCACCTGTGCCATTGTGGACCGATTCAAGGGACTATCCGAGCGTTGCCCGGGAGGGAGGGGCTGCATGTTTCCATATGTAGCTATGTGGATGCACAAAAGGGGTATAATCTAGCTTGGACATACAATGTACATCATACAAAATAGCAAGGGATGTTTTATAGAATAAGGTTTGTATATAACATAACATTATTAAGCGCGTCAGTGTGTTCTCACGGCCCCCGGGAATATAAGCCGGGATGCCGTCAGTTAGCTCACATTTAGACTGAATGTGAGCTAACTCACGGCATCCCGGCTTATATTCCCGGGGGCCGTGAGAACACACCGACGCGCTTAATAATGTTATGAATGATAGGAGGTTTATCTAAGGCCTAGAAAATGAACACTTAAATTAGGGCTATGTTGAGCCTATGTTACACTGGCAACTAGTTGCAGATGAACCGGTTGAATTTGAAAAATAACCAAACTAATTATGATATTTAGTGTCATATGGTATTTTATGTCACTATGGTAACATTTTGGATGACACTTCTTATGAATAAGTGAGCACATATTGTCATGGATGCTGGATGATTCCATTATCGGCCAAAACCCTACCTTCTCTTATCAGCAACTTGTGATGAAATATTGTCGTGGATGATTAAAATCTGGATGAAAATCCACTTGGCAAGTGACAGTAATTGCAACACTGTAAGTCTATAATCCCTCCAAAATTTTTACAAAGCATGACAAATAATGTTGGGTTAACATTTATTGTTGGTGACACTACACCGCGGTTTACAATTAGTATTGAGCAAGACAATTAGAATTGGTGACACTAAATATCATATTTAGTGCAGTTCAAATTCAAGAATTACCGACCGATTTAGAGGAATTTGCAGAATATTCCTCAATTTCACAAGGAAAAACAGAAAGATGGAAACAATAGGACCTTCACCGATTACGCCCAAAAATCTCCCCAACAGTGATTCCATTCCCAACCCCAAGATGCCAAGTTCTCAATCTTGCAACTTCGGTGGGCCAAGCTAATACGTTTTTTATCCCTTTAAATGTGGATAACATGGCAAGAGGGAATTGTCGCATAATATGAGCATGTGGGTGCATGTTCATTACACCTACGGAGGGGGAGGGCGAACTAGGGGAAGGTGAAAACGTTGGTTACTACAATAAAGCTTGGTGATCAAATTTCTATTATGAGTCAAACTCACTCTAAATTGAGATCTAAGACCCCAAATTAGTCTACTTTGATTATCCCATTTAATGTGTGTGGTACTATTTCCCGAAACACACACTATTTTACCAAATCTCGAAATTAGTGAGGGTTGAAATCTTTATTGAGTGATACTGAATTCATGAATACATGCTCATTTACCATACATTTCAAGAAAGTTATTGTGCACCATACATTTTAAGAAAGTTACGTGTTTGTAGAGTGCATAATTTGTTTTGGTGAGTTGAAAGAGGCTTCTTCTTCTTCTTTTTCGGTCGGCGCCACTCACTCACGAGGCATCTCCTAATACTAAGAGACTGAAGAGAGCTTGCATTGAGGGTTTCCGGAACTTTGACACTTTGGGCCCCCAAAACCCTAGATCTTCTAGTGGCACTAATTTCATCACATAAAGAAAGTTAATATCACCTTCAATAATTTACCACACGTGCTATTAGCCCACCCTTAGTAAATGGGATAATTGTTGTAGTGAGCTTAAGTTGGGATTAATCAACAACCAACCTATAGGGGGGGTATGTTTTTATGATTACCCCCTTAGTAGGTGTTATGAAGCCAAACCCAAAGCATACGTTTCATCCCTCCAAAAGAAAAACTCGACCACCTATAGGTTTGTGGCCGATTCATTATCAAGTGATTTTAAGTAGACTAATTCAATGTCTTTAAAGCTAATTTCAGTGTCCAATAGTCTCAAAATAATAACATCCAAGCTACATACTAATTCAACATAACATGGTGGATTTTTGTCGCAAGGAGTTAGTCCCCATTTTTTAAAAGTAAGTATTAAGTTCAAGCCCAAACTTGAACTTGTAGAATTTTCAGGTTCGAAAACTAAGATATGTGCCAAGCTTTATGTGGTCACTCTTCTAAATTGAACACCAACATACAAGTGGCATAGGATAACCATGTTTGTGCTCAAGAATGGACGTGCCACAATGACATATGTTACAATGAGGTTGGACTATGTGTTCATAATATAGACACCATTCTAGGTTCAAATAGCCAGCACCATTCTAGGCAGGCCACATAATCATGTAAGGTAGACATGGCTTCATCTGACACCTCTGATGGGAATGTTTTTTACTTCAAAGTTGAATTGTGGTGGTCAAGTTTATTAAGAGATCGCTCACCTTCCAAAATTGTATTCAACCTAGTATGTGACCAAATTAGCTCTACTGTGCAATTATTTTCTTGAAGACTTGCAACACAATGTGAAAGTAAATGCACCCACCAACTACACAATTTACTCTAATGGTCCACTTGGAGTGAATATTGCGTCCAAAATATGCAACATGTGGCTCAAAATGGGGATGATAGGTATTGTACTTTAAACAATGTGAGGCCAAACCCACCACCCTTAAGCGTCCTAGTCCGGGTGATGGGTTTGGAGATCACATGTGTAACATAAAAACTTGTAGTAACATGGAATGTACGTTCTACCTTGATGGACTTACAATTTACTTCAAGTCATGACATTTTATTAGTGTGACTCTCTTGTATAGGTACATCCTTGGCTTTCTCAAGAGTCCACCCCACCGTCTTTGCCACGCATGCCCTCAAAGATTTCCCTCTTGCAAACTTGGTCCTGGCTGACGATTCTTCACTAGTGCATGACACCTTGCTGAGGCTATGGCTTGTTGATTCCATGAGGCACATAAGTCTTTAATACAAGTGTTGAAAAACACTTATATAACTTATCATCGCCTCCTCTTCCACAAGTCCCTCACAACAACTTCCCAAGTTCACACCTTAATGCAACTATGAATCTAAATATCGCAAGTTTAAATACTATGAGGGTAAATACTATAAGAGTAAGTACTATAAGTCTAAATACTATAATTCCCAACACTAGAAGTCTAAATTCTAGAAGTCTAAATACTAGAGCTATGCACTTGTTTCTAAATGCTTTTAATCTAACACTACATCTAACAATGCAAAGCTAACTTCAAGACTAATTGACCTTGGCTTTTCACCTTGAAACCTTGCACACACACGTGCCCCTCTCTTGCTTCCCACACACCCACACTTATAACACATGGGGTGCCAATTATTAATGCTAGTCTCTTGAATAGGTAGAGCATTGGCCTTCAAGTCTCTACAAGTATCTTCAAGTCCCTACAAGTCTCTATGAATTCTACTAATTCCACTAACCTTCTACTAATTCCCACACAACTCTAACTCTAACACTCAATTCTATGAGAGGAACAACAAGAGGGAAAGAGAGAGAAGGAGAGGGGAAGGGAGAGGGTGAGTACCCCTCAAAGGGGTGCCAAAGCAGCACGAAGGAAAGAGAGAGTGAATAGGAACACAAGTGAGTGAAGAAGGTGAGAGAGAGGAATATATAGGGGGAGGGAAGGGGTGAGCACCCCTCAAAGCTCAAGATAAGCCCCTCGATCCTCTCCTACTTTGTAGGCTCTCATCCTATCCTTTAAGCCTTCAACTCTTAAACCAACAACATAGATCCTAATTCAAACGGGGGAGGGAAAGAGAGAGAGAGAGAGAGATGATATATGAGAGAAGAAGGAGAGAAAGAGGATAGGAGAGAAGGGGAGGAGAGGGCATCCAACCACAACCCTTTAAACTTTCTCCTACTTAGTAGGACCTTATCCTATCCACTAACTCCTCACCCTCTAAACCAACAAGAACATGTTCTAATTCAAACATTTAAACCCAAGGCCCTTCCCCTTGCCTCATCAAACACTATTCCTCTAATCAAAACACTCCCTAATGCCACTAATCCTCTACTTAACCACACAAAATGGCTTAAGGCCTAAACCTAAATCCACACTAAGCCTCACTCTTTTTATACTTTTGATTGTCTCAATAACATTCCAATTGCAATTCTAAGTAGATCCTAAACATAAAACAAATATGAGCAACCATTTTGGGCTCATAAACAACAAAAACCATTTTCCATGAGAGAGAGAGAGAGAGAGAAGCAAAGTTATTCCCATGAATTCCAAATTGGTATTGGAATTTTGCTATCTCCTCCCCCACACATTTGTAAGTACCTCGAATATCTAAGTGTTGAAGATCTCTCACAAGAACACTTCAATCTCAAAAAATGTCAATTAATAAGATACATTTATTTCAAAGAGAAATGAAACGTTCACTTTGACCAAGCCATGACCTCAGACTAGTAACTTTTACGTCTGAACTTCGATTTTGAAACTCAAAATAATAGTCTTGAATGTAGTTAACTCTTCAACAAGACTCTTTCTATGTCTCTTGCATCTTCCTATTTGATAACACAATAACACATTGCATAATAGAGTCACTTGCAATTATGTCTCACTGTATGTATTGTACCACATATATATTTTGTTTCATAATCTATTTTGCTTTGCAAGAATATGTACCTTACTTAGATTTTTTGCTATCATATGGTATCCAATGCCAAATGTTTGATTTTGACTGTCCTATGCTTTGGAAATTAATTGCCAACCTTCTTGCTTCTCTGTCAAGTACATCTAACTAGACCACCACATGTATGGGGTACTTACAAAGGAGATGTTCCTAGTAACCTCAACCAATAGATGTGCATAGAATGTCATAATCACAATACATCACTGCATTGAATGTGTGAAGGGCTTGCCTCACCTATGCCCATGCAACCAACCAACAAACAATTGTGGATTAGTTACGTACACGAGGTAAATAACAGCAAGACCCAATTGTTATCCATGTCGCACACTCTTAATCCATTTCAAATGCATCAAAGTATTTCAAAATACAACACTCATTGTAAAACAACATATGGGTGTTCAAACCTGTTCCTTCGCCATGATTGGGTTACTCCAAGTAGAATACACCTCTTGGTGATGAGCCCTAGTTTCTCTTACTTCTAGCACGTATCTATTACCCTAATGAGTATATACAAAGCTCGCCGCCCCTCTCACTTGCGTGAATGGTAAAAAAAAAAGAGGCTCTATTTAGGGTTAAGGGTTTATATTGGAGTTCTTACCTATGGTAAGTTCTCGTAACCCTATTTTTACTCCATTCATCTACATCTTTGTTACATTCATTTCATGCATGGTAAGTATGATTTCTTTCCATGCATATAGACTTAGGGTCTTCTGAGTTTATAATCATCCATTTTACAAAGATGACCATTGCTAGGTATATTAATGTAAGAGTTTAAAATTGAAACTTTTGTGTAGCATGGCATTAATCAAGAACGAGAGTGAGAGAGAGAGAGCGAGAGAGAGAGAGAAGCAAAGTTACTCCCATGAATTCCGAATTGGTATTGGAATTTTGCTATCTCCTCCCCCACACATTTGTAAGTACCTCGAATATCTAAGTGTTGAAGGTCTCTCACAAGAACACTTCAATCTCAAAAAATGTCAATTAATAAGATACATTTGTTTCAAAGAGAAATCAAACGTTCACTTTGACCAACCCTTGACCTCAGACTAGTAACTTTTACGTCTGAACTTCGATTTTGAAACTCAAAATAATAGTTAACTCTTCAACATGCTAACCGCATTAAGACAATTCCCAGTTTTAATAGTGGTCAAGATTGAACAACAGAGTTGGAATGCCCACACTAGGTCCATCAACCTTGAATGTGAAAACCAACCTAAAAAAAGGGAAGAACCAAAGCTCCACCATTTTAGACTGGTGATATCATGTTATCACCTTCAACTGGTATTTAGTGTCACTTACTGTTTGGAATTACGCAACGTTATAACTTCTCACCATACATTTCACTTGTTACCAAAAAAATATAAAAAAGGTTGTATGTACAGGTGCAAGCACGGTAAAGTGAACAACTCTTGATCCTTGCTCAGGTTTAAGTAAAAGTGATCCAAAACTATATGCTAACTTTGAATTTTATGAAATAGAAATTCATAAACATTTAGAAAACATATGAATCTACAAAGCCAAGCAATTTATGTTCACAAAAAACAATTTCAAACAATGTATATGTATTTTAGAATACGGTGCAAGTGGTGAAAAAGTGGGTGACATTGAAAAGATAATTGTCAAAAACTTGTTTAAAATATAATATAATTACATGAAATTGATGAATCTTTGAAAAAAATTACGATGACCTCAAGTTTATAATGAATTCAAGGAATATGAAAAAAAAATCCAAGTTCAAAATATTTAAGGTCATAAAATTTACGTTCAAAAAATATATTTAGTTAGTTTCTTTTACGCATCACTTTTGATGATAGGTTTTGAAGATCTCATATTGATATTCCATATTTGGGTACCTAACTTAACAATAGAGGTCATCATGAAAAAAAAAATTTAACAACATTTTGCTACTACTTATAGGCATTTGACCAAGAAAATCATGGCTTTCGTATACCGGAGCACTTTTTTGGTCCACTTACTATGCTTGTACCATACAATATACAACACAAATGACTTTGTTCGGTAAGAATTTACATTCTAAGAGAAAAATTCAAAAAAAAATCATAGCTCTATGCAACTCCGGATAGTAAGTGACACAAAATACCAAAAATAGTGTAATGGTCCGAACCGAGGAATGGAGCTCAAAGGAGAGCTCATGTTTTGGAGAAGCATTTTGGAAGATAAATTCCAAAGAAGAGCCCGATTCAAGGGTTCAATTTGCCTCCAATTGGTCCATGGGCCCCCATCTAACCACCCGGAATCATGCTAACTTGGGCTCGGTGCAAAGGCGAAGTCACGGACTGCAGCTGCAGGGGAGGGGTGTCAACAATGGCATTATTGAAGGGAGAAGGATGAAAGGTCCGGGCCGGCGTTAAGTGGTCATCTTGACGATGCTTATAAGGATGACATTTGATTTGTGTTGAAAACTCTCTAAAAATCATTAATGCTGCAAGTATGAAGGCCATACTGTGACAGTTTGTTCATCAGCTAAGGTGAGGCTTCTGAGTGTTTTGGTGTTGGTGTTGTTGTTTTGACCGCGAAGACGAAGAAGACGAGTGGGTTGTTGGAGCGTTTGAAGCTATGGTGATCAAGGTCCATGGCGCTTCGTACTTTGGGTCCACACAGAAGGTGGTGGCTATCATGATGGAGAAGGGAACCGAGTTTGAGCTAGTCTTCACGGCAGAGAACGGCACAACCCCCACCCGACTACACCCAATCGCACCTGCGACCCCATTCTCAAATGGTGTACCCGCCCGAATCCACCCGTCGATGCCCAACAATTGACGGCACCCATCCGTATCCACCCGAAAATTCGTGCACAGAGCAGACGTTACTATTGCAAAATTGTATAGTGGAAAAGGGGAATCATGCATTTAGAGCTAGCTATATGCACTAAACCTTCTTCGATGCACCACCCATCCGCACCCACCCACTGAGCTTAAGATGCACCCGCACCCTACCCATACCCACGGGTACGGGTGGGTTAGGGTACGGGTACGAGTATGGGCACCCAGTGCCGTTCTCTGCTTCACGGACATCCTCAGCGGAGACCATAAACAACCCGCCTTTTTAGCCCTACAGGTGAGCAGTGATCGTGCTATGTATATAATTTTCAGGTGAAGATGATGCTCTGCATTCATGCCTGCTTCCTCAAGTAGCCCGACGTTTATGTCTATCAGCCATCTAGCCACCAATCTATATAGTCATGTGGCGTCTCATGTATGATAGAGCTACTCCTTTGAGTTTTTGAAAACGTCAGTTGTTGAGTTCGGTTTCAGTATTGGCATCCTCAGAGGAGACCATAATCGGTTTCAAGGGGTTGTATCTCACCTACATGGCACTCTCTTCAGTGGTTCCAAGGAGGCCGATTATTTGACGATAATCACTACTCAATGCCGTGTCAAGTGGGTAGGAAGGTCATGGCAAGCAGTCACCGGTTCAATACATCCCTGCCATCGATTATGTGCGGTATTGGTTCTCTGAGGCCGGGTATCAATGTATAATGGTGTCCCCTTTATGGGTTTGGCCTACATGCCTCGCTCATTGAGGGGCCCCATTACACCAATACCCATCCTCAAAAAAACCAATACCTAAAACATAAACAATCCGCCTTCTTAATAATCCTACAGTGGAGATTGATGATGCTATATATTCAGTTAAAGACACTCTTTATTCATGCTTACCTCCTCAAGAAGCCGACGTTTATAGCTATCTATCTATCCAGCTTTCAATAGTCGGGTTGTGTCTCCTATATGGTAGAGCAACTAAGTCGAGCTTTTGGAAATGTCAATAGCGAGCATCCTCAATAGAGACCACAAACAACCTCCTTTCTTAACAACCCTACAAGTTAGATTTAATTATGCTATATGGTTGAGTGAAGACATGTGTCATCCATGCTTGTTTCCTCGAGAAGTCGGCGTTTATACCAAATATTTAATCTATCTATACATGCAAGTGGATGTATCTCCTATATGGTAGAGCTACTAATTAAGAGATGCATTTCAGTAGCCTGCAATTAATAACAATCCATTTGGGATCATGGTCCTTCTGGAAATGTTGTTACTAAGTAGTTGTTGCATTTGATCTTGCATGATAACACAATAGCAATATTTATTATTATTATTATTATTATTATTATTATTATTATTTGTCGTTCCAATGTTGTGTGTGTGTGTGTTGTAGCCATTTGCGATGATGCCAGCTATTCAAGATGGAGATTTGACCTTGTTCGGTGAGTTCCCTTTCATGTATCTTTGAACCTTCAAGTACTTGTAACCCTATATTCGTTAAATTGAGACAAAATGGGCATTTTGAGACTACAACCCCAACTATTGTGAATAACATATCCGTGATAGTTGTTGGAGCCAATGTGTTTATCACATGCTGACCATGTCGGAATGAGTTCCACGTATGCATTTTTTGGACATCCATATTGACGAGTGCCTTTTATTTCCACTAATAGACATGGAATATGAAATATATTAATATACCAAGGAAAAAAATGTATGATATTCCCTGAAATTTATAATCGTGAACTATGAACATATGTCCACGCATATACTATGTTGTCCTCGAATTTTGGAAAGTTTGGTTTCGTTCCTCGAATCCGTACATTAACTCATGCATATCATATTTGATAAATGAATGTCCTCATCGCAAAATTTGCTACATCTCGTTCGCATGTTCTTAATTCGACTGTCTAATGAAATTATATAACCATAAACATCATTGTGCATATCAATTTGCCACACCACTTCTGTTAAAACAATTACATAAAAATATAAAAACCTACTATTAATATTTGTAAATTGCAAAGACGGTATGCATTTCAAGGCTGCTTCATCATGCGCACAATAAATCAATGGCCTCAAATTCATGTGCCGCGGTCGCATTTGCTACAAAATGTATTCAATATGCTCCAATCTATGAATATATTTGCAAAAAAAAAACACCTATGGTAGGATTCCCAACATAATAAATCTATTTTTCAACCCATAATTCGCCGTATTCGTTATATTCAGACAACATGACCATTTTCAGACCACATACATTGTTGTAGTTAATAAGCTGTCAATGATAGTTATTGCAGCCGAATGGGTTCATCGTGCACGGCTTCATTTGAGCGGATTTTCACATCCCATTTCTCTACAATTTCATAATGAACAATGTCATTTATTTTTTATAT
This sequence comes from Polytrichum formosum, assembly GCA_964035585.1. Taxonomy (NCBI): domain Eukaryota; kingdom Viridiplantae; phylum Streptophyta; class Polytrichopsida; order Polytrichales; family Polytrichaceae; genus Polytrichum; species Polytrichum formosum. The sequence continues at coordinate 75,834,160 of OZ037936.1, forward strand.
ACATTGAATTGTTCGATTTATTAACAGAATACATGGAAATAATGTTTAGTTCTCCTTGAATGTATATTCGAAAACTAATAACATGTACCGATATGTAATATGAATGCTTTCAACTTATGAAAGTTGGGGGTCCTATCTCTCTATCTTGTAGTACAATATGTCTTACGCAACATATTTGGTATAAGAATATCCACGCTATTGAATCGGTATATCCCATTGGATGTGTGTTATCGTGAATACTAAAACAACGAAACAAACAATGACTTCCTGTCCCTTGCTGTATAGCCCTAATTTGCACATGGACACATTCACCAGAAAAAAATATTTGTCCGAATGCAATTCCCACGAAGCTTTCGTATTTGTGTCACTGTGTGAAGTGTGCCTTGTGCAGCCACCTTCCTTTGAAATGATGGGCCGGTCAATCACACGTCTCGTCCCCTGACAGTTATTGCTCCGCATACTCCGTGCCCCCTGGGCCCAGCACATGCCATGTCGAAGTTCTGGTCTTCTTCCATGCATCTCTGCATGGATGGCTTTCCACAACCCCCTCCTCTAGATGTCTCTTGGAAAAATCAAACGCTACTGAAGCCGCATCCGCGGTTGAAAACATAATCGATGGCTCTGTGCATTCGGAACTCGCACATCTTCTACCCATTGTTTCAGACGCACCCGACAATAGACTTCCATGTGATGAATCGTCTTCACTGATGTCAGCATACTCGGATGGCATACAATCTTCAGTGCTATCTCCAAACTGAACATATGAACACAAAACTTAACTTGCGAAAATACACTGTACATTGTATACAAACATGATGTCATCCATGGTCATTTATTACGTTACATTACACAACATGAACGACATGTACCTCGTCGCAAAAAATTGTGAGGTCACTTGAGAAGACAACCCGATGGAGAGAAAAACCACTATGATCGCAATGTATATACATATCTATCCAACTGTACGTATGCGCCAAACAGGAAGTGCAACATGGTGGTCAATCTATTCAGCATTAAACCCAGGGACACCAATAATATTGTAGTGTACCCCGATGTTTTTTTTCGGACATGGCCATCCCCCGCATCATATGCAGTAGTAATGGATCATCCGCGGACATTGGCGGTACACCTATTCGATTGTCGTCGACATACTTCCTGAATTGGCCTGGTTCACAAGTGGAGTTAAGACGACTGAGCCATGGTGCAAGCGTGTCCATTAGAAAATTGAAGTCCAGATGATGGCGGGACCAAGACTCCAAGAAAATCGCATTCCCACTCTCGTTACAGATGTTCTTCTCCGGAGAGTCGTCAATCAGTAGAGTGTTGTCATTCGTAAACGGCCACGATTCTGCTGGACTGTTGAACAATTGGGTTGGCATTATTTTTAGAAATACGAACTTCTTGCCATTCCCTCGGAATACACACTTCCCTTCTCCTACATCAACGGTCTGGCAATGATCTTGGCCTAGTACCGCAAAAGGTGGCGGGATATCATGGAAAATATATCTCACTATAGAGGAAACGGTGTCCCTCTTCATCGAGCTCCAAATAACAATACGAGCAGTAAATTCGCTAATACATTTCAGAAACTCTCGCAGACGAGGACGACAATATACACCCTTAGGCCCTACTAATGTCGGAATCTTCGATGAGTACATGTGGTGTCCCTCACTATATGTACGACCGTTGCACATGGCTGTTGATCTCTCCACACACTGACACAAAACACCGTTCAAGTCGAGAACGATGTTCAACCACTTTGCAGAAGGTCTGCACTGCAGATCCAAGGATGGCCGAGTGGACTCCTCTGCAACACTCTGCGGGACTATCTGCTAAACAATAAAAACAATACAATTGAAGTTAACTGGAGAAATGTAGATCGAGAACGGACTTTTAAAGCTTATATGCATTCCATGTCACGCATGAATTGCAGAAATCCCACCATGAATTTGTTATTGGAGTGCCACCGGACGTATAACAATTCACAACATTCTGAATTACGAAAGCGTGCATAGTACCACCGATCAAACTTATTTACATTCGCATCCGTATATGCATTCAATTTTAAAATGTTTTTTTATACAAGTGTTAAGTGTTGCACCCGCAAACATCTACAGCCTACATCAATAAGGGTGCTCTATTTTACAAATAGACCGCAATCAATCCGCGGTGATCACCGTCACTCGAAAACACGACACTCTTCAATCCTGTCAATACACGTCGTTTGTATAAGCAGCTACAAATGGTGAAAATGACAAGGACATGTCAATCAAGCCACCCCCATCCACCAACGTGCAAGAAAAACAACAACGGGTGTGCAGAATGATTACCTTTTCACAGCCACTGCCAATATTGTCTTCCGACTCCAATGGCAATTGAACCCGTATGTCACATTCAGTGTCCACTGCCATCATGGCAACTGACGTTGGTTGGTGAGGGGGGTCACAGACATTGACTACAACTTCTACATTGCCGCCCGAGCCAGAGGGGACGACATCATGGCCACTACTGGCACCACCGTGCACTTCCAACCTAGCCGCGCGTGTGTCTGCGAAGTCGGAAACATCCTCCACACCCTGCTTCTCACGGTTCTCACCTCGCTGGTTGCCTACCACATTGTCTTGAAGAACATCGGCAGAAAATCCTGCCACGTTGTGGCACTGTCGGGTCTCCTCCATCTCACTCTCGAACTGAAATGGAGGGGACTCTTCTTGACACTGCTACATCGACACAAGCGGACGAATTGCATCCTCGACTCGAGAATGCCCGTCCCCCCCCCTCCCGCATTGGTCTTCAGCGTGTTCAGAACAAGCGACAACAGTGGACCCCTCTCCGGATGGTGCAGTGTCCCCGGTGCTCCGTGAGCGATAGTCGCAAGTCCACCAACGCCATGCACTTCATGTGCAATGCTCGTTTCCACATGGGAGCCGGTCTCAGCTCCTGGAATAAGTGGCAGAGGAGGTGCTGAATGGGCTTGCAAAGCAAATTGCCGCAAAAGAGAGTTCTCCTCTTTAAGCCTCTGCAACTCCAATTCTGCGGCAGCCTTTTGCTCCGCATTCAACTTCTTCTTCATCTCTCTCCTTGCCCACCAACCAGATTCCACCTTCGGCACCACTGCATCTGGGTGTGGCGCTCTGCCGGCCGCATTCTTGAAGATATCGTCCACTGCGGTGTCGGATGGTGGAAGTGCGGGCTGTGCGTCTGCACTCCCATCCGGTGCGAGCACAGCCGTATGCACCGGATCCGATGACGAAGTTCTCGCAGCAACGGGGTTTATAGGCAAGACGATCCCTTTTTCCATGCCCTCCTCATCGTGGTCACTCTCATCGGATGAATCACCAATGAACTGTTTGCCATCATCCGATTCCACGTCGCTGCAGTTGATAATATGAACCCCAGACAATGGCCGCCGTTCGTGCCTTGCATCTTCAGGCTCGGGTTGCACGTGAATCGACACCAGTGCCCGAGATCCTTCGCAGTCGGCGACGGGGACATCGGGGACAGAGGTATCACGCATATGTGCTGAGGACACCTCTGGCTGGCTGGCCACGGCAAGTAGAGCAGGATCAATGGCTGCATCGTCTGTCGATGGCGACGACCTCGTTGACGATTCCGACGACTCTGGCCTGCTACACTGAGAGTTCGACCTCCGTAGTCCACCTATGTCATCCCGCAACCCGGATAATTGTTGAGCCCCACCGGACAGATGACTGCCATATTCATCAATGTAAGCAGCCTCAGCGGTCTCCTCTCGCGTAATGGGAACAATGTGCATATCTCCGGAATGTACACATGTGGCGGGACATCGATACGGATCAATCGACGTAGATGCGTGGTGATGGGGAGAATCCCGTCTTTGGCTGAATTGACCACCTGTAGGATGCATAGCCGGTGGGACAGGAACAGCCGAAATAAGTGCAGACTGCTGCATTGAGCCTGCACAGCGTCGGGGCAGATATGGAGAATTGACATGGACAAAGTCGTTCATGTCCATGCGCACTGACTGTCTGGCGACGTCGATGTACGAATTCGCCAGTGTCTTATTGACTATGCCGTAGCAAACTGTGTTGAATATCTGTTTCCGTGACAAAATGCAACTGTTACTGAAATATAAACAAATGCGTCAATATCGATAAAAATGCGAAATATGTAATGTATCATCTGTCTGATTACTCACATGTGTAAATTATATTGTTTGCCACTATGAAATGAACTGGTATCCTCGCCTCGAGGATACCATGTGCATACGACTTCATCGTTCGTGAGTCGTTTTGAACAGCATTCACATCTACCAGCGCTTTCTAATTTAAGTCAGCTGTAGCATTTACTGTCAACTTACACTTGACAGTAAATGTGCACACAAAAAATCGACTACCTCTACTGTGAGATAATACTATCCCTTAATATCTTATTATCCTCGAGTCGAGTATAACATTGAAACCTCTCTACATTAGGGTGTCTTGTGCATGCGAAACATGCGGAGCGTATGTTTGAGACCCATTCAGAAATCTGTTTAAACCTACAAGCATGCTCGTCACACTGCTTGGAATAAAATACCTTCGATGCAAGCATAAATTTCGATCCCGTGTGGATGGCGAGAACGTTCTCTCCTCCACGGTAGAAGAGGGATAGTATCTCGAAGTAAAATTCCATTCGAAGCTCCGATGAATAGACTCTGTACTTCTCCTCCATGTATCGCCCAAAATCAGAGTAATACGGGATGTCCGCTGGGACCGTGAACTCTCTTCTAACATTTGCGCGCAATCTCGTTGCGCGGTCGTCATCTTTTTTTGCCAAAAATAGGAGGTGCACCGTTGTTGGGGGCGCACGAGTCTTCGCATCGTATAGCCTCTCGTTCTTCGACGAACGATAGACCCAGTGCAACGGTTCGTATATCGGGAGCCATTGCTTCGCAAATTCCTCGCACTGATTGGCGCGTGCCTCCGTGTCCACAATCCACAACCAAATCGTTGCATCGGTAAATGCGGGCTTCTTCATTCCCATCATCTTCTTGATGTACGAATGGAAAGACGGCGTGCTCCGCCCCTCCTCTGATTCCGAGTTCGCGGGAGCATTTCGTATATCGAGGACGCCTAAAGCCAAGAACCTGTGCGCATTGTAATTGGTATCCTTGGACAACGCCAAGGACACAGAGTCCTGTGTGCGCAATTTCATTGCACCGGTGATCTTCACCAAGTTCGACTTCAGCCTTATGAAGTTCCTGAAAAACGGGAGGACGTCGGCAAACTTGTCCTGGAATTCACTGGCTCGTTTGAGCTTCCCTTCGTTGTTAGCCTCTTCGAGAAGTACTGATTGGTGGGAAGGTAGATTAGAACATTGTATGTTGCGCTACTTACCCTGTGCTCTTCCTTCCATCTCCTCCACCTCTCACCGTCAACCGATCCATCCCCCTTAAATAATGTGAGGTCCTCATGCAATTCTTCTAGCTCCTCCAGTACCACTTTCTTCCTTTTTCTTTGTTCAACCCACTCATGCCCCGTATGGTGGGATGCATGCACATGAGTTGTTTTGTGCACAGTTACCTTGGGGTAAGGGAGGGTACGCCCAGGAGTTTTCCCCAGCAGATGTTGGACATAGGTTCTAAAGTCCTCATCGGTGAAATGCCCGAAGTGCTTAAAGAACTCTCGATTTAAGTGGAACTTTGTGGATGCGCTGAAAGGTGCCCTGTCTTTGTACATTGACAGTGTGTCGGGGTTTATCAACTCGCCCTTGTGGTGCTTCTCTGTGAATTCCCGCCAAAGGTCGAAGTGATTGTCTTCTAGAGTGATAATCCGCATCTCATTCCTGATGTCCGATGGCCCACCCACATTTCTACCCTCCTTCTCCGGATTAATACTCTGAAAGCGACTCACAATCAATGAGGAAAATTTCTGCAATAGAAAATAACACGGCTCTATGTTAGCAGAAAACAAACACGACGTGGATTCGAAATTTAGGACTGTCAATAAACGACCTGTAAGACATGCTCTTTTCGCGTAGCCATGGATTGAAGCTACAAATAATCATGTATACAATCCCTAATTGGTACAAACGTCCATACTGTCCAACGTACTGTATGATACAATAGGGCAATAACACCAACGTCCGTGTATAGTTTTCATATTGTTGGACAAACACGACGTCAATATTAACGCATACGTTTTATGTATCCTCGACTCGAATATACTCTGATGAAAGTCTCTTAAACGAGACACGGTGTCCGTCACTGTCCTCCTGTGCATATACGTTACCGTCTAGTCACATCGTCCTGCTCCTTTTGTCTCTTGCTCATCGACAGTAATACGTACCGTAATGTACACCGTTTAGAAGCATCCATGTGACGTAGAATAGATTATATCCTCGACTCGATGATACCCCACCATTTCTTGCTGATGTCCTACACTACTTGGCGATAATTGTTTTCGTCTTCGAATATGGCATATCACGGTTTAAATAGAATTGGATGAATTATCAGAACCATGAAGCGCGAAGATTGAATGCTTAACAGACTATGCCGTCGTGCTTACATTATATTTTGCGATATTGAGCACTGCCATGTTGCCGCGCCTTTCATGCTCCCGATCTCTGTCAGTCGGGCGGCCCTGCGATAGCCATATTTTTCTACAACCGACCAACTGCCACCCCCACGTCGGCTGGGCATGCTCCAGATGATTGGTTGAATTATAAAACCTCGATATTCTTGTCAACTGCAACGGGTCCAGGCTGTACACGATGTAGGCGTGCCATTTAGACAACTCGTTCCTTCGCTTCTCCCCGCATCCCGATATCTGCAACTCTTTCGAGGCCGTGATGCTATGTTGTCCATTTATGATCATAAACTTGCCGTTTTTTATGTCATTCCAATGCTTTGGCCTCTCCGGGAGTAGTTTTGAATCCCTGTCTACTGGTGTTAAGCACACCTTCTGCCTCTCACGTGTGTCGCCAATCTGCAGTAGTTCTGCTTTTACATTTTTTACGATCTCTGGCTGTAGTTTACGGATAATGAACTCGTCTCTGGCCAGTACGCACTGTGCAATGTCAACCTCATAGGTCGACATCCCAAATAAATAACAGCTGCTGCACTCCCTCCAGAAATCCTCTTGTATTTTAGCGAATTTTTCGTAGTCCTCGAGTGCATCGTCTCTCTGTGATGAACGACGAGTAACAGTAGCAAGTGCAGACCCGGAGCTGCATGCCCCTGCGGCAGAGGTACGTCTCTTTTTTCTTTGTGAAGAGTCTGTACCGCTCTCCAAAACTCTCTTGCGAGGTTCGGCCCTCCGTGCGACGAGTCTGCGTGCGTTGCTCCTGCTTCCTTGTGACGGAGACATCGAACCACGGTTCGTGTGTGTGGTGCCCCGATCTACAGTCCGAACGGGATGAGCAATTGCTTCAACCACATTCCGAGCTGCAAAGCGACTCAAGATCCGCAATAGAGAATTAATTCGTCGCACTGACGTCTCGGCGACCATCGCATCCCACGGCAGATATTTGCATTCCAACTCCCCGCGCAGCGATTCAGTCGAGGTCCCTGTCAGTGACTGTATGAGACCTCTAATGTCGAATGATGCTTCGTCATTTGCAAGCTTGAGAACTATGGAGTGTACGTGGTCAGCATCTCCGCCATTGTCGGTTTTTGCCTGAAGCGTTAAAACGATGGACTCCTTGTGAAAGAGCTCCACCATGGATACCTCCTCTGCAATATTCAGAGGAAGATACGGCGCCGTCGTGGACTCCTTGTGCAGCAAATACACGTATGACTTGAACCTCGAGACCCCAAAAGTCCATCCCTTCACGCATTTCTTGAAAGTCCACAGTTTTCCGTAGTTATCGTGCAATTCTGGCAGAAACGATTTGTCGGCGAAGGGGTTCACAAACTCGTCCAGAAATGGTGAACTGGTGGAGTAATCGTAGCTGTCTTCGATATCCATGCCTGTGGATTGCAGAGAAAATAACACACAATCAGAATTGGGTGTGCCTGCTTCCGGGATTGACTGCTCGCTAACTGTGCGCCAATCGGCTTAAACAACAGAATGACATAATCTCGTGAATGAAATATTTCCTTACCATTGTATTAAATAATCTAACTGCAACTTAGTATGAACACTCCAGATTGAATTTTGTTCATGTCTTGGTGAGTAGTACATCATCGTCGACTCGAAGATACGCTGGACTTTCAAATTTCCAGTTACATGGCACTGCTTTAGACCGTATGTATTATTCAAACGTTTGTTCTGATTCTTGTAAACGTTTGCATATCGTTATACTTCTGCATGTCTTTTCATATTTTATCTCTGTGACCTTAGTTATGAAAGCAATCTGTTTACTCCAAGGCCTTGTGCGGTATCCTCGACTCGAGGATAACATATATGTCTTTTGTTGTTTCGTGGCAGTCGCTAAACTTAGGTTGAGAATTGATGTTCACCTTCGCTTGTCTGTTTGGACAACGTATCTAATCGTTCTCCTATATTCAACAATATTGCGTTAGAATGTTGTTACTGACTGCACGCTTCGTACTAAGTTAAAGTTTAATGTCTATCTATTTAATTTCAACCTTACACACGCTATGAATCTGATGAGCATATTATATGTGATGTTCACATCGTTCATTATACTCGCGTCGAGGATAATGCTCTCTATGATTGTAGCTATTTATTTCAGGCGGACGCACACTGTGACTCTGATATGTATATTATATGCGATGTTCACAACGTCCATTATCCTCGTCTCGAGGATAATGCTCTCTATGACTGTAGCTGTTTATTTTTTATCCGACAAATGTTGTGAATCTTGTACGCATGTTAAATGCGATGTTGACAACGCCCATTATCCTCGCCTCGAGGATAATGCTCTCTATGATAGCAGTTCTGTACATTTGCTGTTGGTTGTCGATTTTACTATTTCTGTAATTTACTCGGTCCTGATGTGATCGGTTATTGGTGCTCTCCACGATGTTGGTTACTTTGTTTTCTATGTCGTGCGTTTTTTTAGTTATTAGTGTGTGATTCAATCAGCGTAATTAATTTTTATTCAGGATACACGTGTCGTCCGCTCAGATTAGTTCGCTGAGAATTCCCTATACTTGTTCTTACTTCCAATTCCATCTTTATGTAACGACTACTCATGCGTGTTTCCAATGTCCGTATCCTCGGGTCGAGCATACTTTGGGCATGTGTGACTTCGCCCTCTCCCTTTGTGCTTATGTGGGCTTATCGCATTGCTTTGCAATGCTGCATATCAGTTTGATCTGACAGCTTGTGCCGTTATTAGTTTTGTTTGTTTCCTTCGCGATGCGTGCTCACAACCTTTCGTGGCCCTCAGACGATGTTCTTGCTGTCTGCACTTCCTCTCCTCTGTTTTATTGCCGCACACAATGCTTCCATACAGAAAAATACCCAAAAAACAAAAATTCCACTTGCGGTGGAGCCAAACGTTGCCTACCACTCAAACTCTCACGTTATTCATTTTCAAACGGATTGGATGCGGTGTCACTTCACACATCGAGCACGTTTCCGTGAACCCTATTTCCTGTACCCCCCGCAAGAGTTGAGGAATGGATACGGCTGCGTCCATTGCTTTCGACAAAATTCTGCCCAAACAGAGCTCTAATTGCTCGAGGCGTATGAGAATCAAATACGTTCTTTGTGTTGGCTCACACCCTGCGAAAACAAACTCTACTCTGATGAACTACAAACTACAGACGTGTGCGATTAAGGATTCCATTCAGCAGTGGTCGTCTTCATTGTGAAGCATTCCCCAATACCTGCATGAAACCTAATGGATACGAGCTAGCAGCAGATTCAGCATGTGGTGCGCACGACGTTCCAGCATTCTTACCTATTGTAAACGCTCCCAAATCGCAGAAACCCGCCGACGCAACGACCCCTACCCCCACCGCGACGTCTACGGCAATCAAATCTCCTTCACTGGTTCGCTAGCATGTTCCTGCAGGGTGCACACACAACAAACTCCCACGATCACTCCATTGTAGCCCTGCAACTCTTCATCACTGCATACATGTATGTGCAACTATTGAAAACCTTAACGCGTGCAATGAACTTCGCAATGAACTTCTTGTTAAGGATTCAGAGCGCTTGCCTTTGCGAAATCGTGCATCAGTGTTCTCCTCTCCGAACGCCACCACCAGAATGACCTAATCCAACGCGATCACGACACCACCGCGAAATGCCTGCATCGCCAATGCTCACAATATCCACAGCTCCAAAACCCTCCCAGATCGCCAAGCGTGCGCCAAACACCGCATGCACTTCCAGGGCGCAACAGCACACACCTCGGCTCCACGGCGCACACCTCCGCAAGAAGGTCCAACTATGCACATAAGGGATTTCAGTCTCAAAGAGGACTTCTAAAACAACTGGGGAGGAATCGACGACAAGCAAACCTTGTGGCAGTTCTCGAATGTAGATCGTCAGAGCGGGAGCGACTGCCGAGAAGCACAAACATGGACAGGCCCGTTCACGTGCGGAAGGGTTTCGGCAGCCGGGTTCGGTGATTGCCTACCCAGCCCCCCTGCCTCGCCGCATTCCCAATACCCTAAAAACGGCTCTTAGTCCGAGAATCCCATACCCGTCCGAGGAAACAAGCCCTTTACCCGCCCGTTGTCGCATATCCGGCTTTCATTCTTCCCGTGTCATAATTATTTCTGTTAAACCTTTACAGCTTTACAATTATATTTGTAATTGCTTGCTGTGGAATACTTCGGGAAAAAATAATAATAATAATTTCCATATGAAAATGTTCAATGTGGTCCTGAAATAATTTAAACAATACTCTTGCTTTAAAAAAAATCACAGTTAAGTTTTAAAATTCTGTATTTCTATGAACCACTCGTCCTGAATGCATTATTGCATGGTCAACACGTTTCATTCCATACCACTTCCATTTCCCACTACATATATTTAGTGCTTGGCATGACAGTTGTATTCATTAAAAACGTTCGATTTCTACATATAATATTTGACATCGTATATAAAGTGCACTTCATATCGTCCCAATTGCTGTAAGATTTATTGGTTTATATGTAATTAATATTTTGCTTTTCAATTTTGCCGCGGCACCCATTAGGGTTGCAAAAATACAACAAGCACCATTTCTTGTAATTGTAATTCTTGCACCATTTCCTTTTGCCATTGCATATGGTGCATGACATGACATGAACTGTTGGGCACGAATCGAATGTAAACTACAATTAAAACGTCAAATAAAATCAAGTTGTCTCAAAACAAGTGCTTAAATTGAATTTTTGTTCACAATTTTTTATTTGCTATTCTTATTTACTTTTTCTCTTTAATTTTTTTACTTTTTGTTTTTTGTTTATTTGTTATTTATTGTTTTTAATTGCTTTTTTTATTTATTGTTTTTTATTTACTGTTCTTATTTACTGTTTTTATTTGTATAATATTATCCTTCAATCGAATGTAAACTACAATTAGAACGTCAAATAAAATCAATTTGTCTCAAAACAAGTGCTTAAATTGAATTTTTGTTCACAATTTTTTATTTGCTATTCTTATTTACTTTTCTATTTTTTTTTTACTTTCTGTTTTTTGTTTATTTTTAATTTTTAATTTTTAATTTTTTAATTTTTTATTGTTTTTTATTTACTATTTTTATTTACTATTTTATTTGTATAATATTATCCTTCAATCGAATGTAAACTACAATTATAACGTCAAATAAAATCAAGTTGTCTCAAAACAAGTGCTTAAATTGAATTTTTGTTCACAATTTTTTATTTGCTATTCTTATTTACTTTTTCTATTTAATTTTTTTACTTTCTATTTTTTGTTAATTTGTTATTTATTGTTTTTAATTGCTTTTTTTATTTATTGTTTTTTATTTACTGTTCTTATTTACTGTTTTTATTTTTATAATATTATCCTTCAATCAAATGAAAACTACAATTAGAACGTCAAATAAAATCAATTTGTCTAAAACAAGTGCTTAAATTGAATTTTTGTTCACAATTTTTTATTTGCTATTCTTATTTACTTTTCTATTTAATTTTTTTTACTTTCTGTTTTTTGTTTATTTTTGTTTATTTATTGTTTTTTATTTACTATTTTTATTTACTATTTTATTTGTATAATATTATCCTTCAATAGAATGTAAACTACAATTATAACGTCAAATAAAATCAATTTGTCTCAAAACAAGTGCTTAAATTGAATTTTTGTTCACAATTTTTTATTTTCTATTCTTATTTACTTTTTCTATTTAATTTTTTTTACTTTCTATTTTTGTTTATTTTTTATTTATTGTTTTTAATTGCTTTATTTATTATTTATTTTTTATTTACTGTTCTTATTTACTGTTTTTATTTGTATAATATTATCCTTCAATTGAATGTAAACTACAATTAGAACGTCAAATAAAATCAATTTGTCTCAAAACAAGTGCTTAAATTGAATTTTTGTTCACAATTTTTTATTTGTTATTCTTATTTACTTTTCTATTTAATTTTTTTACTTTCTGTTTTTTGTTTATTTTTTATTTGTTGTTTTTAATTGCTGTTTTTATTTATTGTTTTTTATTTACTGTTCTTATTTACTATTTTTATTTGTATAATATTATCTTTCAATCGAATGTAAACTACAATTAGAACGTCAAATAAAATCAATTTGTATCAAAACAATTGCTTAAATTGCAGGCAAAAAGCCTCCAAGTCTAAATGTTCGTCCAAAAAAAACAAATAATATGTGTCATGATGTTCGGAACATTGGACCATTTATACGATTGCGACATGGTCCTGAACTTGCCAAGTTGATGAAGGATCGATTACGCTGGGGTAATTCCATGCCTCAACTGGTCATTACCGAAGACCAGCAGGCTATGTGGGTGGATCTGGGGGCAACAGATGTATTGAAGGAGCCATGTTTCCTAATTCAACAAGGTTTACCCATACACGGGTGGTCCAAAAGAGGTATTCGAACGCCAATGAATTCTAAAGAAATTAAACCTCACTATGAATTCTAAAGAAATTAAACGAAACTATCAATTGTGAAGAAATCAAACCTCACTATGAATTGTAAAGCAATTAAACCTCATTATGAGTTGTGAAGCAATTAAACCTCACTATGAATTCTAAAGAAATTAAACCTCACTATGAATTGTGAAGAAATCAACCCTCACTATGAATTGTAAAGCGATTAAACCTCACTATGATTTGTGAAGCAATTAAACCTCGCAACGAATTCTAAAGCAATTAAACCTCAGTATGAATTCTAAATAAATCAAAGTTAACTAGACTATGAATTCTAAAGCACTTAAACCTCACTATGAATTCTAAAGAAATCAAAGTCAACATCACTATGATTTGTAAAGATATTAAACCTCACTATGAACTCTAAAGCAATTAAACCTCACTATGACTAGAAAATTGCTTTAAACCTCACTATGAATTGTAGCGAAATCAAACCTCGCTAAGAATTGTGAAGAAATTAAACCTCACAATGTGGTTGATGGTTGCAATTTGCTTCCTTTGGTTATGTTTTATTAGAAGGGATAAGATACATTGATAACGAAATAACCAATCGAGTAGTTGTGTGTACAGGCCCCTTCAAAGGATTAGGTAAGTGCGAGTGGGGTACTAGACATAACCATTTAGACACCTTCCCATATGAGCTCTCATACCATAGAGATCGACAGTCTAGATTGAGAGTGGGAGAAGGCAAGGACTATGCTATGAGGAAGTCATCCTCTTTCCCCAATCTCAATATTCCACCTCAAGTGCAACCATCTAATAATTATGAAGCTGAATCTATAAGCTTGTTGTTTTGCTCTACGCGGACATGCATCGTCTGGCATTCTCTTCTTCATTAATGTCAAGTAAATATTTCACGTGCTGTTCATTAATTTGGTACTTTACGGTGGATTTATTACGGAGAAGCTAAATGTCTCAAGACATGACCGTTGTGTTGCATGTCTCACTATTGCCACTGCACTCCATAATTAGCCAACCTTTATCTTACAAAGGCCGCTGCACCACTGTCTAGGGAGATTTCTGGACATAATCAGTCGAGATCCTAGTGTTTCCAAGTCCAGGCAGTTACTCCTTGGCATCTTTCGATTTTTGTTTATTAATTTGAGGTATACTCTCTAAATTCCTCTGAATTGATCCATAATTTTCTCCAAGGCTTGAACTGCAACCGATTATTTCTCAAACTCAACAGGTTCACCCGTAACTAGCGGTCGGTTCTCCCCATTAGTTGCACTGCACTGCACTCCACCACTCTAAGGAATTAGCTCTTTTGACACCATATTCTCGATGTGCTTCTAGTCCCATATATTCAGCCTTTTAAATTGGCTTCCTGGACTTCCAAACCAAACACATTTCATTTCATTGCAGAGTCCAGGGCTATCGTGAGATACATTTGCGAGAAGTACCAACACCAAGTCGGGACACCTTCCCTACAGGGGTCGAACCTGATCGAGAAGGCGAAAGTCGACCGATGGCTGGACGTAGAGGGCCTAACTTTCACACCCACCATACTGACACTCGTCACGGAGCTATTCTTCAACCCCGCCATCTTCGGAAAACCGACAGACACCAAAAGCGTGCAAGAAAGCACGCCGAAGCTGGCGGAGGTGCTGGATGTGTACGAGGCCCAGCTCGCTACGAACAAGTTCATAGCAGGGGACTTCCTCAGCATTGCCGACTTGAGCCACTTGCCTCTCGGCTACTTCTACTTCAACCTCGCTCGGCAGCAGGATTTGCTCAGCACCAGGAAGCACGTGGCGGCCTGGTGGGTGGACCTCACCGGTTGGCCGACATGGCAGGCCATCCTCCAACAGGCCTCTCCGTGGCATGAGAAGTGGACCTTAAACCTCCATGCAGCGATGGGCTCAACAGCAGCGGGAGAGTGTTCACCTTGATAGGCGTTTGTCTTAAATGTACGCATGCGAAATTGCGGTACACTCTAAACTCCATAGTATCACACCTGTGGCAACCAAAGTGCACGTGATATTATGGAGTGTTACCATGGATGCGTGATACTAGTGAATTATTGTAGCATGTGACATTATGGAATAACACAAAGGAGATGTGAGGACAATTTGAATTCGTTCTCCCATCACCTACGCTGGTGTGGTCCACTCCACTTGGCCTTCCCGGGCGATGTGGCGGATGCATGCACCAACATTCAACAAGTGGCATAAGAAGAAGAAAAAGAATAAGAAGGTGACACTCCACATGTTGACACATGGCGCAATGTGAGGGTGTGGGTTGACTTCTTGGGTGGTTTGCATTAATGGTAAATTTTGTGATATAAGGGAGAGAAATGTGACAATAAGGAGTGAGATTTGAACTACGAACATCTGTTCCCTAGGGTTTCGGGGCATTAGAGAGTGTGTGACATTATGGAGGTTGATATTACGGAGTTTAGGGTGTACATTACATTCAATGAGATTATTGTGAGTAGGACCAAAAAAAGTCCTTTCTTATAGCAGTTTATTTCGGAAAGAGATGAAGTTTCTCTATCAAGAGGGACTCCTCCTACTGCCAAGGAGCAGCGACTAGCTCTAGTGTGGGCATGACATCAATCAACACACAACACCTCCCAAGGTGGAGAGAGAGGTAGAGAGATAGCTCCTCACTGTCGACTCACCTCATGTACAACTTCCCCCATGTCTAACAGTTTAAAAGAGGGGGATATTATCTTCATTTGCATCATGAATATAGATTTTTTTTTAGAAAGTTAATAGATTGATCATGACTCTAATTGTGTGATGTTTGCAATTGGGTGCACGACACCTTAGACGATGATGAAATAAGATTATGACAATTGTAGCACAACCATATGGATTCAATCATGAGTACATATGAAATTAGGTGAAGATTTTGGTACAAAATGTAAGTGAAGTAGGTTTTTGTTAATAAAAAAAGACAATCGTAGTAGAAGAGAAGATTTGTGCAATCACTCCCCAGTGTTGAGTTATCAAGTTGGATTTGGTTTTTGTTTGCTTCAAAAAATTGCATATCGCCAAATGTAAAGTATGAAATTGTACACTACCACAACAATTTCACAAACATCATAGTTGAAGTCACATATTTATGAACATGATTAGTCATTTTAGTCCGTAATGCCAATCATTACAAACTACAATAAGTATGAAACATGCATCAACAACTATGAAATAAAACCTCCTATATACTTATCACCAAAACATTAATTCATGTGCACATGTGCAACAAGCCGGGACATCACATGCCCACACAAAAGTAGACCGTGTCTAATTTGGTATCTTGACATAAATGTTCATATGTAGCTCTAAGAACGGATACCAAAAGACATGTGTTTGAAAGAGGTTGGGCTACGTGCTCAAAATGTGATAACCATTCTAAGTTCAATAGAACATAATTGAAGGACCTCTATGACCACTTAATGAGCACAAGAATCTTCACTTTGGTAATGAAAAAGATACTCATATGAGCTCCGAAACTTATGAGGAAGGTCACTAGGGCCTCTATTTGAATTTGCTAACCGTCTCATACTAATCATGTGCTTCGTATCTTAGGAGAAGTGGGCTAGTGGGAAAAATGTAACCATTTAAGACCCAGCTACCTTAGTACTCTTTACAGTGGACAACCCTACACTTCAAGGAGCACGGCTCACTACAACAGTTGGGTGCTCAAGTAGCACTAAATCTGAGAGGAGGACCGAAGTTTGGAGGATCCAGTCCCCACTCTCTTCCACTCTCTTGGTTGTTTCAAATCCCACTGGGGAAGTAGAGCTCACTTAACACACCCCTTACAACCTGCGGTATGCTCAGTCTGATACCATGTTATTTCTGTGAAATAAAATAGAATGCTTGAATTCAAATGAGCATTAGGATATGTACAGAGAACAATCCATAACCCCTAAGATTAAACTACCTACTCAGTGATGTTAACCAAGTCTACACGCAAAGAAGATGCAAAACGCTAAGTGAAGTGTTTCAAAGCCTTTCAGGTGCCATGGACTTCACGTAAAATCAAAACCCAAGCAAAGATCAAATATTACCAACCAGTCTGTAGCAGGGCTCCTCGGCATCCACTACCTAGTTCCTGTCTGAAGCTGATTAGATGGCAACTAAATATACTCCCCCTTTGGACAATGATCTATGTGTGCTATGTCAACACTAATTCAAGGCATGAATGCAACATCAAACATTTTGCTTCACACATCCAATCTCAATTGGCAGAGTTGCACGATAATACGAATTTTGTTGGAAGAGAATTGTGCAACCTCCTCCACTAGTAGTGGTTAAGCCAAGCGACTTTGTCAATGTCTCTGATCATGATTAAAAACGAGGAGGCACATTGTCATCCGTAATTGATGACCTTGCCATGGCCTCACTGTTACATCCAATATTGAACCCTGCCCCACCTTGCCACAACTCAGTAAGTTGGACGCCTCCTACAGCCCGTAGCAGGGCTCCTCGCTATACATTACCTAGTTCGTAACAAACTCGATGTGTCATCGGCCTTGCACTAGCTGAATGAAAGGTCCCCACAAAGACATACATATGTTGCCCCCATATTATCCCTACTTTGTCATCACAGTGTACATGCAAAAAATATGCAAAATACTAAGTGAAGTCACTGCCTTTCAGCTGCTATGAAGAATGTGCAGCAAAACACAAGCAAAGATCAAGATTTACCAACCCATTGTTTTCAACAGTGAGTGAAAAAAAGACAACTGTACAACATCAACAAGCCCAACCAAAGCATTTGAGTCATCCTGATTTTCCACTCTTCCATGCTGCAACCTGAACATACGGGGGATTGGTTCAGGTATGATCACTTCTCATGTGGACGATGTGCTGTTTTAACATCCAAGTGAAGACCACTTCCAACAACTCTCTTGCGCATTTCTACCCGCACAGAGAACATTTCACCCACTTATTTCAGTGCACTTAGGTTGACCCCACACTAAATTAGTGACTCTCCACGATATTTGAAATATTTACCACCACAATAACAAAATACATGATATATCTTTTTTTTCTTTGGTTTACTATACGGATGAAAACCAAAGTTACTAATTTTGTGATCCGGTGTTGACCCAAGATAATCTACACGGGTAAAGAGTCAACCGTAATTCCGAGGTCAACCTAAATGCACATATTAATGTAGGCCCAATGTAGGTAGGAGACAAATATTATCCAATTCCGCAACACTCTTAAGAACAAATGGTATGACATCAACTAGAATTTTTTTGTGGTCGGGTGCATACTTTGTCTACTTGCTAAATGACAAGGGTTTTCAAATTTGTTGGTGTATGATCAAGTAATTGAATTAGTAGTATGCCACCAAACGCATCTACGTCGGGGATTGTGGAGAATTATTGCATGCACCATTTCATGCGCATTTAGTGAACAAACGGGGAACTACTTATAGTCCTTTATTTTTATACATTATATTAATCATTTATTTCAATGGCATGTTTGTTAATTATCATAGTTATGGTATTGGTCATTCTGAACCGAAATTAGTTGTGGAGATCCCAAATTAGGTAGTACACATGAAACCGGGAGCAACTTGCACTTATATTAAGCAATCTTGTACCAATTTTTGTGCATCTCGAGGTCCGATTAAGAATCCGACGTACTTAGCAGTTGAATTGGATGTTTGTCAAATGGACAATCTTCGAGGATGATGCCATTTTCCCAACATGTATGGCATCCCACTCGCACGCTCTATTCCACAATTTTGCCCCTATTTTTGGTTAAATAACGTTACTTCAAAATGATATTCTATTATTTTGATGCCAATGGATGTTTCGTGAACACTACGTGAAACGCCAAATTTTGTGCAATTGCGAGGAGCCAAATGAAGCTCCAAGTGAAATGTGGAAGGAGGAGGAGGGAGAGAGGGAATTATATCGTATACCAAGCATCGAACCTCTCATCCATCCAACATAAGAACTTGACCCCCTATACGTTTATGGCCAACTCATCTCAAATGACTTGGATTGGATCGATTCCGGGTTTTTTTATAACTAACTTTGGTGTCACATCAACTTTAAAAAGTGACCTCCAAACGGCACACTATTTCAAGGCTTTTATGTTGGATGAATGAGAGGTACGCTTGTATTCAATCCTTCCCTTTCTCCTTTTGGAACGGGGTCTCTAGGTAGAAGGATGAATTCTAATTAACTAGAAAATGAATGAATGATTATATATGTAAGTATCACATCTACCGTGGGGATCTGTAAACTCTTCAGCATAAGTGCATGCAAGATCTAGGGTCGCCCTCTTGAATCATTGGGTCCGCCTTGGGATCAACTCCGAATAGGTCGGTTTTTGTGCACATGTACGTGGATCACATGTGCCATTCTAGACCGATTCCAAGACTATCCAAGCGTTGCCCGGGCGGGAGGGGCTGCATGTTTCCGTATGTAGGTATGTGGATGCACGAAAGGGGTATAATCTAGCTTGGACATACAACGTACATCATACAAAATAACGAGGGATGTTTTATAGAGTAAGGTTTGTATATAATGATAGGAGGGCTTTATATAGTGATAGGAGGGCTTTAATGATAGGAGGTTTATGTAAGGCCTAGAAAATGAACACTTAAATTAGGGCTATGTTGAGCCTATGTTACACTGGCAACGGCACCTAGTTGCAGATGAACCGGTTGAATTTGAAAAATAACCACACTAATCATGATATTTAGTGTCATATGGTATTTTATGTCACTATGGTAACATTTTGGATGACACTTCTTATGAATAAGTGAGCACATATTGTCATGGATGCTGGATGATTCCATTATCGGCCAAAACCCTACCTTCTCTTGTCAGCAACTTGTGATGAAATATTGTCGTGGATGATTAAAATCTGGATGAAAATCCACTTGGCAAGTGACAGTAATTGCAACACTGTAAGTCTATAATCCCTCCCATTTTTTTACAAGGAATGACATATAATGTTGGGTTGACATTTAGTGTTGGTGACACTACACCGCGGTTTACAATTAGTATTGAGCAAGACAATTAGAACTGGTGACACTAAATATCATATTTAGTGCAGTTCAAATTCAAGAATTACTGACCGATTTAGAGGAATTTGCAGAATATTCCTCAATTTAACAAGGAAAAACAGAAAGATGGAAACAAGAGGATCTCGGCCGATTACGCCCAAAAATCTCCCCGACAGTGATTCCATTCCCTACCCCAAGATGCCAAGTTCTCAATCTTGCAACTTCAGTGGGCCAAGCTAGTACGTTTTTTATCCCTTTAAATATGTGCATAACATGGCATATGAGCACATGGGCGACTGTTCATTACACCTACGGAGGGGGAGGGCGAACTAGGGGAAGGTGAAAACATTGGTTACTACAATAAAGCTTTGGAGATCAAATCTCTATTCTGAGTCAAACTCACTCTAAATTGAGATATAAGACCCCAAATTAGTCTACTTTGATTATCCCATTCAATGTGTGTGGTACTATTTTCCGAAACACACACTATTTTACCAAATCTCGAAATTAGTGAGGGTTGAAATCTTTATTGAGTGATACTGAATTCATGAATACATGCTCATTTACCATACATTTCAAGAAAATTAGTGTGTGCTCTAAGGTGTTTGTAGAGTGCATAATTTGTGTTGGTGAGTTGAAAAAGGCTTCTTCTTCTTCTTTTTCGGTCGGCGCCACTCACTCACGAGGCATCTCCTAATACTAAGAGACTGAAGAGAGCTTGCATTGAGGGTTTCCGGAACTTTGACACTTTGGGCCCCCAAAACCCTAGATCTTCTAGTGGCACGAATTTCATCGCATAAAGAAAGTTATATCACCTTCAATAATTTACCACACGTGCTATTAGCCCACCCTTAGTAAATGGGATAATCATTGTAGTGAGCTTAAGTTGGGATTAATCAACAACCAACCTATAGGGGGGGAATGTTTTTACGATTACCCCCTCAGTAGGTGTTATGAAACCAAACCCCAAGCATATGTCTCATCCCTCCAAAAGAAAAACTTGACCACCTATAGGCTTGTGGCCGATTCATATCAAGTGACTTTAACTAGACTAATTCAATGTCTTTAAAGCTAATTTCAATGTCCAATAATGTAAAAATAATAGCATCCATTTTAGTGGTAGTGCATAATCAATATCTCAATTTAGTGCAAATTTAGTGCACCACTTGAAAATACATCTAAATTTAGTGCAAAATGCATTTTCAAGTGTTGCCAATTTCTAAAAACAATAAATAATAATATGTTTATGGTATATAGTTTCATCCACACCTAAGTATACATCACTCAAATATAGGTGTTGATTACAATATGTAACCCAAATCAATCCCAATCTGGTCCCTCTCCTCCTGAAATCCCCAACACATTAGAGTTAACCGAGAAGTCATGAAAAGTGGGAACCAACTCAAGTTTTTTTGTTTGAATCTCCCATCTTTGGCACTTCCAACACTTGTGTCAATCACCTAATAATAAAATAGGGAGGGAAGTTGCTTTGCTCTATTTCGGGACAAAAATAACCTTGAGAAAATTTCGAGTTCTTTCTTAAGTCTGATCAAGTCCAAGTCCATAATTATAACATGCTAAAATTCTATCATAGGATCCTCCGATAGGATTGTATGGTGAGATCGTACAATAGAATATGTAGACTTGATCACGATAATATTAAAATGGTTGTTTTAAAATTTTATTTGTAATTCTTAGAATTGAATTATGTATATTAAGCATAAAATAATATACATTTGGTTCGTACATCATATTTTAATTGCACAACATTCATGTAATCACTAAGGAACTTTCACTCATCTCCTTTGAATTTAGGTTTAATAGAAGTGTATCGACGGATCTGCTCATAGAAATGAAGCAACCAAAAAATTGCAAATTTTGAGAATATGTCCAAATTTACTTAATATGAGTTGATAGAGCTACATGTGCACATAGATGGCAAAGAAAATGAGGAGATTTGTAGTTAGTTAAAGATATGACATGTCAGTGTCTAAAACTCAGAGAAGCCCTCCAAAAAATTTTGGTTACACTCAAACAAGGGACCATTAAGCAATTGGAATAAACCCAATTGATACCCCTACTATAAAGTAAGTAACCAATTTAGGCATGTTTACCTTATGTGTTGCACGTGAGAACAATTCCTTTCACAATTTTGGGTTTGTTCCTGAGAGAAATCCCAGATTGTCACCAAATCTATCGCAATTGCAAAATGCTTGCCATTGGAGCTGCAATTGTAATTATTGCAAGAGACGGAACCGGAGAGGGGTTAGGCATAAATTAGCCATGGTGGATGTTTGAAGGAGAAATTGGTGCAATTTTGAGACTTAGCACAAACTGCAGAGTGGAGACGCCTGCTATGGCAAATTCAAGTTTTAAGTTCGGTTCCTGGTACAGTCATTCTCTGCTTCAATCTTGGGATCAGCGATGAATTTCGCTGAAACGCTTAGAGATTGTGTTATAAGATGTTTTTGTGTGACAACATGTGCACTTCAATTTACTCATCTGGGGATCATCTGTCACCGATCAACTCAACTTGGAGGAATTAATGAGCTGTCATTAATTGGTAGAATGGCCTACTGATGTGCAATTTCAAATTTTGGAGGCAAGGCGAGGGAAGAATTTCATTGAGAGGGATTTTACCGCAAATTTGAAGAAGGTGAGTCTAATGTTGTGTTCCTCCACAATTTGGCAAGCGAGACGACCAACAAGATGAGCTGACTGCCACGGTTTGTGGCCAGAGCTAGGAATTGCCCAGTATTCTGATGTGAATGTCGACATGTGCAAAGAAGGGAGGGTACTCTGGAAATTTATGAAAGCATGGTGGTCGGAGATCTCAAAAATTTGTGACTGCACAGGGTCCCTGGTAAGTGACCGGAGCTTTATCAGAGGCTCTGGCCGCTTCTTCTGCTGTGGCTGCACAAATATTGCAGAGAACCTTCATCAATTCTGAGGACGTCAACAGGGTAAGAGCTTTCATGACAAATATATCCCCGGTTACAGTACAGACATGTAGTTGCCAACAATCGGAACTGTGATGAGATCCAGTGTAACTCGGAGTAGAATATTGTTGAATGGAAACCCAATCTAATTACATGGGATTCAATTGCATAACAAGAGGTGATCATCTCTGAAGTTTGAGATCCAGCATAAATCCGTGAGTTTCCAGGTTCATTCAATAGGGCAAGTAATTTGTTGTATGTACCTTATGACTCCACGATATTTCGAAACGCCCTTGTAAATCCTGGACACTTCCTGCTTGAATGGAAAAATACACGAATTTTCCAGTAATGAGGGCAATACAGAGGTGACGACAAGTACGTTGATAATGTACAGGGATGAGAATTCTCTAAATGAGCGTTAGGAGGAAGACCTTGGTAAATGAGAACTAAGTCTAGCTTGCACCAACAGGCTGGGGGCAACCTGGCAAGAGCTGACTCAAAGTTATGTGTAGATATTACATAAGAAAAATCCTTAGAACTGCCGTGTGCTGTATTTTAGAAGAATTCAAACTGAATCGTGAGGTTGACAGAGGTTGACTTATATGGTTACCTTTGAAGAGGAAGAACATATTCGTGGCTACAGAGAAACAGCATGGTATACAAATTGAACCTTCCATGGTCAGCTCATCGGTAAATTAATTTACTCAATTCGAATGGAAGGCTTTTCCGGATTACCACCCTTTCGGTAACACACATGTGTGCGTGGCTGCTTCCTCGAGAAGAGGGCCCATGGCTTCTTTGAATTAAAGCTCCGGTGCAAGTTCCTGGACGGCTCTCACCAAAGGACTTGCTCTCCTCCGCCTCCGTCCTCTGTCCTCGGATGCCAAAACGCTACGGCTGGCTGCATTTGCTGCCTTCGCCTCCTCCTCCACACAACCACAACCCGGCAACCATTACGAGCCCCGAGTTGATGATCATGGCTTCTCCTAGAACTACTGCTATGAGAAGTGACTGCAATCGCCAGAGCTCCATCGTCTTCTCTGCATGCGCCCATGCACCAGCCTCAATTCCTCTTACAACTCTGTCAGAAGGCTCATCACCAGCAAAGTGCTCATCACGGACTCAAATTTTGCAACATGATATCTCTCCGACCGCCACTCGTCTGTGCAATCGCTTCTCTGCCCCGTGAGAGCAAAAATCACTCCGAAAACTGGCCTTCGCATCTAAACAAGTGAGGCACCTATAGGCTATACTTACATTCAGAGTTTCCAAAAAAGTAAAAGTTTCTTCACGTAGAAGTAAAGGGAAAAAATGAAGTAACAAATAATGCACTCCCCCCAAACATAAAGGCCCAACAATGAATTGTAATGGCTATGATTGGTTGGAGGAACATAATGTCCTGTCCAAAAACGTTATGCACTCTGAAATATGTAGGGTACCTCAAATTTCATAGGTATCTTGTCTTCACTCGCTTGTGTAAGGGTACTTTAAATTTCAAAAGGGACTTCAATGTATAACATATGTGGGGTACCTCAGATTTTCAAAGTGCATGATGTTTTTGAAATTTGAGGTGCCTTAAAATATGTGGGAAACCTTAGATTTCATAGGTACCTCGCCTTCACTCGCCTGTGTAAGGATACCTCATATTTCAAAGAGGACTTTGGTATGGGTCTTGATATAATAGTTGAGGCCCAAGAAACAAGACATTATTGAAAATAAGGACCCCAAAGGTCAAAGGGCCTTATTTCCGATGATGCCCTGTCTCGAGGACCTCACCACCCGGAAAGAGCAAGCCTTAATTTCATCCACGGTGGTTAGATTTGATGGTGTGACAGAGCGGGAGTTATGGAAAATCAGAATGGTCTCCGGATTTTGTGGGAAACCAGAATGCCTGGAGGGAGATTACGCGACGTGAGGTGCCTGTAGTAACAAACAAAAATTAGGGCCAGGTCTTTACGAAAGGGAAAGTACCTCCAGTTCGAAATATAAGGGACAGGAACAGTAAGCGCAACGTGCACCGCGGCTAGACTATACGATGAATCAAAATGTGTGTCGTCGTCCTGTGAGGAGCGGGTTCACTTCTAAGGCTTCTTGAGGCATACACCGGCAAGTGGAAAGGTAAGGTAGCTCTGCTTGTCAACGGAATTCTTTGCGGTCTGCATGATGCTAGAAATTGATCTCCTCGTTGGAAGTTTTCCTTAGTGTTATGCCGATGATTTGGGTCCATGGTCGCTCGGGTTGTGAGGCTAGATGGATAGGCGAAATACAGTATATACCATAAGCGACAGGAACGAGGAGCGCAATGTGCACTGCAGTTAAAATAATCGATGAATCAAATGCGTGTGGTAGTCCCGCGAGGATCGGTTTGAGTACTTCTAAGGTTTCTTGAGGGTTGCACAGGCGAGTGAAGGCGAGGTACCTATGGTAATTAACGGATTTCTTCACGGAATGCACGTGAGAACACCTATCGCCTCATTGAGAGTCTGCTTGAGCAATAAGCGACAGAACAGTGAGCGCAATGTGCACTGCGGCTGGACTATTCGATGGAATTAATGCGTGTCGTAGTCCTGTGAGGATTGGTTGAGTACTTCTAAGGCTTGTTGAGGCATGCACAGGCGAGCGGAGGCGAGGTGGCTATGGTGATCAATGGGATTCTTCAGGATTTGCATGTAAGAATATGATCTCCGGGTTGAATGTCTTGAGCAATCTTATGCCGATGATTGTGATCCAGTCAAGGTCGCTCGGGTTCGTTTGTTAATAAGGCAAAGTTGATTAAGTGAGGCTTAGCTGATGTTGAGCGAAACTGCGTAGGTTGTGTGCTGGAACCAGGATGGCGGCTCATGGCATTGGCATAGCCATTGCAATTATACTGGCTGTTGTTGTCTACATTGGCTTCAAGTACATCAAGGCGAGAGAGAAGGCTGCGGCGCGTGACATGGAAGACATATTCGCGCGCTACAACCCAGAGAAAGACATCGTGGAGTATGTAAGACTCACTGATCATGACACGGATGTGCTCACTGACAACGGTTTCGCGTTTGATGTGGAGGGTAACGAGTGGCCAATCGTTGGCATGAAAAGAGTGAGAGGAGCACCTGGCCCTCCATCTTGGGCCAAATACAAGCAAGCAATGAAGAGGTTCAAGCAGCTCTAATTTAGATTTGATGCATGTTAGAGGGTGAACTCAAGTTTTCCCGGTATTGAGTCACCACACTTTTGAGGTATATATATTGCCCAGTAGCGGTATGGACAGACGTCGGCATTACTGCAGATATTTTCTGACGTTGCTCCTTGATTACAACGAAGCACAGACACTTTGACAAATCTTTCTTTGATCCGTATTTTGGGGCTAAGTTGAAAGGGAAATTACGTACAGTTCGAACAATAAGCGTCAGGAACAATGAGGACATGCACTGCGACGGCTAGACTGTTCGATGAATTAAATATATATCGTTGTCCTGTGAGAATTAGTTGACTTCCAATGCTTCTTAAGCTATGCACGGGCGAGTGGAGAGGTAAGATAGCAATGGTAACTAACGGAAATCTTCGTGGTTTGCATGTAAGAATATGTTCTCCTTGATGACAGTTTGAGTAAATCCTATGCCAATGATTTTGGTCCACGGTCGCTCGTATTGAGAGACTAGGTGGTAAGGGGAAATACAGTCTGAAAGATAAGCGACAGAACCGCAATGTGCACTGCGGCTAGACTACCTATTCGATAAATCAAAATTGTGTCGTAGTCTTGGGAGGAGCGGTTGACATCTAAGGCTTCTTGATGCATGCACCGGCGAGTGCAGAGGTAATTAAGGTAGCTATGGCATTTAATAACGAAAAACTTCAAAGTCTGCATGTAAGAAAATGATCTCCTCGTTGAACTCTTAAGCAATGTTATATTGCCGATGATTTTGGTCCAGTGAAGGTCGCTCGGGTTTCGTTTGTTCGTAAGGCAGAGTTGATGAAGTGATGCTTAGCTGCTGTGGAGCGAAAGACTTTCACGGCAGCGTACTCTGAATAACTTAGTGCGCACAAGTGATCAATATCTTGACATCAGTCTCTGCTTCTGGAGTTAGAATTGTAGTAGATGCTTCCGGCAGGACTTTATAGCTTGTGTTGCCGCCTGCTCGAGACTAACGCAAATCATGTGTTAGTATGTTACACCCAGCCAGTTTGCAGGTTTACGACGTTGGTCCCTCACAATCGTAAGATAACTTTCGCGGTGCACTAATTTTAGTCTGAGTTATGTCAAGGTTCTGTGGCAGGAATTTCGCACGCCACGATGTAAGGGCGACTTCACACACGAGCCAAGAGCCGTGACCATGAAATTGTGAGAGCCCCAAAAGAAAGTGTCCAAAGGCCGTCCCAAATCACCTCCAAGATCATGTAATGTGGTCACGGATCCTGAAGTGGTAGTGTTAAGTCATATATGACCGAGCCCTCAACCAAATGCTATTTTAATGAATGTCCATTCATGTGGGTCCCCATAAATGATAAAATAGAACGGTTGTGAGCGTTCGGAATGCGGTGGTCTCCCGGTTTTGTGTTAGGCCTACCTCCAAGAGGTGGTTTTTGAAAATAGTCCAAGTGATCATGAAACATGATCCATTTGATGCCATGTAGGAATCCATGTAGGAATCCATGTAGACTTTACATTCATCTTGCATTCACATACTCCGTCAGCCCCTCAAGCATAGTGTGAAGTGAACTTGGACTGGCTCCGCTTTTCCACCAATGAGAGTGCTTGAAGTGTAATGGTCACGGGCTCTCAATCTTGTGTGTGTAGTGGCCCTAAGGGGAGGGTGATGACGGGTTATCACGTTAGGACCCGGTGATGACCATAATCAGTCTGGAGCTGTATATTGCCTATAGGCCCTGGCACATGAGGCCAAGGTAGGGTGATGGTTCAGGGTTCGGGAGATTATTGAGCTCAACCAGCTAAAATCCGCCCCTTCACAACTTCTACCGGTTTTTTCAAGATTTGACCGGTTGCAAACTTGTTGCCATTAATTTGGACCGGCCAATATTCTATATTTTTTTTCAAGTGCCGGCTAATTTCCTCTTCATTGTAATGACAACCGGTGTCGTTCGAGAAATGGTTTAATATGTAAATATAGTGTAGAATGGTTTGAGAGTAGGGTTTAAAGAAAAATAAATAAAACAAAATAATAACAATAATAAGAGTATAGACAAAAGGGAAGGGGGAGATCAGAGGAATGAAGGGGGAAGAGAAAGATCCATGGTTATAACCACGTAAATTGGAGTCTCTGCGTCTTCTCACATGCTCAGGGGGTAGGTGGCGCCAACTGGTAGTTATCTGCCTAGTTTTCACCAGCAGTACCAAGCCACGTGGTCATTCGCCCGCTCATACGAGTTCAAAGGGTTTCGAACCCGGACCAGTGCTATGGCGCTTGAAGCACTTTACCAGTTAGGCTTCTGCGGTTTGGCGTTTATTAGAGCATGCTGAAGGGATTTATATCCCATCCATTGTTTATACATTATTTTTTTAATTTTGTTTGAGTGGATTTTGATTGGAAGAAATAATCACACTTTTGGGGAAGCTTCAAGATAACGCTTTCTTGCTAGAAAATATTTATGTTATTAGAGGAAGGACCATTTCAGAGCTTCACCGATTTGATGTAGTTATTTTGATTTTATTTGAACATGTCGAATTGGAGAGTTCTTTCCGAGAGTCAAGATGAAGAACTTCATCCAGAGCTTGAGCTGGATTTTTTTCTTTCTCAACTGCCGATTCGTACTCTTTTGCCACCTAGTATTGCATCATTGTACGAGCGTCCACAAGAAGAAGCTGGGCCTTTTCGGCCGTCAAAGCAACCTCGTGTGGAGCAGCGGTGGCACGGAAACCTTCAACAAGATGCTCGTACATTGGTAATTTTGTTGCAGGTTGGATGTGTTGAATCTGACACTCGAGATGTGACGTTTGGAGGAATTTTTGAAGGCTTTAATAATGATCAATACTCTTGTTGTCTTAGACCTTTCAAAGGAAGTCGAGGCCATCAACGTTGGCTTAAAGGTCCAGTTAATTCGTTGTCTAAGGCTGATCGTGCGGAGTACATTGCAGTTATTCTTCGACGCATTCTCAAGTTCTTGCAGTTGGAGTAGAATTCATTTTGGAATTATTTTCAACCTCTTTTTAGATATTTGTTGATGTTATAAGTTTAGTTTTAATGTTTTCAAACTTCATCTTGTGTGTTTAAAGTTTGGTAAATAAAAGATAGACATAGTTTACCATTTAGGTTGACTTTTGATGCCTTATGGCTAAGATAAGGGAATGACAAGGATTAAAGGATAGATAAGGATTAAGGGATAGATAAGGATGAAGTAAGCCTATAGAGGTTAGCCAATGACTAGTTGGAGCCCATGTGACATAAGTTTGGGCTAGTGTTGACTTTGATGAGGAGGCTAAGGGGTCGGCCCCTCTCTCCTCAAGGAGGTGTGGAGTTTAGTTTTTGTGTGTGTGTGGAGAGAGGGAGATCTCAATGTGTATTTGGAATTTTTCTATGAAAATTTGAGAGTTGGTACATCTTGTCGGTGTGGTTCCGAAATGCTATAGCACGCTTCATTCGGACTTTGTATGTGAATTCTATAAGTGTTAGAGTAAAACTATGTTTGTTGTAAAGAAATTTAGAAGATCATGACTTCAAAATCTTGTAGAAATTTATGTATAGTGTTTTTGTTTATGAAATTTAAGCGAGTGATGTGTTATTGTATCAGCTCTTTATGGAGCTTGAAAATTCTTGATTTAGAGTTTTGAAGAGAAAGTTATGGCTTTCAAGGCAAGAGGGTGTTAAGCTGCCAACTAGATTCAACAATGAAAGTGTGTATCAACTTCAACAGAGCATAGAAAACATTTGGTAAGGATTCTGAAAATGAATTTTGGAGAGAACATGTGTGATGTTGTTAGCTTTCCAGAAAGCTATCAGTTGGCATTAGCAAAGCTTATATGAAACCAGAACGTCCTATGAAGTAAAGGGAGGTGCAGCTAACAATGAATTTGGGAGTATGACATTTGACAAGCTATGAAATTTGGACAGTATTTTACTAACCTTTAATATCTATTTTATTTTGTTAAGCACTTTGATAGCTTTCCAAAATGCTAAAGCACTCTTGATTTAGAGTATTTATGTTATTTTGGTGGTTCTTCAAAGTTTGGCTACAATTTTAGAAAGAAATCCGGGATTTTGAAGATATGTGTAAAACTTATATGGGTTTGTATATATGATGTATTCAAAGATGAATACTTCTTACATTATCTTAGTCTCCCATGTCTTATGCCAAAACTAATTTCAGCCAGAAATCCAGTATTTTCCTAAAACAAAGACTTCTCTACCCGACACCGGCCAAAAACTTGGGCATTGATAAGTAAGCCGGTTTTCCAATGTAGCGAAATTATATTTACAAACAACATACACCATTCAACAACAACATCCAAAGCACATATCAACATACAACACTAATATGTAATGATATCAACATCCAACAACAATGATCAACAATTCATTACATACAAGAAACAACAACAATGATCAACAATTTATCCATAGCAGGAGTTGAACCTGAAATAACCCATCAACCGGTTGATGGCCATAAATTACTCTTCTATCATACCTAGGTCTTAAAACTTCATATTAGATTTGAGGCCACACCATGATAAGAGAGCAATCTAACCTACGATACAACATACAAAAATGAAATTCATCAACTGTTAGAGTCAAAATCAACAGTATCATCTTCACCTTCAAGAGGAAAACGCCATGAAAGGTATCTCTATGGATGTGAAAACAACCATCTAAACTTTGTAGAGTTCCTCCATAAAGCTATGGCTTCCATTAGTACGTTATCAAGATCAGCACAAAGATCTTCCATAGACACACGCATAATACATTCTAAATGTTTTGTGTCTAATTTATTACGAGTCTTTGTTTTGATGCAGTTTTGAATAGAAAATGCACGCTCACATTGAGCAGTACTTACACATTGCACTCTAGCAATGTCTGCAAGAATACGAAGATTGTCATATTTTTCACGAAGTGATTGATTTCAACTTATCATAGACCATACATCACTAAAAGTTTTATCATGTCATTCTGTAGAAGCTTGTACCTTATAGGCAAAAAATTCTCTTTTGGTAGCATCAACATTTATCAAAGTAGGAATTTTTTTTCATCAATCTTTAGATCCTTACCAAAATAATTACAAAGCCTCTCTACTTCTGGGACATCCCAACTTCCCATACCAATCTGTCTAGAAGGCGTTTCTACAAGGTTTAGTATCTTAAAACAACTCACGATGTCATTGTCTTTGAAACGGTTTTCTAATCCTCTACAAATTTCCTCAGGGTGCAAGCATAGTAAAGTGGACCAAAAAAGTGCTCCGGTATATGAAAGCCATGATTTTCTTGGACAAACGCCTATAAGTAGTAGCAAAATGTTGTTTAAAATATATTATTTTTCATGATGACCTCTATTGTTAAGTTAGGTATTCAAATATAGAATATTAATATGAGATCTTCAAAACCTATCATCAAAAGTGACGCGTAAAAGCAACTGACTAAATATAATTTTGAACATAAATTTCATGACCTTAAATATTTTGAACTTGGAATTTCTTTTCATATTCCTCAAATTCATTATAAACTTGAGCTCATCGTAAATTTTTTTTCAAAAATTCATCAATTTAATATAATGTAATTGTATTTTAAACAAGTTTTTGACAATTATCTTTTCAATGACACCCACCTGCACACCCACTTGCACCACCACTTGCACCGTCTTCTAAAATACATATATGTTGTTTGAAATTATTTTTTGTGAACATAAATTGCTTGGCTTTGTAGATTCATATGTTTTATAAATGTTTATAAATTTCTATTTCATAAAATTCAAAGTTAGTATATAGTTTTGGATCACTTTCACTTAAACCTGAGCAAGGATCAAGAGCTGTCCACTTTACCGTGCTTGCACCCCTCAGCAAAACAAACTTGGAAAACAATAGCTTCTTCTAAATCAGCCCCAGTTCTATCCTTTATCATTAGAATATCATGATACTTAGCTCTTCTAATTTCAAAAGATAACCTTTTTAAATATCCCCTAGGAGGACCAAAATCAGAAATTATATGATAACCAGTCTCTTCATTAAAAATAGACGCATTTAAATCAGTAGATTTAGTAATAAACAATTGCGAATCGT
Source organism: Polytrichum formosum (assembly GCA_964035585.1). Taxonomy (NCBI): domain Eukaryota; kingdom Viridiplantae; phylum Streptophyta; class Polytrichopsida; order Polytrichales; family Polytrichaceae; genus Polytrichum; species Polytrichum formosum. The sequence continues at coordinate 75,866,287 of OZ037936.1, forward strand.
AGTTATTTCAGCCTTAACAAGCGCACCAACAGCGTTGACATCTACATATTTGTATTGAAATATTTTACTCAAAACTGACAAACCATACAAAATATCAGCCAAAAAATACAAATAATATATGTGTTTAAATGTCCTTAGTCTTGTAAAAATGGAACCATCACTTAGACCATCATAACCATTTTCAACATCACGAAAATATGTCAAAACACTTTCTAAGGTATCATATAATGTTGTGACATACTGCCACCTAGACAACCATCTTATTTTCTAATATATTTTCAAGGATTTTTGTGCATCATATAATTCTTCTTGTAATTCACTAAGACAAAACTTTGCCTTACTAGATCTTTTAAAGTGAGAAGCAGTATCATTAATTAAATTATCAAGCAAAGTAAACACAATTTTACAAGGTGCACTACTTGCAGCATCTAGAGAAGCAAGGTTAATCCTATGTTCAACACAATGAATACTTAAAATAAAAAAAATTATCTTATCTTTTAAACGTGCAGCCACTCCGTTGTGAATTCCCGTCATCACAAATGTCCCATCAGATCCAAAACCCACTGGTTCAAGGAGGTTAGTATCAATTCATATATCATAGTTGCATCTTTCCTATCTCTTGGAATATGTAGCAAATCCAAAAAAACACCTATTGGAACATCATCTTCAAGGAAAGTAACAAACACGACCAAATGTTCTAAGACAAAAATATTGGTTGATTCATCCACCATGATGCCAAAAAAATTTAAATCTCTAACCTTATCAAGCACTTTCCTTTGAATGACACTAGATATACATACTAACATATCCGCACAAGCCTTGTCATCATGATATATTTTTGTAGTTATGGTGTCATTAACTGAAAGCAATAAATCACACAAGGTAGGAAACTTACTAAAAATGGGAAGTTCTTTCCCCACATAGTGTGTTGTTTTGAAAAGTGTCATTAGCGCTTCTTTACAAGTTTTTGTCGCTTGTGCTACTATTCTCTCTATTATTATGCTTCCACTTTGTGCAGCCCATATTAACTTCTTGTCCTCCCCCGTGTTGGCATGGTCTTGCAGGGTTGAAACCTTGAAATTAATAGATCTTGATGTTGCAAAAGCATCTTTTCCTCCTGATTCTTTACAAATTGTATGATACATTACTCCAAGTTCATTATTAAATTGCAACCAATCATAATCTTGTAACTATTTATCTTTCCACAACAACCTTGCGGTTGCAACTTTGTTATTAGCATTTGATGAATTAGAATTATTTGTATTTAGGTCATTGACAACATGAACCAACTCTAATGTTGGTTCCAAAGTTCTTTGATAAAAACCCGCCAAAATCTTTTGTCTTTTGTTGGCTGTCATTTAAACATGTTAAAAACAAATATCACATTAGATTTGGAAAACAACCCTGAAATTTATAAACTCAACACACCAAAACCCTAAACAAAAACAATGCCCCACCTTGAAAAATAACTCGAGCAGAGTGATTGTCGTGTCGAGAAACTCAAATCTGAGAAATTTTGCCTGGGTGCTTTTAATTCTGTGATGCTTGATTTTTTCTGCTGTAAACAATTTACAAGGGCAAATCCAAAGCCCTAAAATCTTGAGATAACATTGGCAATGAAAAACATTATCTGTTAGGTATTTTTGCAAATATACCCAACATCCTGCTTCAGAACAGACTGCTCATAGAACTATGTTCAGACACTTGTCAAAGCTCTCCACAGACTCCACAAGATTTCATATTGCCAACTGATATTAAACACATGTATTTATTGCACCCATACTCCTGATCAAGGTACAACAGTGACACCCATCTACGTATACTAATCGAAATGTCTATCCTTAGAGAGCAATGAACATATGTATTATGCACCTTAAGGAGAAACTACTGCCGGTTGTTCTTCTGCACTTTTGATTGGTGTTCACTAGGATTGCAGTGCCTCCCGATTGATCACAGAGCCTCACAATCGCAGCGCCTCTTGTTCGATGACTTCAATTGCAATGCCTCTCAATCGAAGGCTGGGCTATGATCAGGGAGATTCCGCAATTAGTTACACATGAACCGGTTGAGTTTGAGAAATAACCGGTTGAAGTTTAAGACTGCAGGAAAATTACCGATCATTTTAGAGGAATTTATAGAATATACTCCAATTTGGCAACATCAGATTCAATGGCATGCCCTCTCATTTTCTCAAACTCCATTGATGATATGACTAGGTCTTAGCTCCTAAGCTGTGAATTCCACCATCTTCAAATGTTGGTTTCATAGTGATCAAGGATTCACACATCTAACTTGACATACCTTCACCCCACAGGATTTGGTCTCTCTCATGACCAAGGCTGAAAATATCACAAGCTCATAAGATCAGAGAACAAAGAAGACATGCAAAAGGATGGCAACCTACAAAGCTTTCAAAGCACCAACCATCATGTTATCTCCACAATGACATACTCCAAGGCTTAAACCTTCAAACGTCAAAAAGAAATTAGGACAAACCTATCCATGGTATTGCAAAATGTATGATTAGAGGTCTACCCTAAAAATTCGATTCGCTCATCATTATAGTTCCTTAGATCGAACTGTGAACTCTTTAATCTATCAATTAATGTAAGTGCAAGCTAATCCACATTGTTCTGTCGATTTGCAAATGATACTGGGCAAATACAACATCCTTCAGAGAAACTTACATGAACCCACACAACAACAACAACGGTTGTGGTGGGAGAGAGTGAGGAAACATACCATCCGCGGAATCTCAAAGAGGGATCGTCACAGTCTCGGGATCGTCCTCCGCTCCTCCCTATGTCATCACAACCACATCAAACCCCCATCAGAATGATGTAATTCCAACACACTCAGACACCCTCAACTCTTGCAACTCAACCCCACAAGCCCACAACCAACACACACCGAAACCCTAAACAAAACAATGCTCCACCTTGAAAAGTAACTTGAGCAGATTGGTGTTCAATGGTATTGCAACGCCTCTTGTTCAAGGACTTCGATCGCAGCTTGAGCTACAAAAGGGAATGTGGAACCAAAATGCGACAAAAGCAGGAAAAACATGCAACAACGAATTAGCGAAACAAGCAAGCATGAGGAGGTAGAAGCGTCTGCCCTAGCTAGCCGTCAACAATGAAATGCAACGAACACATAACCTAAACCCTAGAAGCGGATGATATCCGGCCCTAGATGAACCAAACCGGATCATATCCGGCCCTAGATGAATCAAACCGGATGAAATCCGCCTATTTCACAATTCATCCGGGTAAAAATCCTCCCCCTCAAAATGGTTGCCGGATGAAATCCGTTTTTTTTAAAAGCACCGGTTTCACATCCTCCACTTTCCCAATTCAACCGGACTTTTCACAAAACCAACCGGCCGCCATTACACTAAATACCGGTTCTCCCCGGACATTGTGATGGTTGTGCTCACAGTTGTGGTGGGCCCCACCAACCCTTGTTATCCGGGGATGCCCCCACCCAGGTTGTGAAATAGGCTGGCATGCACATAAGTCACACTTTAGCGTTGGGGCGGAGTGTGTGGGGTACAATGCTTGGGTAGTTTTTGGGCATAGTCGGCCCATATCTTAGTGATTCTAAATCTGACCGGTTACATGTTGACATCTTCCGATTTTGCTTTATTTATTTGAGGTATATTATATAGATTCCTCTAAAATGATAGGTAATTCTCGTAAAGTCTCAAACTTCAACCGGTTCATCTATGACAAACCGCCGGTTCTTCTCGAGCCCTGGTGCGGTAATTAGGGTTGGTTAAAATTTGAGTGTTCTCTGTTAATATTTTTATTTCTTAATTTTTAGTAATGGTGGTTCATTAAATGAGTTTAGGATTTAGCCTGAAATATGGTTTGGTAGAGGGTATAGGGTTTAGATCTTGAGGCGGTAATTTGGGGTTTAAGGGTTATGGTTATATGAAGATATTTTTTATAATGACGTTTGAAATTTAAAAAAATTGACAAGGATTAATTGTGCTTCATTATCTTCTTGTAGTAACTGCCTAGATTGTCCAACTTTAACCTGAGTGAACTCTACTTATGGGAAGGACTCACTTGAGAACTACACTCAAATTACATGTATATCTCAACCAGACATCTTGCAACCAAATTTTTTTCTTTCCTATTGTGCGACTATTTATTGTATAACATCTAAAAAATGTTATAAATTAGTATTATGGTTATAATACCAACCTCGTAGACTTGGGTCTTCAACCAAAAAGTATGTATTTTGTAGATATCTCATTTGGGTTTAGGAAAATTTAAATATTCACTTGTCACATTGATACAATGGAGCCTACTGCTATGGCTATCATATTAAGTTTTTGTGTATGTTTCAACAACCTGAGCCCAAACATATTTATTGTTCCAAAAGGTCTAGAAAGGTGACAGATGTCCCTATGGTTGAAGACTTGTCGTATTTCACGCGCTCAATGCCTATAATATTTGCAATGGTGGCGCATTTGGCCACCAATTATGGACACAACTGGTGGAAAGAACCAAGGTAATATACGCATTATGATGTCATTGAAGGTGATGTTTGGCTTCATGATCCAACATTTAGAGATAAAATATACAGAAAAGCTTATAGAATGAATTATGCTTCGTTTCAATTTTTGGTTTCAGAAAATAACCATGGATTACTTTTAATGCTTTAATGTTTGTGAGGGAGCCCCTCCCTATATATAAGGTTGTAGGTTTGGTACCTTATAAGTTGGTGACCTTCATGGCAAACCGATTTTGTGTAGGCACTTCTACAGTTCGTAAATATATAAATATTATCATAAATGCTTTGTCTGATGAGCAAAAATTATTTGCTCGGCATAATTCTATACCGCAAGGAGATATGTTGCAATATATAATTGACCGTTTTCAATTCACAAGTGGTTTACCAAATATTGTAGGCACAATTCATGGCACTCACATTCCATTTGCTGAAAAACCAAGTCGTCGTGACACATCCGTGCCTGCCGATTTTTATTGTGCTCGGAAGAGTTGCAACTCACTGGTCCTCCAAGTTGTTTGTAATGCAAACAATTTTTTTTAAACATTTGTTGCAGTATGTCTGGCGGTACAACCGACGGTAGAGCATTGACAATTTTCTTCATTGTATGATATGCTATGTGCGCGTGAAATTCTAAAAGAATTGGTTGTCCGCGTGTAGGGACATGATGTGCGTCCTTATTTGTTTGCGAACTTAGGGTACCTTCTTCGAAAATATATCTTGAGAAATTTGAAACCTCCCGATAGTGACGCTAATAAGATTAAATTTGATACTCAAAAGAATGCGGGTCGTATTATAATTGAAAATATATTTCGTTTGCTTAAAGGTAGCTGTGTATTCTGAAATCTACAAGAACATTTGTTCGTAAATTGTCCAAAATTGTGTTTGCTTATTGCATTCTACACAATTTTTGTCAATTTATACGTGAAGCGTTTCTGAGAGGAAACGAAATATAAACGTCGATCCTTATGTGGGTTTGAATAGACAAAGATATCTGCGCAAAGAAAGATGTGGGGCTACACTAGCAAGGGAAGCGTTCATAAATGCGTTATTTGTGAATTTTTTCAAAAATGAAGAGCAGTTTCTTATAGACTTCAATTGCAGTTCTTGGAAGATATTCATTTTTTATTTGTAATGCAGATTTATATGATTTGAGGTATATTTTTCGATAAAGTGTTACATTTTCTAGTATGAAATGACATGTATATTATATATGATTTTACTTCCATATATAGATATGTGCATTATTACCATCTACAAGCAGACCATCACAACAAATAAATTTATATATATGTAGAGATATGTTTACAATTTAAAAAGACAAAAGCATAGGACAAGAACTAGGAATATAAAATTCCAATAGATTAGTATGTTTATTCCAAAATGAAAGTATAAGGTAACATAAAAATTTAGCCTTGTTATGGGAAATGGCATATTAAATTACATAATATATGCCAATATATGATATTTATGTATTTTATATATATATACACACACAATTATTGATACAAATCACACTAGCTATTCCTAAAAAAATTATAAACTTCACTATTAAAAATTAGATAGTCTATTCCTCATTATTATCTTGTGGATATATAAAATATCAATATTTTTTAAATGAAATTCCAGTAGACCTATAAGTTTGGGTTTTCAATTCATGCTATACTCTAGTTTTCAACTATTTTTTGTATATAAGAGCAAATTTCAATCTATAATTATCTACTGAATTATCTCTTGTGTCAAAATGCAAGGTCCCATGCATATATTTTTCATTTTTCATAAACAAACCATGTCCATTATTTGTTTAAAATTTATAAAGATATTGATGAGAATTAAATTATTTTTTAAGGGATTTCCGGATGTGAACCATGTTATGATAGATGATTTTATATCCAAGAAAGTGATATGAGGCTTCATAAAATAATTCTTACTAAAATACAATTGACAAACATTTATTGAACTTTCATCTAGGCCAACATATATATGATTTGTAATATTTGTTTGTTAATAAAAATGATGGTCAATCTTCTCACCGAATGTTAGCATTGCATTTCTCTATATATTATTTGTAATTTCGTCGCCAATGTTTTTTAATATCTTTAAATGTTTTCATGATGTGATATTTTAGATGAATGAAGTGGAACTATATTATCTCTAGCAATTTCTGTATTGGAGAAATAACCATGACTAATATTTTTATAACATCCACGCTATATATTTTGGGTTTTTTAAATTTATAATGTAGTCATTTTATAAGAGGCAGTGGATGAATGTGATCCAAAACCTGTAATCTCATCCTCCTCCTCCGCAGCGCTTAGAGCTATCCACGTCTCCGCAATGGAATGGCAGCGATGATTCGACGATCCATTGATTCATTTATGCTCTCTCTGGCCTCCGATGACGACACCACAGACGTGTTGCATGTGATAACAATTCCTTTTACAGTTTTGGGTTGTTGAGAGAGGTCTCAAATTCTCATCAACACTCTCGCAATTGCATGCCATTGAAGCTGCAATTGGAAGGGAGGGAATCGCAGAGGGGTTAGGCGGAAATTTATTATGGTGGATTATTTGAAGGAGTAATTGGTACAAATTTTTGTTAGCACAGAATGATGCAACGAGTGCAGTGGAGGCGTGTCATTCAGCTCAAAGCCCCTCCGCCATGGCACATTCGAGTTCTAAGTTCGGTACCTGGTAAGATCATACTCTGCTTAAATGTTGTTAAAATTCTTGATAGGCCAATTTGTGCTGAAAATACTGAGAAATTTGTGTTTGTAAGGATTTTTGGGGTATGTGCACTTCAATGTACTCATCTGTCACCGATCAGCTCAATTTTGAGGTTTTAATGAGCTGTCATTAACCGGTAGAATGTCCTAAAGCATTTGAGAGAACTTCAAAATTGGAAGGCAAGGTGAAGGAAGAGTTTTAATTGAGTTGTTTCTGTGATAGCACAAATGAAGGTGACTCTAGGGTTCATTTTTCACAATATTCCAAGACGGATTGATGGCCAGCAAGATGAACTTCTGACTAGTTTGTAGCCAGAGCTAGGAATTGATTGCCCAATGTATGAGAGTTTACTGAGATTTCATTAATTGGTAGAATTTCCTACCATATATGCAATTTAAAAAATGGAAGGCAAGGTGAGCGAAAAGTTTAGATGAGAGGGTCTTCATCACCAATTTGAAGAAGGTGACTTCAAGGTTTTTTTTGCCACAATTATGCAAGACGGATTGATGACCAGCAGGATGATCTGCTGCCCTAATTTGAGATAGAGACTGGCATTGCCCACTATTTGATGTGAATGCTGAAGTGTGTAGAAAGGAGGGTTCTCTTTGAGGGTTTAATGAGACGTCATTAATTGATAGAATTTCGTACTGTATGTGCAATTTCAAAATTGGAAGGCAAAGGTGAGGGAAGAATTTAACTCCTGCCCTAATTTGTAGATAGAGATTGGCATTGCCCATTATTTCATGTGAATGCCAAAGTGTGTAGAAAGAGAGGGTGCTCCTTGAGGGTTTAATGAGATGTCATTGATTTGTAGAATTTTCTCCTTATGTGCAATCTCAAAACTGGGAGGCAAGGTGAGGGAAGTATGCATTTGAGAGTTTTTCTCAGAATTGAAGATGACTTCAGGGTATTTTTTTGCACAATTTTGGAAGATGGGATTGATGACCAGCAAGAAGAGCTGCTGCCGTAATTTGCAGCCAGAGCTAGGCATTGCCGGGTATTTGATGTGATTAATGGTGACGTGTGCAGAGAAAGAGGGACCCCTGGAATTGTATAAAGGCATGGTGGCTGGAGGAATGTTGCAGCATGATGCGAGACAGGAGAGCGTTGCCAAGGCTTTGGATCAGCTTCTTGGCAATATGAGAGAACATGAGAAGCAAATGAAAATCTATCAAGTAAGCTACTCTAAACAGGAATTTATTGCATTGTATAGTACAATATTCTTCAACAAGTCAATTAGGGTTTAGCCGGAGGTGGTGCAGTCATTTATTTATAAATCATTTTGGCAAGGTCTTTGAGTTGAAGCTTGGTGGATGGGAGAAGGCTTTGTCTGAAGATTGGTAACAATGAGGTGTCAACCAATGAGAGCTTGCCAGTTAACTATGCTTGGCATTCATACATGTACTGAAGGACTTTGATTCTTGGAAATCCATTCTTGACGGCAGATAGAAAGAGAACGTCCTTCAGAATATGAGTCATCCCATGTATACCTAATCCAACATGAAATTTTAGGTGGAGCTAAACAAGTGGATGTCAAAGAGGAAGGAAATGAAAGGAATCATCCTGGAAGAAGAAGCTACTGTGGAAGCGCGGCGACGGATACAAAACATGTCAGATGCTCAGAGAAAGAATCGGCTCACCCGGTGGTTCTCCAGGTGCTTCATATATTGTAACTCAAAATTCAAATGTGGTCATATTGCTGACCTCTTATCCTGGAAACTTTTGTTCCATTGAAACATTGTAGACAGCCTTCCAAACAGAAATCTAAACACTTTGTAGAGAATCTTAGAGGTTTTTGGGGTTGTTGGTGTGGGGGTATGTGGGGTCTACTTAGGAAGGCAAAGAACATTGCTGTTGAACCAGGTGCAGGTTTCTTGGTAGCACACATAGAGAGGGAGAAAAAACTTGATTCCTTAGTGGGCACACGACCACACGCGCCTTCTGCACCACAAGGAATCTACTTGTACGGGAATGTTGGTTGTGGTGAGTATTAATTATCCAATCTTCAAGCTATTTGTTGTGGTCATTTTTTATTTAACAACCCTTAATTATGTTCTTTCTGTATTTCCTGGTATTAACTGAGAATTTTTGGCCAGGTAAAACTCTCCTTATGGACCTGTTTTTTAAGTCAGCAGAGGGTGTGGTTCGTTACAGACGAAGAATGCACTTTAATGCGGTAAAGAGTCATTTTACATCATGTTGCAGGGTTAAAAAACACAAAACTCAAAATATGCTTTATTTTGTGCTCTATCTAGGTCCATGTGATTTTTGAGCATCATTATGTTTGACATAGAACAAATGAAGGAAGGGTGTAATCATTCAGCTACTCTTACTTTGAGATTGGGTAAAATTTGCGAATTTCTCTTGGATTAGGCAATGCTGGAGGTTCACCACCGCATGCACATGCTTTGGAGTCACGGGAGAAAGAAGAGACCACCCAAGTTGGACCAAAGTTCTGATTCGTCTGTAAATTTACCTGCTCTAACTGTAGAAGCTGCAGCTAAAGAATGGCTTGAGGCAGCCCAACGTTATGAATATGAGCAGCAAACAGAGAGTGCAATATTGGAGACCGTTGCAGATGAACTTCTTGCATCTGAAAATGATGTAGAAGGGGGTGCAAGCCTCCTCTGCTTTGATGAGGTGCAGGTAAGGTGGAGGTGCTAAAACTGTCACTTAAAGAGTTCAGTGTAGCTACAATTATCAGATCAATAGAACAATTGAATAATTCTTGTTAGCAATTGAAAAGCATAGACCAATATACTATAGTATGCCTTATTTGGATTCTGCATACAAAAGTTGTAAGGATTTGAAGGTTCATTGGTAGATGATCCAAAACCCATCACGGGAGCCTGATATTAAGATAGTGGACATCCTCAAAATCAATGTGTACTTTCTGTGCAAGATTTTAGGATGTTGGTTTTAGGTGGGTAAGTGGTTTTAGCATGCTCTTCCCAAGATTTTAGGGCGTTGGTTTTGTCTTGGTAAATATAGTCTGTTCTTCAATTAAATATTGAATGCAATGCTCATTCATCGAGTGGATTATCATACTGATATCAGCCATTATCTCATAGAGGCCACTGCTCTTTTTTATTCTAGAGAATCAGCCTTTTTTGACCCTACCCTGACGTACTTCTAATCCCATAAATTTGTTGGCTTCCTTGACTTTAAAATCGATTTCATTTCATTCACGTACACATTGTGTTTTGCAGGTTTTGGATGTATTTACAGCAGTTGCTTTGGCTGGCATTCTGGGGCACCTTTTGAGACGGGGAGTTGTTATAGTAGCCACCAGCAATCGTGCTCCCTGGGACCTAAACAAGGTGCTCTTCTCTTCTTCCTTTCTTTCTCTCTTTATTTATTTATTTTCATGCGTTATTTTGATAAGGATCACATACTATCATGTTGCTTCATGACTTGCTACATTGTCATTATTACTATAGCTAAGAAAATAGACAGTGGAATTTGTGATTGATTCCAAAGCATTTTCTTTTTTCTTCACCAGGAAGGCATGCAGAAGGAGTTGTTTGCTGTTTTTGTGAATGAAATCAACCGTCATTGTCAATCTCTGCTTGTTGGCACTGATACAGACTACCGCCGTCTCATGGCAACACCTTTGAAGGTACAACAAGTGTGCATAATTGCTCACTTTCTTTTGCGGTCACTCAATTGTTACTTGATTTTTAGGCACTGCACCAAATATATTTGTAACTTACACATGTAGATGATCTTCTTTCCTTCAATCCCCTCCTCTAACCTCTAAAATTTGTCCCTGCAATTCTTGATAGATGCATGTGCATTCAAGTTTTCTTAAGTGCTGAGTTTAGGTCAGGGTGCCCTCTGTTCTTTTCCAGTCCCGCCTAAGTGGTATGCACAAGTGTTGGCCGGTTATCAACCTCGTTATCGCGCGGTTATGAACTATGGGTATCTGAGTTTCAAGAAACTAAACTACAGCCATTATAGGTATCTGTCGTGTAGAGAATTTCAAGCATAATTGTCACTGATAACCTTTTGGTAGTGGAGATATTATTGACACTAGTGTTGGTGGGCAGGGGGAGCAGACCCATTACTTTTGGCCCCTGAACAGCCAAGCCCAACTAGAGCTGGAGAAGCTGTGGGATGACATAACAACACCAATTATTGAAATGTCCAATGCCTCCTTTCGGTCTGACTGCATACCCGTGATGTTTGGAAGGTGATACTTTTCAGAAACTTGAGAAAATTCTAGAATTTGTCAAGAGGTCCATAAGAACTTGAATAGAGCTTCAGAATTTCCCTTGAGCTTTATTATCTAGATAAAACATGTTTTGCTGATAAGTTCAATTGAGCTGATTGTGGAGTTCATCATCAAATACAATTTTATGACCCTGAGTTCTTGTTAGGTTCTTAGGCTAATTCAGGTCAATTTATGCTGATTGGGCTTATACAGGTGTATTTCTAGCAAGTTCAATTTCATGACATAGTTGTCTCATGTTTGAGGTAACAGGTTTTTACAGGTCCCAGAGAGCTGCAATGGTGTTGCTCGATTTACCTTCGAAGAAGCGTGTAGTCGTCCAGTGAGCTCTCTTTTACCTCTTTTTTCCTGGTCTACAAGTATGCCACAATTTCTGATAAATGGAAGTATGTACATCAATTTCCTGGTCTACAAGTGTGCCTGTTGTTAGTTACCCTATCTAACTTTAACTCATCCTTCAAGTGCACTTCTCAAATCAGTTGAATACCTTAAGCTTATTGAAGATTTGGATTCAAATACACAACCTGGGTGCCCTTGGATGCAAACACATACTTAGTATTTCAATTATCAATGTCACGTATGAGTTTTTATTTTGATTTTCTCCTTGACACAAGATAATGCACTAAATAAGATTTCAAATCCAAAATAATGTGATTATAATTTTAAGACTTGGTGAGGCTTGTAGAAATTGTGTATATAGGTCGTACATCGAGCCCCTTGGTCCATTAAGGGAGAAACTCTTACATTGAAGAACCATGCAGGTTGGAGCAGCGGACTACATAGCTCTGGCTCAACAGTATCACACAGTATTTATCACAGATATCCCAATCATGAGTATGCTCATGATTGATAAGGTATGTTCCTTTATTTCCTTAAAGCTGTTGGATAAAATTCAGCCACATGACCCAAGAAAATAGAGAGCCCATTCTTACTCTAATCATAGGCAACAGCTCCTTAAACAAGTGACGACCTTGTGTTTTTTACAGAGATATCCTCAATGCGAAGATGTTTACAATGACTTCAATGTGGTTTTTCTTTTTCAGGCTAGAAGATTCATAACATTAGTGGATGAACTCTACAATCACCACTGCCGGCTTATTTGTAGTGCTGCGGGACCACCTGATGATCTCTTCTTGGGCACAATTGATGGGCCAATTATTGATTTGGAAAGGTTGGACAATATTGACATTCTTGGCACCAATGCTGCACTACTTGTGAAGGCTGAATGTAAATTAGAAAAACCACCGGCTTTTGAGGGATTCTAATGAAAAGTATGCATTTTCTGGTTATAAGGTATATATGGTAATGATGGATTGAAAGGGTTTTCTGAAATGGTACGATTCATTTGTGCAGGTCCTTTTAGCTCAGGTCATTTGAACTATCTGGGTGTCTCCGCTCATGGAGCTTGTTAGGCCTTTTAGGCCAACTTTCATTTCGTCATTACCATATTTGTCTTATAACTAGAAACGTCTCTATCTGTCATACTAAATCCTTTCAATCCTTTGTGGTTTCTGTACCTAAATATTTTCTTGTCCACCAATTATGCCAGAGGTGCTCTCTCGGCTCATCAAGTATGGTGAGTCGAAATGCAGTTGATTGAGAGGGCCTCTGTTACATTATCGGTGGGCAATAAGAATTTTGAATATATATGGAATTTGGAGATGGGACGTAGTAGCATGTGGTCTTGCTTGAAAAGAGCAAAAAAGAGCCAATTGCAGAGGTCTGTTTTTGGCTCCATGAGTGGAGATGCTCTTATATGCACCATTTGACTTGTAGTGGTGAGTTTGAAACTGTATTAGGACATCATTTGATGATTGATCCTACTTTTTCCTCAATCTGCAGCTTACAGTTTGAAACTGAAGCAGAAGGCAGCCGATTACGCAGAGATGTAACAGTGCAAGGTGGTGTAGCTCCAGTAGGCTCCACACGGACTGAGAGGGTCAGTCTCCAATCCATCCATTCAGGACGAGAGGAGATGTTTGCCTTCCGTCGCGCGGTAAGTTTGGCATTGACACTTTTGCTTTTCCTAGATAGAGGGATAGATATAAACGCTTCCCATGGAATTAAGCATAATTGAAGAGCCTCTTTGCCTGCAGGCTAGTATCACCTATTGACGAAGGGCTCTACAATTGCTTGTCCCAAGAAGAATGAAAGAAAGAAAGATGACTTTGATGTTACCACTGACATAAATTTTGATGTTGCTATATCTTCGAATTTGTCTAAGGCTATATGTAATCACAAAACAGGCATCACGAGAATTAGAGGACCATTGAAGATTATTGTCTCCTTTCAAAGGTCAACACCTTGGATGGTGGGTATGACACACCGGTATTGGTTGGAAGACGTCCGGTTCACCTGGATACCCCCACTATGATTGGGTGGGGCCATAGGTGGTGGGGTGCATTGGAAAACAAGTCCTAGGAACATCACCGAGGACTATTCCAAGCTTAGGCAACTTAACCTATGAGTCAACATGGGATATGGGTTACAGTCTTGGGTTTAAGCTACCCCTCTTGTCCTAGATAGGTAGATATAAATGTCTACTTCATGGGGAATCAAGTATAATTGCAGAGCCTCTTCTTCCGCAGGCTACTGTGACCTTTTGGTACCGCTCTATGATCAGTTTTCCTAATGGTACATCACATTTGGGTCCTTGGCCCAAATCTTTGACTAATTGGCCCTCTTGTCTAGCAGGTGTCCAGACTGTTAGAGATGCAATCACCGATTTACTTGCAAACACTCGACTGTCACCCAAAATATGAGAAACCAAGCACCGGCACCAGCACATCGACTGAAGGTTGAAAATGGAGGATGATTTTTTGCCCATCAATTTCTTGAAGCTTTGCCAGTAACATAATTGCAATATGGAAGGGGTTAGAATCAATGCCATTTACACACCTGCACTCGATCCCAAGAATTTGATAGCACCTTTCAATCTGTTAAGAATCACTGAAATCTCATGCTAATTTCATGCTAGAGGAAGCAGCAAGGCATTGAGAGATGTTTGGTAGTTTGATAGTTTCTGTCAAGCTGTCATTTATTGGCATACATTATTTGGTCAATTGTGTGACCAATTCTTCACAAATAAGGTGCTGACCCAGCAACATTACATAATTTAGTGGTCGTCACCATATCAGGGAGGACAGTGAGCAAGGTGAAGTGGACTTGGTACTGCATGTCGATTCTTTCAACAGTCTCTTTAAGTTACTCTAAATTATAGATAGCCTCATCAGTAACTCGCAATCCTGTGTTTCTAGGTCTGTCCAACTAAGCCATTCTGATGTGAAATATTGTAAAAGGCTATCAGAAAGAAAAGAAAGACGACTCTGATGTTGCCACCGGTGTGAATTATGATATTGCTTTGTTTTCAAGTTGTTTCAAGTCTATATGTAATCTCAAAATGGGCAGTAGAAGAATCAGAGGAGCCCCCAAAGAGTACTGCCTCCTTTCAAACGTGAACATCTTGAACGGGCACAGACAAGTCAGCTAGCACCTATCTTCCCCAAGGGCAAGTCCCTAGGTTCCCACATGGTTGGTTGAAAATATCCAGTTTTCTTTAACATCCCCATTAAGCCTAGATGGAGCATAGATGATAGGATGCACTAGAAATCAAGTGTTACGATGGTGCTCTCATCTGAGGACTATTCTGGCCTTAGGTGGCTTAACCTCAGTTCCCATGAGATCTGTGGTAAGGCCTTGGGTTTAAGCCACCCAACGCTATCAAACAATTTTATCATCAATTTATCATGAATTTGCTCTGAGGCAAAAGTCTGGTGTTTTCCTTCTGATAGAAATGATGATAGTGACCAATCTTCACAGCTTTAGTACACACTTGCTGCTAGGAACTATAATGCCATCAGAATGTTGTCAGAGAGCAATAACCTACATAATGTTGAGCTGAATTTTTGAAACGACGAATTGAACTAATTTCAGGCTGCACCCTTCCAAAAGTCTTTCATAAATGAAGCTGTCTTCACACTGTTGATGCCTATAATTTCACTCGAGTATGGTTTTGGAAGTATAGGGTAATGCACAGACCTTGCATGCCCTTTCACTCGTAAGTTTGTTCTGATAGGGTTCTTACCGGTGTAAGACTGTTATTCGGGACACCTGCTTCTGGTTGGTGTGTGATTAGGTGAGGATCAAAGAACAAACATCATAAAGGCACCTATAGGTGTGTGGCCGATTCATCTGAATCGACTTGGACTCGACTAATCCAAGGTCTTTAGAACTAATTCTGGTGTCAAATCAACCCAAAAAAAGTAACCTTTGAGTTGCATACTATTTCAGAGCTTTTATGTTGGATGAATGAGAGGCACACTCGTAGACGATGATAACTCCCTCTCTCCGTCCGTAGTACTTGTTCTTCAGACCTACTACAGTAATCTATTCACTTTTGCTTCGAATATTTGTGTCTACGTTATTCATACTTTACAAAAGCTAGTAGATCAGCCACTGCGGCTCTTGTACGATTATTAAAGTTTTTGTGGTTCAGCCATTCAGACAACAGATGCCTTAGTCTCGTTCATATACAGACTCGAGTATAAGTACGTGTAAAAGTTCACCCTCGAGGCATCATATTCTGTGCTACCAACATGGCTCTACTCATACCGGCTGCCCTTGCATTGATGTTGTCGAAAGCTGGTGCCCTTTACACATGCGAGTCCTGATGTTCTACAATTGAAAAGTTTCTTCCAAATCTACGAGGGGACCTAACTACACTAAACTAACCATTGTACTTAGTGTCGTATCGTATTTCATGTCATTGTGTGGTAACTTTTCTTACGACACTTCTTGTGAATAACTTTTTTTTAAAAATTCATCTACTTTTGGTGTTTTGTGTATTCTAATGTTTATGTAATGAAAGATTGTCATGGATGAAGAATCATTAATGAATGAGAATAACTGTTACATTGCACAAGGAATGATGAATAATGTTAGGTTTACATTTAATGTTGGTGACACTACATGGGTGGTTTACAATTAGTGATTTGAGCCACACAAATAGAATGGGTGACACCAAAGGCAATATTTGGTGTAGTTGATAAATTTTAAATGTTGTGATGATGAAGGCAATTACATAGATGAATCTTGACAACATCCATGCTCATCCAAATACTGGCATATATTAAATGGTCACTTACATATTAAATGGGCTCTCATTCATGGCGGACAAACTTTGCCATCATCTTTCTCCCTTTCTTGTCATCTTTCATGATGGTCTAGGCCTCCAACGCAGCAATTTCATCCCATCCAATTAGTATCTGCCCAACTTAACTTTAAACTGAACCGGAGCTACGTATATTACCCCAATTAGTGTGTGTTACTATTTGGAGTTATGCAGTGGTATAACTGTTTAATGAGAATGTAATATTCTACCAAGCAAAGTCATTGATGTTCTCTAATGTCCGAACAACTTATTGAACTTTCGTTAGTAAAGATTGAATTCTTAAGTAAGACATTATTGCATTGCGTAACTCCGATTAGTAACACCTAATAATTGGGATAATCAGATGGTTCAACTAAAAGTCATAGGGCAATATGGTAACTTAGATGGTGCTAATGACTAACACCCTGTCTACAACTTGAACCCTAAAAGTATCACACAAGAAGTATATGTTTCCTAGTATGAGCATGTCCAACACTTTATCATCAGGCTCAAATGTTGGTTTGGGTCATCTATCACTCATAATTTGAACCTAAGTTATAGATTTTGTATATGGCATGTGTTGAATTCCCTTGTCAAATGTTAATAGAAATTATTTAATTTTCATCTAATAATAGTATATAGGCTTGACCCCTAAAGGCCTACAAGGACATTTTGTCCATGGCTTCAACACGCCATGGATCATGTTCAAAAATAAATATTTTTTAGCCATTTTCTTCCTAGTAATCACTCATACTACCTATTAAAATTGTTTGTCACCCCCTAATGCTTGATCATGAAATTGCATGCATGGATACTCTCTATAGCTCATGAAGTGTTCACATCTCAAGAGACATTTTGACAAATATGATCACTTCAAGGTCATATTATGCTTGCAACTCTCCACCAATCTAATGTATAATATTTGTAAATTCAACCAATCTTATCAAGTTTCTCATCACAAAAATGATGAATTGCAAATCGACTTACTCTTGAATTCATTCTAAAGAGAGAACAAACCTATTTGTTGTGATTATGAACATATGGATGTGATCTTTCAACAGTGTCTCACAACTTCTGTGTTTTTGTAACATTTCTCAAGCAACCCTTGTCAAATTCGTTATTTTATAGCACATCTTAGAAAATGCTTCACCCCTCATTTCCCTGCAGGCCTTTAATAGGAATTAAAGGGATGGTTTTTACTCGGGGGGTGGACTCTTCATGCCATGTATGAACTAATGTGAGTGTAGAAAGGGGTAAAATTTGTGGAGGCATTACCATACAAAGTATACATAAGGGGCAATTTCGTTTTTTTCCCTCTAGTGCGTACATTTAAAAAGGCTATTAAAATGTTGAAAGAAAGGTACATGTACAAAAAGGGGGGGGGGGCAGGGTCCTAAGGTTAAGAGAATTTTTTCATAACAAAAAGTGTTGGTTTCGTCCAATTTATGTTTTCATCCATTGTTGTCATATGGCAATAGTCCCTAATAACTACCCTATCCCTTGTTAAATTTTGCATTTGGATTTGGGGTTTTTACAACTCGGAGACTCTTGGTGCACCCATCGCCACCCTTCAGTTTTGCTTTCCAGATTGTGGCTAAGTTATTGTCCTCTTTTCTTTGTTTGTTTGATGCGATCTTTGACTTACAGTGACTCACAAAAGTACTCGGCCACTACTTGTGAATCCATTTGGCATGCAATTGTAGAGAGAGGTTAATGAAGCCGCCTCCCAAATTAATTAGGGTTAATCAACATCATTTAATGCAGTATTAGGTGGCTTCCTTTGGGTAATCCAAGTGGTACATTTTTGTGGGAGTGGTTCAAATAATCTCAAGGGTGGCCAACTACATATGTTGACAATAGTGACTTCTTCTTCCACTTGTGTTTCCATTGAGTGTATAGATCTTTGAGAGCTTCCAATAGTATGAAGTTGAGAGTCTTCACATTTCTAGCGGTCACAATGAAAAAAACAAGTTTTCATGAGCGTTCCCAAGTCATAGCATTGAGTGAGCAAGGATTTTCACAACATTTCATAGCCGGCCATCTTCACATTCCTCGTAGCACAGTTGGCCACATTCTAGTTCGGTTCAGAGAAAATGGGGAGGTATCTGATCGTCCAAGATCTGGGAGACCACGTCTTTTGAGCATTCGGGATGAGAGGCTTGCTATGAGGACTCTCAATCAACCGAAATCAGGGATTGCGGCAACTATAGGTCATAGTTTGAGAGCTCAAGGTCTTTTGTTTGTCTGATGAGACTGTCCGTAGAAGTTTTCGGAGGCAAGGGCTTAGTGCTAGAGTGAAGAGGAAGAAACCATTGTTGACAAAGAGGCATAGGCAGAAGCGTTTACAGTGGGCGAAGGTTTCACAGGATTGTGATGTAGAAAACTGGAGTCATGTCATTTGGTCAGATGAGTCCAAGTTCAATGTTTTTGGTTCAGATGGTGTCAATGGTGTAGGAGAAATCCTACAGAGCCTCTTCGTGATTGTCATGTGCAACATACGGTTAAACATGGTGGAGGTAGCATCATGGTATGGGGATGCATGAGTTGGGCAGGTATAGGAAACCTTCATCGCATTGATGGCATTATGAATTTGCAAGTTTATCTTGACATTTTACATTCGCAATTGTTGGGTACTATTGAGAGACAAGGTCTTAATGAGGCAGAAGTGACTTTTCAGCATGATAACGACCCGAAGCATACATATGGTCTTGTACAACAATGGCTAGGTCTACATGATTTCTCTATGATGGAGTGGCCACCACAATCTCCCGACCTAAATCCTATTGAACACTTGTGGAATGAAGTAGATATATGCTTACGATTGTTTGGTGATTCACCCAAAAGTAGATATGACTTGTGGAAGAAGATCCAGGTTGTTTGGCAAAACATTGAAGTAGAATTTGTGTAGAAGCTAATCCGCACAATGCCAACAAGGGTGGTTGATCTTCTTGCAGCTAAGGGTGGATACACACGTTGGTAGACATGTAGTTGTTGTACATATGTAGCATTTGCTACTTACTAGCTTTTCATTTCGAGTTTTCTTTGTGTTATCATGATTTCCTACTTAATCAACATAAATTCTTGGCCATGCTTTTTGCATACTTCTTTCAATTTCTTTTTACCATTTCGATTTTTTTTTCACAAATTTTTGATAACATGTTCTCGGCAACTTGTATGGTATCTATGACAAATCTTGCTTATTATTTCTCACTAGTCTAAGAGCTTTTGTCCAATTTTCACGATCACAGGCAGCGGCCAAGTACTTTTGTGAGTCACTGTACATCTTCTGGATGGAAAAGTGTTTGATGACTTTCTCGTTGGAATGTGAAAGTGGATTGTATATGTAATAAGGACCGGTTTATTTCATGATTTATATTTTGTATATATAGAGGAGACATTTATCACATGAAAATGAAAAGCTTGAGTCCATTATCTAACCTACCATTAATACATATACATTTGTTTTCTCGATAAATTTCTTGTATATAGGAGGTTAAAATTCACAGTGACCCACACACGTCAGGCTGGGGCGAACCAACCCCTATATTCGTACCTTACCGGGGAGGGCGAACGGCTAGGGATTCGTGGCACTCACTTAAAATCAACCATCCTACATATCGTGGATGAAGTGGCTCCAATACAAAAAGACCCCCTATGAGGTTGAGGGCCGATTCATTCAAATGTGACATCACTAGACATCCGGTAAGGTACCAATGTATGGGTCGGTTCGCCCTGGCCCACACGTCACTTAGGTTTCCAATGAAGAGTCCACCCCCACGAGGTTTTTAGCACCATCTACTAACTTCAGCCACTCATTAACCTGGCCAGCCGGGCTGCTACTCTACTACATTGTCTACTCCAGTTTTGAGTGCAACCAATAATGGCCACGGGGACAAAATGAGTTCGCACCATGCATTTGACACATCCTTTCTCACGTTTAAAAAGCGCACAAAATCATACCGGAGCACATGCTTCATGTAGCTGCAAGCCAACCAAAGTTTCTCGAATCGCCACTTCCATGCATTATCCATGCATACTGATGAAAAAAAGCGTGTGGTCACTGGTGGTGAATTGGTGGTTGACATTTTGGTTGACCGAGTTCAATTTTTCTACTAAGTATGTTGAGGTGGAGGTGAGGTTCAAAGTTGCCTTGGTGAATTCCTGGGTTAATTAGGGCCACTTCACACACGAGACTGAGAGCCCGTGACCACTACACTTCACGCACTCTCATTGGTGGAAAAGGCGAAGCCGGTCCAAGTTTGCTTCACACTACGCTTGAGGGACCAACGGAGTATGTGAATGCATGATGGATATAAAGTCTACATGGATTCCTACATGGCATCGAATGGATCATGTTTCTTGGTCGCTTGGACTATTTTCAACAAACCACCTCTTGGAGGTAGGCCTAACACAAAACTGGGAGACCATGGCACTCCGAATGCTCACAACCGTTGATTTATTATGTTTTATCATGTGTGACAACCCCGCATGAATAGAAATTCAATGAAATAGCATTTGGTCGAGGGCCCGATCACATATGACTTCACACTACACTTGAGGATATGTGACCACATTACATGATTTTGGAGGTGTCTTGGGATGGCCTTTGGACACTTCTTTTGGGCTCTCACAATTTCATGGTCACGGCTCTTGGCTCATGTGTGAAGTGGCCCTTAGACACAGACATGGAGGTTGCAACATGCACTTTAAAAAAAAAAAAATGTGCTCACCATTGTGATGGAGGCAACACTTGCATAGGGTGAGTTTCCATGTTGGCCGCTTGCCCACTAGATTCTAGAGATAGTGTGAGTTGGAGGTGTTCACATGTAGATAAATACAAACCATTAGCCAACCATATTCTGGTGGCCTACAAAAGTGAGGAGGGCCGTGGACGTAGGCCGCTAGACTTCCATGTGCCCACTAAAACACCTTTTAACCTACAAGTGCCAGTCAACAAAGGATTGAAGACCGGTTTTAGGAGGAGGAGGTGGTTTTAACCTGGAGAAGGAGGTTAGTAGGTGGGCCAGGATCTGAGAAGATGAGAGTAGCTAGTTGGCACATATGAACCCTACTCCACAAGATTCCATCTACATTTGGACAAGTTTGTCCTTATTCCGGGCCACTAGAATCTGGTGGGTGAGCAACCTACATGGGAACTAACCCTTAGCACACAATCCAATTAATGAACAAACATGGACAATGAGCTTATAATTCATGCTGGTTCTCGGTGAATGCTAGAGTCCTCCGAGTCTTTGTATTATTATTATTATTATTTTAAAGAAATTGAGGCACCTGGGCAATCACAACCACCAACCGAATTTCTTCTCTGAAGCAAATTCTTCCCACTTTTATCCAATATCCTTGTGGGAGATAGGATGCGTGCCTATGGGAGAAGGTGCAACTCAACATCTCCTAGAAATGATGGTGTTCACCAATGTTGGACATGTATATATTAAGTGAATGCATATGTATCTATAATAACCATCAATAAAGGTATCATAGAACCAAACTCTGGGTATAAAATTTATATTGCTAGTTGAATATTGATATTTGGTAGGTATGTCAAGGAGAGAAAATCTTTGTAAACCCGACTTATTATTGGGGCCAATGCTATTCTAAACCATAAGATATTATGTAAATCTTATTAGATATGAAAGATTCTTGTTGGTATATAGACCCGAATGATAACAAAAACAAAAATATTGTCAAATACCGTTACCCTAATAGTATCAAAAATTACGGACTCCTCATTATACATACCCAATTTGTTTTAAAAAAAGAAAAAGAAAGTAAAGACAAGTCAATACCAATCCAACATTGATCTTCGCCACTATAACAAGAACAAATCATAGTGGCGAGATGCAATGACTTTACTGAAGCTTTTTATAAATGAGGATGGAACATAAAGGATGTTAACATACGTAACCGGTTGGACTTGGAAGCACTCGTCTGATTATAAAGTTATGCCCAAAAATCTCCCTGGACACTGGTGGAAGAGCTCCTCACATCATCCGACTACGGCTGGGGCGAACCAACCCCTATATTCGTACCTTACCGGGGAGGGCAAACGGCTAGGGATTCGTGGCACTCACTTAAAATCAACAATCCTACATATCGTGGATGAAGTGGCTCCAATACAAAAAGACCCCCTATGAGGTTGAGGGCCGATTCATTCAAATGTGACATCACTAGACATCCGGTAAGGTACCAATGTATGGGTCGGTTCGCCCTCCCCATCCGACTACCCAGTTCGGAGTGGTTGAATTTGATGACCAATGACAAGCAACAACAACAGACGCCAGTGACTCAATTCAACTCCCGACTCTCATTCATGGCATATACTTTGTCGCACTTTGTGCCAAATTAAAAGCCGGGCCGGCC
This sequence comes from Polytrichum formosum, assembly GCA_964035585.1. NCBI lineage: Eukaryota > Viridiplantae > Streptophyta > Polytrichopsida > Polytrichales > Polytrichaceae > Polytrichum > Polytrichum formosum. The sequence continues at coordinate 75,889,292 of OZ037936.1, forward strand.
CTACCGCCCATTCGGCTACCTTACCAGCCTCACACGGGTGGTGGGCTTCGGGACAAAGCCCCAAAAGAAAATTCATGACCACAAATCAGTCATCTGCACATAAAAAATAGATTGCCTAGCCTAGCCTAGTCAAAAAGAAGAAGGGGGGTAGCTACTATACCTTCACATGGTTAGTGTTCACATGCATTGTGGCCCACACCATCATCATCAACTCTCCAAAGTTTTTTGTTTTTATTTTGGATCGGTCGGACGGAACTACTTAGATAACATCTTGGGTAGAGAAATAAAGAGACCGACGAAAGCAGCAAAAGTTCCATCAACCGGGCCACTTTTGCACCATACTCCCCTACATCATGAGCAATCTTCCCGTGCTCTGAGCTTGAAGTAAAGGGTTGACAGACTAAATTAATGGATTAATTGGCAGCTGAAATATTGGGTTGAGGCAGGCATGCAGTAGTGCTAGTGTGTGGCCAATTTCGAGGTTGACGTGTTAGAGAAAATTACGTGAGCTAGAAATTTATTAGTAGAATCCGGGGAGGACTTGCTTGCAGCGCCTACGTCTCACTTTTGAGAGCATTTTCTGTCCAGATGTAATTTTGTGCTATAACTTCAACTCAGAAGGTAATGCATCCACTCTAGGAAGCTGAATCTCTCTCTACTTTGAGGTTCTGGTGGTCTTGTTGTGGTTTTTGTTGGCAATGGAATGTACAATATGTTTCCTTTGTCTCCAATTTAAAGAGAAGAGAAGAAAAAGTGGAAGTCAGGTAATGCGTAGGTGCAGCATTTTTGGGGAGTTGTGCAAGTCTCAAGAGCCTGGCTTGTCGTGAAATTATAGAGACAGGAATTAGTAGGTCACATCGACTAACGATCTCAAACACTGCATAGGTTATGTACTATATATCTTCCTGGGAAACTTTCAATTTCAAGAATTTGACATTTGTGGATTTGCCAGTGAAATACCTATGTGTGCTACTAACACGTGTGAATTGAACTATAGAAGATTTTGCGGATGACTGAATTAGTAGGTGGCAGATAATTGAGCGTTGTATTTACTTTGTGAGCCTTAGTTGCAGCTTCCTGCAGAAACTTGTAAGATCTCAAAGGACGTTCGATGTGAGAAATTATCAGTATGGACGATGACAGTTTATGCTTTCAGGCTGCCTGGAAGGCTTTGTGTATTCTCGAGAGGGCTTGGAAATGATTTATCAGTTACAATTTGGAGGTTAGTCTGGCGATCATATTGTCCCAAACTAGCGCAAGCAATTTCGGACTCGTCAGTTTCAAAGGAGAAAACAAAGGTTTTGAAGAAGATCGGGGATTGAAGACACTGGCACTCCTAATATGTAAGCTCCTAGTCTTCTGCCTCAGAATTTCTGGTTGAGAGATTGATTATTTCTCGGTTAAAATTCCACAGGAAATGCAATAAATTTGGGGAAGATCTCCAAGGATTGTCTTGCTGGACTGTCCTAAATTCCAATGTGTACACCTTCTAGTCATAATCTGCTTGCTTGAACACCGAGTATAGATGTGGATTTTCTATGGAATGCCAAATTGGCAAATCTCGCAAGTCACTCTAAATGCTGATGATATTACACAGATTGAAAAAAAAATTCTTATTTAAAATTCCACAGGATTTAATGCAATAAATTTGGGGAAGATCTCCAAGGATTGTCTCTCTTGCTGGACAGTACTCATGTAATTTAATAACTTCCTCTCGTGCTTGCTTGGACATCCAGAATAGATAGATAGATAGATAGATAGATAGATACGAGATTGCAGAAATCGTCGTAGCTGCTTCACGAAATAACAACTCAATTACCTACTTACATTTGTGGTTTAGGCGACTCAGTTTGGAGGATACAGAGATTCATAATCACTCACTTTAAATACTCACAGGAAATAAATTTGGGGAAGATCTCCAACGATTGAGAGCTGGACAGTACTATTCATGTGTAAGCTTCTAACCAAAGTCAAGTACAGCTTGCTTGGACGTCCAGGATAGATAGATACGAGATTGCAGAAATTTTTGCAGCCGCTGCACGAAATAACAAATGGTTACTTTCCCCCTGTGGTTTGGACGATTCAGTCTGGAGGAAAGAGAGGTCCATATTATCTCACTTAAAATCCCACAGGAGACTCAATATAAATTTGGAGAAAATCTCCCACGATTGACGAGCTGGACCGTACTAATGTGTACCAAACCTCCAGTACAAATACTATCGTAGATTCCATTCCTGAGATACCAAATTGTTTTGCTTAATCTTGTGGTTTGCTCTCTCTCTCTCTCTCTCTCTCTCTAAACTGAAGTGCAGTGAAGATAGAGTCGGCGATGTCTGTCGTGTGTAGGTTGACGAACAGAGCAACGTGAGCAGGAGAATCGACATGTCCACTACTTCGGAGCCGTCGTCGAGCCGACGCACAGCATTAAGTTATTGGAAGCACGCGAAATCGAGGTCGGAGTCAGGCAGTCGGACCACTAGAGGCTCAATTGAAGTTTTCGGCGGGGCTCCACGTCTTCTTCAAGAATCAGAAGCAGCAGCAGGTCGCCAACATCATCATGTCTCTCGCTCATGGACGCAAGTGGATGCAGAGCAAGATCCATTACCCCCAGGTGCCTGCAGAAGAAACTGGGAAACTTTTAGAACAAAAACAATCTGACATTAATTCATGCTTCAGGAGATGGATGATCCTTGGAGGTAGTAGACTTGTGGAGATTCGAACGAACAAAGTCTTCTTCATCTATCAGTTCATTTAGGGTAAAATTCAGTAAACTTGAAGCTAGAATGATCCGGCCCTCAATGAACCAAAATAGGTCGCTCTTCATTCAATTCAACATTACCTTCAAGCGTCAGTGCGCCACAAGTGGATTCAACAAATTGTTGATAATATTAGAGTTACCCTAACCTTTGGAGGTAGTATGGAGGTTGGAACGAAGAAAACAAGTCTTCCTTCATCAGTTCGTTGAGGGTGAAACTCAGTTGGTGCTAAAATGATGTGGTCCGCAATAAACCAACCTAGGGTGATCTTCATTCAATTCAAGCATTACCTCCGAGTGAATTTAACAATGAATAAAATCATTTATGCTAGAGTTATGATGATTTCTTGAACTGGACATTTGATGCTGCAGAAGCCGCTGCATCGTCGTCCCAAGGTGCACTATGGGTGGGAGTGGACGTGTCGCTTGCAGAATTGCACCAGAAGGCGCCCGGGAATCTCAAATCCTCCAAGTCTGCTGCACAACTTAGTAGCTTGAAGCTGGCGCAGATTGAAAAGTCCATCTCCAACAGGGCGATGGTGGTGGAAGGGTTGCACGGAAAGAAAAATTCTTCTTCCAGGCCCTTGAAGTCTGATTCATCGAGTGTGAGTAGCTCGCACACCAAGTGGCGTACTAATTCAGCTTCGAACGAGGTAAGATTGTTAAACCGTAACAATATTTGGTCCTGGCACGGTCCACCATCTCTGTGCACAATTATTTCGTTGTTCGGGTCCTCTGTCTATGGAAACTTGATACCTTACCAGGATAATTGATTCATTACCAAGGATTTAAGCAGTGGAAGCCTGAAAAATGAGACCAGACTGAATCCATCGCCACATTTGCTCAAGTGGATTCAGCTAGTTGCGATAAAACAAGTACAAAAAAAGAAATGAAGAAAGTTGCTCCTGAAGGTTGCGATCTCTAATTATGAGTGCACACAAACGCCAGCCTTCCATTTCTCAAGCATCTTCGGGAGTGTTCGCTTCAAATTCAACTTGCGGCAAAGGGCGCTTCCTTGTTTCCTCCCTGGAATGAACCCACCACCACTAGCAAGGTGGTTTGTGATGTTTGCTTCTTCTCATGCCTCATTTCCAATAACCCCGTAGGCTCACATTATCATTCACCGACGATTTGAGTGTCCATAACTTAAACCTGCATTGATCAGGTCACGATAATACCCACCACTCGACGACATCGATAAGTCGAAGCTGTCTCTCCCACATCTCGCCGATTTTCTTTTTCTTTTTCGTGTTTTTGGATCTCTGCTTCTTCTAGATAGTGCCCCCATTTTCAGAAAGACCCATCTCACATTGCGACTGACCACCCCCACCTGTAATCCCTCCCTCGTCAAATCCCTCGAGGATTTGACGAGGTGACCGCGAGGCCAGTAAGTAACTCCTCTCAGTTGGCGAAGTCAGTCGAAGCTGTCTTCACATCTCACATTTTTCAATCTGTTTTTGGATCTCTACTTGTACTAGTGCCCCCATTTCCATCTCAAAATGGTACTTACCGCTCTTGTTTGTAACCAAATCATTCATCGGGAGTGTCATGTGACATTCAACTATCTGTAGCACTTGCAGCATGGTTTGGAGCTGCTAACCCATTTCTGAGAAGCATAATTTGGGAGAGCTCTACTTTCCCATTATAAGCATTATTAAGACTATGAATTCTATGAAACTTTGTAAATTTTCTTACAAGTGAAATTGAACACCTAAGGGGCCTGGATGGTGGCCCCTTGCATCTAATTAGTCTAAAATTGACATTCGAAAATGCAAAATGACACATTTGTGAAATACACTCAATGCCCTCTTTCCAGGCATGTTTCTCCTATTTGTTGAACGAACAAATCATCATTTCATTACAGGTACTCGAAGCACTGATTTAGAAACACCTGATCTAATAGGGAGAGTTGCCACCCCGAGATGTGAATGCCAATAAACTGATGTGCGTATTTAAGCAGGTGACGAAACCCGTAACCCTAATTCCCAGCCGGCGATCGGACGAGTCGAAGGCGTCGCAAGAAGAATTCATGGCGGAAAGGGCAGCGGAGTGGGGACTGGTGGTGAGGCGATCCAGTGAGCCCGTCACTCCACGATCGGCGCTGGCCAGCACTCGGAACTCGGATTCGGATCAGGATCAGACTTCTTACCGGATCGGCCCCAATCCCAGGAAAGCGGCCGGGTCATCCTCGGACGCGCGACCAGCCCGGGTAGTCTCCGATGATCAGGAGGCGGCGGCTGCTGACAAACGAGAGAATGAGACTACTAATGCTACTGGAATATTAGTATGTGGAGGCGGGCAGGATCCGGAGGATGAACGTGAGCCGAGCGGAGTGACGCAACAAGTACCAGCCCCAGTGGCGATCATCGATGAGCTGCAAGGGGCGTTGTCGACATTCCAGCAGACGTTTGTGGTGTCGGATGCGTTGCAGCCTGATCTCCCCATCATGTATGCGAGTGCGGGATTCTTCTCCATGACCGGCTACTCGCCCCGCGAGGTCATCGGCTGCAACTGGTGCTTCTCAATCCCTTTCTCCCTTCCTTTCTCTGGAGGAAAAGTGAATCCGAACGAGCCCAGTGTCCGGGGAGATTTTTGCCCACCATCGGTCAAAATCCTAGTGTTTCCCAAGTCCGACCGGTTACAAGTTGTGATCTTTGGGTTTTTCTTTAGTAATTTGAGGTATATTTCTATACATTCTATGATGGGTAATTTTAATGAAGTCTTGAACTTCAACCGGCTATTTCTCAAACTCAACCAGTTCATCTGTAACTAGCGGTCGGCTCTCCCCGTGCATTGCAAGTCATAGTGCTCAGGCTCACGTCTAATACTCAGCCTACCTGTATACAAGGGGGAATATTATGACTGACCTGATCACTATATATATATATATATATATATATAAGGAGCCTGCTACAGTCCGTGTACGAAATCGAACATAGCACTCACCATGTTGCGGGAGCCAATTGCAACGGTCTATGAGATATTCGTTTTGTTCATGTTCAAAGAATACTCGACTCCATGTTCATAGGATCTTCAGAGATAGTGAGTGTGCGCTACATCCGATACTAGACACATAGCTTAATGTCATGCCATATATGAATTGTAGTAGGAGCCAAGATGTCGCTATTGCACTCTCATATCCATTAATACTTATTTCTTAGTGGCCTTGCCAAGCAATTTAGCAAATTATGTGTCTACTATTCTTGGACTAGGAGCCACATTATGACATGATCATTACGTATTAATTATATATTGTATGCAAGAAAGCCATGTGGCGATATGTGTACGATATTGAACGTAGCGCTTATCATGTCGCGAGGGCTAGTTGCTATGATCTATAATTAAGTTATTTGTCGTGTTCATGTTAAAGAAGGCATGATATGTCATAAAGATATGAGATAGTGAGTGAGCGCTACATCCAATACTAGACATACAATGTCATGCCATATAGAAATTGTATTAGGAGCTCAATCTACCAAACCTTGTATCCATTACTTAGTTCTTAGTGATCATGCCAAGCAATTTGGCAATTGTGTTTGATTAATATTCTTGGACTGGGAGCCACATTATCAATGAATAGGGAGAACTGACCGCTAGTTACAGATGAACTGGTTGAGTTTAAGAAATAACAAGTTGCACTTCAAGACTCAAGGAAAATTACCGATCATTTTAGATGAATCTATGGAATATACCCCAAATTAGTAAAGAAAACCAAAAAATTATAACATGTAACTAGTTGGACTTAAAACACTAGGATCTTGATTGATTTTGTGCAAAAATCTTCCCGGACATTGCACATTATAAAGTGAGAAGCTACATTATCACCCATAACTAATGACTCCCGTGATTTTTCATTGTGGTTGTCGTAGGCACCCAATATCTATCTCATTGCTCCCAATCAAAAATTTGTTTTGTTATATTGACTTACCAACACAAGGAACCTTGGAATTAATTCAAGTTTATTCCTAGGGTTTGACAAGTCTAAGTAGAGCGAGTTGTTCAATAGCTCCCCAAAGGATGTTAAAGTTGAAAGTATCTTTAGCATACTTGTTACATGCGCTTTGGCCTAAGCAATTTGTGCCACATTATGGTTTGGTACATATTTCTATTATCCCATAATTCTGCAATGGTTAAAGTTCAAGTCCTTCCGTTCTACCTAAATTGTCCATAGAGTAAGGGGGAGCGGGGGAGCTGGGGGAGCCATGTTTTAGAGAACATGGGAGTTGATGTTGCTTGGCCATCCTAATTCTATGCAAGCCTTTTATAGATTTTTTTTGCATTTTAATTTGCAAGTAATGAATTTTTTTTGGTTGTATTTGTCAGTCGGTTCTTGCAAGGACCCGGTACCAACCCAAGTGACGTGGCGAAGATCCGAGATGCTGTGAGGAATGGGACAAACTTTTGTGGCAGGTTGCTCAACTATAAGAAAGATGGGACCCCGTTTTGGAATTTGTTGACCATCACTCCAATCAAGGATGAAAATGATAAGGTTATCAAATTCATAGGGTGAGGCTCCTCAAGTTACATAATTAATTATATTTATCTTGCCCCATATATATTGTTGATATGCCTTCATGAGTTACCTTGCTACTCTTATTTAAGAGTGAGAATTGTGTTGGAAAATCTATATTTTGACAATTAGAATAGCGGTGGAGCAGCATGCAGGTGGAAGTAAGCAAACATACGGAAGGCTTAAGAGAGAACGTTGTGCGTCCCAATGGTCTATCCAGCTCGCTCATCCGATATGACGGTGCGTTTAATAGCAATTATCCCCTTAAACTTTTAGTTTTTTTCCGAATCCCTTCTAGATAACATTTTAATTCAGCCTATAAGCTTGTTCTCTTTCTAGACCTAGTGAAACTTATTGACTGGCCCTCTCTTTCATCCACTTGAGATTCAAGGTGAATTGGATCAAGATTAATAATATGTATCTTGCACAAGTTTTTATTCTGATCTCAAAGTGCAGCTAAGTTACCAAGATATTCCCTGAGAAAGTGAATAAGGATCTCCAACTTGATACTGTTTAAATTATAGTCTTCAAAATACTTGTAGTAAGAATAAAATTCCTAAATACTACATTAAATATGATATTTAGTGTCACCAATTCTAATTGTCTTGCTCAATACTAATTGTAAACCACTGTGTAATGTCACCAATACTAATTGTTAACCCAACATTATTGTCATTCCTTGTATAAAATTTGGGGGATTATAGATTTACAGTGTTGCAATTACTATCACTTACCAAGTGATTTTTCATTCAAATTTCAATCATCCACGATAATATTTCATCACAAGTTGCTGACAAGAGAAGGTAGGATTTGCCCAATGGATGAACTCATTCATCATCCATGACAATATTTGCTCACTTACTCATAAGAAGTGTCATCCAAAAAGTTACCATAGTGACATAAAACACCATATGACACTAAATATCATATTTAGTGTAGTGCTTCCTAAAAATGTTTTAACAACAAGTTAAACAAAGTCCTAAAAACACTGACTCCTACGGGTGCTACAGATAGTTGCCACCATGTGAGCATACCACAATGTGGATGTTTGGTCATGAGAATTTTGCATTTTTGCATTTTTGCATTTTTGCATTTAGAGAGAATCTTATGTTCAATACATGACTCATCACACAAGCGGCCTTGCCGACTTGAAATGGTGACTGGAATGATGAATTAGCTCGTCTTTGTTTTTGGGGGTGACCATCTCAAGCTAGTCACCTCCAAATTCGAAGAAGCTCATAGTTCATAGTTCTATTTAAAAGTTCATGACTAACTTGAAATGGTCACCTTTGGCGAAAGACAAGTACTAGAGACAAACATAAATCAGCTGTTGGGCTCCATTTCGAATCGGCCAGCTTCCCATCAATGAACAGGGAGAACCGACTGCTAGTTACAGATGAACCGGTTGAGTTTGAGAAATAACCGGATGAAGTTCAAGACTTCAGGAACATTACTGATCATTTTAAAGGAATCTGTAGAATATACTTCAAATTAATTAATGAAGAAAAACCGAAAGATCACAACATGTAACTGGTTCAACTTGGAAACACTAGGATTTGGACTGTTTATGCCCAAAAATCTTTTCAAACACTGCTTCCTATATATGTGAGTCCCACAGACGTAGCTAGGTCATCATAAATTCAATTAGGTCAATGATCCTGGTTCAAAACGAACATATTTATTAACATTCTACAACCAGATCTACCCGTTCGCTTTCCAGAAAATCGGGATAGGTAGATGTTGCGATAAATACTGGAATCTGAATATCGAGTTTGCAATGAGGGCGGAGATAGATTTAACTGAAAACCAAAGATGAACACATGAGCATGGCTGACGAAAGTCATGGAACCATGTCCGGAATCGGTTTGCCTTCTATGTGCAGCTCGGGAGAAAGACAAGGCTACCGAAGCGGTAACAGAGCTGGTGGAGGCTTTCAAATCGCCCTATCTTCTGGACTGGAGTCCAGCAACTACTCCGACACGCAGCAATGGGGAGCAACAACAATTGATAAATTTTAGCACACCATTACATCAGGCTGGCAGTAATGGAGAAAAGCTCTCTGGAGTATTTCAGTCCAGTGGTGATTATACCCCAAGAAGGCGTACATCTGGGTTCACGTCCTTGAATCTCAGGTGAAAATTTTAACCAATTTAAAATATGCAGTTGATGTACTCAAACATTCATAGCATCGCTAACATCCCTCAGAGATGAAGAATTAAAAACCACTATAGCAAGAATAATGGGTTGCTTTCATATGCATTAAGGTTGAATCTAGGTTAGTACCCAGGTTTTCTGTCATCCTAAATATGCTGGGGTTGCACAAGCTGCTTGTTTATGCAAAATGGTCAGCATGTTTGGGTCTAAACAATGTTATGTTTAGTTGCCCAGTTGGTGTAGCAATTAGTTTATGGTTCATGACAAAGATTAGGACAAACTTGATTGATTGTGTCTACAGATTCGGTAGAAAATCGCAATGTGCGGTGAGATTAGATTCAGAGGAGCAGGAGCCGGAGCCGCTCATTTTGGACTATCATGGGAACTCTGACATTGCGGAAAATTATGAACGAGAAATGGGAATTCGCCGAGGAATCGACTTGGCAACCACATTGGAGCGCATTGACAAGAATTTTGTGATCACCGATCCCCGCCTTCCGGACAATCCCATTGTAAGCCCACCTTAAATTTTGCAAACCTGAAGCCAGGACATGATTGGTTGCGCCCCGGTAACCAAATTTTGGTGACACGCCCCACATTTTTTTTGGATTTATTTTCTGCCTCGTGTCAGTATGCTCATGATGAACAATCTCTTGTGACAAAGGGTGAGACCCCCAATTTAATTCCTGTGTGTGACAATACAGATCTTTGCGTCGGACGAGTTTTTGGAGCTTACCGAGTATACTCGGGAGGAGATTCTAGGACGCAATTGCAGGTGTGGAAAATAAATCCTCCATAAAATGTCAGAAATATGAATTTGTGTAGAATTAAGTCTTCTTCAATATCCAATACTTATTGACTTGAAATTGGTTGCACATTTTCCCAAAAAAAATGCTGCAGGTTCCTACAAGGACCTGGCACCGATCAAGCCACAGTTCAACAAATCCGAGATGCGATAGCAGATTGCAGAGACATCACAGTGCAATTGCTGAATTACACCAAGAGCGGTAATTCAGACTGATTCACCACATTACCGAGTTACATCAGTCAATGAATCTCTTGTAGAGATTAAATTATAGTTTATAAATTCATTTCACTTGGGTTGATTAAATTGGTCCCGTTTCATCCACAGGAAAGCCATTCTGGAACCTCTTCCACTTGCAAGCTATGCACGACCAGAAGGTACGCACTCAAATTGCGTATTGTTCAAGTCTTGGCATGATTTTGTTAATTGATTTACTGATGTGTCTATTCCTGATTGGATAAAAGGAGGTACATTATCACCTGTACTTGATGACCTTGTCATGATTTGAACGCTGCAATATTCGGTAACCTTCAAGGTCCGGGAGGGCCAAGAGGGGTGACTAGACGTAATCATTTTAGACCCTCCGATCATGAAGATCAATGGCTTAGATTGAGGGTATGGGAACTTGGAGAGGGTTATGTTGTGGAAGCGTCCTCTTCCCCAATCCCAAGTCGCCACCTCATGCGCCAAATGGTTATGGACACATGTTGCCCTACCGTGGTTCAATAGGTTGGATGCCTATTATAGTCCATAATAGGGTTCCTCATATCCATTACCTAGTTCATTATTGTGAAACCATCAGTATGGGATTGGGATTGGAATTCTATTGATAATACTTGGAAAAAATTTGGTTCAAATTCGCGGTGCATGCAGGGCGAGTTGCAATACTTCATTGGAGTGCAATTGGATGGAAGTGAATATGTGGAACCCGAGCGCAAGCGGCTGTCTCCAAACACCGAGAAAGAGAGCACCAAGTTGGTGTGTGTTTCAATTATATAATCGATTTCTTTGACAAATAACATCAAATCATGAGCTAACAATCAATTTTGCAAAGTAATTAATATGCACACAAATTCATGGATATTATCTATGATGTGAAATGACTAAACAGGTGAAAGAAATGTGACAAAACTAGGTTTATGTCCTATTATATCCACGGTTGAATGACACCACTTTCACCATTTTGCATTAGGTATTCTCTTATGTATATATATATATATATATATATACACATATATGGTGACTATTTTAGGATGAAAGACCTGCAGAGGAGGGAGAGTGTAACTCCCTTGTAGGGATATGAACCATGTGCGATAAAGGGCCGAAATTTTCATGGGAAATGTGAAGTAATGCCCATATTCATGAGATGATCCATATATTTGATTTTGAATCTTGGATTACACTTAAAATATTCACAAATGAATATCTAGTATCTTATAAAAATTGTGTTAATTGTTTGAGAAATATTATGCCTTTGGATTTTATTCCACCCTAAAATGATTCTGCATGTGGTTCTTAAACATCTTATGATGGGTGACCTTCCCAGATGAAAGGTTTGCTAAACTCCCCCTCATGTTATATACTAATATGGGACCCTTGTGTCATTCTTGTTGATTGTTCATATGAAGTTGATTGTTCGTGATTTTTCTATGATGCTTGAATTAACCTCTGTGTGAAATCTATTGATTATGTGTTGTTGATTGTGTAATATCTGCAGGTGGAACAAACTGCCATGAGCATTGATGGCGCAGTTCGCGAGCTTCCAGATGCAAATCTGGTGTGTGACACTGCTCCCTTCTAATTCTGAGCAAAAATGAAAATTTGACCAGTGAACGGGGAGAACCCATCTGCTACTTATAGATGAACCGGTTGAGTTTGAGAAACAACCGGTGCAAAATTCAAGACTTCAGGGAAACAAGCAACCCATTTAGAGGAGTTTGCAGAATATTCCTCAATCTAGCAAAGTGTCAACATGTAACCAGCTGATCTTGGAAACACTAGGATCTCGCCCGATTATGCCCAAAAGTCTCCTTGGACACTGCTTTTGACAATTCAGATTACTGATCTCATTTGAATCACTAAGTTGCCCTTGTGAGATTAATGTGGCCCATGGCATTCATCCTTCACCAAGTTTAAACATCTTGATTCTTGCTATGTTTTGCAGACGCCCGAAGACCTGTGGATCAACCACTCCAAATTTGTGCTCCCCAAGCCTCACATGAGATCTTCCCCAGCCTGGAAAGCAATATTGAAGGTACGCGTTACTTATAAATAACTCGTGTCTTGGAATTTGGTTCCACTCACCCGAGGCTGGAGCCTCGATGTCCATGAAGGGGAAAATAACAATTTTTGTGACCTCAGCAGGTGAGGAGCAGTGGACAAAAGTTGGGACTCGAGCACTTCAAGCCCATCAAACCTCTGGGCTCGGGCGATACCGGAAGGTCTGCTGCACATTCCACACCACTCAATAATAAATTCACAATGTTCAATTCTAATTATTTCTAGACAGATCTGGCGCTAGATTTAAGGGTTACACAAAAGCCATTACACCATGGCTCTTGAGAATCCTTGAATCCTCATCAGTTGCGACCCCACTTTAGGTTTACATGAGGGCAGTTTTGGACATTTTTAACGGATGAATCCACATGGAATTCCACATGGCAAGAATGGATAATGTCAGCCGAGATTGTAGGAGAAGTTTTTGGATCAACTCTTGAAGGTAAGCCTAACGGAATGTGCCGTGAGAATTTGGACATCCAACCTCCATTTGGGCTTCTCTATGCTCTCATCCAAAAAGCAGGGTACCAATGGTCATTTGAGAGCCATGGCCTAATGCCTTTGAGTATAAACAGGCCCTACGTAAATAGTAATGAAATTTTTTTCCTGAATCTCGCATGCAGTGTACACCTGGTGGAGTTACGTGGAAGTGGCCAACTCTATGCCCTCAAGGCGATGGACAAAATGGTAATGTTGAATCGGAACAAGGTAAGACGCGAATCTATATATATATATATATAACTATATATTACTGTACGATCCCCTAAGTGTGTGCATCCAAGTGAGTGTGCCGGGGGAAATTTGGGCGACACCGGCCAAGGATCTAAATCTTTCTAAGACAAATCTGTTCCATGTTGATTTCTTTCGGTGTTTCTTTATTATTTGGAAGGTGTGTTAGAGTTGATGTTCTTCAATTCGACCAGTGTTTTGGTTGGGAGTTGGTTGTTTTGCATACAACATTTTCCGTGTTCAATAAGTTTTCGGTGCATGCTTGGAGTTGGTGCGGAGGTTTGAACAAAACACTTTTCGTATCGGTCCATTGGGTGTCAAAGACATTTTTTAAACACCTCTTGACAAGCCAAAATTATGAGTTTGACCCCCCAATGACTTGATGTAGAATGTTCTTCGTTCAAACTTTCACACCGACTCCAAACATGCACCAAAATCTTACCAAACATAACAAAAAATTGCATGCAAATCAACCAACTCCCTACTAAAATCTCCAGTTGACTAAAAATAACTCTATTGAGTAGAATCCTTTATATATATCTAGATAAATGGCCGGAAATTGCCTAAAACATCTTGAATTGGTACTGGCATATTTGTAACTAGCCGTCAAAATTTGATTGGGAGGTAATTAAACTGACATTATTATTTGTCCGCAGGTGCATAGAGCATGTGCGGAGAGGCACATCTTGGAACTCATAGACCATCCCTTCCTACCCACCCTTTACGCCTCATTTCAGGTACGCTATGTCATTTGCATGATTCAATGTGTCATCTACACCAAGTAGACCAATTAGTGAGGGTGGCACTATTTCAAGTCACACGCATTGTGTGTCAAACCAAACAACACCCTACGGTAATAGAGTCAGGCAATGACAAACTCAAGTGGCCGAGTTTTGATTATCATAAGAAAACATTCTTGGTTTTTTTCTTGGTTCCACACTTGGGTGATAATTCCTTAAGTCGACTAAGGAAAGCATTGAAATCATTACCAAATTTTGATTTTACATGGATACTGAAATTAAAAAACGTGGTAATTTATACCTGCACAAATTTTCACTTAACATTACTCAACGTTTAGCTCTTGTCATGTGGGCCCTTAGAACATAACAATCAGATGCTCGAAAAGTTGCACAAAGAGACTCAAAATCAAACTGAGCTCCCAACATCCCAGCATTGTATTTTGAAGGCCCACGTCGCCGAGTAATGTTTGGCACAAAGCTCACTCGATTGAAGGTATTCAATAGATGTCAAACAGAACGTTTGGCTTTTTGCATTGTGCAGACTATGACACATCTGTGCCTGATTACGGACTTTTGCCCTGGCGGCGAGCTGTTCTTGATACTTGAAAAACAACCCAGGAAGCATTTCAGAGAAGAATCAGCTAGGTAAGAACCACTCTTCCACCTCCAAAGTTGACTTGGAAAACAACGTGTATGTAGATGGCTAATACTGTTATTCAGGAGGATTTACACCTGGACCCGATTGAGTCACTACTAGTGTTGCATTTTTTATTCTAGAGGTCGGAGGCGGCATTATAAAATATTTTTAAAAAATATTTAAAAATATTTTTTATGTTTTTTATTGAAAATCATCGAAGACATCAATCCGTGAGGTCCTTTATGGCAAATCATTGTCGAAAACATTCCCCTCTTCTAGGATTAGGTCTTCGAGCTCTTCTCCGCCCAAATATTGATCCAAGAATGAAGACATTGTAAATGCAAACCACCATTCACGACTTGTCCGATGTGCCATGTGGAGCGTTATGTATTCCAATATTTGCCAATTTGTGTGGCAATGCTCAAGGCTCAAACATTGCCATTGAGTTTGAATGTACTAATGCTATATGGTAATATGTAACAATTGTCAAAGTTGAGCGTGTCTATATTTGCCCTATTGCCATGGATTGGCTATAGTCGTGAACTTATAATAAAAAACATTAAAAAATGCCTCAAAATTTGCCGAGTATTTTTAAATGCATTTTAAAATGTGTATTTTAAAATAAATTAAAAATAAATGCACCCCTAGTCACTACACTCAATAGTCCTATGAGTGTGGGTGGGAAGTGGCGTGGAAATAATTAACGTGGGCCACACGACTTTCTTAAGTCAAGGTGGAATTAACGTGGGCCCAAGACCCTGGGTTTTCTCCAAAGTCTTTATCATTGAAGATTTCTAACCAACACCTTGCATGAAACAAGCAGCTAGTCGCAAGCATGCTCTACCCTAGTATTATTTTGCACACGTGGTCAATTTTGGTTGGCTGTTTGACCAAGACCAAGCTTTGGCTCATTTTAGAGACCACTTACAATCAACAATCACTTGCAACTGAACTCCACTTGTCAAAAGAGCAAGTTACTAACACCATATGGGGCCAATTTTGGTTGGCTGCCAAACTTTGGCCTATTTTAGAGACCACCCCTAGGTCTCTTCCCATAGGGCAGAGCGAATATAATAGTCACCTTACATCAAAAATAGCACAGAAACAAATACTTACCCATATTAAGTTTCCAGAAAAAACGATTACTATGGCCCAAGCTAATTTAATGCGGGTTCAAAATTTAATGTAGCCCACATTAATTATATTATGAGAATAAATTAACATATGTGCCTTATAGTAAATTAGTAATAGAACTATTCCGTGAAGCTAATTTAGTTTGGATCCAATGACAAAATGTATTGTAATTTATTTTTTTATAACTTTTGTGCCAAATTTGTCAGGTTCTATGCTGCAGAGGTTGTGCTTGCATTGGAGTATCTTCATTGCATGGGTAAGATTGCCTTCCTTGCTCAATGAGAATTCACCATGACTAATACTATAGGCTAATAGCACGTTGGGCAATAAATGCCCAATAATTGATTAATTTCAAAAGAAGGCTTGGGCGGTCTGTAAAAACATCATGAAAAACTAGGCAAACTTGTATATTTATATTTATATATTTAGGCACACAACATAACTTACATACAAACCATGTATTGTGACTTATTTTTCATTCATTTATGGTGGCCAAGTACACAATGTTAACCTTTAGGGTTGAGGTTAAGCCTTCTTAGTGTGCTAACTAGGGTTGTGAATTGTCATTTTCGTTGTTTTGTGCTCATGTTCGGTAAAGGTTGTTTGTATTTGCAAGCATGGCTAAGAGGGAGAGGCAAATCAGTCACATATTCCATCCCATTGACAAGGATGAGAGATTATTGAGTTTTACAAGTGATATTGAAGTTTCGAATGCACCAAATTTTCAAATATTCAGACATTTCTTATGATCATTTTTCTTTTCATTTAGGCTATCTGATCCAATAATTCCCAAAAAATTCAGACCTCATTACTTTTAATTATTTTCCACCCAACCTACTATCAACCTACAGTATTGCATTCTTTAAGTACACGTCTACAGTAGTTCAAACCGGTAATCGTGTCGATGTGTTATGTTGTGAATTAAATGTGTCATTTTTTTAATTACCTAAATTGATGACTAGTGTTGGAATCATTTATTTCAGGTGTGGTATACCGAGACTTGAAGCCAGAAAATATTTTGATCCAAGAAGATGGACATGTTCTATTGACCGACTTCGACTTGTCAATCATCAATCCAGCCAAAATGCAGGTTATGCCACCATCACTTTGGGGGTCCACTTCCTTCACACCAAATCACCCTCTCGCACATGTTTAGAGTGTATTTTGTTGTACCTATTTTTTGTACATACTAGTGCTTAATCAATGTATTTAGGCCTTGTCTATATCGTTAGAAATCATAAATTAATAGAGCTATCCGTAAAGTACCTCAAAGAGGGACGAAACCGTGGGTTTGATCATTCTTTGAGAAAGACTTTCTATTAAGTGTTTGTTGTGTGTCAGAGCCAGGGATTGCACGTCACGTCACATTTTGTGACAGCGACGTGACGGCTGACCAAAAAACGTCACGTCCGCGGGGGGGTAAATCCGGCAGTTACCCCAGGGGTAAACTGACGCGGTCAACCCCCTGGTCAACCCCCTGGTCGACTGCTAAGTCGACTGCAAATAGCAGTCGACCTAGCAGTCGACCTGGCAGTCGACTGCCAAAAAAAAATTAAAAAATTCCAAAAAAAATTCTGGACCGTCAGATCTTCTTGCCAAGAAGATCTGACGGTACAGAATTTTTTTTGGAATTTTTTAATTTTTTTTTGGCAGTCGATTGCTAATTCGACTACTATTTGCAGTCGACTGCAAAAAAATTAAAAAAAATTATGGACCGTCAGATCTTCTTGCCAAGAAGATCTGACGGTTCAGAATTTTTTTGGGAATTTTTTAATTTTTTTTGTTTTTGTAGTGGACTGCTAGGTCGACTGCTATTTGCAGTCGTTTGCTAAGTCGACTGCTAATAGCAGTCGACTTAGCAATCGACTGCAAAAAATTACTTTTGCAGTCGACCAAGACCAGTCGACTGCTATTAGCAGTCGACTTCAAGGAAAACCAAAAAAAAAAAATCAAAAAATTCTAAAAAAAATCATGGACCGTTAGATCTTCAATCCAAGAAGATCTAACGGTTCAGATTTGTTAATATATTTTTTTAATTTTTTTAATTTTTGTTTTCTGAAGTCGACTGCTCGTAGCAGTCGACTAGAGCAGTCGTCCCAAAAAGTAAAAAAAAAGTTACAAAAAAGTGGTACAGTAACTTTTTTTACCACGTCAGTGCGCGTCACGCCCCGACATGACGCGACGTGACGCAAAAAGGCCGCGTCACGTCCATTTGCACATCCCTGGTCAGAGCCTATTTTTTGAAAGTTGGGTGAAACTTTTGAGACTTCTTTTTGTCACCTCAAAATTCTTGAGAGAATTTTAGGATCTACAATAGAGTATGCGCATGGGACCCGTTGTCCTGAACCCTGGATCAACCTATGCAAGGCTAGCTTGGCCCACCCATCCTAGTAGGATAGGCTACAAAACCAGATTTTCAATAGCCTGACACCATTTCTTTGTGTATGGTAATTTTGAAAAGCATGGAGAAAACTTGGGTGCCTTTGTATTAACTCTCATAAACTCAAGGTTTGGGACTAAACCCATGGTTTCATCTGCTTTTTACTTTACTAACCCTCATAACTACCTTCATTTACTTTCTAAGATGTGCTACAGTTAAATTTTGACACACAGTTTTATAACAAACGTTTTTCCATCGTGCAGCTGATAAAACCACCAAAACCGAAGAAGAAGAGAAGACACAAGAAGAAGTCCAAGGATTTGCCGACTCCGGTGTTTTATGCACAGCCAGTGGCGTCCACCAATTCATTCGTAGGGACTGAGGAATACATTGCCCCTGTAAGACCACTTCCTCACCTTCAATTTCTTCCCCGAATTTGTGCTGTGCAATCTAATTCGTTGGTTAAATCGGTCTCAAACATCACTCTTCGATCGTGCTTGCAGGAGATAATCACAGGTCCAGGACATTCGAGTGCTGTGGATTGGTGGGGCCTTGGTAAGCTCGCTCTCCGACTTTAATAGCCTCTTAAATCTCCAATTCTTGTGCTCGAATGAATAATCTACTAGCATTCAGTCAAGGCGCTATGTGCACTTCCAACTCCATTCCCAATTTTAGCTGTTGAATCAAAACGGGAGTTGTGAGTCTCATCCGGTTAGCAATTACAAATCATTTGAGCTTTCAGAATCAAAGTTGAGACGCAAAGATCACAAGGAATCAAATTGAAGTGAAGATTTTTCGGTCTCTTTAAGTGATCACAAAGGCCTCCCAATTGGGGTAACTGTTGAGCCTAGAATGCTAGTAAATATTGAGCATATCGCCCAATCTTGATGTAACAAGTGTCTATTTGGTGTCCATCATAACTACAAGCCTTGCCATATACCACTCTAATAAGAAGAGTGACCACATAAGGCTCACATCCAGTACCTTAGTATCTGATGGAGTAGTTACTATAGAAACCGCAGAGAATTAATTAATTTAAGGTAGAAATACCCAAACCGGTGAACTACCCTCTACCCGTGCGGTAGACTTCCATCAGAATAGTGAAGTGCCATTTTTTAAACCGATAATTGCGAGGCTGGCAGCTTGAAATGTGTGTACAATCAGTTTAGCCATGTTTGATTACCATCAATCACAGTTTAATGTACTCATGCGTTAACCGGTTTAGGTGATGTTCCGTGTGGAAATGAGCATTACCATGTTCAGTGTAAGGAGAATGTAGTGAATGAGTAGGGGGTTTGACAAACTTTCCACTTTGAAAAATTGTAGAATTTTTTTTACAGGGAATAAAAATATGAAACAACTTGAATTCTTCATGAATCCTTCTCTCCTATCTTGAAAAATAATCTCATGATTGTAAGACCATATCTTGAATGCGAATCACCTTATCTTCACGGTTTATGGTATTTCTACCTCACTGATGGAGGAGATTTACTAATTCGTGTGATGCGTTGATATGCTGTGGCTGCAGGCATATTAGTGTATGAGATGTTGTTTGGACGCACCCCATTTAGAGGGAAGAACCGACAAATCACATTTGAGAATGTGTTGCGCAAAGAGCTTGTGTTCCCCGTCAACATCCCGGTAAGTAGCTTTCTCTCCATGGAAAATCAATAGGAAAATCAATAGGGGTATATATGTACACCGTTTATGGTCTTTAGTGTCACATACACCATTTGCAAAAGACCTAAACTAGATGCCTAGAGATCCCAAAGTGTCACATGCGCTAATTGTCAAATATGATATTGTTTGTCAACATAAGTAACATTTTCAAGTGAAGATTTACTTACATTATGACATTTAGCGTAGCGCATTGGGATACTCGAGATGATAATTTTGCGTATTAGTATGCAAGGGGAAGATATTATTGCGCATACTAATGTCAAGTGCCATTTTGTGTACGCTTTAGTCAACATGTAGACCATTGTGTAACGTAGGCACGCACCTTAGAACACTATTGAACATACTCATGCCAAGATATTAGAAAGTGCACTTGAATGCCAAGTGTCATAAGGCGACATCAATGGTGAAGTTGTTGGTCATTAGTGTAACCTACCATACACCTCAATATAGGGTAAGTGACACTATTGTGCATGTGACACTGAATACTATAAACGGTGTAGTTAGCTAGAGCTTCGTGGTGTCTAAGGAAAACTCATTCATTGGGATGGTGAAAGCGGAACATGATCTATTCTATACTCTTGAAATATTTTATTTTCATCCGATTTGGTTTCAAATCTAGAGGCATCAAACACCCACAAATTGGTCTAGTGGGGTTCAGTTGGAATGAAATGGTCCTCAATCATAGGCGCTTGTTTTGACTAGAGACCTTCACCCGCGATGGATGAGCTCACGTAGACCCCACAAAGGGAGAGTTGCTAATAGGTAGGGTCACTATGGCAAGCTACAATCTCTAAGGCAAAGCAAGTCTAAAACAGACACTTGAACATATGATTAGTGCAAGACAATTAGCAAATTCAAAACATGTATGTACCATTTTCCTCATCATAAATTCTGGAGTTCATGTGAAACATCTTATTCGTTATCAAAGTGTAGATTCTTTGTCCTATTAAATGTTCACATAGGCCTCCCCAATCATGCTGACTATTGAACCTAGGATGATTAACAACTTTTTGAGCATGTAGTTCAATCGCGTTTAAACACGTGTTTTTTGGTGTCCGTTCCTAGATCCGCATCTAATGACCCACCACTCACATCTAGGTGTCCGATTTAGATAAGCAAGCTTAACCGACTCTTCCTCGCCTGATTTGGAGCTTTGTTGCAGGTGAGCATGGAGGCTAAGCAACTAATGAAAGGTTTGTTAACGCGAGACCCAATAATGAGGCTGGGTTCACACCATGGAGCGCACGATATTAAGAGCCATCCATTCTTCCAAGGCATCAACTGGCCCCTTATTCGGTGCATGGTGAGACTCAAATGAAGTTAGTTTTCCAAAGATATTTTGAGACCCTCCACCCATGGCGCCACAAAGTGGGCCTCTACTTACCACCGCATTTTTAGACCATTTAAGGCAAGGTCATATGCCGCATCTTTTTTTAAAGTTCATATATATCTTAAATTCTTGATGTCCACTTATTATGTTATAGAGGACCTTCTCTCAAAAATTCTTTGGTTGCATACGTTCGGAGAGTCAAATTTTTCTTGAGAGAAGACCTTTTATAACATGATTGGGTGGGCAATAAGATTTGTGATATATGTGGACTTGACTTTTAGTACTCAGGATTGAGCATGCGACCTAGCCTTAAATGGTCTAAAAAACCGATGGTAGATGGTTGTCAGTGGCTCCGTGAGTGGGGGATGCTCTTACTCTCCACATCTACCATGGACAACTATTTATAATATTAAAGAAGAGTAACAATTGTTTCCTCCATATTTGTCACATGCGAGTGCTACATTGACGGAGACCCCTTGAACCCCATGTGGAAACTACATTCTAGCACTAGTGAAATGCATTTGAATCTAAAGTCCATGAAGCCATAAGGCTTCTGGGACTAGAAGTACATCAAGATGATGTCAAAGAAGCTAATTTTCTAGAATAACGGAATGCAATGGCCTCAGCAAGATAGAAGCTAATATCAACTTGATGATCCAATAGGATAAAAGACTTGAGACAATCTAATACTACATTTTGAAATAGGGAAAGAAACCTATCTATAATGGAGTTGTAGGGGGACACTCCAACGCAAAGTGTGCCTCGTTTTCAACTAAATTTTCATAATAGAATTGGCATAATGTTTTATCCCTAGAAAGGTGAGACAAGGCGCTCTCTCCGGTAAAAAATGTTGGCCAGATTTTTGCAGTGAATGTCTTTGTTGGCTTATAATTTCACTTTATTTTTGTTTTGGCGCATACAGACACCTCCGCCACTCGAAGTTCCAGTGAACCTCATCGTAAGAGAGGCTGAGATGGAGGACCAAGGTCTTCAGTGGGACGAATTTGAAGCTGCCGCCACATTTGATGACATTCACCTATAAGGTGTGTGGCCCTTATTGTATTGTGGGCACTTCCAACTCCACAAACTATTTTGACCATCGGATCAAACTGGGAATTGTTTACGTTTGGTTCGCATTTGTAAATCATGTAGATTGTCGTTTTAAGTTTTAGAATCAAAATTGAAATGCATTCAATCGTATAAGAGGCAAAATAAAATTTCTCTCTCTCTTCAAGTGATCACATAGGCCCTCCGTGGCCTTTGATTCTTGATATTCCAATACATATTTATGGAAGTTAAAATGTTATGGGCTGAGAAAAATTATATAATTTGCTTTTGTAGATAACAAAAACTCAACAAACAAGGGGAAGGAAACCTACAATAGACCACATTACCAAGGCAAGTAAGAAAATTTGTTGTGCAAATTTGTGACCTTTACAGGAATCACAACCACTTATTGTATAATTTTGGAGATTTTTGCTTCCTGCAAATCCCGCCCACATACTCAAACACACAAACGAACTTGACAAAGAGGAGTGCAACTGTAACGAGTCAATATTGGTATGTTCCAAAACAATATTGTGAATTGTTCATTATTTGTTTTGTTTTGATTGCTTTGGCTTAACTATCTCTCCTTATTCTTATTTGTAGTGAGGCACTATTTACTTTTACCTATAACTATCAGTTGCCGTAGTTCGGGAATATATAACGAGGATTATACATTTTTTGATACAAGTAGGGTACAGATATTTGAGGATACTTTTTTTTTATACCATCCTTCAATATACATGTGCAAAGTTACTTTAATATCAATACGGTATTAGAATGGCATTGGTTCAAATATTGACTTCAGTATACAATGGTTCTCTTACCCTATGTAAGTCTCACCAATTAGCAATAACTGTCTAGTATCACAATTTTGATACCAATCCATAGATTCTTATTTAGATGCCAATATTGATATTATGTATTGATATTAGGGATTGACCTATATACCGGTCCAGCATCGGTGTGAAACTCATACTTACAAGGATACATGTGTTGAGATAGAAAAAGTCTTGGAAGTTGTGAGCCACAAACTTACCTACCACGTGTGCCATGTGGTTGTGTGCTTTGTTTCAGTAAAATAAAATTCATCTTAAGACAACTTTTCTACAATCCTTCTCTCCAAGCTCCGTACATCCCACACACAAGATTGATCTAGGACAAGAGAAGACAAGCCTGTTACTCAAAGATTTAGAAAGAGAAGAAAAGAAAAATTAACATTGACATGAATTTGAACCCATTTGGCCTTGTCCTACTCAGGAGTCCCCTTCGTACATGATGGGGTTTACTGCCTACCTTGCAGTAGGTGGGTTCTATTTAGGTGTTAGATAGATAATTGAGGAGATGCATAACATTATTCAGTTGAGTCTGTAAGTTGGGTGGGGCCGGGAATAAACTAGATTTTATTCGGAATTATACTTTGTTTATTCTCATAGTATAGCATTGCATTGATAGATTCAAGTTGAAAAATTGAGGTGACGTACAATAGTGTAATGATATTATCAAAATAGAACAGTTGATGGCACTTGAATAATGTTATGTAATTTACATGAGGATGCGGTACTTTCAGAATTGGACCCCTTCATTTTTGGTAGCTTGAAATCCTTCACAGCTCAAATTCATGATTTGCCTGCAGAAATTAGTGACAAGAGTCACATTTCCTTGTGGGGATAACGATGACGCGAACCCGCAGCAGCTGTGGAGGACACTTGGCTGCATAAATTAAAGTCCCCTTCTTTTCAAAAGATTTTGAAGCAGAGTTCACTGTCTACTGCAGTACCTATTATAGTAATCCTAATTCCAGTTTACATTTCTAAGATTGTGAATTCTTACTGCCCACCATAGATGTGATATTATATTATAGTACAGAATACAAATTGAACTGTGTCACGGGCAAGCTTTTAACTATCCATCATGGGAAGTCCTAGATTTGGTGGTAGCTTGAACTACCTTATACTAGTACCCATTTCATAAGGTTATGCTTCTTCATCTACATGAATACGGACACATCACACTTTCAACTTGCATACTTTCATTTCACAATGAATCACTCTCAAAACAAGGTTTATAGTCAACCTCCATGTACGTAAATCCTTTTGCACATTCCAATGTTCCTAAGTCATGTTGTGGTAATTAATGGGCAAGATAAATCATGCTAACTCGTCGAAATGGGTGCAAGGTCAGGGGATGTGCCTTCACTATGACTGCCCTAGACCAGTATTGAACCTAAGTTCACAGAAGCTCACAACTTGCACAAAAACTTTCTTTCGGTTGATACTGGACATACTTTTTGTGCTTTACAAAAAATAATAGACTAAACATCTGTGTGACATTCAGATATATTATATCATTGAAAGTACAAAAACTGTCACAGCAAGTGCATGTGAGGCTCGGTTTTGAACAAAACCGGCAATCGATAAATGCCTACATGGAGTGACCAACCACAGACAATAACGAGTCAGGGAGATGTGTGTTCAACAGTATTACCAAGATATATGTATATACAACCAAAGTTTGAATTCATCCTATTTGAGGAGACGAAGCACTGAAAACCTGCCCTGCACTATTAGTATAGTTTCAAGGCACGAATGTCAGCGAATTGTTGAGCTTTGGAATCACTTCTTCAAGAGTCTTTGACTTAGATCAATAAACAAAACGTTGCCGGCTTTCTGAACTGAGTAAGCTGTATGGTTGGGTAATTTGTCTAACAACTAATTTCTAGCTATGATGTATTATCCCTGTATCTATACAAGAAAACTCCATCTTTTAAACAACAATGATTATTCGTAACTATCAAAACCCAGAGAAACGTGTAAAATCTAGCGACTAAGGCCTTCGATCCATTTTAATACATCCATCTGTGTATCTTGAGTCACCTTACCTTCCCTCAAAAAGTGCACCACAATTACAAACCTACACAAATTTCTGACTGACTAATGTCGGAAAGTGCACTATACTCACCGAATGTGAGTGTACAAGAAACACATGAAGAACTCCATTGAGCCTTCACAGAATAATACCTTGGTCGTAAGTTATTGATTTAATCTAATTGTTGTCATCAGCATCATTAGCACCTGCGCCATGATTGATCTTCTGAGCCCGGTACATCTCTGCAACCTGACAAAACAAAATTGATAATACGAATGTCAATACACATTAAAAACCAATGAGGCAATAAGGTATAGTGTGATCAGAAAGGGATTAAACCAGTGTGTATTTGGGAATTAATGACACAGATTATAATTGTTCCAATGTTTCTATACTACAAATCTTAATGTCAATGACATTTCCAATTATATGACCACAAATAGCTTTTCATTGAGTGTCTCCTCTCCAACTTAGAAACTTTCCTTTGAGGCGGAATGCGAATGCATCTATTAACCATATTTGAAACTATAATACCCACCCACACTATAGTCCTAAGTCATTTGTTCAACAGACCTGTATAGAAGAGGTTGCTTCAACAGGTGTTTTGTCTTCTCTTAGTCTCACCAACCTTGGAAACCGCAACGAAATGCCCTGCAATCAAAGGAGCAGAAAGTTTTCCAGTCAGACCACATTCTTTGATAAACAATGAATTGAGAAAATTTATTCGATTGAGAAACAGTGATTTGTTGTATCATTGTTTATCACACCATTTTTTTTTTGTTTTCATTGATCAAACCTACTCCCATTAATGAACAATAAAATGATGAACAATAATATGGGTTTATGCACTCGAATCCGGTGAGGTAAAGCAACATATGAAAACAATGGACTAGGTTTGCTCAATTGACAAATAAGTAATTAGGTTTGCTTAATGGTAAAGCAACATAAGGAAAGAACACAAATAACTTTAACAACATAAACTCTTGCTTTAGTAATTTGTAACAATGCGCACCTTGTTGGTATCAACCAAACCCAGGGCAGCTCGATGTACAGGACTAATACTTAGATCAGCAGCTTTTACCTCCCATACCTGTAAAAGCAAAGTATACAGTTGCACTGATCACCCTTACTGCAGTTGCAATTCTACTCCACATTTGAACACATACTTTGAAATTGTCGTATTCCATGTCAAGTTCTCCACATCTATGCCACAACGCTAAAAAGAATTATGACAAATAGGTTGCCTACTTACATATAAACTGATGAAACAGTTTATCAAAGACAGTGAATTAGAATGTGCAATAAATACCTCAACATCCTCAAACCAGACATCTACTCCAACATCCCCATATCGGTAGTATGACTGCACACAATGCAACAGATGACAGTCCCAAGTGCATTAAAATTAGACTACCTTCTTTGCGCATTTTCTACAAGACAAACAACAACGTTCATGCAGAGAAAATGACAAACTTCAATGGATATCAACAGAGAATACAGCAATCACCAAAATACATATCTAGTACAAGTTCCTAACAACAGAAACAAAGAAAGTGGTTAAATCCATGAGAAGTGAGTGCAGAGCTAAAAGTATCCATTCTAGACCCACTTCACTTATGTGAAGTAAACCAATTAAAACTTGGATCATCATAAAAATTTTGAGAGCATTCCATTTGTGTACCTTGGGTTCAGGTATAATACGGCTACGTAGCGAGACAGAACACTCCTCAAGTACTGCCTCTGAAAAACCAGTTCCTGACGACATAACCAAGAAACTTCATCAGAAGACCTATGAGAAATTATCTCATAGTGGTGACTTTACAATTACTTCCTTGTTTGTCATTTTTTTCAGAGTCACTTTCAGGATGAGGACCACAACAGGCTTCAAACTTTACCGATTTTGCAAATACTTTGAAACTCCTCATGTTCCTCGTCATAACAAGCCAGTAAAAATGCCCCGAATACACCTGCAACATGGACTAGAATTCGCACAATCAACAGCAAAGCATGGTCACTTTGTGCACTACTGACATCCCCCCAACATTCTTCAAAAAGAGTAAACAGTATAATCTTCAAAAGTATTTGGAGAGGTTTTGCAAGTCATTTCTAAATAATACTTCTGCTAAACTAGGGATACCGAGATGTAGTTAGTCATACCAACACGTTTTCCACGGCCATAAAATGCTCCGATTGGCACCAGATCCAGCGAGTCTCCGATTCTGCAAAAAAAAACGTCCTCTTCAGAATTCAGCCAAGGAATATCACTAGCCAAATCAAAATTTCTAATAACAATTTGGAAGAGCACTTTAGTGTACTCATTCAACATGATGGATCAAATCATAAGGTGGACATTGGAACTGTTAATAAATTCCAGCACTCTGCACTCATATACAGGACTTGTGTCGTTTGTCAACCAGGGTAACTCCATATACAGCTAGTTAACAAACATTATTGATAAGCAATCTAAGATGCAAATAACATAGCAGGCTTGGCATATCCAAATCCTAATGTATTATATAAAGCAGCAAACTATTTGAACAATATATGTGAACGTACGTGTTCATGTAGTCCTTCTTGAGCTTGAGCCAGTTATTTGAGCGCTTGGCAGGTTCATATGTTGCGTCCTTGGACAAAGTCTTCACAATTAAGCCCTCACAACTGCCGCCAAGATGTTAAAACTCCAGAATAGTCAAAGTCCAGACAAAGGAAAAATGCATTTGGTCATCCATCTGCCCCTATTATCTAAGCACTCAAAACCTATTATCTATTCTCGTTATTAGATAACAAGAAGCAAAGCAGTATACTTCAATGTTCTTTGCATGCTTCATGCATTGATGCATGAAAGGAAACCAATTAGTTGTGATTACATACCTGGCATTAATGGCATCTTCAAGAAATTTTTGGATTTCTTCCAGGTCATTAGAGTTATTCACAGTTGCAAACTTGAACACTCCATCCACTTCTTGAAACGAAGAATACATCAACTGGACAATGAAGAACAACCCATGTGAATCAAATCTTCATATCAATCACCTAGAACTACTCCACATTTAAAAAGAAGTACGGCTATAGACTTGTTGAAGTTGGGTATCACCCACCTCTCTCCGCACATTGAGCTGCTCCTGTAATAACGAACGACCATTCAAGTACAGAAGGTCAAATGCAAAAAGGCACACTTGGATCTTGATGCTGCTTAGCACAACACTTTTCCTTGCCCTTGTACTTAGAATCTGCAAATTCACATAAAATAGCATGTACCTCATCAAGGATAAATTTAGGTGTAGCTGCAAAATAGATTATTTAGAGACAGATAGATAGCTGTGCTAACGTAGTAATTTGATCAAGTCAATCTGTGATCTGCTCAAGGCATGTCCAATCAGCCAACTTGATGGAAATAACTGTTTTGCTGACAAGATTTCTTCAGCATACGTGCAACCTGATGATAACACAAAAAATATTTTGAAGCCCACCTGGAAGGGCAATATCCTGTTTTTCTCCCGGTCATAAGCCACCACTTCGCAATCAAGTACAAAGTTCTTCACCCCTGGTTTCATGCACCTGCACACTGATAGCAGTCCTCATCAGTGAAAAGTCTGGCAATATCAACTGTTCAAAAAACAGTAGATACATACCATCCCTTTTACAATTTAAAAGAACTATTTTTAACTCAATGGGACATTTCGTCAGGGATTAGTCCCTATACTTTTCCATTGGTTGTTTTGCATACAATATCAATGATTTCTTGATTCTTGCTCAGAGGTATGTAGTGTTTGAATATAAATGAAGTGCAACCTATATTAGCGTGTCTTGGCATGCCAAAATAAGTTTGACTCTCAATGAACCAATATAGAATGTTCTTTGTTCAAACATCCACACACTAGTAGAAATGTGGTAGTTTTTATGGCACAACAATCTAAGAAGTGACCAGAATGACACCAGCCTGTGTCATTCTGGTCACTTCTTGTTAGATTGTTGTGCCATGAAACTACCACATTTCTAGTAGTTATACTACCTCCAAGCATACACTGAGAATTTACCAAAAATGGAAGATGGAAGATCTTGTATGCAAAACAACCAACTCCTGACCAAAAGTCACGTTGAGTTAGAGGATAACTTTAATGTTTCAGCCAAGTGGCTTAGATAACAGGGTTGTCCATTTCCTTCCTTCATGAGCAAACCCTAAACGCTAAGCCTCGCTATTTCAGAAGAATAGATGACAACCACGTCCTTAGAATGAAACCAGGATCCTTAAAACCTGGACAGCTGAACTTGGAATAAGCAAGGGATAGAACAACAAGAGTACCACACCATTGTAATATAGAGTTAAACCAATTCAATCCCAGAAGAGTTTCAGAAGTAGTTACAGATGTACTTGTACAATAAGCAGATGAGGAAGGAGGATCATACGTACCTAGGCATCACTCCAACTATATCAGGGAATTTTCCAGTATTACGTTCAGCATTCCTACTATAAATCTCAATTCTCCCACCTTCCAGAAAATGTACCTGCAGTTTCAAGGATGACTAAAAATACTTCTGGACTAGATCATTGAACAAGATCCACAATTATACAGATATCGCAAAGTGCTTCTTGCTGGGCCTTTAAATAAATATGTATTCTTGATGTGTTGCCACATGGCAGTATTACATGGGTTAAATCCACATAGATCCCATGCGGAAATCATAGTTCGGCATCAAAAAGGATGAACCAGGAAGCAATTAATGGTAGTCACTTGAGAACAAAGGCAGGTTTTGGTGCCATCAGTAACCATATGATCAACAACAGAACAGAAATTCAATTGCCAAGCCTTCAGAAGAGCATTTACTGGCACGATGAATTCAAATGAACTTTGACCTGTGCTCGTTCTCCATCATACTTGTATTCACAGGAGAACTCCATGTCCTGGAATTTGTTAAGAACTTCCGAGACACCTGTTGTAGGCTTAGCCAGCATGGGCCCAATGGGAACACCTACAGTGAACTTGCAGGTATCTGATAGGTTGCGGATGCCATGTTGCACAATAGCACTTATGATCTTCTCATATGATGGAAGTACAGAGTACGTATTTTTCATAATTTCCTCTGCCTGCACCCAGCCATCAACTATAAGCCTTAAGAACTATAAATTGAAATAGAAGTACAAATCCTGCACTTCTAGCAACTCTTGAAAGGTTGACAAACTTTAAGCAAAAGGCACCATTGCTGTTTATATTCACTTATGATGTGTCATTTTCGAATGACTGAACAACCTTCATGCCTCCCTCCCTTGAACTAGAGTAATGACAAATAACATGAACAAAATGACATCATTACTCTCGATCCACAACCAGATGAACAGTGAACAAAAACTAACATCAGCCCTGACTTGCCTCATTTTATGGAAACAAGTATAATGTAAGTGGGCCTAATTCATTTGACAGGCCTAATTCTTAATTGGGACACCTATATTTAGGTGTGGATCTAAGAACGGACACCAGAAAGACATGTGTTCAAAAGAGATTGTTCTAGGTTCAATAGCCAACATAATTGAGGGGACCTATACAATTATTCAAGACCAAGAACCTTCACTCTGAAAATATTAAGAGATTCATATGAGCTCTGAAATTATAAAAAAAATGGCGATGACCTCAAATTGGATTTGCTAATCTTCTCATACCAATCACATGTTTAATATCCTAGGAGAAGTGGGTTATTCAGAAATAGTTAATCATTTAAAATTCATCTACCTTAAATACTTTTGAACACTTTTTTGGCTATAATGTTCACCTCGTTCAACCGCGCTTGGAGCTGAGAGGCAGGTATGGGAGGGTCCTCGGATAGCACTGATGCATGTGCCAATGCTGCCAACACTGTCTTCTCTGCAAGTCCTATGCGCAGTTTTGACTGTGGACAAAGAACCCAGAAAAACTATAAGCACATAGAAAATTTATGTTGAAGGTAATATAAAAATGCCAATGACCAATAAATCTGCTTTGACAATCCATGGCCAGAAAGGGTAGCTGAGACCTGAAGTAGGCGGACCACATACAGGGGTTCACAGTCTGTAGCTGCAACAAGGAGAGCTTTCATACGCCCACGTTTCTTGTCTTGGCTCTCCTTGCCAGAATCCTGCAGTCACAGAAGCACACATGACTGACACATGGATTCAAATAGAGCTTAATATTTCTAAGACTTATCATCCCATCATGAAACCATTAAAATTGAAGGGATCCCCTCAGATTCCCATATTTAGTATCCTCTATTAGAGTTATCCTTTAACTCAACCGGAGTTTTAGTAGGGAGTTGGTTGTTTCGCATGCATAACTTTCCATGTTCGGTAAGTTTTGGGTGCATGCTTGAGTCAATGTGGGGGTTTGAACGAAGGACATTCCATATGGGTTCATTGGGTACCAAATTCATTTTGGCATCTCTTGGCATGCCAAAATGAGTTTGGTACCCAATGAACCAATATGGAATGTCCTTCGTTCAAACCCCCACATTGACTCAAGCATGCACCCAAAACTTACCGAACATGGAAAGTTATGCATGCGAAACAACCAACTCCCTACTAAAACTCCGGTTGAGTTAAAGGATAACTCTATTAAGTCCTGAAAAAAACTCAAGGAAGACTGAGTTTTGTGTGAAGAGAGTATTTATGAGTTTGAGTCAGTAAACCACCCCCAGGCAAGACATCACCCTCCTCCATGTGGGCCAAGGAGACACCACAATCCTTACTAGGCCAAGTTGATGTCACCTTCGTGTTATTTGAGTCTAAACGAGGGTCCATGATCCAGGTTGCACGAGTTACATATAGAAATCCCTCAAGTGCCTTTACTTTCAAGAGAAACTCGCTTAGAGGACCCGGATTTCCTTAAAAGACAGGATTACTTTATGGATGACTTTAATAACCAGGGAAAAAAAAGCAATAAGTTTTCAATCCCAAACTCTTCATCAATCAGAAGCGCAATGACAACACTCCAACAACAAAAACGAGATGCTGAATGTAGCTGCAAATAAGAAAGCCAGAGGAAAAGTCATGACCGGAACCATCAAGATGATTGTGAGGAAGTTTGGTAAACCTTTGCAATCTCACGGAAGGTTTCCAGCACTTTAACACATGTCAAAGTAGGTGGCTTGTACATGACCTTCTGTGAGGTGCGGCTGGCCTTTGCAACAAGACCCAAGTCACCCAATGTCTGCAATCATTCACATGCGCCACTGCTCAGAGAGAGATTGTCGAGACTCACAAAATGAAGCCACATTAAATTTTTCCAACAGCATATAAATAATTCCACATGTGTTCCTGTGTCGAAAAGCATCAAACATAGGGATTAGACATGCCCAGCAACTTACTCATTATTCATGATAAACAACATTCATGATAAATATCCATGAACAACTCTTCATAATGCAGCTGCAAAGTAAAATACCTCTAGCAGTACCGTGAAGTAAAAATACAAATAATGACTAGATTTCAAAAAATGGATACTTGATTGAACTGAGTTTCTCCAAGACTGTGTAAAGGACTTGCTTCATTATCAACCAATGATATTTCCAAAAAACATGAATGGGTCCAAATCTGGCGAAATCTCCAAAACACACTGAGTGCTCAGAATGAAATTCCTTGACTGGAAAATTGGCAAACATGTACTACCTCAGGACTGATCACTGACAAAGTCACGTCAATGTTATAAATGGCATAGAATACACACTTAGCTGCCCCAAAGATGTGTTTGTATGCCAAAGACATGTTAAATTGCAGACCGGATTGAGAGACAAATCAAACATCATTGTGGTTAAGTGATGGGGTCAACTAGGTAGTACTCAGAAATTGGCACAAGAACATAAACTACACCTTCAGCTGTGCTTTTATTTGGTCATCTTTTCTCCCGTATGCCTCTGTGAGGACCTTGATTAAGGATGCATCACCAATACCAAGCTCAACCCCCTCGTGAGCTGGCGCTATTCGATTTGCTGACAGGCTCACAACAGCCAACAAGTCCTTGGGTGTAGTTGCAATGACTGTCCGGAACACATTGCAGAGTATGTTTGTCATTGCCAGCCTCCCTGACTCATTTGATATCACTGCACAAATTGAGGAACCAGATGAAAATGAAATTTTATTTAAAAAATATCCTGGTATGCTTTGAAGTCTTAGTAAACATTAGATGACTGAAATCTCATCCATAACACATCTCTTTGATAAGTATTCACATCTGGATCAATTACTAAGAAAAGTAAGTCTGTTGAGAGTAGCACCTGCAACCCCCAGCGTCAGCAAACTAGTAATGGAACCATTTTAAGAAGTGCAACCACCATGCCTCTTCCTGGAATACACTTCCTGATAACAGGGTTGAGGGTTTAGGGTTTAAGCAAGAAGAGCAAGAGTTACATAACTATGAGACCTTTGTTGGTGGTGTTAATTTTGTGCAGCTCAATTTGAAGAGCATACAGAACGGTATCAACCTACCTACCAAATCACTAGACATAGCACCAAATTTACATAACTATCAAAATATGTGATAAGACTTCTCCATTAGAGATACTCAAGGACACACAGAATTCACCATCCAAGAACTTTGTGCTACTTTGCCAGTACCATCCATATCCAATCTTGCTGTTCTTGTAGAACGAATTTTGTGTGGATTGCAGGGATGAACAGTTCATTTCAAGATTCTATGGTATACAGAAAACCGAGGCATTCATTGATTGATGAGGTAATGAAGAAGAATATCATCACAGACACTCTATGATTTGTGATTCTCTGAGGTTAGATATGCGACTTTGTAATGATCAACATGGGAACTATTTTCTTCAGTTAATCTCAGCATTCTCTGGTATAAATTCAGACAACCCAGATATTCATTGCACGATGAGGTGATGAAGAAGAATATCATCAGATACTCTATGATCCATGACTCTATGAG
The DNA here is from genome assembly GCA_964035585.1 of Polytrichum formosum. Classification (NCBI taxonomy): domain Eukaryota; kingdom Viridiplantae; phylum Streptophyta; class Polytrichopsida; order Polytrichales; family Polytrichaceae; genus Polytrichum; species Polytrichum formosum. The sequence goes on from OZ037936.1 coordinate 75,923,241, forward strand.
GTTAGATATTTGACTTACTATCAAATGCACTGGCTAGAAAGGTGAATGGAACATGCTCCCCGGGCTTCCAATAGGCAACCAAACGAGGGTCAAACTCGGTCTCCTTCTTCAACAAAAACGCCACCGACTGCCCCACCGAAGATGTGGTTGCCACCTTTGTGTCCTCCTCCATCTCTTCCTCCATCTTCACATCCTCCTTAGTGGTAGTTCCACTCTTTGCCTTTGATGCCTCCATCTTCACAGCCTCCTTCGTTCTCGCTGTTGAGGAAGCCGGCCTTCGCCCTTTCCCCTTCAGCCCTACCCGGGCTTGCTCCATCATCTTCTCGTACCCCGACTTCTTCCCTGCCATGATACTGTTTTGGCAAACAACAAAATTCAATCGCACAGGCACAAAATTCTTTAAGGAAGATGGTGCTAAAACCAATGCGACACCCTACAATCTTGCCCAATAAGTACATAATGAGAATATCCATCACCTTACGCTCCCGTCCTGGGTTGATGGTTTTGGAACATCTACCAATGGAATTCTAAACCCTTATAACTTTTGCATGTGAAGTTCATAAGACATGAGTTGGAATCCCCTGTCAATTGCAAAAAAGAATCATTCAAAACTCTTCTATCTCATAATATACTCAGCGATAGAAGTGACGGTTTTAGAACCATCTACCTTACCCTCCCTTGCTGTCAACACAGCCCCATACACACCAACCAAGCAAACGCACAAACAAACTCTCCAAGGTATTGCACACTCAGAGCTCCAACGTGTGTACAAACAAACCTCCTCCCAGGTGGCTACCAACACAGCAATCAAGGCGGCAATCAAGGTGGCAGTGTAGGAAATGGAATTGTAAAGGAAAATTGTGGTAAGAATTTCTCTAACGTAGATGGTGCTAGAACCCACACCCTGAAATCTTGCACAGCAAGTGCACAGTGATTATGAGAATGATTTCCACCACCTTACCGTCAGGCTCCCCTGTTAATGGTTTTGGAACATCTACCAATGAAATTTTGAACCATTATAACTTTCCCATACGGAAATCAAATAAGACATGCTTTGGTGCGTTGGAATCCCCTGTCAAATTCTAACAAGAATCATTCAAAACTCACCTATCTCATTCATAATAGTATCTATCCTCAGCGCTTAAAGTAACGGTTTTAGCACCATAAAACACCTAACAAACAAACACACAAACAAGCAAACAAGACAAATTCTCCAAGGCATTGCACACTCAGAGCTCCAATGTGTGTACAAACAAACCTCCTCCCCTGTGGATTCCAACACAGCAAAGCAAGCAAGGAGGCAAACAACAATGGCAATGTAGGAACTGGATTTGTTGAGGAGAATTGTGATGTAACTAGTTACCTTGATAATGATGATTGATGAGGAGGAGGAGGAGGCCATGGGAGGTGGGCATTTTGGGCAGGAGAGGAGGGGAGACGGAGGGCCCTGAAGAAGGCGCATGGCAGGGGGCGCAAGGAAGGGCACACCAGGAGCTTCATCAGGAAGACTCTTCACTCTCACTCTTCTTTCTTACTCTTATTTCTTTCTTAACTTACTCAATCAACGAACGATTCAAGCGACTCCACGCACAATGTTCAAGGAACCTCGAAGACCACTCCCATCTCTCCCTCTTCTCTCGCTCGCTCTCTCTCTCTTTCTCTTTCTCTGCAAGCCACATCACGCGGGAGGAGTTGATATTCTGTGTGTAATACGTAATGCATGAGGGGAAGAGCATAATGGGGAATAAGGCCCGGTTCAGACGAGCGCTTGAACAAAAGGTTGTTAAAGGTCATTGGCTGAAACAACAACTTCATCCAGTGTGTTGTTCAAGCCCAGAGTTTGTCCACTTCGTCAATCCGTCATGTCATCAACCAATGTAGCCACCTCAGCAGACAAGATGAAGAAGTTTTGGGTCTTGCCTGGGGGATGGCTCCAAACTTCTTCGGTAGAGGAATGCTCGAGCTTGTTCAATTGGAGTTGGTAAGTGTTGTCGGCAGGCCTGAAGCCGCATCCAATGAAGCACTTTGGGGGGACGAAAGATTAGCCAGGGTGTCACTATTCACGATTTGTCCGTGTGCTTATTGAGTCGGGCCTAAGGACACCGTGCGAGGCAGTAATTGAGCATCAGTTGTCCGCGTTCCCTATAATGCAAGGGCGTCGCCAAGCCTACCCTGGGCCCAAAAGCCCACTTGAAAGCCTATGTCATATACATAAAATGAATTTTTCTTGAAAAAATATGCACTGGATAAAATTTGATTTCCCAAGCGGGCCTACCCTTAAAATCAAGGTTGGCGACGCCCCTACTATAATGCACTCCCCCAAATGCATTACCGAACGTAAAGGTCCAAGGAGGGAATTCAGCAATTTTGATTGGTTGGAGAAATGTTATGCTCTAACCTAGAATCATAATGCACTCCAAAATACTTGGGGTGCATTACACAAAGTAAGGGTACCTCAAATTACAAAGGGGAATTTGGCCATGGTTTTTACATTCACATCAGGCTTCGCTTCGTAAGCTTAGTATTGAGGTAGATGGGTTTTAAATGGTTATTTTTTTCAACTAGCCCACTTCTCCTAGGACATGAAACAAGCAATTAGCATGAGATGGTTAGCAAACCCATATCGAGGTTGTAGCCACTTTCCTCATGATTTTCAGAGCTCATATGAATATCTTATTCATTATCAAATTGAATATTCTCATGCTCATCGTTATCCATTGTTGGAGCCACATCAAACCACATACCACTCAAATATGGGTGTCTAATTAAGAGAAGTAACTGACTTAGGCACGTCTATTGTTGTTTTCTTCATACCTAGTATAGATAGGCTTCATTGTTGTATGCCAATTAGAGGTGGCCCCATAAGAGGCTAAAATTTAAGGTAGACATGCCTAATTCGGTTACTTATCTTGATTAGACACATATATTTGAGTGATATGTGGTTAGGTGTGGCTTCAAAAATGATTACAAAAAAGACAAGGGTTTTTAAAAAATGGGACTATGTGCTCAAAATATGATAACCATTCTAACTCAATAGTCAACTTAATTGGGGGTGGGTGGACCTATATGACCATTCAATGAGAACAAGGATCTTCACTTTGATACTAAATAAGCTATCTTATTCATATGAGCTCCAAAACACATTAGGAAAGTGGCTACATGCTCGATTTGGGTTTGCTAACTAGCTCGTACTAAGGGCCACTTCACACACAATACTAAGAGCCCGTGATCATTACACTTCAAGCACTCTCATTGGTGGAAAAGGCAGAGCCGGTCCAAGTTTGCTTCACACTACACTTGAGGGACCAATGGAGTATGTGAATGCAAGGTGGATGTAAAGTCTACATGGCATCGAATGGATCGTGTTTCATGGTCACTTGGACTATTTTCAAAAAACCCCTCTTGGAGGTAGGCCTAACACAAAACCAGGAGACCATGGCACTCCAAACGCTCACAACCATTGATTTATTCTATTTTATCATGCATGAGGACCCGCATGAATAGAAATTCGTTGAAATAGCGTTTGGTTGAGGGCCTGGTCACATATGACTTCACACTACACTTGAGGGTCCGTGACCACACTACATGATTTTGGAGGTGTCTTGGGACGGCCTTTGGACACTTTCTTTTGGGCTCTCGCAATTTCGTGGTCACGGTTCTTGGCTCGTGTGTGAAGTGGCCCTAATTGCTTGTTTTTATATCCTAGTAGAAGTGGCCTAGTCAGAAAATAGAATCCATTTAACCCCTAAAGGACCAAGCATGATTTGGACAGATCTGAAGGAAATTCGAGCCACTGTCATGTATGGGATGGTGCATAGAGCGTGGCAAACATTTGATGGTTTCCAACCTTATGGAATGGTTGTTAGCTTTATCAAGTACGATAGAGAAAAATATCCATCCCTTTATGTAAATTTCGTCCATTAAGATTGATATGTCTTTCGATGGTTCGATGGTATTCTTGAGTTGCCCGAACATTGCCTGACCACTTTGAACATGTCTTGCCATTATTATATTCGTTTTCTAGGCAACATTTTGCAACAACACTGAAAGTCGCGGACTTGGGCAACTATTAGTGTTGACAAACCGTCATTTCAATCTAATTTGTTGGCTATATGGGCCTTGCTTTATATACAACTACAAAATAATGAAAATATTGCGATTGTTTAAATAATATACATGTATAAAACTGCACTGAAATCCATACGGTGGATGTATGCAACAAAAACCAATAAGGGTATGCATAATTTTTTTGCAAATTTATGATGTCATTCTTGAATTTAAATGCAATTTAAACTACTTAGGAAGTTGTGGATGGCGGGCACACAAGGAAAAAGGGTGTGGACAATGGAGATTCTTATCCCACCCTTTCGTACCGTGGCCCACAACCATTTATATATTTCATTCTCAATATTGCATGCCCCATACCACCCTCTTTCATGGCTATGGTGTCATTATATACCCCCTCTATGTACAGTCAAGACTCTATAAATGTTACAGGTCAGGAGTAGCAAAAAAATAACATATATAGAATTATAACAAGTAACACTTATAGAATTCATACTGATGATTAATAACATTTATAGAAATAACACTTAAAAACTTCAAAAATGAAAAACATAACGTTTTATAAAAATAAAAAATGAAAGTACAAATGATGATACATAATTCAACTAAACTAATTGAAAGAAATAATCTATATAATAGTAACTTGACGAGATTCTTCCAACCAAACTAACCGAAAGAAAGAGTCTATAGTAGTCTGACAAGATGCTTCCAAACAATGAGATAAAACTTCCTCTTGGAGTCCTTGAATGCTCCTGATGTGTGATAGGGCATCATTTGTCGTTGTTCAAAGTATCTTCAAAGTCTCTAGAGAACGCTCAGCAACACTCAATCCTACAACTTCTTCTACCACATCAACCATAACCTCATCAACATCAATTTCTTGATGTTCTAAGGAATACATATCCAAAAACTCCTCATCGGTAGGTTCATAGGGGTTGTTTAAATCAAACTCCATTTCATAATTGAGGTATACACGAGCACCCGTCACGTCACCCACCTCACTATCAGATGACAACAACGTCAGTTGATGAAGTAGAGTAGCAACTTCATCAACCTCTACCAAGCGCCTAGCTTCCTCTATCTCCCTCTCAATAGAGATCGAAAGAACACCCGTGTGCCTCCAACAATTTTGAATTGTCGATGTGATAACTCCCGCACGCAATGACCGCTCAACCATAACAATAGCTTGATATATATCAATTGCAAACACCTTGTTTGCACTAAAACAATCTATTTGATATTGAATCACCAACTTTCGGTATCGTGCCTTAAAAGATCCAATAATGCATGCATCCATGGATTGAAAACGACTTGTGGTGTTTGGAGGTAGAAATTCTAATCGTGTGACCCTCAAACGTGAACCTACATTTGGCACTTGATGACCAAAGATTCATGAAATTATCTAGGAGCAAAAGCACCTTCTCTTTCTGTGCCAACACCATCCTTCTCTCAAAATCTAGTATAAACTGCAAAGAATATGGGATAAATGCGATTACATGTTTAAAATGTATGCTCTCATATATAATTACCTTGATTTTCTCAAAATTAACACTTATAGAGGTGCAACTAACAAAGAAGGGAGTAGAGCATGTTATAACACTTAACACATAACACTCACTAGTCTTACCAATTGTGTTTTTGTAGGGGAGTAAAATTTTCTTAACATATATGAAATTATAACGCTTATAGGGGTAACACTTATAGAGTCTTGACTGTACATGCCCCCCCTCCCCCCCCCATACATCGCACCCTTTACATAATAAAAAAATGGGGCCACATAAAGGCTGCCCAAGATTCGACCATGCCACAAGTTCATTGGATACTTTGAACAGTTTCGAGCAGTTGTACAGTGCCAAATAGTGCATTTTGAACATTTACATCACATTTACAAACACCAAATTATCGTTTTTTTGAATTTTTTTCTGGGCTGCATTTCTCTGTCCATTGCGCATCCATTGCAATTATTTTCATTCACATCGGTGCAGATCTTTGAGTTCTGGCCTACACAAAAATACCAAAAACGTCCAAAATTGGACGCCTAGTCCTTTAGGGGTTAAGGCCCGTCTACCTTATCTAGCTTATCAACTCCTCAATGGCAACAAAGAGATGTGCCTTGTGACGGGCCAAAGTGAGAGATAAATCACTAATGTCGATCCCTCGAACATTGTGTAGGTTGAGTCATGATGAAGCTTTTGGTATGCTTCACGAAATCAAATGTTTAGGCACAGCTCCATCATTAATACTTCATGTTTATGAAATGCAGTATGCCCATTACGACTACATGATGATGTCTAGTTTAACGCTTTAAGTGCCAAGATTTAATTTCGTTGTAGGATTCACCAAGTTCTTTGCATGTGCCAAATTTGGACACGTGCACTATAGGGTTGGGTCCAAGGTATAAAACAAAATGGAGTGGTGTTGATGTGCCAAATCTTGTTGGTCCCCACTCAAGCAATTTCTCCTAGGATATTAAATACACAATTAGTACAATATGATTAGTGAGCTCAAATTGAGGTCCTAGCCAATTTTTCTCATAAAGTTCGAGAGTTAATATAAATGTCCAATTCAATAGTAAATTTTTTAATCCTTTATAAATGATCATTATATCATAACATTATTTAGATCCATAATAGTGTTATGTGGGATTGACAATATTCTAAGGAATATTCCATATTCAGGCTGAATGTGGGGAATATTCCTCAAAATATTGTTAGTCCCACATAAAACTGTTATGGATCTAAATAATGTTATGATAGGACCACCCATTATTTCAAGAAAAAAAAAGTTCATAATATGCTTGGGTTCACCAAACCATCACCAAAAGCCAAATAACTTGCATGTGCACATGAACCCAAGTAGATGAAATATATGTGACCATATGTACACTAGGATGTGCAATTAGGTTGCCTTTGCAAATAGGTTGCCTCTTTATCCATGCGATTTACCCTGGTCAAAATCAAATTGCAAAAACTTATAATTTTGATTATTCGTCCATATAAAAACCACACTAAAAAAAATTGTTCTTGCATTTTATTACTATGGTAACAAATGTTCAAAATAGTGTGGAAAGTCAATAAATTTGGTGTGGGGAAACCTAATTACACATATGCTATTTTGTGGCTATCTATACTTGTTGTACTAATGATCATCATTAGTATCGATGTAAACTTATCACATTGACCATGCCAAGCGGGCCACCCTAAGTTCACACTCATCGACAATCCTCTTGATTTGGAAAGATTTTTGATTGTAACATATTCATTAAGAAATGAAAGTATTATATTGATACGTTGTATGCATTGAAATTGAATACTAAATTGATAATTCTCCAAAAGATTATTCATTTCTTAAATCTTTTTTCAAAATATCATTATTTTAAATTGAAGAATTGTTTGTAGAATTATCAATTTAAATTCCATTTCTATAAATTACACACTTTATAGAGGAAACTTAAAGACCGAAACTTATAGCATATGCTAGATTGTTGAATACCATTCGGATAAGGATGACTTAGTTGGATAGGAGTAATCACGACTTTGTTGCAATTGCAATTTGGCAAGTAACTCGGGAGGGGTTGGACATGACAATAGGGGTTGTCACACCTCTTTCTTCCCATTCTCAATCTTCAGAGAATGGGGACGTGGCACGCTCTCCTTGAAAGGCGGAGGTCCATTCTCTGAAGATTGAGAATGGAGAATGGTGAAAACTTCTTCTCATCCACGGGTGAAGAATGGAGAATGGAAAAAACTTCTTGTGTGAAAGTTTTACCGCAAAGCTTCTATTTTTCACCTGGGGTCACTTCTTTCACCGTTGGAGGTGCTTCTTGCACCGCTTCTTGCACTGCTTCTTACCACATGTTGACTCACGGGTAATTCCCATTCTCCATTCTCCATTCTCCACGGGCCACAATAGGGGTGTCACACCTTTCTCCATGGAGAAGCTATCCTATTGGCTCCTCTTTTTCCTCATTCTCCATTCTCCATTCTCCGAGGAGGTGTGACAACCCCTAATCCTAGGTTCATAACCTAAAACAATAATGCAACAAAGACAAGACGGGTGGGAGGAATAGACTGTTTCTATCCCTTGAGGCATGTATGGTATAATTTAGGCTGCAATTGTGGTGTTGCAATATGTAGATTTCATGTGATTATAGTAGATAGGTTGCATGTTCTGTGTCTAGGTGATGTTCCCATTGCTATTACCTATGCGTTGGTATTTATTTGTTTGTGTTCATTTCTATGAACAGCAATTGTTTTTTGTCCTGTTTCTCCAAGAATAAGCTAATATGCTACATTGCACTAAAAACAGCTACAAATACAATCACACGTGAATTGATTGGCAGAGTTGCTCTTATAGTATACCAATGGGAATCGCCTATTCCTTCTTCACTGAGACTCAAACATTAGGGCAGCATGTGAATATCCTGCAAACATCTTAGTCCCCATCAGAATGGTTAAGCCAGCCCCTTGAAAATCTCAAACCCAAAGGCAAGTGCATCCCTGGTGCAGAAAGTCACACAAATGCTTGTCTCAAAAACAATATATCCTGTTAGCAGTTGCCTCTGCATATCTTTGTTATAAGGTCAAAATTGTGACAAACAAAGAACCGGTCTTTGAATGGTACTGTCACTATGGTCCACTGCTTTTCAATTTCCGGGACTTCTTAATTGTCTTACTAAGCTTATTCAAACCTTCAGGTTTTTCTGTTTTCGAAGATTTAATCCTCTTTGATTTTGATGTTTTACTGGGCTCACTATTCCCGTTCCCCAGTTCTTCTCTAGCTGCTTCCGTCTCTTTGATTTCCTCCATGGGTGAGGACTCTAATATTTCTGCAAACATTGAAATCAAGAAAAAGATTTAGCAGCTGAGAATATCAAACTTTTTAAAAGGCATTCATGTAAGACATAGAATTTGGAGAAGCCAATTCCCTTGTCACTGGATACACCCATGATGAGCTCCACGAGTTTTAAATCTGAAATTATTTCAGAAGTAAAAACCTCAACCCAGCACCAATCAATGTACACAAATAACTAATCTCTAAGCAAGTAGATTATGGATGAAATTTACTAACTCGTCTACCTTGGATGTGATTCTACATAGCACAATTCCAACTATGATATAACAGGAAATATATAGAGAAAAGTAGGCATATTTCATGTTGGAAAACTTTGGAATTTGTGATACCATATTCCAATAATTTTTTAAGAGTTAATCAACATTGATCAATAAGTTCATACCTTTTTCTGTTGAATCTGATGGTGGAAGTGGCGGTTGGATACTTGTGAACACAGTACTGACCAATTGCTGCTTCAAGAATAACTGCACAATATAACATTTATTTTAACCCTTGTGAACATGAGACCATGATTTTATTAAGTTTCCAACCCATCTATTTGGTACTGAACACAGGAAATATTAGAATATTACTTAAATCAATGTCAAGTTTAGTTTGATAAGAACAAGCTTACAAGAATGAACAATATTCCCAATCTAAACTGGCGCTAGGGATATCCAAGTTGCCTAAGAAAAAGTGGAACCAATGCATGTCCTACGTGGTGCAAATAGTATAATACTTGTTAATGCTACATGACTGATTGATTTGTATCATTTATGTCCCTAAGCTACTTGTTAAATATTATAATAATAAAAGATCAATAGAGACTGACCACTGAGAGAAGCTGCCTCGTCTTTGTGTGATGGATTCTAAGAAACCGATCCAGCCCTGCACATGTCATAGGATCAAACCAAAACATTAACTACACCAAATATGAAATCCCCAGTAAAACACAAGATCATCTTTACTAATTCACTACTTTGGTGAAATTTGGCACACTTTTTAATTATGCACAAACGTGTAGTAACTTGAAACAAACAAGATAAACATCAAAATGTAAAAGACATTGGACCAATAGGAATCTTCCACATACCGCAAGATGCAATCAGGGGTAAGGTTGGGTGCCGAGATATCGACCTAATGCTCCCAGCTATTTTTCCCTTGAAACCTCCAACATTTTGACCTGCATCCCCTCCAGAAATTAAAATTGACTAGGAAATAGATATATGATCCCTAGTAAGTTCAAAACATTTCGGTATTGAATGTACATGTCGGTAGTCCTCACTATATTCACATTACTGTAAATTGTGACTTATTTAACCCACTGTGTCAATATTCAGTTGCTCACCACTGCGCATATCAAAGCATGCTAAATCTCCGTTTCCAGTTCCAACATAGACTGTGTAGCCATCACCATCGGATGTAATAGACTTGATTGGTGATTCACCATAATCAAATGACATGATTGGCCGCCGTTGTGCTTTTGCATCATATAATCGAATCTGCACAAAATTGAAAAAAATGGGACTTAGGAACACCACATTAACAGAAATATTTATTGCACTCAATTTAGTAACACCCTCAAAATCAAATATTTGTTATAAATTATCAAATATGATTAACATACTGATGCATGATGCACTATATAGATCTTCCCAAGTAGGTAACATCTGTTTGAAATAAATGTAGTACCTGGTGCTGGCCAGTTCCAACAACGAACTTTTGATGATCGTCTTTGGACAAGAATGTCAATGAGGTGACAAATGATGGAGCAATTAACCCCAAATTGTCCCTTCTTGGCTGCCAATTGCATAAAACAAACAAGCACTAAGATATCATTCTTTGAACAATCTGAACCCCTAACACCTAACCCTCATAACAATCCTAAACCTTGTAAGACCATGCATGACATGGTAGTAAGTTTAGTCACAAGCCCATATCACCATAGCCAGCAAGAAACACATGAAACTTGTACAGACACAAAATTGAACTGCAAAGTTTCTTCAAGTGCACATCAACGCAATTCCTTCCTGGCAGATTGAAAGAGACTGCAAAATTAAATGGTGATTTGAAACTTCAACTAACAACCACGAGAGAACCTCAAAACAACAAATTATTGCAACAAGGATGACTTGAAACATCACCAAATAACATCAAATAACCAGAACGTTAGAACAAAAATCAACAAGTCATTACAACTAGTGACTTACATTTTTAGCACTCCATATCTGGGAGGTCTTTTTAAGGTCCCAAAGGCTCACATCCACACCTTTCCTGCAAAGTTCATATGAAGTGTTTATTTGGAAATGTATGCGGTTATAGAGTCTCATTCCTGAAAAATAAATTGTGTACCTTCCATGAAGAAAAGCACATGACTTTTATAAACATTTAAGTCTGCACATGATACAACTACCTCGGAAAAATCACTAAGAAAAGTGGACATGAATTCCAATAGAATATGGCATTTGGAGATAACTGCGTATTCCTGTTTCTGTATATGAGATATTCAATGTGCAGACACCAGGTGATTTCCAGGGGCCGTTTTATGCTGTCAAGCTGCAAGCTCGAGACAAAACATTTCCAAGCATATTTCTATGAGCACATGGCCAACATTAAGCCCATCCTGAGCTTCTGAATTCGGTGTACACTATCTGCTTACAAAGAAATCTAGAAGGTCGATGTTGGAGATGTTTAGAAGAACTCTCCAACATGCAATGCAGTAACATTTATGTAATACATTGCCATGAAGAAAACTTGGACTCGTAAGCAAGGGCTTACCCTCCAAAGATGGCATAACTTTCAGTGCCATCAACTTGTAAGCACAGGACACATCCTGACTCAGTCACGCTCCAACTTGTTGACGCTTCATTGACAGCATCTTTGTGAGTTGTACAAACATCCATATTATCATCTCCCTCTTTATCTTGATATGAGACGCGTTGAATTGCTGCTACACCCTCCTCTGTGCAAGTGAGCACGGATGTACCCCTGCATATTGCATACAGACAGAATGAGACGAAAGTAACACCTACTCGTGAAGATCTTAGTGCTTCTCAAGCTCTTGCACCCTAAGAAAGCCACAGAACACAATGAATTTTGACCTTTAATTGCTTTATGTCAACAAAAAAAGGGGTGAGCACACCCCAGCCAACTTCAAATGATTAAAAAAAACCTTGCAAACAAGATTTTAAACATCAAATTAAGAAAATCTGGATGAGAAACAGCAAGTTTACTCAGAACTACCATACCCACCCAAAGGTTGGTATTTTCTGTCAGTTACTGACTGAAAGGAAGGAAGGAAGAAGTAGTTCTCATAGGGTGGTTTCAAGAATGTTTCAAAAACATTTCAGTGCTTCTTAAGTTCTTAAGTCCTTGGGATAACACAGAAAGGAAGTGAAATTTGACCTTTGATGAGGTTTATATCAGTGCAATAGGAGTCACCACACACCGGCCAACTTCAGATGACTACAAGTGCCTGGCTCAAAAGAAAGCTCTTACCAGAAACTGCTCTTCTTGAAAAGATGAATCCCGCAAACAGAGGTGCTAGCATCTTCTCTTGTCCTTTTGCTCCCTCCCATGGCGGAGTCAGCCAAGGTGGGCACTCCTACATTAGCAAGAACAACTCCAGAAACAGGATGCAACACTTCAACCTGAAAAAGCATTGAAAATTTTCTCCTGTCAATCGAGTCACCGAGATGCATATAACTAAAATCTGGACCTCCACTCTCATGGTGAAGATGGAGATAGCAATTAAAGCTTCAACCTGGTAATGCAGCGACAACTTCATTCCGAGTCACCTTAAGTAGCCAAAATGCTTATTACTTGATTATGTAAGTTCACTCACACTCTCCCTGCAGAAAAGAAATGAGGTTGTGCAAAATTGACATTATGAGTGATCTCCAGTCACACTCTCCTGCCAACAAAGATCTTATGTTTCACAAACATTCTAGCTTTTGGTAGACAGCTTAGTTTTATGTCACCAAGAGGATTTTTCTCTTGGCGAAAAAGGATTGATGTAGTGCACTATACCCTAAGCTGTGCACAAAAACTAGCTTTCAGTGAACATGGACACAAGAAGAAAATCTCACCCTGCCATTCTTTCTTGCCACAGCAAAACCCTGCACAACGAAAATCAGGCCAGAATCCAAAACCTTTCAGCAATCTCCCTTAAAAACCTTCAATTCAATCAACCTACAAGATAACTCCACAACGAAATGCACACAAGATTCTTGCACACCTCCTAAACCCTAAAACCCTAAACCCTAAACCTTAAATTGGCGAGACTTGTAAAACGAGTCAAGACCAGTGTCTCACCGGCTGTGAGTTGTCATCGGAATAAGAAGTGCACAGAATTCCTTGATGTCCATCCGGCTGTCCCCAGCGACTAATTACCTGAGGCGTCCCCTTTCCAGGGTCAAGGTCCACCACTGCAAGCACGCAACACAATCTGAGAAACAGACTCCACCTGGAGCTACAAAAGAAAGAATCTGACGCCGTTGCATTGTTGCTAGAAAAGTGAAGTGGATTTCATTTGTTACCTTTGGTGTAGCCGAGATTGTCACAGCAGAGAGCTCGAAAGGCAGGGCAGCCGGGGAGCTCCACCTTGCTGGAGCGAGGCATTGCAATTTGACACGCAATGCACCAGGGCGGACTCTTTTTCTCTCTCTTTCACCCTCTCTCTCTCTCTCTCTCAGCTCTGCTCCGAGTCAATCCGCTAACAAATTCCCAAAAACGCTCGAGTGATTTCAAACCTTGAACACTCTCACGGCGAATTCCTTCTCCTGGCAGCCCTCGTCACTACGGCTCCTCCAAACAAGGCGACGCCTCTGCCCGCCCGCCCTGCCCGCCCGCTGGACCACGCTGCCCGTCCGCCCTGCCCGCCCGCTGGACCTCGCTGCCCGCCTCGCTGCCCACAACAGTGGCCGGAGAGATTTTTGGGCATGACCGATCGAGATCCTAGTGTTTCCAAATCCAACCGGTTACATGTTCACATCGTTCCGTTTTTCTTTATTACTTTGAGGTATATTATATAAGTTCCCCTTAAATGATCGGCAATTTTCTTAAAGTCTTGAATTTCAACCGATTATTTCTCAAACTTAACGAGTTCATCTATAACTAGTGGTCAGTTCTCCCCATTCGCTAGTTCACAAAACCCATTTTAGGGTACCTCACCTTCAAGGTCCAAAATCTAGTTTATATGTTCACTTTCACTTAATAATTAAGTAATTGACTGGGATTTCATTTCCAGAATGCAGCCGTTAATAAAGCATGCAATTAACTTGGAAGTTCAAAATATAAAATTCCTCGTTAACATTGAGGTCATGGTTTATTGACTTACCATTTGAAAGGGGCTTTGTCATTTTTAAATTGACATTAAATTAATGTTCTAATTATAGATGGGTCATTTTATAAATTTTAAATCAATGTCTTCTCCTTTCATAAGTATTCATACGCATTGAAATGGGAGTCAAACCAATTAAGCGTGATTAAACGTAGTTAAGCCTAATGGAGCGCAATTGAGTGCATGGCCTGAGTTTCTACAAGTATTCATACATATTCAAACTGATTAAGCGCGATTAAAAATAATGAAGCCTAATTGAGCTTAATTCAGTGCAGGACCTAAGTTTCTACAAGAATTCATACACCTTCAAACCAATAAAGCCTAATTAAATGCAACTATGCGCATTTAAGACTTTGCAGAGCCATGAGGTGCTTATATATGAATATATTTTTGAAGACAATCAAATTATTAAGAATATGAGGTAGTTGGTATTGAAATTGAACTAACATATATTGGATATCTATATGAATGCTCCTAAAACCTTAGATGATGTGACTTGATGTACTCTTAAGAATGTCAACCACTTTTGTACCTATCCGTGCACACCACATTGCTCACTAGACTTTTAACCCTTGATTGGTCAAGCACTTTCTTGAATTATTAGATCTACGAAACACCATCACTTCTTTGTTTCAAATGCTTCAATCGTTGCTTTGAGCAAGGTAATTGCAATTCTACTGGAGATTCAATCTCTACGATATCCTAGGATCTTCTCAAATGTTGTTGGAATGATAATATTTTTTTGTTCCCATGTTTTCATTATGAAATTAGTGTCTACATGCAAGTGGTTGAACAAAACTAGTTTTGACACGGGGGGGTCACTTAGTGCATTTTAAAAACGACGTGCGGCATAATCTAGGGAGGATTAAATTTGTTTGACATAAAATTTATAAAATAATTCCAAGTAATGAAGGGTCCATTAAAAGCAGACAATCCCATTACAAGTAAGGTAGATAGGCATAAAATATGGGCCATTCTTTTTTTGTAAAAATAATATAGGGGTTAAAAATAAGGATCCTAGGATATATGTTTAGTAAAATCAATTTTGTACACATGCCTCATGAGGGATGGATGAAAAATGACTCATTGTTTACCCAAAAATGGATGAAATTGTAAGCCTAACCCTAACTCTCTTCCCGACACCTCTCGGTGGCTTTTCTCCCTTCTCTTGGTGGCCTCTCATTTTCCATTTTTCTTGTGGCTTCTCATTTTTCAGTGACTTCTCTACTCCGACACCATCATCTTCAACAGGTTGTCCACTTCCACCACTGCTTCTTCATAGCACGTGTTTTATTTAATGTTGGAGTCTTTGTGATTTGCATGTTGCCCTTGCCATATTCGCCCAACTGTTTAGTTTTCTTTATTTTGCGATCTTTTTGCAAGATCATTGTGATGTTGCCTTCAATCCAACTTCCATCTTTGGTCGCTCCAAGCTCTTTCTCATCGTGCAATCTCAACGTCTTGTAGGTAGATTCTTGCACTCTCTAAATGTGTTGCTGACATATTTTCTCTGGCGTCATGACTATATAGGGTTCATGACCAAACTTGGAGTGTTTCACACTATGTAAGTATTGTACACTATGGTTTTGGTCTTCACTAGTATGTAAATTGACTTTGAATGAAGGATTTTTACAGAGCGGGTGTTATGTTTGTGAACACACGCTCACTCTTGTTGTGTTTCCATCCTAAGCCTTCTTGTTGTGTTTCGACTTTAAGTTTTTTGTACTTACTTTTTGCAATGGTATGTATTCTTTATACCTTTTGTTGCCATGCTTTTTCCCACCACTTTTGCATTGCATACACTTTTAAATTAACTTTTTTAATTAAAAGGAATGTAGACTACAAAAAATTGCAATGACATGGGTATTATAAGTAATGATAGGGTGCAAAAAAATAGGCCATTTTAGAAAATTAAGTAATTATAGGGAGCTTTTAATTCGTGCCTTGGAGGTAAATAGCCCCTAAACAAATACCCCTCCGCCGCACGTGGTGCACAAAAACCCTATAGAGTGACCCCCCCATGAGTTTTGATGATAATGGACTCAAATGCCCTCGACATCAAGGGTGGTATGAAATCTCCAAGTTCCTTGGAATGCACCCTGGGGCATATAAAGGGTTAATGAGCAATATGTATACGAGGAGAAGCGAAGACATAAGGAATGCATAATGTAGAGAGAGAGAGAGAGAGAATATAAGGTTGGAGGAATTTTACAAAAAAAATTATCTCATTTGTTGTTAGGTTTTTCTTTTTGCATTTGTTTGTTTTAGGGTTAGCATTAGGGGTCGGGAACTTCTCATTTGTCACTTTTCAATGTTGGGTTTATCCACTATTTTTTTTGGACCACCCTCTACGAGCACCATCCCCACAACTACCATTTTCGGTGCCTGTTTTGAGATCCATATTTAACCACACATCACTCAAATATAGGGTGTTCAATCAAGATAAGTGATATCATCAGGTTTGCTTACCTTTAAATCATAGGGTTTTTCTACAATACATTCTTTTCCCTTATTTATTTATTTATTTATTATACAATACAAATGAAATTGTTTTTTTACTTAGATGACCCATGTGTTCAATTAAGTGAGGACAGCATGGATCCAAGCTACTTACAATAGTATGCAATTCTTGATCCAATGATATGGCACCTTCAGGTATACATGAGATTCTAGGGCTTTGTGTTGTGTTTTTGGAACATGCATGCATGATGGGTCACATAATTGAAAGTGAAGAAGTGAGTACTTAGATTTTGGGAGAGATAATGCTAAAACCTACTATTATGGTGCAGGAGGTGGCAATTTCAAGATAATGAGAACCAAATTCAATTATACAATATATAAATACCATGAAAGGATGCCCTGAATAAACACATTAGAAGCATAGCCGATATTCAACAATGCACACCCATTGGAAATATGATGCATCTATCTCATGCTTAGATTAATTCCACTAGGAAAAATCGGTAGTTGGAGTGCACAATTTTATGGACGTTGTGCAAGAAATTGTTCTTATCTTTGTTCTCCTCCCTCTCTTTATTTTCTTCATTCTCTTCTCTCTCTTTGTCTTTATCATGTTCTTTGGAGTCTTTCCCTCTCTTTGCTTTTATCCCTACGTTTTCTTCCCATCTAGAAGGTTTTACACCTACCTTAAAAGAATGATGAGTGGGCAGAGGAAGAGAAAGAGTACGAGATGAAGGAGATATAGCTTTTGTGTTTATTCTTCTCACAACCATAGGTATGTTTCTCCATAGCCATGATAACATCTCGGGAGGCTACATCAAAAGTTGGTTGAGACAATGGCTCACAGTTGGGAACCCCATCTCTCGGAGTGTTCTCAGGTGGAGCACTATTGAATGAAATCATAGTGATTAAGAAAATCACAACACTACAAAAACCATGAGCACAACACAACACAATGGTAATGCCAAATTGTAATGTACCTTCATTCAAGCACGTTAAATTGTTCACAATCACCAAAATCTCACCTCAACATCAAGGTTTGCGAGGCTATGTCCATTGAGGGCCACCCCTCGAGCTGCCACCTCACAAGATAGTCCAATACCCTTAATTGTTTTGTAAAATTTAGAAATTTCTTGGAATAATTATTGAAGTTTTGTAAGAATTTGTTGCGCAAGTATAAGGTCAAAATATATAAGCATGGTGACATGGTCTACAAGGGCATGGTTGTTGACAGCCACATCCCGAGTTGTTGCCTCACAAGATAGTCCAAGAGAGATGGACTTGGTTTTTGCTTAGGATTTCCTTGAAACTCGCCTTGAAGTTTTGTGAAAATCTATTGCACATGTATAAGGTCATAATAATCAAGATGGTTGAGGTGGTTTGCAAGGGTATGGCCGTTAACAATCACCCCCCAATGCTACCTCATGTACATTGGAAATACGTCAACGTCCATGAGGTTGGGCCGGGGATTCGTGGCACTCAAGTAAAATCATCCATGCGGATGAAAAAAACGCAGGAATCATCTAAATGACTATTTTTAGGCGATTTGATTCCGGAAATAGAGTCAAAGGCCCCGAATTAGTCTAGTGATGTCACATTCGACTGAATCGGCCCTCAACCCCATAGGGGGGCTTTTTTTTATTGGAGCCACTTCATCCACGATATCTTGGATGGATGTTCCTTAGTGAGTGCCACGAATCCCCAGCCATGAGGTTGTTGATGTGTACGTATTTGGGTCCGGCATGATGGACATTGTCTTGACGTTGGTTCACCTTCCAACTTCTGTCTTCAAGGGTGTTTATGAGGGTGTTGTGTTTTATGTGTTTATTTATGACATGCAATGTAGGGAATATGAGTGCAAGCACAGTAAAGTGGACAACTCTTGATCCTTGCTCAGGTTTAAGTGAAAGTGATCCAAAACTATATACTAACTTTGAATTATATGAAATAGAAATTCATAAACATTTAGAAAACATATAAATCTACAAGGCCATGCAATTTATGTTCACAAAAAGCAATTTCAAACAACGTATATGTATTTTAGAAGACGGTGCAAGTGGTGGAAAAGTGGGTGACATTGAAGAGATAATTGTCAAAAACTTGTTTAAAATATAATTACATTACATTAAATTGATGAATTTAAAAAAAAAATTATGATGACCTCAAGTTTATAATGAATTCAAGGAATATGAAAAAAATCCAAGTTCAAAATATTTAAGGTCATGAAATTTACGTTCAAAATTATATTTAGTCAGTTGCTTTTACCCATCACTTTTGATGATAGGTTTTGAAGATCTCATATTGATATTCTGTATTTGAGTACCTAACTTAACAATAGAGGTCATCATGAAAAATAATATATTTTAAACAACCTCTTGCTACTACTTATATTAATTTGACCAAGAAAATCATGGCTTTCCCGGAGCACTTTTTTGGTCCACTTTACTATGCTTGCACCCATATATGATGTCAAAAGCTAAATTCTATGAATTGTAGGGTGTTGGGCACTATTGAGGTTAGTGGTGGTTGACTAATTAGGGGGCGCCAAGTATGCAAAGTATGTTTTGGTCTTAGTTTGGCCATGCATGTGCATGGTGCATGGTTGCATGTGCATTTAAGTGATTGTTATGGGATTGTTGCATTTTGTGGCCGATTATTGTGTGTACATGCATTGATAGGGGTATAAAATATTGAATATTTGTTGGATTAGAGCACGTGGGCTATTTGATGAAACATGTTATTAAGTTTGGCTATTTGTAGTCCGTTAATGTATTAGGTTGAGCATGATGCTAGTAGTTGTAGCTAAGTGTTTATTGCAATGCTTGAGCTTAGTGTGTAATTAGAGTTTGGATATGATGTTGGCCAAAAAATGTGTCTTACACACTCATCACATGTCTTGTATTTAAAAATGAAAAAAATAGATATGTTTCCTATCTTGATTAGCCCACTTCTCCTAGAATATGAAACATGCGGTCAAGACAAGATTGTTCGCAAATCTGAATCAAGTTTGTAGCCTTTTTTCTTATTTTTTTGGAGTTCTTATGAATATCATTATCAAAGTGAAGATTCTAGTGCTCATGAAATGGTCATATAAGTCCCCCCCCCCAATTATGTTGACTATTGAGCCTTGAATGGTTGTCATATTTTGAGTATGCAATCCAATCTCTTTTGAACACATGCATTTTTGGTATCCGTTCTTGGAGCCATACCAAACCACATACCACTCAAATATAGGTGTCCGATCCCAATAAGTAACTGAATTAGGCACATCTACCTTAAGTTGTGCATATATTGTTCGGTTGCTTTTCTCAATCGGACACCTTTATTTGATTGGTGTATGATTAGGTGAGGATGAAAAAGCAAGCATTGTTTTGTCTAATCAATGTGGGTTACCATTTGGAGTTACAAATTGCTACAACATTTTACTAAGAGTATCATTTTTTACCCAAATATCATAAGTAGTTAGTATGCACACCAAAAATTATGATATAACTTAGTTGGTAAAAAACGGTAATGTCTAAAAAAGGTTATAACCACACGTAACTCCAAATGATAACCCACACTAATAAGACAAATTATTTTAGTCCTCACTCAATAGTAAATGCAATTCGGAGAACCTATGTATTTAGTCAAGGAATCAACAAACATGCACTTCCCATAACCATATGTAAATCACGGGAGTACCATAAACGGTGTACTTATCTCACACAGAGGTGTAACATTACCTATTGGATTTAGGGTTTAGGCTGAGATCGAAGCTTCTCGTCTCTCTCTCTCTCAGTGAGTGCACACAAGTGAAATCAACATGCATTGTGCAAATCAATGCACACTCTTCAGTATTACCATTCTAGTATTTGTTTGTAATTAGATATGTTGGTAGACCGCGATAAAGCACACTCCTGGAGCTTCAAACCTCCATCCCAGCCTTGGGATAACCAGTGAAGTTTCCACTTCAATTGTATGTTAATTGGAGTCCCTTGCATTGAAATGATCATGATCAGAGCACTGACCTCTTAACCCTCAATTTCCTAAGAGGCCCGTTTTTGGGCTTATGAATGACTCTTGAAGGCAAAGTCATCCAAAAGGAAGGTGTTGGGAAGGTCACAATGGGTATCATTGTGTTCCTCGTGAAATTTACATAACATTATTCAGATCCATAACAATGTTATGCGGGACTGACAATATTATGCAAAATATTCCATCATTGAGGTTGAACATAAAGAATGTTCCGCATAATATTGTCAGTCCCACGGAACACTGTGAATAATGTTATGTACTTGTCAATGGCGATGATCCAATTTAAATATGAAAAGATGGTTATGCACAATAAAATTTTGAAGTAAACGATGGACTAACTTTTCCCTTTGTTGATACAATACTATATCTAGTAATTCCATATTACAGTGACTCCAAAAACCGAGTCTATGCAAGGAACTTGAAACTTCAAATGACGATGCCGGAAACAAGAGTGATCGAAATCAAAAGCTATAAAAACAAAAACTGTAGAGTATAAAGTTCTACACACCACTGTAATGATAAAATCATGATTTCAATTACAACAAAGTAGATAAAGATGTTGAAGAAAAGTATGTACATAAACTCAGTTTTTGCACTACAGTGTAGAAGACACTTAAAAATTTGTCCATTGCCCTTTTGCAACTAAAACAAGTGCAATTTGATCAGGCATGCTAGCATACAATCCTCTACACTCCTCTAGATTAAAAGAGTTGCAAAAGGGTTGCAACTCTTTTAATAAAGTTGTAGACTTCTTGCACTCGAACCCATAATTGAAGAATACCACTGGGAGGACTAGAGTATGAGTTCAATCGTCATTTCGGTAAAGCCCATATGTGCTCAATAGGATTTAAGTCAGGGGATTGTGCAGGCCACTCTAAAACACAAAATGGTTGCTTCCCAAACCATTCTTGAACAATCTTGGTTGTATGCACAACAACAATGTCTTGTTGAAAAATGATTTCTTCAATATTGAACCCAAATGCAAGATATGTGTTACACAAATCTTGCTCTAAAATTGCAATGTAGCTTCTAGCATTCAAGTGTCCTTGTATATTATGCAATGATCCCAATCATGTACAAGTCAAACAAACCCAAAGCATTATAGAGCCTCCACCATGCTTCACAATTTGGTTCACAATATGCACATGGATGTTTTCTTTGTCCTCTATCCAACATCAAGTCCTCCCATCTGAATTGAAACGACATATTTTAGTTTCATCACTAAACACCACCTGCTCCCAATCACTCACAGTCCAATCTTTGTGCATTTGAGCAAAGTGAAATCTATCTTTGATGTTCGTCCGACTCAAAGCATGCTTCTTAACCTTCATAAAAGAAGACAATCATTGTTCTCTCAACGCATTCCTCAAGGTATTGTCGCACATCTTTACACCCATTTCTCTTCGAAGCACTTTTGATGCCTCTGTTGCAGTTTCTAAACCGCCAACAGTAACTAGCCGTGAAGCATAACGCTTATCCCACTCTGTTAGGACCTTAAGACGACCTCCTCTAGACAATGCTACACTCGTAGAAAGCCTCTTTCTCACTCTATTAATTGTAGATTGTGCCAAACTCACACTCTTTGCAATCTTTCTACTACTCCTCCCCTTCTCTATCAAAGCTACAATATTTTGCTCTTTCTCTCGTGAAATAGGTCTCATCTTTCTATACAACCTCCACAAAGCCACAAGAAGTATTCAACATGATACACACGAAACCCTCAAATTTTTTTTTGACTCAAAACGATGAAGAAACAAGAAAATGAGAGCTCTCAAAGAAGGTAGCAAGCGGCGCCTCAAAAACTGAGTACATGCGACGTCGACGTCTCTCTTCCTCTCACTGAAACCCTAGTGAAGTTGATGACATCACCTTGACATCATCTGAAAGTCAACTTCTAGTTCTTTTACAATTACATTTTACATTTCCTAAATATATCATTATCTTTTTATGAAATGTCCATGAAAGTCCTTGTTTGATGCATAAACTCGGTTTTTGGAGCCAATGTACATGACATTTACCTGAAGTGAAAAATATGATAAAGCCCGATAAAGTGGTGAGGGCCATGCCTATGCGAGAAGGATGCCATAGCCTCAAACCTAAGGCCTTCCTAGCAACCCACATGGAAGCTATCCACCGTGTTTGGGCATCCATATGTGAAATATGATATGGGATGTTCATCCAACCCTTAGGGGATCTAGGGCAACTAAACATGATACACTTTAAAACACTATATTCAAGATTTTGAGAGAGTGGGATCCTCTCAAAATAATATTGTCCATTTGGACACCTAAAAGTCATGTTAGGTTGATAAATACTAGATTATACTTCAGACGTGTAGTTTCCATTAAAATGAGAGTATGTTGAGTTGGGAAATCGACTCATTTAGGTTGAATGGACCTAAATGAGGACAATATGTTGGTCAATTTAGGTTGATTCGACTTAAATATTTCGAATACTATATTTGCAACCATAATGTACATGCCAATTCAAGTCGAGTCGCCCTAAACTATCATCCTAAATGGTCAATTTTAGGCAACACATCACTCCGCAATTTATGGTGGGAAATCAAAGGTTATTTTTTTACTTGAACTCTACAACTCTCCAGTGGTTTTCACTTCATTCTTGGATTAATAGTATGCTATATGTACTCCCAATTCAATGGAAAACTCTCATTTTAATGAATATCATGTTCTAATATAAGGTGTAATCTAACCACATGCTTCTAATCCAGGAGATTAGGGTTAGAGTGAGCCTCCCGTATTTACCATGAGAAAATGTGAGTTAGCTCATTCTTTGAGGCAAGTGTTGTTGGACATCTGTAGAGTTGGTGCCATGTGTGTGTAGTTAGAGTTACACATATCATGGCAACGTCTAAAGTGCAAAGAGTTTTTCACTCCCAAAATAGAGTAGCATTACAAATACTAAACATAGGAGTAATTAAATTCACTTTTCCTATGAAATTAAAACTCTATGCATGCATATTTGTGACCTTGATAACAAGTGGAATACTGTTGTGGACACCTCGTGTACATAACTAACCTCATTTTTTGTTGGTTGTATGGGCACATGTGAGACAATTCTTCAAGGATGCATCCATAATGGTTTGATATTATGAAGAAGGAGGTATTTTCTATGTTGTGTGATGTTATGTAGACAAGTATAGAAGATGTTGATTAATGAGAGTATGTAGACACAATTGCCATTACATTTTGTTATTGGCAAATATTGAGGCGATTTGTCTACACATGGTAGATTGAACTAAGTTGTATGCTATGTGATCCCTTACCTAATGTCCAAACTCCAAACAAAGTGTTTGTGGTAGTCGATAAGTTTGATTTGGCATGATTGACAAACAACTTGCATTTAATGGGCATTTAACATAACAACGCTTTGAAAAATCTTCATACTTTGTTTATTGGGACATGAATAAGATAGGACATGGTCAAGATTGAAACATGTTTCTTGTGCAAAAGAAATAAGCAAGGAGGTAGTGCCTTGAAAGAGGGTGGCCCCATCCACCCTCCCAGGTAGCCTTCTCACAATGTGAGTAGTCTCCTCTCCATGTGCTCATGGTTGGGTAGTTAAACATGCCAATCACTCACTAGAAGCATTAGAATCTTTCATTTAGGCACATGAAGATAAAGTGCAAATGCGATCCTTCAAAAAGTCCTCCAACATGAGGCATGTCTCAACACACAAAATGAACTTGATACACCATAAAATTAATGAGGAATGGAAACAATATGGACTATATATTGTACACGAGGAGCCTTGCTATAGTTGGTAGCAAGGTGTCTTTGTGATACCTATTGAGTCGCATGAGCAATGAAGTAGGTAGCATGAGGAGCCTTGTAGCATGGCTCCTTGCGTGCCATATCGGACTTAACGATGACCATGTTGTAAAGAGAGTGCACTACATTCTATAATCAACATGTTCGTATCCGTTGAGGACATGACAAGTCAATAATATTTGAGATGGTCAACGCTATGGTTACTAAAATGCATGAGCTTTGATCTTGATTGTAGACTAATTTAGAGAAGGTTGATTGGATGCACAGTAACCAATGGCTGGAATTGTCACCAATTGTGTAGGGTGTTGTTGGAGTGAGGAGACCCCTAAGTGAACCCTAAACACTCCATAGCCAATTGCTTCAATATGCTTACCATAAGATCTTGCAAAATTTCCAGAACCCAACTTCGGCCCACTTTATACTTGGGGTCGGGTTAAAGGTTGGCCCAAACTCTAAAAATTGGCCCAATATGATCGGTTGGATTCATCAAATTCGGCCTAAGGGCTTTATACTATGGTTGGGCCCGAACACTCACTCATTGGCACCAAACCTTTGGGCCGACTTGAAGAAATCGGGACAAGCTTTCCTTGGTCCGAACTCTCAACGTGGGCCAATTTGGGCTCATCCATTGGATAATAAAAATCTCTACCCGTCGGTCCATAAAAGGTTAATTCTCTTCACTACACTTTCCCCTCAAGAACATTGGGACCTAAAATTGAGCTCATCACTTTACATGTGACAAAGTTGGACATGCAAGAAGTTGATAAAGTTGGGCCAGAGTGAGGGCTTAATTGCACATGGATTGGGCCCAAGCCGTGTATTCCAAAACCCTAATTATTAGTAGGCATGTTCAGCCATATTGCATGCCACAAGCAATGTAGAGAGGAACAAATTAAAGGAACCGAGCATACATACCAATTCACCTGACGCCTCCTCCAAATCATCTTCAACAATTCTCTTCGCGCATCTTTCTTCTTCATCTTTCTCAGATTCTTTCCAATCTGCAAATCTGTGAGTCTCTTGCTTATACCTCCTCATCCTCCTCTATTCCTGTCAATACCATATAATTCATCTTTTGTATCGTACATCCTATTCCTCCCACAAAGGTGTTCCGCTCATCTCTCTGCTGGCTTTCAAAATCACGAAGACCTCTAATACCTTCAATCGAAAGAGAGAATAGGGAGGGAGGCACATCAAACCCTAATCCCTTCCCCTGGAATTTTCAAAATACAAAATAGGTAATCATGATGCCACAACTTTTCCTTGCATACAAGTTTCCAAGAACTTGATAAACATCAGAATTCAAATGTCTGAATCTTCTTGTTTGTATTTACAAGTTGGGGTCATTGCTGTCGTCCTCCAAGAACACCATAACACCAATCTTTGTAATTCGTTGAAAGCATTCTTAGGGAGGACAGAACTCAATCAAATTCCGTTGTTAGTTTTCAGACTGTGAACGTATTCTTCTTCAAGAGGGCTCCATCAGAGCAGGGATTAAACAACGTAAGGGAATCGTCAACTACGCTGGGAAGATCATTTGCAAACATGTAGCAAGGTTGGGTACTATCAACTTTCTCAACACTGTACAGATTTCTATGTTGCTGAGGGGTTAAGGGCTTCGAATTGGCAATATATATTAATGGAGAATCCTGGTCCAAATTTGTAGTGGCTGCTAAAACTGACTCATCAAAATCATGGACTAATGCCCTCAAATGATTTGCAAACGAAGGCTCTGAATGATCATTGTCAAAAGCTGGAGGGTTACAGAAATTTGCTGAAACATTACTCAGAGCTGAGGAATCTGAAATCGCGACTCGCTGCTCTGAATTTGAAGTCTTTGACGTCTCCATTGGCTTGTCAAACACTTGTAGGTAAGAGTCTTGGAAATTGAGAGTTGTTTGTTTTCCATGGGCGATGGCAACAACATCATATGCTCGGGCCGCGTCTTCCTGAGTGCGAAACGCACCGATCCACATCTTCTTCTTTTTGGAAATCTTGAGTTCAGCAATCCAAGGATGTTTACGTTCAGGTCGCCAACGGACTCCTTTGTAATGCGCCTTCGGTCCACTAATGAGCTCCTGGAGTTCTTGCATCATCTTTCGTGTCATTGTTCTTTCACAAACCCACGCTCTTCCGCACTTTCCATTCACAAACTGTGTGGCGCGAAGATCGTAAAGTTCGATGTGAAAAAACAATTGTTTACTAACATTTTGACCACCACATAACCAAGATACGTACGCTTTCGTGTAGGAGGAAGAAATGAGAGTCAAAAAGTTTCGAACCCGCATGGATTCTGGACCTTCTTCTTCACCAAAACAATTGTGGGAAGGTTTGAACACACCACATTCATCAAAGGTACAAGAATCTAGTATACAGCGATGTCGTGGTCTTGCGGTGGGTGCAATTTTGTAGTATGGTGGTCCACCTGGATCTGGCAATTGTGCTATCTTGACCCCCAATTCTAAGTGGTTCTTTGCTAATGTCTGTACAAATTGATGACCAGTTGTGGTTGAAATGGGGTCTGGAGTCGTCTTCGATTTAAGCAACAAAACCAACACAAATGAATAACAATCCCATTCTCCACAACATAGAATTCTACAAGAGCCGTCATTGAGTGCTAAAAACTGACGCGATACTTTAGACAACTCCATGATCTCCTTAGTCTTGACAAGATCAGTTGACTTCGAGTGTTTGTGTACAACTTTCTTTCTCATTCTAAGCCTCAATCATTTTTATGAGCACAAAACACATGAATACACATATGTGTTTGTTGTAATACACACCTACTAGAACAATCATTACGATCTAGGCATGTTTAGGCAAGAGACACAAGGTGGAAGAAGACCTCCTTGCTTTATGATGAGCCTACCAACGTTGCAAATGGTTTCTATACAATATTCCCAAATGAAGAAACGTTGAGCTCTTTGAATGAAGAAAACGAGACGCGAAAATATTTCAAATCAACATAGAAAGAAAAGCAACTTCGACTTCCTGAGGAAACAAGCATAATGTGAAGAGCCTCATTCCCCACAAACTATTGTCACATGTGAGTTGGGTACTTTGTCAATATCAACACATATTTATGAGTTTGGAATTAGACTAGACTTGTGAAGCAGAGGCAAACATGATAAAAACAAGACATCTAGAATTTGCAAGCTATGCACCAACTTGAGCCCTTGCTAGAGCAAACATTGACATTAAATCTTCAAAGTGCAAACTATAAGTAGAGAGGGAGCCTTGCAAATCTAACACTATAAGGATCACAGGTTGTCAGCACTGGTTTCTCGGCCACTTGAGATGGGATTAAAGTATTCAAATCTATTCCAACAATAGCTTTTCATGTGAGTCCACTTCATGCACAATATTTTCCAACCTCCATGATGCAGATTGAGAGAGATTTCAACTTCCATGGACTAAATTGCAACTGCATGGCATAGAGTATGCAAAGTCCATTACGAACTATTTTTTGGGGTCAAGAATGTCGAAGTCATGATTATGTAAGTCCAAAAAGCTTGCGAAAGATTGACCACTACACTAAATAGTCCTATTATTGTGGGCCACAGTCATTTTCTAGAGCCCACGCTAATTTTGATAATGAGAATTAGTGTCCGCCACATAAATATTCAACCCATGCCAAATTTTCAGTAGAAATTTAGCACGGACCACATTAATTGTTTTCCTAGGAAATGGATGTGGGTAATTATTTTATTTTGTGCTACTTTTGTCCTACAAGTAATATTCAGTGTGTTGGTCATGAGTCTTTATGAAGACTTAAGGGAAGACCCAAGTCTTGGACCCACGTTAATTCCACCTTGACTAGAAAATTAGAGTGGCCCACACTAATGATTTCCACGTTATTCTTTCACCCACAATAATAGGACCACTGAATGTACTTTACATGCAAGTAGATGAGTACATCTAGACTACATCTAAATTAGTACAAGTCAAAGCCGTACAAGTTGTTGAAACTCTTGTGGATTATTTAAGTAAAGTCATTTTATTTTAGTACGGTACTAGACTAAATATCCCAATCAATGAGGCTGGGCTAATAGTGAGTGTGGGAAATTAGTGAACATGATAGTTATTTTCTTTATGCTATAAAATTAGTGCCACCAAAAGATCTAGGAAGCATTGTTCATCCCAACACTTGGCACTATTCACTAACAAGCATGTGGCACACACTAATCACAAGCACACACACTAATTTTCTTGAAATCTATGGTAAATGAGCATGTAATCATGAATTTAGTGTCATTCAATAAAAATTTCAGCCCTCAATGACTTTGAGATTTGGCTAGATTGTGCGCTTGACTTGAATTTAAAAACCGCCCTCGCTATGTAGGATATTTAGTGTAGTAGGCAGGTAGTAAGGTAGTTTCTACATCTTTTATCCAAACAACATGGACTTCCTCCCAGTTTGGGAGTTGAATTTCACAACATAAAATAGAGTAGACCTCATAATGAAATTAGATTGATTTTAAAGTCCGCGAAGCCAAAAGGTCAATGGGACTAAAAGTACATCATGATGGTCTTAAATTGGTTAATTCCCTAAAGTGGTGTATGGTAGTCTCTGTGAGACAGAGGCTAATGCATGCCTCTTAAAAAGTGGCATATTCCACCCTTTGCCACTTTTAGCTTAAAAGTAGCACACCAAGTGAATTAAAAGTGGCATATGTGAATTTCATGTTTTGTTGGCGCTCAAATTTTGGTTAGGCGATCATGTTGCTTGCTATGGAAGATACCCTCTAGCGCTAGTTTGGTGAGCGAAGTCCGATTCGCGTTCTTCTCCCATTTGAGAATGGAAACACTAGTAGAAAACTATGCCCCAAAAAACCGGTATCAACTGCGGTTCTTTTGACCTGCATGATATGCAATCGCTAAACGACTACAAATTTTTCTTTTTTGTTCTGTGATTGTATTTTTAAAAATTTTGGGGCGTGTAATATACCGTTGGAAAGGTCTTGAAAATACCTTTCCAACGGTATATTACATGTCCCAAATTTCTAAAATTTCAGTCGCTAAACCAAAACCAACAACACACACACACAACAAGTGCGATAAAGTTAAAAGTGGCACTTCGGCAAACTTAAAAGTGGCACAAGGTGACACTATGACATGCATATGCCACTTTTTAGGAGGCCTAGGCTAATGTCAACTTGTTGGTCCAATTGAAAGAAAGACTTGAGGTTCCCTAATACTACATTCTCAAATAGTGACAAAATCTTATCTCTAATGGGCTTATATAAGGGACGTTCCAACACAAAAGTGTGCCTCAACATTATAAAAGCAAAAGTGGCAGAATCTATTATCTCTAGAGATAGGGACACTTGACCACCGTCCAATTTCAATAAGCAACATTGATCTTGTGTTGTGGTGGTGTCATGGTTGCTTCAAGTACAATTCACATTCATATTTAAAAAATCCTTGAGGTGGAGGAAATCTAGTTTCTTCTAGTAATCTATTATAGTCTCTAGAATAGGAAGTTAAAAATTTCAAAACACGGTGGACTAATTTGGAACACTAGGGAGTTGAATTTTGATTAATAATAGAATGGCCTTTGGAATATGGTGGATATAAAATAGAGTGGATGGCATCCAATTTTGTAATGCATTGAAATTAGATCGAAATAGTCAATGTCATTCTAAGCAACATGATGAGTCACATGTCTTGACATGATTCCTATTAATAAAGGTGCAACCTTGACATGTGGCATGGCGTGTGACAACAATGTGGACAAGATATTTACATTGATTGACTTCATAATACATCTTATCTTAAAGACAAAATTGACTCATGTCAAGTGGCTTGATACGATGGTTTTGATGGCAACAATGATGTTATGTGGATCAGTGCCCCGGAAGTTTTTGGGCATAGTTGGTCAAGATCCTAGTGATTCTAAATCCAGCCGGTTACATGTTGACATCTTCCGGTTTTGCTTCATTCATTTGAGATATATTCTATAAATTCCTCTAAAACGATCGGTAATTCTCTCGAAGTCTCCAACTTCAACCGGTTATTTCTCAAACTCAACCGGTTCGTCTGTAACTAACCGCCGGTTCTCCCCGAGCCCTGATGTGGATGTCATACAACATTTCAAAATACACCCTGTTTTTTACACCAAAACATAACATTCCACATTAGTGCATGAGGTCACAATCAAGATGCATCTTAGGAAATAACATCCTCTCAGAAATTTGCTCTAGCTCATTCCATCTTCAGTTTGAACATGAGATGGGTGGTGAAGGTTGGTTTTTTATATGCATTTTCCTCCAATCAAACTAATAGGAAGGGTACAAATGTGTGTGATATCGAGATTGAGTGGAGCAATAAGAGAATCATTGTATTCATGACTAAGTGAAGAGGAGGTCAACTCTAGTGAAGTTTACGAATGTTGCAAAATGTATTGTACGGTACAAACTAGTACACTATTGTTTTGTAAGCATAAATAAATTATATTGTGGTAGTCCCCATGAAGTTTAGAATGTTGTTGCTTAGATATTTTCTTTTAAGCCACACATTTTGAAATGAATATTGTAGCCAAATGAATTTATGTTCTCACCTAAGGTGTACTGACCTTGCATGGACATTGTCACGTTTCTCTTTTGCACAAAAAATAAATAATCATAAAATGTACATGAGACATTAGTATTGTGAACTTTCAAACTTTGTGCATTGGAATAGCTTCATAATTTAACAACATTATTGTACTTGTCTATGAGCTTGAACCACCCGACCATAGGAGAGACAAAAGATCCTCTCCCCTCCCCCGAGTTTCCTTTTATGCCAAAGACATTACTTTTACTTTTATTTCCGATTAATTTTTTCTTTCTACTCATGGTGTTATCTATGGTTTTATTATATTCCATTCTCTAATCAGTCGTGAAGCTCAAGAGCTTGGCAAATTGTCAATGGCTAATAGTCAAGACAAAGTCTGGGGTAATGTCTTTTGAATGCCACATCGTCTTTAAATGTCATGAATTATGCTTTGCAATAATCTTAAATTAATTCCTCTTAGTTTGACTTACAGTCATTCCGCCATTCTTCCAAGATTGTAATCACCATCTTCATCTTCAGCTTATCTGGCAACTTATCACAACAATCATTCACAAGATTATGCAAAATCAGTGCATCAACAACTAGGCTATATTCCTTGATCAAAGCCTTAGTCCATTTTAATCTCAAGGTGAGTTGCCTTTGGTAATGTCTTACACTAATCAGGTAACTTCTCTTGCTCGAACTGGTATTGTCTTTCGCAGCTTATAGCCTGCTACTAAGTACGTCCCTTGCCTGCATTCATGCCATTAGCCTTGCGCCATGTAATGTCTAGTAGTTGTCTCTAGGCTATATTCTATCAGAGTGGCCTCTCTGCACTCTCTCTCTAACTCTCTTTCTCTCAGGATTGACACCTGTAAGCCTATGGCATGTCCTCTCTCATCTCTCGCGGCTCTACCTCGTCCGTCTATCTCTACGACATTTCCTCTTCACTAGGGCTAATCGTCTCCCTTAGACGCTTCCCTCGTAACTGCCACTCTCGGATTTCTCCTCTCTCGTCACATACTGGCGATAAGCCTTACATCTCAGGCGATAACCCCTCCTTGACGCTCCGGTTTTTTCCCTTCCAGCAGGCGATTGCTTCTCTCAAACTATTTGCCCTTGTTGGGTTCTCTCAAGGCTACTCGACTCCTCTCGACTCCGGCCTATATATTGCCTAAGACCTCTTGTTTCTGACATTGCGAGCTCTCAAAGTTTATTTTGCCACCTTGCCTACTGGCCTGCACTCTTCGTCACTCTTCTGGCCATTGCCCTTTCTCTCTCTCGGCAATTAGCCCTCATTAGCTATCTCAGACAAAGAGAAACATCTCTCATGCTTATGGCCATATTCAAACTTCGACCATTGCTACTCTCAGACATTACTTTCAAAGTTCCTCGCCCTCTTGGCGGATGATTCGTCTATTTCAACACTCATGGCTGTTGCTAGAAATCACACAAGACATTTCTTTATTCATAAGTATCAATAAACAACAATCAGAATTCCACTTCAAAGACATTATGACAATTGCCCTTAACAAACTTCTTACTTCTCACTATCAAAGTTCCAAATTCACTGAAAGGCCGAATCACTCGGTTCTTTCACCTAATTCTACTTCCGCCAGCCTCTTGCTTGGCATTGCCTATTGCTAATTGCTCAGCCTCAATCATTGAGAGCTTGAACTTCCTATAAGCCTATTGCTTCTACATTGAGACTACTTCTGATTCTACAATGGTAAATAGCCTGCTTGAGCAATAGCATGCCTCCTTCTTATCAATCGAGGAAGGAGAAGGTGGTTGCAACCGCCTTAGAACGGCTATAGCCCCTGGTTCACACTGTAAACTAGTTCTTCAATGCCTATTGCCGCTAATTCTTACTAACTTAAAGGATTTAGCTCGAAAGCTAGGCGATGGCCCAAAATTTGAGTTTACAAATATTCATAAGCAAGTACATGTGTGTCTTGCATCAAAAAAATACCAATAGCTCGGTCACTAGTACAAGTACAAAACAATACCTCCTTTCAAAGGATCCATGATTGTCAAAACATGTGTTAAAGTTAAAGTGTCCTTTCAATTCAAGAAATTTGAATCACAATAAAGTCAAAATTTCCTTTCAATAAAGCAGTCAAAGGAGCTGCAGTCTTGAAGAATCCTTTAAATGACCTTCGATAATAGCTAAGAATACCTTAAAAACTTTGCACTTCAGTCTTATTCATGGGTATCATCCATTCGACAGTTGCTCTGACCTTTTCAGGATCAACCAATATGCCCTTGTTCGAAACTATATGCCCAAAATACTTAATGCTTGGTGAAAATAATTTACACCTACTTCGCTCAACATAAAAATGATTGAACCTTGAAATATTAAACATTTGTCTAAGATTCTATTTTTGCTCCTCCACCATTTTAGAGTAAAACAAAATGGTTACCCATAATTACCAACACGAAATGATCGAAACAAAACATCCATCAAGGTCATAGACGTAGCTGAAGCATTTGTGAGTCCGAAAGGCATCACAACATACTCATAATGGCCTAGCCATGACCAAACGTAATCTTTTCAATATTTGACTCTTTCATTTGTATTTATGGTAACCACTATTTAGCATCGAACAATTCATTTGTCCATGGTAAAGGATATTATTTCTTTATGGTCAATTTATTTGGTCCAGAGTAATCCCACACACAATCTTGAAGATCCATCTTTCTTTTTCACAAAGAGGATTGGCGCACCCCAATGAGACTTACTAGGTGGAATGTAGCTTAAATGAAGCTAGAACATAAGCATGAGCAAGGGGCCTACATCCATGTACATATGTATATTTAGACATTCTCCTCAATTTCTAGGAAGACGAGCAATTTCCGCATGACACTTGCAAGTCCATGAATAATATTATGTGATGCCTGAAATAATTGGAATTTTATAGGCCACCCATAAAATTATGATAATATTCAGTAAATGTGATGAAAGGATGTCAATGATAAACTAAAAAGTGGGACCCATCCCACTTGTTCACCGGGGGATGAAAAGCTCTCATTGAAATTGCCATATTCGGAGGTTGAAATTGATAGTAGGTGCATGCTATAAATTTCCATGTGATTATGCAAGAGCGTTGATTCAATGAAGAGTGGGGCCCACCCCATTTGTTCACGTGGAAGGAAAGTCTTGGCTCAAATTATCCTAGTAGGAGGCCAAAATTGATAGTAGATACCAGGTATTGATCAAGTAAATGGTTGGGCTCTAGGGCCATAATTTTTGCTAAAAAAAATTTGCTGACAACTTCAATTGCAATGCAAGAAGTGACATGCCCATATCAATGTGCATGTTATAGCAACATGTAACTCCGTATGGTAACCCACACTATTAGGACAATTTAGTGGAGTGGTTAAACTAATTCTACCTCTTTCTCTAGTATTTTTAAAGTAGTTGTCAAACAATTTGTGCTACTTGCACTTTAACACATTATAAAAACTACTTTAAATATGATATTTAGTATCATATGGTATTTAATATCACTATTGTAACTTTTTGGATGACACTTCTTATGAATAAGTGAACAAATATTGTCATGGATGATGGATGAGTTCATCCATTGGCCAAAACCCTACCTTCTCTTGTCAACAATTTGTGATGTCATGGATGGTTGAAATTTGGATGAAAAATCACTTGGTAAGTGATAGTAATTGCAACACTGCACTTGCATAATCCCCCAATTTTTTTACAAAGAATGACAAATAATGTTGGGTTGACATTTAGTGTTGGTGACACTAAACCGCAGTTTACAATTAGTATCGAGCAAGACAATTAGAATTGGTGACACTAAATATCATATTTAGTGTAGTTTTATATCTCACCCCCATGCACTTCTAGTTAAAGAAATATTTCCTATTTACACTTGACAACATATGCATAAATCATTTATAAATTATATATATCACAATATATATAGGAATATTACACTACCCAACCTAAGCCTTGAATCTCTCATTTTTGGCAGAATATTCATTTCATGACAAGTCTGACGCGTCACATGACGTGCCCTGAGAAGGTTAGTTGTCAGAGTAGTACATGTGTCTAACGATTGTGACCTTGAAAAGGAGAGAGTGGACTAGAACATTATGAATTGTGTGGTGCAGCTACACTAAATATACCAATTAGTGAGGGTGGTACTAATTCAAGTTATATGCACAATCTAGCCAAATCTCAAAGTTACCAAGGTTTGAAGTTGCTACAATGACACTAAATTCATGATTATGGTAAATTTTAAGCTCATTGATCTTAATTTCAAGAAAATTAGTGCGTGCTTGTGATTAGTGTGTGTCACATGCTTGTCAGTGAATATTGCCAAGTGCCGATACTTGTGGTAATTAGTGCCAAATACCGGTACTTTAGTGAATAGCGCCAAATGCCGGGACTTTGACGGTCAGTGCTACACTAAAATTGGTAAATAGTGTTGGCAACACTAATTAACCGAGCTAACACTAATTTTGATTTGCGAGGTTAGTGTTAGAACACTAATTAGCAATTCTAACACTATTTCAGATGTGTAGTAAAACATGGTAATTTTAACATTCTTACAAGAGTGCATTTAGTGTTAGATGGCAACAAAAAATAAAAGTTGAAAGGGTGGTGAAAAATTGGTTCATAAAATGCTGAAATGAATAAAAAAAAATCTTGAAATGAACAAAAAAAAATTGGAAAATCCAATAAATGCTGAAATAAACAAAAAAATGCTAAAATAATCCAAGAAATGGTGAAATAAACAAAAGAATGCTAAAATAATCAAAGAAATGCTGAAATGAACAAAGAATGATTAAATAAGCCAAAAAATACTGAAATGAGCCAGAAAATGCTGAAATGACTTCGGCTATAAGATAAGAGAGTGGCGGGGCCCGCATCACCTTCTTGGAATTCAGCACGTTGTTGCCACCAACGTCGGGCTTTGATAAGGTTGGTAGGGCGTTGCCCACGAAAATGTTCGAGGAACGCGTGGACAACTCGAAGGTAAATGCCAATATCGCCGTAAAGATTGGCATCGTCAACCATCCACAAAATGACAGGATCGAGTAATCTCATTTTATCAGTTAGAAAGATTAAGCAATCTCATTATTTCATTATAGACGGGTGGAAGCACGGTAAAGTGGACAGCTCTTGATCCTTGCTCAGGTTTAAGTGAAAGTGATCCAAAACTATATACTAACTTTGAATTTTATGAAATAGAAATTCATAAACATTTAGAAAACATATGAATCTACAAAGCCAAGTAATTTATGTTCACAAAAAACAATTTCAAACAACGTATATGTATTTTAGAAGACGGTGCAAGTGGTGGTGCAAGTGGGTGTCATTGAAAAGATAATTGTCAAAAACTTGTTTTAAATACAATTACATTACATTAAATTGATGAATTTTTGAAAAAAAAATTACGATGACCTCAAGTTTATAATGAATTCAAGGAATATGAAAAGAAATTCCAAGTTCAAAATATTTAAGGTCATGAAATTTACGTTCAAAACTATATTTAGTCAGTTGCTTTTACATGTCACTTTTGATGATAGGTTTTGAAGATCTCATATTGATATTCTATATTTGAATACCTAACTTAACAATAGAGGTCATCATGAAAAATAATCTGTTTTAAACAACATTTTGCTACTACTTATAGGCGTTTGACCAAGAAAATCATGGCTTTCATATACCGGAGCACTTTTTTGGTCCACTTTACTATGCTTGCACCCAGATATAAGTTAGAATTCTTATAGTTAGAACTCTTAAGAGAAGATAGTGTGTTTTTGAACACAACCTTAAGTAGCTATGCCACTTTCAATCGAGTGTAGTGGACGCAAAATTACAACTTAGCCTTTAGATTTTAAGTGAAGTTAGCCGTTTATGTTAGCTTTCCAAAAAGCTAAGCTTGTTAAAATTAGAGTTAGTGAGCAAAAGTTGTGGCCGTTTAAGTGAAGGGTGTCTGCTGCCTTCCAAAAAGAAGTTCGTCATCCAAGGTTGGAGGGTACGAGTTAGCACCGTCGATACTCGTAGCTTGGAGTAAGGGTTCCGCACCAACCATCGCCAAGCCAAGATGAGAGTCAATCGGTAAGCTCTTTAATTCTATACCCTTCAATTTAGGATTGGAAGGAGCGCGGCAAAAATAAAATCCTAACCCAACCTAATTATCTATATAAGGCTAGGGGGACATTACCCACCTAGCCGCCGATGAAAGATTCCAATTCCCATGTATATGGAGCCTCTCGGTTAAGTGTTGTGGTAGTAGTTTTTCCATTCATAGCTCGTTTGTGTGTGATGAAGTCGGGTTAATGACCGGCATGATCACTCTGTATGTTGTAGGTGGTAAGATGGGAGTAATGATCTACGAAACCACCATCATATTGTTGGCCCCAAGGGTTGGAGGTGATGGCCCGAACCTTTGAAGATTGTGCAATATGTTGAACACACATGTTGCCTTATTTCCCGGTCCCATCAAGTTAAAATTTTGTGGTCAAACCGTGTTAAAGTAATTAACAACCAACAAAATCTGTACAACCCCGTGGACAAAAATCAACCGGGAACTTAACTCGAAGGATTGATACTACCCCCTTCGGCGGTAAAGATCGGAGGGTGTAAGTATCAATTAACCTTCAAGAGACCCACATAGGACCTTGAAGGGTTCAGGTTAGGGTGTGCACCAAACATGTAGGTGGTGATATCATAATTTTTGAACTTAGTAACATAGGCTTTGTTCAATCAACTAATAAATTAAGAATGAAGGTTGAGAGGGTGAGACTTAATTAAGGTCCTTCCGTTTAGAGAATTTTTTCATAGGAGGTAAAAAATTAGGTGTGGCCCAAGATAAGAGGTAATGTTATTTCATTCATTAGGGTTAAATTGCCTTGACTCCAAGGCTGGTGCGTCTGCGCTTAGACTATGATAGATTTGGTATTAGGTTAGGAAAAATTAATGTAGCTTAGATAATTACCTTATGCACTTAAAATCTAAACACAACCTATCGAAAGGATACGACGCGATTATCAAACCCCTCTACCAATCCAAACACTCACAAAAAATCATAACATTCGGGTTCGGCTTGGACATCTGCTAAGGCATGCCACCCTCACCGAAGGGCTTGTGTGATATTTTTAGGCTCCCTCTGAGGGGGGTGTCCAAAAGCACCACACTCAAATCAATAAATCAAAATCACTTATGCGTGTTAACATATTCTCACCCAATTTATAAATTCATCTTGTTTATTTAGTGTTCCAATTCCACACTCCTAGATCTTAAAACATTTAGTTCACCAATTCATTTCATTTATCATTCTTACAAATAATGCTTAAGCAATTCAATTCTTAGAGGTGATGGAGTTTTAAGTTATTCTTAACCCACTTAAGATTTTAATTATCAATCAATACTTACCATTTTTACAAGCGGCACGTTTTTTTGTCTTCTCCGCATCCAATTAACCCTTCGTAGTCAATAGCCTCAACATGTTGACGCTTCACTTCCTGTCAAATTTTAGCATGGAACAGTTTCTCCATTTGCACTACAAGGAATATAGTCTTAATCTTTGATCAATTGAATTATATTTTAGTATCCAATACCAAGGCTCTCTCTTTCACACATATTACAACGACACCATTGTCTTCTCTCAATTTGATTTAAAGAATTGAATTACAACTACAACATTTTACTTGGTGGTATATTTATTTTCGAGGAAGTGCAGAAAGTGCGCAAAGTGCATTTATGTGCATACTATAGCCTCTCAATTCTGTCGTGCAATCAAACCAGTTTGTAATACATTTAAACAATTCCATGTTGTCATTCAATTCAATTACAGGTTTGCACATAAATCAATAACAAACCCTCACTCGAGGAATCACTCCTCTTACACTCTTTCGAAATACTTGGAGATATTAAAATATGGACGTGTCGTTGTGAATCAATTCAAAATGGATCCAGTTACTCCAGGACTTAAGAATCAAAAATCTCATTCAAAATTATTTGCACTGAAATTGCTAATTTAATAATATTGGCTACGCTCACTGATAAAGAAATCACACAGTCTCAAATTACATAGATTGCAGCGTCAATTATGCGTTGATATGGGCCAGGCCATAGTCTCAATTAAGCACCCTCGCTTTCAAATAGCCATTTTTGTGACTAGAATAAACTAATTTGCTTCCCTCAAATTCAATCAGAGCTCGTAAACTCTCGAAGTAGATGCCAATTCCATTACCCTGGATTTAATCAATCGTTCACAACCTTAGACTATCGACTTATTTGCTAAACTAATAATTCACTACAGTATAAAGCTAAGTATATTCCAGGCAAGGGCTGACCTCAATTTAATATAGGCATGAATTATTTTAGACAATCGATGACGACTAATTGCTGATAGAGTATGCATACAAATAAAACTTAGGAATCACTCCCGTTTAGCTTGCGAATTCACTAGTACTTAAATTGTTGCTTTGCTAATAGACATATACTTCCTCCCTCTAGTACAATCCCCCTGGAGATGGATTAATAATATCAAACAACAAACAATTGACTCGGTATATGCGAATCACACGCATATGCACCAATATAACTTTGCAATTCAAAAGTAATTCCACAAAAAATCACAATTTCAGAAGAGGTTCAACAACAACATTCTCTCTCGGCCTCCTTGCCTACAAAAAGACTAGCCTACCTCCTTCTTCACCCTCCAAGGTGGTTATTATAGTTTTTTCCCCTTGACATCCGGCCATAGTCTTCACATTACCTACTTCATCCTATCTCAAGACAATAGCCTATGTATACTAAGTAATTTCATCCTTTCTAGTTCCAATAAGGAATTGTTCTCACTTAAATTCCGTTTAGGCTACGAAAAACAAAAAATTCATACGACACCTAGTGAGCAGACATATGATGTTATCGACTTGGACCTTCTTTATTGCAAAGATAAGTCCAAGGACGCAATCTTAACCTTGTATGCAAGTGGGCTTTTGGAAAGGAAGGTCTTCAGTGTTTGGGGGGCATTCTCCATGGACCCTGCAATCATGGGAAGACATACCAATATCTTTTTATATTATTATTTTTTTTCATTTTTTCATTTTTTATATGTCCTAGTTAATGATGGACTAGGACATGTGTTGTCCAAGATTATTCTCTCTTCTCTAGACTTATTCGTGGCTGTTGTGACTTAAAAAACGACCTTCCAGTGCCGATATATGAGGCAGCGAAACGATATTTGGAAGCATTTCGTAAGAAGGACGAGGATCTCATAAAGGATGAGATTGCCGCTTTTTGTGAGCCTCAAAATTGTCCCAACGGTAATTTGGCTCATAATTGAGGTGTTTTAGCAAAATTATTAGATTAGTAATAGGAAAATTTAGCGAAAAAACCATTTAGATTAAGGTAGGTTGGCTAGGGATGTTTTACCCTTGGGGTAAAACTCTTGGGCAAATAGAAATTACAAACCGAAGGGATAACATGGAAATGCCTTTTACCCGAATCGGAAATGTTAAGGTAGTGGGCTACTAAGTAGGTAGGTTAAATTAAGGACAACCAATTCAAGCAAGCAAAAGTCAAGCGGCGGCAAAAAATGAATACTTCCGGAAACGGCCAAGAAAGAAAAGAAAGTGACAACTACGAGTATAAGGGATCTTACCAACTAGGGTAAGGGGCCATATTGCCACCCTTGCCAACTAAAAATGAAGTTCAAACGGAAATGAAAAGCCTTTCTAAGGGCTTGAGCAAGTTAGGCGCGAAATGGCGTTTTTCCACCTCCATTCACCACCGAGGACTTGGTTGCCACCGTTTAAGTAACGAGACCCTTTCGGTTGAATGGAAGGGAGAAAAAATCCGACCCTTCATTGAAGGGTGATAAAAACCCCCTCTTCTTCTTGCAAAACGGCTTGATTTTTTCATTTTAGTACGACGAAGCCTTTACGAATTCTAGCTAGGAATTTTTCTCTCCGAATTTTCATTTTAGCACGGCAAAGTCCTCTAGAATTTTAGTTAGAAGGAGAAAATATTCTCATTCATTTAATATAGGCATAAATTATAATTCTTATAGTTAGAACTCTTGAGAGAAGGTAGTGTGTTTTGGAACACACCCCTAAGTAGCTGTGTCACTTTCAATCGAATATAGTGGAAATAAAAATTATAATTTAGCCTTCATATTTTGAATGAATCTAGCACTTTATATTAGCTTTCCAAAAACCTAAATTTGTTAGAATCAAAGTTAGAGAGCAAAAGTTATGAGTGTTTGAATGAAGGTATCTCAACTGCCACTCAATTTAAAAGTGTTGATTTT
This sequence comes from Polytrichum formosum, assembly GCA_964035585.1. Taxonomy (NCBI): domain Eukaryota; kingdom Viridiplantae; phylum Streptophyta; class Polytrichopsida; order Polytrichales; family Polytrichaceae; genus Polytrichum; species Polytrichum formosum. The sequence goes on from OZ037936.1 coordinate 75,964,571, forward strand.
GCAAGCGCATAACTAAACGACAAATTATTTAGTTGCTTTGATATTTGGGTGTGTTATAGGTCTTGTTGTTACCTTTTTAGAATGTATAAGTTTGCTGAAATCTAATTGATGTATAAAAGTTATGAGTAGTTGAGTGAAGATATCTCAGCTACCTTTTAAATTACAAGCGCTGACTTTGCAAGCGCATAACTAAAAGACAAATTGTTTAGTTTTTTTGGTATTTGAATATATGTTATAGGTGTTATTGTTAGTTTTCTAGAATGTATAAGCTTGCTAGAATCGAATTTAATGTGTAAAAGTTATAAGTGTTTTAATAAAGGTGTCTCAACTGCCTCTCAAATTACAACTATTGACTTTGCAAGCGCATAACTAAAGGAAAATTATCTAGTTGATTTGGTATTTGGATGCATTATATTTCTTATTGTTAGCTTTCTAGAAAATATAAGTTTGTCACAATCGGATTTAAGGAGTGAGAGTCATGAATGTTTGAATGAAGGTATCTTAACTGTTTTTTAAATTCTAAGAGCTGACTTTGTAAGCTCATATCTTTAAAGAGATACATGCAGTTACTTTGATAATTAGATGATTATAATTATTGTTGTTAACTTTCCAGATTACTAACAAATGTTCCAATTGAAGCTTGTGAGCAAAAATTGTGGCCGTTTAAGCGAAGGGGTGTCTGTTGCCTTACGAGAAGAGGTTCGTCCATCCAAGGTTGGCGGGTACGAGTTGGTGTTGTGGGCGGCCAAGCGTTGGAGTAGAGGCTCCGCACCAACCATCGCCAAACCAAGATGGAAGCCAATCAGTAAGTTTTTTAATCCTATACCCTTCAATTTAGGAATGGAGGAAGCGTGACAAATGTATATTCTAAACCTAACCCAACTATCCATGTAAGGCTAGGGGGGCATCACCCACCTAACCGCCGAAGGGGATTCCAACTCCCATGTGTGCGGAGCCCTCGGTTAAGTATTGTGGTAGTAGTTTTCTATTCATAGCTCGTTTGTGTGTGGTGAAACCAAGTTAATTACCGGCATGACCACTCTGCGTATTTGTAGGTGGTAAGGTGGGAGTAATGATCCACGAAACCATCATTATGTTGTTGGCCTTAAGGTTGGAGGTGATAGCCTTAACCCTTGAAGATTGTACAACAGGTTGAACACATAAGTTGTCTTATTTCCCGGTCCCATTAAATTGAATTTTCGTGGTCAAACCGTGTTACATTAATTAATAACCAACAAAATTCGTACTACCTCCGTGGGCAAAAACCAACCGGAAACTTAATTCGGAGGATGGATACTACCCTTCCGGCGGCAAAGATTGGAGGGTGTAAGTATCAATCAACCTTCAAGAGACCCGCACAACGTCCTGAAGGGTTTGGGTTAGGGTGTGCACCAAATAAGTAGGTGGTGATGTTATAATTTATGAATTTAGTAACCTAGATTTTGTTCAATCAACCATAAGTAAGAATGAAGGTTGAGAGGGTGAAACTTAATCAAGGTCCCCCCTTAGAAAATTTAATTCATAAGAAGTAAGGAATTAGGTGTGGCCATGGTAAGAGGTAAGTATATTTTATTCATTATGGTTAGGTTGCCTTAATTCCAAGGCTGGTGCGTCTGCGCGTAGACTAAGATAGATTATGCATTAGGTTAGAGAAATTGATAATTACCTTAGGCATTTAAAATCTAGGCACAACCTACTGGAAGGATACAACGCAATTATCAAATCCCTCTATAAATCCAAAACACTCATTAAATATCATAATACCCGGGTTCGGCTTGGGCATCTGCCAAGGCAGGCCACCCTCAGCAAAGGGCTTGTGCGGTACTTTTAGGCTCTCTCGGGGGGGGTGTCCAAAAGCACCACACGTTTGTTTGGCATCATTATGATGTGCACATTTACAACTGACTGTTAGATGCTTTGCAAACAACTATGGCAAGCTTGAAGAAGAACATGACAATCTACATTACCGAGGGGGTTGAAAGGTATGATCGAGAGGTAATTCTAGAGGCCCAGGCTCGAGTGTGGTAGTGGTTATCATTGCATTTAAGGCTCCTAGAGAAACCGATTCCTGATTTCTTAGAGCTTCCATGCCAATACAATGAAGAAGAGTTTTAGGATATTCTAGTGTGGATCAGAACAGAATATCGTTGTCCAAGATTCAAAGTTGATCCTCATCTTTTTGTGATAGCCCTGAAATTATTTTGTCATCATCAGAATGGTGTGGAAACACCGTTGATATGTCCTCGAATGGGAGTGTCTTCTAGTTTTATAGATGATATGATGACACATTTGCAGTTGGCCATGAAGGACTTGTCAACACCCAGCCGGCTTGTCTTTCCCTCTATGGACATTGGTTATAAGGCTTTTGCTACGTACTTAGAAGTTATGAGCACATGTAATGGGTTCGAGTCTATGTAGGCCGATGCCTCCTTTTGGATAAAGATTTGTTTCTGGAACACATGCTTAGATATGCTGGCTCTGGACAAGGAGGATGATCTTCGTATTCTGCAATTGGAGGCGTCGAAAGATAGACGAGATAAGGCACTGGAGTCGTTCTGCCGAGTGATGCTACTTAAAGAGTCTTTTAACACTCAGTACACGCTAGGGTGGTTGGACTAGATAGGTGATTGGACAACCGTGCCAACAAATATGGTTCAAGCGATGAAGGACATGAGAGGGGCCTCCATGAAGTTTTCCAGTGACAAGCTCAGCGCATGGAATGCAAGAGACAGTGGCGCAATTCATTTGGCCGACTTGGAAAGATTGGATCTAGGTAATCTTGGTGCATCGCAAGTATTGTCCAATGTACCAGACCTTGGAGATGGCATGCCTTTCCTCAACACCAAAAAGTGTATTTTGAAGGGCACCGAAGAGGCGATGGGAGACTATCCAATGAAAGAAGAGGTGACACAAGAAGAGATTAAGGGGAAGGAGGCAATGGAAGAGAACCACGGTGAGGATAAGACGCAAATTTCGGTGATGGAAGATGAGTGCAATGCAAATGTTGATAACGTCGTGGAGTTCAATGCTATTTCTTAGAGTAATGGTTCCGGATGTCACAATAGGACAGGGTATAACTAAGATAAGGTAGATCCATGATAGGGATAACTAGGATAGGGGAGAAGCATGACATGTCCACTTAATAGAAGTATACATGAGCATTGATACATTGGGCCCTACCAATTTTTTCGGTGAGGTGATATTGTTTGTTGAATTTTGAATGTAAGTTGAACTTCGGCAATTTGGAACTTTACCTTAAAAAACTAAGGGAAGAAACAAAATTTAATTTGTTTTGAAGAAGGAAAGCCAAACAACTAATCAAAATGGTATAATTACAAATGTTGTAAGTAGAGGACAATGATGATGGATGTTTCTGAAGGACAACAAGAAATGTAGTAGAATGTAATCGAACATGCACAACATTGCTGTCTTGGAAAACATTTATGCCTTCCTCATTGAATTCAGTAATGTCCCTACGTATCCTATCAATGTTATATATCAATTTATGCAACATCCGTTATTTCTAGTGTCATCCTAACATATTCCAAACCTGTCATATAACCCTAAAGAAACATATGTAACTCCTAGTTGGATGTCACAATCTTTTGTTTCTTGCCAACATTACCTACCTTGTGCCTAGGACGCTCCAAAAAACTGGGATGCCGTATTGTGTTATTGTTGCACTCACCGGGCTCAAACTGTGGTTGCGATAGTGGATGCAATAGTCTTGCTTGGACTTTAGCTTGTCTATCAAATATTTTACCTCTGACATTATTCACATGGGCAAGGGCAAATGGTATCAACGCCCTATCTTGAGTGACCAAGGATTCTATCTTGTGCAATCCCTCTAGGAATATTTGGAACTGGTTGTGTAGACTATTTTGCTCTGCAACTGTAGTAGTGTGCATATTCTTGCCATCTCCAGTATTCACCATCCTACCTCCTTGAAACACGTCAATAGCAAAGTTGTCTTTTCCACCCTCCATGGTACCCTTCAATGTACCAGCATGCCCTATTATGAAAACGTCTTCAACTTTTGGATAAAGTAGCTTAAAACCCTTTACCGTGTGTTTGCAAATGTTGCCTTGCATTTCCATGGGACAGTCACACTGCGCCCAAGTGGAATTTGGACATGTCAATGTCCAAATTGTGGGATAGTTGTTGACGGATATGACCAGCACCCGTCCTTCTGTTCAGGATACATGATAACATAATTATCATGAATCTCACGAGCTCTCAGGACAACTTCAGTGACAATCCCTTCAACCTTTCAATTTTTAATAAAACCATACAACTTGCACTGTACACTAAACCAATAATGGGTTAGCACATCCCCAATCAGGTGGTACACAAGCCAGTCCATGAGTCTTCCATTCAAGTTTTGTCTACTTTGGGTTAAAATCGATTTCAAATTTGCATGATATGATTCTATGGCAACATTAGTGTACTGTCCACAGTGAGGAAAGTTTCGATTGCCTATGACCCACATTGATGTCTTTCCACTCCATGTCTCCTCAAAGTAATTGATAAAACCACTAGCATATGGGAAAGCATCTCATAGGCCAAACACCATGACTGTATACAAAGGATACTGCAAACAAAGAAAATGACAAATAATAAGGACCACGAACTTGTCATAGGACAATGAAAGCATGCTGACAGGTGCGACAAATGCAATTAGTGTAAAATATGATAGAAGGCGTAGCAAACCTTGGGTTCATTTGTTCCGAATGTTGCATCCATTGCGATTTGCCTCTTGTATCCATATCGCAACATCATCTCCAACTACCATGGTGTTTGAATGGCCAAGCAGAATGGTGTTTCTTCCTCATCTGGTGGCGGTGCTGCTTTGTTCAAATCAATATTTCCAAACTCATGGTAATGAAAGATGTTGTCTTCATTTTCTTCTTTCCACATACAAACACTTAGGGGGTCTCGTGGATGTTTTTACCACAATTTTGTTGCACGCTTCTTGCACATGTTATACATATCATCGGGCATGATAAATGTATCTCGAGTATAAGGCATTTTTTTGATAACACATTCCCATACCTTTTTTGTGAGAAGCCATGATTTGAGCTGGGGAAAAACCTTACCCTAATATGGATCAAATCCATTCCCTTGTTCGTTAGGACAGTCGAGCACCCAGTGAATGCCTGAAGCCAGCGAAAGAACTGTCATGACAAGGTTGTCCGGTCTTGTTGAAATGGTTAATTTCATGGTACTGAATTTTGCATAAAATGTTATCCATATACAGCTGCTTCGCCATAAAATTGCATTGGCATCCTCGTTTGGAGGTTAGACCGGCTTGCAATCTACTTGCCCTCCTATGCCTTGTGGGTCCTATTGTTCTTGGCAGTGGTAGCCATTGTCGCAACCCTTGCTAGGCCCAATTGCTAACTCGGTCCATTTTTCGATTCTAGCAAGAGTTACGAGTGCTAACCCTTCGCATACCGCCATGCGAAAGGTTCGCTTCCCAATACCGCGGACCCCAACACTTCATAAGAGGGGGACCAAACCTCCTACTTGGTTTTCGGGACTCATCGCTTAATCGGTAACCAATTCTTAGATGTGGACTTCCATCCATGGAAGTCCAATCTTATGTTGCACATCGTGTTGCCGGAGCAACACTACAACAAACCCGAGCCAAACTATGCGACTATGCCCTCACCTTGGGCCAATGCCCATGGAAGCCTTGCCGTTTGGCCCCGGGTGGGTGAGGCCACACCACCTCACCCATATAAGCCTCTAGGACTCTAGGCAGGACCCCTACCCCACCGTCAAGTAACCATTTGTCTCTCCTCCAACTCTTGGGGCCAAGTAGACATTTTCCCTTAGCCGCTAGGCCTAGCAGGCCCCAACAGCTTCAGAACCCCATAACTTCCTCATACGGTCTTTGATTCTAACAATCGACCACTCCATCGTGATCTACATTTCACGTAGATCACGATGGACAACTCACTTGCCCCATTCGGGCAAGTACAGAGGAAGTTATGCCACTTTAAAGGTTCGCAGTCCCGGGAGCCACTCCCAGGCCACTGCTGGTCCAGGGCGCTGTCCCGGGACAGCACCCCACTCAACTTGCCATATCTTCTAGCTAACACCAGCATTCTAGAATCGGCACGTCATAAGCTACGCATAGCTTATGGCCTCACCTTCATGCTTCCTAGTCTCCGTGGGTGGGAGGCGTTCCCAACGCCCGGGGCCCTCACCCACATTAGGATCACTTGGGCCCTCTCACCAACGGCGCCACAAGTCCCGGGTGTCACTCCGGGGTCCCCCTTGTGCCCAAGGTGTTTCAGGCAATCCTTATGGAGAGGTACGCGACAACCATGTTAGAGATGTAGGACAGCTTGTATCAGAGTCTGAAGCTGAAGAAACAACTGGGACAACTAAAGGTGGAACAAGAAGTTTCTTTCTACTCTTTCGCTCTTCCATTTTTTTGGCATCTAGGGCAGCGTGCTTTGCAGATTCCTTATCGACCTTCTTGGTTTGTTTCTCAACCCGTTTCTTGGTTTTTTTATTTTATTTGTAAATAGCTTTGACTTCAAAACGCTCGCAAATATCTTGTCCTATCTATTGGTCCGTATTCACAATGGAATCTCTTGGATAAACCAGAAATCCATGAGAATAATCCACAAAAACAATCCAATATTGTGGGAAACCCTAAAACCCTAAACCCTATTCATCAAAATACAAACTTCAAGTTATTTAATTGATAGGACACGGTGCAACTTACATAATCTTTTGCAAGAAGCTTTTTTTTTTGCATTCTCCGCAATACCTTCCTTGTGCCCTAAATTGTGAACCTCATTGAATGCGCACAGAAAATCTCGTATACTCTGCTCACCAACAACAAAATCCTGGAGCATGTCCCAAGGAATTATGGCTTTGCATGTATTCCTACTCCTACCCCGTCCCTGGTTGATTTTCTCCTCCCAAGAAATGTTAGTCATGTCAAAGGGTCCAAGGGGGTGGGATCTGCAACTTCGCCCGCAGATTTTTGAGAGTGACATCCCGCACCCTAAACCTTTCCTACGCATCAGATTTCAAACACGTATTGCTGTCCTTTTGGGTATTATACCTGCACGAACTTCCAGATCGGAAATTGGCGCCTCTCCATCCCCTAGATCCTCCGGCGCCTCTGTTACAAAATGAAACCCTTCCTCGAAGGAGACATGTTTCGCTCCCAGGTCCACAATGTCAACCTCCATGGCGAGCGATTAGGACAGCGTCGACCAAAGTTACAGATCTTCCAAACCCTAAACTAGCAACATGGCGCCTAGGATAGGTGCTCAGGAGCTTCGGAGCTCTCCTGCGGCGTGTGGGAGGAAGAATGACGGAGAGAGGGCTTAGGGTGGGGGGAGGGGGCTGGACGGACGGATGGACATACGACGATTGGACGGACGGAAGGCCAGGTCGGGGAGGGAGGACATGAACGGGCTACCTCGGCATGAACACTGCCTGCGGGAGGCGTCCTACAAACGCTCATAGCACTAAATTACGGAGATCCCACAATGGCATCCATTAGAGCCACCAAATTGTTTGTCCCATTCACACTCCCTTTGAGCGAAGAGGGATATGTTTTGGTTGTAGAAGGTTTGTTAATTATGATATTTAATTTATAGCTTGGGACTATGTATATCGAGTAAGAAATGTTTGTTGAGAGTGGAGTTGTGTCTATGTCTATGTTTATTCAAAAAACCAGAAATACCAATGGGTCATGTTGGTTGTTGGGTGGTGGCTTGGGGAGATCACTGGTGAAAATCGTAGAAACAACGTGTGATAAAAAATAGGGTCCAATATATTCATTGTAGGTAAATTTTGAAAAAATGTACATATAATATAGGGGTTTTAAAAATAATAAAACATGTTTACATGTAAAATACCATGACATATAATGGCCTCTTTTATCTAGTCACTACATGTAAAATAACGTGGAAACAATTACTAGGGGTAGCGGGTGTAGGGTAGGGTCTGTGCTAGTGGATGAAAAAAGGTAATTTTTTTGTAGAAAAAGCTTGGATGGATGACTTCGCAGGCTGACTGGCTTGAACATTACTGAACCAACGTATCCAATGTGGAGTTAATGGTCTCTACCCACGTGCTGGGAAGGAAAATTTCAATAGTATGTTTGAATTGCAATATTCTTTCCAAAAGAAAAGAGAAAAACTCATTTTTTTCTTTAGGATGCCCTCAGACCATTGGTCACCGGGCATCGCAGAAAAAATGCAGTATAAATAAAATAGGATAATTTTAAATGATTCCCCCAAAATTTTATAATTATTGATAGGGTGTATTAAAATACAAGCATTTACCTTTATTTTGAAAAATACCATACCCTAAAATATTTTCTGCAAGGTAAATAGCCCCCCAATAAATAGGTCCTGAGCGAACATGTATGCATCAATTAAAGAGGGAGCGATCTCCCCGAGGGTGGCGGTTCCTTTAGAGTCATTGGTTTGTCTGATGTGTGGATGCAACAATCCACTATCATACTCACTAATAAGTCTAGTACATCAAGGGTCCAAATTCCAAGTTTTGCCATAGTTAAAGCAAAGCTTGGTCTAAACAATATGTATGTGCTTGCGGATTCTAACAATGAAATTTGCCCATTAGCGGACCTCTCTGATGCTATCCCATTTCCATTTTTTTCCAAGCATTCCACTAATCCGCGATTATCAAAATCATATAGACATAAGAAAACATCTCCATACACCCCCTCTATATGCAAAATGACCTCCAAACGCCCTCCCCTCCACGTTATCATTGCAATGGATGGTTTGAGTATCTTAGATGCATTGAGAGAAACACAACCTAGAAAAATTATCCAAAACTGACTTTGCTTCGATAGATTTTGGTAGTATTGAAATACGTGAGGTCGATTACTTTCCATCCTCGTTCAATGGCGATGTTGTTTTGGTGTTGCCTCCTTGTCCATTTGGGACCCCTAATTCTTATGGTCATGGCATGGATGGTGTGGACAAACAATACAATGCCTATCCGTGGTGCACCACAAAAACAACCATAATCCAAAATGAATTTGGGTTGTTTTTCCATTGGTCTACTTGTGCAAGTCATTTATGCAATGCCCCAACTAGTTTTGCGATTACCTTCATCGAAATGGTGGCATACCCAATAGAAAAAAATGGATTAATCAACTTTTGCTCCTTTATGTGTTGGACATGTTGCTTGGGATAAAAATAGGGTGGATTGTAAGGGATTTTGTTTTACACCAATTTGCATTGCCTTTGTGCTAAGCTCGCATATTGTATGTACATTCCACATCGCTAGGGATGTCAAGGGCTTGCATTCATCTTGGTGTCCATAACCACCCGGTTTCAAATGGCACTTGCCATGAGTCATTGGATATTGCATACCAGGCCATTATAAGTGAATTTATGAAAAACCATAGCAAATAATTTGGCGATTGTGATGGATGCAAATAAGGAGTCAATTGTCAGACTATTTATTGAAGTTGCCTACAATGGGTAAAGGGCTTCGTCTGGAAGGTGCTTATTTGGAGGTTGTCACGGACAATTTCACCACACTTGCATTGCCGGGTTATTGCAATTTTGGTTTTGGATCGAAATGATTCATGCGCAATGAGATGGGTACCATGGATAGTATCATGGTGTTGAAAGATCACTCGGGTTTCAAATAAGTGCATAACAACTATTTTCCAAGTCAATCTAAGGACAACTTCGTGTTTGTATTCAAGATGTTGGTAGATTTGGCATGCATTGGGGTCCAACTTGTAAAACGAATTTAAGTTGGTGGGGACATGGAGAACTTTGTAGAAGGTAGAGCATTAGATTGCTTGTCGTCAATAGAAATATAATGGAAGAAGCATGAGAAATAATAAGGCTACAATGGTAGTCTAAAGAGGGATAAGAGTTATCCCATATTGTTTGTATGAACCAATGAAAAGAAGAAAATCAATAAAAGGCAAAGCAAAGATAGCATAAGATCATCTCACTCCAAGCATTGTTCATATGCCTTTGTGTATGTCTATATGTTTGTGCAACTTTATCTCTAGTCCTATTGATATCCAATAAACTCTTAGATCATGTTTAATCACATGAAATGTTTGGAAAATTGAACAACAATGCCTTGCCATGTGTATGATAGCAAGTATTGCAAAATGCTCACGATTGTTTGTTGTGACACACAATATGAGGATAAAATGGTCCAAACTTTTTATTTTGGGAGAATTTGGGTGTCGCTATGGTGGCCACATGTCGCAACCCTTGCTAGCTCCCTTTAACTTATCTTCACCGTTTCGCAACTCTAACAAGTGTCATGAACACTAACCCTGCACATCCCACACACGCGCATGGTTAGTTTCCCATACCAACCTCCTAGCTCATAGCTTGGTGACTAAACTTGTCGCACACCTCTCCATGAGGAGTGCTCGCATCACCATGGGCACAAGGGGGACCCTGGAGTGATGCCTGGGACTTGTGGTATCATAGGTGAGAGGGTCCAAGTGATCCTAGTGTGGGTGAGGGTCCTGGGCGTTGAAAACGCCTCCCACCCACGGAGACTAGGAGTCACAAAGATAAGTCCATGAGCATTGAGTAGCTTATGACGTTCGAATTTTAAAATGCTTAAGAACTGCCCAATCAGAGGTGTAAGCTAGGAGATATGGCAATTTGAGTGGGGCATTGCTTAGGGACATCGCCCAACACTGCAGGGGACAACAATGACCTGGGAGTGGCACCCGGGACTGCTGAGGTTAGAACAACCATAACTTCCTCAATACTTGTCCAAATGGGGCAAGCGAGGAGTCTATCAACATCTACGCAAAGAGTAGATGTCAATGGAGTGGTCACTTGATAGAATCGGAGGTTTAAAAATAAAGTTATGGAGGTTTGAAGCTGCCGGGGGACTCCAAGCCCAACGGCTAAGGGAAAATTTCTACTTAGCCCCAACTCTTAGGAGAGAGACAAGAAGTTACTTGACTTGCCTTGTCCTGCCCAAAGTCTTAGAGGCTTATATGGGTGAGGCGGCTTTGCCGAACGATCCCACCCAAGGCGGAACAACATGGCCTCCACGGGCGTTGGCCTAATGTGGGGGCATAGTTGCCAAGTATGCTTCGGGTTGTTGTAGTGTTGCGCCGGCAATGCGATGATCAACTCAAGATTGGACTTTCATGAATGGAAGTCCACATCTAACCATTAGCTACCTACTAAAGGAAAAGGTCCCAAATGCATGTGTAGTGAATGTGAGCACAATACTTAGTGTTATGTTCTCATCCATTCAAATTTCTTTGGTCCCTTAGGCACCTTAACTCTAATATATAGTGCAATGGAATGGTCTCAACCTATTTCACCAATGACAAATTAAGATTTCAATGGACAAACTCTAATTCAACTTCCCCTTATCATCGTAGTTAAGTGCTTAAGATAAGCATGCCTAATCCGATTAATCATCTTAAACAAACACCTATATTTGAGTGATGTGTGGTTAGGTGTGAACACCAAAAAATATGTATTTAAAAGAGATTGGACTACATGCTCAAAGTTTGCTAACCAATATATATTAGGTACATCAATCAACATAATTTTATTCTTTTTGGCGCGAGCGCGCGTGTGTGTGTGGGGATGCTTTATGATTTTTTAGTAAGAAATAAAATCTTCATTTCAATAATGACTAAGGGGAGCAAGCATGGTCAAGAATATGGAGAAAATGCTTCAGTAAACTAAAACCAAATTATTTTTTGTCAAACGACTAAAAATAGTAGCAAAGTGTTGTTTAAATTGGAATTTTTTACATGGCACACTCTATTGTTGTGTTAGGTACTCAAATATAGAATACCAAGATGAGATATTCAAAACTTATCATTAAAAACAATAGTCAATGACTAATTGTCAAATATGGTTTTGGACGTAGATTTCATGACCTTAAATATATTGAAGTTGGATTATGTTCATAATCCTTGAATTCATTCTAAACTTGAGGCCACTGTTACAAAAATTTGTACAAAAACATCAATTTCATGTAATTTTACGATATTGAGAACAAATTTTAAACAATTACGTGTTCTATATACCTACTTGCACACTACTTGCACCGTCTTCTAAAATATGCAAAATTTTCTTGAAATTTTATTTGTCAATGTAAATTGCATGGCTTTGTAGATCAATGTGTTTTACAAATGTTTATGATTTTTTCCTTCACAAAATTCAAAGTTAGTATCTATTGGTTTTGAATCACTTTCACTTAAACCTATGTAGGGTAATGGAGTTGTGTACTTGATTGTGCATGCGCCCTAAGATATTCACATGAGCTCTAAAAATCACGAGAAAATAGTTTTGGCCTTGATTTGGATTTGCGAATTTTCTAGCACTAATTGTGTGTTTCATATCCTAGGAGAAGTGAGAGCAAGCTTAAAATGTATGTATAAGACCTACATACCTTAACTCTTGAAGGTCCAAGAGGTCCAAGAGGTCCAATCCGGGCCTCAAGATGTCATGTGAAGGAATTTAAGAATAATTCTTGACATTTTAAGCTAAGACTATGATGATTAAACCTATCTAAATTAGCCCATTCTTCATATGTATATATGGAGCATATGTATATGTAGAATGCATTATAGGAAGATTGGAATTCATATGAATGACGTAAGACTCAAATACATACCATTCAAGTGCATTTAATCACCATTATCACATGTGACCTTCTCTTCACTTCCTTCATAATAGGTTGTGCTTAATGTGGACTCAATAACTGGCACCAAACAAAACATCCATCCAACATGAAATTTTAAAGGCCTTTGGTTAACCCCTAAAAGGTCAAGCAAAATCTCCCCAAAATTGTTAAAAAAAAGTTCATCCCATTCAACGACTTATCAAAGCAAAATATGCATTGTACAAATGGCATCTTTGTAAAGTTGAGATTGTTCATAATAAAATATAGTTGTCCAAGTGTCTCAAGCCAGAAAAATGTAATGCAAATGTTTATGATGGTATGGTTGCGTAGTGGTGATTGCCCAGACAAAACATCCATTCTCCCTTTTAGGGATTAACTACCGGCAATGAATGAGGAGAACCGATTGCTACACTAAATAGTCCTATTAGTGTGGGTGGAAAATTAGCATGGAAATTATTAGTGTGAGCTACACTAGTTTTGTAGTCAAGGTGAAATTAACATGGATCCAAGACCCCATATCTTCCCCCAAGTCTTCATGAAGACTTCTGACCAACACATTGAATATTAGTTATAGGACAAAAGTAACAAAAAAGAAAATAATCATCCACATTAATTTTCTAGGAAAACAATTATTGTGGTCCATGCTAATTTCCTACTAAGAATTTAGTGTGGGTTGAAAATTATTGTGGCCCACATTAATTCTCATTATGTAAATTGGCGTGGGCTCTAGAAAATTACTGTGGCCCACAGTTATAGATGAACCGGTTGAGTTTGAGAACTAGCCGGTTGAAGTTCAAGACTTCAGAGAAATAACCAATCATTTTAGAGAAATCTGTGCAAAATACTCTCAAATTATCAAAGAAAAACCGGAAGATCACAACATGTAACCCGGTTGGACTTGGAAACATTATGATTACGACCGATTGTGCCCAAAAATCGCCCCGGACACTGCTTATTTACCGGAGGAGCTGGCAGACATAAGGCTAAGCTTATCACCAAAAGTTGCACTTTTTCATATCAAAGGTTGGTGTTTTGGCACCAGTTGTGGGTATGGCTTGCATTTCTTTCCCGCTGGGGAAGCCAGAAGCCACTTGTATTGTCACAAGCACTCCCCCGGTAAGTAAGTCACGTGCTTCACTCCTCAATCCACTCAGTGTGCTCCGACCTCACAACACTGGAGGAGGAATCTGTGAGTGTTGAAATGTGGATATAATTTGGTCACTCTCTGCAATGCTGCATGTGTTGGTGGGCCAATGATAATGTTATGATGGCCATTGTCTGTGCTCGGAGGGCCAATTTGCAAACATGTGAGTGTGTGTTTTGTGTGTGCAGGTGGGCTAGTAGGGATTCATTGAAGAACTCATCATGCCTTCGTCAATGCTGCTTACCTCTCTCACTCACTCTGGGTAAGTGCTTTGCCTTTTCCTTCATCTCTTACTTTTTCGTCAATGGCTGTGAAGTATTGTCACCTGGCTGTGTTATTTCCTCATTGTGGGTTTTTCCAGAGAGAGAGAGAGAGAGAGTTTGTAAGTTCCATCAGAAAGAAGAGATTATGCCCTCCACCACGAAGTTTCTTATGGTGAACCACACGTTCCAATTCAAAACACACCCACCTCACCCAGAAAATGTCACATGGAATAACAAAATGGATTACAATGTTCCTCAATGGTGTGCATAATCTGTTTCGTCTGATGAAAACTACGGTAGATGATGGCCATTGGGCGGACCTATCGCTTTTCTTTGTGAATGGCTGTGAAGAACAATCACCCACCGGTTGTGAAGCTTCCTCATTGTGGGTTGTGTCAGTGTGAGAGGCTTGGAAGAGAGAGAGAGACACACACACACATCGTAATTTCCATCGGGAAGAAGAGATTGGGCCCTCCACCCGTAGTTTCTTAGGGTGAACCACACCTTCAAACACATCCACCTCATTCAGGAGAAACTGTGATATGGTCCAACAAATCGACTACATAGTTCCTCAATGATGTGCATAATCTGTTACTGATGAAATTACGTTAGATCTTGGGTGGATCCGGCCACTTGGCAACTCAACCATGTCCACCCAATGGTCAATATCAAATACGTAATTCTTGAATTTGGAGAGTTCCCTGCGGCAGTCTTGCGATTCTCGTTTATATTTTATTTTAGACCTCCCCGACAAATGTGGTACAAGAAGACCTCACTAATCCCTAAACCTCTCTATATAAAGGCCGCCTTTAAATATTTTGGACTCAACTTCCGGTAGTAGGAGCATACCTACTTGTCAGATGTGTCCTTGAAGAAATTTAGAGCTAACCCTATTCCTGTAATAATCTGATAACATGCCTTGTGCAGATTACAGATTTTACCCGTGGTTCAGCTGAAGAGCACTCCAGTTAACACCTCCAAGGTCCACTTAGGGCTAATTGTGTGCAGGCAGAAAGATGAGGACAAGGTGTCCACCCAGACGGAGAAGGTAGCACGCAGGTGCGAGAATTCGGATGGTTCAAAGTTGGAATATAGGGGTTATGTTTTTATGAATTCATCAAAACTTACAAGCTTGACGTAAATTTTTACTGCAATGAAGTCAGTCAAGGAGTGCAATAAACTTGTCATTGCTATGCGTGATGGACATGCAATATCTAGAACGATGATTTTACAGTTTGGGTTGCAGTCTCCACCTTTCCCAGGTTCTCCTTTTCAAATGCAAAAACAAACATGAGCACATCTGCTTTTTAACGTCCATTACACTTAAACCCCATGAACTTCACTTAATCCTCACACTCTTGGTTGTTGCTGTGTTGTGCAGAGAAATAGTGTTGAGGTCAACCGGTGCTGCGCTGATGTTAGCATTCCTGAACTTCGGGTACTTGCCTCTCATTCTTCTTCATGTTATTACACTGTATTTACTTGAGCCGCTGCTGATTAATTTAATGTAGATATGGACTTTGGTTGTTGATGATTTCAATGTTGTTATCATCTGCCCTGTGCTGGCCTCTTAAACTACATAATGGATTTTACACTGGGCGTGATTGCACAGTGGTGAAAGGCCTGAGTATTTGGGAGTGCAATCAGACCCACCATCTCTTGCATTATGCCCACCAACACCAACCTGCATTTCCACATCAGAGGAGCTCAATGACCCTGCTCACTATGTCCCCCCTTGGTAAATATATTTGTTCTGTCCCTCCATATGCTTAATTACTAATCTCTAAATATGTTTACAATGACTGGAATCCATATTTCCTGCTAAATCACCTCTTGTTCTCGTATTATGATGACGACATCACAACCTTTTGGAGGCAAATACTATTTTGTAAAAGAAATAAAATGTTCCCAATTTGTGTTGTGATAGATGTGTAATTTCTCATTGTCTTCTAGTGTGTGTCACATTTGTGTTGGAATTCATATTGCATCATGCCAGGACATACAACCCCCAAGATGGACGGGGGAGGAAGAATCCTGCATCTAAAGAACAGGCAATGGCTGAGCTTGTCGAAGTGGTGAGTCACTCTTTCTCATGCAATGATTGTGCTTGAGAGGCAGGTGTTGAAGTTTCGACATGAAGGCTAAGTGATTTTGTTGGCGTGTCTATTCCAGTGTTGGTCTGGTATATAGGTGAATGCATGGTATAAATAATTAACATCAATAATGGTATCAAAGAATCAAGATTGTAATAGCAGTCATGGTATCGAAACAAAAATACCCTCAAATACCCTTACCCTACTGGTACCCAAAAATGTGAAAATCCTCAATACAGATACCTGAAAGGTGTGAAAAAGGACTATACCAGTCCCACACTAATCAATTCCTGATGGGATATGAGGAAGCACATTATCACCCATCATGGATGACTTTGCCATAGCCTCACTGCTATGTCCGGTGATGGACATGTGTTGACTTGCCATGGGCTAGAGCACGCACCGACACCTACCTCATTGACACTGCGGGTTGGTGACCTGGGTGCCTACTCCTCGCTTGTGTTACCTAGTTCATATCATTTGTTGAGAAGAGTCGTTACTGCAAGAGTGTCTGCAATGGCTACAGGTGATCTGTTTCCACTATGAAACTTGACCCCTCGAGCATCATAACTCATGTGAATGAGTCTGATGCATGAGAGAAATTGTGTTTGTTACAGATCAAGTCAACAAAGCCTGACAATTTCACGCCACGGATCGTCAAACAGACTGATGACTATGTGTATGTTGAGTACTCAAGCCCCCTGATTGGCGTAAGTGAATTCCATCTCTCAAGCTTTACTATGGAAGCCACTTTAAATAAACTCCACTTATGCTAGGTAGATTTCACATGGAGCCTTAACTTCAAGGCACTGGTATATGTTCAATGGCCTATGCAATAGTTTATATGAGCTCCCAATAAGTTCCAAAAGTCAAATTTCACTTGATCTATGAGATTGAGAACGTAACCTACCATGTTCAAGAGGAAATGAAAGGACAGTTATATGTAACATCAGTAATTAGATGTATGTGGCATGTTTTCAAATCAAGGTCATTTATCTGAGCCCAAATCTTTCAATGTATATCTTTACATATATGTGTGCTGCTCTGATTGGAAGAATGCAATTGATGTATGGGATAATTTCAGGTGGGGTGTCTCACAGGCGTTGTTGTTATGTACAGTTTATTGATGATGTAGAATTCTGGTTTCCCCCTGGAAACCGTTCTTTGGTGGAGTATAGGTCGGCATCCAGATCCAATGGAATTGACTTCAGCTTCAACCGCAAGCGAATCAAGGTCTGCTTGGAGCTCATTCTCTTCTAACATTGTGGTGTTTGAGTTGCGTGTTGTGGAAATTTGTCCATGAAAATCTGCTCCAACGACAAGAGGTCTCATGACTTTGATGAGACAGTTCTATTTATTTCTATATGTAATTGACCTTATGAAACACACAATCTCAACAGCAAACCGACTTTAATATACATGCAGCATGTGGAGATGTCAGTGTTCGTTGATAGCGATCAAGTTGTCAAAAGACATCTTCAGATATAGGTACCAATCTCTATTCCTCTGACCAACATTTTCATCCTCTTGGGCTTGCTGCAGGCTTTACGAAAAGAACTAGAGTTCAAGGGTTGGGAGTCTATTGGCTTTTAAATGTGAATACTTCACCTTGTAGCAGACTCAGCACTGCAGAACTCAAAGCATGAAATACAAGGCAAGGGCACAACCTCCACACATGATAGATTCTATTGTTAAACTCTTGTGAACAGAGAGAGAGAGAGATGATCATCTCTTTTAGTTTTGTAGTTTAGTCTTGTAGAACTTTCTATGCCTTGTACCTGCCTATGGCCTCTCAAACTTTTGGGCTTATTTTGTGTCTTAGGATGCATCATGTTCAAACAAACTCCTTGAAGTTGTAAAACCCTAACCAGTCCATTCAGAACAACTAGCAGTTCAAATATGCATCAACTCTTTGGTTCCAGATCCTGGACTGCTGACAGTGCTTGTTATGTTGCTGTTATTTCTCTGGAACTCCTAAAATGCATCCATGATGTGATTTGTTAAATTGCACATTGTGATGCATTCCTCATTTTCTTCAAAAATGCAGACTTGACGACCACACAATGGCCATGTTGATGAGACCGCTCCTGTCTTGCAATCGACGGCTTTATTCTCTCAGCAAGATTCTGATTGATTACTTGATGTTCCAGGAACTTCAGGTCTCGTACACTCATAAATTTCTGAATGCAAACAATGCTGTATATCTTGGAAAAAAATGGATCAAAGATGTTGATAGTACCTGGGTTCTCGTAAACTATTTAGTAACTGTTGATGCGAGCTTGCATGTCTCTCGCCTTGTGAGCTACAGTGAGATTGTTCTAAGTGACCCCTTGCATGGCCTGCATTTAAGTGTGCACGTCTCATCTGTTCGGTCTCCATTGTCATTTTGTTCTTCGGCGCTTCGAAGCTCTAAATGACCTCCAACCGCCGTATGTCGGAGGGGTCCAGCTGCTTCAACAGTTGTTCACTCTTGTGTGGTGGAATTAGAGATTGCATGGCGCCGAGCTCCGCCACATCCTCGGGGTTGAGAAGATTTGACGTAAGTTGCCGCACATCCTGGAACTCCATCTTTGCAAACAGCTTCGCCATTTCCAGGGGACGGATGCTGAAACCGTGGGAGGCTATCTCCCGCAACTTGGCTTCCGGCCGCCGCCCTTGCTTCGATCTGAAGCTTGGGAACGTATTGTCCACAACTGGATTTCGGTGCATGTGCAGGTCTCTGCCTCTCTTATTCAGTGGCTCTTTTGACCTCCTTGTGAGCAGTCAATGCTTGCAACCGTTGCATGTCGGAGGCCTTGAACTTATGAGGTGATCCTCCAGTCGAATACAATGCTCAAATTCCATCTTTGCACAAAGCTTGATCCAGTTGTGGACATCGATTGTGAGAGCGTTGCATTGATCTCTGGCAGTTCTGCTACCGTTTGCTGACCTTGGTCTGACCTAAAACTTAAAATGTATGGCCCAGCATTTGATGTTGATGAAGTTGCATGGCTGGAGTCGCTGTGACCTTCCCTCATAGAAACCACAGAAAGCCATTCAGAGAAACCAAATTATGCTCCCCAATCAATCAGCCAAGCCCACAGCCATAGTGTAATGTACAGTACCCACCAACAAGTTTACGTTCAAATTTTCGAACTTCAAGTGCCAGTGAAAAAAAAGTGCAAATTTGAAAAATCATATCTCCCAATTGACAACTCCAAACTTCACGAAACTGCCACATGTTTGTTTAGAAACAAGTTAACTACATTCTAGGTGTCATTAGTATGCAAATTAGATCCATGTGTCTAAGAAAAATCAGATTGTGTTAATTGCACTCCAAGTTGTGTTTGTAGCTCCTACACCGTGAAGACAACATCCATTCTTCTTGAGCCAACACACTTTAGATTTTTGTGAGTTTGAGCTTCATATATGGATCTCTAACAACCTTTCAACAAAAAACATACTTCGTTCAAGCAATGTGGTAGTTTGTGGATACATTGTGTGAGTGTTTTTGGTGAGTAGTTGCAATTCTAGTGGTCTTGTTTCTTGAGCTTGCAACTTTGCACAAATAGTAGAATTGGAAGGATTCATTGCTTCTTAGGATTTTGGTGGGCATAACATCAATTGGAAGAAAAAATTCACTCAAATTTGTAAGTGTTGATGCTCCAGTTCTCAATTCAAATGATCTTGGATAGCTTCATGTGATGATATGGTCTAGTGGTCATGCTGTGCTGATGAATTGAGATGGTATGGTGATGTTGTCTTGATTAATTCAAATGGTATGGTCATAATATTGAGTTCAGTGTTGGTTTGGGGTGCATTCACCGGTTTTAACAAGTGCCCACTTGTTATAATCCCACCGGATAGACAGAAAGGTAGGGACTTTGTTGATGTAGTTTATGAAAGTCGTTTGAGTGGCTTCTATTTCCTCCACAATCACCCTGAGACACTTATACTCATGGAAGATGGTGCCCCGGTGCATCGTAGCAAGGAATCAAGTGATTGGAGGCAAGTGCATGGCATGAGAAAGCCTTTATGGCCCGCAAACTCTCCCGACTTAAACCCCATTGAAAACCTATGGGTGAAAGATACTATCCAAAAGGAAGAACTACCGCAAAACAAAGAAGAATTAGTCAACACCATTCAAAGGGCATGGGAAGAGGCGTCTTTAGAGGTGATTGAAGTTCTCCTTGCTAGGATGCCTCACCGTATGAAGGCTGTAATCAAACCTAATGGTGGTAGCACTAGATGGTAGATAGTTTGTCAAAAATGCTATATTTACATATAAATCTATAATGTTTTTTAGTAAATGCCTAATATATTAGTAAAGTAGATTTCATTATCTCTCCAACGCACTTTGCGGTTTGTGATTTGGATCATTTTTGAGCAAATGGTGGCAATTTCAAATTGGAGATATGTGCCTCGTTTCTACAGAATGATTGCTGTGAACGTAAACTTGTTGGTGGTTACTGTACATAATACACTAATATCTTCTCTCTTCCCCTCCTACAAGGTCTGCCAACCACTGTCATCAGGAGTTTGTAGGTGACTAACTACCTGGCAGATATCATGTACTCTTTTTTGACGAATCACAAAGTAATTTTTTTTGAAGGAACGGGCTTTTCACTCCCACCAACAGCATTGGGATGGGCATATCCGCCATAGCTATGTGCAAAGCCTTGCTGCAACATGATCGATGCATCAAGAGGAAGTTCACCAGGGGCGGAGAAGATGAATGTGAAGTGCATTACAGGCTTCGCATCAAAAGTGCTTTAAAAAATGATGTCAGGGCAAATGTAGTTAAAACGTATGCAACGTATCCATGGGAGGCAGTGAATTAAAACTGAGAAGGAAGTCGTCAATACAGATGACAGAAGCATGATACCGGGCATGGGGTTAAGGCTGGAGGGAGCCTGAGTTTCCCTTCACGCTGTCCAGAAGTTTGGGACGTGGTAGCATAGGAGGACGAAGGGAGCTTGATGATGCCGGCACCTCCATGGAACAGGTTTGCAAGAGGATCTTGCAGCCATAGTGTTGAATTAGCAAGAGCACAAAGTTGGCCTCCATTCTACGTCGAAATTGAGACTAGGTATCAACTTAAGGGCAACCTAGAAACATAGCAATACAGTTATGCTTGGTGTGACTTGGAAAGGACTCACAAGAAGCTAGACTTGAACTTGAGCTGTTTAGGTTTGGAAAGTGAGTACCTGATCCATCCTAACTCATCATCATTTGTAAATATGCACTTGTTATATCGCAATGGCCAGTTCGGGAGTTGTTTAATCGACGCAAATGTTTAGGTCTCATTGAAGACTGGTCTAGAGCCTTGGCCTACATGTCGACACAAAAATTGTCGTCACAAAATTAATGATGATGTCTTGTGTCACTCAAAGATGAGACTGAGGTCGGAATTATATAAAGAGAGTGACCTACCCAAGATCATGAGTAGTCGACTCCGTGGTGATGTTGTAAAAACATCACCCTATGGTAACAAATTTTGTTATCACAATACTGTTTGTCACCCGGACATCTAACCAGGTTGTCGTGGTGTTTATTGGAGATGAAGGGTCTGTTAGGAGTGTTGGATAAGTGGTTGGAAGGGCGTGACTTCATCATTCATGTCCATTACTCCATCGCCAATATGGCCACCTTCCCATGGATCCACTCCGCCAAGGAAATGTACAACAACACAGACAAGTTACAACTTGCCAACTTCACCAACATGATGGCATATATGGAGCAATGCAAGGCATGACTAACTATAATAAAAGGCATGACAGTCTATAGCTTCAACAAGTAATTAAACCTCAAGTTCCCACGATCAAAGCACCCCAAACTTTGTCCAACAATACTAGTTGTTTTGATGATTTTTGGACATGCAATCTGAGAAAGAATGGACATTTTGTAGTGTATAAATTAGACCACAATAAATTTATGATTAATATAGAGCAAAACAATTTAGTTATCTAAGTGTTGGCATGTGGAGAAATATGATATTAAAGTGTAAGGTGGTTGCCCAATGGTAGGATAGGGCAACACTTGGACAACTTTTGCAAGTTTTTGTTTCCTTGGATGGATGATGGGATTGCATCCATTTTGGATGCAACCAAATTTTCATGTAGGTTCTAGAAAGTACCCTTGAGGTAAATTGTAAGAAATGGCACAAAAAACTTGTTAAAAAAACTTAATGCATTTGAGAGGTTTTTTTGTGCTATCGGGAATTTCATAGGCTCCAATGATAGAAGTGCATATATACAAATCCATTATGTCCAAAAGCGTTCCAAGTTCCAACCCAAACCCACTGTAATTAGCTCAAGGCGGGAGGTTGTGTAGCAATAGCGGATGTCTAGTGGCCAAGCTTAATGGATTCACAATGTTCCCAACCTTGCACAACCAATGAGCACACAAGTGTTAACCTCAACAACTCAATTCTCAAGTGTGGAGCTTAGGGCAAACGCCCCGCTAATGCAGACAAGACATAACCAAAGCTTGACAGCAAGATAAACTTATGCTATTTAAAGCATGTAAATCCCAATAGGTCAAATAAAAAGCCAGTGAATTTTAAACATGAAGATATATTTGGTGGTGCCTTGAAAATTGACACACTATATAAAAATTTGGCGAGAAATTTGATTTCAACTACTTATCAATGAATCCAACACTTCCTTTGATGGTATACTTTATACTTGTTAATATCCATGGTGAGATACTTTGGTCATGTGACATGCAACTAACATATCACTATATTCGTTAATTTGGGACTTTTTCAGCATTTTGAGACAATTACAAATATAAGAACATGGATAAAATCACATAGATATTGGAGAATGTTGTAAAATGCAAATACTTTGAAGCGGGTGTTCATATCAAGAACCCAATTAAGAACTCATATCACGATGGTTTGGGTAGGACGACCCAAACATTAGACCATGTTGTTGTGGTCCATATATTAATTTGAGACAAGAGAAAGTCTCAATTTAACGAATATAGTGATACATGCTTGTGTGCTTCCAGAAATCTTATCCAAGTAGTAATCCTGGGGAGGGTGAACTCTTCATTGGAAATCTAAATGATATGCGTGGGTGACTATGAATTGAAACCCCCTATATATGAGAATTTTGTAGAGAAAAGCAAATGTATACATACTAACATAAGGCTAGAAATGGGTTGATGTAGTTATACTAAGCTTTTTAGTTTAATGTGATAGATGACTCCACTACATAAACATAATACAAATCAAGGAATAAATAGGCCTTCATCACATGTACGAGTCATTGGGAGGTGGGAGTGAGGGAATGAGGGAAGTGGGGTCCATATATACCCCATGGAGGCGTCCTTTCGATTAGACGCCCCCTGGACCAACCCATGGACGCCACGTGTCCATGGGTGTCTCTACGCGACTGCTCGTGAGCAGTTGCATCCCATGGTCGACTGCTAATAGCAGTCGACGAAGGGGTGCGACTGCTCACGAGCAGTCGTCCGCCATTCAAGTCGACTGCTAATAGCAGTCGACTTTGAAGGACAGATGACTGCTTGAATGGCAGTCGACTTGAATGGCGGACGACTGCTCGTGAGCAGTTGCACCCCTTCGTCGACTGCTATAAGCAGTCGAATTTCCATGTCGACTACCCAAGAGCAGTCGATAACCCAAGTCGACTAGTTATGGTAGTCGATTGCTCTTGGGCAGTCGACATGGAAATTTGACTGCCCTCAGCAGTCGACAACCCCATACGACTGCCCTTGAGCAGTCAATTCAGTGTGTCGACTGCCTAGTAGCAGTTGCTCTAGCTCGTCGAGTGTCCACTGGCAGTCGACACTATTGACGACAGTTTACCCTGTGGTAAACTGTTTTACCCCCCCTAAACGGACGTGACGTTTTCAGGTCTGCCGTCACATCGCTGTCACAGGACGTGACGCGACGTGACGTGTAATCCCTGACAAGGGCTCGGGGAGGTGACTATCGGAATTTTAGAAAACCACGTGAGGTAAAAAAAAATAGGGTCAATTTAATTCGTTTAGGGTAAATTTTATAATTTCGTTAGATCTACCAGAGCATTGGAAATATGTCCCCTACATAATTATATGTAAAATAGGGTGGTGGATAATTCCTCTATTTTAGTAATCAGAAAAAAAGGTCATAGACATAGGATCCCCCTAAAAGTGTGTAGTAGGACCAATAGAATAATTATGGGTTTGATTACTTGGATGCAAAAGTGTGTAGTTTATGTCCAAATTTGAATTAAGCCCATTAGTATAGATGCAAATGTCATGGGATTTTTTTGGGGGGGAAGGAATGTGTTGGCGCTCTTCAACGGCCGTTGGGTTTTGCAACAGTGCCAAACATGTCGGACCTCGCTGGATGCTTAGAACCTGAAAATCGCCACCGTCACCCTCAACTGCTTCCTGCGATCGGTTTTGGTTATGCCACAACCTCAGTCCTCGATCGTCAAGCTTACATTTTTCTGAGCATTTTCTAGGGTGTATTTCATGCAGATTGATGATACAGAGTGGCCACTTCCTTTACAATGTTTTCTGCGTGTATTTGGTTTAGGGTTTAGCTTTCATGGTTCATCTCTTTTTCGTTGGTTTTGTGATTACGAGTTATTTTGGGGTTTTGGATATGGTCTTGCAAGGATGGAATTTAGGGTTACAGTTTGGCATGGGAATGAAGAAAATCAAGGTGTATACATTCACTAATGAAGGAGCATCTCCAAAGTGCAATGGAACTATGAAGGGGGAGGATGGAGAATCCTTAGCTGACCTAAGAGTGCGCCTAAAAAAAAGTTTGAAAGTTTGAATTCCAGTATTGGAATCCAAATGAGTGTTTTAGAGTGGCAACCAATCTTCAATCCTTAATTTTCTTTATTCATTCAAAGATGTTATTTATTAATGAGCATTTGATGGTTGAACTGATAAGCATGTATTAGATTTTTCAAATGCATAAAGATGATGAGTTAACTCTCACTCCAAATTCGGAGTAAGCTAGGTATTATGTTTTCCTAAACCTTGAATTTGCACATTTTTGTTGTTGTTTGGTCTTGTATTTCTAAGTAAGCATGTTCAATTCTCTAAATTTGAAAATATAGTATTCTAGCCATGGAATTGTAGGAATCAAGGGTGGCATGTGGTTCATTTTTCATCCCTTTTTTATTGTTGCTCTTACTTGTCTTGTTAGTAGTGTCCAATATGCCAACATTGTATTGATTGCCATTTTGCTACAACAACCCTTTCTAGATGATCGATGGTGCGCTACATCATTTGGCAACCTCGTTGTGGTAGACTTGGAAGATTGCGCTTTGCCTTGGAGGAAGACAAGGTGGAGTGGTTGGAGACTTCGAAGGTTGCCCCCCTCATGTCATTAGCTAGTTTTAGATATTCATCGTCATTGGTGTTAAACCTCTCATAATTTATTAGTCTTATCATGACATTGTAGAGGATGTTGAACATGTATCTTCATAGTATTGGAAGGTGTATAGTTGTATCTTTACCCTTCACATTGTAAATGTTTGTTACAAGATTTAAATAGGACTATAGTTGAATGTGTTTGTGAACACAATTAAAGTAATTTAAAAAAAAATTGTATTTAGTTTTCTTGTATTTGAATGCAACCTTGTTTTTTTGGAGTAGGTAGTTGTGCAAAATTTCATGTCTTGTCACAACTGATTGTATTTCTCGTTTTGTTCTATCCATGTTTACAACTTGTCTATTCTAGCTTATATATTTTGTTACCTCCATGTTTATTGGTAACCCTTTAACTAGTATCCAAGTGCTATTGGTTGTGTTTTAAATGGCATTTTAAATGGTTTAGGATTGGTATTACTAATTGAAACCAAATGAATGACAATTTGAATGGTATGGATTGTTTGTTGCTCACATAGTTGGTTTCGCAATGCTATAGTATTCCGTCCACTATTTGGTACTTGTATAAGAAAATATTGTGCCAAAAATTGGCCTCTCTAAAAAATTACAAATAAATATAGGGTGCTAAAAAATACGTCAAAGTAGTTTTTTATCTACAAATAGGGAGGGAAAAAACATTGAGAGGTGCATAAATATCCTCCCATTAAATACCCCATTATTGCACGTGGTTACAAAACTTAAGGGGGTGTGTTACCCCCGAGCACAAGGGCTTCCTCAAGTTTTACAATATATCCAAAGCAAACACATAGGTTTACATGCTATAGTCATTTAGTCATAAGCTAACTAGCTTCAATACTTAGCCTAGCCTACTCGGATCGTCATACAATCTTTTCCATAATCATTATTGCATGTTTTGGGTTTCTTGTCTAATAACCATCAACACTTCTACTCCTCACGGTTCATTCTCGTAATTCTCATTATAGACGCTCTTGTTTTGCTCCGCCCGTTGGTTTTATAAAGCAAACATTAATTGACGACCTGCACGTTCATACATATCGTAGCCATTTACATATTAGATACAAAAGCAACAAGACTTGCTCAAACTCTCATTGTGATTCCAAATTGTTCATGTACATCCCCCTATCACATGCGGCAATGCTACACTCCAAATCTCACTTCCTATGTAGTGTTCATTTAGCCGTCACATGTGCTAATGACACACTTAATCTCTCATCTATCTATGCGTAATCCTTCTCAACTCTCTTGCCTATAACCCATTTCTCTACGGCTATGGCCTTAGCAAATTTTACAAGAAGTGTCGTCGTCTTCGGGGGATAGTCTTCTTATCTTTTTCAGGGGCTTTAGCAAGTTGTAACCTATAAAACTACCTTTTCAAGACTATAGCCTTACTAACTCATCCTAGAATATCTTTCATCTATTATTTCATATACTTTATCATCTATTAAGTAATTTCCTACCTACTACAAGGCTATGGCCAAAAAATTGTATTACACGGACATTGTTTTTGTGGGCAATCAATGACCTTGATGGTTTGCATTTCTAGAGGACACCCGGGAACAATTGAAGATCTTATGTTGATTTTCAAACCCAAGACATAACTATCCAATTATTGGTCTTGCGGACAACATCCCAAGAATATGCTACCAATCAAGTTCAAAGGGTTGGATGGATCATGGTATGTTTTGCAAGTATTTTGAGGGGCCTAGGGCTTACCAATATGATCTACATGGGTTTTTGAAGGTTGTATGGTGTGATAATTGTAATGGCCATAACCTCACAGAATAATCGAGGAATGTTTTGGCAAAAAAATGTTCAATGTTGAAGTTTTTGCCATCTTGCACACTCATTTGTCTCAACTAGCGGATACTTTTGTTATCTCAAATATCAAGGATGCATGAACAAGGAGGTGGGAAGAGAATAAAATGATCTTGATTGCAGAAGGCGCTTGGCGAAATGTACCTCGGGGAGGTGGAGATCGATCGGGAAAACTTATCAACCCTAGCAAACCATTATTTTTACAATTAGCTACTAAGAATGTACAAGATGTTCACGAGGAAAGAGATGGTTCTAGAATCACGTACGCAAGGAACGGAATGATTAGATGTGGCATGTCTCTAGATCTAGATGGTACATGGAATGTGGGGCAATTATTTCCTCATTTGAGGAGGATTATTGAAGAATATCCTCAACATTTTGGAGGTGAAGATGTTCTAAACATTGCTTAGAGAAAATACAAATTTAAATAGATGTTTATGTTGTTGGATTTGAGCTAGAGTTTAGATAGTTGCAGCTTATTTTCAATGTACATATTAATCAAATATTTGTGCATTCAATCTATTATTGTTCAAGGAAGATCTATCCCTTCAAAGCTACAATGTAGAGTGTAAGATGTTCAATGGTGGGTGGGTGTGTGGTTTTCCAACCTTTGTAGTTGTTTGTAAGTGTGGTGTATGCATGGAGTCCTTGCCAATTATTGGAACGAAGTTTGGTGTAATTTGCATCCTAAGAAATTTGTGATGAAATATTGTTATGGGTGATTGAAATTTGGATGAAAAATCACTTTGTAAGTTATGCTAATTGCAACGTTATGCATCCATAATCCCCAAAAACATTTACAAGGAATGACAAATGAAGTTGGGTTACCATTTAGTGTTGGTGACACTATACCGTGGTTTACAAATGGTATTGAGCAAGACAATTAGAATTGGTGACATTAAATATCATATTTAGTGTAGTTTGAAAGGGGGATTTGAGGGTATAGCGGGTCCGTCATGATTTCTGCAACAGGTTGGGAATGGGCCCAGGCTTGGAGGGCCAGCAGGGGTCTCGACGACTTTGCACTATCCTTCGCCATTTTGAAAATGAGGTTGTTGTGAGGTTTGTGAAACCGGGAACCAATTGTGAAGGTTTGAACCAACACCATGAGTGGTTCTTTGAGGGCAAGGGTGCGGAAGGCTATTGAGGCGCTCGCTACCTAGAGGGAGCAAGAAGAAAGCGCCGCCAATAAGGAGGTTGATGTGCACGTTGTGTTGAGGGTGAGCCAGGGGGGTGCACCTACACTTGATTTATGTATACACGTGCGAGAATCCCCCTATTTAATTTGGGGGGGGGGAGTATTTACCTTCCTTCGTTGAATATTTTCCACTTTATAAGTAGCTAAATTTCTACTGGATGGTATTTTCTAACACCCTATCATTATATATAAATTTAAGAGTCGCATAGTTATAATCACCCTATATTATTTATAAGTAGTATAAATTTCATGTGAACAATCTGCACATACATTACGCACACAATACACTATGCATACATTACAATGCGCAAATATTACTCTGCACATTACACACACACAACCATCATACTATAAACTTTAGGATATTGCATATGGTTCTTGAACCCCCCCAGGAAACCCTAAATAAGCTAGCCAGCCCTTCCATCGGCGGATGATGGTGTTTTTCATCCAAAGGCCACCATTTCAACAAATCCATCCACATGTCCACATACATTTTGTCTATTTCTCATCCAATGTCACTAATGGTAGATGATTTATGTTGAACCTATAAATAAAAAATCTAAACTTAATTTTATTTATGTTATTTTACATCTAAATAAAAAAATGCCACAACTTAAACCACACTGTACATTATATATAATTCCCAAATTCATATTTAGAGGATGCTATTGTATATCTTAAAAAAATGGAAAAATTATGTGTCTTGAAAAAAATCCACCTTAAATTTTCTCACATGTGGTTTTCTACATTTTCACCAGTGCCCACCCGGCTAGGGCGAACCGACCCATACATTGGTACCTTACCGGATGTCTAGTGATGTCACATTTGAATGAATCGGCCCTCAACCTCATAGGGGGTCTTTTTGTATTGGAGCCACTTCATCCACGATATGTAGGATGGTTGATTTTAAGTGAGTGCCACGAATCCCCAGCCGTTCGCCCTCCCCGGTAAGGTACGAATATAGGGGTTGGTTCGCCCCAGCCGTGCCCGCCCCTAGGGGGTGAGCGAGGTGGACGGCCCTCCATCCAAGGTAAGTCTTTTTAACTTGCTACCTTCATGTCTTTTTTAAGCAAAGCCTTGCATTCTTAAGGCATCAAAACCTTCGGTTGTGCTCAAACCCATGGGCATTCTTGATGCATTAAATTCTTTGGACATGCCAAAACCCTTGCATGCTTGGGCATCAGATTCTTGTGTGTATGAGGCTCACTCTTAAAACATGCTTGAAACCTTGTATTCTTGAGGCATCAGATTCTTGCTCAAACCCTTGCATTCTTGAGCACCGGATTCTTCAAGCATCTTCAAACCCTTGCATTTTTTAGCACCGAATTCTTGGGGCATGCCAAAACCCTTGCATTCGTAGGCATCAGATTCTTCAACATGCTCAAAGCCCTTGCATTCTAGAGACATCAGATTCTTTGGGCATGGTGAAACCTGTGCAATATTGGGTATTCTTGAGCCATCAAATTATCTTCTTCTTTTTTCTTTTTTTGAGACAGAAGGCCAACAGGCCAACGCCAAAGCACAGGAGGCAGTTAACCACCTGGCAAGTTTTCCGTCTAGTAGAGAGGAGATTTCACAGCCGGGAATCGAACCGCCAACCTCTTCCTTGAGATTTGGATATCTCTCGACCATCATCCGGTAGTTTAGGGTCGTCTTGGACCAAGAACCATCAAATTATCATAACGCAACCTTTTGTATGCAAAAATCACCATTTATTTGTCCTTTTTTGAGGCAACATATTGTATCTTGAAGCAAGGGCATGTAACATAGGCAATGATACTAAATTCCAAGGCAACACCTTCTATGCTTCATGCACTTCATAGTTTAAGACACCATATTACATTTTGAAGCAAGGGTCCATCTTTGAGAAGCGAAGTAGTGAATTGGGGTACATCTAAGCATCTCATGTTTGTTGTGTCAATAGACCAGGAAATACATGGTAATGCCTTAGTTCTAATTACCTCCACGCTTCTCACGAAAATAGCTTGAAAATTGTAATGGATGCGGGCTCCCCAGACAACTCTGATGTTGACATCTCTTCATATTTATCATCTTTTATCAATTGAAACAATGCATCATAGTGTGCGACAAGAAGAGCCCCTCCTTGACTTTGGCTTAACAAACTTTTGACCATAAGATACATCAACAAAGATGAGATCCCAAGCATTACCTTTGAATTCTCCAATAAGCCATTTTTTTGGCCATAGTCCGGCCAAAGCGGGCAATTTTCAAATTTTGGTGGCTTTCATCTAGTGTTTGGTAGTTAGAATTTCATCCATAGTAGTATCAAAAGGCTATTTCCGTGATAAGTTGGTTATTGCTTGTGACCACCTTCTCCTTTTTCCTGACTCAATGAGGAGAAGGTCGGCCAAGGAAGAAGCACACTATTTGCATATGTAGAACTGAGGACTGAGAGAAGCCACGCCTAATTTGTTTTGGCACAAATTGAGCATCATTTGGACGGGCTCAAACAAAATGACAGCTCCTTGTTGCAATAACTGGTGTACTTCAAACTTAGTCAAAATTCCAAACAAATTGTGTTTGGCCTTGTCCATCCTCTAGTCAGTTGATTCTACAATATAATTCATAAGCTTCGTAAGAGATTTAGTTTGAAACATGAGTGCTTGGACATTGTGGTCTACCTTGTCATCCAAATCCTCTAGGATAGGTGCCCAAACCTTTCCAAGCTTCTCAATGATTTCATGTGGTTGCAACTTGTCCAATGCCAAATCTTTGCATTCATCGTCACACAACACCAAAAGCACCTAATAATGCAAGTGTTTGATCAACCGTGGTTTTTCTAGGTGTCGTACAACCTCGGGGGGAACTAAGGACCACCTGGAGTCATTTTGTTGGGACACGAGCTGACCTGACCTTGGAAACCACAAGAATGCAAGTGATTGTTGCCAAGCGATGTGCAAAAGTTTTCTTTGCATTTTGAAGTCAATTTTCTCTTTCTTCAGCACTTTCCAGATGGGTATGTCATCCCCATGTTCTTTGATGTCTATGATGGACCATTGGACTTCTCCTTCTCAAGCTGGAGCTAGAAGTCATCCACATTGGCAGTAGGTGGCCCAACCGCTGTGACAAAAGCCTTGACATCCAAACCGGAAGATTCCCCTTTGTACCATGATGTCACTTCCTTGAATTTTTGAAAGTCTGCACTTGAGTTGATTTCCATGGCGTTTGGTATGATGGAGATGTTACTGATAAACCTAGGGAATTGCATGTTTGAAGAGTCTTGGAGAGTTTTCAAGTTGGTATAGAACCCTGATTTCACACCCACACCGCTCAACAATATCCCTCCCACATGGCATTCACGTATAGGGATGTGAGGATAGTAAGTTTTAAGGAACTTTTGGGTGTCAGCTAGGGTTTGTAGTCTCCAAAACTCCCAAATTGCATGGTGCCATGTGCATGAGCACATAGTGAACCCTTCGAATTCATAGTGGTGGACCCTTTGCATTCATGGAGATGTTGGAACAAAAGGACACGAAGGACAAGTATGACAAGCTCTTATGTTGTGACAATATGAGAACAGTATTATTATTCTAATATTGCATAAAAAGGGTCGATTTGGCAATCTAACTTGACACAAAGTGCATTATGTTAGAGTGCTTGATGAATTTTGACATATAGTGACTCACAAAAGTATTTGGCTGCTGCTTGTGATCGTGAAAATTGGACAAAAGCTCTTAGACTAGTGAGAAATAATAAGCAAGATTTGTCATAGATACCATACAAGTTGTCAAGAACATGCTATCAAAAATTTGTGAAAAAAAATCGAAATGGTAAAAAAAATTGAAAGAAGTATGCAAAAAGCATGGCCAAGAACTTATGTTGATTAAGTAGGAAATCATGATAACACAAAGAAAACTCGAAATGAAAAGCTAGTAAGTAGCAAATGCTACATATGTACAACAACTACATGTCTACCAACGTGTGTATCCACCCTTAGTTGCAAGAAGATCAACCATCCTTGTTGGCATTGTGCGGATTAGCTTGTGCACAAATTCTACTTCAATGTTTTGCCAAATAACCTGGATCTTCTCCCACAAGTCATCTCTACTTTTGGGTGAATCACCAAACAATCATAAGCATCTATCTACTTCATTCCACAAGTGTTCAATAGGATTTAGGTCATAATGCCATCAATGCAATGAAGGTTTCCTACACCTGCCCAACTCATGCATCCCCATACCATGATGCTACCTCCACCATGTTTAACCGTATGTTGCACATGACAATCATGAAGAGGCTCTGTAGGATTTCTCCAACATCATTGACAGCCATCTGAACCAAAAACATTGAACTTGGACTCATCTGACCAAATGACATGACTCCAGTTTTCTACATCACAGTCATGTGAAACCTTCGCCCACTGTAAACGCTTCTGCCTATGCCTCTTTGTCAACAATCATGGTTTCTTCCTCTTCACTCTAGCACCAAGCCCTTGCCTCCGAAAACTTCTACGGACAGTCTCATCAGACAAACAAAGACCTTGAGCTCTCAAACCACGACCTATAGCTACCGCAATCCCTGATTTCGGCTGATTGAGAGTCCTCACAGCAAGCCTCTCATCCCGAATGCTCAAAAGACGTGGTCTCCCAGATCTTGGACGATCAGACGCCTCCCCATTTTCTCTGAACCAAACTAGAATGTGGCCAATCGTGCTACGAGGAATGTGAAGATGGCCGGCTATGAAACGTTGTGAAAATCCTTGCTCACTCAATGCTATGACTTGGGAACGCTCATGAAAACTTGTTTTCTTCATTGTGACTGCTAGAAATGTGAAGAATCTCAACTTAAGACTATTGGAAGCTCTCAAAGATCTATACACTCAATGGAAACACAAGTGGAAGAAGAAGTCACTCTTGTCAACATATGTAGTTGGCCACCCTTGAGATTATTTGAACCACTCCCACAAAAATGTACCACTTGGATTACCCAAAGGAAGCCACCTAATACTGCATGAAATGATGTTGATTAACCCTAATTAATTTGGGAGGTGGCTTCATTAACTTCTCTCTACAATTGCATGCCAAATGGATTCACAAGTAGTGGCCAAGTACTTTTGTGAGTCACTGTAGCGTGTACACATTACCCACAACTCAACTCAAATTACCTAATATAAGTGCAAGCATAGTTAGTTGGACATATTTAGTATGTGCATGGCTAAAATAGTCCGACTACACCCAACCTCACACCAAATGGGCCGGATACAACCATAAAACTATAATCATATTTTAGGCGACCCATTTGCACCTACACTAAATAGTTGATGTCGTGTGGCTTCATGCTTACACAATACCATTTTCGACTAGCATGTATTTGTGGGATTAAGGACTTTTAGATTTCAAAGTGCAAATGTATTTCAATAATTCACAACCTACAATACTTACCCTTAATGACTTGAACATCCCAAAAATGGAACTCTCAAATTTAAATGATCGGATTTTCCTAGAAAATAAGTAATAGCTATTAAAATTGAATATTAGCTTTCAAAATTGTCTATCACCTTCAAAATAATGTATCATACAATTTCAAGGATGAATGCTCTTTATACATGATGACATGCTCACGTCTCTAAAAATATTTTGAAAATCCAATCACACCATATTAATCGTCCAACTTTCTGCCAATCTATAATATCCGTGCTTTGAACCAACTTGCAAGTGTATATGTCATGATAGACAAAGTTTAGACTTCCAAAAAGTCCAAGTTACTTTAATACAGTGTTTATGCAAACCCTAGATTACCTGCTCAACCATTGAAACCATTCTTTTTGCAGCTCCAATTTTTTTAATAATTTTTTTAAAAAAATATTTTTATAATTTTTATTTTAAAAATAAAAATAAAATGGGGGGCTTCACAAGAGATCAAAACAAACTCAATGGAGAAACTCTTACAAACAATTTATTCAATCCCAAACACACCACAAGCATATGAGTTTGAAACATTGAACAATATCTTCAAATATATGTGTCTTTAAAACATGAGTTATGTTCCATAATTGTTGGCCACGGGAGGCATTACACGATGTAATTGCTTATGTTAGCTTACTCTTGTATGTCTAGAGTATCTTCATGCTAACCAGTGCATGCCAATGTAGACCTACAAAAACTCGTTTTCAAAGAAACAATGTGTTCATGTGTTGTAGAAAAACCGGTGATTGAGTTGTCGGTCTTTAGTGTGCCATAAATTTTGCGTATTAGATTTCTCTCACTAGTGTAATCGACTTGATCAACTCCCATATCTCCTTGCAACATAGCTTCCACTTGGGCCATGCTTGGCCCCCTATTCCCTTCCGCATGCAAACACAAAAGAGCAATGTTTATCACTTTTTGTACTTGAACCTCCTCATCTTTGTTCCACATGAGCGGCATATCAACAAGCTCCATGGCCTTGCCTTCTTTGTAATCCTTCATTGCCTATCATATGAACACAACCACAACATCGGTTTGACATTACATGCATCATATAGTTATTTGGAAGCATGGGTAGTAATACACTCGAATGCAAGAATGTCACCATGATATATTGAGACCCTCTCAACTACCTACATACATGCATTATGATGGATGGTTGTTGCTTATTGGATGACCTTAGACAATGTAATTATGTGAAATGATTGTTTGCTTTTCTTTTGGGTTCCAATGAAGTACTATAGAATGAACTATTAAACCGTCTATGGTATTTAGTGTCACGTACATTGTTTGCGAAGGGCCTAGATTTAGAAGCCTAGAGGTCTCAAAGTGTCACGTCCGCTTGTTGTCAATATGATACTATTTGTCAACATAAGTAACTTTTTAAAGTGAAAGATAATGTACATTATGACATTGGAATACTTGAGATGATAGATTTGCATGTTAGTATGCAAGGTGAGATATTATTGAGTATACTAATGGCAAGTGCCATGTGCTTAGATTTTAGTGTGCAAGAGGAAGATATTCTTGAGCATACTAATGCCAAGTGTCGTTATTGTACACTTCAGTCAACTTGTCACGACCATTGTGTAATATAGGCCTACACCTCATAACACTATTGAACATACTCAAGCCACGATATTGATAAGTGCAATTAAACGTCAAGTGTCATGACGTGACACCAATGATGAAGTTGTTGATCATTAGTGTAACCTAGGATACGCCCCACATCAATCTTTTCACTTATTTGGCCTAGAGTAGCATACTCTGGAGCCAAGTAACCCCTGCACCAACCATTTCAACCACCTCTTAGTTTGAGTATGTCTACATGTATATTCAATTGAACTATATATATACATTCTCTTTAAATAACTTGGCAAGAATTTTAAGAAATTTAAAAAAAAACAAATCACTTAGAGCAATATTTTGTGTCATGATGTGAGTTTCTTTATCTGTAAACAGCAGAGCCAAACCAAAATCCACAATCTTTGCTTGAAGGATCTTGTCCAGTAAAATGGTTTTTTGCTTTGATATCCCAATGAATAGTTTTTTGATCAGCTAAAGCATGAAGACAATGCAAGCCTTGTGCGATTCCCAAACATATGTTGGACCGGAGAGTCCAGTTTAGGATTTGTTCTCATTATGATCTGTGACATAAAACAAAACATTAGTATTCCACAAGAGTTGCTACCTGTAGCTCTCTAGTAGCTTGGGCACCTTTCTACCTAATAATCAATTAAAGTCCGAAAGTAAGTTAGGCAACCCAGAAAATAATATGAGCAGATTCAAAAAACAATTTAAAATAAGTTAGACATTCATTCCCGTTTGCTTGTCTCATTCCCGTTTTTATGGTAGTGTGTCGACGCGACTTGTGGAACAAATTCATGCTTGTATTGTTTTTAGACCATGAGTGAGATTGATGCCTTGTGAAGACACTATTGAAGTTATTTGATGCTACTTTGTTGGATTCCAATGAATGTCACTTGCATTATTGTGATTTTAGACACTCGTTGAATGTTACTTCTTTCTTTCTTTTTTGACACTCAATGAAATTAATTTCCCAAAAATTTAAGCACCTTTAAAATTAATTATTTTCTGCCCAAGCTGCTGGAGAGCTACGGTATTAGATAATAATGCCAACACATTTCCTAAATCTCTGTCGTAGACATTGATTGTAGATGCTTGATAATCACTTACAACATGTTCTGCAAAGGTCCATAGACTCACCAAATAGATGATATTTCTCCATATACTCATACACCAGAAGCCTTTGTTTTCCGCTCACGCAACATCCTTTCAGCTTTACGGGTTTCGGTGTTTCACACTTGTAAGCAATACAATCTCATTCAAGAAGTCTTCCATATTTCGTTGGGTACGGGTTGGAAGTTGCTTCACCGCCGCAATGCTGCCACCTGGAAGGTGTCCCTAGTTCATGGGAAAGACAGCCACATTTAGATGCATAACAATCTCAAGTCTCACAAATCAATAAGAATCAAGAGTCGATATAATTACAAGATTCAAGTAAAATACATTTTTAATGGACAACAAGACTAAATGATTTACATGTTTTTGCAAACTACAAGAGTTTTTTGGCCTATAGATGTAGATGAAGTGTAGAAACGCGTTATGTGTGTTGGGGTCACAAATACAATAGATGGAATTAACACCAAAGCTACTAGTTTCGAAGACAATTCACAAATCTAGTTTCTTGCTACATGGCATTTTTCAAATTCATTTGATATTTAAGAACATAGAATTTTGATACAATTAAGAATGTTAGAAATTTATAGACTTCCAAAAAATCCAAAATTATTTGAATCTTTGTTGGAACATAAAAATTTTATGTATTTATATGTGCTCATTCAATCATCCTAGCCCTTTTATTGCCCAAGGAACTGAATTGAAGGATCAGACTAGCATTGAACTTTGAGACCACTTGTACCAACAATGTTTTGATCAAGTTTTCTTACACCAGAAGTAAACTCACAACGCACATATGAATCACAGAGTTGAGGTTTTCAAATTGGGGTAGGTAGTGAAAAATATTGGGCAAAACATGCATATGACCAACAAGGAGCATTGAACAAACTGCACCTAGTTCATAACTTTTTAAATTTGTAAGGAATCCATACCTTGTAATTTGCACCAAACGCTCCTTGACCCAATTTCATATTTTGATGGAAATTTTGAGTTGCTTTTTGGAGCTCGTTAAATGCAAATAGTGTTGGTTTTAATTGATACTCCGCAAATTATGCATAAAGGTTAACAAGTTTTAGACATCAAACCACTAATCACAAATTAAATTTCATCTTCCATGCAACTCCACTATAGCCAACCTTAAATTTCAAAATTTAAGTCAAGTCCTCTACAGTAACTATTTGAAACTTATATCTCTCAATAGAGTTGATTTTGAAGTCACCAAAAGTGGGGACCAACTCAAGTTTTTTTAAGGAATTTCCTAGAGTTGCCACTTCGAACACTTGTGCCTAGAAATAATATTAGGAAATAAAATCATTTTTCTCTATTTTGGGGCAACAAATCTTTGAGAAGATTTTGAGTCCTTTTTTGAAGTTGGATTCTATGAAGACACGTGTTTAAAAGAGATTGGACTACGTCTTCAAATTCTATTAACTGGAGATGATGAAACTCACTAAGGAGCTCTGGAGTTTAGGGTTTAGGGTTTAAGTAAGGGGTAAGGGTTCGGGGATGAAATTCACCTGGAAATTTGTTGTGCAGCCTCCGCATTGGCAATTCTCGTCTGTTTAACTCCTCCAACCGTCCATCGGCCTTTCTTACATGATATGACGACTAGTCCAATTCCTCAAACAATTCCTCTCTGCACAACCTTCAGAAGCGTTGTCTTGTATTCTGGCTGTGCACTTGAAAAGATTATGCAACGCTTGCAGCTTGTACTTAACCCTCACATGAATGCCATAATCAACAAGAAAATCATAGCTTAAAACCATATGAAGCAAAGGAAACAACAGACTCCGCAAATCTTGACATCCGAAATCACCTGTCCCAATTACTTGAGATGAACAGAAAATGCCCAAACGACACACAACGCTGGGCGCATTTCCAGAACCAACTGCAGTGGCTGATCAACCATCGTGTCCGCTTGTTCCAGTGGGTCGAGGACAAGGATCCCGTCTCGGCGCCAGTGACGAGCTGGTGGATCATCACCGCTGCCATCAACCCGTTGGCCGCATCCGTCAACACCACGCTTGTCATCTTGCAGGGCCACGACTTGGTCCTGTCGCAACAGACGATCGAACTGGAGAAGCTCGTGGCGAATCTGATCACCGCGACCGAGATTGAGTTGATCGTCGATGAGGGCGCGCTTGTTGCCATGGCGCCTGAGGGGTACTTCCTAGAGGACCGCTAGTGGATCAAGCTCACGAGCATTCGCAATCATGGTCTCAACCAGGGCACGTGGGTCCGCCAACTACTCGAATTGTTGTCGCCCGATGAGCAGACGGTTGTGCTCTGCGAGATCGCCGCATACACTGTTCGTCTGGTCGCAAGCGTGTCCGTTGTCCAAGGCAAGCGCGACAACCAAAACCGTGTTGCCGCCAAGCTCGCCCCGCCCGTGTTCCCACATTAGATCGTCAAGATGCGCACACACGTTTTCATCAAGGATGTCCTGGACCCGCGCCGTGCGATGCTCGCACAGGACTGGTCGCTGGCCGAGATCGACCAGATCGAGGAGGAGCACATTGAGTTGCGCAAGACATATCTAAACTCAGAGCTGCTCAAGGCGATCATTGACGCGCACGACAAGAAGATTATGTTCAACATGGCCTAGGACGCCATGCCAACTGGCCGCTCTGATTGTCTGCAATCATTCTGCGGGGGCCTGGTGACCAGGTTTGCCAACACAACATCTGTCGAGAGTGATTTTTCTGTCCTGAAATGGGAGAAAGACTCGTTCCGGAAGTCATTGATGGCATTGTCACTGGAGGGCGTGTTCCAGAGCAAGCAGCTGGCCACCATGCGCGAGATGGCGCTCCACCTTCCACCCGCCATATAGATGGGAGCGTGTCAACACAATAAAACATGCCACACACTCCAGTTGTCCAATTCCTAGCATTTTGTAGTCATTTTTTGAAAAATCCTTATTTTATGCGCCTCAAATGCACGGCACGCAAAAATTAAGCTAATATATTTAATTTATGCAAACGCCTAATTTTATGAGGCATGAGATACCCCTATAAAATAGATTCAAAGAGAGTAAACTACAACCATCAACCACTAAAACAATGGTTGTGTGTAAACGCCTTCAACGGATTCTACTAGTCGAGGAAAAAGGACAAAACCTACATTATTTATGGTATTTAGTGGCACGTACACTATTTGTAAAGGGTTACAGTAAATTTCCTAGAGGCAATAGAGTTATCCGTTAACTAAACCTCAGTTTAGTAGGGAGTTGGTTGCTTTGCATGCAAAGACTTTCCATGTTCGGTAAGTTTAGGGTGCATGCTTGGAATCTATGCGGAGGCTTGAATCCGGGACATTCCATATTGGTTCATTGGGTGCCAAACTCGTTTTGGCATGCCTTACCTTGCCAAAACGAGTTTGGCACCCAATGAACCAATATGGAATGTCCCGGATTCAAGCCTCCGCATTGATTCCAAGCATGCACCCTAAACTTACCGAACATGGAAAGTCTTTGCATGCAAAGCAACCAACTCCCTACTAAAGTGGGGTTTAGTTAACGGATAACTCTAATAAGCGGCTTAGAAACACCACGTCCGCTAATCATGAACATGACACTATTTACAAATATAAGTTTTGAAGTGAGTAATTTGTTTATAGTTTGACAGTTATTGTACTACATTGGAGCACTTGGAGGTGATAGGTTTGCATTCTAAAATGTAAAAATTGGATATTATTAAGCAAACTATAATCGGACGACATTGTCAACTTGTTGACCATTGTGTAATCTAAGCATGATAGGGCTCATGATGTTCTATGAGCATAGTCTCATGCTAAGATATTATTGAGCATATTAATGCCAAGTGTCATGAGTGTAGACCAATGATCAACTTGTTGACCACTAGTGTTATAGCCTATGCATAGGCCTCATGATAGGGGGAGTGACAATTTTAGGCCGGGACCATACTAGATACCAGATACTTGTACCGATCAATGGGGTCAACCTTCTTTTAGTGAAAGCTAATCTTCCAAGTCAACTTTGATTGTTGTGATCAAAGTGAAGATTCTTGTGCTAATCAAATGGTCACATAAGTCCGCTAATTTTGTTCACATTTGAGCACATTGTTCAATCTCTCTAGGACATATGTCTTTTTGGTGACCATCCCTGGAGCCACACTAAACCACATACCACTCAATTATAGATGTTTGATTTTTTTTAAAGTAACCAAATACGGTATGCTACCTTACAAGTCAGATACATTGCAATGAAGGCAAGCACAAGCAAGTGATAGGAAGATAGTGAAATACAGGACTGAAAAGTAGGACCTTTTGTTACTCATCCGTCCATATTCCTACAAGCACATGAGCAGTCCTTCAAGTCGATAGTGTGCCTTGCAGTGGAGGTGGGATTTGACGACTCCGATTGCCTGCAACCAATTCATACTGGGAAATTGAGAACCTGTCATGATGATTCACAAAGGTTATGTATAGTTTGCCACAAAGAAGTAAAAGCTGAGAGAACTTCCTGCATCCTTTTCTTCTCCGGATTTCCTTTTCTGCCACCTGATCTTCACCTGGAAAGCACATACAGATTCTAAGATGATGAAAGTGAACCATTCAAAACCAGGTTCGAACTATCCATTTTATGTGCCCCTCATTGGTCCTTGGAAATGGCAAGTAGGTACTCGGGTGATAGTCACAATGCATTACTATCTATGGCCCAAGCAACTCAGAATTTCAGACTTCACTCATGTATCAGCAAAAAAAAAAGGTTACTGAAATACTGGGTACAACATGGTGTTAGCAAATTTACAATGGTTCATTAGCAAAAATAAGAAGCAGCTGGGCCAATTTAATATTTCACATTTCTCAATATAAATCCCCAACACTCAAAGGTGAATGCCCCAAAAGCATTTAAATTGAATCAACATGATCCAGAAGTTTGCTCTCAAATGCAATCAATCAACAATGCAGACAGGACACTGTATGTCATTGTTGTAGCCACAATATGACCAAGTTCTAGACTACAAAGCTTACAAGGACCTAAGGTTCTACAGAGGAAGTCCCTACAAAGCACCAATTGGTTTCAGAAGTATTGGCCAAAGAAAATCTCCAGCTCTCTCAACTCCAAAAGGAAGTAACCCGATTGCAGCCAACAATGATTAAAAATGTTGAATTAGTGTCCACAGATCAGAGAAATGCTAGTGTAAATCATTCTAAACTATCGCCATCTAGTTCCAGAAAGAATGTAGTCATTCCAATAGAGGCTGCCAACATTTGCTGTGAACTTAGTGAAAACCCCCTGCATCTGATGGGTAAGATGTAAGACGGTATTGATTTGAGGTATCCCAGTTGAGATGTCAATTGTTACCAAGATAACCCACATTCATGTTCCCCTCAGCAGGATGGTACATCCTCCCATAATCAATCAAGGGAGCTGTAGACCATCTGTCACTATATTCATGTATGGAGAGGAGCTACATACTGACTCACAGGACGTCTATTCCATCTTGGATCATAAACTGTCCTTTTGCCAGAATATCCAGGTTCTTGCCACCTCCTATCGTAGTCTGGTCTTGTCCAAGAAGACCCATCGTTGAACTGCCTCTCCCCCTGATAGCTATTGTGAACAGAATATGCAGGTTCTTGCCACCTCCTATCATAGTCTGGTCTTGTCCCAGAAGACCCGTCGTTGAACTGCCTCTCCCCCTGATATCTATTGTGACCAGAATATGCAGGTTCTTGCCACCTCCTATCATAGTCTGGTCTTGTCCCAGAAGACCCATCGTTGAACTGCCTCTCCCCCTGATATCTGTTGTGACCAGAATATGCAGGTTCTTGCCACCTCCTATCATAGTCTGGTCTTGTCCCAGAAGACCCATCGTTGAACTGCATCTCCCCCTGATATCTATTGTGACAAGAATAAGCTTGTTCTGTCAGTCCCGAATGCCCTATATGTGATTTGGGTTGTGATACGATCCCATATATAGGTTGTCCTGTTAAGGGCAGAATATGAGGTTGCAAGTCCCTATCATTGAATCTAGTGGGTGCAAACTGCCTTTCCCCCTGAGCCCCATACCCCTTATGATCTCTGTATTGTTCTCCCACAAAAGGATTTTGGTTTCTTGTGGCCTCTGATGAAGTCCCACGCCTGTGATAACTTCCTCTAGATGAACCATTCCTGCTTGAATTGCATTCCCACGAGTAGCTGCTAGAAGGAGCAACCACAAACTCAGGAATGTACCTGTCACAATCTCCATCAATCCTGTCCCTGTAATCCTGGTGCCTCTGTGGCGATCTTGACCTTTCTCTTTCTCTTCCTCTTTCTCTTTCTCGTATCCGCCCCTTGTGTCCCCACGAGTGATATCCGTTTTTTGACTGATCATCATCTTGCAACTGATCAGAAAAGGTATTTCCTTCATGCTCCAACGTCAGATCAGCTGTCTCTGGTAAACCCTGAACTCTACTCCGCTTTGGATGTTCACAATATAATGTAGGTGAAAAGTGTCCTCTTTTTCCTGCATGCTTTTTCCTGCATGCATCCTCTTGAACTTCCTGAACATATCCTGTTGCATCTTGGATAGCCTGGACAACCTGAGTCGTTGGGGAATCACCACTCACAATTGAAGAGAAAATGCTCCATAAAGGACTCTCAGATGTGATGCTGGGCTCTCCTATAGGATTCTCACTCACATACTTCTGCACATCTAGTGAGTCTCGAAGTCCTTCAAGGTACTTTTGAAGAACCCCAAGAAAATTGTCATCTGCTTCATCTGCTGTATAAGACCGAGGGAAAATAGCTGTGTTAGGTGGATTCTTCAGCGCCTTGTATGGTGAATCATCCACCAACAAGGAATTGGATGGACCAAACTGCTCGGGGTCCAAGTTGGCCCAAAGTTTTGAAAGCTCCTTCAAAAAAATTGGTTTACGCTCATTGTCAGGATGCTTCACTTTGGTA
Source organism: Polytrichum formosum (assembly GCA_964035585.1). NCBI lineage: Eukaryota > Viridiplantae > Streptophyta > Polytrichopsida > Polytrichales > Polytrichaceae > Polytrichum > Polytrichum formosum. The sequence continues at coordinate 76,008,137 of OZ037936.1, forward strand.
GTTGTGCAATGTTGCTGGTGCCAAGAGAAAGCAAGAGCTGGCTTGAGGTCCTTAAATATGAAATCCACAAAGAGATTCACATTGTGTTCTCTTGCAGAGCTCCAAATCCCAACAACAAAATTCTCAAAACAGAATTTTAGAAATTCTTCACAAGAAGGGCGCTTGTAAACATAAAAGTTTCCCAGCTTTGCATGATGGGGTCCAGCTGGCAGCTTACCATGCTTGTGGTGATATGTGGCCACAAGCAACCCATTCACATCCAGCACCAGTAGCTTCTTGGCAGCTGGTGCTGCCACAACTGCCTTCGTCATGCAGATACTGACCTGCTCCTATTACAACTGGAAGGTGGCCAAAGAGATAGAAAGCCACAACAAAACCAACTGCTGCTTCACTGAGAAACCTGGTCAACGATCATCTGCAACAGCATCATAAACAATTCAGTACTAACATGTCAAAAGTGTAGTGAAGTTCTTCGAAACCCTCTGCACCAAAGATCCCTCCTAATAACAGGACAAACTCAAAATCACTGTACCCAGAAAAACTACGAAATTTCCACATCACTATAAAATTTCCAATAACAGTCTATGGCACTTCTTTCTATTCCAAATTGTATTCTGAATCTAACCTTATTGCATACCCCAGTCTCACCCCAGTTGCAGCTTCACTTGCTCAATACCCTCAAATTTGTAAAAGCAAACATATGATAATTCAAGTGTATTATAATACACGTCATTCAAAAATGAGATTACTGAAGCTACCAGTATTATCCTTTAAGAGCTTACTTTCCTAAAAGGAAGTAGAAACAATCAACCCATTCAAAACAGGTACAAAAAATATCAAACAAAATAGTGCAATAAACAGGGTTCTAAAACTACACCATGCGACATTCTCCTCCCATAGCTCACACTGTCAAAAAAGGCAGGAAACTCTATAGGAACAACTTCCAACTACAAAACTGCAGTACCACCAACGTGACTATTATCCTAGCCCTGAGTAATTAGAACACTCCATTCACACCTGATATTGGGAAAGTCAAGCTAACATCTACCATGAGCTGATGGGATGTACAGCCACAATGCTTCACTTCCAAGTAAATGTCAACATGAGTGTCAGGCATCTAAACTGCAGTAGCACGATTTACTCTGTACACATTAAGTGTGACTTCCGATGCCATTTGTTGACATGTAGTGCTGGGATGTGCACTGAAATGTCACTTGAAACATTTATTCTAACTCTTAGATAATTAAGAAAATTACAAAGACGAGATAATTGTTTTACTGGACACAGAACTCCTACACGTCAATCTCATTTACATAAACAGGACGAACCCTAAGCCCCACTTTTATGCATGCACTTGACAAACACAGGAGAACTTTGCTTTCAAACAACACGCACAGAACTCAAACAACCTGTATTACCCTAGCAAAACTCTAGAAACGATGAACCCGATGACGACCACAAAGAGAAAGCATCTAAACTGCAGTGGAACAATTCACTCTGTGCACCTTATATACGACTTCAAATGCCACTTGTTGGGATGTGCGTTATAATGTCACTTGAAACAATAATTTAAGCCTTACTAAGTTGAGAAAGTTACAAAGGAGAAACAAGGCTTTTACAGAACACAGAACCTCTTTTTCAGATGAACAGGATAAACCCTAAGCCTCACTTCTATGCATGAACTTGATGAAGACATGAGAACTTTGCTCTAACACAACACACGCAGAACTCAAACGACATTACCCTAGCAAACCTCTGAATAAGATTAAGCCGAATATAATTAAAGACAACGACGAAGAGAGAGAGGCACTTCAAACCCTAATCATTTCCCATTTAAGCACTACCTAACCTGCCACGAAACAAGTGCTCCCCATCACTCTGCCGTACAAATAATCCGCGGTGCATTCACTCGAGACGGCCAGACTCTAACGAAGCTTCGGGAAAAGATGAAACCAAGACTTTGAAAAGAGAGATACGAAGAGAAGAGAAACAGAGAACGAGTTCAAACCCTACTTAGTCTCATTTCCTGCCTGCGGCATTAAAATGAGAAAAGGAACAATGCAAATGAACAGAAGAGGATGACGATGAGCATGTGAGAATCCACACAGCAACGGCGATGGCAGAAAGCATACCTTAGTGACTTCGACGTAGATAAAAGCGCGCGAGATGGGGAGCGATCGGTCCTGTACTTATGCGAGGGTTTGAAGTAGCAATACTTACAGACGGCGTGAGAGCCAGGCACGGTAGTAGAGCAGTCGCGGTGGTAGGCCTTCCTTTAGCTGGAGGGAGGGAACTTGGAAGACCGATCACCGAAACTTTTTACATGGCGTGCGTCATATCGGGTGCGTTTCATGCTGTTTTTGCCACATCAGATGCCTTGTGGCATCTTGTGATTGGAGCATCTTGAAAATTGACATGGAGAATGAATTAGGGCAGAGACCTGCTGGCAAGAGGGAATTGTTGAATATGAGCATAAGGTATGTGGGTGTTGTTTAATTCTTCGACTTCTACCGATTACATTTACACAACAAAACTCGTGTTGCATTAGCAAATCTACGATGAAACATTTGCAAAAACCAAATTGAAAATCGGACCTTCTTTGATTTATTTATGGTTATCGGAAGTGCATGTTTGTTGATTTCTTAATTGGATACATAGGTCCTCCCAATTGTGTTCATGATTGAGTGTGGAGTAATTATATATACTTGAAGACGTAGTCCAATCTCTTTTAAACATGTGTCTTTATGATGTTTGCTCTTTGATCCTCACTGAACCACCAATCAAATATAGGAGTCCGATTAAGAAAATGAGCCACTCAAGACCCATCTAGTCCAATCTCTTTTAAACATTGTCTTTATGATGTTTGCTCTTTGATCCTCACTGAACCACCAATCAAATATAGGAGTCCAATTAAGAAAATGAGCCACTCAAGACCCATCTACATTATCTCTTATTATCTTTATTGTGAACATGCCTCTACACCAGGTTTGCGGTTGTTCTATTTTAGATGGGTTAATATAATAGTTTGGGGTCTTTGAAACTAATTATGACATCAAAATGGTCTTTAAAATTAACCTTTGACCTACTTGCTTAAGATTTATTTGTTGGGTGAATGAGAAATATGCCCATATGCATTAATTCCCTCTAGCCATACATGTCTAATTGGACTTGAATGTACAATAGCAAGACAAACCAAATCCAATCATGGTATTTGGTAGGAAATTTCCATGTCTTTGCACTCAGAGCAATATTATAATTTACTGCACTCATTTTTTCAATTGGTACTACCATCAAGGATTCATAATGCTCGGATAAGTTCAAAGGTGAATAGCGAACACATTGAAAACCATTTGTAATTTTGGTATCATTAAAGATTCATGATCCTCAAATAACTTTGAAGGTGAATAGTAAACATGATGGGAACTGTTTGTGATTTGTGTTTGTTCTTTTTAAAGTTTGATGAACCCGGACCATCCTCACCGATAACGTAGCACAAATCCAACCACAAATACACAAGCTCCAAAAATACTCAAAATGGGCGCACCTAGACCTTAACCTCTCTAAATGCGCAAATTACAGGATGCCCGAACAAATCAAACCTAAAACCCGCTACCTTCAAGGCATACATACAAGCCCAATGCATCCACTTCAAAAACAAACCCTTCCCTATCCTCACACAAAACGAACCATACACAGATCTCGGCATAAACTTAGTCCCCTCATTAGAATGGAACATCCAAAAAAACATCACCATAGAAAAAGCCAAAAAACAAAAGCAAATTACTAATGACATCCCCAGCTACGATCAAGCAAAAAATACAGATCCTCAATACATTAATAAAACCAGGAATAGCACACGCCTACTATGCAGTCCCATTCTCTAAACCAGACATAAAAAAAAACTAGACAAAATTCTTAGTAAACTAACTAAGGAAATTTGTAACCTTTCCAATAGCACAACAAATATACTAACCCACCGCTCCAACACAGACTTTGGCATTAATACCACCTCCATACTCCCCGACTATATAAACTGCATTGGTACACAACTACTAAATGCCCTCAATGATCAAGGCCAGCTGGGCCAAATCTATCAAGGTCTTACAAAATACATAACAGCAAAATATGGGGGATCCTACCATCTCCCACGTCTGAAATACCAAGCATGTGCAAGATCACCGGTATCCCGCACGCTCTATCTACTCGAAAGGGACTATGAGATCCACGTACACACCTCCATTAAAAGTTTTCCCATCAAACAATCAGAAATAGAGCTTGCATGGACACAAACGGCAGCATACGCCCTCTTCTCCCCAACCCAACAACAAACTGCTAGAAGCTACCTCAACAAACTACACACGTACAATATCACCACCCTCAGCCAAATCCAAAACCCCGATACACACCAAATATTATCCCCTAAAGAATTCAAACAACAATTCAAAGCCGCTCCAAAGCTAATCAAAGCAGCCCTGGAGCAAGCCAAATTACTATTCCCACATAACTCACCCACAACCCACAATCTCCCCCCACAACAAATACCCACTACAACACAAATCCCACCCACAAACACCAACAACCAAGGAGACCCCACGAATGGAAAACCAATACAAGCCATAATAAACACCAAAATTACAACATACAAAGATAAATGGGGAGCAAAAGCCATAAAACAACATTACTTATGCCAATGGGATACCCACCCACATAGCACAACAAAATGGGTAGAAGTATCAATACTCCTCCATCATGATAATCTCACAATAGACCACAACATACATATATTCCACAAATTCCTCCAAACACAACACAAAACCAACACCCTAGCCACCTATAACTCATGCATAAACTTTTCACAATCTAAAGACCAAAGATTTATTCGCCCACCCATCGTCGCCCCAAATCTCACACTAAACATGAAGGAATGCAACCCAGACAAAGACATTATTGCCACCAAATCCACCATACAAATACAAGGAATCGAAGCCAACATATATGACCACCATGGAACATACATCTTAACCATGCCAATCACAAGATTACAATGGTTGTGGGAACGATATAACCAAAACCAAACACACCCCATGATACACTTCCTCAAACCCCCGCCACAAGACTTTGCCACCGAAGTCCTATGGCTAACTCAAAGGTATGTCACAATTCTCCCAAAAAGAAAACCAAAAAAACATAACCCGAACAACAACCACCATACCCTACACCCATCCACCCTACAAACCCTAATAACAACCTACAACATCACACACTCATACTATTCCTCACCCCTCACCTGTCCAATAACACTCACACAATATAACTCCCCACACAACAGAGATATAATCTTTGGGTCAGCCGACCTTGCCCACTCATCGAAATGGGGAGGCAATGGCCTAGCCCACCCCCCAGACCTTAAATCTGCGATGGCATCAATTCATTGGGCCCGCATGGCAACTCATGCAAACCATAACACCTCAACCATCATCATAATCAACCACAAAGAAAACACCCTCCCTATCACCCATGCAGAAATACACATAATAGCCACCATTCCACCCAACACCATACAATACAACCCCACACCGGAATGGCCAAGATACCTACATCAACTAGAAAACCAATACACCACCATCATAAGAATCCATACACAAGGTCCCCCATCAGGTAACCCTCAACCACCCGATGCAATTACATCTAACATATTGGGGCTCTATAATATAAAAACTAACAATAAACCAACCCCAACCATCCCCCATATAAAAAATAACATCAAATATTCCAGCGCATGGCACCTAGCCCCACAATATAACCACTCAGCAATCAACCACCTATCACATCCCCTACTAACAGAACTATACAATATCCACCCCCTTAAATTCAAGCCTCAACAATGCATCTACATTGATGGGTCATTTATACCTCCCGACGAACTTGGCATAGGCAACACAGCCGGATCCGGCGTTTACTCCCCCGTCAACAACGTCAGGATTGCGGAAAGACTCCCAAGTCTTCAAAACATCCTCAGAGCCAAACTAAACGCCATCCTAATAGCAATCCAAAGTACACAACACCACACGCGAGATTTCTACATCTTTACAGACAGTCTCAACAGTATATACTTGATAAATAACCACATAAGACACCCATCATCTCAGCACAACCACCCGGACAAACTTCTCATAACCGCCATAGTCAACCACATAAAATCACGCATAAAATCACAATTCAAAAAGTCAGAGCACATACAAGCATAATAGGCAATGAAATAGCAAATCAACTAGCAAATGAGGGAGCCCTCCTACACAAACCCACCTATACACCCATAATACATACGGCCCATACCACACCGTACTGGCTCAATGGAGTGCCAACAGGTACACACTCGGGTGCCATACGAAACCTACAAACATACATAAACAAAGAACATAGAGACCAAGAATTGAGATTAGCACAATCCAAATTTACATACATAGACAAATGGACATCCAATGACCAAATAAATCATAAACTTTCCAATCAATTTTGGAAAAACCCCGAGATCACGGACGCCCAAATCACACAAACTCTAAAATTTCGCTACGCCCAATACATGGGTAACCACCGAAAACATATATTCTGGCCAAACCTCTACCCAAACCCAAATTGCACGCTATGCCCTAACAACACCATGGATACATGGCCACATCTACTATCCACGTGTTCACACCCACACATAAAAGGACTACGTATAGCGCGCCATAACAAAGCAGTCCATCAAATTGTACATACGCTCCAATCAAATAAGCATACAAGGTATTATACACTCATAAATGCAGGGCACCAAAACTCCAGACCACAAGACAACACAGTCCCACACTGGGTACTCCAATGTACTTGCACCACCACATCATGCACGTGTCCAACTAAACTGAGACCAAACATATTATGTATGATTGGTGCCCCCACAGACAACCAACCTCCTTTAAGGCCTACCCCATCACATACCGTACAATTCATTGAATTTACCTATTGCCATGACATATTCCCAAATAATGCACGCAACGAAAAAACCACTAAATACAACACACTAATACAAACAATTAGAAGAGCCGGCTGGCAAGTTAACCCCCTCATCACCATCATTGCAGGAGTCAGAGGGGCTATTCATGAACAACCAATTAAAGAACTAGAAAAACTAAAAATACCTAAAACCAAGATTAAAATACTTATGAAACACTTACATCAAATTGCCATCAAATACCTCACATATTTAATACTTAACAAACGAAAGCTAGACAAAAAAACAACCCCCAGTAGACCCCCCTTAAACCCCCCTGGACCTCAGTCAGACCTCTATACCCTCACATACCTTGTTAGACGGCAGATACTACACTACTCGGAAACTATCGGAGCCCACCTCCCGAGAGGGAGGAAGTACTCCTACGGTGAAGCTTGGTTAAACATGAACACGGTAGTGAAAAACGGGCTCCTATTCACGTCGGAGTAAAAATGAAACTTTGATGTTTCTTTTATTTATTTATTTGATGAACCCAGAATTGCCATTAGAGACTCGAGGTACTATATTGAAGTTTTACTTACCCTATATTGAAGCCTATGTATCGGTCATACTAATTGTAAATATATTTCCAATTATCTAGTGTCCTAACAAATAGTAAAATCAAAACCAATGAAATTTCATATTGAATTTTGTTGTATCGGTGGTTTCATTGAAGGGATTGATGTATATATGTATTATGATCACCATTATATTACTATTATAATTTTATCAATTTTAAATTTATCAATTTTAATCATTAAAAAACTCTATAGCTTATTATAATGGCATCTATTGTAGGAATTTGGTTGACATGTTCTTACGCTTTGTTTCACAAAGTAATTAGTATTCAAAAACGAAAAACCAATCGTTTTGGAGGAAAAGACCCAACTGTAGATGTAATGGTGAGTGACCCAAATAATAACTCTCAAGCACCAACGTTATCCCATTCCATGCGATTGCATGTGAGGCATCACCTATCTATAGTTTTTAAGCTCATCAACTATTTTTATTTTTTGCAGGTGGTGCTTGCTACTAATGACATGCCTTTTATCAAATGATGTCACATACAATGAGTTGGTGCAAATCATATATAAGGTTTGTAGTCCATTGTTTGAGGAAGATTGATTATTGAACTGAAAGAAATTACACAAGCTCATGACATGTTGCTCAATCAATTCCATCCCCCACTTATGGCAATTGCTCATTACACCACTCTTGCAATCTTACGAGAGTCCCATGCCATCTCATGTGTAAAAAACTCCATTGTTGGTCATCGAACTCATATAAATGTCAAGGATGAGTTAGAGGGAGTTTGGGGAACATCTCGATCTTGAGTGGCCTTTGATATGCTTAATTTGACTTGGAACCCCAACAATTTTAAACAACCGTTTCACCCTAAATTATTTCATTTGAGTTCATACATGGTAATATCACAAAACATTCTATATTCCTATTATTATGATCATGATTCTTCAAAGTGAACATGTAAGGAACAATCCTCCCCTCCCCCCAAATGATACATGGAAATATTTAATATAAACAACTTAATATCCAAATTCAAAGTAATACATATTAAATGGTACAAATCATAAATTCTAAATTAATATACTACAATGATTTGATTTTTGTTTTTGGTTACCTAAATTATATATCATTGTCAATGATTATGGCCACTTGGCACAAATCGACAACCATGTGGAAGGCATCATGGGGTCTATCTCATTTGGAAACATGTGGCAACCCAACACCATCAAAATTCCCATTTGATGATATCAAGGAGGTATTTCTTGCTAAAGAGTGGAACACTTTCCATCTCTTAAGGAAGAAACTAGAATACCTCCACCTCAAGGACTTTCTTAAATATGAACGTGAATTGTACTTGAAGCAACCATTGACACCACTGCAACACAAGATCATTTGTTGCTTAACGCACCTCAAATCATAGACCTGCCATTGAAACCCTTTGATGTTCAACTATCCCTATCTCCAGAGATAATAGATTATGCCTCTTTTGTATAATGCAATTGAAACGAGGTAGACTTTGTGTTGGAGTGTCCCCTATATAACCCCACTAGAGATAAGTTTCCATCATTGTTTGAGAATATAATATTAGGGAGCCTCAAGTCTTTCCTTCAATTGGATCATCAAGTTGAAATTAGCCTCTATCTCACGGAAGTTGTCACATTCCACCACTCTAAGGGAATTAGGGTGAGTTTCCATGTAGGCCACTTGCTCACTAGATTCTAGATATCAGTGGGTTGAAGGTGTTCACATGTAGATAAGCACAAGCCACCAACCAATCACATTCTGGTGGCCTACTAAAATGTGAACGGCCATGGACACATGCTACTAGAATTTCATGCGCCCACTAAAAGCATTTTTTAACCTACAAGTGGCAATCACCGAAAGATTGAAGACTGGTTTTACGAGGAGGAGGATTTAATACGAAGGAGGAGGTTAATAAGTGGACTCATATTTGAGAAGATGAGAATAGCTAGTTGGCAAATACAAACCCTACGCCACTAAATCCATCTACATTTGGATGAGTTTGTCCTCATTCCCACTAGAATCTGATGGGCAAGCGGCCTACATGGAGACTCACCTTTAGCCGGTTTCAAACCATCATGATATATCTTTTTAGTCCCATTAGCCTTTTGGCTTCCCGGAGTTTAAAATTAATTTCATCTCATTCATTTCATTGGCCACATCCCCGTTCCAATCCGGGCAGGTACATTACTTGAGAGCTGTAAAACTTTTAGCTTTTTTCCGCGGTGTGAACGCGGCCGCCCGTTAGAGCGTTCTAGATTAGCTTTCACTTTGAACAGGATGGCTTCGAAGAGAAGCCTATTGGTGTTCCTCTCGAGTCTTCCTTCCTCCGTAGCACACTCTGCGAAACCCTAGCTCTCTCGCACATCCTTTTGCACCAAATCCTGGCGTGGCCACACACAAGGTACTTCAAATCCGCTCCTCGCCTCTCCAACGACGTTCCTATCGTCTCATTTGGTTGCGAGATCACTCGGAACCACTTCTTTGAGGTAGGGGAGGGGGATTAGGGTTTGCGTCGTCCATATCTCGTAGAAACAGTCTTGGCTTTTGTCATGTGTTGAGGGATCTCGTTGGATTTGTAGTGGAAAGGTTCTTTTTATGGTTGTGCTAGGCAGAGGAATTGTGGTTGAAGATGGCTTTTGGTTAGAAGGAAGTATTTGCGCAGTTGTGGTTAAGGCACGTATGTGTGTGTTGTGGCGATGGTGCAGATGTGCCGAGCATGCTCTCTGAGCAGATGTTTTCATAGGAGTATAACTTGTTGCTGATCTGAAGAAGCATCATGAGTTTCATCAAGTTACTTATGTGTGGTGGTGTGGCGGATGTTTTGCGGGACCATTGAGCAGGTGGGTTTGCCATGTGAGAGGAAAGCGATTTTTTTTGGAATTTATTTCGTTGGATTGTTCTCTCTTTCTTTCTCTCCCATGGCTACATCGGTGATGATGTTACCAGGAATCAAGCTATGGTATTTTATTATATCACATGCTGTCGTTCTGTTTCATATCTCCAAGCTCGCGTTGTGAAGAAATTCTCTCTGTTTTGCGTGTTTGTTAATTTGGCTCTGAATCTTTTCTATTTAATAGCAGTGGTAGAGCAAGCCTCCTGCAACCATGTCCTGGCGAGATGATAAAGCGGAGAAGCTTCAGAAGAGCAGGGACTTCTCTTTTCTGCAGGATGGGGACCGGCAGAAAGAGAGCCAGAAAAGCAGGCAACCCAGGGCTAGTGAGGATCGGGTTTCGGACAAGATGAACCAGGAGGCAAGGGATCGACTACTCCGTCTCAAGGCTCTGGAGAAACAGCGAGCTGAGAAGCAGAAGAAGCATTATGTTGATAGTTCTCCTCCAGATGAGCATCGGGATAGCCACCACAGGGAGAATGACAAGAATCAAGTCTCGTTTGGGAATAAGCGGGTGTCATCTCAAGACCAGAAATTTGGTTCGTTCTTTGGTAAGGTTGAGAAAGTTGTGGCGAAGCGTGTGTTGGATGAGCAGCGTGCACGGGAAATTAGTGCCCGGGCTGCTAGGCAAGCTGAGGCAGAGAAGCCGAGACCGAAAGCATCAGAGAGTAAGAAGGGCGGCAACAACCAAAACGCAAAGCAATCTTCAAGACCTAGTTCTGGGTCAGGGAGTAAAGTGGTTTCAAGACCACAGAATCCAGTAACAGTTAAAGCTCAGAAGCTGAAAGACAATAGAGACTACTCTTTTCTGTTTTCAGAAGAACCGAGCAAGGGTGCAGCTGCAGCTGGAGGAGGAAGAGATTCTAGGCAGGAGCCCAAGAAGCATGTAGCCGACTCCAGGGATTATTCAGAGAGGGAGCCTACCAAGCAGAAGCCTCATAGTTCGCAGACACAGAGACCGAAGCAAGCAAGCAATGGGATAGTGCGGTCGTCTACTGACAAGGGATTGTCTGCAAATGGTTCGCGCAAACCTGGTATAATAAGCAGGCCTTCTGCAGCAGCAGAGAGGGAGAAATATGCCAAGGATTCTTCAAGGCAAGATTCTCAAAGAAGGCCAGAGAAGGAGAGGAGTTTATCCTCATCGCGACCATCTTCTGTAAGTAAAAATGGTACTCATCCTAGTTCGTCTTCAAGAGAACCAGTGTCAAGATTGCCTCTCAAGAGTGATAGGGACAAGAGACCAAGCCAGGAAAGGCCCAAGTCGGTCACAAATAAAAATCCAACAAATCACGAGAGACCCATGTCAAGAGAGAAAATGAAACCCTCGTCTCTAAACAATAGGGTTTCACAATCTTCTGTACAACGGGCTTCACATTCTGTATCTGCAAATGTGGGTTCTCGAGATAGAGTAGTGCAGAAGTCAAGTACAGAGCATAGGGTTTCGCAGTCAATGTACATAAGTGAGCAGAAGCGCAAAATGGCTGGCGAGCCTTCTAGAAAGCCAACAGTAACTGCCAAGTTAAACAATGGGAGCAAAGTAGACAGATCGAGGTATCAATCTGACTCTGATAGTGAAGATGAGAGGAATACTATGAAAAACCTTGTTTCTGGAGGACCTCGAGCGTCACAATCATCAGCCCCAAGGGTCTCATCACAATCAGCAGGCCCAAGGGTCTCACAATCAGCGGGCCCAAGGGTCTCGCAAACTAGTGTTGGATTGAAAAGAAAAGTGAATGATGAGCCTGTTAGGAATAGGTCAGCACCAGCCAAGGAGAGCAAGAGGAAAGCTTATTCGGACTCTGATATGGAGTCTGAGAGTGATGATGGGGGCATGAATAGAGGAGGGATCTCGAGCATCATCCAGAAGTTGTTTCGATATAATCCGAACAAGTACAAGGACATTGATGATGAAGATGACAAGAACATGGAGACCAGTTTCCGGCACATACAAGCAGAAGAGCGGCGGAGTGCAAAGCTGGCTAGAGAGGAGGATGAGAGGGAACAGGAAGCAATAGAGCGGGAGGAGAAGGAGGAGCGAATGCGAAAGCTGAAAAGACAGAAGATGAAGTAATGTGGACAGTCTATTTTGTAGTTTGTGAATAAGAGTCTTTAGAAAAGGAAAAAAGAGACTGGACTCAATGGTGTTGTGTTACTGGAGGCTCAGACTGGAGCAAGCCCGTCACTCCCAGGTTTGTCTTCTATTATTTTGTGTGGAATTATTAATTCTGCATGCACATAGAGCAGTCTACAAAATGCACGACTGACTCTGTAGCAGCCAATTTCCATCTTTAACTGGAATTCCATACCTGTTTCAAGCTAACTTGACTGGGAGTTCTTTTAGTTCAGGGTTCACTGATAGTACCCAATTTTTTCTTGGTGGTCAGGGGTTACTGGCTTCTTGGGGGTGTGGAGATAGATGCTTAGCGAATTTATTGGGATGTAATTATGAGCAACCTTGACCAACTTTGAGGATATAAAGAATATAGGGATGACAAAAGGGATTCAGCTATTCAACGTGATAACAGAGTCCGCCAAGATTGAGAGGCTTGTGGTGCTTATTCATGGAGGATTCTTCCTCCCAAGAGGCTGTAGTAATTTTGTACTTATATATCGTGTCCACCTCTCGACAGGACATCGTAGCCAGGCGCAATCCAAGTTAGTCATTTGTCTTTCCCTCTTCCTATAATTCATACTTCCAATTCATCATGACATTCCTAGGTATAACAGGTTGTGATGGTAACAATCAGTTGTGATTTCAAAGGCTGTGGGACATTTCATTAGGAGCTGCTGCATATTAGACTTTGGAACACAAAGGGGAGACATATCACCATGGTATCCCTTGTTGCAGTAAAGGTCATACATAGGTGACTCTTAATGCAAAAGGATATCCTGTACAATATGAACTGTAGAAATGGATAAAAGGATATAGAATTGTACAACAGTGATCCACTTGATGTTGATCTTCAAATGAAATTGTTTCTTGTTTTTTTGTGGAAGGTGGTTAGACTTGTGTAACTGCTTCCTCTTGTGAGGTCAACCATGATCTACAAAATAACACCTTGAAATTCTATCAAATACCTTCATTTGTGGATTGCAAATTGAGTTCAAGGGCATTTTGGGCTTTGGAGGTGCCAATGTAGGGTTATTTTAAACCCAATTGAAGAAGCACCTAATATGCCACAACTTCAGGTCAACACAAAAGAGAGATGTCTTTGGCTACTCATACATCTCGGTGCAGTGAATTTAGTACTTCAAAGTTGAACATGGGATTTTATTGCAGCAAATTGGGAAAATGATTTTACTTCTTGAAGATTGGATGGCACTTACAACCACCCATTCCCAGCATCTGTGTTATATTATCTGCACATATATCAACAACTCCAATTTTTATGTGTGTAGTCCCTGATACATCTAGCATTGTGGTCAATAAATGGATTGCTTGGTGTTAGCTGTTTCAAGAACCACCCAAGTCCCAATAATATGGGATGATAGTATCTAGGTGCTTAGATTGCACATTATTATGTATCTGCACTATGGAGCAACTAAGTTGGATAATGAATGATAAAATTCTAAATGGATTAGGTGCAAATAAACGTTTGAGCTTTCACATAAGTTCTTGGTTGCATTCATAAGTTCAGTTACACAAACCGAAAGATGCCCTAAAAAACAATTTCACCAAGTTTTGGCGATTGTCTGTGCAGTGATGGTGGTGCTCAGTGATCTGCAAGTAATTGGACTATTTATCCCTATGACAACCATATGGGCATCAGGTGGAGATGACGATGGACCATTAGAATCTTCAGACACCCTTCAAGCAAGCTCTCTTTCTAAATAAAATGTGACTTGTTGACCACATTCACCAGTTGTTATCATCATATTCAAACGAGAACCGTGGTTCAAAAAGAATCTTGCAAAACATGCACTTCAATATCATACAAGAAAACTGTTTTGGGCGATGCCAAGTGATTGGAGCCTTATGACAACCATATAGGCATCAGGTGGAGATGAAGATGGACCATAATAATCTTCAGGGACCCTCTGAGCAAGCTCTCTTTCTAAAATTGTGACTTGTTGACAACATTTACCAGTGACCAAACCCTTTTTTATTATCAGAAGTCAATTGAAAACCATGGTTCATAACGAATCTGGCTGAACATTTACTTCATTATCTTTTGGGAAATGCACTTTTGGGGGTGAGCACTCTTTTTAGCAAGACTACATGTCTCCATTATGGATGCATTTGAACAAATTAGAGGTGAATTTCAACAAAGCAGGAGCCTGCATGTTCTCATTATCATCAATGTAGAGGTGCTCTTTTCCCTCTAAACTCTTCTGCCCCTTCAAATATGCAATTTATAGAGGAAGAAGTTCAACTCCTCAATAAGGAAATCAACTATTGGTATCTCACAATCTTTGACTAAATAGGATTTTAGCTTTAACTCTTTCATATAGAGCCTTCTGTATTGTAAAATATTAGTTTTAATCAAATGACCCACAACTTAAAGTGATAAATATAACGAATGTATTACCCATATGATGAGTAACAATGTAATGCGTTGGGCATATAGTGAGTTACCCGATTTAACGCCACTTTTGCGTTTGGTGTAACAATGTGAGGTGATGTTCTTAGTGTACTATATAAAATGGATCCCATTGCATCCCGACCTTAATGATTGCCATATGTAGTTCGGTGAGGATCAAAGAGCAAACATCATAAAAATACATGTTTAAAAGGAATTGGACTATGTTTTCAAATACTAATAACTACTCTCCACTCGATAGTGAACACAAATGGGAAGACCTATATATCTAGTTAAGAAATCAACAAACATGCACTTCCGATAACCATAACTAAAGCATGGGAGGTCCAATTTTCGATTCAGCTTTTGCATATGTTTCATTGTAGATATGCTAATGCAACACGAGTTTTGTTGTATAGATCTCATCGGTAGAAGTTGGAGAACATGAAAAGCAAACCAAATAACACTCACATACCTTAAGTCTATGTTCTTAAAACTCAAGTATGTGATCTCTTCTAATGGAATACAGTTGAGAGTACCAAGGGAGAACATCACGAAAACGTCCCCAGAATATTTGAAAACAACAAAGTATTATGTACTTAAACAACCTCAACCCCATGCCAATTGTCTTTAACCCTTAAGCCTCTAGGCATCTTAAATGCTTAACATTATTCTCAAGAATCAACTATGCACTTGTCAAGAAGAATTTCACATGTAACATTTGGCCAATGAGGAATTTGTGATCAGAGTTCGTATGATGCTAGGATACATAACATAGCAACACCTTAAACCAAGAAGTTCAGGTATTGGCATACATGTGGTAGCCGTATAAAATTAGACCTAGTGTACTGCAAGTCCCCCCCCTGAAATGAATACAAAGTTTTAGAGTGAAAATTTTGTTCTCACCCCTAGTTGTCATATAGTCCACCCTATTACTCATAACTAGAGCACTCCATATTGCTAATGGAAGTATCCATATACAAGTATTTGCAAAAAATCACAACAATGGGTCCTGCTCACTTCGGTTGCTAGTGTATTCTAGATCATGGTTTTGGGGGTTGTCTTGGTTTTAGGTGCTCCCACCTCAGTCAAAAATACAAATCCATGATTCCTAAAGGTTCATTTCCATACTTCCATGGTTTTAGAATAACCATTTTGTGTGCATGTGTGAGCCCAAAAGGGTGCCCACATTTAGTCTTAGACCCTTGAAACGTTAGTTGATGCACTTTGAAGTAGCATGTTACTTCACAAAAATATAAAAAGAGTGAAATGTTAGTCTTAGAAGTACCATGTTGTAAGAGGCTAGGATGTGAGTTGTTATTGTGTTTTTACCTTCGGAAGGATTTGAGTGAATGAGGATAGGTAAGGAGAACTTGGATTGAGTAGTTAGTGAGTAGGCTAGTACAAATGGATGGAGACAACCAAAGTGACTCAAGAGGCAAGTGCATTCGAATTGGGATGAATGGAGGATCACATGGAGCGCACAAGTGGACCACCTCATCATGGCCACTTAATGGGGAAGGTCCAAGGAAGAATGCAAGGTGGAGGATAAGCAAATTCTCAAAGCACCAATCAAATCACGAGTTAAGCATCGTGGTTTGAATTAAGTGGTGAGCGACGATTTGGGAAAGTAAGGGGAGAAAGTTATGGCGGCGGAAAGCGAAGGAGGCTAAGTTTGGGTTGAAGCATCCCAAGTTTGGTAAAGTGTGGTAGGTAGAAAGCCAAGGCTAGTTAAATGTTCGAATTAGGATCCTTGTTGATCATTTGAGGGAGGAAGGCTCAGAAGATAGGATTGGCGCCTACTAAGTAGGAGGAAATCTCAAGGGCTTATCGTGAGCCTTGAGGGTGCTCACCCCCTCAAGCTTACTATATAATCCCTCATTCTTCCCTCACTCATCCTCTCTTTCCTTTGTGCTCCAAGGCACCCCACGAGTTATAAGTGTGGGTGTGGGAAGCCATATTGGAGCACATGTGTGTGCTTAGTTTTTAGTTTGAGAGCCAAGGCTTGTTAGCCTTGAAGAGGGCTTGACCTCTTGGTAGAATTAGTGTTGACGTGAAGGATTTTAAAGTTAATTCATGATTCCAATTTGTGGTACTTAAAGTTCATGTTTTGAATACACGTGGTTGCAAGTTCCATGTTTAAGAGTTGAGCACTTGAGGTTGTGATGAGTGCAAAAATATACTTGTGTGGATTAGTTAGTCTTAGTGAAGTTAGGAAATTCTCTCTCCCCCTCTCCTCTCTAGGATTTTAGGATTTTAGGATTAGAGAAGAATTGTGTGATTAGAAAGGGGTTGTTAGTAGAATTAGGAAAATTAGGTAGGAAGATTAGTTAAGGGCTTGAATAATTAGTGAGGTAGTTGGGGATTACAACTACAAAGTTGTGGGTTCATGAAGGAGCTGGGTTTATGAAGGAGCTGGGTTTGTTTAGTTAGAAAGTAAAGAGCTGGGTTTATGAAGGACCTGGGTTTGTTTAGTTAGAAGCTAAGGAGCTGGGTTCATGAAGGAGCTGGGTTTATGAAGGAGCTGGGTTTGTTTAGTTAGAAACTAAGAAGCTGGGTTTACGAAGGAGCTGGGTTTATTTAGTTAGAAGCTAAGGAGTTGGGTTCATGAAGGAGTTGGGTTTATGAAGGAGCTAGTTAAATCCAAGACCACTTGAAGGGTGAACCTTGCACTATGGACTCATCCAAGTCCAAATCCAATACCGCGGAGGAATGTGAGCCCAAACCCACTACTAGGACTACGGACGCTTAAGGGTCGGGGGTTTGGCCTCAGAGCATGCTCGGGTGCCAAATGGTGTGCGAGGTAATAGTACTTGTACCACATCCAAACAAGTAGCTCGTGTGTTTGAAACTTTGCGCATGAAACAACATCAATTGGATGTATGGAAACGGTCCCAAAATACAATGGCCCATGTTGGTTTGTTTGAATGGACATGCCCACAATAGGCTCATATACTTTAGACCGTGTTTTTAAAGCCTCGGTGCACACAGGTGAGTGACAGACAAATGTGTGCGACTGATACTCATTTGGCCGCCCTTCTCAACCAAACATTGACGTCTAGATGTTGCACAAATACTATGAGCTCTCAGAATCTCATCAACCCAAATCAAGGGCTGAGATTCAAGTAGCATGAATTCTAGGAGAGAAACCAAACTACGTGATGTTCAGTGTTTATGCAGACTTGCGGTTTAGGTTTTTTGTCCAAAATTCACGAGTTCTGAGACTAAACACTCACTATGTTGTGTTTGGGCCATGATGTAATCGATAGAATTCAATACCGGGGCAACTAAGTTTATAGATGACTTTGCTTATACACACCTAAGGTAGAAATACCATAACACGTTAACCACCCACTAGCGGTGCACTAGACCGCCTCATAATGGTAAAGTGCCATGTCTTAAATGGAGCATGGCTCGGCGGCAACTTCAATGCAATGTAGCCAATGGGAGGCAAGATCTAACGTACTCATGATTAATGGGTTTAGGTGATGTTCTGTATCGAAATGCGGAGAACCTAGTGCACCGGAAG
Organism: Polytrichum formosum; assembly: GCA_964035585.1. Classification (NCBI taxonomy): domain Eukaryota; kingdom Viridiplantae; phylum Streptophyta; class Polytrichopsida; order Polytrichales; family Polytrichaceae; genus Polytrichum; species Polytrichum formosum. The sequence goes on from OZ037936.1 coordinate 76,026,655, forward strand.
TGGGTTGGACAAACTTTCCACTTTGAAAAATTGTGGAACTTTTTGTACAAGGCAGAAAAATACGAAACAACTTGCATTCTTCACGAATCCTTCTCGTCTATCTTGGAAAATTATCTCATGATTGTCAGACCAGATCTTCAATGCGAATCACCTTATTTTAACGGGTTATGGTATTTCTACCTTAGTTTCATGCTCCTTAGAGCATCCGCACCCTTGCTCGCTACACCCGGCCGTGAGGTCCTTTTGCGGGCCAGTGCATGAACGAGTCCCGCACCGCAACTCGCCAAACGACTTTTTCAAGCGCGGGCTCGCCAAAATCCTCTCCGGCCTCGCCACCTTTCAGAGTCTCCTTGTTGCTTGAGTGCGCCCAAAACACGCGTTTTTTTTTAGAGCTTGCTATTTCCTTCTAGATTGCGATGGCAGGTCGTGGGCGTGTAGGGTCGGTGCAGCTCCGGGAGAGGCTAGCCTGCTCAGATTAGCGGCACCTCCCTGTTGATTCCCGAGCAAGGGTGAGGGTCTCAAATTTTGGCGAGTCCCTAAACCCTTCCAGGGCCCTCCACTCCCCCTTTCCTGTGTGTGTGATTCCGCGCAAGGGTGCGGATGCTCTTAGAGCATCCGCACCCTTGCTCGCTACACCCGGCCGTGAGGTCCTTTTGCGGGCCAGTGCATGAACGAGTCCCGCACCGCAACTCGCCAAACGACTTTTTCAAGCGCGGGCTCGCCAAAATCCTCTCCGGCCTCGCCACCTTTCAGAGTCTCCTTGTTGCTTGAGTGCGCCCAAAACACGCGTTTTTTTTAGAGCTTGCTATTTCCTTCTAGATTGCGATGGCAGGTCGTGGGCGTGTAGGGTCGGTGCAGCTCCGGGAGAGGCTAGCCTGCTCAGATTAGCGGCACCTCCCTGTTGATTCCCGAGCAAGGGTGAGGGTCTCAAATTTTGGCGAGTCCCTAAACCCTTCCAGGGCCCTCCACTCCCCCTTTCCTGTGTGTGTGATTCCGCGCAAGGGTGCGGATGCTCTTAGGTGCATCTCATGTTTGCTCATGAGCAATGATATGGTTAGAATTTTGATCTAACTTGCGAATGTTCCCATGGACTGTTTATGGAGTTCCCAAAAATCCATTTTTACTTGAGCCTACGTTCAAGAGTGTCACTGTGAGTTTGCATTATGCCCCCTTCCCACCTGACTTTACCAAATAACCAAAGTCTTTCCTAAAACCCAGGTAAAGCTCTCCCGGTTCTAGCGGAGGCATCCGGCTATCCCAATGCACCTGCAAGAACTTGCTCCGGAGATTTTCGAGTAGGTTTTAGTTGAGTAGTTTTCACACATGTTCATTGTTTTATTTACCATGCAATGAATGTTGGATAGTTTTTGTCCCATCCCCAAATGCCTTACTACTCATCCATCTTACCATTGGTTTTTGTTAATGGAACTCCTCATGCCCTCATAGCTTAAGACTAAAAGCAACCAATCACAAGGGTAGGAGGCAACACTTTTAAAGGTCCTACATTCTTGCCTCATGTCTAGGTACCGATGGGAGGGTCGGTGCTTGAGGCTTAAAACCTCCACATCATTTGCCAACTAGGCTCGGGACTAGATAGTGTCGATGGTGTGAAGGCCGTGTTTTCAAAACCAACTTTTAGGCTTAGCTAAAGTCAAGTGGGAAGGGGGCATTAGGCTTGTGGTAGACAAAGCAAACCACTACAAAGAAAGGTCATACCAACTATCTTACCATTCTTCGAACCACTCGACCATGGGAGGTAGCATTGTCATATAATTCTTTGGGAAGAGGATGACTTCCCCGGAGCGTGATCCTCGCCCTTCTCGCCCTCATTCTCGGCCGTCCATCGCCATGATCAAAGTCGTGTTGTCATGATAAGGGTTTTCATGTCAAAAAAGGTTAAAAACCCTTCACACAAAAGGGAAAATTAATCAAAAAAAAATCCCTCCATGTTAGTTGATCATTTCCTTGACTTGGTAAGTCAAGTGACATATTTATGTTCATCTCCCAAACATGTCTCTTCATAATAAATATGATGGGTGAAGGCAATATGGATTGCCCAGGGGGTGGACTCTTCATACAACGTACGAACTAATGTGAGTGTAAGAAGGGGTAGTATTTGAAACATTAGCGTACATAGTATACATAAGGGGAGAGGTATTGTTTTTTCCCCCTCTAGTGTGTACATTTAGAAAGGCTATTAAGAATTTTGAAGTAAAGATAAATGTACAAAAAGGGGGCCCTAAGGTTTAGAATTTTTTTTCATAATAGATGTGTTGGTTTCATCCAATTCATGTGTCGTAGCACGGTGGTAACGTATTCAGTTAATTAACCTAATTAACGCGGAAAACGTCAAAACCGCGCCGAGTTCGTTCCCACGAAGAACCTGCGGTCGTTTACAAGACAAGAGAGAGGAAATCGTTGATGAACACACACACACACAAGAAACACCATAAACTAAGATAACACAAATCGGATTAAGAAATCCGGGATATTACGGAAATCATAGCACGAAAATTTCCGCCTTCCCGGTAGTGGACCGAAGTAGGGAACACAAAACAAAGTATGGACAAACTCCCACCATAGAGTAGTAACAACAATAGACTCAGCGTCCCGAATCCATAGTATAACAACTATATACACTCCATTCTAAGATTCCTTATTACGGGTCATGACTTCCGGGATAAGGTTTCCGCGATAGAGGTAGCGGATTTGACTTGTATTTCCACTATCCGCTAGATTTTTGACCGTGTCACAAGGACAATAATTCTAGTGTTTTAGGCTAGAATGCTCAGAGAGACTTGGTAGTTGTTCATCAGGATCTCGCCCTTTGGGTTGATTTCTTAGGGTTGTCTCCCTATCTCCACTTCCTCCGCCTAACTACTACTCCCTTAGATTGGTGTTATGATGGGGGCAGCCCTCCCTTGGGAAGGAGTCCCACTCAAGTATCCGACGCGTGCCACCCCCTTTGACGGGGGAAAAGGTGGAGGAAGTTTTGGGTCTACAAAACCAGCATGATCCGCTTTCCGTGATGGCACAGTTTCCACTATACCACACGCGGAAACCGAATCCTCCCTCGAGAGAGGTGGAAACGCAACATCCGCGTCCTATCTTCACAATGGGTAGCTTGTGCGGCTCCACCGGTCACACAAGATAGGACCTAAGGTCTGTTGATTTCCGTGACGGCGGGGCTAACATAGGGATGGGGCTACCACGCCTACCATCCGCGGTGGGAACCAAGCGCCAGTCGCGGCAGGTGCATGAGTGTTCTAGACCATTCCGTTACTGCTGATCGGTGTGATCCACCTCCAGGTCACGGCAAGCGGAAGGCGTAAACCAGAACCCTCCCCCTACTATTGGACATGTCTATCCACTGCTACTCATTGTCGGTCCCTAGTTGGACGGAGTAAGTGGGGAAGAACCTACCGTGTGTGCGGAACTCCCCTTGCCCAACAACCCCACGGTGGGGTTCTTTCCCCTTGCTCGTCCAATCATTTCCGCCTTTCCGTGCTTAAGATTCCTCCGCCCATCACCTGCTCACACAGGGGCGTTTTAACCACACGCACCTTGGGGTGTTACTGACCCCCTGTCCTATCACGGAATACTAACCTAACTAACCTACACAGTGATAGGGAATGGCGGAAAACTCGGAAACCTCAAGTACGGAAAGGAGGGACCACTTGCATTACACATGGACTTAAGACTCAACTCATACCGAAGGTGAAGTGAAGCATAAGGTCTGAATTGAACAAAAGAACACTTGCATTGCAAAATGATGAGAGAAACACCGAAGTGTTCTCCCTTTAAAACCAAACTAACACCCACATGCCATGGTTTCCATGCTGGAAATCGCGGGCCACGTGGCAATCCTGACAATCCACCTCATTGAGAGGTCAGGCCCTAAACAAAGAAAATGACAAAGCACACAACTCGGGGCCACCTAACTACTTGCCCAAAACAAACCAAAATGGAATCCTAACTAAAATCTACTCCTTATCCTTCCGCTTCTTCAACTTGGCTTCCTTCTTATTTTGCTTCCGCTCCTCGCGGCGGTCCGCACTGTCAATTGCCAAAGATGGAGCACGTGGTGGTGGCACTGACACCTCGTGTCCATCGGGTCCGAGAATCACTCCCACGTGGTCCGCCGTCCCCGCAACATCCGGTGCCAGTGGTGCGGACAGTTGGTTGCCCGGCGGAAATCCCGGAGCAAGAATTGCAAGTGGCGGCGGATCCCGGGCAACCACTTGGAAGTCCGTGGCAAGGCTCGGTGTTGTCACCTCGGCCATGTGGCAATCATCCCGGGTTTCCTCTCCAACCGTGGCGGAAACTGGGGTGGCATTGAGAACCACCACCTCGGTGGCGGAAACCGGCGGGACCGTGAGCGCCGTGATGTCCTCCACCTGGTCCACCTCTTCCGCATGTGGGTTTCCACCTTCTACCGCGGCACCTTGAATTTGCCCCATGTCATGAGGGGTCAAGTCCGAGTAGCCCGATGAGGACTCCCCTTCTTCCGATGACTCAACTACATCGGGAAACAACTCCGTGCAGCTAGCAATGAGGGCCTTCATTGCTCTCAAAGATGCGTCCATCTTACTCCCTTGATCCATGATGAAAGTAACCAACTTCGACCCGGAAACGTGGCCCGCGTTCTTCAATTCCGCGTCGAACATCTTGGCTTTCCACCACACGTTCCCCGGGATTTCTACCATATCACTCAATTTTTGTACCGTGAGAGTGGTATCCTTTACCCGCTTAAGGAGCTTCTCTCGCTCCGCCTCCAACTTCCGCACTCGCTCCTCGGTCTTCCGCTTTTCCGCAGTAAGGTGGTCCACCTTACTCTCCAGCTTCCGCAACCGGCGCGGATCTTGGATGGCCTCCTTTATTGCGGCAAACAAACTCTCCCGCGGCGGGTTGCCCACCAATTCCCCTACTTGGTGCATTTGCAGCTCATAGTCCACAATCCGGGACCGTACTCCCTCCAAGTCGCGGATAATGGAGTCCACCGGATTGTCCTCCAAGGGAAAGGTGGAGGTTCCACCTCCTCCGGTTTTGGTGGCGGACTTGGTCCGCGTCGCACGATTCCCCAACATGAGTTTCCGCTTCTTGGTCGCAGGCCGCTCTCCACTGCTCAACTCCACTATGTCTTCCTCCTTCGGACCCTCGTGGCCCATCTCCGGCTCCGAATCGGTAGTCTGGAGTTCCCGCATGAATTGGTGCGACGTCCATTGGGTTTCCTCTTCGTCAGTGAGTAGGTTTCCGTGTGCGTAAAGGTGGAAGAGAAAAGGCCCAATGTAAGAAGGGTGGCCGCGTTTGGTGTTGGTTGCCAACTTGTGCACCAACTCTCCGATGATGCTTCCCCAATCCACCACCTTCTTCTCAGAGTACGCAAGAAGCAAGGTGGTGGCGAGAGTAAGAGTGATGTTATAGGGCTTCTCCGGGCTAAAGATAGGCACAAGAAAAGCTAACATCCTCCTTTCCTTCTCGTTTTTACAATCCTTCACAAAGTAGCCATACTTAGGGTCCAACCTAGAGGAGAATTTATCCCTCGTACAATCCTCTCGTTTAGTGGCCATGCCTTCCCCTCCCGGTTTGAACCCGTAAACGCCACTCCAAAGTTCCGCATTCCACCTATCCGGTCGGCCCCGGATGGTGGAAGCGTAAACGCGGTCCACCTCCCCGGTGACCAGTTCCCTCACCATATCCTCACTCCGCACTCTCCACGATTTCTCCCACAATCCGAGGCAGCCCATGCGTCTCAAATCCGCCTCCAACTCGTTGTTCTCCTCACGGTCGGAGGGGGTGACCACGTGCACCTTGCGGAGGGCTACCTGCTTCTCCGCGGTCCGCTTCCGAGTTTGGGTCGCCATGGCGGTTGCGGCCCGCTCTAAGGTTCCCAAGCCGAAAATGGAAACCTTAACACTAAACTAATTTAATGGTTTTAGCTACTTTAAGGATTCAACTCTTTCTACTCGATTCTAAATAGCACACCTAACAATCTATCTATAAAGTGCTTAATTTATGATCTTTTACTTTGTCAAACCTATCTTTTAAACGTAAAGTAAGGTTACTTAAGAACTTTAAGTAAAAGTGGGCCGCGACATCATGTTTTCATCCATTATTGTCATATGGTGATAGTCCTCAATGACTACCTTGTCCATTCTTGTTGGGGTTTGCATTTGAGTTCTAGGTTCTATAAATGGGAGGCCCTTGGAGCGCTCATGAGCTCCCTTGAGAATTTCCTCTTTGTATTGTGGCTAAGATATTATGCTCTTGTCTTTGTTTGTTTGATGCAATCATTGAGTTACATGCTATGGATGAAAAATGTTCAACGACTTTCTCATTGAAAAGTGAAAGTGGATTTTAAATGTAACAAAAGCCTCTTTAATTCACGAGTTTATAGTTTGTATGTATAATGGAGGCATTTATCACAATACATTGATAAGCTCAATATGAATACACGAGTCCATTTTCTAGCATTCCGTTAGAACACATTCATATGTTTTTCTTTATAAACTTCTCGTATATAGGGGGTTTAACATATTAGTGACCCACGCACGTCATTTAGGTTCCCAGTCAAGAGTCCACCCCCCTGGGGTAGATTATCACATCTATTGTGACAACCTTGAATCAAAGGGCCAAAAGAGGAGACTGTCCAACTAGTTATGTACAGTAACGCCATTCAAACCTCATGGCCCTCAAAGGTTACATAGTCCATATCCCAAAACAGACCACCTCCGACATGAGGCAGTAGCATTTTGTCCCATAACTTAGCCCTGCTCAATAAACCAACCCCGGGTTCACATACGAGCTCACGGCCATGATCAAGGTGAAGCATCCCTCATTCATGCCAGCTGTTGGGCTAGCATCGTCTCACTTCTCGGAATCCATAATATCGGCACGAGGAGTCCTTTTGATGAACTCTCACACACGATCTTCGGACAATGTCTAGACTCTACTTGACTTCAAAAATCGTCGTGGATGATCCTTTGTGAGCCCTCACCATGTGGAGGTTGACAAAGAATAGCACGTACTTCAAAGCTATTGCCCCACATGTGGACGGGAATAACATGTAAGTTAACTCAAAGCAACAAGTGGTGGGTCAGATAGTTGAATCTATATATCTACAACAATTACGCTGATTGGCAGTTAGCTTTACTACCTTGCGGACATACAGGTCCTCTTTCATTTTGAATGGGGGATTCTTTTTTAATGTTTTTTTATTTTTTTTGGGGGGGGGGAGGAGGGGGGAGGGGGGCAAATTTGCAATTGTGGAGGAATCCCACCACGATCGCAAGTGTTGTTCGATACTTTTACAAGGTCCGCATCAACAAATGTGGTTGACAACTATATTGTTATGTGTCACGCCAGTGTGCCATAACATTATTCAAATCCATAACAATGTTCTGTGGGACTGACAGTATTCCATGGAATATTCCCAAATGTTCCCACACTCAGTCTAAATGTGGGAAATATCCGGGAATATACTGTGGAATACTGTCGGTCCCACATGTTATGGATTTGAATAATGTTATGGTCAGTAAGACAAAGGTGGTAGGTTAAACTCTTTCTTCTCTTGCATGTGAGCTTATTTATTTCAATCTTTATTTTTCATTGGTCACGAAACTAGTTAGCTTGATTTGATGTAGTGCACATTATAGTGGAACAACATAATATTTCTTTCAAGGGGCGGATTCTTCATACCACGTAAAGTCTTGGCTCATATTTTTCTTTGTTACGAGTGAGCGCCTTACATGTCATAATTGTCCATTGTGTATAATGAGGGGACCTCAAACATAATGACATATGAGCCATAGATTTTGACATGCATCCGATGGTTGAACTCTAATCCTAGCCTTTACACTCGATAACGTCCTCGGACCAAGGCAATCCATGAACAATGGCCATGTCCTCGGGTGGGCCATTATTTGCATAAAGCTATGGTCCTCATGCATTATCTATCATGCATAAACTAACGTGAGTGTAAGATGGGGTATTATTGGACCATTAATGTACATAGTATGCACAAGGGAGCTAGGTATTATCATTCTCTAGTATGTACATTTAGAAAAGGCCATTAAGAATTTTGAAGTAAAGGTAGATGTACAAAAGGGAGTTCTAAGGTTTAGAGAAAACAAATTGACAATAAATGTGTTTAGTTTCATCCAATTTGCCTTTTCGTTTATTGAGTAAGCCACTTTGTTTCACAAAATCAACTCCTAAATGCCTATAGTTGGCCTCCACATAATAACCTTGAAAGCTCCTCTGTCATAAGCTAATCTACTCTCACTGAGCTCTGTAAATTTTATCAGCCCCGTAAGCAAAATAACAAATTTGACCAAAATGTTAAGGCCATGTGGGTGACTTGAACCTCAAAACAATTCAACCATTCAAGTATTTCGTGTGAAATAAAATAGACATGAAATGATGAGGTGCCCCACAATGTGAAAATCTTCATCATAATCTCCTATCAAATTGCATTTCTATTTTTTCACAAGCTATTCTATGCAAATTGGACATTGTTGGAGAAAATCTCTTTGTTCTAAGGCAAGTACTTCAAAAGCACATGTTGCACGCGACAAGGATCACGTGGCCATCTCATGGTTCAATGTTTTCACACAAAAAGTGAGAGAAAGTGGTTGTGATCTGGGCACAATTGGACAAAATCACTGTTCCCCAATCAAAGGGCTTCTAGTGAGGTCAACTGCGTTGATACATGCATAAAAGTAGTGATGAAAATAAAATCACACTATTGCTTACATAACAAAATTCAAACATGAAAAGATTGTTTTGAATGTGAGGAATTCAAGTGAGCTCAAAGATGGTTCCCACGGTGGGAATCCACTTTGAGCTCATTTGATGAGCTTCTAGACGCAATGAACTCTAACACACCAAATCGAGTTGAACTCATCAAGAATATCTTGGTAAGTGGTCCGAGACGACCCTAAACTATTGGATGATGGTGGAGAGATACCCAAATCTCAAGGAAGAGATTGGCGGTTCGATTCCCGGCTGTGAAATCTCCTCTCTACTTGACAGAAAGTTTCCATGTGGTCAACTGCCTCATGTGCTTTGGCGTTGGCCTGTCGGCCTTCTGTCTCAAAATTTATATATATATATATATATATATATATATATATATATATATATATATATATATATATATATATATATATATATTGGTAAGCAACATAAAGAGCTTTGTTTTAAGTCCTTGAAGCATCCTTTGCCATTCAATCCTATCATAGAGTCAGGGGGAGAATCCCAACTAACCTAATGGACTTTCTCAATCGGCCACTTTGTAGCATTGAAAACCAAGTCATTCCTTGGGCACCAAATAGTGTTTTCACATTTGATCTCCCTTTTTAAATTCTTCTTCAATTTCAAAAGTGTATTATAATAGTAATATAAAATAGAAAGTATATCAATTTGACCTTGCAATGCTCTTCTTATAGGTATGTTACATACATCATAACCTTCTATAATCTATGTGAAATATCCATAAGTATAGTTGTAAAACACTTATAGGAATAACATGCTAAAAACATATTAAGTTACAGTATTTAAATATCATAGTCCCAGGCGGTTTCTACAGCCCATTATAGAATGACGTATTTATATTCAAGATTCAACTTCTAGAAACTCTAGTGGTGAATTCCATCCGGAACTGGTATGATATTTCTGGCATGGTCATTTCCATTTTTGTACTCATCGTTGTCCTCCTCATCCTCCTCATATGTTATTTTTTTTAAAGGACGATAATATGATATTATTATTCTATCTATTTGTGTCGAAGGCCCCAAATTAATCTATGAAGACATATTTGAAATGACTCGATCGTTCACAAACCTACTAAGGTAGAGGGTGCTAAAACCAATACCCCATCCAAAACCAACATCTATAAACACCTCCCAATTGCCAACACTCTACGACCTTGAACCGTACCCGGCGGTGTAGGAGTGTTTGGGCCCACAGAGTGACGGTTTTAGGTGCCATTAGTGGTGCCACCTCATAGCAGCCTCCACTACCTCCATGTTAGGTAGGTAACGGGCTCCACTCTATCTCGGGTTGGTTCAAGGTGGGATTAGGGTGGCTTGTCAATGCCTATTCTAGCCATTCTATTCACAACGCCAAGGAGGTGGGCCCACAAAGCACAAAAGGGTCATTTCCCGGGATGCAAGGGGGTTGGTTCCTGGGATGCAAGGTGATGGTTTTGCAAGCGAACTGGGTGGGATCATGGAGGTAGCCGTGTGGCTTTGCATACCATTACTACTTGGGGGCTTTGATGTAGTTTGGGTCTAGTACCCAACTATGTTGTGTTGGTTCTAGGCAATGAAGGTGGGGGTCCTCATCATATGCAAGGTTGCCATACATGGGACCTATGGATTGGTTTAAGGAAGCTAGTAGTTTTGACTTTGAATATTCATCAAATATTCAAATAGTTTTTCTTTCTTGATACCTATGTTTAGCCCAAAGGCTAATATGAATATATATTTTTTATATCAACCACATAGCCATATGTATGTGCAATAGCTTAAAGTGTTGGTTTAAGAACCCTCTACCTTATAGGTGTTTCTAACATGGATGAATGAGATATAGGTACTCTCATAATGCAACAATTCCCTTTCACCCAAAACTAGAGTTATGGACAACACATGGGTGATGTAAGGGCCACTTCACACACAAGATTGAAGGCATGTGACCATTGCATTCTAAGATTTCTCATTTGTCGAAAAGGCCAAGATTAGACTTGTTCACTTCACACTAGAAGGTGAAGGCCAAAGGGATGAAAAGTTTACACTATGGATTCCTACATGGCAAACAACAAACAACATTTTATGGTCTATTAGTTTGCATCAGGTCCACCTCCAAGAAATAAGCCTAATGCAAATTCCGGCAAACCATGTTAGCGGTACGGCCTTTTGATGAGAATCAAGGGCCTCATAATTACATGGTCACAACCCTTGGCTTGTGTGTGAAGTGGCTCTAAGTGAGGGCCGGTTTAGACTATGGTGAAGAAGTGCACCGGTCAGTCAAGAGTTTCAAGCCAAGACAAAGTTATTTGAGGCAACGATTGGTATGATAGACAAGATGGGAAAACAATTTAAGAAGAAAAAAATGCCCCTCAAGTCATAATTCTCCGGAGGTCAAGTTTCTTGTCTGAGGGCTTGAGGTTGCCCAAGAAACTTGACCTTCTGGAGAACTCCACTAGCAAAAAGTGTTGTCATGTTGGCAACCCCTATCAATTTGTCATGCATGCTTGAAGCTCTCCACCGGAGAAATCTTGGCCATAGTTATAAAAAAATGCCCTCAAGTCAGAATTCTCCGGAGGTCAAGTTTCTTGTCCGAGGGTTCGAGGTTGCCCAAGAAACTCGACCTTCCGGAGAACTCCACCAACAAAAAAGGTCGTCATGTTGGCAACCCATGTCAATATTTCACGCATGCTTGCAGCTCTCCACCGGGGAAATCTTGGCCACAGTGTAAACCCCGGCCGGTAAAGCACCCATTTCGCCTGCCAATCATATTGTTCCATTCCCCTAAAATTCTTGACCGGTGCACTTCTTCCTCCTTCACTCACCTTAATCTAAACCGCCCCCTTACTAGGCCGCCTTGTCGACTTATTAATTGACCCATTCTTCTCACGGTGGCCCGCCTCCGGGACTCCGCCAGCCTTTATTAACCAATTGATACATTCCGCAGACTGACTTTTTGGACCGTTTCAACAACTCCCCTCCTCCTTCATCACAATCTCTTGCACGGATGACACCCTTTTGGAGAATCTGCCATGCCCCACAAAATGGAGGCGGCGGGCCCCATCCCCCATTATTACACTAAAGCTACCGCCCCAGGATCACGGAGGACGTGGGTCCCACCCCGGTCACTCGGGGCCCGCTCTTGGCAGATGGAGACAAAGTTTCGTACATGTGTCACGTGAATTTGAGTGATGGGCAGCTCACCGTAACTTCACTTCTGACGGCCCAGTTTTTCTGGTGAAGGGACACACCTAGGTGTACCTACCTGGCATCGTTTCTCATCCATCCATCAAGTATTCGTCCCAGGTGTGCCGTCCTTTCATCCCTCAAGTGGGTACTGTAAGATTCTTCATCCTCATCACAATCAATTGCTAGACGTGCCTTTTGAAATCCAACATAGCCTTACCCTGGACCAATGTCCGCGACGAGCCTAAGGCTAGTGTATTATCAGCCTACAAAATTTGTGACTTAGCCTATAAAATTTTGAAAGTGTAGGACAAAGAGCCTATGGACAATTTAAAAACATAGGATATCAACCTATGTGATAAAAAACATGTAGGAAATTTTGCCTACAATTTTTTATAAAGAGAGGATTTTAGCCATTCATCCTTATTCGAATTGGGAAATTAGCTGGCCTAAGAACACATCTTTAGGCTAATACCCGGGGCTTTTGGGTGGCACATAGGCGGGTATCAATAATATCCATGAGTCCCTGACTCCCTCCCCCCCCGCACCATTCATCACAAGTTCACAACTCCTCTCTCATCGATATTGCACCCGAGAAGCAGCACCCTAGCGGACATTGAACCCTACCTTGCTTTCTTTGAAGTTTTTGCGACCCAGGTTGCTGTGGATCGGAGATTTTGGGAGCTCAGAGAGTTCCAAAAATTTCCCGAAATTTCAGCTTTTCAAGTGAGTGAGTGGAAATTCTTTTGTCTGCGGAGATGGTGATTGAGATTGAGATGGTTGTGATTGAGATCTGTATTCTAGAGAAGATTGTTCTAAGTTAGGAGCTGGGATTCCTTGGTGCCCGAAATCTTAGGTTGTTCCAAGTGGAAATGACTCTGATGTGGGTCTGGCTCGAGATTCGGTGTTGAAAAAGAGTTAGTGTTCTTAGAGTCGACATTCAAGTGTTTTGTGCTCTGGGTTGGATGTAGAATTGTTTTTACTAAGTATGGTGCCTCATTTCCTTAGCATGTGAAAATGTAGGTCATTTTTATGGGATTTGAATCTGCTGTTCAATCTCCTGTTTTTAGATCATTGGGAGGAAGAATGCAGTAGATAGGGGAAGCTTGTAATTTACGAATACCCAGAAACCATTGTGCTTCACCACTGAAAAAACTCACCGGAGTTAGAATTTGGGTTCCACTTCACTTGACTTGACTTCACACATTTGCATTTCGAAAATTTTCTTGTAGCAACATTTTTAGGGGGAAATCAACATTGAAGTGTTTTGGGTTGGATTTGTATTTGTGTCTTGAGGTAAGGTGCCTATTGTCCGTAGCATGTTTGAAGTGAAGTGGATATCATGGCAATTGAAGCTGCATCAATTCCTTGAATTTAGAGCATTGGGAAGGAGAATGTGGATGGGAAGCTTGTTTTTGGCGCCACCCAAGAAACCAGTGAGCTTCACCATTGGAATACTCACCTGAGTTAGAATTTGGGATCCGCTTCACTTTTGATTTGCAATTTTGAAAAGCTCTGAAGTGTGGAAACGACCTAGATTTCATAAGCACAGATTTGTAACCTTCCTATTTTTTGGTGCCCAAAATCTCGAGTTGTTCGAACCTTACCTCAAGATTCGGGCCTTCAGAAACAAATTGGTGCCGCTATAATCAAGTTTGTGTTTGCTTGTTGGGGTAAGGTGTTGCTACTTGTCCGTAGCAGGCTAAACTGTAGTGTATATTAATGGCAATCAGATTGGATGCGAACTTTGAACGGACGTTGCTAATCCCCCGTTTTTAGTCTACTAGCGTAAGCAAGAGTGTGGATGGCAAGCTTAAAGAAGATATTAGATCCTCCCAAATTTGGGTTTCTCGTTTCTTGTAGCAGCATTTTGTGGAACTACCTGAATTTTATGGCTCATGTGTACTGGTTTTGGCTTCCATTTCTGGGTATTGATTGTATTTGGGGTTGAATGTTTGTTTGCTTGTTTGTTGAGGTAAGGCGCTACTACTAGCCGTAGCATGTTAAAATGTAGTGTATTTTTATGGTAACCAGGTTATGGACACCACTAATCCCCCGTTTTTACACTACAATATGATGCACAAGGAAGAATGTTGACGGGTTTAGGCTTGTAAAAGTTGACCTCCCACATTTTGGATTTCTCATTTTTCTCTTTTCTTATATCTGCATTTCGTGGAGCTACCAGAATTTTAGACTAATCCGGTTTGAGGTTTGCATTTCTGGATTTTGAAACTTTGAAGAACTGTGAAGTGAATTCTTAACTCTCCATTTGTTACTGTAATTGCAGCCCCAGGGTTAAGTTGTCTATATCATCATATTCGTTAATTTGAAACTTCCTCTTGTCTCAAATTAATATAGGGACCACACCAACATGGTCGAATGTTTGGGTTGTCCTACCTAAACCATCTAGATATGAGTTCTTAATTGGGTTCTTGATGTGAACACACGCTTCAAAGTTTTTGCATCTTACAAAATTCTCCAATGTTTGTGTGACTTTATCCATGTTCTTATGGAGATGTTTGAAAGAGGTCAGCCAAGTGATTTTGTGGTTAGTATGCTTTTGTGGTTAGTTCACCTAGCTTGGTCAGAGGCATGAGTTGATACTAACTTTGTAGTTAATATGCTAATATTTGTGATGTTTTGTCTTGTTAGCAGGTTTTTCGTCAACATTGAAAAGGTTTTTTCACCAACATATTTTATTTATTTATTTTTATTTGATTGTGTTGAATTTGTTGATTGATAAGTATTGAGTAGGTCTTTGGGGTGCTATGGCAAAGCGTCAACGAACGATGACAGACATGCTAGTTAGAGTGACAAATCCTAGAGAGTCCGTGTCAGAAATTGAACATGTTGTTATCAACCCATCAACTTCAATTATAAACAACAATGAGGAAAATTACATTAAAAGGGCCAATGAAGAATGGAAAGATGCATGGTATGATTTATATGATTGGGTAGAGTTTAACAAAGAGTCAGGAAGAGTGTTTTGCAAAACCTGTAGAGAAGGAGGTGGGAAATTTGTGTATGCAAGTGAGGGATCAACCAATGTGAAAATTTCAGCATTACAATACCATTCTAAATGCAATGAACACAAAAAATTGTCATATGCTAAACATGTGGGCAAAAAAGCTTTAGAGAAATGTGTTGCTAAAGCTAACAATGCATGTGATGAGGCTGTAATGTCACTTTTCAAGGCTGTTTATTTTTTAGGCAAAGAATCCATTCCTTGTGCAAAGTTTGCATCTTTGTGTGAATTGCTTGTGTCTTGTAAAACTCCAATAACCGAAAAGTTGTACCATAATGAAAAAGCATGTGTAGAGATGATGTTTGCAATTTCTACTATACTCCAAAGACAAATCTTAGACCGAATTCGAGATTCTAGATTTTTTGGCATAATGATTGATGAAAGTACTGACATTTCAGTTTTGGGTCATCTTGTAATTTTCGCTACTTTTTTGGAAGGTGGTGTTGTTACAACTAGCTTCCTTGGTTTATTGTGGATTGTTGATGGGCAAAAGAGCTCAAGTGTGATTTTTAACTTACTTATTGGTGCTTTAAAGAGTTGGGGTTTAGATATGAGTAAGTGTGTAGGTTTTGGATCTGATGGTGCATCTACCATGGTGGGTAAGAACACAGGTGTGGCTACACTTTTGAAAAAGGTGAATCCTTTCCTTACCTCTACCCATTGCGTAGCTCACAAAACAAATCTAGCTGCTTTGGAAGCTTCTAAAACAGACGGTTGTAAAGAATTGTCGTTGGAAGTTGATCATGTATTGAATGCAGTGGCTGGTCATTTTAACAAATCTTCTAAAAGAAAATCGGCTTTGCAAGCTTTACAAGATGAATTGAACGATGCTCAAAAAACATTAAAGAGATATCACAAAATTCGTTGGCTTTCCAGATTTCATGCTGTAACAACATTATGTGACTCGTTAGAGTCTGTATTGGTATATTTGCGTGATTCTTGTTCCTCTCCTAGTGTTGACGGGACTCGTGTTTTGTATGACAAATTGAGAGAGTTCAAGTTCATTTATGTTCTCTATTTTCTAGCAGACATTTTACAAATGCTTGGAAAATTGTCTAAGATTTTTCAATGCAAACTTGTGGACATTTCTTGTTTGGGGTCTATTGTGAAAAGCGAAATAGCTACTATTAGAATGTGTTTTCTAGTTGATGAATGTGACTTGAATCAGGAAACTTTCAATCCCTCTTTAGGATTTCATGTTATTCCAGAATTTGGACCTCCAGGTGGATTTCTCAGGCGTTTGTCAAGCGAGATTAGAGGGTCACAATTTCATAGTGTAGACATGATTCGGGATCCTAGTGGGGTTGATTTAGAAGTTGCTTTGTCTTTTCAGAGGTTGTATGCTCAAGCAGTTTGTGATGCATTAGAAAATAGATTTATTGACAATGATATTATTGATTGTTTTAAGATTTTGAGCCCTACTAATTTGCCTCAAAGGCAAGTTGGCTTGAGTTCTTATGGAGTTGTGCAATTGGATTTGCTTTTGAAACAATATGGAGAAGAAAAGCGTATTGGGGACACAACATATCCTCCATTGGTAAATGGAGCAGCTTGTAAGCAAGAATTCTTTGCTTTCAAAGTGCAAGGTAGTGGTGAATGGAGTGATCGTACCTTTGAGGATTTATGGACATCTATAAGTTGGAGTCCTTCTTTAAAACTAAAATTTCCTAACCTACTAACGCTTGCCGACATTGCAAGATGCCAATGTGTTAGTACTGCTACTTGTGAGAGAGTTTTCTCTGTGCAAAATAACATCAAGCAGAAGAAGAGGAATCGAATGACAACAACACACTTGGATAGTGTGATGCGGGTTGCGATTGAAGGACCAACCAATAACTTTGAGTTTATTTTGCAGGAAGCTATATCTTTGTGGAAGGATTCAAGAAAGTTTCGACTCTTGTTTACTAATCATGATAAATATCTTGCAGAAAGATTAGAGGTTGAATCAGAAGATGGTGAGGACTTCCACCCTTGAACTCATTTGAATTTTAGCAACCTTTCAAAACTTATGATCAACTCTTTGAAAAAGAGTTGGTTAATCCTTGGCCTTCAAACGTGGTGAAGGGCTTAGCCAGGTTCAATTCCTGCCAAGGATACCACTTTAGTACTTAAATTTTGAATTTAAAGCCTACAACATCAATAGATATGAAGGATTTTAACCTACTAAAAATTAGTTTTGAAGGCAATTGGCGGGTAACTTAAAAAATCAACAGGTTTTCAACTTACAAAAATTTGATATTGTAGGATGCAACCTATGCCATGAGGAAAATAGCCTATGCCCTTTTAAAAACGTAGGCAAATAACCTTAAAAACTTCAAAAACTTTTCGGACACTGCCCTGGACACCTATGCTTAAGTTAAGTGGTGCATGGTTACATGTGGGATTTAGAACGGACACCAAAACGACATGTGTTTGAAAGAGATTGAATTACATGCTCAAAATACTATAGTCGTTTTAGGTCGATAGTCAACATAATTTGGGGGACTTTATACACTCTAAACTCCGTAGTATCAATCATGTGGCAACCAAAGTGCACGTGATATTACAGAGTTTTGTAGTGTTAACATGGATGCGTGATACTAGTGAATTAGTGTAGCATGTGACACTATGGAATAACACAAAGGAGATGTGAGGACAATTTGAATTCGTTCTCCTGTCACCTACGCTAGTGTGGTCCACTCCACTTGGCCTTCCTGGGCAATGTGGTGGACGCATGTACCAACATTCAACAAGTGGCATAAGAAGAAGAAGAAGAAGAAGAAGAAGAAGAAGAAGACACTCCACATGTTGACACTTGGCGCAATGCAAGGGTGTGGGTTGACTTCTTTGGTGGTTTGCATTAATGACAATTTTTGTGATATAAGGGAGAGAAATGTGACAATAAGGAGTGAGATTTGAACTATGAACATCCGTTCCCTAGGGTTTCATGATATTAGAGAGTGTGTGACATTATGGAGGTTGATATTACGGAGTTTAGGATGTATGACCACTTAATGAACATGGAAATCTTCAGTTTGATAATGAACAAGATATTCATGTGAGTTTCAAAAATTATGAGGTAAATGGCGACGGGAACGAATTGGATTGCTAGTTATCATGCACTAATTGCATGTTTTGCATCCTCTGAGAAGTGGGTGCAGAATGGAAAGTATCCAAATAACACACATGTACCTTGCAACACCTACGCAAACATGTAGACATCACTTATTTGGTTGGTTTTACTAGCATGGCACCTATTTTATGAGTGGTATGTGGGTTGATGTGGCTCCAAGAATGGATATCAAAAACACATGTTTTCAAAAGAAATCAAATTCCGTGTTTAGGATTCGATAATTATTCTAGTCGACGTAATTGAGGAACACCTATATGATCATTTAACGAGCATGGAATATTCCTTTTACAAGTGGCTATGTCCTCTACTTGGATTTGCTAACCACCTTGCACTAATTGCGTATTTCGTAGAAACTAGCTAGATAGAAAAGTAACCATTTAAGACCCGTTCATCTTATGGAAAGCACTTCCAAGCCCATGAACATATTTGACCGTTGGATCAACCTTAAGAATTGCCACATCCAATCGACAATCGTGAATCACAAAGATTTCCATTTCAAGTTTCATGATTGGAGTTGAGGTGCAGAAATTATAAGCCCTTTTGATTGTCACCTCCAACGGCCAATGTTGGTAACGGGACACACCTGACATCATGTCTCATCCATCCATCCATTGCCATCCATGAATGCCATCATTTCATCTTTCAAGAAGGTTATGCAATACTCTTCATCCTCGTCACATTTAATTGCTCTTCTTACAACACATAGTATACTAAGGCACACAAACGTGTAAGGTAGTATGTGGCTCCCCATATAAACAATTGACCCATTACAACATCTTGGGAATTGCCTCATCCAAGAATCAACTATGAATCGTGAAGATTGCCATCGCAAGGTTGAGATGCAAGAGTGATAAGTGTGTGAAGTGGTCATATAAACCCTCTCGATTGTCTTCACCATTGATTCCAGAATGATGTATATATTTTGAGCACATAGTCCAATCTCATTGTAACACGTGTCATTTGGGTGTCCATTCTTTAATCATAAGCCTTGGAATGCACCATTGAAATGTAGGTGTTTGATTAAGAAGAATGATTACATAAGGCGTCACATGTCTTAACACCTCTACCTCGTTAATTTCTTCCTCTTGCAATGTAGAAGATATTTTATGCAATGCAACGTTGCTTCAAAGATTGCTACACTCTCTATTGTAATTGATGTGGGTTAAACAACCTCGGAGTTACAGAGGGTTGTGGCTTCTAACAGAAGATATGAAAATATTCATCAAAATTTCTTTATGTTTGATGAATTTTGTAGAACATGTCATGTATGTTGTACTTATAGAAACTTAGAGAGAGAGAGAGAGAGAGAGAGAGAGAGAGAGAGAGCTTATAGCACTGCATAACTCCAAGCGTTAATTCAAACTAGTTGAGTTGGAAGGTATAATAAGTACTTATAAGATTATAAGATACATACACTATGTATTGGGTATAATTTTTTTACAATAGTGAGAGAGTTTTCATCTTGATAGGAATTCTTTGTCTTGTATGCACTACATTACTTTACATCCAATGAGGATAATGTGAATAGCCTTACCTATAGCAGTAAATTTCGGAAAGAGATGCACTTTCCTTATCAAAAAGGTCTCCTCCTACTATGGTATCCTAGCCTATTACCGATATGTGACCTTAAACCGAGCTATAGGGAACAAATTAGAAATAATGTTCCCTAGGTGGATGACATGTCCCTAGCTCAACTAACCTCACATTAATGCATTTAATGACGTGGAGGGAGAGAGAGAGAGAGGGGGGGAAGGAGGAAGGAGGAAGGAGGAGGAGGAGGAGGATGAAGAGGGGGAAGGAGCAGGGACTAGGGAGCCAACGCGAGAATGAGAGGTGTGGTGGGAGAGAGGAAGGTGGTCATTGAGGCCCATAGGTCTCGGTTCAAGGCACATGAGACCTTGCCACAACGTGTTGGATGAGATTAGTTGTTCGTTTAGGATGTCTCTTGACATAGTAAGGTCAAAGTCAGTCTACGGTTCTCGAACATGTTCATAAAAGATAATTATAGAATGCTCATAAGTTGTATTAGCATTGACGTCAAACTTCTTTAGGTCTATCATAAGATACCCTAGGGAACATCTTTAAAAAATCATATTTAATTCAAAATTAATTTTAAAAATTTCCAAATTTTTGAAATAGACAAATATTTCATTTTACCTTGCATGAAAAATTTTAAATCGTTCATTACCATAGAAGAGGTCATTGTGAAAATTCAGCTCTCGGTCATAGGCTAGGATAGCATACCTGGGACCAGTTACTGGCCTTGTGTGGGCTTCGTATAAGTCTAAATTCACTTAAGGAGCTGCCAAGGTTAGGTTAGGTTGGGGGACGGATGATTTTCCAGTTTGAGAATACAAATTATGCAGAGGAATGTATGATAAAGAGCCATGATCGTGCTCTCAGGATGAATGACTATCATCCCAATTTGGATAGGTACTATAGTTGCAAAGCCTGTGGTTACAACCATCATACATATAGGGTTTGAATTGAAGTTTATAGGTGAGATTTACAAGATTGTGCATTTATGAATGATGGGTTGGTTTTCCCTAAGCTTAGGTAGCCTACCAGCAATTACTCAAATTTAATATTTTCAAAACATAAACAACCATACCCTAGAATTATATAAAAAGCAAGACCCTCAAGGGGCAAGCTTCCAGAACCCAAGGATTATGAAGGATGAGATTACGAATGATAAATTGTTCCCATGTATGACGAGTCTCATCCTGGAAACTGAGCCGTATCGTGTGGCTTAATGTGGATGTGGTGGGTGACAGTCTGCACATTATCATCCACGGGGATGGTTTCATCCTTTGTGACCCGTATCCTTAGCTTGATGGGACATTCATTGCGGAAGCCAATAGACTTTTAACCCCAAACCCTTGTGGCAGGAGGATGGATATGTTAACCTAAACATTACCAAATGGGACTTGTGCTCCTAAATTAGAGTCATATCTTGCTAAAAGACTTCACACACGAGCCAAGAGCCGTGACCATGAAATTGTGAGAGCCCAAAAGAAAGTGTCCAAAGGTCGTCCCAACACACCTCCAAAATCATGTACTGTGGTCACTCAAGTGTGGTGTGAAGTCATATGTGACCGGGCCCTCAACCAAATTCTATTTCAATGGATTTCTATTCCTCACACATGATAAAGTACACATGATAAAGTAGAATAAATCAACGGTTGTGAACGTTCGGAGTGCCATGGTCTCCCAGTTTTGTGTGAGGCCTACCTCCAAGAGGTGGTTTTTGAAAACGATCCAAGTGACCATGAAACATGATCCATTCAATGCCATGTAGGAATCCATATGGACTTTACATCCATCTTGCATTCACATGCTCCGTTGGTCCCTCAAGCATAGTGTGAAGCGAACTTGGACCCGCTCCGCCTTTTCCACCAATGAGAGTGCTTGAAGTGTAATGGTCACGGGCTCTCAATCTCGTGTGTAAAGTGGCCCTAAGTATGTGTTCTAGGACTTATTTGGTGTCCCTATTTGTAGTTATCAAAAGATTCTATTGTCTCGAGTAGCTTGATTATAAAAATTTGTCAAATTGGTTTATACCTTATGAGTGCTCATATCTGAAGAAACAACTTGGTAGTTTCATCACTTCAAGAGTATGGTGTGCTTCTAATAACTGAGTTAGATGTAGATGGGATACTTTTAATATTTTCATGTTAAAACTAAATAAACAATTTCAAACATTTTTGATGGACATTGTGAGTCCCACAATATTGTCAGTCCCACAATACATTGTTATGGATTTGAATAATGTTATGGACCTGTAATGGACTTTTGGGAATTTAAAAAGCTTAAAGGTGGAAGAGGCGCAATGTACTATCTATCTATATGTACAATTTCTACAAGTCCTCAACAATTATAGAATCATGTATACTTTTTGTTTATGAGTAGGAAAATTATTATTTAGTATAATCACGATTCATGATCGATATACTAAACATGTATTTTACATCCAAGGACACTTAAATTTTGAATTCAAAACGGAAATTTTCAATTGTATTAAGCTATTCAACCGATTCAACAACTGAGTGCGCTTGATGAATCAATGAGATTTGATGGAATTAGCTAGAATGGAAATTATGTAGCTCATGTTTTGTGCATGTTGTAGAGGGATTTTGTTTCATGACACCTATCGAGGGGGAACAATAGAAACTTGCACCCTGTACTAGGTTGATTGTTGATTCATCTTAATTCAATCTTATTGGACTAATTCCAGGTTATTAATCTCAATATAGGTGTAACATTCACTAAAAATATCAATCCGGTCTCTACATCAATAGTTAGTGTTTTCACTCTTACCCCTCCCCCCCCAATTGGTTCACCTTGGAGAGAGGAAACTATCATATATGGGTGTACGTAAGGTAGAAATACCATAAACCGTGAAAATAAGGTGATTCGCATTGAAGGTATGGTCTTACAATCATGAGATAATTTTCCAAGATAGACGAGAAGGATTAATGAAGAATGCAAGTTGTTTCATATTTTTCTACCCTGTACAAAAATTTCTACAATTTTTCCAAAGTGGAAAGTTGTCAAACCCCCTACTCGTTCACTTACACCGAACACGGTAATCCACATTTCCATACAGAACATCACCTAAACCGGTTAACTCATTAGTACATTAAACTTGACTCCCATTGGCTACACTAAGTGTACATGCATTGAAGTTGTTGCCTCGCCATGATCGGTTTCAGAAATGGCACTTCACTATTTTGACGGCGGTCTAGTGCACAGGTAGAGGATGGTTAACTGGTTTGGGTATTTCTACCTTACCTCTCAGCCATCCAACATAATAACTTCACCCCCTACATGCAGTTTGGCTCCCTAACACCTACTGAAGGGGTGATAGTAAAAATTGGACCCCAATAGGTTGGTTGTATCACTATATTCGTTAATTTGAGACTTTCTCTTGTCTCAAATTAATATATGAACCACAACAACATGGTCTAATATTTGGGTCGTCCTACCCAAACCATCTTGATATGAATTCTTAATTGGATTCTTGATATGAACACCCGCTTCAAAGTATTTGCATCTTACAACATTCTCCAATATCTGTGTGATTTTATCCATGTTCCTATATTTGTAATTGTCTCAAAATGCTTAAAAAGTCCCAAATTAACGAATATAGTGATTTGTTAATTCATCCCAATTTAAGGTCATTGGAATAATTCAAGATCTTTGACCCCAAATTAGGGGTCAATTTACCTAAAAATTAAAACTCCGGGATACACAATAGTAATCTATTTTCCACCCTCCCCTTCCCCTGGTTCCCCTCTCCCTTGGTAGGTGTTGTGAACATCCACCCCCCCAAACCGGTTTGAGGCCGTTTCATCTGAAATGATTTGCACTGAACTTAATCAAGGTCTTTAAAACTACAGTACTTCCAGTGTCATATCAATTTTAAAAATAACCTCTGGACTGCATATTTTTCAGAGCTTTTATGTTGGATGAATGAGAGGTACTCTTCTATGCAAAAACTCTCCTCGCTCCAATCACCCTCCCCCTCGGTAACTGTTGTGAATATTACCCCATTGTAGGGCCTCAAGTCTAGAAAACATCAAAATTCTTCACATTTACATTGAATCGATGACCTCTAGTATCCTGTTATTTGCATGTGTTTCATCCCTAAGCAAGACTCCAAGATTGCATATTTTGTTAGAGTAAATATTGGCTAAGCATCACGCAATCTTCCAAGTTCTAATGAAGTTGGATCCATTGTGGCATCAACCTTTGACATAGTGCATGGTACGTGATACTTGAGGGATTAATAGTGGTGGTTATATTATAGCCCACCCACACTTACTGGTGCGGGCCATTACTGAACGATTCCTACCAGCAGGGGCCACTTTTAGAGTTGGTTTAGCCAGTGAGAGCCACTGGATGTAACCAGTGCTGGTACTCACCATTCACTGGTGACCCGCACCAGTAAGTGTGGGTGGGCTATTAGTGTAGGCTTGATTCTCTTATCTCCAAATCACCTTTTGTGAGGGTCCAATGAGCCAAGGCTTTGGATTCTTACAACCATTTTGGAAAACCGAATCATTTGGCAGGCCCTTGAGCATGCAAAGTGTGTCTCAATTTGTGAAGTGAAATTGCTCATAAATCTGTCTTTAACATCAACGTAGAAATATGTGATATATGACTTGCCTCCAAATTGTGAATCCATGTGCCAATTTGAAGGTTTGATCAAAGGTAGATGGGTCTTAAATGGTTGCCTTTTCTTTCTGACTAGCCCACTTCTCCTAGGATATGAAACATGTGATTAGTACAAGATGGCTAAAAAATTCAAATGAAGGCCATAGCCATTTTCTGTATAATTTTCTAAGCTCATATGAACATCTTGTTCATTATCAAAGCGAAGACTCTCGTGTGTATCAAAGGGTTATATAGGTTCTCCCAATCACTATTTTATCACTATTGAGTTTAGAATGGCTCTCATATTTTGAGCATGTAGTCCAATTTCTTTGAAGCACAAGGGGCTAATCAATTGTGCATTGAGCCGTTTAGTAGACTAATTGTACCTCCTTCAGTACCTCTCCCTTATCCTACCACCGATACCAGGCTTTACCCCGTTCCTTAGTTCAACTTGTCTCTTCTATAGATAGGAGGACTTTCCTTACTCATTTCTTAGGGACTGTTTACATCATGGACCATGAAGTTGTCCCATGTCAAAGGGCATTTTTCTCATGGTCACACTTCCATGGTCACGCTTCCATGGTCTGATTTTTAAAGCCTTTGGGGCCCTTGACTAGGTGTAAACCAAATGTAAACCAAGAGAAGTGACCATGCAACCAAAAGTGGATGTGCTAATTTTTTAATATATACCCAAAAATGGCAGTTTTGAGAATTTTCTTCATGTTTGACATTCTCCCCTTCTTCTTCCCTTCTTTCCTCGTAACTATGGAAACATTTGGGCAAAACAAAAGAAGGAGAAGAAGAAGAAGAAATTAAAACGACATTTCTCTACCATGGTCTTCTGACATTTGTAGCGAGAGAACCTCTTTTGCCTCTCCCACCGCAAAACCCGTTGGGCCATGACAGTGGATAATGCAGGCTTGAAAATATAGACCTTGTGGGGACCTTAAGTTCCACATCCACTCTTACATTTTTATATTTTTCTCAATGTAAACTGAAGTGGTCTTGGGACGAGTTCAACGGCCAATCACATGTTTTAGAGGAGCAAGGGACAACTTCACGGTCCTTGATGTAAACAGCCCCTCAATATTCCCTTTCAAGACCAGGTACCCCCTTATCACTACCTTATCCTGTTGACACCGACTACCAGTCTCAGACTTACTGTATTTGTGTTTATCCATGACTCTACCGGGTATGGAGATCTCTTCTTCTTCTTCTTACACTTATATATCAACAGAATGACCCGTTGGTATGATGCATTCCCAATCCTTTCCCTACCGAGTTGTGCAATATTCTCATCTGACTCTTCTTACCTCCCTGGTATTATTTGTATCATATCCGATTTGGTTTCTTTGGATATTGTTCTCCCCTTTTAATATGACATGTTTGGTCGCACAAGAAAGTGTCGTATTATCCAAGTGTTATGTTCTGCTAAATATGATGATTTAGCCTCAAATGTCGTATTATTGAGGTTTTTCAGGAAAATGGCATGTTACGTGTAAAATGTCATTTTGTATACACAATGGAGATGCATAAATATGGAGAAATCTTTTTTATTCAAGAAATATGCTCACAAAGTCACACTATGGAGTTAAATTATATATATATATATATATATATATATATATATATATATATATATAGTCTCATGATGATATCTTCACCATTTCACACACTACGAAAGTAAGAATCTATTGTCTTTTGGTGATGTTTGTTATTGTTGGAAATTGACATCTTGTTCACTTTATCCATAAAAGATTGCATGTTCATCACATCTACAACTAAAAACTCCGAAGGATGCTCCATTGCAAAATTTGATAGTAGTTGGACATACTCACAAGCTTGAGGAAGCTTGACTATTGGTGTTGGTTGGTCATCCACATCATTCCCCTCCATTGGCTCTTCACTCAAATCTAACCCAAATGGATTTCTCTACCCCGTGCCAAATCCACCCAACTTGATGATTTCCTCTCCTGCCAATTGCACATATTCTTCAACAAGCATTTCTTCACTTCCAAGATTCAAAGAGGAAATGAGACTTGCCAATTCAATTGTTGCTTCTTTCATTCTTGATTTCTCACATTCACCATCCATGGCAAAATCAACATTCCAGCAACACATAAAATCTTGGACACCCTTCAGTTGTTTTGTATGATATGGGGATTCCTCTCTCTCCACACTTGAGGTTACCACATACCGTACTTGGCCGTCAGGGTCAACATCTCATGCCGAATAATTAATTAAAGTGGAGAAAGTGGGTCAGGCATGGTAAAAATAAATTAATAAAAATTCCAACAATTTCAAAAAAATATTTGTAAAAGATTCAACGCTTTAATACAAGGCTAGTTCACAACAATGAAAGATTTCTTTCTTTTTCACCCTTTTGTGGCGGCCTTGGTGTGTTTAACCTAATTGAATGCCCTAATCTCAATTAGTGGTCCTTTGTATGTGTTACTTTTGGATCCTAAAATGCCACTGCAACCTCTGGGTTTGCCATGATTTTGGCCACAAGCTCTTTAGGGGTTAATTCAATTTGCTCTGCAAACAATAGAAAATTCAGGCTCATAATGTCCGGATTTTTTTTAAAAAAATTGCACAAACTAGTTCTGATGCTACGGTATGCAATATTTTGGGATTTTACTACATGAAGTTGGCTCAATTTTGTAATATTGGGCATGCTCTTCAATGAATAACTTTTCTTTTCAACTCTCTTCTCCAATAATTTCCGATTTTTTTCAACTTCTATTTTTTCATTTAATTGTTGCCGACCCTGACGGCCGAGTACGGTAATAGATTGCCTTACATTAGGCACTCTTTTCCTCAAGTCATGGTGAGTGGTGGAAAAATCAAACTAAGAGAGAGCCCATTCCAAAAACTTTTTCATTTACTGAACTTTGAATGAAGCAATTAATTCATGATCCAAGGGTTGTACCACACTTCTAACATTAAGTGGTAAGAAAGAAATAGTAATATTCCTCAACTCCAAGGTTGAAAGCCAAATGATTCACCCCTACCAACATGCATAAGGGAATGAGTAGCAAAATTGTCCATAATTAAAGGTGCCTTCCACTTTTGAGATTTGAAATGTACATTGAGGCTCATCATCCAACTCTCAAATACATTTGATGTCATCCAAAGCATTTGACTTGCAAACCACTGCACATAATTTGTTGGCAACCATCTTCCAAAGCATATTGGGTTGTAGAGATTTGTAAATAATCACAGTTTCAACTTGTCAGTGCATGTTGTGTTTACAACAAGAGCAAGAGTGAACTGGTCATTTTGAATTTTGCACCCGCAAACTTTTCCTTGCGCCTAGTGTCTTGTTTGGTTGGGCACAATAAATAAACCAATCTCATCCATATTGTAAACATCTTCCGGTGCCATAACCAATGCGGAGGAGGTCATTGCTTACCAAATGGTTTGCAAGTTGTTTTGTGTGCAAACTTGGTCATCAACACCAAAATTGTTGAAACTATATATAAAATGAAAAACATCCATCACTCAAGACTACTGTCACCTCCGGAGCCATGACATCAAAGAGTGGAATGGGCAAACCTAAGAGTATAAGCCAGCAAGGACTAAAATTTCCAATCTAAAGAGATGTGAGATTCAAGTGTGAGGGCAAATTTCAAATCAAGAAGAGAAATCAATAACTTTAGAATACTCCTCTGCACATCCAATAATCCCTAAACCCTTCAACCTCCACCCAAACCCAAAGACTCAAAAGTGCAATGTCTGTCATAACATTATTCATCTACTTGGTTGTGTTCCATTCTATATTTAGCATCTGACATGGGCCTCCACTATCTTACCTTCATGGGAAGAAACTAACATTGGTACAAATAATGAATAGTGCCAATATGAATAGTAAGAATATTGTGAATAATGTTGGTAATTTCAATGATAGTGCTTTATGAATAGTAATTGTAGGCAATAATATTGGGATGAATAGTGATTGTTGCGCATAGTGTTGGGAGTAACCCCACCCAAATTTTCAAGTTTAGCTTGAATTTGTGAATATTTAATGAATATTCCCACTTTGTTTGGGGATCCATGCAATATAATTGACATATTCTAGGGTCATGAAACTGACCCACATGGCTAAATAATGTTATGGTTTTGACACCAAGGTTTAAAACAATTAACTTAAGTTGACTTAAGTAAACCCATTCATGAATTCACCATATGCTTCCCAATCCAATGTAGATCCTCTTGTGGGTCTAATATGTTGTGCAACGAATTTGTCCGAGGTTCCTACTGGGTGAGTGAAATTCCCCTCACTCATATTGCTGCACAAATACCTCGTACATACATTCAACACTCCATTAAAATCATATACCAACTTCTTACATACATTCAATCCTGGTAGAACACAATTGAATATTCACAATTCAGGAATTCACAACAATCCTGGGTTTACATTGAGGGCTTGTGTCATCCAAAAGACTTTGGGCCATAGTCCATGGACTTCTCTATGATCTCATCCAAAAGTGGGGTAACATGGTCATTTAAGAGCCATGGCGTAATTGCCTTTGGTGTAAACATGCCCTTAGCCAAATGATTCACCCTTTGTGGTGGTGTGAGTAAGAAAAGTCGTGCGTTTGAGAAACTATCATTTACAATTGGATACGATCTCTCGGGATTCTTAATTAACAAGATAAAAAAATGTCATTTCATCAATAAGGATTGATATCACTTGCGCACTTTCAGATATTATGATATGATAAGAAAGTAATGGCACTCGTCACATTGGGCCACTCAACTCAACAAAGAATAACAATAAAATAGGACCCAAAATGTGTTAAAAATTAAGGAACAAGTTAGGTAGTCTACAAGAGTAAAGAGAACCTGCCCCCAAGGGGGACCCTCGAGGGGATGGACGTCTCGGTTGGACGGATACCGGACGAGAAAAGGCTACCGTCGCAAGTAATCGTCGACTGTCGGCGACGTTCGTCGGCATCCTTGATCGCCGTTCTCGAGGAAGTGATTGGCAGCTCCTCACTCCGACTCCTCCCCTCTGCTGTCCTGCGATCGGCCATGGCTGTCTGCGGAGCGATCTATGGCCGATGAGACGCGGGGCGATGGAACGAGGAAGCTTTCATCTCTCCAAAGATTCAAGAACTGCGCAATTTGGTGCAGGATTGAGGCAGGTCCGAAATTTGTTCACATCTTGCAGCTCCTTTCTTGGTGTGCTTAATCAGGGACACGACGAATCTCATTTTGGCCTCTTCTGTTGCGCAATCGAATGTGTGCTTGTTTGTGTGTGTGTGTGGGTGTATGCTCACTATGGAGTTTTAGAATATTTAGTTGTCTTCTAAAAATTGTATCTCTGTCGCCAATTGCATAGTATAGTCTGAGAAAGTGGCCGATCACATTTTGGCCTCTTTTGTTGTGCAATCGTGTGTATGTGTGCGCGCGCGCTGTGGATATTACTATTTGTCCTTGTCTTGTGAAGATTTTATTTCTCTCGCCAATTGCATAGTACATTCTAAGTAACTGGCCAATCATATTTGTGCCTCTTTCGTGGCCAATTGCATAGTACAGTCTGAGGGACTGGCCGATCATCTTTTAGCGTCTTTTGTTGTACAGCAATTGTGTGCGCGCGCGATAGCTGTGGAGGTTAGGAGTTTTCCGTGTCTTGCGAAGATTGTATATCTGCCGCCAATTGGTTGGTGCAGTCTAAATACTGGAATTTCGTCTTGTGTGAAGTGTGTGAACTGCACGCACTTTTCTTGTCTTTGCCGTCAGGAAATTAGCACCAATTGTTCACTTGGGAGCTGCCAGCTAGGAAATTGCTGTCGTAATCACCATTTGTCTCTTGTCCTCCACAGCATACATCTTACATGAGGAGATCAGCACCTGAAGTAGCCATACGGTGCAGACAATCACATCACTTCCTCCTTCTCATTTAATTTGCTGCTTAAGATGTTGCGATGAGGACCGCACTGTGTGATTCTGGATTTGAGACTCCGGAGAGAAACGGTGCACAATTCGATGCACACAGCGATTTCTAGCCACCGAGTGTACTAGTGGCTTCGATAGAGAGAAACTTCGCCTATAAATGACTAATCAGCCGCTTTTTCAGTTTTCCTACTTCCTCCAGTCCACTACTGCTAATATCGACTCCCTTGCAGATTTCCTGGAGTTCCAGTATGGAGTTCAGATTACTGATGATCTTTCTCGGAAAATTGTATAAGCAGGTCATGTACTTCACGACCCTAACAACATGCAGGTTGCATGCGTCGAGAAACATTTCCCTCACGTACAATAATTTTCAGCTTGTTGACAATCTTTTTTGAGGTGGACCGTTCGGGCTTCTTTTCTACAGCTTCGATCGATTGCTCAGTGTATAAGGACGAAGTAATGCTAAGGTCTACGAACATCTCTTTAGATTGGAAATTTCAGTCCTCGCCGAGTTATACTCCTAGATTTGCCCATGCCACTCTTCAATTTCTTTGCTCCGGAGATGACGGCAGTCTCGAGTGGCGGATGCTTTTCATTTCGGTTATAATTTCGACGCTTTCGGTGTTGATGACCACGCCGGGATACAGAACAGCTTGCACACAGTTTGGTAAGTACTGACCTCCTCCGCATAGGTTATGGCCATCGTGATTGCACTGCCCAGCTTATTAATCAAATTACTAGCGGATGTTTTTTAGTGCCAAAGTCCCTAACCTTGATAATATTACATGACCGGCAGAATTATATCTCATCATTTAATTCCACCGGGCGGACCACCTTCGATCTTGGTTGGCAAGGATTTAAGGTCAGATACAGCTGGAGCGATGGCGGATGATTAAGATTTATCTATTGATTTCAATATGCCGTCAGTTGTTTCATGCAAGGTAATATCAATTCTGGTTACGCTTATATATTGTGTCCGGAATTAAGTAATTACTTCCATCTCAACACCAGCCTCCTGCCAGCTCTACTCTCTCTGTGCTCTCTTCGAAGGTTTTTTGAAAATGTAGCATTTGAACTTTCTTTTCAAGTGAAGTAAGACTTAATTATATCCAGGAAGGTGGATTTCAATTTAATAACATGCAACTGTGTAAAGTTTTTCAGAAAACAGAGGATTTTCTGGCCTCAAAAGCAGGATTCTAAAATCATGTTCGTAAAGTAGTGCATTGAATCACTACCATACTGATGTAAGCACCTCCTCCAGGTCGAAACCAGAAGCAAAAACTCACTTGAAATTTGTGATTCGGAAATTTGTTGATTCAGGTGTGAGGACTGTGCATGCTGAGGGTGTTGCCCGAGGTGCTATCAACTCCGAGGTAGGTTATTGCACAGCATTTCTGACTGTGTTCCTTACCAATGCCTAAATTTAGATCCAATGGCCTGGAAGAATTAGTCAATTACTGATGCGACATACCTGGTGATAGCAGGACATGGTCTCGAGTGATGAAGACTCGGACGCTCTGGAGGAATGGATACAGGAGATCAAAAGAAGGGGTTCAATTGCCCTAACTTCTTTCTCAAATGGATATAAGTCGCAGGTTTCAAATGGAAATATTAAGTCACAAATTCCCGTCAAAAAAGTGACATTCAAGCCTGTCAAAGTGGAACATATCACTTCGGAAGAAGAGCCCATCAATGTGTCTGAAAATAAGGGACACCTTCATGAAGAGGGATGGCAAGATCCAATATGTAAGTTATTTCAAACTGATAACGCTGAATTCTGCAATGGAGGAGGAACTTACGAAGGTGAAAGCTCCAGACCCAAAAATTGCGGTCGTGTAAGAGACGAGCCACAAGCGAGGGTTAAGTTGGAAGATGGTGGTTATGAAGAGAGAGGCGCTGTTAGTGGGAAAGCAATTTCAAAGGTACACCTTATAAGTCTTGCGGTTTGAGGAGCTTCAATTGACTTTCGTTGATAATTTTTATATACATAAACATATACATATATTCTCTGTAGATTAGATACATACTGGGACACAATATCATACGTTTAATTGATAGTTGTATTGGGTTGCACAGGATGAAGATAGGCCTGTTTCTCAGTCAAGAACCAGAAACAGAGAAACTAGGTTTCTGGACATGGGTTTCTCTGCAGAGCTCATCCAACGGGCCTTCAGTCTGATGCATGGTCAGTGCTCTTCCACCTTTCTATATTGAGAAAGAAGAAATGGATGAACCCACCTGTATAGATAAATCATGCGTAAACTACTCTGACAATAGAACATGGGCATTGAAATAGACGGAGCTTCAAAATCTGAACCAGTCATATGGCCTTCAAGATAGGTACATTTATTGCTAGGAAAATATCTAGATGGAATAATTGGATTTTTTTGCATTTTGTTCTGCTCTTGATCTTATTGGAGCGGTGGACTCGTCGGTGTGTTCCAGGGACTGAAGCTGACGATTCTACAGTGTTGCAGTTTCTGCTCGATTTTCGTGATGAAAACCATGGCCAGCAGAAGCTCCGTGAAATTTCAGAAGGCAGGAACCCCAACTTGCAGGAGAAGAGGAATAATTCCAACAGAGAAAGTGGATCCGCTCATGTAAATGAAAGACCACATGCAAAGAGACTGTTTGACAAGATGGTGTTTGACCCAAGTTGGGTAAGTTTGTCTTCCTACTCTGTGTCAGGTAGCGCAAGTGTTTATATTTCACAGGCCGTGTACACATAACTTTCAATTTATCAAGTCGATGATTGATAGAAATGCTTAACAGCCTCTTCTTCCAATCCAATGTCGTGGTTCGTTAGAGTTGTTCCATAAATTCACAGGGTTGTCATGTTGACCTTCTGAACAGGATAATGAGGACTTGGATCCTCTTACAAGTGAATCAGAGGAGGAAGATGGAGGAATTGTGTTCAGGCGGCATTCGAACCCAAGTAATTGGGCAGCAAGAGAGAAGACGGAAACTGTTAACGGAGGCTCACATTCCGAAAGGGACATTCCAGCTGAGATAGACTGTCGTCACATGTTGCGCAGCCATGGGTTTTCAGCTGATCTTATTGAGAGGGCCATCAGAGAATTAGGTGAATGTGCTCAATTTTCTGGGTATCTGATAGATGCACCTAGTGTTTTCCCAAGTTTTCAATTATCAATCTAAGCGCAATTCACTTGTTCTCGTCCGAACCTTGAGTTGGAAAAGTGTCCCATTAACAGCTCCAGGTTTAATATGAAGACAATCTGGATAGTCCACTGCTGATTGCAATATTGGAAATAATGACAAACAGGAGAAGGAGCTGATCCTGACATGCTGTTGGAGTACATTTTGTCCCCGAAAATCCAGCAAGACCCAGAAGCTTCAACATCGGTACATTAATTACAAAATCAACCTCATACCGAAAGCTCTCCAATTTTGAATAAAACGGCATATGACTACACAACGGAGTAATAATTACCAGCTACATAATCTAATGCATTTCATAACTTCACTTTTGCAGCACTGCCTGGCCCTAATACCTATACCTTCTGAAATAAATTTGAATCAACAGGTGCGGTGGTTCACACCGTACCTAAGTGAAACTACTAATATAAATAGACATTGCAGAATTATCACCCCAAGACAACCTGATTCTGAGGAAGGAAATCGGGTTGTTGTTGTTGACAGGACCTGGCAGGTAGTAAGGACGTGAACACTGTTGAGAAATTGGTGACGGAGTGTGGGTTCCCAGCAAGGGCTGTTGAGAGAGCTATTCTCATTTGCAGTAAGTTTGCCAGTTCAGAAAAACTGGTTGTGTATACTCGATTTGGTGGTTGAAGCCAATATATAAGGATTTAGTATTTGATTTGGTTGTAGCCGCATGGAGAAAGTCATCCACTGAGTTTACGATGTTACTTCTGGAATGGGATAGCTGGGACAATGGATATTCAAGAGCTTAACTAAAAGCAGCAAATAAATTCCTGCGAGGCATTTCTAATCGGGATCCACCAATCGGGAAAGGAGTCAGTAGAAACCCATATTGCAGCCCTTAAGAACCTTTACTTTGTCATATAATTGCACTTGCGATTCTTGATGCTGCAGATGACTCACAGATTTTTTATTTTGCAGACACGCCTATGTGGAATGCAGACCAAGATCAGATAGTGGATCTTGTGGATTTCCTTGCTGCCCACGGTAGGCAATTGAACGAGGTGGGTACTTTGAATCCAAAATGAAAGTATGCAAAATAATTGAGCTCAGTTGAGTACTATATACTGGAATGCGGAATCGCAACTTTCTGCAATGGCCTTTGTGATGTGTTTTACTACTTCGTAGTTTACTAAGCTTTGGGATCCCAATGTGTCAATTACTCATCATGTTAGTCTTCTTTGGTTGCTCAACAGTCAGATAATGATGATGCTAGCTCCGATGAAGAAGCCCAAGAGGAGGAAGAGACTTGTTGGACATTGCTACGTGAAAAGATATCAGAGGATGTAACTGCTAACAGGGGTAAGAGGAAGCTTGGATACCCTGAAGCGGATGCACGAAAGACCATTGTGCGACGGGGCCGCCCACCCAATGTAAAACGAGAACCAACTGATTGTGCTCGTGCAAAACGAGAACCAATCACTTATTCCCCCATTTCCCAGAGAGAAACTCCTGTTCGAAGCCCAAGGGTGAAGTCAGAGCCAACTCCTCGTGGGAACACATTTGTGGGTCGGCGTGGACAGGTCTCCGCTAGAGTCGGCAGACCTCGCATGAAAGAGGAAGTAGTTGAGAAGGTGGATAAGCACAAAGGAGCTGTCGGATTCGGGCTTCCAGGTAGACCTGTGCAACCACGATACCTAAGTGCGGATGTGAGAGGCGCCCCTTTCTTTTATTTCGAAAATGTAGCGAGCATGCCTAACGATGAGTGGGAGAGGATACGAAGGCACTTATTCGACGTGGAGCCAGAGTTCGTGGACTCTTTGCATTTCTCCGCGTGTCGCCGGCCCCGGGGTTACATTCACAACCTCCCTATAGAAGGAAGAAGGAAGCTCCTCGACGACCCGCCCATGACAATACAGGAGCTCTTGCCACACACAAAAGCGTTTTGGCCTGAATGGGACCCACGGACGAAGTTGAATTGTATCACTACGAGGATGGGGTCTGAGTTCTTGGCCAAGAAACTACAAATTAAGGAGGGTACGGCATTACAAAGTGCAAACCCGAGTGCAGAACAACAGAGGGAAATCCTTCATCTGTGCAGGCATTGGAACTTGGTGTGGACTGCTCCAAACATCCCAACACCCATCTCAGAGAATGAAATAGAGGTCATTCGCCCCCCTGCTCACACTCCGTTTCCTGTTGCCTTTTTATTCCCTATGTTCGCTCAAGTCCCGTATCCTAGGAAAGGGCAGACACATCGCAAGGAGGTATCTCTACTCTGCCTCTTTTTGTAAGTTGATGACAGATCAGACCGGTACAATTATCTGTGTTGCTTGCTAGAGTGGTCACAGGTCTAGCTTAATAAATCTACGAAATTAACTAAAAAGTCACATGGAAAACGAACAGAAGCTTGACAAAACCATTCTCCATCATCTTGCAGGCCATGTTGGGCTTTGCTCCGGACCATTCAAGAAACTGCCTCAGCGCTAGGGCCAGATATAAAGCCTTGGGCAACAGTTTCTCAGTATACACTGTGGCGTTTCACTTTTCAGTTTTGAAGCCATTGTACCCGAGGGGTATTAAGGTGTTGTCTCTATTTTCTGGCATCGGTGGCGCGGAAGTGGCACTCGACAAGATAGGCATCAAGCTTCTAGTTGTTGTAAGTGTCGAAATTGATGAAGGAATTCGACGCTGTTTGGAAGCTTGGTGGGCTGCCACTAGGCAAACAGGGATTCTTAACCAGAAGATACACAATGTGGCGGAATTAGGGCGAGCTGAAATCTCGGACATGGTCAACCAATATGGCGGATTTGATTTAATTGTTGGTGGAAGTCCATGTAACAATCTATCTGGCAGTAATCACGTTACCCGTGTTGGACTAGATGGGAAACAATCTACTGTCTTCTTTGAATTCTCCCGTATTGTCACCACAGTTCGGGAGTTGACGATCAGGTTGCACCACGAGAAAAGGTAGTCGTAGGTAGTGAACAGGATTTAGCGGGATGCAATGTGCACAAAATTTACCTTCAAGGATAGCAAGAGAGGTATGACATAAATGATTTAATGCTCGAGCCCACCTTCGATCCTGGTTCCTATTGGGCTCCCTCTTGAACAGGAAGAGCAGAACACTTCTGTGGTGAGTTAGGTACTGTGCTTGAAATTGGTCATCTAATGCTCTCAAGTTATATCCTTCCATAACTCAAATCTATTTGCATTTCTTTGCTCTGTTGTAAATGTTTTCATCCACCAGTATGTCCTCTGTTAATATTCTGAATGTCCTGAGTTTTGTCTCAGTTTTGTCTTAAAATTACGTGATCAATTCTCTAAATGGTCTCGGACTGCGGTGTATCTTCCTGGACGAAAGGCTCTTCCTTCCCGACCCTCAACCGAAATGCCCTCCTCTCAGGCAAATATTGTTGCAATGTATGTCATTTGCAATTGCAAGAGATTGAGTTTGCACCCTTTCTCTCTACCTCAAGCCTGAACCTTGCATAACAAATAGCAAGCTATGGTGTCCACCAAGCAAGTGTTGCAATTTGCCCCAACTTTGCTTGCAGGGCGCCGATCTCTCTAACACTGTCTTTCCTGGAACCAATACAAATGGAAGAGCGCAAGAGCCTTAGGGGAGCCGCGAAAGAGCTGAGGTGGTGAGAGTGGGTAGTGCTGGTGGAAGGCAGGAGAAATGGAGACAAATGTCCCAGAGAGGCTGTCAGGAATGCATCATATGCACTTGCAGAATTTCAAGATCGTCAGTGTGGTGTGTGAGGACTTTTGTTCTTAAAATTCTGATTGTCTGTATTTTTTCACTTGTTCAAACCATTTTTGCTGGAATTGCAATTCTAGCGAGCGTAGTCGCCCTCAAATCATGTGCAATTCCCCTAGTTCCACTTCCCTCAGTGTAATCATTCCTATGTGCACTGCCTGTATTTTGAGATGGTGCACATTAAATGCCATTCATGATTGTGCCTGGCTTGTTGATAGGCAAAAACCAATGTTTGAATGTATCCTTTATGTGGTAGAGAACTCGCAAAATATAACTCTCATCTTACATGGGAATGATATTGTCGTTGTCATTGTGCAGTTTCTCTACTTGGACTCTGGAGTCCAGCACGGAGTCTGTTGCAGCCTTACAAGAGGTAATTACTAGAAGTTTTCTCACAGAACTATCCATATATTTGCAATATCTGAGTATGTCACCGTTATTTACATCTAATTCACGTTTCATCATGAACTTAAGTCTCGAAAGAGGGCTGCTGTGTGCACTTTTGAGGATCATTTTACTACAAACCTAGATAGGGATTCACTTTCATCTTTGATAATGTCATTTCTAATATGTATTAGTTCCTCAATTAGTTTGCATCATCCTCTTTTCAGGCTTTATCCTGCATCTTTTAGTGCTCTGTTGCGGATGGAACATTTAAGGTGTGTATGCTCAGTTTCCATTTCCTTTGAGTTGTTATGCTCCTCAGGTACTTGAAGCTTCGGCCTTTTCCTGAAAGTTCTTAATGCATGTGCTACTTTCTAAGTTCTTTCACATCTCATGTTGTCCCAAATATGTCCTCTCTTACCAGTCCTAAGGTGAGTACGTCTTATGTGATCACTCTTCTTAATTGGACCCCTGTATATGGCAAGGATTTCAAGAATGGGTACCAAAAAGTCATGTCATGTTATGACAAGATTGGACTATATGCTCAAAACATATCGACCATTGCAAGTTCAATTGTTCACACAATTGGGAGGGCCTATGTGATCGTTTAAAGAGAAAGAGAATCTTCCCTTTGGGCCGCTTATAACTTTTGCATCTCACCTCTTTTTTTGAAACTTCAGATGACAATCTTTGTGGTTTGCAATTGCTTACTGGATGGGACAACACCCGATTCGATCCAAAGATCAAACTTGTCTGAGGAGTTGGAAGTGCCCACAGTAGGGCCACATACCTTACCTGCAATGTCTTGCAATATCAATCATACTGGCTTGGCAATCTTCAAGTACTAGGGAGCATTTCTCACACATTTACTGTGAATTTCTGGTTAAAAGTATGCCTTCTTGTAGGTTGGGGAGTTCTGAACTACCTTTGTTTGCAAGGGAACTTTAATCTATGAAATCCTCAGGTGTTACCATTTGAAGTTAGCCTAATAACAAAACTGTGATAACGTTTCTCCAGCAACAAATGTGACATCTCTAAATAGGTCTATGTCCTCTTTGTTGAATGTCTTTGTGACGCAAAGTATGGAGTGCCTTTAGGTGGATGGTCCCACTTACATGATGTTACCCTTCTTACTCACTGAAGAGATTGATACCTTTCAATGTGATGTCACAGGCTTGAGATCAAGTTGTGGTGTGACAACCCAGTCTTTGCTTTTACAAGGTTATCTTCAATATCTTCAATTCCTGAATAAACACTGTTTCAGAGCGGAATCTTTCCCAGTTGCACAGGTTAATGAGGTCCTGTCAAGATTGTTACTTTTTCAATTGAAGAGTCCACACCCTTCCTGACCTCTGAAACGAACACAACAGACTCAGGTAAGGATGTGGGTGTTATTTGGTTCGTTATTCATGTTCTCCAACTTCTACCGATTAGATTTACACAACAAAACTTGTGTTGCATTAGCAAATCTACAACGAAACATCTGCAAAAACCGGACTGAAAATCGGACCTCCCCTGATTTTGTTAAGGTTTTGTTGATTTCTTAACTGGATACATAGGTCATCCCAATTGTGTTCACTATTGAGTGTAGAGTAGTTTATTGATAATTGAAGATGTAGTTCAATCTCTTTTAAACATGGGTCTTTATGATGTTTGCTCTTTGATCCTCACCGAACCACATACCAATCAAATGTAGGGGTTCGATTTAGACAACGAGCCACTTAAGACCCATCTACCTTACAGAAGCCATTGGAACAGGGAATTAGCCTTATGTAGTCACTTTGCTTAATTGGAAACCTATATTTGAGGGGGAAGGTAGACATGCCTAATGCCCATAGCTATAATTTGAACACCTATAATTGAGTGGTATGTGGTTAAGTTAAGATATTCAAACAATTTCCAAAAATTATGACGCAAATGGTTATGGGCATGAACTAAATAAGTCAAATTTGCTATTAATTTTGCACTAATGGTGCATTTGATATCTTCCACAAGTGGGTGTGGGGAGAAAGTTATCCAAATTAGGCGCATCTTTCTTTAATAACAAGGCTTGGAATGAAGAATGCACACCAAAAAACACGTGTCATGATGAGATTGGACTACATGCTCAAATCAGACACCATCCTAGATTCAATTGTTAACACAGGGTCCATGTTTCTACTTGGTCAATTGTGAATGAAAACAAATTGTCAATGAACATTCGACCCAAAAATCATAGACCACCATTGGGTGCTCCTCCTCGACGGTGATCTTTATAGAACGTTCTTATAATACATGCAACAAAATGGTCAAACCAACAAACCACCAAACTCAATATATGGATTATAAATGTTTTTGTCAACTTACATATAAGCTACCAATTTATCACTCCAAAACGGGTTGTCTCCTCGAGCTTGGTCACTAATGGATGCATATCTACTATCTAAATTTGAAGAAACTCGTCACACATAGTAACGCCGTTGGATAATATCTGTGGTATGGATTGTGCATCCTCGTTTTCATGACAACCAAGCATTTGCTCATGATGACCGCCAACTCTGCCATTAATGAGCATTTGATCATCATGAACATCGACGATTTTGTTTGTGATGTTGCATAGGCGTTGTTGATCACCTTGCTCTGCGAAGACCCCATCATGTAAAGCCAGTGAACTCAAATTTTGAGCTTTTGTAGGTTGTTCGGACTAAGCTCTTTTGTCTGCAATGTTCGTGTAAGCTTTGTTCATAATCTTGCTCGGAAATGAACCCATCATCAAGTATGTTGTTTGTGCCAATGTTGCGCACACTTTGTTGATCAACTTGCTTAGATGAAATCTCACCATGTGCAAGTGCGCCCCATGGATAGTAGAGTATTTGAAAGTTGCCCTTCATCAACAATCTCATTAGCGATGTTGTGTACACTTTGTCACCTTGCTCATAGCTAGGGATCTCATCATGTTCGAATAATTTCCATTCTACAAAATTTGAAAATTGCTCATCATCAAATATGCCGTTTGTGCCAATGTTGCGCGGACTTTGTTGATCAACTTGCCAATAAGGGATCCTAGCATGTCCAAGTGAACCCAAGGATGGTAGAGTATTTGAAAGTTGTCTCTCATCAACACTTTCCTTAGCGATGTTGTGTACACTTTATTTGATCACCTTGCTTGTAGTCAAGGAATTGCCATGTGTGGCTAAACTACATTGTTGAAAATTTCAAAATTGCCCATCATCAAATATGTCATATGCATCGATGTTTGCACAGACTTTATTGATCAACTTGCTCATAGGGGGTTCTACCATGTGCAAGTGAACCCATGAACACTTGTAGAGTATTTGGAAATTGCATGTCCTCAATGCTTTCATTAGATATGGTGTATAGTCTTTGTTGATCACCTTGCTCATAGTTAGAAACCCATCATGTGCAGGGAGATTATTCAATTGTTGAGCATTTGAAAATTGCCCATTATCAAGTCCCAGGGGTGCACCTTTCATAACACGTATGAGTATACGTGAGTGCATAAAAGGGGCATCAATTTGAACTTTTTCATACTACGTATACATATGCTACACAAATTATAACTTGTAGTTATGTATATATATGGAGGGCCTCTAGAAAATATACAATATTTGTACTTGTATGGTAGGGTCACTTATTGAGGCTCATTTATTTGGAAGTATGGAGGAGGAGGACAATTTAAACATGTGCAAGGATGTTGTCATAGAGATGGAATTGATGCAATCGCAAGTTGAAAATGATTTACATGAAGATATGGAGTTGGAAAGTGAGCTTGGACATACCTTGGATGTTCTAATTGATGAACATGAAAAATGTTGAAATGCCCTCTCATCTAGTGTAAAGTTCATTATGGCTTATGTAGAGCTAGAGGGGTTAGGGTAACCGTAAGATCATAAGTCCACTTGTTGGTTTCAAATTGAATATGGGGAACCCTACGTGGAAAAATGCCAATCCCACATAACACTGTTATGGATCTGAATAATGTTATGTTCCATGCTGATAGTGGAAA
Organism: Polytrichum formosum; assembly: GCA_964035585.1. Taxonomy (NCBI): domain Eukaryota; kingdom Viridiplantae; phylum Streptophyta; class Polytrichopsida; order Polytrichales; family Polytrichaceae; genus Polytrichum; species Polytrichum formosum. Next base: position 76,068,061 of record OZ037936.1, read on the forward strand.
ACTGTTGGAATTCTAGGATTATGAACTAGGTGACGGATGTGAGGAACCCTATCACGACTTGTAGTGTACTAGTTGCCCAACTATTAAGTTGTGGTAGGAGCAAGGTAGATATGGGATGCCTCCTACAACCAATGACATGATGACACATGTCCATTATAGAAAATAGTAGTGAGCCATGGCTGATTCGCCAATTAAGGTAGACATGGCTAATATGGGTCACCCCTTGAATCGGACACATGTATTTGAGTGGTATATGGCTTACTTGTAGCTATGGAAAATGCTGCCCAAATGACACATGTTCCAACAAGATTGGACAACATGCTCAAAATATAGACATAAGTCTAGGTTCATTGGTGAACAAATGTTGGAGGACCTATGTGAATGATTAAGGAGAAACATGATCTCCATTGTGTCCTCTTATAACTAAATATGCACCTCAACTCCGATTCTAAAAATTGGAATGACAATCTTTTTGATTCACAAGTGTTGATTGGATAAGACAATTCATGGTCAAATCCAACGGCCATAAATGCTTGTGGAGTTGGAAGTGTCCACATTAGCCATGTGTAAGGTGTACGGGTGTTATCGGTTACTTTTCTTAATTAAACACCTATATTGATTATGTGTGGTTAGTTGATGATCAAAGAACAAACATCGTAAAGAACATTTCCAAAAGAGATTGGGGTATGTCTTAAATTTTTAACCTTAACTTCCTAAGAATGTCAATTTAGGCCCGTTTTGGGCTAATGAATGACTCTTGAAAGGCACATCTATCCAAAAGGAAGGTGCTAGGAAGGTCACAATAGGTATCATTATGTTCCTCATGAAATTTTCTTGTCAATGGCATGATTCCATTCCAATACGAAAAGATGGTTGTTCATAAGTTTTTTGTTTATATATGTATATATATAGCAACTTCACATCATTTTGATTGAGAATTGTCAATTTTCTATGGACTCTGTTTCTTGCCTCAAAATGTCTTTCTATTCTTAATATACTCTTGAAAGTTTGGACTATAATTTTTATTGCATATATTATCACAATTTCTTGAAGTCTAACTAAATTTTTAAATTGATTATAAACAAATCATGAAAATTACTAAATATTGATACCATATTGATGTGATCTTAAAATCATTAGCAACAAATTTTCTTTTAGGCACAATAAAAAATTAATTTTACAACAACTTGCTTTTTAGACAATCTAATGAAACCACAATACATTCCAGGAAATTAAGGGTTGATAACTACTCCACATTCTATAATGAACACTATTGAGAGGACCTATGTATTGAGCTAAGGAATTAACAGACACACACTTCCAATAACCATAACTAAATTAAGGGAAATTGAACTTTCAATCTAATTTGTATTGATGTTTCATCATAGATTTGCAACACAAATTTGAATATGTAAATATGATAAACAGAAGATGGAAAACAAGAAAATCTAGCTATTGAACACTGACATAGCTTACCTCTATGGATAATAATATGCCTCCTTAGCTCCAATTACAAATAGACATGTCAACAAAATCACTTGGCTTGACCACTACGAGATAATAAGTAGGGTTTGTTTGGGGGTATTGGTTGAGGGGTGCCATGTCCGATAAATTTACAGGCCAGCCCTCTGATTGGCCCGGGGGAGGGGGGTGCTAGCCATTTATAGGAACAAAGTTTGGGGATGATGTCGGGGCATGTACAGTGATCAACAAGTGGACCACAAATGATTGCCGGCATTACCAGAGTTGGGTTGGCAAGTAGCGGTAAAGAGGCAGCGCTTGTGCAGTGTCTCTACATGTTTTTCAATATTTTTGTGTTGGACCCAAAGGTTGCTAGTGTTTTGAATTGAATTGTTTTTGTGAGATTTGCATGATGCCTCCGAGGATGCGGGCTCTCACTCGCTTGCAAGCTCAACAATGAGCATGGTCATCTCTCAAGTACTTTGAAGCTTCGGTGACAATTGCGGTGGGAGGAATAGACATTGAAGTTGGATTTTTTTGTAAATTTGATGAGGTTCATCGAGGAGGAATGTATGGCCAAATTGTGCTCCATGGAGCGCAGTGGGGCTTTGATGCACAAGCATTTTCAAATGGTGGTGAAGGGGAATTTTAGTACTCTACCGGTGTTGAACAAAAAAAAGGTTTGTTTGGGATGGGATGAACATCCTCCCATGGGTCATGTTGTCTCTTGCAAGAGGTTGAGGGATGAGGGATTGCACACTTTCTTGGATGTGATTGGTTATGGTATGAAGGATAATGGGGCAGAGCATTTTGAGTTTCTTTCATAATGTTGCCACCGATGACATGAATGAAGGCAAGATGGAGTATGCAAAGTTTGGAAAGGTGGGTTTGAACAATCGTGTGAGTCTTTCGCATAGCAACATTTTGCAAAAAGCTCATCAATGGGCGCATTTTCGTATGAGGAAGCATTTAGATGCTACTTTTCCTGGCACTTTGTTTCATATGTCGAAGAACGGTCAATTTTACTTGAACCCAACATAGGTTATTCCATTGAGGTCCGCATGTATGGATGTGCGGAGGGCGGCTTCAATATGGACGATCATGATGAATCCTCGTGATATTGAAATGAAGGACATTTCTAATGTCTTCTTTGATACGGTTTCGGGTGTGACAAACATGAGATGCCTAAATGCACAAAAAACCACGCATGAGCATCAAGATGAGGACAGAGCAATCAATCATGCTCTTCATGATGATGGTGGTCTTCTTGTGGACGGCGATGGTAGAGATGGCCGGATGAAGATCTCGTTGCCGGAGTTGCCGAAGCTAGGACCGGCAACACTGCAACTGGTTGGTTGTTGTCGCAGCTTCTACTACTAGATCAGGATGCCGAGATGCCAACGTCAATGTCAGCTGCGCCTAGTTCGCCGTCTTCGGCTAGGATGTCGAGGGTCACTTTGTATGTGCCAGTGAGAGGGCTTTATGATGTCACAGCCGATGGGGCATTCTGACGTGTATTGTCTTACTTTACTGCATAAAGGTTTACTTTACTGAATGTAGATTTTTGGGTTTATTCTCCTCCCTTTTGAATGCACATTGTGCAACGGAGACACCAGAACTCCAAACGACCGAGGGATTAGAGAAAATATCGCGGATGGAGTGAACAAATTTGGTTAACAGGTGGTAAGAGAAGATATGGCGATGGCAGCAGTAGCTTCTTCTTCTTCCTCTTCCTCGCCATTGTTGTTAGTTGCATCAGCTCAATATACCTCTGGAAGCTCTAGGGTTTCTTTACGGCTGCTGCTCCGAAGCTCATTGAAACCCGCATCGAACCGGTCTTTTCAGGCATGTAAAGTGCCATACATCGGTGTGAATGGAGGGGATTGCAAGGGAAGAAGGGGAGCAAAGAATTTTAAGAATTGCAAAGTGGCGGTGGTTGTTGCAGGCATTTTGCCGGTGGACCCCTGGGCACCGAACACCGATACGCAGAGCATTGCCTCGTCGCTCTTTGCTGCTTCGTTGTTCCCGTACTTAGGGTTTCTGTACCACATCCACAAGTCGGAGACAAGTCCCAAGATTACGCTCTTTGGATTCTACTTCCTGCTTGCCTTTGTTGGCGCCACAAGTAAGTATATCTCCTTTGTTCACTTTGCTTCTGGATCTTTTAATTTTTGCTTCTTCCTCCGCTTCCACTTAAAGTAGACGTGTGCTATTCGGATACCTTTCTCTCTGCACCCACTTCTCGTCGCGTAGGATATGAAACACGCAATTAGTGCGAGATAATTAGCAAAATTAAGTCGTGCCCACAGCCATTTGCCTCATAAGTTTCGGAGCTCGTATGAATATCTCGTGCTCATTATGTGGTCACATAGGTCCCCCCCAATTTATGTTGACTATGGAGTCTACAATGGTTGACATATTTTGAGTCCAATCCCTTTTACACACATGTCTTTTTGATATCCGCTCTTGGATCCCCACCTAACCACATACCACTCAAATCTAGGTGCCGGATTAAATCCACTTGGATTAAGTGCACTATTTGATCAAGGCCCATCTACCTTAATAGGACACTTTTAGCTATGCACCCACTTCAGTAGGCTATGAAACACGGAATTAGTGTGAGATGACTAGCATCCACATAATGCCCGTCGCCATTTTCCTCATAAGTTTTGGAGACACGAATCACTTCTGTGGAGAATCTCGAAATCGGATGCAACACTCATGCTGAATTTGAGTTTCTATCCTTAGACGAGGCCTCTTTCCAAGAACACTAATTCAAATTCAGCACAAATGCTGTCATTGGAATCAATATCCCCCACAGAACTCATTTGTTCAAACACGAATAAGTTCTATGGAGGATCTTGATTTCAGAGATGGTACTCGTGCTGAATTTGAGTTTGTGTTTCTGGAAGAGACCACTTTCTACTCTGAATTAAGCCACGAACCCCTTGTTGAGTTGCCCTAATTCTAGAATTGTTTCAGTTCCTCGGCTGTGTATTTGGAGCAATGGTTTGTTCACATTCAGTTATAGAAATTAAAATTGTTACTTTCTTTCCTGTAAAAAGGCTTGAGCAGAAAAATTGTAGGTGGACTACTTTGAAAGTTTCGACATATCTTCTGTGGAGAATTATGAATTCAGATAGACCACTCAGTGCTGAATTTGAATTTTTGTTCTTGGAAGAGAACACTTTCTACTCTGGATTGAAGCCACAAACACCTTGTTGGCTCTTAATTCTGGAATTGTTTCAATTCCTTTGCAATATCTGGAGCAATGGTTTGTTAACATTCAACTTGAAATTTTGTAAATTGCTTCCTTGTGAAATGGCTTGAGTAGAAAACTTGTAGGTGTGCTTGTTGATTCCGGAAGCTGTACTCTCCTACCCTTGCTTAAATCTCCAGAGTGTGCATTGATCAAGGTCTCTATAGCGTGATGACTCAATGATGTAACCCTAGGTAGTTCATCATCACTGTATGATCACATGACTTTTGTTTCGTCCATCAACAAATCACCTCCGAACAATATGTGAACATTCACAATTATCAATTATGTAGTAGTAATTCTTCTGTCTCCGGACTAATGGCATGGATATTATCTTGTGGGGATGGATGCATGGCCTTTCAACAATGGAGCAGTTCCTGCAGGCATTTACGGTGAGCCTTTATTCCCATTCTCATTTTGAACTTAAACCCTGGTTTCTACAATGCTTAAATTCAGCCCATTTCCATGCAGTGAACACACTTTACTAATTTGAATGAGTTGAATTCAACAGCCAAGCTGCACTATGGAACATCTCTGTCCAATGTGGATTGGCTGCATGGTGGTGCGGAGTCGTTGCTGACACTTACAAATCTCTTCATTGTCTTCGGGTTACGAAACGCATTGCAGAAGTCTTCAGAAGCCAAGGATGATGCTGCCTTACAAGAAGAGGAGAACGTCCCTCTCTCAAAGTAGCCAAAGATGTTAACCCATTATCCTCTTATACTTAAAATTCGTTGAAAATCTCAAGATCTTAATATTTAGAAGTCCAGAAGAGTTAGCAGATGTTGCAGCAATGATGATCACAACAGTTTCTGGGGGAAATGTACTTTTTGTATCGTATGCAAGCTCCTACATTTTTGCTATCATTGTACGAAGATGGTGGAAAAGCACACATCAAAATGGCTTTACAACAAATGCATGCTTTCAGTTCCCATTCTCCTCCCAACCTCAATTATTCCTTCGCCTTGCTCCATTTCACTGATTGCTTGCTCAATTCCCCTTGCAGGCTATACTAAATGTTGTATTTATTGTCACTAATTCTATTTGTCTTGTTCAATACCAATTGAAACCACCCATGTAATGTCACCAACACTAATTGTAAATCTAACATTATTTGTCATTTCTTCTAAAAAATTAAGGGTATCATAGATTTGCAATATTGCAATTATTGGCACTTACTAAATGATTTTTCATCCAATTTTAATCATCCATGACAATATTGGTTACATAATTGTTAGGATGCAGAATATGCCAAACTTTGTTTCAATAATTGGCATGAATTTCATTTTATTTCAATCATTCATGATAGTACATGTAAGCTTATTCAAAAGAAGTGTCATTAAAAAGGTTACCATAGTGACATAAAATACCATATGACACTAAATACAATATTTAGTGTACTACCTAGACTGATCATCGATTTGTTGTGTTCACAAAGTTCAATGAAGATATAAACATGTAAACTACACCGTTATGGTATTTAGTGTCACATGCATAATAGTGACCTTGTCCTATTTTGAGGCACATGCTAGGTTGCATTGATGATTAAAAATTCATCATAAGTGTCACCTCATGACACTTTGTGTTCAAGTGCGCTTACTAATATCATGAGTATGTTCAATAGTGTTATGAGGTGTATGCCTATGTTACACAATGGTCTACAAGTTGACTAAAGTGCACGCAAATGACACTTGGCATTAGTATGTTCAAGAATATCTTCCTCTTGCATACTCAAATGCAAACATGTGACACTTGCCATGAGTACGCTCCATAATATATCTTCCTCTTGCATCCTAAAATGCAAGGCTATCTTCTCCAATGTCCCAATGTGCGACTCTAAATATCATAATGTAGAAAAAAAAATTCACTTCAAAAAGTTACTTATGTTGACAAATAGAATCATATCGGAAATTAGCGGACATGACACTTTGAGACCTCTAGGCATCTAGTTTAGGCCCTTTGCAAATAGTGTACGTGACACTAAATATCATGAACAGTGTAGTGTTCTTTGGTGAGAAGAAATATGATATGTTAAACGGGAAATAGCCTTGATTATCTTCAATCTGATTGCAGGAAAGCAAGCAGTTTAATTCTTAGCCACTTATTCTTTGCATCATAATGTATCCAAAGGTGACCACACATCAATGAATGGGGAGAACCAAGCACTAGTCACAGATGAACCAGTTGAGTTTGAGAAATAACCGATCGATGTTCAACACTTCAGGATAATGACTGCTTAATTTAGATGGATCTATGGAATATACTTCAAATTAATACAGAAACCGAAAGGTCACAACATGTAACCAGTTGGACTTGGAAACACTAGGATTTTTACCGATTATGCCCAGAAAACTCTCCGCACACTGCAACACATCCTTGAAAGACTTCAATGATACAATCTAGTCTTGGTAGGGTTGTCACCCCAGATTTCAGAAAAGATCATATGTGATCATGTTTTGAAGCTGTCAAGTAATTACAAGTGTCCACAAAATCTCTATGATGTACACCTACAAATGCACCTATTTTGGAACCTATCTTGGACCTCATCACATACAGACTCAGTACTCAATGCAAAAATGTCACTTTAAGGAACATTTCAGTTCTTCCTTTAGGAACAATTTAAGAAGGATCTTCCAGTAAGGTGTACCACGTACACTGTGTATGCCTCATCTGAACACATGATAAAGAGCACCTTCCTTGTTGATGACCAATTTAACCAGCAATGAAGTTAGCTTTTTTATATTGCTGGCAGCCTCTTCTGCAATGATAATTATACCACAGTCCTTCTATAGGGAAATCTGATGCTATTAGAGTACCTACAATTATCACTAGCATAATTGCAGCTTACTGCACCTCAAATCATAGAGTCGTCATCGAAATCAGTCAGTGGTCAACTACCCCAATCTCTAGAGATAAAGATTATGCCACTTCTACTCTGACAATGTAATTGAAAATGGAGCACACTTTGTGCTTAAGTATCACTCTAAACTCCATTAGAGATAGGTTTCCTTCCCTATTTCAAAATGTAATACTAGATAGTCTCAAGTCTTTCTTCCAACTGGACCATCAAGTTGATATTAGCCTCTATCTTAACACCATCTTAAAATACTTCTAGTCCCATATGCCTTTTGGATCCTGGATTTTAAAATCAATGTCATTTCATCGTATAAAAAATGCCCTGCTTGTAAGGTTTTCCCTGTACCCCCACGAGACAGGGGGTGGGTAAACAGAAATTTAATTCTGGTGAGGATGTGTTATACAAGACAGACTACCCCATAGACAGAAAAATATGCAATTATAAGTTACATAAATAGTCTGGCAGCGACTAGTTTCTTCATACAAAAAACCTGAGAACCAGACCATCTGAATAGGATCAGGTGTTCCTGCACTTAACTTGGGACCTACCCATAATCTCTTCAACCAACCCCAACATCCTCTCATCTTCTTCACGTGTATTTAATTCTCCTTGACAATCAGTACAGTAGTTGGTTCCCTAGTACAAACCTACAAACCTGTGAAAGAAAGAAATTGACATACAACATTGGTGGCATTTTAAGCTACCCCCAAGGAGATAACTCTTGAAGCGAACCAACAAAAGAGCTTTCCACAAACTCCTGCTAAGTTATACACAAACTCAACCACCAGGTCATGGCTTCTTGGGAAGTAAGTTTGAGGCAGCCTCTTCCACTGTTTTTTTTTAGCAAGGCACAGCAGCTATGAGTGTTTCTTATTTCCAGGAATTATGATGCTATAGAGGTACATGCACAAGGAACACTTATACCCCTGCCAGCCTGCCAAAGAGTGAGTGATGATGATCACGGTTGCTCATGCAATGGCTCATTACAGTGTCTCACTGATGGTGCTCTTTTTGATGATGGGTTGTCAATAATATTTACAGCAACCATATGAGGGTGATTTTCTCACATCACCTATGTCTGGCCCTGGTTGCTGGTTCTGGTCGATACTCAGATCCCGGTTCAACATTCCCTTTGCGCATCATAGCACAAAACTCGTCATAGTTGATTCTACCGTCATTGTCTGTGTCAACCTCCCGGATGATTTCTTGAATGGTTTCCGGATCTCCCATTCCATTCTTCTCCATTGCCGTCTGGAGCTCTTCCATGGTGATGTAACCACTGTTATCCGCATCAAAATGCAGGAAGGCTGCAAAAAGATGGTCCTCCTTCTCCATCTTGTTCATGTGCATCGTCGCCGTGATGAACTCATTGAACTCAATTGTACCGTTGCCGTCCACATCTGCAGCTTCCATAAGCTTCTGGACATCAGATTCGTTCAGCCGCGACCCTTGCTTTTGCAACCCATTTTTTAACTCCTCGTACGTGATGGTGCCGCTGTTATCGACATCCATGGCCTTGAACATCTCCTTGAGGCCGATAATCTCGTCCTCAGACAAACTTTCTGCAATGACCTTGAGGGCTAGCTTCTTGAGCTTGTTGGCAGCTGAGAATTGCTTCAACCTGCTCAATACCGCATTGTCAAGTGGCTTGTCAGGTGCATCACCATCTTCCTTCATCCAGGGGTGATTCAAAACCTGTTGCGTCGTGAGTCGCTCTTTCGGGTCCTGTTTTAGCATCTTCTTCACTAAATCCTTCGCCCCTGCCGAAATTTTAGGCCATGGGTCGGTGTTAAAGTCGACTGTTCCGCGTAACACCGCGTCAAAGATACCCTGTTCAGTTTCCGCCCAAAACGGTGGAACTCCACACAAAAGAATGTACACAATCACACCTGCGCTCCACACATCAGCCTCAGGTCCGTAGCTCCGAAGCAAGACTTCAGGCGCAACATAGTATGCACTTCCTACAATATCCTTAAACACATCACCAGGCTTGAAGAACACCGAGAGCCCAAAGTCGGTGGCTTTCAGAGGCGCATTCTCCTCTTTGTTCGCTAGCAAAAAATTCTCCGGTTTCAGATCGCGATGAAACACGCCCAAATTGTGACACCTATGCACCACATTGACAATTGTTCTACACAACGCGGCCGCAGCTCGCTCACTGTAGTGACCCTTGGCGATGATGCGATCAAAAAGCTCCCCACCCGCACACAACTCCATAACCAAATGCACATGATGTTTGTCCTCGTACACTCCCTTCAGTTCCACAATGTTCTCAATCCCTGACAAGTGGTGCATGATTTGGACCTCCCGCTTCACGTCCTCAATGTCCTCCTTACACGTCAACTTCCGCTTTGCAATCGATTTGCATGCATAAAGCTCCCCTGTCTTGTTATGCGTGCACAAATATGTCACACCAAACTGCCCCCGCCCAAGCTCCTTCGATAATGTGTATGTTTGTCGCACATCTGTCAATGGTTTTCCAAGAACCGGGGGCTGTGCAGGCACCCCTCGGGGTTTTGCAACAGTTTGCGGTGGCACTGGCCTTGGCAAATCGCTCTTGGCATGAGAGGCATGGTGGCTGCTGTTGTGGTTATGTTGTTGTGAAGACGGTGGAGCTGAGTGAGGCTGGTACGGTGGCTGCTGATAAGCTTGCGGCTGATATGCTTGCTGTTGGTAGGGCTGCGGTTGGTATGCCTGTTGTTGATATGCTTGTTGTTGTTGTTGATGCGGCTGTTGCCGCCCACTGGGTTGCATGTTGGAACTCTCACCCTTCCTTCCCCCGCCACGGCCCTTAATGCTCTTGTTTCCCATAATTGATCCAAACTATGGTAGCCTTCTTCACTCCCAGTAACCAAAACAGTTACTTACTACAAGGGGTTACTTGCATTTCTAATTATTGCATCCCAGAAAATCTCAATTGCTTCGTTACATTAACAACAACACCAGAAGACTATTCTCAAATCAGAAAGATGCTCTCAAGGATGAAGGCTCAGCCACACAGAGCTTGAGCTCAAGCTCAAGCTGGTAAGTTTAGTGGGCCAATGTAAAAGAATATGAGCCTTTGTATGTGTCAAAGATGGTGGAGCTTGGTTCCTTCTTATTTTGGATTTACTTTCAAGTTCAAGCCAGAACTTGAACTTGTAATCATTGGAGTTGACATGACTACGAGTTCAAGTTCCAGCTTGAACTTGAAAGCCAATCCAAAATAAGTGGGGAGCAACCTTGAGGCAAAGTACCACCATCTTAGGCACATGTAAGGGCTAAAGTCTTTTGCCTTGGCCCACCAAACTTGCAAGCTTGAGCTTGAGTTCAAGTTGTCTGAGGAAACCCCGCCATGGCCATTAATGCTCTTGTTTCCCATCATTGATCCAAAGTAGATAGCCTTCTTCACTACCAGTTATCAAAAGAGTCACTTCATACAAGGTGCTGCATTCTAATCAAGGCATCCTAGAACCCTCAATGCTTGATTACGTTCAACAAAAGAAGATTCCAGGATCCCAGCAAATTGAAACAAATGCTCTCAAGGTTGCTCCACAACAAAGTTTCAGAAACAAGAAGAAAGAGATGATACAAGTTTAGAATTTTCACCAGAATGAAGTCCTCCAATGCAGGATGATTGGTGCCAGTGTTGCTAGAAGGAAGACACGGTCACTCGTCACTTGAGTAGATGGTTCCAAAGGACCTGCAAACAAAGGGAGGAAGAAAGGAAATGCATGAATGTCGACTGATTGACAAAAACAGGAAAAGTCAACACAGTGCCAATGTGAAGAGGTTACAAAGAGTGGCTTCATTCATTCCAAGAAAGATTCCTTGCAGCAATGGCATCCATGATCTAGAACTGGATGGCAGCCAGCACTTCTACACTACATATATAGCACAAGTCAAAACCCAAAGTAAAACAAAAGCCAGTATAATCAAATGATCAATATCTGGTAGACTCTGACATCTCGCACTTACATCTCACACTCACATCTCGCACTTCTAAAAGAACACAGTTAAGAACACAAAACGGTTCTGATCTGCAGGTCATTCTAATACATAAGCTGAGAAATTGTTTTACTCGCAAAATGTTGAAAACAATGTCGATACCACAACCTAGCATTATATGCTGAACACCAGATTCTACCTGACACAGCAAGTAGACCTACCAAATGAAGTGCTTCAAAGTGTATCATAACTGAAAACGCAGTCATTCCAAAGTATCCCTTCCTCCACAAGATGGGGAAGAAGTACACCAGAAGACTAGAAAAAATTTGCAGTTTAGGAACAAAGAATCACATATACTGAAAAACCTCTTGTACTTGCTACTGTCATCACAGAATGAGGCCTAGATCCTTACCAGATTGCGCCTATGTATGCTTCGAGAAGTTTTTTCGTGTAACAGCAATGTCTGCCTTCTCCCTGCACGCATATCCAAGAGCATGAGTTGAGAAATGGTAGGCAGAAATGTAACATGCCAAATAGACAAATTCAATAACCAGCAAGAGGTGACCTAGCCAAAACAAAAGCAAGCACATGATGGTGGACCTAGAACTAACAAAAAGGCTTGATTCTAAAACAAGCATGTTACACTGAGGTCTCTACTGGCTAATAAACCTCTTTTTTGGAACGGTGGTCGACAGCCATCTTCCTACCGACAGACTAAACATACTTGTACCGACAAACACCCCAACTCTAACATGACCCACAAAAAGTACTGACAAAAAGTGTACAATGCAATTTATGGGCAAACCCAGAGACTTGGAATTCCAACATAACCCATCGCACAAGAAGCTCAAGTAACCTCATCTGAATTCACTGAAAGGAACCTCATCATGTATACGAGGCTGGGTCATCATACAGATTGCACACCATATCCTAAACAAATAAGAATTGAAAAGGAGAGAGAACAGCAATTCCCTGCTCTAGCTGCCCATCTTAAAGTCACTAAAAGCGCAAGAAAGTACTCGGCCGGCCAACATTCCGTAGCCTAACCCCACAACACCCCATCCTACACATTCATCCCACCGTGGAATCTCACCATCCCTTCCACAGCAATGGACAACATCAAACCTACAAGGCAATTCCAGAGCAAAGGCTCAGAAATTTGTAACACCAAAAGATTCTCATCACTGACACCCGAGGCCGGCATGTCCACACATGATGATTGTTGCAAATGGTGTTGGCATCATGTTTTGTAAGTTGAGAGGCATGTAGAAAAACCTTGAGGAGCTTCCGGAAGTTGAGAGATTCTAAGTTTAGAGCGACGTGCACAAGTGCTCCAGGTCGAGCTGCAACTGATAATCCTGCAAAGTCTTGTGTGTCTGTCTGCAAACCCTAAAACCTCGCTCCAAGCCTTGTGCCAGAGAAGCCAGAAAGAAAGAGAAACCTTTCTATGTAGCTTCTAGGAAGTTGACAAATGTGGCACATTCCCAAAAATATCATTTGGTTTTTGGGGGGGGTTGAAACCGGCGGATCGTGTGGAGGTCGTTGGAACTGGTCGAGTGTCTCGCCATAGGCTTGAGGTTCTCGACTTTGATACCTTTAACATTGTTACGGTTCCAAAACTAATAAGTACATCTGTTAGTTTGGCATGTGCATAGGAATTACGATTTGTCAAAATTTATAGGCTATGAGTCGTTATTCAACCTCAGTTAAGACTTTCTTTCTTTTTTTTGAGACAGAAGGCCGACAGGCCAACGCCAAAGCACAGGAGGTAGTTGGCCACCTGGCAAGTTTTCCGTCAGGTAGAGAGGAGATTTCACAGCCGGGATTCGAACCGCCAACCTCTTCCTTGAGATTTGGGTATCCCTCCACCATCACCCGGTAGTTTAGGGTCCCTCAGTTAAGACTTTCATGGACCCGGAATGTGTATGAGAAAATGCTGAGAACCTGGCAATTGTCTCCCTATTGTTATTGGAAAGAGAATTGGCCCAGGTAGCTGGAAATGTTACGTATTATAGTTGTTTGCAAAAATTAAAACATTCCTTGAAAGTTGATTTTTTTGTGACGGATTCTCCATAACATTATTCAGACCCATGACAATGCTCTGTGGGACTGACAATATTCCAAGGAATATTCTCCACCTTCATATTGAATGTGAAAATACCGGGAATATTCCATATAATACTTTCAGTCCCACAGAACATTGTCATGGGTCTGAATAATGTTATGTCCCAGTAAGAGCTTGGTAAAAGCCTTCTTTTGTCAAAGCCTTGTTTTGAAACACATGTATACTCCTTGGACCTCCTCTTTAAATCTAAAAAAAATTGAGAGAATTTTTAGGATCTAAATCATGGTCTGACCCGTGGGGCATCCCACCCTACATCATGTCTCGGCCTATGCAAAGCTAGCTTGGCCCACCAATCCTAGTATGAGAAAAAGAAAGTTGGTTATTATATCCCAACCTCACTCTTTTAGTAAACTTGGTTCAAGCCTAAATAAAATATGGATCACTTTATGCAAAAGCTATTCATACTTACTTTTTAGCCAACTCGCCCAGAGTTTGATCCAAAGAGTTTAAGGTCAAGTCAATTGTATATGTTGTATACTATGTGCATATGATCTTGTGTGGAGTTCAAATTGATGTGTCATGTTAATTAGATCCCCCCCATGACTTGTCGTATAGCTAGCAACGAGTGTTTGATCATATCACCTTCTTTGGTTGCCACCCAGTGATTACAATATCATTTACGTGGGGCGATGATTAGTATTGTGAACCACGCTAAATTGTATGTTTAGTGTAGTTGATTCTAGCAAGTTGGCAGTGTGATATCATGTGTCTTACTTCACAACATATTTTACTAATATTTAGCTTGGCCCATGCACGTGATAACCATACTACATTGTGGTAGATACATGAACGCGTATGTGGATAGCTAGGTAAATAGGTGGGCGGGCGTGTTTGAAGGTCGATAGCTAAGTAGGTCACCATATATCACTTGCTCGGTCCCCATGTCTCACGTGCCTAGGCAAACCCTACACTCCTTGTATACACTATTTGTCTATTGGCCATACAAGAGTTGGGAATGCAACAACGTGAACAAGAGTTAGCATGTCTTGCCTTGATTTTGGGTTTCCCTCGATGTAAGGTGTAACGCCCACCCTTTTGATAGGTTGGTTCTTGAAGAGAGAGAGAGAGAGAGAGAGAGAGAGCATTATCGTCTAAGGCATACAATCCATATTTAGTTAATTTTCTTATTATAACACGTATATTTGAGTGGGACGTGGTTTGGTGTGGTTCCAAAAACATATACCAAAAAAATCATGTGCTTCAAAGAGATTGGACTGCGTGCTCAAAATATGATAACATTCTAGGCTCAAGGGTCCAATTAATTGGGGGGAAGCAAGGAACCTATATGATCATTTAATGAGCATGAACATCTTCACTTTGATAATGAATAAGATATTCATGTGAGTTCTATATTTTACGAGGAAAGTGGTTATGACGTCAATTTGGATTTGTTAACCATCTTGTACTAATCATGTCTTTCATATCTTAGAAGAAGTGGGTTAGTTGGAAAAGTAATCATTTAAGACCCATCCACCTAACATAAGAAGATTCATGGAAGCCAAGAGAGATCTTGATAAATTTTAAAGATAGATTACAGTATTATTACCATCTACATTATTTTTTCTTCCACGATCTTTTCCAACCAACACTCACTATACACTTTAGTCCAAATGTGCAATGTGCCATGCATGATATACGTTAATTATTTACCATTTGCAATGATAGATTCCCCACAAATGCCATGACCCCAGAAATAGACAAATATGGCATTGTCTATTCACTACTAAACCAACAAGGTTGGAAAGTGCTTCCGCCCACCATCATTACTTGGGCATAAGAGGAACCATACATACCCCAACCATTAGAAGCCTCCAGAACCTCTGAGATCCCATCCTCAAAATCCACAAACAAATGTAGACGTTCTCACAAATTGCCATACAATGCCTAACCCTTGTCATACTAACAAAAGAATACATATAAAGAAACAAGCTCCGGTCCCACTTGATTGAGAACTTACTAAGGGCCACTTCACACGTGAGCCAAGAGCCGTGACCTTGTAATGGTGAGGACCCTTGATTCTCATCTAAAGGCCGTACCATGGGTGTTGGGAAAGCCATCATATGTAGTCACGGGCCCTCAAGCATAGTGTGAAGTGAGAATGGACCATGTTGCGGGACCCTTGCATATTTTGTTGGCGGAAAAAGAGGGGAGGATTTGGTTTAATATAATATGTCTCAAACTTTATCAATTTAAGAGAATTACTTGGTGGTGTTTGTCTGTCCTAGAATATGTTTTGGAATTTGCCCTGAAATTTGTCCTAAAATCTATCATGCTGGAAAAAATATTAAAAAAGTCATGGTCTCCCGGAATTTGCGTCATGCCCACCTCTTGGAGGTGGGCTTGACACAAATTCCGGTAGACCATGCACCCTTATCCATAACCTGCCATGTAGGACTCCATGTAGACTTTTCATCCACAAGCTTTTCTTTGGGACTTTAGGCCTTCACCTCCTAGTGTGAAGTGAACTTGGACCGTCTCCGCCTTTTCGACCAATGAGAGCTCTTACATTGCCATGGTCAGGGGCCTTCAACCTTGTGTGTGAAGTGGCCCTAACACTTAAACTCTTTGTACACAATATATAACTAACACCAACCACAATCCACCTATGACATAGGAGCTAAGCCACCTCCACGTCCCATGACCATACACGACCATGGGTAGGGACGGTGAACAGACATTGCATGTCAATGTATTATACATTGACATTCCTTTTTCTTTCTTATATTTGATAATTTCCAATTCATTACACACCTTCCAACCCATGTGGATTGGTGCCATTTACAATCAAATACAACAAAGGTACCTATTCCCTTTTGCAATCCCCTGAGATTAACTAAGAAATAGTATGAAGGTATGTGGTCTTGTATTTCAGGCATTTCCAACTTTATAGGCAATTACACCTATTAAATCAGATCGGAAATTGTCTCATCCACTTAGCAATTGTGAATCATGCAAATTGTCTATTCGAGTTTGAGAATCAAACTTGAAATGCAAAAGTTATAAGAGGTCAAAAGTTTACTATCTTTCTTGTTCATTGATTACATAGGCCCTCCAATTGTTGACCATTGTCATTACATTGTCGTCCATATTTTGAGCACCTATTCCAACCTCATTGCAACACATGTATGTTTGGTGTCTACTCATAACTACAAGCCTTGCCATATACCACTCAACTATACCTAAAAAGAACGACCACACATAAGGACCATGTACCTTATTTTTGTGCGAGCAAGGGCTAGGAGTTTGCGGTGTCTATGTAAGCTCATCCCGTTGGGAAGGTGAACATGCGGTGAACTAATATATGACCACTAAAAACATGTTGATTCTAGAATTTGTAAAGATCATGGTGCACTAACTTGCCAACCTTTGCACATAATTGTGCCAAGGCATCTTTCTAGCATGCATTGCATTGCAATTAATGAATCACGTGGTGTAATACACATCTCCTTGTGTGTTCTACAACATTAAGAACCCCCTTGGGCTAAAACCCCGAAGGTTGATTTATTTCAATGAGAAAAGGAGCATGTGTTGGTGCATTCCCCTACAATTGTTCACTCAATTTCACTTTACAACATGCTCTAGATTGAGAGCTCAAAATTAGGGGCACTTCACACTATGGCCGAAGATCGAGAGGCCGTTGATTTCCACCAATCATATTGCAAGAAACCAAGAGTTCAGCCTCTCGACCCTTCACACTAAGGCCAAAGTCCAAAGGCCTTCGCAATTTAAAATGATTACTTTTTGAAGAAGGCGACGGACTCTCGAAGGAAGTTTGGGTCGGATAGGAATGGAAACCCAAACTATGGTCGAGAGGCCGTCGATTTTTTTCCATAAAAAAAATCAATCATTGACAAGATCTTGGCCGTTAGATTGGAGTGGTTGTTTTGGGCAAGGAATAAAGTGAGATGCTCCTTTGGGTTTGGACTTTTGGGCTTGGCCTTTGGAGGCTTCACACTATGCTCGGCCAAAGTCTCCAATTACTATATTTTATTGGCTATTTTCAGCCCATTTCTTTGGACTCTCAACAAAGCTTGGCCACTCAATCCCACGGCCATAGTGTGAAGCGGGCCTTAATGTTGGGGTTTGTAGTGCTTACATGGCGCCTAACGGTAAACTTTATGACAAATTCTTGGTCGGTTTGAGCTCTCGTTTTTGTGGGCCCATGCTAATGGCTTTCTAAGCATTCTTTGGTACCTATGTCATGACATCGGCTTTGTAAAGATCATTTGCCCCATGATAGTTCACTTTATACTCAGGGTTGCTTCACACTATGGCCGTCCAAGTCGAGAGGCCGTGGGATTGAATGGCCAACCTTCTTTTCTTTTCTTTTTTTGGGCACAAATTGAAAAATCAGTCGTAAGAATGGTAAACTTTGGTGAGAGTCCAAAGAAATGGGCTAAAATTAGTCAATAAAACATAGGAATTGGAGCCTTCAACTGGGCATAGTGCGAAGCCTCCAAAGGCCAAAGTTAGCACTTTGTGCACGTCGTCTCCGTCTTCAGGAGTCACCTGAGCATCAGGGTCGCCACCGCTACTTGTTCTTCCTCTAAGGTACCAAGTACCACAGCCTCTGAGAAGTTCAGTTTTGTTTCTAATTCCAAAATCACATGAATGTTATTCATGTAAGTGTTACAAATTGTCTATACTACCCTGGACAAGTGTTAAAGTGTTACACCACACGAGTGTTACAAATTTCCTTGCTTTGAAGTTTTAACAAATATAAAGGGTGGACTTTAGAGAGATATGCAAATCCACCCATCCTTCCAACAACAACCCCCCCCCCTCAAAATACCCAACTACATTAAATATTGTATTTAGCATCATATGGTATTTTATGGCATTGTGGTATTGTAATGAATGGTTGAGATTTGGATGAAAGCCATGCCAATTAGTGAAACAAAGTTTGGTGTATTATGCATCCTAATATCTTTGTCACGAAATATTGTCATGGATGATTGAAATTTGGATAAAAAAACCACTCAGTAAGTGAGGATAATTGCAACACTGTAAATTTATAAAGCCCAAATGTTTTTACAAAGAACGACAAATCATGTTAGGTTCCCATTTAGTGTTGGTGACAGTACACGGGTGGTTTACAATTAGTGTTGATGAAAACAAATAGAATCGGTGACACTAAATACAATATTTAGTGTAGTCAGGTTTGCCCCGACCTTTCATAGTAGGTATGTGGTTTTCATAGTATTAAACTCATGTTAGCATTATGTGAGCAATATAAGTAGTCATAACATTATTCAGATCCATAACAATGTTATGTGGGACTGACAATATTCCTGAATATTCCCATAATCAGATTGAATATGAGAATATTTCGTGGAATATTGTCAGTCCCACAAAACATTGTTATGGATTTGAATAATGTTATCGTTGACGATTTAGCTATGACAATACTAATATTTATGTTAACCTAGGTAGAGTATAAGTGACGATACTAGATCTCAAAAAACCACTCCATAGTTATCACCGGTGTGAATAACAATGTTGCATCATTTTTGAGTTTGTCCAAGTCCATATCTAATCCCAAACTGGGCATTACAAAAAACTAGAGGTATCATACCCTTTTGGTAACATTATAGATACTCAAATGGTATTAAAATAGACGATACCAGACTAAGACAAGCAAGATAACTCCATTTGCTACACTTGAGTGTTAAAGTCTCTAACCTTTGAAGGCTCACTACTACATTGATTATCCCAATTAGGGTGACTTTCTATGTAGGTTGCTCAATCACCATATTCTAGTGTGAATAAGGACAAACCCGTTCAAATGTAGAGGAAATCCAATGGGGTAGGGTTTGTATGTGCCAAACTAGCTACTCCCATCTTCTCATATCCGGGTCCACCTACTAACCTCATGTTCCAAGTTAAACCTCCTCCTTTTTCTAAAAATTGATCTTCAAAACCTTCGGCGACCGGCACTTGTAGGTTGAAGATTCTTTAGCGAACGCATGGAAGTCTAGCGGCCCGTGTCCACAACCCTCCACATTATAGTGGACCGCCAGAATGTGGTTGGATAGTGGCTTGCGCCTAAGTACATGCAAACACCTCCAACCCACTATTTTCTAGAATCTAGTGGACGAGCGGCCTACATGAAAACTCACCCTTACTCACAAGCTCAATTTTTACTAATAAAAGTTCAATAGGTTTGTTCGGACATTATAGAACATAAATGACTTTGCTTGATAAAACATTACATTCTCATTAAATAGTTATAGCACCGCGTAACTACGAATAATAGCACGCACGAATTGGGATACTCAATCATACTAGATGGGGGTTGGGACGAAACAATCCGTACACTGGTTCCTTGGAGGCAAGGGTTTAGACATCCAACAAGGAACGAGTGTATGGGTTGGTTCGCCCAAATCCTAGATGGGCGGATCGGAATGGGTGATGGCCCATTCGATAGGTCTGAAGGAGCATTTCAAAAGCAGTTGTTGAATTGCTTCATTAGCTAAGACTCGACTCTTGACTTTAAGCAGTTCTTTGTGTAATCTTCCATTCAAGGCTTTCATAACATTATTCAGACCCATGCAGTGTCCCCGGAATACTGTCAGTCCCACAGAACACTGCATGGGTCTGAATAATGTTATGTTCTTTACAGTATTTAGAGCATTACTTTAATGAGCTATACCTTCACTACAAGGTATTTGAGGAAAAACCTTCTAAGGTAGAAATACCATAACCCGTGAAAATAAGGTGATTCGCATTGAAGATATGGTCTTACAATCATGAGATAATTTTCCAAGATAGACGAGAAGGATTCATGAAGAATGCAAGTTGTTTCATATTTTTCTGCCATGTACAAAAAATGCTACAATTTTTCAAAGTGGAAAGTTGTCAAACCCCCCTACTCGTTCACTAGATTCTCCCTACACCGAACACGGTAATCCGCATTTCCATACAGAACATCACCTAAATCGGTTACCTCATGAGTACATTAACACTTGCCTCCCATTGGCTACACTAAGTGTACACGCATTGAAGTTGCCATCCTCGCCATGATCGGTTTCGGAAATGGCACTTCACTATTATGACGGCGGTCTAGTGCACGGGTAGAGGGTGGTTAACTGGTTTGGGCATTTCTACCTTATGTGTTTGAGATGATTGGGGCCGGTTCACATGGGACCCCAAGTCCCAACTTTTGAGCTCAAGAAAACGTGAAAATACGGTTAATTATCATTGAAGTCGGATCTTGATTATTTTATGCACAAATATTTGCGGGACTTGTGTTGAGAGTTGAGCCTAGCTTTTTGCTCGACGCAACTCTCAACACAAGTCCCAAGCCTCACCTCCAAAAAACGTTCCCATGTAGGGATCCACGTCATACTTGGGACTTAGGACTTGGGACTTAGGACTTGGGACTCTGCAATGTCTAAGGAGATTTTTTGGCATAATTAGTCAAGATCCCGTAGAGTTTCCAATATCAACTAGATACATGTTGACCTCTTTCAATTTTTTCTTATTAAGTTGAGGAATATGTTATAAATTCCTCTAAATGGAACGGTAAATTTCCTAAGGTCTTGAATTTGGACCGATAATTTCTCAAACTCAACCGGTTCATTTGGAACTAGCGGTTGGTTCTCCTCGTTCATTGGGACTTGTGTGAACCGGCCCCAAGTTAGAGTTATTTGTAAAGTTCCCCAAAGAGCCTTAAAGAGGGATAGAATTGTAGGTTTGACCCTTCTTTTAGAAACCTTTCTATTAAGAGCTTGTTAGCTTGTCGTGTATCGGAGCTTATTTTGAAAGTTTGGTGAAACTTTTATGACTTCTTTTCGCACCTCATAAAAGTTTGAGAGAATTTTAGGATCTAAAATAGGGTATGCACATGGAACCCACTATCATCCTCAATCCCAAATCGCCCTATGCAAGGCTAGCTTGGCCCACCCATCCTAGTAGGACAAACTAGAAAGCCGGTTTTTAATAGCCCAACATCACTCTTTGTGTATGGTAATTTTAAGCATTAAGAAAACTTGGGCGACTTTGTGTTGATTCTCATAAATTGAGGGTTTGGACTAAAGCCATGGTTTCATTTGCTTTACTTTACGCATAACTCTACTACCTCACAAGTTCCTTTATGTATTTACAATTAGCAAGACCAATAATCTCAAGTGTGAACAAGATTCAATCTTACCTAACAACTAAGAAGTTGCCAATATATAAAATATGTTGTGGATGTGTCAAGTAAGGTAAGCGGGTCTTAAATGGACATTTTTTCTCTACACACTCACTTCTAGTAGGATATGAACATGCAATTAGTGCGAGGTGAGATGATTAGCAATTTCAAATCATGTCGTAGCCACTTTCCTCATCATTTTTGGAGTTCTTATCAATATCCTATTAATTGTTAAAGTGAAGAATTGAGTTATTAAGTGATCATATAGGTCCCCCCAAATTATGTTGATTGTTGCGTTTAGAACGGCTAGCAAATTTTGAACATGTAGTCCAACCAAATTTTCAATAGGTGTCTTCTTGATGCCCATCTTTAGATTCGCATTGAACTATATACCACTCAAGTATAAGAGTTTGTTTAAGTTCAAACACCGAGTTAGGCACATCTACCTTATGTCAAGTTGGCCTGTTATTCTAAACATCTAAATCAATTCACAACTTGCATTATATAACTAAATTTTCATAACACATTATGTGGACATGAGAGTAAGCCACAATTTGTCTTGGGAGAATTCCCTTTCAAATCCTTTCCCCATCCAAATTCAACATTGTAATAATGACACATGAATATAACATTATTAAGTAGTGTGCGTTCATTCATGTGGGCCCCGAGAATATAACCATGGGATGCCACGGCTAGCATAGCTAGTCTATATCTACACTAGCTACAACATCCCATGGTTATATTCATGAGGCCCACATGAATGAACACACATTGCTTAATAATGTTATGAAGGGAGTTACACTCTGAAAGCATGTCACCTACCATTGTGTCTTGATTTAGAAAGAGAATTGTGCAAGGTTCATGAGTATTGGCATGTTGTGCAAGGGCCACTTTACATACGAGCCAATGCCTGCGACCATGTAAATGTGAGGGCTTGTGATTCTCACCCAAACACTAACATGATATGCTGGAATTTGCATCAGGCCTACCTCTTGGAGGTGGGTCTGATGCAAATTCCAACAAAATATGGGCCCTTAAGCCTTCACCTTCTAGTGTGAAATGAACTTGGATGGTCTAGGCCTTTTTGACCAATGAGAGATCTTAGATACAATGGTCACTGGCCTTTAGTCTCATGTGTGAAGTGGCCCTAAAAAAAACAAAAAAAAAACACATACTAAATCCTCAAAGAAGTTAGTGCAATCAAAATCATTGAATTTGGACATCATGTGATCTAGCATATAAAACTTGAAAGTCAATATCATAACATTATTCAACCATGTGGGTCGGTGCCATGACCTTGGAATATGTCAATTATATTCCATGGGCCCTCGAACAAATTGGGAATATTCATTTACTATTCATACATTCAAGCTAAATTTGAAAATGTGGGTGCAATTCTACTCTTGGCATTATGCGCTGGAAATATTGTCCATCCCAAGAATATTCACAAGAAACAATGTTCATCCCATTATTATTCCATGTAATTACTATTAATACAACCAATGTCGTTGAAAATACTGACACTATTTACAATATTCTTACTATTCAAATCGGAAGTATTCATTATTCGTCTAGCATCAGTTTCTTCCTATTTTCTAAGTTTCTTCCCATGAAGGTAAGATAGTGGAGGTCCATGTCAGATGCTAAATATAGAATGTAACAAAACCATGTAATTGAATAATGTTATGATGCTCAATGATAGCACATGGTTACATATGTGCTTTGTAGGCCCCCTGTGAGGCCAAACCCCCCACCCTTAAGCGTCCGTAGTCCGAGTAGTGGGTTTGGGCTCACATTCCTCCGCGGTATTGGATTTGGACTTGGATGAGTCCATAGTGCAAGGTTCACCCTTCAAGTGGTCTTGGATTTAACTTTGGTCTTTGCTTCCTTTGTCTTGCCATCGCGAGAGTGCTCCACATTCTCCATTAATTTGTGCACGTGGTTTATTTTTAAAGAGAGGATGCAAGTGTTAAAAAACACTATTCTCTATAGTCAATCTCAAATACATTTACTTGTGAAAGCCACACATAACACTAACTAGCATAATGTAACTAACTACTTGTCTATGAGCTAATTAAGTAGGCTATCTACTAAGCTCCTTCATGAACCCATCTCTTTACTTTCTAATTACATAAACCTAGCTCCTTCATAAACCCAACTCCTTCATGAACCCAACTCCTTAGCTTCTAACTAAATAAACCCAACTCCTTCATAAACCCAGCTTCTTAGCTTCTAACTAAACAAACCCAGCTCCTTTATAAACCCAGCTCCTTCATGAACCCAGCTCCTTAGCTTCTAACTAAACAAACCCAGCTCCTTTATAAACCCAGCTCCTTCATAAACCCAGCTCCTTCATAAACCCAACTTCTTAGCTTCTAACTAAACAAACCCAGCTCCTTTATAAACCCAGCTCCTTCATGAACCCAGCTCCTTAGCTTCTAACTAAACAAACCCAGGTCCTTCATAAACCCAGCTCTTTACTTTCTAACTAAACAAACCCAGCTCCTTCATAAACCCAGCTCCTTCATGAACCCAGCTCCTTAGCTTCTAACTAAACAAACCCAGCTCCTTTATAAACCCAGCTCCTTCATAAACCCACAACTTTGTAGTTGTAATTCCCAACTACCTCACTAATTATTCAAGCCCGTAACTAATCTTCCTACCTAATTTTCCTAATTCTACTAACAACCCCTTTCTAATCACACAATTCTTCTCTAATCCTAAAATCCTAAAATCCTAGAGAGGAGAGGGGGAGAGAGAATTTCCTAACTTCACTAAGACTAACTAATCCACACAAGTATATTTTTGCACTCATCACAACATCAAGTGCTCAACTCTTAAACATGGAACTTGCAACCACGTGTATTCAAAACATGAACTTTAAGTACCACAAATTGGAATCATGAATTAACTTTAAAATCCTCCACGTCAACACTAATTCTACCAAGAGGTCAAGCCCTCTTCAAGGCTAACAAGCCTTGGCTCTCAAACTAAAAACTAAGCACACACATGTGCTCCAATATGGCTTCCCACACCCACACTTATAACTCGTGGGGTGCCTTGGAGCACAAAGGAAAGAGAGGATGAGTGAGGGAAGAATGAGGGATTATATAGTAAGCTTGAGGGGGTGAGCACCCTCAAGGCTCACGATAAGCCCTTGAGATTTCCTCCTACTTAGTAGGCGCCAATCCTATCTTCTAAGCCTTCCTCCCTCAAATGATCAACAAGGATCCTAATTCGAACATTTAACTAGCCTTGGCTTTCTACCTACCACACTTTACCAAACTTGGGATGCTTCAACCCAAACTTAGCCTCCTTCGCTTTCCGCCGCCATAACTTTCTCCCCTTACTTTCCCAAATCGTTGCTCACCACTTAATTCAAACCACGATGCTTAACTCGTGATTTGATTGGTGCTTTGAGAATTTGCTTATCCTCCACCTTGCATTCTTCCTTGGACCTTCCCCATTAAGTGGCCATGATGAGGTGGTCCACTTGTGCGCTCCATGTGATCCTCCATTCATCCCAATTCGAATGCACTTGCCTCTTGAGTCACTTTGGTTGTCTCCATCCATTTGTACTAGCCTACTCACTAACTACTCAATCCAAGTTCTCCTTACCTATCCTCATTCACTCAAATCCTTCCGAAGGTAAAAACACAATAACAACTCACATCCTAGCCTCTTACAACATGGTACTTCTAAGACTAATATTTCACTCTTTTTATATTTTTGTGAAGTAACATGCTACTTCAAAGTGCATCAACTAACGTTTCAAGGGTCTAAGACTAAATGTGGGCACCCTTTTGGGCTCACATAATTGGCGACCATCGGGGGATGAATCCAAACATCTCTTGCTCCAAGGGTAAGTTGCCTAGTCAAGCTCGGTACTCCTTACATCTACTTCCCGATGTACGGGTAGGAAAGAGCTCACCATTCAACGTTTCCAATTGAATTGAATTATTAGGAAAGACCTCATAGACAAGGTAAGGTCCTAACCATATTGCATCGAATTTCGCCGGAAATTCAAGCTTTCGTGCGTCTTGAATCATGACCATCATTCCCGGTGTTAGGGCCCTTCTCTTATGTCGTTTGTCGAAAGTAATCTTTCTCCTTCTTTGGATTGCCTCAATATGTTGAGCCGCCATTCTCCTCCCTTCGTCAAGTGCTTCCAAATCGGTTAGTCGATTTCGTAAGGATTGACTTTCGGTAAGTCTCGTACTCACGGCCACCCTAAGTGACTCGACTTCATATTCGATTGGTAGTGTCGCTTCAAGACCATAGACTAAGGAAAATGGTGTAGCACGCGTAGTTACCTTATAGGTTGTACGGTATGCCCAAAGTGCCGCCGTTAGTTTCGTATCCCAATCCCGCTTCGAGTCTATAACCGTCTTGCGTAGTATACTCACCAAAATTCCGTTAACCCTTTCCGTTTGTCCATTGGTTTGTGGGTGGTAGGGAGTAGTCTTCCGGTGATCAATTTTAAATTTCTCTGTCATCTCTCGAATCAAGTCATTCAAAAAGTGAGTACCCCTATCGCTTACTAGGATCTTCGGCACCCCGAACCGCGAAATTATGTTTTCGTACATAAATGTTGCCGCGTGTTCCGCCGTGTCGGTCTTCACCGCTTTGGCTTCCGCCCACTTGGTGAGGTACTCGGTTGCCACCACAATATATTTCATTCCTTTTGAAGATTGGGGATGGACCTCACCCACATAGTCGATGCCCCATTTTTCGAAAGGAATTAAGGGTAATGATACATGTAAAGGCATCTCCATTCTAAGGTCGTTTCGGGCATACCGTTGGCAAGCGTCGCATTTCCTTACATAGTCATGGGCGTCCTTAAATAGTGTAGGCCAAAAGTAGCCCGCTCTAAGTATTTTTTGCCCGGTGAGTTGACCCGAGAAGTGACCGCCGCAAGCGCTATCGTGGCAAGCGATTAAAATCGCTTCAACCTCCGTTTTTGACACGCATCGTCGTAAAATACCATCGGACCCCCTTCTAAACAACCTATGGCCCACTACAACAAATTGCCTACTATTTACCCTCACCTTCCTTCTCTCTTCTTTTGTCCACTCTTTGGGCAACTTGTGGGTTGTTAGAAATTCCACTATGCCCGCATACCACTCCGGTGTAGAAGTGACCACAAAGAGGCTATCATCTACTAACATATCATTTACCGGATTTTTTCCTATCTCCTCCGACAACCTAGACAAGTGGTCCGCTTGTAAATGCATACGACCCGGTTTATATTCCACCGTGTAGTCGAATTCTTCTAATAACAAAACCCACCTAGCTAACCTACCACTTAACTCCGCCTTGTTAACTAGATACTTGATAGCCATGTGGTCAACAAAAAATACAACCGGGTTGCACATGAGGTAATGCCTAAACTTTTTAACGGAAAACACCATGGCTAGGCACTCCCTCTCTGTTGTAGAGTAGTTTCTTTCGGCGGGGGTCAATTGCTTACTCGCATAAGCTATAGGTTGATCCTTCTCTTTTTCTCCCGTTGCTTGACAAAGCGCACTCCCTATTGTCACATTACTAGCATCACAATAGACGTGAAAAGGTTTACCCCAATTGGGTGGTATCAACACCGGATAGGTGCTCAACCTATCCCGCAATTCCTCAAAGGCTTTTTGACAAGCATCCGTCCACTCGAATTTGACATCCTTTTTGAGCAAATGGGTAATGGGCACCGCTATCTTTGAAAAATTAGGAATAAGTTCCCGGTACCATCCCACATGTCCTAACAACTTAGAGATCCCCTTGGAATTGGTTGGAGTTGCCAAGTCGCTTATGGCCGCAATCTTATCCGGATCGGGTTCTCTACCTTTCTCACTAACAACATAACCCAACAACACTCCCTTATTCACTCCCAAAAATGTCTTATCCGGGTTCAATGCTAACCTCATCTTCCTACACCTAACCAATGCCTCCTTAACACAATGTAGGTGATCGTCCACATTACTTTGTGTGCTAAAATCGTCCACAAAGACGGTCATGGATTTGAACAACAAGTCGGTGAAGATATACATTACTAATCGTTGGAAAGTAGCCGGGGCATTACATAACCCAAATGGCATCACTACCCACACAAAAGTACCCCAAGGTGTAGTAAAAGCCGTTTTATGGATATCTTGGAGGGCTATGGAAATTTGATTATAACCCGCATACCCATCCATAAAGGTATATCGCGAATGACCTCCAACCTCCTCAAGCAACAAGGTGATAAAAGGTAAGGGGAAGTGATCCTTTTGTGTGCACGAATTCAATTTCCTATAGTCGACACAAACCCTTAATTTCCCATTTTTTTTCTTTACTAAGACCATAGGAGAAACCCAATCCGTGATTTCCACCGGCTTGATAAACCCGGCCTTCAATAACCTTTCCAATTCCGCTTTCACCAACAATTGCAATTGAGGATTCATCCTCCTCTCCTTTTGTCTAATTGGCCTCGCCCCCGGAATTAAAGGAATCCGGTGCTCTACCATTTCCCTAGGAATTCCCTTAAGCTCATCGTAGGACCATGCAAAAGTATCACTAAACTCATCCACCAAATTGCTATACTCCCTAACCTCTTTCTCCCCCAATTTGGAACCCATCTTCATTTGTCGGGTTTTTCCATTCTTTAATTTCACATCCACGTACCGCCAATCCGCTTCCGACACATGTGCTTGTTCCTCTTTGTTCCGATACCAATCGGAAGGCACATTGGGGTAATCTTTCACATCTTGACCTACAACTATCCCCGTAGACGTGGTCTTGAAATGTAAAGGCTCCTCCAATTTCGATGACTCAATAATCACATCCTCCTCTTGAGTCCCATCTACATGAATTAAACTAACCTCACCCTCTTCCACGTCATCTACCCAAGGTGTTAACCCACCGCTAACCCACTCTTCCTCGGTGAGCACCTCACATGGCTCCAACAATGAGCCCTCTCCTAAACTAACACTAGGAAATTCACTCCCTAAGCCTACTTGGTGAAATGTAACCATTACATCAACCTCGGACTCGGGGTACTCCCTTAGCCATTGGGCATAATCCCCATTATCCCCATAATTGTAAAAATTAGGACCTAGACTTCCCGAGCCCGAATCTATAACAACCCTTTGACCTTCGGGATGGACGACTCCCACCAATGCCTTGCCAATCTCATTCTCGTTTAAGTCATCAATTTCCTTCTCCAATGGCAAATACATCTCCTTCTTCATCCATCCTTCTAATGAACCAATGGACACTATGACCCTATTACCCTCCGGACCATAAGTGATGGATGGTTTAGGTCCACCCCAATTGACCATAGCATTCGCCATCCGCAACCAAGCCCTACCTAGCAAAATGGGGAAGGTGTCCTTGTTGGAGTGCATTTTAATGACATGGAAGGTGACCAAGTACTCCTCACCTCCCGTAGTCATTCTACAATCCTTGATCATCCCCAAAGGCGTAGTCGAACTTTGATTTGCCATATTTATGACCAAAGGTGAAGGCCCCGTGAGTCCAAGTCCCAATTTTTTCATAGTATCCTCCGGTAGTATATTTAGACTACTCCCTCCGTCGACTAGCACATTAGGAACCACCTTATCTACTATAACAACTTCTATTTCTATAGCTTTCACGTCTCTTCCACCTTGTGATTGGATCCTAGCGGCTATTTTAGCTTTCACCTTCCTCATCCTCTTGTGTACCGGCATTCCCTCCTTTAATGTTTTCCTTGCCGTGGGTGAAATTTCCAATAGTTGGCCGAAAGTAATATCCGCCTTGAGTGTACTAAGGTCCGCCCACAAGTCGTACCCGGTAGATCTTTCCACCTTAGAATTACCCACTACGTCGAATTCGTCTACGGGAACCCCCGGTCCTTCCCATTCACCCACATCGCTATTATCCAAGTCATGTACCGCATTAGTCCTCTCCCTATTTTGTAAAATTATATTTTCCCTCTCCACATCCTTAGTAGCTCTTCTAGCTACCCTATCCAACTCGGAGAGATTAATCTCTTCATCCGAAGAGTAATTTCCTTGCTCTCCTATTCCTACCTCCAACGGGGCATCCCCTCTCCTAGCCCTAGTAGTTACCGCTAGTGCAGGTGCTTCTTCAACCACACCCTTACCCTTCACTAACTCATATGTAATAGCATTGGTGTGAGGAGGCCATTGACTTTGCTCCTCTCCAATTCTCGTTGGGAGAGGAAGCATGTCATCACATGTGGCCTCCAACACTCCATCCATGAACCTAACATCTTGGGAGTTAGATGGTCCCGGATCCGTTGGAGGCGCTTGTCTCCCGTTACTACCATTAGGTGGAACTCCTTGTCTATTTTGTATTGGAATGTAACCGGTTGTAGTTTGCAAGCCCGCCGGTGGATGAAAAGTTTGCCTAGCATTACTATGGTCATAGTATAAGTTAGGTGGCCTAAGTTCATTGGCCGGTACTCCTTGTGGCCTAGCACCTCGCATATTATCCCTTGCTTGTTGTTGTGGATTAGCCACCGGGTAAGGGACATTAATTATTTTGTCCGGTTGGCGACACGTATCCGAGGGATGACTTCCTCCACAATTGCTACAATTAAACTCTTGACCTTCGGACCAACATTGTCCTTGAGCGTGCCACCTTCCACAAAAGGGATGAAATTCCTTCTTCTCTAAATTTTGGCCACCTTGCCCTCTAGGTTGTGGTCCTCTATTGCTTCCATTTCCATAGTGAGGTGGCGCTTGACCTCGTTGATTTTGTTGAGGTGGGTTACCGTTTCCTCTTTGGTCACGGTTTTGTCCACTTCTACAAAATTGACGCGTGTGGCCCGGTTGGCCACATTGGACACACCATAATCCGGAAGAATGCCTACCCGATTCAACCGGGGGTGGAGGCCCCGGTTGTTGACTCCGGATCATTAATGACATTTGATCCGTGAGGCTTTGCATTTGTTTTATCATAGCCTCTTGGAATCCTAGTTGGCTAGCACCTAGTCTTCTCTCAACCTCCTCCAAGTGTGGATCCGTTCTAGGGGCCGGTAGTGCCAAAAGAGGTGCCGGTTCCCTAACCGCTAAAGGTCGGGGACCGGTGTCCACAATGGCATATGGAATTTGGTTCTCATACTTAGCGGGTTCTACCGCTACCACCCTAGGGCGTATGGGGATGAATTGTGGGATCAATTCATCCTCCCTTCTCCATAGCCTTTCGTGATCTTTATCCAAGTTTTCAATATCTCTAGCCGCACGCTTGGCATCCGCCAAGGTCAAGGGATTCCTTTCTAGAACACCCCTAATAGTTCCGGACTTAAAAAACCCTTGAATGAAAAATTGCTTTAGCGTGTCGTCGTTGAGCATGGTACCCACAAATCTAGTGCACACTAAATCAAACCTCCTAATGTAAGCCGAAATTTCTTCCTCCCTTCCTTGCTTCAATGACGACAATGCCCTTAATGCGGTACTTTGACCCACTTCCGGCCTAAATTCGTTAAGAAACTCCCTTTGTAATTGTTCCCATCCCCTAAAATGTCCCTCGGCATGATCCCGATACCATTCATAGGCTTCCCCCTCTAGAGTGGTAGGAAACCACACTAACCAATAACCCGGGTCGGTTATGAGGGAGCTAGCCAACCGTTCGATATACCGTTCCATGTGCCGAGAGGGGTCCTCATCCTTGGTCCCATAAAATTTAGGGAGATGAGATGGCATATCCATCGCCGCTAAATTTTGTGGAACCACAATTGGTAGGCCTCTTGGCCTAACCAATGGGTCTATTGGAGGTATAGGAGGTATGGGCGGAATTGGGGGTATGGGTGGTGGATCCATCCCCCGTTCCTCGGCCATGGTGACCGGTGAACTATTCAACAATCCCCTATCAACTTCTACCGGGAATTCTTCTCTAAGTGTGTAATTTTCCGAAGAAGTTTCACCACTCAATTTGGAGGGAGTGATCTCCTCTTCAAGTTGAGCTCCAAGTTCTAAGGTGTCTAGAATTGACCTAGTCCTAGGTTCGACGTTCAAACAACTCTCTATTCTAACATTATCTTGTTCTAATCTATCACTGATTTTAGAGGACCGCCTCTTTCGAGTAGATTTCTCTAGTCCTACTATCAAACTTGGTTTTTGTGAGCGAGTCCTACCTTGCATTCCATAAGAATCGATCGACCCTCACTTGACCACACATAATCCTAGCAATTCCCCTCTTAATATTTTCACTTGTCTTGGTGTGGTTATAATTTTTTTAGGAGGTGAGGAAAAGAACCTGCAAGCCCACTTAGGTGAAAGAATCCCAATAGGGGATAGGCATGTTCATGTTAATTTTTTGGTTAAGTCGGAGCATCACCTCCGCACCTTCCCGCAAATCAACACTCACCACAATACCGATTGTGAGGGGGTGACCTTCCGAGTAGATTATGTTAAAAGTCGAGGCTTCACCCTTCAACTTCTCACACCATCCACAATTCGGGAATTACCCTCTACAACGGATAACAACAATCACGAGTACAAAAGGCATTCCTTAATTAGTTAATGAGTTCACTTTGAAGAAATAAACATACCTTGAGCAATCGCATCCCCCTGTGAGTTAGCACTCCCCTCAATCGTGACTCAATGTAACAACACCATAAACTTTGTGAAATATTAATTTAATCTAGAGCATGAAATGACAACTCCCAAAACTTTGAGACTCACCCCGAGGTGAGTGTCAAAGTTCAATGTCCTAAGGTGAATTTACCCTCTAATGTTTTAATGAGCTACTCGGTTATAGGTTCCTTTTAAGTTCTTAGCAAATCCCCAAAAAGGTTGAGGACGTACCTTCGCCGCGCTCCTTCCTCAAAAATGAATTTGCGTAATTGACAATGCAATTCATTCCAAGGAATAGTTGAAATACAATGAATTCAAATGTAACCCAAAGAGAGAATACTTACCGAGTTTCGGGTGCTCCTTCCCTTC
Organism: Polytrichum formosum; assembly: GCA_964035585.1. Taxonomy (NCBI): domain Eukaryota; kingdom Viridiplantae; phylum Streptophyta; class Polytrichopsida; order Polytrichales; family Polytrichaceae; genus Polytrichum; species Polytrichum formosum. Next base: position 76,100,743 of record OZ037936.1, read on the forward strand.
TCTCAAGTTTGTGTCTCCAATTTTTCCTAGTTGCCTCCAAGTCTCCTAGTCGCCTCCAAGTCTTGTAACTACCTTCCGCTTCGCTCCCGGCGGACGCACCAATTATGTGAGGCCAAACCCCCCACCCTTAAGCGCCCGTAGTCCGAGTAGTGGGTTTGGGCTCACATTCCTCCGCGGTATTGGATTTGGACTTGGATGAGTCCATAGTGCAAGGTTCACCCTTCAAGTGGTCTTGGATTTAACTTTGGTCTTTGCTTCCTTTGTCTTGCCATCGCGAGAGTGCTCCACATTCTCCATTAATTTGTGCACGTGGTTTATTTTTAAAGAGAGGATGCAAGTGTTAAAAAACACTATTCTCTATAGTCAATCTCAAATACATTTACTTGTGAAAGCCACACATAACACTAACTAGCATAATGTAACTAACTACTTGTCTATGAGCTAATTAAGTAGGCTATCTACTAAGCTCCTTCATGAACCCATCTCTTTACTTTCTAATTACATAAACCTAGCTCCTTCATAAACCCAACTCCTTCATGAACCCAACTCCTTAGCTTCTAACTAAATAAACCCAACTCCTTCATAAACCCAGCTTCTTAGCTTCTAACTAAACAAACCCAGCTCCTTTATAAACCCAGCTCCTTCATGAACCCAGCTCCTTAGCTTCTAACTAAACAAACCCAGCTCCTTTATAAACCCAGCTCCTTCATAAACCCAGCTCCTTCATAAACCCAACTTCTTAGCTTCTAACTAAACAAACCCAGCTCCTTTATAAACCCAGCTCCTTCATGAACCCAGCTCCTTAGCTTCTAACTAAACAAACCCAGGTCCTTCATAAACCCAGCTCTTTACTTTCTAACTAAACAAACCCAGCTCCTTCATAAACCCAGCTCCTTCATGAACCCAGCTCCTTAGCTTCTAACTAAACAAACCCAGCTCCTTTATAAACCCAGCTCCTTCATAAACCCACAACTTTGTAGTTGTAATTCCCAACTACCTCACTAATTATTCAAGCCCGTAACTAATCTTCCTACCTAATTTTCCTAATTCTACTAACAACCCCTTTCTAATCACACAATTCTTCTCTAATCCTAAAATCCTAAAATCCTAGAGAGGAGAGGGGGAGAGAGAATTTCCTAACTTCACTAAGACTAACTAATCCACACAAGTATATTTTTGCACTCATCACAACATCAAGTGCTCAACTCTTAAACATGGAACTTGCAACCACGTGTATTCAAAACATGAACTTTAAGTACCACAAATTGGAATCATGAATTAACTTTAAAATCCTCCACGTCAACACTAATTCTACCAAGAGGTCAAGCCCTCTTCAAGGCTAACAAGCCTTGGCTCTCAAACTAAAAACTAAGCACACACATGTGCTCCAATATGGCTTCCCACACCCACACTTATAACTCGTGGGGTGCCTTGGAGCACAAAGGAAAGAGAGGATGAGTGAGGGAAGAATGAGGGATTATATAGTAAGCTTGAGGGGGTGAGCACCCTCAAGGCTCACGATAAGCCCTTGAGATTTCCTCCTACTTAGTAGGCGCCAATCCTATCTTCTAAGCCTTCCTCCCTCAAATGATCAACAAGGATCCTAATTCGAACATTTAACTAGCCTTGGCTTTCTACCTACCACACTTTACCAAACTTGGGATGCTTCAACCCAAACTTAGCCTCCTTCGCTTTCCGCCGCCATAACTTTCTCCCCTTACTTTCCCAAATCGTTGCTCACCACTTAATTCAAACCACGATGCTTAACTCGTGATTTGATTGGTGCTTTGAGAATTTGCTTATCCTCCACCTTGCATTCTTCCTTGGACCTTCCCCATTAAGTGGCCATGATGAGGTGGTCCACTTGTGCGCTCCATGTGATCCTCCATTCATCCCAATTCGAATGCACTTGCCTCTTGAGTCACTTTGGTTGTCTCCATCCATTTGTACTAGCCTACTCACTAACTACTCAATCCAAGTTCTCCTTACCTATCCTCATTCACTCAAATCCTTCCGAAGGTAAAAACACAATAACAACTCACATCCTAGCCTCTTACAACATGGTACTTCTAAGACTAACATTTCACTCTTTTTATATTTTTGTGAAGTAACATGCTACTTCAAAGTGCATCAACTAACGTTTCAAGGGTCTAAGACTAAATGTGGGCACCCTTTTGGGCTCACACCCCCCAAAGTGGAAAATGTCAAGCGTGGACATTTTAGTCGTGTGAGTTGATGAGTTGCTATCTTGGTCCTTAGATTAATGAAATAAATGCCCACTTGAACTTAGTAACTACCCATTTGCAACTATAAAACTTAGACTACCTTAGGTTGATAACATGTTGGGCAGAAAATAATTCAAAATAATTAAGCCTATTTTTTTTGAAAACGGTTGGACTAGATGGCCTAAATGAAAGAAAAATGAATTCTCCAAATCCTTGCATTTTATAACATTTGATTTGTTGGAAAGCTTAGTCCAAAACTATGAATGAATGAAAAATAAGTTACAGTACATGGATTTATATGTAGGATGTTATATGTGCTAAAATGCACAAACATACATATACAAATAAAATTTTGCCAATTTTTTCATATATATTTTTATAAACCTCCTAACATTTTTTTGAAATTAGTTAATTATTTTACAAAATCTACCTAACCTGCAATCAACCTACAGTAGTAATTGGTCTAACCTTGCATACCTTATCATTTAAAAATGGAACGCTATGTTTCCTAATTGTTGTGGTGAAATTTAACAATAAAAACACACGTAATGTCAATGTAAATACCTTTAGATTAAGTGATATGTGGACTTAAATTGAATACTATACTTGTAAACATGTGGAGAGAGAGAGAGAGAGAGAGAGAGAGAGAGAGATTTATGTTTGTCATAAAATATCTCTTGATAGTGCTCTTTCTCTTTTTTAAATGTCCAACACCCCATTATCATGAGTCCAATACTAGTGTGAGCCCAAATTATGTGCCCACATGCGTTCTTACCCTCACAAGTGGTTAAAACCTTGGCGTTGAAGTTAGTTTGATTATTTGAAAACATAAAAATGTGGACTTTGATTTGAATGACAAATTAAACCTTGAACTTAGGTAGGTGTGTTTTAAGTTTGGTTTGCGACTATTTGAAAATCTTTTTAATTGGTTAGTGATGGTTAGGCTCGCGAGCTTCTAAGCTTGGGCATTAGGACGTGGAGCGAGGGATTGTGGCTTTGATAGGGCTTATTGCTGTTCATTTTGGGATAGGACCCCGGTACCCTAGGATTTCCCGGACATGGGAAGGGGTGACACTTGAGGGAGCACTGCTCTGGACCTCTCTCTCTCTCTCTCAACAGGGCTCTCTCGGGTAAGGCCTCTGAGGCTCCGAGGTTAGGTAGGGAGGCTGCGGAGAACTGGGTGGGAGCTGGACGAGGGTATTCCAGGTCCAGGAGGCCAAATGCAAGGTTGAGGGCTAATGCGGTTCTGTTGCGGCCTAAGGAGGAGGTTCTAGGTCCAGGAAGTTGAATGTCAGCTTCGAAGGCTGATACAGCTCTGCTGCGGCCTAAGGAGAGATTCCAGATCCAGGAAGCAAAAGGCAAAGTCCAAAGGCTAATGCAATTCTGTTGCGGCCTAAGGAGGAGATTCCAGGTCCATGCAGTTGAATGCGAGGTTAGGAGGTCAACTGTGAGTTTCGAAGGCTGATACAGCTCTGTTGCGGCCTCAGGAAGAGGTTCCAGGTCCAGGAAGCAAAAGGCAAAATCCAAGGGCTAACACGGCTCGGAGGCAGCCTGGGAAGAGATCCCAAGTCCAGGGGCTAAAGGCGAGGTGCAGAAGACAAATGTTGGGCTTCTGAAGCGGATTGCAAGAGCTGAGGGGGAATTCAGGCTTAGGAGGCTGAAGCTAAGCCGAATGGTCGGACACTACAATTTGGCTGGAAGTAGAAGTTGAGAAATCAATGGAAGTAGGAGTAGTCCTCATTTAGTTAATCCTTTAAGGGTATTTTAATGCCTTACACTAGAGTAAGTGGTTACTAGCGAAGGCTTTCATGTTGGCAAGTGATGAACGTGGTTGGAGGGTGTTAGAGGATGCGGGATTATAATGTAGGCATTCTCTTCATGTGACGTGTGGATTTCTTTTCATCATTGACAAAGTGTGCATATTATTCTCACTCAAGGGTGTGTGAAGGGGAATGGAATTGATAGGCACGTGTTTCATATTCATGTGAGTCAGGAGCCTCCACCCGGATTACGACGCATAAGGGTGGGGGTTTATGGCTGACAACTAGTAATTCATATATTTTTTATTTTGACTCAACTAATATTAGTTCTTCTTATCAAATCTCCTTGCATTTTTCTTGTCTTGAGGTTTTTTTTCATTGTTAGATAAATAAATAAAACGAACTTCAATGTTATTGTTTGACACCAACGTGAATGGGAGCATGTTCTTCCTTACCTTGATCATGTTTTACGACGCTTCGAGAATAAGGTTACTTCCATCCTTTCAGAGGGTGGGTTCCTTGTAGTAACATGTTCAGCGTGCAAGCGCATGAGGGGGGGGAGGGGGGACTTGCTTGTTGTCTAATTTTTGTTCGTTTAAGATCATGTATGCGAGGTATATTATGGAGATTTGGTGGAATTGTTCCATTAGTTTTTTGATTTCAACAAGTGGGATTTTGAGGTATTTGAGCGTTTGTATGGAGTGTTTGTATAGGCTCCTCTTATGCCAACAACAACCCCTTTCATTTTGAATTAGAAAACCATGTGTCCTGGCCACCACTATGGGCTTGGTGAGGGCTACTCTACTGATAAATACAATTTAATGACTAAATGAAATAGATTTGTTATTTTTAGGGGTGTCGTATGGCACCTATAGAAAATTGTTGGGAATGACTATGTGGCTACATTTTGTTTTTGTTGGTTGCAATTGCAAGCACAAAACCACAACATATTCTGCAAAATGGTTTACAAATAAGGCATTCATAACCCTTATGAAAACAATTTGGTGGATCTAGCATTGCAAGTATACGACTATGTACATGTGCACTCTAATTTCACTTGTGCAACCAGGTCTAGCCACATCTCTCAATCCATCACAATGGGACCACCTGATCCATCCTTCATGTGCATTGCCTACAAGTTGTGTCCATTGACAATGAATGCAAGGTCATGCCTATTACCATTGAGATCAAAAACCCATTTGGTGTGGATGGTCTCGTGAAAAGAATCCAATGTGTTCTTGAACAACCAAAATTTGTTGGTGCTAAATGCGATGCTTTTGTAACAATACAAAGTTTAATTGTTTCAATACGAATTCAAATGCAATTCAAAGTAAATTCTAAACATAAAACAAATATGAGCAACCATTTTGGGCTCATATGGAGTGAATGGAGGTGTAGGGATGGAAAGAGGAGACATAAACTGAAGAAAACAAGTTAAACTGCTCATTTGCACTTGGCTTATGACATGAACATGTCTATCCCCTGTTTGGGATTGTTCATTTAAGTGGGCTTGCAGGTTCTCTTCCTCACCTCCTCAATTCTTAAGTCACACCAAGAGAAGTGATAACATTAATGAGTGAAGGTAGTGAAGAGTATGTTTGGTCAAGTGAGGGTTGATCGATTCTTTGGAGAATGCAAGGTAAGACTCGATATGAAAAACCAAGCTTGACATTAGGATTAGACAAATCTACACGTAGGAGGAGATTATCTAGGATTAGTGAAGTTGTAGAAGAAGTTGATGTTAGATTAGAAAGTTGCTTGAATGTTGAGCCTAGTTTTAGTCCATTGCTAGGAACATTAGAAGTAGAGGCTCGACTTGAGAAAGAGGCAACTCCCTCTAAGTTGAGTGGTGAGATATCATCGGAGACTTATACATTTAGGGAAGAGATTCCGATACACATTGATAGGGAAATAGAAGGGGACACACCGGTCACCATGGATCGGGATCGTGGGCCGGATCCGCCACCCATACCTCCTATGCCACCCATTGATCCATTGGTTAGGCCGAGAGGTCTACCAATCGTGGTTCCACAAAACTTATCGGCGGTGGACATGCCATCCCACCTCCCTAAGTTTTATGGAACCAAGGATGAGGATCCTTCTAGACACATGGAGAGGTACATTGAGAGGTTGGCTAGTTCTCTTGTGACTAATCCGGGATATTGGTTGGTATGGTTTCCTACCACTCTAGAGGGTGAGGTTTATGAGTGGTATAGAGACCATGCCGAGGGACATTTTAGAGGATGGGAGCAATTGCAAAGGGAGTTTTTGAATGAGTTTCGTCCGGAGGTTGGTCAAAGCACGGCTTTGAGGGCATTGGCTTCATTGAAGCAAGGTAGGGAAGAGGAGATTTCGGCCTACATTAGGAGGTTTGATTTGGTGTGTACACAATTTGTGGGTACCATGCTCAATGATAACACACTAAAGCAATTCTTAATTCAAGGATTCTTTAAGTCGGGAACAATTAGGGGTGTTCTCGAGAGGAATCCTCAGACATTGGCGGATGCCAAATGGGCGGCTAGAGAGATGGAGAGCTTGGATAGGGATCATGAGAGATTGTGGAGAAGGGAAGATGAATTGATTTCACAATTCATTCCCATTCGACCTAGAGTGGTGGCGGAAGAGCCGGTCAAGTATGAGAATCAAGTTCCATATGCTCTTGTAGACACGGGTCCGCGTCCTTTAGCGGTCAAAGAACCGGCACCACTTCTAGCATTAGCGGCCCCTAGAGCGGATCCTCACCTTGAGGAAGTGGAGAGAAGGTTGGGTGCTAGTCAATTGGGATTTCAAGAGGCCATGATTAAGCAAATGCAAAGTCTTACGGATCAAATATCTTTGATGATTAAGAGTCAACAACCGGGTCCTCTTCCTCCGGTTGAATTGGGTAGACATGCATCGGGATTGTGGTGTGTTCAATGTGGCCAACCGGGCCACACACGTCAGTTTTGTAAGAGTGGACAAAACCGTGACCAAAGAGAAAGCGGTGGTCCACCTCCATAAAACCAAAGAGGTCAAGGACAACCTCAATATGGTCAGGGTGACAATAGGGGACCTCCGTCTAGAGGTCAAGGTGGTCAAAACATGGAGAAGAAGGAGATCCATCCATTTTGTGGAAGATGGCATGCACAAGGTCAGTGTTGGTCCGAAGGGCAAGGTTATGGTTGTAGCAATTGTGGGGGAAACCATCCTTCGGATGAATGTCGTCAACCGGATAAGATTATTAGCGTGCCTTACCCGGTGGCCAATCCACAACAACAAGCGAGGGACAACATGAGGGGAGCTAGACCTCAAGGTGGACCACCGAATGAGCTTAGGCCACCGAATTTGTATTATGACCATGGTAATGCGAGACAAACCTTTCATCCACCGGCGGGATTGCAAACGACGAATGAGTACATTCCGATTCAAGGTAGGCAAGGAGGTCCACAGAATTTCGACAATAGGCGACAAGCTCCTCCTACGGATCCGGGTCCGTCTAATTCTCAGGATGTCAGGTTTATGGATGGTGTAGTGAAGTCACATCATGATGACACTCTTCCTCTCCAAATGGAGATTGGAGAGGAACAAGGTCAATGGCCTCCACACACCAATGCCATCACCTATGAGATGAAGAGTCTAGGAGATGAGGTCACTCATGAGGCACCGGCATTAGCGGTTACCACTAGAGCTAGGAGAGGGAAGACCCCATTAGAGGTAGGAGTAGAGGGTCAAGAGGAGTATTATTCGGATGAGGCTCCTAACCTTTCCGAATTGGATAGGGTAGCTAGAGTAGCTAGAAGGGCCACTAGGGAGTTAGAGAAGGAGAATGTGATTCTCCATGATAGGGAGAGGCCTAATGTCATTCATGATTTAGATGGTAGCGAGATGGGAGAATGGGAAGGACCGGGAATTCTTCTGGATGAATTTGATGGTGTTGGCAATGCCAAGGTGGAGAAGTCGAGTGGTTATGATTTGTGGGCCGATCTTAGCTCACTTAAGGCCGACATTAGCTTTGAACAATTGTTGGAGATTTCATCCGTAGCTAGAAAGACTCTCAAGGAAGGGATGCCGGTTGCTAGGAGAACTAGGAAGGTTAAGACTAGGGTAGCAGCCAGAGTTCAATTACAAGGAGGAAGACGGGATGCCAAACCGGTAAAAATTGAGGTCATGGTGGTGGACAAGGTGGTTCCGAATGTGTTAGTGGATGGAGGTAGTGGACTAAACATCTTACCGGAGCATACCATGAAGAGGTTGGGTCTTAGTCTTACGGGTCCATCACCTTTCGTCATCAATATGGCTAATCAAACTCCGGCCGTGCCTTTGGGAATGATTAAGGATTGTAGGATTAGCACCGGAGGGAAAGAATATGTGGTCACTTTTCATGTCATCAAGATGCATTCTAACAAAGATACATTCTCCATCTTGTTAGGAAGGCCTTGGTTGAGAATGGCGGATGCCATAGTAGATTGGGGAGGAACCAAACCTTCTATTACTTATGGTCCTAAGGATAATAGGGTCAGGGTTCCCATAGGGTCATTAGGTGGTTGGGTTAGAAAGGAGATTGCCTCATTTTCGGAGGATAAGGGGGATGACAAGAATGATGATGAGAATGACGGGGCATTGGTAGGAGTTGTTCATTCGGGTGGTCATGAGAAGATCATAGATTCGGAATCGGGGTTCCTAGGTCCTAGTTTCTATCATTATGGGGATAATGGGGACTATGCACAATGGTTGAGGGATTATCCGGAGTCGGAATTCGATGTCATGATGACGTCCCACCATGCATGTTTGAGAGATGACATTATTAATTCACGGAGTGAAGAATATTCCTTATTAGAACCATGTGAGGTGCTCACCAAGGAAGAATGGAATTCTTCTATCCGCCTCCTTGAATATCCAAGCGCGATTGCAAAGCAACCATTGCAAATGCATTGCCCACAAAGTTTGGTCTCAAACTTATCCATTTTGGCGTTGTATACATCTGTAAGGTTCTCGAGAATCCAAGATGCCCTCTCTTCATACTTCTCTGATCCCTACGCTTTAAATCGTTTCATCAACATAATATTTGCTTCCAACTTCTCCAAACATCTTTTTGAGCAACTTCTTGATTGTAAGTCCATCTGCACATTTCTTAGTGTAACTTTTTTCAGACCGTGCTATCCCAATTTTTCGTGGTCTTCTTTCCTGCGATACACGTTGAACCATCACATACTTTCGCTTTTGTGAATTTTGTGGCAATCCATCAACTCCAGATACACTGCATATGTGTTGTATCATTGACGGGCAATGTTCATTTTGTGAACCATTGCCTCCTCTATCTTGATCTTCACTTCTAAAGTCTGAATTTTGCTCTTCATTGCCTTTTAATCCAAAGGGTCCTTCTTCAGAAAAATCAAAATGGCGGGCAACCTCACTTAAACTTTGACTATTACTACTGTAACCTTCAATCGCCTGGATTGAGTCCTTTGACCATCGAATAATCTGTCCAATGCAATCTACCATCGATTCGCCATCTTCATTTCTATCAGCAAGTCTTGTTGTATAAACTTCTAAAATACGGACTGCGCATTGATGTAGAAACAAAATCAAACCTCCAACTTTGTCGCCTAGTTGAATTTGTGTCTCCAAAATTCCTCTTCCTATTATTGTTCAATTTCCATCTTTTAGGTACACACCAACGTGTTCCTTGCTCTTGTACAATCTCCTTGCCGAATTCAAAGGGGAACTGTTGCGTCGATTATGGCCAGATGTGGATGCCAAAATTTGTCTTCCCAATGATAACTGTCCGTGACTTCCACGACTATGTTCACGGGTTGGTGTAACATGATTGATAGACGGAGGAACATTCTCCTTATTGCTCATATATTCTCCGTGATCCATATCCTTCCTACACTTCGACAACATGAATGAAATCCTATTAGATACATTGTTTAATACACTCAAGTTTTTTTGATAATCCCTAATGTTCACAATTTGGTCCATTTTTTTGGTGCATGGATTTTATATAAGCACTTATTTATAAGCAATTTTTTTGGTCACAAACCTCTAGTGGAAATATATTTCTTGATTCTTAAACTTAGTAATTAAACTAAAACTTAAAATACCAAAATTGATCATTACAAAGGGATCTTAAATCTATAATTTTTCATTTTATAAAAATGTGATAGATGACCATACAAATTTGTAATAAGTTTTCTCATATTCCATAAATATAAAAGAGCAACATAATATGAACAATAAAAATGGTTTGTACTTGAGATAAAGTTGTTTTAAAAAAAAATACATTACCTGTTTAGCCTATTATATAGGTGGTAATGAGTTTGTATTGTCTTTCATTAACCAATGTGTTGTAGAACACATGTGCTGCCTCCGAATACTCCCCTTCAATGTTACCCCTTTAAAGTCACGAACTTTGGTATTACTTCCTACAAAAACAAACATAAGAAATTAATGAAGCACCTTAAGATATATGTACAAACTTTATAGTTGAGGAGATATTTTATAGAAGTTACAGGCATATTATTTATTTATGATTCCATATGTTTACAACATATTATTGTATTATTTTATTATAACCTTATTTTTTCATGGTTATAGAGAATTCTAAATATTAGAGATTACTAGAAGTCACAAGAAGGCCCTCAACTTCAAACTCTATACTTCTAGATTCTAAATATAAAATATGGCTAAAAACAAATTCCCAAATGCTTACAATGGTATATCGTATTACCCTCTGATCACACAATTTTTTTAGAATGAGGACTTCACATTGTGCAACAAAAAGAATAAATAATTTCAAATAAAAATGTTGTGATATTATAAGAAAATAAGAATGCCAATTCATTTATGCCCTAAGCAGACCTAGAAATGGACACTTTTAGTTTTTGCACCCATTTCTCCAAGGATGCAAAACACACAATTACTGCAAGATGATTAGCAAATCCATATCGAGGTTGTAGCCATTGTTTTTCTCCATATTGTTAAGAGCTTATAGGAATATCTTAGTCATCGTCGAAGTGAAGACTCTCTTCTTATTGAATTATCATATAGTTCCCCCCCTCCCTCCAAATTATGTTGAGAATTGAGCCTATTACATGGTTGAATGTTTGAGTACATAAGAGCTAGATGTAAAATAAACTATATGAAAACAAGGGTGTAGTCCCAAACCACGAGTTTAAGAAAATTAACACAAAGTCACTCAAGTTTTCTTAATGCTTAAATTACTTGGAATAAGATTGGAGCCTTACTCGGGTCTAAAGCTATCTAAGCAAATGAATTGTCAAAGTTTCGTGTGTAGTTGTTTGCTAAAGTGGTGTATTTTTGGGCAAAAAGATAAACTGAACAATAGATCAATGTATGGGGAGATTTTTGGATGTAATCGGTCGAGATTTGAGTGTTTCCAAGACATCTTTCAGTTTTCTTTATTAATTTGAGGTATATTCTCTAAATTTCTCTAAATCAATGGGTTATTTTCTTGAAGTCTTGAACTTCAACTGGTTATTTCTCAAACTCAACCGTTCATTTGTAACTAGAGTATAGGTGTCCATAACCAATCACTTTAAAGATTATGTGCCAAATATGGAGAAGCATAAGGGTGTGCAAAATGTTCATATGTGGGAAGATAGAAACCAAGATTACTACATTTAATTTATTTAATTTTCATTGAATTGGAATTACTATGATATTTGAAGCCAAAAGTTGGCCTAAACACATTACCAATGTCTATAGTTTGCCATAACCGCTCGTTTTAAGACAAATCCCTCCTCACTTTAGCACTGAAAACCGGGGACATGTGTCATGGTACGATTGATTCCTTGGTGATACCATAACTAAAGTTGGAGACTTAGGGTTTTAGTTTCCATGTAGGCCGCTTCGCCCCACCACATTCTAGTGGGCGAGCAACCTACATGGAAACTAAGTCTTAGGAACCATAAAACGTGGAACCTTATTTTAACCACCCACAAAAAGGAATTACCGTAATCAATCCCAACCTTATCAAAATTATGGTACCCTATAGATTCCTGATGGGTTGTGGTTGGGAGTAGGTGGCTCAACTCTAAGTAAGTTGTCGATTCTCCCCGTTTATTGCAATAGATTTTCACCTTTGACAAGGAGTATAGTAGAGGCACCTATTCCCGATCAAGACCCCACCAACAATCTATAGGGTACCGAATTTTCAATCATGCTAGGATTGAATTTCAATCATGCCAAAATCAATAGTGCCATGACACATGTCTTAGTTATGAGTGCTAAAGTGAGGAGGAATGAGTGGTTATGGCAGACTCTAGACATTGGTAATACGTTTGAACCAACTTTTGGCTTCAAAAATTCACACTAATTTCAATTTAAGAAATAAAATTACCAAAAAGTGTGTAGTCCTCTTGATTTCTATCTTCCCACACGGGAAAAAGAATGCACGACCTTATACTTCTCCAAATTTGGTGCAAAATCTCTTGTGTGATTGGTTATGGGTGCCTCTACTCTAAAAAGTCAAACAAAAGGTGGTGTAATTAACACTTACTATTCAATTCACCTTTTTCACCTAGGGTATTGGTCACGTTTGGAACCAAAAACCACAATCTACAAGTTCCGAGGTTTCCAAAATCTACCTTTCTGAGCCGTGGGTAAATATCAACGATCTCACATTGGCCTCCTGCCCGAACACGAAAGCCACATCTACAAACTACCTGAAAAATGCTACAGACATATCTACAGAAAGTGATAAGCTATCTACATATTATGGAGATCTGGGGTTGAGTCGGCAGCTCTCTATCTACGTGGGCGGTGACGCGTCTTCTTTCCGGCATCGGTACCCAAACCCTACCGGGACCGCAATCGAGGAAATTGCACGCAAGAAGTGTTATTTCTCATCCGGCGTCTCCAATCCCATCAACATTTGCAGGCTCTGTACGAAATTAAGCAGTTCTAAAGAGAAATCAGTTTCTGTGGCCGTTTGAAGAAGTTTGAGGGAATTCGCAGGTGCATGGTTAGGGGTATGGCAATTAGAGAGGTCGATACATAGATTGAAATTTACGACTATGGTAGCAAGGGTTTAGGGTTTGATGAAGGAGTGACAAATGGCGGCGGTTCTCTATTGTTTCATTGTTTAGGGTTTTATGGAGCTATCCGATTTGCTGGTTGTATAGGAGCTAACTGATTTGTGATTGTGGCACACAGCTGAAAACGAAACTCACGAAGGCAAGAGAAAGTGCAAGGCGTTGTGGCCAATTTCATATGTCTAGATAAGCGAGGGCGGTGGCGAGAGGTACTTACTTCTTCAACTTCCAATCTTCAATCGATTGTCAATGCTCTGAGGGCAGCTACCAGAGCACACCAACAAAAAAGACCATTGTAGGTTAGAACATTGACTTTATAGTTACTACACTGAGAAGAAAAAGGTGTAGGTCGGAGGTCTGCGGCCGCAAACCTGTGCCTTGAGGGGAGGTGCAGAGGTCTACGGCCGCAGACATCTCCCTGATGAGAACTCCCGCTCGTATCATGCATCGAGGTGGTTTCCTTTCTGATGACATTCTTCTTTCAGATCATGTTCTCTCTGCTGTTGGATGGATTTGGTAGCAAGCCCAGGTTCCTCCAGCGCAGCTTCAACTGCCTCTCGTGACTTCCATCACGTGCCGGACCCCATCTTCTTCTTCCCTTTGATTGTTTGCTCTCCCAATTACATTACTCCTCAAAACTCCACTTGTCCTGAACCATCATGAGATATTCTGCAATGTAAACAAGTACAATAACTTCTCAAGTTGTGGTGCGTTGAGATTTTTCTTCATGAAAAGCTGAAAGTAACATATGCCTGCTTGCACACCGCTGACAACCCCACTCTTGAATCATCAACTTTGATTACTCTCAGAGAGTTGCGAACTCTGCAGCTCTTGTTCCCAGCTGCGCCTTTCCCTCTGCCTGCAAATCCATATCAACTAATGACCCACCCAAAAAACATTCACCACAACCACAATTGCAAACCAATGGCCCACCAAGCCATGACCAGTCAACCTTTACACCAAATTACACATCCTTCCTGTAACAAAATCTCCCAAAGAATTTGTCGCAGATTACAAACACCCTACAAATTCCATAGTCATCTTGGAATCTCAAAATAATTACACTAGTGCGAAATGGCATATCCCAAAACATGAATTTCATCCACAATCATTAGCAGTGTAGTCAAAGCTCACTGGCACCATAACCACACATAGGAATCACTATTGATTGCACATACAGGAACTTTTGGTAGGATGTGAAACACATAATTAACTTAAGGTGAATACAAGCCTTATTTGGTTACTTTTTGATATTTGCTACCTTTATACTACTCAGATTCACAAGGGTGAAATTTTTGTCTGTCCACAAATGTATCTAAAGATGTCGAGATTAATCCCATGAAGTTTTGGACCTAATCTCCACATGTGATGAATTTTCAAAATGCACCAACAGTGAGCCATACAAGGTCCAGGGAGATTTCTTAGCATAATTGGTCAAAATCCTAGTGTTTCCAAGTCCAACTGGTTACATGTTGTAATCTTTCAGGTTTTCTTCATTAATTTGAGGTATATTCTATAGATTCCTCTAAAATGATGGATAATTTTCCTTAGTCTTGAACTTCAACTGGTTATTTCTTAAACTTGATTGGTTCATCTATATATTTTTGGTTAAAGAATCAACAACATGCACTTCCGATAACCATAAATAAATAAGGGAAGATTTGATTTTCAATATAGTTTATGTTGGTGTTTCATCATACACTTTCTAATGCAATATAAATTTGTAAAACGTAGACATGATCAATAGAAGATGGAGAACAAGAAAAATCAACCAAATAACTCTTGCATACCTTACCCACGTCATTTGCTATCAAGTTTAATCCCTTATAGGTTCGCATATAGATAGAAACTCCGGACCTCTTTCAAGGTCGGCGTGAATAAAGTGTTGTTCGTAATGTTAATGACCCAGTGCCCACTGGACAAAGGGCCATTGCATAGGTTCGCAACACAAACTTGCACAGCAAACACCACAAAAAAAAACAAAATATTGTCTTCAGTGTCACCAATTTTATTTGTCTTGCTCAATGCTAATTGTAAACTGCCCGTGTAATGTCAACAACATTAAATGTAAACCTAACATTATATTTGTCATTACTTGTATAAATATTTGGGCAATATAGATATTTACAAAATTGCAATTACTATAACTTACTAAGTGATTTTCCATCCAGATTTTAATCATCCATGACACAATTTCATTGCAAAAATTGGAGAGACACGAAAAGACGTGTTACAATGAGATTGGGAATATGTGCTCAAAATATGATATACATTCTAAGTTCGATAGCTAACACAATTGGGAGTGTCTAAATGTAGATGTATAGACATATCTATGCTTGGTTGTAATTAATAACTTATATTATACATGGCAGGCCCATATATACAAATACGATTGGTGAAGCTATAGCAATTCCGAAATTGCAATTAACTTACAATATCTTACAAACAGGTACAAGAAATCAATGTTCTTGATGTTGTTTTGCTCCAATGTTCAATTTGTTTAATGGAAACTTTAGGATAGTGAATTATTTTTTATTATGTGTATAACAAGTATGTAATATATTATCAAGTCCAAGAAATCTAATTTTATTTTAAGAAATATAAACATTTGTTTCATTTTTGCATTACTTAGATTAATATGATATATAATTAATTCATAATTTAGGTATTGACATGTGTTATTTGTGTACACTCAAGGTACAATCATGGACGCGGGGGCAATATCTGTCACAACGGCGTTTTATGAATATGACTACTGGATGAAATATAAAAGTCCAACTGAGGTGGAGCTCTGGATAACAGAGGATTTTTTGGGCAACAGAGGTATGATCACGGGCATTGGACAAAGTTCTGGAAACATTGAGAAAGTCATAATTATGGCGGGGAAACTGGATTATTTTTTCATCCAAACCAAAAGGGATGGAGAAACATTCAAATTTAAGCTGAAGAAAAAAAAATTGTTGTCGCCGATAGAGGATTCAGTGCTTCAAATGACACCTATGATTAGCGGGATGAAAATAGTTGCGAAATGGTGGTCCAAGTTACCTTCAGAAGTAGCTGATAGCCGCAAAGCAGTTGTGGCAACTGCAACAACCATGATGGCAACTGACAAGGCAAATTATGCTGCTGCGTTGAGGCATATCAATAATAAACGGAAACTCGAGGAGAAGAACAAGGGTTCTGTTTCAATTTCGCAAGCCGTAAGGGATATGACAGCTCCAACACCACCGCCAGAAGATCCACTAACAACACCATTTGCAAAGTGTTTCGCGTTAGAGCCGCATCATCCCTCGTTTGGACCTGCCCGACCAAGGAGAACCAATTTTTATATTCCAAGTATGTTGAGTTGTTAATCATTGGTTTGTTAATTATGATTTATGAAGTTTTGTTACAATTATATATTAGAGAAGGTAGATAGTATTGTTGAATTTACCTTTTTATATAATAATAAACTTTTGGTAAAGGTTTTTAAAATATTTAAATAAATCATAAAAGAATTTATTGAAATAATATATATATATATAACATTTTTATATGTCAAAATCAGGTTTGTTGGCAGAATGTGGAAGAGGCCGTCCAGACGATAATCTTGAGAGTGAGGTATATCCGGGTGTAATCGAAGGGCATGACGTACATGATGATGATTTTCAATTGGACATGGAAGATGATGTATAAAAAAAAACGACAACACAAAATACAAAATTGATGGACCAACTCCTGTTAGTAAATTTGAGGCATGATTTATTTTTGGGCGAGATCAGAAATTTGAGGTGAACATGAAGAATGTGCTACCACCTTCATTAACACTTACCAATATGCGAATATTGGATACGGAGCATGCCAAAGATATGTATGAGCGTTTGTTGAAAAAACAAAACGTGTCAGCCTTAACCTTAAGGCCCATTTCGTACTTCGACGTAGACCTTCAAGAACAAGTGGATTTCAATGTCAAAGGAACACGACAACAATTCGAAGAGATTCGTAGTGGTTGGGACGTTGGAGCATCTGAAGAAGATCAATGGATGGATATGTTCCAAACAATAAAATGATAATCATGTGACGGCCAACACATATTGTATGCGTGCAACATTTTGGCACAAGAGGCATTTATAAAATGCCATATCACAAAGGAAGATTTGGATAATCTTTTTAGTTCCAGAAAAAACTATTGTAGTGGTATATGACAATCCTAAGATGTACCTTGAAATGTCAAAGCGACAGAACGACTTCAATATTCCGAACCGAAAGAACAGTCATGCAAGTGTTTGGCAGACTTTGGTGAAACTTCGTGCCCTATGGATTAATTATGGAAGGCCCAAAGCTCGAGAAGACGAAGATATCAAGCATCGTAGAGATATGTTGATATACATGGCGATAGTGTTGAACCAAAAGTTGGAGGGTGAAAAAAATCTTACAATCACCAAGGTATCAATAAAGTTGTACGATTGGATCTCACACGCGTGCAGGGATGATGATGAAGTTTTTGATTGCGTTATACGAATTGGGAAGGAGGTGAATAACCGTATATTATATTTGGATCCCGCAAGAGCAAAAGCATGGGAAAATATGTATGAGCAAAAAAAAGAATCTTGATGTCAAAGAACCAAAGATTGCCTCTATGACAATAAATTGGTTGAGGCCGTTGCGGGGTTTATTGGATAGCGATTACAAGTAAGTTGTACAAACGGCGCTCTATGATGAGGGGGGACAAGGTCAGAGGTTGTACTACAACGACGTTGACAAGCCATTTCCAGGGTCAAAGACATTGGTGTTTGTATCGTTACGATTACGGCATCGATACGCAGTGAAAAATGCTCTGCGGTGGTTACAAATGGAAGGCAACATTGCAAGCTACAAAAAGATTGCGGATTTTTTGCAGATCGATGTTTCAAAGTTTGGTGAGCATGACACATTGGTAGCATTGGGGAAATTGGGCACCAAAAGCTTTATTAGCCATTGGGCTTCACCACTATACGTTTATGTTTTTGCACTGAAAAAATATGCCGAAGAGATACCGGGAGGTATAAGAGCTCATCATCGCAATATTATCAATGGCGGTAGAGGGTTTCTAGGAAAAGCTAAATTAATCGAGAACGGCAACTATAGCTTGAAGAGTTGGTTGTGGGAGACAAAGATCAAGAAGTAGGTAAAAGGATCAGAAGAACAACGAGAGATTCATATCATGCATTGAGGTGGTTTGTTTATGGGTGGAGTTGGACGTTGAGAAAACCAACGTTATGGGTGATAGACTGTCGATGGGGAAGTACAGCAGGAGAAGATAAAGCATGGTCCAAAAAAATTTATAAGGAAGCAATGCAGATACTCGAGAAGTGAATGAGTGGTTGTCCTCGATGAAATGTGATGTTTTTTTGTCCAGAAGGTGCAAACGTGCGTTTCTTGATAGAAGATTTAGAGGAAAGCCATCGAATCATTCGTTATGGGATATAGACATTTAAACCAGAGGCAACGACAAAGAATGACAACTTACTATTTGGAGTGCAAGAAGTTGTATCCATGGATACAATAGGAGATGTGATTATAGTGTTGGTGTGTCCTGAAAATTCCAACCCTATCGATAATGTTTCTCGTACGAACATGCCTCTACCCCGAGTTTTTCATGATCATGAGTCAAAATATGCAGCAACAAAGGGAGATGTAAGGAGAAGAAATATCAAAGTTGGTAAATTGTTATTTGCCAAAAGATTGGGCAATAGTGTTGGTGGGACTCTGCTCAACCATTCCAACCATTATTAAAGAGGATTTCAAAGGGACTCAAATTTTAACATTTGATGATAACATTGAGAGGAGCATGAGGCTATCAGAGTGGGTCAGACAACATGACGGGGTTGTATTTCAATTCCCATTACAGAATCTGATCGCTATGAATCAGAAAGTGATATGGCGCAAGGAAAGGAAGGTCATGAAGCGCATACTAACACGGAGATGGATGATGACGATGATGAGGATGATGAAGACGATGATGATGAATCGGAGATGGATAACAATGACAACGAAGATAATACAATATATTTGTTGGAACCAGAAGTTGTAGCTCCAAAAGAGACAGGAATAAAAAGAAAGAGAAAAGATTCGGAACTTATGAATGTAATGAGATTGGAGAGCTTTGCGGTTGAAAACACACAACCATTACGACGTTCTTCTAGGCCACCCAAAACAACTGAAAAAGTTATTGGGCGTGATAAAGGAAAAACAGTGGCATCAATCATTTTTTTCAAAAAAAACGTTCGAGTACATCGAGGAGACCATCAACAATAACTACAGTTTCACAGGTGGAACCTACAACGGTAATCATGACCGGGATTCCAAGCAGCTCACTTGATCATAGTGTTGCAATTACTGAGACACTGGCGAATCGAGTTGAGTTCAAGGTTGGTGATCGTGTGAATTTACTTGATATCCATGACGACGTTATGATGGCAATTGCCAGAATCATATCGATTCCAAGATCCGGACAATTGCACAACATAATGCAACTAGAGGGATTTTACAAAGTCACTGTAGAGGAGGTTGTTGTTGGAGAATCTCCTCTTATGGTACCCAACAAAGACGATGATCCAGAACAATTGGTTGTTCGAGATGTTGAGGGTACGATGATTGCGTGGCGACACGATCGTATCGCATATATGAAATAGATATAAGTGATTAGCACTAGTTTTTGCAGACTTGTTTATCAAGTGTGGTTTTGATGATTTTTACTATTTAAATATAGTATTATATATGTTTTAAAGTTTTTCTTAATATATTTATGTCGATATTGTATATATTTATTTCAGTATGGTTGAATAGATTTATTGTGAAAGAAAAAATCGTTTATAAAATAACATAAAAACAATGTGCAAACTTGAATTTTTTTAAAGGCTATGCATCCCTTATAAATAAATCTCAATATACAATTCTTTACTTACATTATTATCATATTTGAATTGAATTGACAAGCAAAAACCGCACTTGGCCATGAGCGGTTTTCCTCAATACTGTGTTTTACATACATACATACATACATACATATATAATATACCTATTGGGGTATGTTTTTAATGCATGTCATTGCATCATGTGCAACTCTATGGTTAATCTATTGAAGTAAAAGAAAGGATTGTCATTTGAAAATTGAGCACAATATAATGTTCCAATTTTAGGTATTTTGATTAATGTTTTATCCTTCACAAGTATTCATGCACATTCAAACCAATTAAGCGTTATCGAACTTTATTAATCTTTCCAAGATTTTCAATATATATATATGATTTTGGATCTTGAAGGGTCTTGCACTCAATATGGGTTTTGTGGACTAGGCGGCCTTCAAGAATGCAAGGACAACTTCTAAAAAAGTCAGGCGGGGTGAGCAACGTTTTTATGTCAGGTTCAAAAAAACAATTATGAGGTTGCTTGATTGTTGCGCATCGTGGGCCCTGACCCTTATCTTATTGGGGGGGGGGCTTCCTTAAAAAGTTCGTTGGGGGTGCTTTAGCATTCGGCCTAGTGTTAGAGGTGGATTTACATAGATAATAGGGTCCAATACCAAATGAATTCATGAATCGAGGGTTTGAATAGAAATATTGACCCAAAGAGTTTGCAATGAAGGGCCTCAAGAGTCAAAAGTTTGGCATCATTTACACCTAAAATAACAATAGTCTCCCACAATACCAAAAACTATGTTTGGTCCAAATTTCTTGATTCCAAAAGTGCAATGAGCCACATAAACAAACCAAATCAAATAAAATCAAATAAATCAAATGGTCCCATGTATCCCAGAATGGGGCTATTCCTTGCTACACCATTGAATCATTTGGCGTGGACTTTTGAAATAGTGTGGATAATAAATAGACTGGACCCTATCTTAGAGTTAGAGCGGAGCATTTGTAGGAGCGTTCATTCTAACCTCCCTAAAATCATGCATGTGGCATCCAAAGTGCACGTGACATTAAGGAGGTTTGTAGTGTTAACTTGGATGCATGATAATAGATACTTAGTGTAGCACGTGACATTATGGAATAACACAATGTCAACAATAATGACAATGATGACAACATGATGTGTGCGAGCGTGTGGTTTGAATAATATGGTGGCTCGGGGAGGTGACTATCAGAATTTTAGAAAGCCACGCGAGATTAAAAAAAAATAGGGTCAACTTAATTCGTTTAGGGTAAAATTTGTAATTTCATTAGATCTACCATAGCATTGGAAATATGTCCCCTACATGATTATATGTAAAATAGGGTGGTGGATAATTCCTCCATTTTAGTAATCAGTAGAAAAAGAAAGGTTATAGACATAGTATCCCCTTAGAAGTGTGTAGTAGGATTGGTAGAATAATTATGGGTTTGACTACTTGGATGAAGAAGTGTGTAGTTTCTATCCAAATTTGAATCAAGTGCGTTAGTGTGGAAAGAAATGTTGTGGGATTTTTTTGGCGGAAGAAATGTGTTGGCGCTCCTCAACGGCCGTTGGGTTTGTAACGCCGTTGAACACGTGGGACCTTGTTGGATGTTTAGAAACTGACAACCTTCACCGTCACACTCGACCGCTTTCTGCGATCGGTTTTGGTTTTGTCACAACCTCAGTCCTCGATCATCAAGCTCACGTTTTTTCCGAGCATTTTCTAGGATTTCTTTCATGCAAATTCATGATGCAAAGTGGCCACTTCCTTTCCAATGTTTTCCACGTGTATTTGGTTTAGAGTTTAGCTTTCATGGTTTGTCTCTTCTTTGTTGATTTTGTGATTACGAGTTATTTTTGGGTATGGTCTTGCAAGGTTTGAATTTAGGGTTATAATTTGGCATGGGAATGAAGAAGATCAAGGTGTATACACTCACTGATGAAGGAGCATCTCCAAAGTGCATTTGAACTATGAAGGGGAAGGATGGAGAATCCTTAGCTGACCTAAGAGTGCGCCTAAAAGAAAAGAAGGTTATAAAGTTTGAATTCCAATATTGGGATCCAGAGGAGTGTTGTAGAGTGGCAACCTTGTTTTTTTGGAGTAGGAAGTTGTGCAAAATTTCATGTCTTATCACAACTGATTGTAATTCTTGTTTTGTTCTATCCATGTTTACAACTTGTTTATTTCAGCTTGTATATTACAAACAAATGACAATTTGAATGGTATGGAATGTTTGTTGCTCACATAGTCGGTTTCAAAATGCTATAGTATTCCATCCACTATTTGGTACTTGTACGATTTATATATGAAAAAATGTGCCAAATATTAGCCTCTCTAAAAAAAATAAAAAAATATAGGGTGCTAAAAAACATCAAAGTAGCTTTTATCTACAAATAGGGAGGGCAAATATTGAGAGGTGCATAAATATCCCCCGATTAAATACCCCATTATCGCACGTGGTTACGAAACGTAAGGGGATGTGATTGCCCCAAGTATGGTGGATTATTATAATGCCAAAACACGTGATATAAATGTGACAAAAAGGGGGGAGATTTTACCTAACCACATTTGTTCAATAAAATTTTAGGATATGATAGAGGGAGTGATATTACAAAGTTTAGGGCATATTGAGAATGAAAATACAAGTGGCATGATGTGTCACGAGTTTGTCACACTATTTGGCTTGACTTGTATTGCAAAGTAGGTGCAACAATAACAACTGGCATTGTGCAATGCACATTCATGACAACAAACAATATCACATGACCCATACACAAGATTCTTTACATTGATTAACTTTGCCCTAACGTAGGTGCACCTATTATGGTTTGTGACCTTTTCAAAGAACCTAAAATCAAGGGTATGCTTGACACATAGGATATGTTACATGGTCTCTGCAATGATGAAAGCCAAGTGGACATTTAGCATGACCTATGTTCACACACAACAAGTCCAACACGTAGCATACTCTGAAGAAGACAAGTGAGTGGAGGCTCCATACACAAACTAAGTCAGAGTGATGGATATGCTTATTTGCCAATTTAAAGAACTATATATGAGGTTTTATATGAAGTGTTGTATGTCACACGTGTTCTCGAGGTCTCACAATCATGAGATATTAGACAAGGTCATCATAGGTTATACAAGAGCACTTTATCCCATACAAAAGGTGGTATCTGGGGAGAGCAAATGATGCCTTTATATGAGCACAACAAGGTTTGCACTATTTTGACTTTAAAATATTGTAAAACATTGAGATAGGAATTCCAATGTTTGGTGTATGGCTTTTGAAGTAGTTATTCTAAAAGCCTACTTCAATGACGTCACCTACACGTAAGTCGGATTACTCCAAGTACCCAACCTTGCTAACGTGTCATGAGTAGGTGCAACTACCTTACACTCTATTTTAGACAACAAAATGTCTTGTATTGTCTAAGTGTAGATTGATGCAAACCATATCTTAGAATATACATACAATATGAATACTTTCATAATGATGTCATAGCTTAATTTACAATGTGCATGCTTGAAATTAGTCCGGTCCACAAATATATCTCAAATAAATGGTAAAAACTAAACCCAAACATAAATTGTTATTTTTGTTACATTCATTTTGGATTCTTTCTCACCACTAAATTCCAACATGGCTACTTGAGTGGATGTTTCAATTGAATGATCCAAAATTGCAATGACCATTGCTATTGCACAAATGGTGAGAGGGAATAATTGCATACAAGCATACTTATCTCTCATTCATCCACCATTAAAGGCTTGAGATTGCATGCATTCTGGAGGTTGAGCTTTTTAGTTGATATAACATTGGAATCAGCTTCCAAGACCTAAAATTAGTGTAGTCCAAATCATTTGAGATGAATCGGCTGTAAATCAAAAATTTAAAATTTAAATCAATCATTTTTTATGTGGGATGGATGGAGGTGTGCTCCTATGAGGGCCACTTCGCACACGAGCCAAGAACCGTGACCATGAAATTGTGAAAGCCCAAATGAAAGTGTTCAAAGGTTGTCCAAAGACACCTCCAAAATCATGTAGTGTGGTCAAGGATCCTCAAGTGTAGTGTGAAGTCATATGTGACCGGGCCCTCAACCAAATGTTATTTCAATGAATTTCTATTCATGCGGGTCCTCACACATGATAAAATAGAATATATCAATGGTTGTGAGCATTAAGAGTGCCACAGTCATCCGGTTTTGTGTTAGGCCTACCTCCAAGAGGTGGTCAATGAAAATAGTTCAAGTGACCATGAAACATGATCCATTTGATGCCATGTAGGAATCTATGTAGACTTTATATCCATCTTGCATTCACATACTCTGTTGGTCCCTCAAGCGTAGTGTGAAGCGAACTTGGACCAATCCACCTTTTCCCACCAATGAGAGTGCTTGAAGTGTAATGGTCATGGGCTCTCAGTCTCGTTGTGAAGTGGCCCTGAGTAAATTCTCTCTGACCTTGCAAAACTTCCCTCTCACCCATAGAGTTACCCCCCACGCCTTTATGGCTAAGTATAGTCTTATTGGATTCCATTTGGGAAAATCTTTGGTTTCCATTTAAGTTACATCAAATCGGTGTTGACAACAAACTTTTTTTACTCCTCTTATATTTGGCTTTTGTGCTATATAGTATGGGTGCACAGAAATTTTATTGTGGCCATTGCTCACTATTTTACATCACAAAAAGACCGATTCATATTTCAACTAGGATATTGCTTTGAAATAAAATATCAACATAGTTTTTAGTTTGATTGAAAATATGTTACCAACAACGAGTTTAGTGCCCCTATAATAGGCTATTGCTAGTTCCCGACTTTTTCACTCAACCCTAAATATCATGAAGAAAAAGTATCATGTAGATGAAGATTTGAAATAGCATTGTATGTTATCGGCTATTCTTGTGTTGATTACATTTTTATTTCATTTACATCATTACACATCATATTATGATATCATCTTGTTATACATTTATGTAAGAATGATAGATATGTTGTAGCACGATCCCATTCTCCACGAGTAGGTATGATTTCAATGTGAATATTACATAAATCATAGTTTCACACTTGGAAGTCTATGGCAATGCTTGATGGATAGAGGTTTAAGGAGGGCTTCATATTAAAACAACAGATTCGTGGTTGGCTGCAACACATGTCATTTGCAAAGATGTTGAACTTAGAACAAGACATTCTTCTTTCAATTTGATATCACTTAGTTGTAGTGTAAGTGATGACGCAATTGCTTGGGAGGAGAGTAATGTTTGAAGTTACTTGGTATGATGTGACTACATAATAATTCCATGTCTAGTGGTTGTGTTCAAAAGGATGACTGACAACCCCTTTAAAGTGTGTTCACACCCACCGTCACATGATGCACTACCTAAAGGCAACATACTAGCTTTGAATGCAAGGAAAGTAAAGTGTATGTTTGAATCCTCTCTCATGCCTAGTTTTTTGGGATTGTTGTGAGTTGAAGGCAAAGTCTTCCCAAAAATATGAAAATAGAAGTTTTCACATCCATGATCATTTTCAATGCAAGGCTACCACAGGTGGCCTTATGGTGTGGCAATTAAGTGTTGGAGACAATGATTATCAAAAGAAAAAAACAAATTAGCGAGCCCTTAGGAGATGATTATAAAATATGGCGATATATGAATTGATTAATATATTGCTAAAAATAACAACCAATGGTGGCAAAGCATGTGGTAAAGATGCTCATTAGTATTCAAAATGTGTAGGTTTGATCTTTGAGAAATCCGAAAACATTGCCATATTTTAAGTTTTTGGTCTTTTGCATGGCACATCAATTCAAACTTGATCCAATGCCTGCAAAGGAAATATGGATCAACAATAGTATGTGTATTAAGAATCTGTACAATGCGTGGTAATCAATGTGTTTGACATTGCCCTTTTTTTTACATGCAACATGAACATAACATCACTAGAACATTGTTAAGCAATGGGAAGGTTGCCTATTTGATCCTCTGATTTAGTAGGTTACTTCTCCTTAGTCATAATCCTCCCATGTGGGATGGGTTATAAGGGGAGGCTTATAACAAAGCTTACATGACAACCCTTACCAAAGACTCTTCATCAATTTCAAACAGTATTTAGGTCAAGAGCCTTGAAACGACTTAAGGAAGAATTCAAAATATGCAACCCATATGCAAACATAAAGTTAAACGGCACAAAGTTAATTCAACAAAGGCTTCACAATTGTTATGACATGTCTTCTTGAACATTGCCATTATAATACTTACAACACGGCCCAAACTTCATGCCATAAGACGCTTCAAAATTGAAGACAAGCCGGATGAAGATGGGCATCTTGTGGATGGATAGTTCCATTGCATGGATGAATGAAAACACCATGCATGGTGTGACAAAGTACCTTCCATCATTATAGCATTGTCACCTTTTGGTGGCGATCTACAAAGTTCATGCAAAAGAGGCTTGGGTAAAGAGAGAGAGAGAGGGGGGGGGGGTGGTGGGGGGGTAGGGTTTTGCAAAGCACTAAGTAGAACTTGTTGCCCCCCCACCCCATACAAATTGTAGACATTTCCAAGTAAGGTGTCATTGCGTGCTTAATAAGCTTAATGTGCTTGATACATGAGAGGATGCTTTCCGACTATCAAGCCAATAACAACTAAAGTGGTTGGATATTGTGTAGATCGAACTTTGAGAATGGTGAACTTTTCTTTTTGTGACTTTTCAAGTTAGCCTAGTAGGTAGGTTTTATAGAACTTCCATGACCCCCACCATGAGGTTGATACAAACAAATAGGCCAACTCACTTTCCATCTTGTCTTTAGTTCGTGTTCCATATACATGTACATCACAAAAAAAACATGCAGTATATTAAACGAAGGATTGACATATGTAAACATGGTATTCGTGAAAATGTCACTTGGCATGTAAAAATATCACATATGCCGTTTTCCTGAATACAAAGAAGGCCGGCTTGAATTGGTCTTTGGAGGCAGCTTTTGCCAACTACAACGTTTTTCAATGTTCAGGTGCACTCCACAAGACTAGAAAACTAAGTCAGCTTTGAAGAAGAAGAAAATCACATGTGAATGTGACGTTTTCATGAATACTATGTTTGTAATGGATGTAATGTTTCAATGCGTATTGTGTGAATCCAACTGAGGTCGTTAATGAAAATAGGATAATAATTTAAGTGCACTACCATATGTTCATGACTTATTAACCACACTTGTTTACTGAAAAGAAAAGAAAAACCAATGTTGGGCAATCTGACGTGAATTTGGGCCCATTGGCCCTACCTTGCTCAAGAATCCCCTTGGTGCAGGGTGGGGTTTACTGCCTACCTTGCGGTGGGTGGGCTTTTGTTTGTTATATATATAAAATATAAAATATATATAATATACAATATATACAATATAATAAATACATTATTTTGATATCCATTTATATGTTGGGGGTATTGGTTCTTGTTTATTGTTGAGTTTTCTCGTATTAAGTACTAGGTATGTGCGATATTTGATAGCTATTTGATGGATGGTTTTCATTGTTTCTTTTATTAGTGATGTGGGATATGTAGGTTCTCAAGGAGTTCTATGCTTCTTGTGTGAATGGCTCCCCTTACTCCTACAATGATAACTATGGGGAGTCTAATATTCCAACCTTATGGTTTTATTGCGTCTACTAACGAATTGTATTTGCTTCTTTTGTTTGTATGGCTTGGTCAAAGAATCTATCATGCGTAAAGGTGAATTCAATGATTTGGATGGTTAGGTCTGGTGTAGGTATAAGGGGACCATTTTGTTCATATGCAACGCCTTGTATGTAAACAATATCCGGTCTTAGTTTTGCGAGGCATTCACATCATGTAGTGTTGCGTGTGCAACTTAGTATCCATGGCGGGATGGTGTTGTTTTGGTGGTTGCCATGTTGGTTATCAACATTAATGGGTGTGAGGTGTCTAGTGTATACATTTGATTTTAGTAGGTTGGTGAGTTGGTGGGCAACGGCATTGTGTCTTGCGATTCTCAGGCCTTTAAGAAAATTATTGTTGCATAAAGAGAGTAAGTGCGGCCAAGTATCTCTGTCGTTAATTGGGCATTATGTGCAGTTGGGGTTGGTGTGTGAGTGTGGCCATAATAGTTTTTTTTCCATAATTGCCCATGTATTGGGCAAATCGGAACTTGAGGAGTTGTGTGATTTGTGTGTCCGTAGTTTGTGGGGTTTTCCAGAAGTGGTTAAATAGTTTGTGGTGAATTTCCTCATTGGAGAGCCATTTTTCTGCATATGTGAATTTTATGGCTCTTTAATTTGCGAGCCTATTGTGTTATGGTTTTATGAATGTTTGTGGGTTCCTTATTATGCATGTTAGGCTGGTGCTTGAGGGAGGTTTAGCTAATCTATATGGTATGGTGTGGGCTACATGTATGCGCAATATGGGTGTTATGGTGCCTTTGAGGTGCCGTCATTTGCCAGTGAGTCGGCCATGTCATTTCCCTTAACTCCACTTGTTTGCTTATGAATTTTAAGTGTTATTATGGTTCCTCAAAATAAAATGCATTGGTATGTTGCCTACCATAATGTGCTTCCTAGTATGTACACACACATTGAAAATCTATAAACTTCATGTTGGATTTGAGCATGTTTGATACAATGATACCACACCTTTTTTCAATAACAAGTTGTCATTGGCATTTGATATCAACTGCTCATTTGAAGTTTCTTCAATTCAGAATTTTATTGCAATTTAGGATTAGTAAAAAGATTTATGATTAATTTTACATTTGGAAGCTTCTTGAATCAATGAATTGACGTACACTAAGGATATGTTTTTTCTACTGGATTCACCACCTGGATTTTTTTTTTTTTTTTTTTTTATTTCCTTCATATTCAGGATCAACTATTACATGTCTCATAAAAACCACCTAAAACTACTAAAGCGAATAGATGTGCATATAAAAATTTCAATCACTCATATTAGCTCATTGTCTTGTTCAATATATTATAAATTTTTGATGATAAACCAAGGACATCAAATTGGTGTAAATGAAGAAAACATTGACTCAGAACAACGTGTCTAAAATGTGAAAATGGGCAAAATGAATCCCGCTTTTACTTTAATTATAGCCTTTGATCCTTTCGGGTGTACCAAAGTCACCACAAATTTCAAGTTCTATTGATTTTGGAGTTGAATGTATCCTATGAGAGTGAGATCAAGATCTTAAGGCAAAGTATAGCAAAAAAATTCCCTAACATGGCCATTAATTTCAATTTTCTATCTAGTCCAAGGATGTGGATCATTTAATAGAAACCATGTGATATTTAAGCGGGTGTTTTTATTGAATTGGAACTTTATTGCGCTTTCTTCAATCACCTCAATCATTTTTAGCTAGAGGTGAGACATGGCTCTACATATGAGCCATCTACGCACATACTTGAGCAAAAAGTAAGAGCTTTGAGTAACAATATATTCAATGAATAAAAAGTAATACACAATGAGTAACAACGTAGTAAGTAAATAGGAAATGTAGAATACAATCGTGTTGTTGTGCCCTTGTTATGTTCTGAAAGACAATCTATTTACCCTCACCTAGGCCCATACCACCAAGAACATTGTAAATTTGTTGGAATTGTATACAAGGTCACATGTGTCTTTAGATGAACCAAGTTGCCATTGCAACGAGGCTTAGTACAAAGAAAACTCATTCAAATATATCACAGATGCATTTATGTATTCCAACATAACTAACTCTAAAGTGATTGTTACTGCTTTTATTTATATATTTATTCTATTTTAGGTGCTCCATGAGTAAGGGATAGATGGCATGTGTTTTGTTCGTATGCTTCTCCTCTCTTACTAATTGAAGACACAACAAGGGGGCAACTAGGTAGCAAACCTTATGTAGTGGTCATATTCCAACAAATAAACAAAAAATTGTAATGCTTGGTTGTCTTCTACATAGGGCATGTAGTATGATTGCGTTCCTCCAATGATCAGTTTCAACTACTTGGCACTTTATTAATGTCTACTAATTCAACATTTTTTGGGAGAGATTAGTTGTTATCAGGGTTTGCTTGAATCTCAATATGGCTTTAATAGTAATTAGTACTATTGCAACATATTGTGTAAAAAGAGACAATTTTAAATCTCTCTCACACACATACACACACAACCGTTGTGGGTGTATGTGGGGGGATAAGGGGTGCTTATATTTGTAGTAAAGACCAATACTTCACACACGAAGGTGGGTTTAAATAATAGGTCCAAGTATGAATATTATATTGAAATTTGATGCTAAAGAAGTAGCATATTCATTTTACATTTACAATCTTTGAGAAACTCAAATTTCATGCCTACAGTATTTGCACCATAAAACTATCATTATTTATCATAATTATGTTGAAGATATCTCATCTATTGGATGCAATTGAAAACAACTTGGTCTTACAACACATGTAACTATGAATGAAGCAATTATAGAATTTTAACTCGACCAAGGTGGTTTTGGAGTTGGAATGTTTGCGAAACTTTCTAGCCAAGTGATTGAGACATTGGGACAAACAGGGACAAACTACAATATGTACGGTTGTCAGTGCCACTAACCCAACAATGCCATTTACTCTATATTGAAGCATACCTACCTATCTAAAAGTTGCATACTTCATCAACACGCAAAACACTTAACATCAACCGTGAGTAACATAAGAGGGAAGTGGACATTTATTGCACGTGGCATGTATTATATCAAAATATCAAGATAGGCGAGGCCATACATCTTCATCATCTTCTTCTTCTTCTTCTTTGTCTTCCACCATAAACCTATAAGTAGCATAAACTAAATATTGACAACAAGGATAAGTTTGGGAGATACCAATAGAATTTTTTTGGTATTTTTATAAAATCGACCAATCACACATCATTCTTGATCGCATGTTGATGTCAAGACAACATGGTTAGCATAAGAATGTCGGTGCTTTCCGTACATAGATACCAAGTCATACTACGCAAAATGACCACCCATGCATGCCTCTTTGTTACGATGGTTGATCCCAAGGTGTCTAAGGTATGTGAGCGTTTACGGGGTCACTCTTTGTAATCGGACACCTCATATATTTGGATGAATGGTTATGTGACAAAGGCTCGTAGTTGAGAGCCTACACTGAACAGACACGTGTATTACGATGAAATTGGACTGTGTGCTGAAAAACATAGATATCAACAATATGTTAGATTCAATAGTTAATACAACCGAGAGGACCTCTCCTTTGACCTCTTATAGCTTTTGCGTCTCATCTCCGATCACGAAACTTGAAACGACAGTCTTCATTGTTTGCAGTTGCTGACCGGATGGAAAAACTCCCGACCAGATCCAACGGTGGAGAAGTGCCCACAACGGGGCCTAGCTCGAGTGACATCATCAACGCCATGCATGGTGCCGTTTTGAGAGATGGGGTTAGGGTAGTATGTAAGTAGGTAGGTGTGTAGGGTTTGTACTTTGGGTTTGCACCATCTTTTAGGTGAGTGAATGGTGAACAAGTTGCACATGTGGAAGCCATGGCTCGGTCCTCCCATCCACGCAACGCAACGTAATGCAATGCAATGAAATCTAGATCGCGTTCGGATCCGGGGATTTTCAAACACTCAAACCCGTTCTATCTTATATATCTCAGATTCCATCCCACCGACTCGTCTCCCGAGGGGGAGCAAGTTGGTTGTGGGTGGGTACTGTAGGTTCATAGCAGCTTGGGTGGGTCCTTGCCTAATGATCAATTAAAGTGACCAAAACGGTTAGGCAGCCTGGAAAATAATATATCAAAATCGGGGAGGTTTAAAATATAATTAAAATAAGTCAGGCATTCATCTGAGTTTCTCATGGTTTTTGGATAGCTATTGCTAATTTCATCTAATGTGGCCGATTTACCCTAAACCGTTACCTTCAACTCCAAAGCTCCCATTACTTACCCTAAACTCTTATGTGACATGATTTGTTATTTGTGAGAAACATGTTGCATTTGTGAAAGATGATGGGTTAGAAGTGTTAGAATGGCAAGTCAAAAAACTCACAAAAAAGTTTGAAACGTATGTTAGAACCTATTGATGCCTAAAAGCTAATTTATTCAATTACAACGCATGTGAGCTGTGCTTATGTGATTTAAACATTAATATAATATTTTCAAAAATTAGACTAACTAAGTCATTAATTTCCTATAAATTTACACACCTTTCTATTTATATGTTTTCTGCCCAATCTGTTAGGAAACTACTGTAATTGTTTCCAGGCCCTCTAGTGTCCAGGGAGATTTTTGGGCATAATCAGTCGAAATCCTAGTGTTTCCAAGTCCGACCAGTTATATGATGTGATCTTCAAATTTCCCTCATTTACTCAAGGTATATTCCATAGATTCATCTTAAATCATCGGTAATTTTCCTGAAGTCTTCAATTCAACCAATTTTTTTCTCAAACTCAACTCGTGCATCTGTAACTACAGTAGTGGTCGGTTCTCCCCGTGCCTTGTCTGGGCCCCCTTATCCGCGAGATTGAAGGCTTTTGCGTAACTCTGGTGGAGTTTGGATTGGCTTCAAGCCTGTCTGTTTGTGTGCTTTTTTGTCGCATATTCTGGGATGCTCACGTTTTGTTCTCACCTCTTGGCACTCAGAGCGTACATATTCCTCTTTCTCATCAGGAAATTTTGCATCAGTCAAAAATGGAAGATCACCATCGTAAACGCGTCTTAAGTGATTACTTTCTGTTGTTTGCCACGATTCTGGGCTTGGATTTTTGGGTTTGGATCGTTCTTGGATCCGCAAATGTGATCTGAGATTTTAGCAGCAATGTATGGATCTGTTATTATGTTTTGGTTGCTGGTGTGATTTTCGAAGTCAAAAGTGTTGGAGTCATAAAACAACCATGTTGGTCTCCTCCCTATTTATGTTGACTGTTGAGCTTAGAATGGTTATTGAATTTTGAGCACATAGTCTAATCTTTTAAAAAACACATGAACATTGTTTTGGTATGTATTCTTAGCTCCACACCTAATCACACACCACTCAAATAAAGGTGGTTGATTAAGAGAAGTGATTGATCAGGAAAAATGACCAAATTAGGCATGTCTACGTTAATAAGGTAAGCTACACAAGCTTATTACGTTTATGTGCAGGATGTTTGGCCTCTTTTGATGTGCAGTAGATTCAAGAAAAATATCTAGTGGAATAGTAAATCTTGTAATAATCCAATGCTATAAGAA
Source organism: Polytrichum formosum (assembly GCA_964035585.1). Lineage (NCBI taxonomy): Eukaryota > Viridiplantae > Streptophyta > Polytrichopsida > Polytrichales > Polytrichaceae > Polytrichum > Polytrichum formosum. The sequence goes on from OZ037936.1 coordinate 76,133,897, forward strand.
TGGGATTTTGGTGACTAAACCTAACTTTTTTGACGGATTTTGAAGGGCACATATGCAATCTTCTTACGTCGTTACATAGGTGTACCTAAGTAATTAGTGTTGAGTGGGTGTTGAAATTTGATTTTTTGGCTATCCCAACCAATGTTTCTGTCATATGAATCCTTAGAATATTACTAGAATTTTTTGAACTGCTTTGCACCCAAAAATAGGTGTTTGAATAAGAACTATCTATCTTATGTGGACCCTATGTGGGACCGCTCTTCTTGATTTGGATGCCTGTGCTTGAGTGCTATATAGTAAGATTTGTAGTGAAGAACATAGACTGAAAAGAGATGCGTTCCAATGAGATTGGACAATGTCCTCAAAATAAAGACAACATTCATGGTTTAATAGTTAACATAATTGTGAGGGTCTTTGTGAACACTTAAAGAAAAACATAATCTTTACTTCAATCTTCTTTAACATTTGCATTCAACTTTGATTCTAAGACATCAAAACTTGAAACAACGATCAACGTGATTCAAGGTTACTTCAAACGTAACTCTACTCATGCAATGTTTGCCCTAAAGGCATTAGGCCTTGGCTCTTAAATGACCATGGTGCCCCGCTTCTTGGATGAGAGCATAGAGAAGTCCATGGACTATAGACCAAAGCCATTTGGAGGTCACAAGCCCTTATTGCAAACCCAAGTTCCCGCCGGACACTTTGCCATGCCTACCATGTCAAAGGATTTCCCAAAGGATTCCCCTACAATCCTGGCCAACATTATCCATACTTGCCGAGTGGGATTTCATGTAAATTTTTTTACCTAGTCAAGATATCATGGGCAGAGAAACCTTCATTGTAAACCTAAAGTGGGAAGCCATGACACTCTCAACCAATAATAATTCAAGGATTCTCAAGAGTCATGGCCTAATGGCTTTCGCATAAACATACCCTTAGTGCTGGTTTAGACTATGGTGAAGAAGTGCATTGGTCAGTCAAGTATTTTAGCCCAAGACAAGGTTATTTGAGGCAACGGTTGGTATGACAAACAAGATGGAAAAAAGGCCTCAAGTTGGAATTTTCCGGAGGCCAGCTTTCTTGCCCGAGGATTTGAGGTTGTCCAAGAAACTTAACCTACGAAGAACTCTCCCAACAAAAAGTATTGCCATGTTGACAACCGTGTCATTTTTTCACCCATGCTTGAAGTTCTCCAACGGAGAAATCTTGGCCGCATTGTAAACCCCGGTGGGTGAAGAACCCGTTTCGTAGCCAATCATATTGCTCCATTTCCCTAAAATTCTTGACCGGTGCATTTGTTCACCGTAGTCTAACCCAGCCTTTATATTTCATAAGGAAAAAAACTTTAAGGTGTGGCATTTTGTTGGTTTTGTCTCAGATGGAGAGAGGTGGAGCACAAGATAAGCAGCACTTAACTTAAACTACTTGACTAATGATCAAGTCCAATCATCAATCATGTGCACCTGCCAGGCGGATGATTAAACAAAAATCAATGTCCAGTAGCGACGACGGCGATGGATTGAGATAAGTTAGATCGTCGGAGGTGGCTGCAGCCGGGGCATTCCTCCTCCTCCACCACCACGACTACTACTCCCGCGGACGCTGACAAACGATCCTGAAGAAAAGCTCCAGTGAGTCGGATCATCGATGTTTCCGCAACTTCCACTTTATACTTATTAACCCACCAGCGCTGATCCCACTGATCAGCAAAGCCTGCCTGCCTGGTGGGAGGAGTAAAGGGCAAGCTGGATTGAGAGAAACTTATAAGATACTTAGATGAGTGACTGCGTGGGGTGGAGTATGCGAGCGGTACAAGCTGTGCCTAAATTTGTCCACCTGCAGCAGGGCCTGAAGAGTAGCTAGCTTGAGTGTTAGTTAGTCTTGTCTTGACTCTTTTCACCCTCCGGAGTCACATGCATGCATGCTTCCCCGAAAGCCTCCTCAACACACGTTAACCAACTTAATTAGCCAAGAAACAACTTGCAGTGAGTCCGACCTAACTTCGGGACGCATCCCAAAATTCCAGCCTCCTGCCATCCCATCCCATCCCATCCTATATCATTGGACATTCCATCCCTAGTAAGTGTGTCGTATTTGGAGCTCGCTTTTTCGGCAACAAAACGTCACACTAACTGAGAAGAATCAGTTCTAATCTCAAATCTCGCCACGAATTGGCTCCACCATCACCTCCACTTGTGACCCCACCACCCCCGCCACTGCTATGAGAGCCCCTTGAAACTTGCAGAGAAACGAAAAGTTCAAATTGAAAGAAATCTATAAGTTAGCAAAGCAATCTCGTCTTCCAAGAGCAGACCGGATTACCGCAACCAGGATAAGTGTGACCGGTCCTGGAGTTTGGAATTAAGTTATTCCAATCTTTCTTCTTAGACTTCTGCAACAACAACAACAACCCTGGGGGTTGGGGTTGGGGGTTTCGGTTTCTTCCTTGGTTTCTCTTTTTCTGGTCCATGGTGAGAGAGGTGGAGTGTATCAGTGAGGAATGTTGTGTTGAGATTGTCAATGGGTGGGAGCATGGAGTGTGGATCACTTTCTTGCAAGGTCAAGTTGCTTGCTAAGGGAGCATCCCAACCTTAACCCTCGAATTCAACAGGAAGTTCGGGGGGTGAGGTGGGGTGGGGTAGGTTTCCTGGTCCTGTTCCTACACAATTTAGCCCGGCTATGGCGATGCGAGAGCTGATGTGAAGCTCTGGATTGCTTGCTTGCTAGCCTATTCATATTCCCGGGAAGGAGGAGGGGTTAGATGTTGTCCACCTTCCGGCCGGTTTGCTTGAGCATGTTGTTTTTCAACCGTCTGTCAATCTCCTTTGAGGAATGGACCATCCGAGAGGCAATCCAGAGGCATAAACCTGCAAGTGGCTGGATGATGACGGTGGTAGAAGAGTCAATCTTGATGGCTGCATGATGATGCCGAAGAACTTCTTTTAAATTCTGGAGGGGGTAAGGACTAGACTTGGTGGTGGCGTTCATTCTGCACATCCTTTTTAAATCGGTGATTGCTGATGTTGCTACTTTGGCCGTAGGTTATGTTGTGCAATCTGCAAATTCTTTTGAAACTGGTTTGAGGAGTTATTCTTCTGTACCATTTGGGAAAAGATTGCAGGTAGTAAGTTAGTAAAGACAATATTAAGATCCTTGTGCGAATTGCATGCGGGAGGGAGACAAGTGGTGGGGTGATTGTGGTTGCATGAGGAGAGGCAAAAGAAGCCACCTGCTCTGGATTCACTATACATACATCTTTCGCAAGTTTTGATTGTGAGGTTACAATTTGAGGAGGCCATCATGGCATCGAAGACAATGATGACACAACGGAAACCGCCCATGGGATCCCACTTGAAGCGCGGGAACCAGCAGAGCGACAAGTGTGAGGCGTTTTGCGTCGCGTTGGCCAACAAGATTGATGCACTCGAGCAAGCTGTGCACCCAAAGTGGATGACGCTCGAATGGGTTTCAGTGGCCGTCGAGTTCATGCGCACGACCTACTCGGACATGGTGACGTTGTTTGAGGATCTGCGTGCCCTCTCCCAGGACGTGCGAGGCTCCGAGGACTTTTGGGTGGAGGAGTACATGGTGGAGAGTATGAAACTTCTTGACGTCTGTAATGTTATAAAGCCTGCAATGTCGAGGTTCGAGCATTTGATGATGTGCGTGCAGCTTGTCGTCCAAGCCTCCCAAAGGTTCAAAATTAACACCTCACTGACTTTACCTACCTCAACTAAGTTACTTACAATTATGTGGGTTTCCGAACAATGTCCGGGGAGATTTTGGGCAACATCGCTCAAGTTCCAAATGTTTCCAAGTCCCATCGGTCACATGTTGATATCTTTCGGTTTTCCTTTATTAAGTCAAGATTTAAAAAAAAAATTCTTTTGAAATGATTGGTGATTTGCTTTAGGTCTTGAACTTGAATTGCTCAAACTCAACTGGCTCAATTGGAACTAGCTGTCTGATCTCCCTGTTCCTAGTTTCCGAAGCTCTACTTAAAAGGTTCCGTCCTAGATGCTAATTACTATACCAGGAGCTCCTTTGTCAAGTAGAAAATTGTGCTATTATTATTACAGACCATTTATGTCCAGTAATAACGGAATGACGGCTCCACTGGATACCGTCACCTAATTCAAAGAGCCCCTAATAATTCTGACCAGTGTCACGACTGCTTTGAAGTAAGTGTTGCGTAATAATGCAGACAGGCCGTCGAGGTTTGGTACTGACTTGATGCACACCAAGTCAGTTACCACATGGCACATGGAATGGTGTGCCGATCTGATACAAGAAACGGCACATATTTCAATGAATCTGTTGAAATAACATGTCTACGAGGAGCTCGCGAAATCTGTCACAAAGCAGGAGGTTAGGTGTGACATCGTAAGTTACCATTGATTTGCTTCAAGAAAGATACTGATATTTATTCTGGGGGGCTTGATTAGTTTGATTATATGAAAATCGTTGCTTTGTTACATGGCAGATGTAACCCTGGAAGTCAAGAATACATGTCGGACAAAAGCTTGACGGTCGCACTCCAGAGCTGTGAGCAGGAGCTCAAACAGCTCGTCCACCTTCCCCTCACAAACTCCTCCACATTTCCCAGCTTGCTACACTCTCAATCTGAACGGCACCTCCTCAACCCCGATGCCGGCTTCAATAATAATGTTGGCCCCGCACGGCACACGAGCATAGCCATCGGTGAGAAGTTCATAGTGCCTCCCCAAATTCCGCCTCCACCGAGCTCCAAGAGCGCAAAAGGCAGGGGAAGCATTGGGTTAGCCCAAGTGATGCACGTGACCCGGGAGACCACAGATTTTATCGCGAGTATTCTTGTGTGGACGCTTTTGAGGGACTCGAGCTCGCACCCGACCTCCACAATATGGCAACAGAACCTCGAGGTGTTTCAAGGCGATGAGAATGTGTGGTCGTTGTCATTCCGCCGCTTGCAAGAGAGATTGCGCAAGGAGATGTTTGAGCTCATACGTGATGAGCGTGCCACGAGGAAGCTTCGAAGCTATCCGTTCTCCTTTGAAGAGCTCAAGCTCGTGGAGGAGAGCACGTCAAACTTGCGGGTGGAGATTGAGGTTCTACTAGCACGTGCGGAATTGGGGGAAGCGCCTCCCTTGCAATTGCTCGAAAGCACAGTGCAACAAATGGGGAAGCTCCTTGGCCATATCCAGGTACTTCCAAAATGCTTGACTATTATATTTTGTCCAAGGTCTGGAAGTGTTATTTGCTTTGTTTTTCAGGTTCCCCAACTTCTACTGATTAGATTTACACAACGAAATTTGTGTTGCATTAACAACTCTATGATGTAGCATCAGCAAAAATTGGATTGAAAATTGGATTTCTTCTGATTTAGTTATGGTTATTGGAAGTAATTGTTTGTTGATTCCTCAACTGAAAATATAAAGTCTCTCAATTGTGTTCATAATTGTCTGTGGAGTAGTTAAATAAACTTGAAGACATAGTCCAGTCTCTCTTAAACATGTGACTTTTATGGTGTTTGTTCTTTGATCACCACCAAACCACACATTAATCAAACACAGGTGTTTGATTAAGAAAAGTAACTGAATAAAACCTGCATACCTTATGTTTAGCTAGCGATCACTCAGAAGCTGGCAAGACAGTGATGAATTGTGATTGGTCCAGACCTTCAACTTCGTTCGACTGATATAAATCTTCCCATAATTTTACTAGCCCATAATGACCTTCGGTTCCAAAACCAATTTGTTCTTATTTTGATTTTCCTGATTCTGAATGCTATTCAACTTTGAGGAAATTGAGGTTCCTGCTGCCCAAGAAATGCTTGGACTAGAATGCATAGGGATATGATCCTTACGTTAAGCCTGCAGTGTTGGGATGCAATTCTCTGTGCATTGACAATATGTGCTTAATTCGGGTATAGATATAGAAATTGCCTTGACTTGGTAATATTTGCAGGATTAGGTGCATGACCATATGAACATCATAAGTGTGCAGTACGAGCATGGCTGTTGGAGCTAGTTTCCCTTGTCTAGAGCTCATAGCCACCACACAAGGGTTCCACAGTTCTCTAAGCCTGGGAGAACTTGCCTTTCAAAAACCCCTCTTACAGATCAAAAATGGAAATTTAAAATTTGAGTCTTGCTCAGCTCGGAAATGCCCAAGGCTGTAAAGAGTAGTTTGGAAAATTGGGTTGGGCATACGAGAACGCATTCAAAGACATGAACAAGTGACATGCAAATGAAGCATTAAATAAGTCGCTAGGAGAAGTTTTTGTGGCTTAACTTAGTAGGTAGATTAGGTTGATTTCAAAGTGGGGTGTTTGAGAAGGCAACAAAAATTAATCCACTGTAATATTTTATAGCCATAGTCTTCTACATCTATCCAAACACATGTTGAAGTCTCTGCATTGCCAACTGTGCAGGAAGGATTGGAGAACGTGACAAATCAAGTAAACCAGCTATTTAATGAGCTTGTTCGAGCCCGAAAGAGACTATTGGATGCTGCACAAGGGCCTGGCACAATCCACAGAGCACACACCTTTTAATTATTTTGTGGTCATATTGCTGTTGGAGGCGTGGATGACACTTCCAAAACAGAATATATTGGTTCAACAAAACGTGGATGCTTGCTTGAATGGAGCCTGCGTCTGAGATGCATGCAAGCTTATAGTCTTTGGATGAATTTTTGATGCAAGGCTGGGGAAATATAAATGTTGGAATCAGCCACAAGAAGAAAAACACGGACTTGTTACTGCCGATGTACTATTGCATACAAAGGCATACAAAGGCTATGGAGCTTGGAGGCAGAGAGCAGTGTACTCCACACAAGACTTCATCCATAAACTCAGTGTAGAAAGAGAGACTGCCCCAATCAGGTGTAAAAGTATAGCAAACATGATCTCAAGTAGTAATTCATCTCAATTAAGCAGAGCAGATCACTATTCATAATGTGCTTTTAAAGTCAGCAATAGTGAAACTACCATATCTAGTTGCAATGTGGATTGCTTTATGTAATATAAACTTAACAGGTGGAGGAAAACCCTGGAGATCTGAACCACAGAAATTTATTGTCTAAAAAGAAACCACCACCTTTGTTTGTGTGCTACTTACCCATTGATAAGTTCATTGTGGACAACCATGTGGAAGACATCATGGGGTCTATCTCATTGGGAAACTCATGACAACCTAATGACATCAAAAATAACATTGATGATATCAAGGAGGCTTTTCTCGCTAAAAAGTGGAACTCTTTCCATCTCTTAGGGAAGAAACTAGCTTACAAGGATTTTATCAAATGTGAATGTGAATTGCACTTGAAGCAACCATTGACTCCACCGCAAAGCAAGATCATTGCTGCCTACCGCACCTCAAACTATAGACTTGCCATTGAAACTAGTCGATGGATGACTATCCCTATCTCTAGAGATACTAGATTATGCCACTTTTGCTCGTATAATGCACTTGAAAATGAGGCACATTTTGTGTTGGGATGTCCCCTATATATCCCCATTAGAGATAAGTTTCCATCACTATTTGAGAACGCAATTCTAGGGAGCCTCAAGTCTTTCTTTCAATTAGACCATCAAGTTGACATTAGCCTCTATCTCACAGAGGCTACTGCACTCCACGACTCTAGAGAACTAGCTAGTTTGAAACCATCTTGACATACTTTTAATACCACACGCCTTTTCGGCTTCGTGGACTTTAAAATCAATTTCATTTCATTGATCTGTGAAAAAGAGTGAGTTGTCCATAAAAGATGATTGGATCCAGTGATTTTTCCTCCCATTTTATCCCTCCTCTGCTCCAAATTCTCTTAAAACAGATGTTGAATTTAAAGGGACAAGGCAGGCCATAATCGACTTTTAACCTCATAGCTTGAATCAGTTTTGAATAAGCGTATAATATATTTTATGTGCATAGTTGTGAGCATCAAAGTCGTTGTAGTATAGTGGTAAGTATTCCCGCCTGTCACGCGGGTGACCCGGGTTCGATCCCCGGCAGCGGCGCATGGTTTTTTTTCTTCCGCTTTTCGTTTTCGGAAATAATGCTTTTTGAACAATGAATGGGAAGCTTCAAACTTTAAGTAACTGTTTTGTCACCACCCAACGCAATATTATAGCTGCTCACCGCATCTCAAATTGTAAACTTATCATTGAAACTTGCTTGTGGTCAACTATCCCAATTCTTAACGATAAAATATTATGTCAATTTTGATGCTATGATAGAAGGCATACTTCGTGTTGGAAACTTGGAATGTCCCTCTATATCTTCATTAGAGATAAGTTTCCTTCTCTAGTTTAGCACGTAGATTAAAGGGCTCCACAATGCTCCACCCCAACCATTGACCATGACATATGATTTAGATAGAGGAAAACTAAAATAATATATTACGGGTGTATTTATTTAGAATTTGTGTTGTCAAATATGTGTTAATTTGACAATTGATATGTACCATTGGAAAGGGGGGGGGGGGGCAGTATTGAAAATTGTCCCCTACATGTTCACTTTGAAGAATCAATTTCATAATATTAATAATAAAATATCATGCTTTATGATATTAGCCTATATGAACTCAAATGAAAGAATTTAGGGGTAAAATGACCGTTTAAGAGTGTTGGGGTTCCAAGTCAAATCAAAGATGTATTGTAGGATGTAATTTGATTTAAATGCTTGCTTTGGAGTGAGCATACAAAAGAAAGGTGTACAAGGTGGATTTAAAACTATATCTAATCACTTAGAACTAGCAACATTACCATTGTTTTTCATCAAATATGTTTGGAAACATTTGACTGCAAATCAAAATATAGTAATTGATCTGGCCCCTCAAGTAGGATTCGAAGATGGGTAATATATATTGCCTTGGTATTTGCCGTCCCAACCTGTGTGTAGACAAACAATTTATCTCCTCTTCACTTATCTCTCCTCTTTCTATTCCTACACCTTCACCTATTCTATCACAACTACTACCAATGTGAAGAACTTGTTTAGTTCAACCCTAGTGTCTAAAGCTTAATTATGATATGTACACATATAGAACATGCCCAAAAACGGGTTAATGGTTGAGCACTTCGAAGTTCACCACAAAGGACATAAGCCATGTGTAGACGACCAATTTATTTCCTCTTCTTCACTTTAGCTCTCCTCTTTCTATCCCTACACCTCCATTATTCTACCACAACTACTACAAATGTGACGAACATGTACAGTTCAACAGTAGTATTGAAATCTAAAATTTGAATGTAAGTGTAGAGAATATGCCCAAAAATGATGGTTGAAACTTTAATGGTTGAGCACACTTCGGAGTCCATCACAAAGGGCATAAACCGGCTCCGGCTTTAGGTTGTCAATGGAATTAGAAAGTCTCAAGTGTTATTTATCAGCTATATCATCATGTTCATGTTAGACAATTTCTCCATAGGCCATTACCCTCTGTCACTCTATGGAATTAGCATTATTGTCCCCACCTTGACATACTCCTAGTCTCATAAGTCTTTTGGCTTTCCTGAACTCTAGATTTAATTTCATCTTACGGGTGGGCATCCATTAAGAAGCAATTATGGAATGGCAACGTCACCTTGGAAGTTGGTGCCACCTTTTCCAAGTAGGTAGTGTGTTTTAAGGGCGTTCATATCTGGCTTTTTGCTTTATTACAATGTGGAAGGGGAAAATGTCTATCTAGAATTAATGTTTGTAAAGAAATAACTATGCCATAGATTCTTGATAACATGAGTGTCATTTCCGCTTCTCATTTCTAACAAAGTTCTTGTTCAAACACTTGTGATCATAAAGTAGTCATTTGCAACAATGTTCTATAGAACACAAATGTAGCTCATTAATTTATATTGAGCCAATTGAACAATGGGCAATAAAGTATTTTTGGAACCATGACCTAAGGGTGTTAAACTGATCTTTTGACCGATTTAGACAATTTTTGGACTCTACATGGATTAATGGTATGTATGATTGGCTTAGCAAATTGGTTACTGTAGGGACAAAAGAATAAAAATACACATTTGAATATACAAAATTTTGAAGTCACCCCAGCTACTTATATCCCTCCCTAGACCCACACTTTTTTCTTCTGCAAACAAATTCCAAACTTGAACAAATGGGCCTCCAATCCTCAACATGTTCGTACACTTACAAATTATTGAATTCACATACTGTACACATATGACCAATACATCTACCAAGCCATTAATACCAAAAAAAAAATGCAACCCACTAATAGAAGCAATTAAAGCACAAGGATGGAATGTCAACCCCCTTGAAATCATAACCGTCGGAGCTCGAGGCATCATACACACCAATAGCATGGAGGAACTCAAACCCTACAAATACCCATATCACTCATAAAAATAACCATGAAAAACGTGTATCGAACTGAGATAAAGTAACTTATGCACCTCGTCCTAAACAAACGCAAATTAGACAACAAACAAACACTAATACTTCCCCCTATAGGAGCTATTTTACCACACAAACCTTAGATAAGCACCTCTATTAACCTAGGGCCCACCTACTACATGGTAGGCAATAAACCCTACCTTGTACCAAGGGGACTCTTGAACAAGGAAGGGCCAACGGCCTCAAACTCACGTCGGTAAAATTATCAATGTTCCTTCTATCTTTCTTACACCAATCTTTTCATAATGGATTTTCAAAAGTTTGAAGAGTAGAATAGGATAACAACTCAAAGCACCAAAGCACTTTACTTCACAATTGGCATAAGGTAGACAATCCTTATTCGGTTACTTTCCTTATTAGGACACCTATATTTGAGTGGCGTGTGGTTTGTTATGGCTATGAGAACAGATACTAAAAAAACATGTGTTTAGAATAGATTGGACTGTGTGCTTAAAATATGATAATCATTCTAGTTTCAACAGTCAACATAATTTGGGAGACTTGTATGGCCATTTAATGAGCACAAGAATCTTCACTTTGATAATGAATAAGATATTCATGTGGAGTCCAAAACTGATGAGAAAAGTGACTACAACCTGGATTTGGATTTGCTAATCATCTTGTGCTAATCGTGTGTTTCACATTCTAGGGTAAGTGGGATAGTAAAAAAAAAGTAACCATTTAAGACCCACCTACCTTACTACATATGAATAATTGCATATCATATCATCTTAATATTGAAATCCATCAATGGTGATGAAATACATTGAGAATGAAAGTATTCTTCATGGATAATACTAAGCAACGGGCCTTATTCGGCTATTCATTGTAAATAGACACCTATATTTGAGTGGTGTGTGGTTAAGTGTGGATGTAAGAGCGGACACCAAAAAAGACAAGTGTTTAAAAGAGATTAAACTATGTGCTCAAAATTTGTTACCAACTCTAGGGTCAATGATCAAGATAATTCAGGGGACCTATATGAACATCTACTAAGAAAGAGAACCTAATTTTGACATCAAGTTCCAAAAATTATGAGGAAAATGGCTACAGGCATGATTAGGATTTGCTAATCATCTCACACTACTTGGGTATTTCGTTCCTACTAGAAGTGGGTAGAGAGCTAAAAAGTGTCCGTTTAAGGCCTACTTACCTTTAGGTATCTGGACTTAAAGCAGTCAAGTTATGGTTTGAGCACATAGACAAATCTCATCATACCATGATATAACTGTAATTTAGAATCTTCTGGTCTTGGCAAACTGCCTTGGGATTTTGAAGGGTTCCCATGCAGAGCTCAAACTGGGAATGTCACTTGATCCTCTACAGGGCAAAAATACAAATCTAGCAACCAATTTTATCGATTCTATTCAATCAATTCTAGCAACAGCACTTCAACCCTCCTGTCAACCCTAAACCTGAAAATGCATACATTGATAAATTACACAGAAAACAAAGACCTACTTAGATCAGAGGCAAAATAGCAACCCGATACAAACATAAAATCGAATCAGAAAGGTTGCCCTAACCTCATTGGATGCAACCAGCCACAAGAGTTAGTTTTCCCAAAATCACATGCCTTTTGAACTGCACATTGTAGATCATGCAAAGGGTGGTTCCACACAATCACACAAGCAAAGTGAAAAGTACAAATTAGTATAAACAAGGTGCTCATCCTTGTTGGCAATTTTGCCACACAACACAAACACATGACACAAGAAAAGCACTTGTGTTTTTCTCTCCAAACAATCTTGGAAATCTAAAGGCTCAGTGAACAGGTAGTGAACCACTCCCAACTTTCTCATGCCTCTCTTTTGTATTTGGAAAGCCTCCATCACAGCTTGGACCAAAGTAATATGAAATAGGTCACGGATGCAAGGTAGCAACGAGGTAGGTGGTGCCTACTACAACAGATGGCAGGGCAACATGTGTTCATTACCGGACGTAATGGTTAGGCCATCAATTACAAGTAAAAATGTGCCTCCTCATATCCAATCTGGAATAGACACATCAACAAAATTGCTTAGCTTGACCACAACAATGTGGTGACTACTTGTATGCTAAGAAGGCAACCAACCCGGAGATCTAAGATCAGGTAGCAATGTCAGCAGCAAGTCTTGTGCCCCTCAAAATCCCCAAAACTTCCCCAACTGTTTTCTAACATCATCACAAAATGAACTGCATCCACTTTTCACATGGGTTAGCCACCAATGGATGCAACCAAAACAGTGAAACACTTTGAATCCATCACAAAAGAGATTTGTCACTTTACGCAAAGTCCATCAGTAAAGTCCTTATAGAACTATAACGAGTAATGTACACTCACTTTTCAGTTGCACTGGTACTCTTGCCAAACCAAAGGATAGGGTGCAGGGTGATTACAAAACCTGAACAATACAAGCCATCCCCCAAATAAGGACCAGCTTATATCACCACTTTCATCTCCACGGTTTAACTATAGAGCAAGTGCCATAATACAACAATAAACTCAAGGCATCATCATGTACACAAGGGAGATGGATGGATGAGGCCATAATAACTTGCCCAACACAACGCAACGATAAAAAGAGAGTGACCCACGTCCCATGTACTCTCTCTCTCAATAGACTCCATGACCATTTGCTTCAAAATCGTCATAGTGTTCGTATGAGTCCTCAATCAACCTTTCGGAATCCGAATTATCCATAGGCTGGTCGAAAATTTCGCTGCTTGAGTCATCATTCAACCTTTCGGGAACCAAATGTTCCATAGGCTGGTAGACTTCACTCAGGTCAATCAACCTAACGGACGGCGGGTGATCTATACGTGGGCTCGCGAGTGTCGCGTAACCCAATATTTGCCTGTTCTCCGTCATCAACTCAACGAGAAAACCGTGTTTATATTTCACAATATAGTTGCCAAGGGCTTCGGTGGCTCCGTGCCCTTGAACCCATATGTACTTCAACAAGGGTAATGCCATGACCGCGCTTGCAAGAGCTTCTTCACCAAAAGGGCATGAACGAAGCTCGAGCCGCTCAAGTTGTTGACAGCCGGCCGCAAGCTGCCGCAAACCTTCGTCACTCTCCCCCGAGCAGCCCAAAAGGATCCACTTGAGCTTCCCACCGTATCGGCCAATATACGCAACCCCTCGATCGGTTAAGCCTCCCGAACGTAGGTAAACAGAAAAGCGTGTAAGCATTGGGCACCCTTTAAGTAATGCACCAACACCATTATCAAGAGGAAGATCTTCAACATTAGCCAAAACCTGCATGAATACAACATACTCTCTTAGAATATGAATTTGAAGTATAGCATTCTTAAACATATGTAAGGACATTCTCTTTCCATTCTAAAGCTTCCACGAATAAATTTCCAAGATTTGAGGCCTTGATTACATGCATGAATGCCAAGCATAGCCAAGTGGCAAGCTCTCATTGTTGACCACCTCCATTGCTAACTATCTTTGGACAGAGCCTTCACCCAGCTACCACCAAAAAAGTTCTCAATGAGTGTATACTCTCCAAGGTGGCTATCTAGGGAGAGCAACCACTACACCACTTAAGAATTTTGTTCGGAACCAGATTTCTTTTTGTGAATATTATATCACCCTTAGCCCTGAATAGAAGAGGAGCCTAACAAAAGCTTTTCTTTCTAATAGGATGCTTTCCCATGAAACTTGATGATGGCCGCCTTTCTCATCACAAGGCAGATTCATAGAACGGAAAGGTTTTGTTGATAGAATAAGGCATTTCCTCAACAATCTAGACAATAAAACGATGCAGTTTTTATGCTCAGGTGGGTCAAGAGAGAAAGTTTCTCATGATTCCACAATGTGCACCTTCATAGTGGGGAGTTGTGACACAAGAAATTGCTTCTTCTCATATTGTGGATAGGAGGAAGCAGTTCCTAAGTGAGTAATCGCTTGCTTCAAAAATTGGACCATATTTTAAGGTTAAAAGTCATGCTTTAGTATAATAATCCACATACAAACCTATTTTTTTGTTGCGTTTTAACAATCAATAGAGATAATAATAATCTGAAACCATGAATCCCAACCTCCAAGAGAACAATGCGAAAGTCGGTGAGCTTTGGAAGGCAGCGGCCAACGGCAGCAAGTGCCTCATTATTGATATTGGAAAGATACAGGACTAAAAATTGAAGCTCCCGACAGCCTTCGCAGATTTCAATCATCCCTCTATGCGTGATGTAAACCGGTCTCTCCTGGTGTGAATCCTGGTCCACTCGAATCCTCTTCAGTCGTGTGCAAGTCTTGCCAATTACCTCCATTCCCTTGTCACCCACCAAACTTCTCACCTGGATATTGACACAAAACTCCAAAGTTAACCCTCTGCAAAAAAATTGGCTGCAGAATGTCTAGCATTCTTAAGTGGTGTAGTGGGTGTTCTCCCTAGATAAACATCTTGGAGAGTGACCTTCATGATGGCAAGGTGTTTGAATTGCATATTGGTAGATGGAAAAGTTTTTTTTCCGAAGATAAGTAACAATGAGGTGTCAACTACCGAGAGTTTGCCACTTGACTGTGCTTGGGATTCATGCATGTAAGCAATGACCTCAATTCTTGGAAACTCAATCTGAAACTAGAATAGAAAGAGAATGTCCTTACACATGCTTAAGAATGCTATATTATTCTAGGATCAAAAAGATAGATTTGGAATTCACATACATCACGAATGCATGCATTACCTCAAGCTCTTCAAGACACTGGCAATGGCTTATGATTTCAATTTGTCCCTCAGCACTCAATGTCGAGAACTTGAGGTCCAAAATTTTGAGCTTTGATAGCCATTGATGCAATGACGCTGCGACAAGTTTGTGATCCTCAAAGCTCCAACAACCAAGGCCAAGCTCCACCATAGGCTCTGCGCATTCCTTAAGAATCTTTCTGAAATTCTCCATCTCCATGTCACTGACCTTGAGGGAAGTGATGGACTTCAACTTACTCGTCACCTCCGCCAGCGCACGTACAATATGGTTTTCCTCTAGGCTAACTGAGGCGATGTTCAGGCTTTCTAACTTGCCATTGTTCTCTAGAAGCTCCAAGAGCCACTTCCCGGTAGCTTCACTATCTTCTCCTTCACTATTAATCAAAATTTCACTTTCCTCCAAGTCAAGCACCCTCAAGATTCTGATCACAGCAGTAGCCACAAAGTCTTGTCAAACACACAAGAAGAAAAGGATTCCATGGAAGAGATCAACTTGAAACAAAGTCTTCCTTTCCTAAGAATGAGTGAGTATAATGTCAGCTAGAATGAATAGGTTTCACTTGGTTTGGGAGTAGGCACCTGCAGAAATGGGTAATGTACTCGAGTCCTTCAGTAGTGAATCCTGTGCACTTGTCCAACTTCAATTTCTGCCAGAATAGCAAAGCAAACCCACAAGATGGTCTTAGCACTTGACAAACTCATCATAGCATATTATGTTCTGCACAGGCATACATAACCTCAACACTCATAGACATGGCATGAAGTGCGACAAATATGACTTGGGCAATCTCCCTCTGCACATCTTTTGTCAACCAATCTGGTCAAATCCACGTCTCCTGACTTGTG
This sequence comes from Polytrichum formosum, assembly GCA_964035585.1. Lineage (NCBI taxonomy): Eukaryota > Viridiplantae > Streptophyta > Polytrichopsida > Polytrichales > Polytrichaceae > Polytrichum > Polytrichum formosum. Next base: position 76,149,846 of record OZ037936.1, read on the forward strand.
TTGTCTAAAATCAAACCCCAAAGGATACACAAACAGAAAATGGTACAGACTACACAGACAAAAATTGGAATGGAATGCTCTCACTATATTCATCATGCTACATTTGCTAAGCTTACAAGAGACTTCAGGTCGCAAACACTCCACAAAACTCAGTGGAGTTAACTAAAACCAACCCAAGAGGATACCCGGACAGAAACTGGTATAAGATTCTCAGTGGAGTTATCTAAACCACACCCAAGAGGATACACGGACAGAAAACTGGTATGGAATTCTCAGTAGAGTTGTCTCAAACCAATCCCAAGAGGATACACAGACAGAAACTGGTATGGAATTCCCTGTTTAGTTGTCTGAGACCAAATCCAAGAGGATACACAAACAGAAACCGGTATGGGGTTCTAAGTAGAGTTGTCTCAAAGCAAATGCAAGAGGATATAGACCGAAACATGTCTGGAATTCCCAGTTGAGTTGTCTAAAGCCAATCCTAAGAGGATACACAGACAGAAAATGGTAAGGATTCCCAATTTAGTTATCTGAAACCAAACCCAAGAGGATACACAGACAGAAAACCGTGTTTGAGGAGCTGCTGACCATGCACTGGCTGAGGTTTGCACAGACAGAAACTGGTATGGAATCTGCTGAGGTTGCACGGACAGAAAATGGTAAAGAAGGCGGTTATGGGGTTAGCTAAGCATAAGCAGAGATTACCTGCAAGGAAGTGCAACGCCGGGAGAGAATCTGGAGATCTTCATCGGTAACCTCCATGCGGCGAAGATGGAGAGATTGAAGCTTAGGGTAAGACCGGGCAATCTCATAGATCCAAGGCCCAGCATGCCCACCCCAATCCTCCACCAAAAGGTCGAACTCATACGCCCTGGGCTTGCCCTTGAGCTTGATCTTCTCTAAATTCTGGAACCGCTTGGACAAGCCATCCGGCAGGATGGAGTAGCAATTGGAGATGTAGACCGACTTCCGGGTTTGGCCATCCACTTCGTGCCATTTCTTGCACACCATGGAGGCAGAACTTCGGTCCCTAGGGTCATCCAAGTAGCCGAAAATCAGATTGATCAAATCGTCCTGCAGGGCCCTGAAGGGTGGCAACCTGGTAGAAGATTCCTGTCGTTGCAGCAGGCGCAGGGAAGAATCCATGCCTCGCTGCCGCTGATGCGGTGATTCCATCAACCCTCACTCGAAAGAGGTCACTTAAAGGCTCTCAAGGAGGATGACTAGCAAGCCGATGATGGTATTGTCCCCATCCTCCAAATGTCTTCTCCCAGATTGAAAACACGAACAGAAACACAAAAAAATTAAAGAACTCCTCCACCTGCAAAATGGTGGTGAAGACCACACACGAGGGTAAGTCAGTCAGGGTTAAGCCTTACTTCAGGTTCGTACACAACTGCAACCTCATTGACAGATTTTTTGTGTAAAACAGAATAGGTATGCCTCTTGAAAAGCAAACTTCATACCTGCAAACCGGGTCAAGTTTCAAGGTGGGGATTCTGAATCCTCGAAGTCCGTTTGAAGCTCGAGGAGGAGGACTAGCAAACCGCTGGTTGTATCTCCATCCGAGTTTCTCCAGAGACCTTCTCCCGAACTATTAAAAAAGGAGCAAAAACACAAAATCCTAGGTGTCACACGGCAAAGTGTGCAAAAACTCCACCTGCAAAACGGTGACGAAGAACACACACACACACTCTCTGGTAAATAAGTGAGTGAGGGTTAGCCTTCAGGTTCGGACAGAGCTTAAACCTCATTGACAGAATTGCTTCAGTATACCATTCTTAACACAAGTATCTTACCTGCTAAAACCGGGTCAAGTTCCAAAGAAGAAGGAGCCTGCACTGAAGAGCCGCTGGCTATGTGTACATCACATATAACTTGAATAGTGTCTTCTTCTTCTTCTTCTTCTTCAGCAGGGTTAACCGACAAGTCGGCAACTTATCGCCATGAAACCACCAAAGTCTTTCAAAATCAAAATGTGTCGGCACATACAGTCAAATCAACTTCTAGATACAAAACACTCACCCGGCCATAGAACCCAACATGAGCAGATATAGAGGAGAGGAGAAGAAGAAGAAAGTTGTCCACAAGAGTGCACAAGAGTCCACAAGAGTGGTTGGAAACAGCTCCCGAGAGAGAGGGAGAGGCGTGGGGGGAAGCGTGAAATATGGTACAAAAGCATGAAAATCCTTTAACCCTGTAGTAGATAGGTACTCCCACAAGAAAGTGTGGAGATACAAGGAATCTTCTTTCCAATGGAGCAGCAGCCAGCCGCCAGAAAGGAAAGACCTCGGAAGAGAGACTTGTGGATGGGTTAAGTAAGCTTAATAGGTGAGGTCACACCACAAAACCAAAGCAAGTAAAGCCCAACACCGACTCTTCTTCAACAAGCTCCTCGATCAATCCGCCAAGCAAAGTAGCCTGCTGGCAACAACAATAACAACACTAACACCACCACCAACACCACAAGCTGCTAGACTGGATATGATATGATGAAGAAGCTCTAATAAGTTCAACCCACCGAACTTATTAGGCTCCCTCCCACTCTAAAAAGGCAGCAATTCTTCAGAGAGCTCTTGAGCACTTGCGGTGAAGGATCCTATCTACTCTGCAGACCTAGGTAGCTAGCCTGCAGCAAAAGGGCCCAAGGGACGGGAACCCATGAACACTCCTTCTCTGTTACTTGAAAAGAAACAACCATCGGTTGTCTCTCTCTACCTTTTCCCTCCACAAAAATCTTGCTCTCTTTTCTTTTCTTTCCTTTCCGCAGATGATGACTGCCAAGCAAATCAGTGAATAGTAATAATCTTCTATCCAGCCGAGGCAGCCACACAATGGAAAAAGGTGGGTGAAGACAAAACGAGATACTTGGAGACCCAAACTCATCAAACACTTCACAGCTGAAAGGAATTCACCAATCACCTGACCTAGCAAAAGAAGTGAACGTTTTAAAACATAAAAAATAAAAAATGAACACTAACTTACTTGGAAGAAAACATCATCCCTCCGACTCAACACAAAAAGATAAAGTGAAGTGTACACACTACGTACGTAGCTTCGTTCTCCGAACAAAAGGAAAGGAAAGGAAATGGCAAAGCTCCTCATCATTTCCAGGCTCAGTCATTTGTACAACCAACTTAACACCCTATAAAAAGGTTGAATATTGAATATTTCTTACTCTGCATAATATATATACACACACTACTCCAACCCCTTCAACGGCGGCAGTTGTAGGAGGCAAAATGACCACCTTTCAAGGGGATTTCGCTACGCAGGCTGCTGCAGGGAGGAGCACATTTATTACCACTGTTGTTTCCCGGTTACCAACATCATGACTCCAGCCTATTTTTATGTTGAGAGGAGATTTTAGAACTTTGAAGCTTAAAGGAGCATACAACATAAGTTGCATGCGTGATGGATTGATGCTAAATTTTGGCACCGATAAATCACACAGCAGATATATTAGGAATTAAGAGGAGGCTAAATTGGGTGTGCTTCTGTGGAGCCCCACCATGAGTAATAGACCCATCCCAACAACTAGGAGACAAATATGTTAACTTATTAGAGGTTGCAGCAAGATGGTCGGTTCTCCATGAGGTGGATCGATGTACTGTAGTATAATCGCTGGTTTCCTGCGTAATTGTCTTCCATTCCAGGGTCAGAGATTGTGCTTTGTTTTAGTGTAGGTTATTGGTGGTGTAACTTACCCAGCTCCGACGCGAGTCCCAAAGCGGGACTAACTCTCGCGCCCGAGGGGCCCCGCCTCCCCTCGGTGAGGGCGCGTTTTTCTCTTGGTTTCAATTCATTTGGCGTTGGCCGTATTGGCCTTCTGTCTCAAAAAAAAAAAAAAAAAAAAAGCGGGACTAACTTAATGTATTCGGATCTTGCTCCAAGGAAAAGTGTTACTTTTGTTTGGTGTTTGTTTGTTTGTTTTCCAGATATAGCTGTTGAAATTATCTAGGCTCCGAATGCTTGATTGTGAAATGTTATGCATGGGTGGTCCGAGATGACCCTAAACTACTGGATGATGGTGGAGAGATGCCCAAATCTCAAGGAAGAGGTTGGCAGTTCGATTCCCGGCTGTGAAATATCCTCTCTACTTGACATAAATTTGTCAGGTGGTCAAATGCCTCATGTGCTTTGGCGTTGGCTTGTCGGCCTTCTGTCTCTAATTAATTAATTAAAAAAATGTTATGCATGGGTATCATGTGCACCTCGTGAACTGCTCATGGCATTAACACACACGAGTTGAGCTCAAGAGTTTTGAGTGTGCAACTTTGATGGCTCAAGGTAAAAAGATTTGAGCCTTTACATGTGCCTAGAATGGTGGAGTTATGCTTCGAGGTTTGAAAACTTGTCCATTACAACCATCCTTTGAGACTTGTCCATTACAACTGATGGCGATAAATTACATAAATAAATTAGTTTGGTTGTCAAATGGAGGTTTTTGGTTTCCTTTTATTCAAAATTGCAACCAAAAATCTACAACTAATAACCACCATTGTTTATTTACGCGCTTCCTTGCCATCTGTTGCAATGAACAAGTCGCATAGGATGGCTGAAATGGACAAGTTTTCGTCTTGTGTTATGATGATCCAAACAGGTGTACTCCTAAAGAAATTACGTTCATAAATTGGGAGAGGGAAAATTATTGTATATGACCGTAGTTGTCATCCATTCAACAACATAAGAACTTGACCTCTTATATATTTGTTGCCGATTCATTTCAAATGACCTGAAGTAAACTAATTTGGGGTCCTTGAAACTAATTTCAGTGTCAAATCAACTAAAAAACATAGCCTCCAGATTGCATACTACTTATGGTATTTTATGTTGGATGAAAGAGAGGTACCCTCGTATGTGATAATTCTCTCATGTTGCTTCGCGGTAAAGACAAGCTTAAAGTATTTGGTCATGTCCCAGTCATGCAAGCACACACTTTTAAATTGTCTTTGATTTCAGACATTACTAACTCCCTAAAGTCCCCAGCAACCAACAAGTGGTCATGCTCCTTTTCCAAATATCTCCTATCTCCTACTTGTTGTGTTCTTTTTCATTTATTTAATTTTTAAAGTTTATCACTCAAGTGTCCTACATGTGGAAGTTTGTCTCTTCATGTGATAAAGGTGATTTACGATTGATGATTTACTTTCTTTTTTTGGTAATAACACTGACTATACAAAGAAAACAACGAAGTTATTACTGTTGTTTGTTTTCCATATTTCATCATCTTAGAGCAAGCCTAGTCGTTCCTGGATCTGCATCTACATCCAGGAATGAAAAATGGCCTCCGTCCAGGATGCAAATGCAGACCCAGGCAAAATTGCCACTCATCATGCATTGTTTTTCCTGTCAACTTTTGAATTTCCTCTAAAATTATCAGTAATTTTCTAAAGTCATGAACTTCAACTTGTTATTTCTCAAACTCCTCCGGTTCATTGTGATGGTTCCGAAGTCTCAAACCTCAACCACTTATTTCTCAAACTTTAGTTATCATCTGTAACTAGTATTTTTTTATGAAGTCTCAGACCTCAACCGGTTATCTCTCAAACACATCCGGATCATCTATAACTAGTATTTTTCCTGAAGTCTCAAACCTCAACCGGTTATTTCTCAAACTCACCCGGATCATTTGTAACTAGTAATTTTCCTGAAGTTTCAAACCTCAACCGGTTATTTCTCAAACTCATATGGTTCATCTATAACTAGCTAATACTAGAAAAAATATTAGGTCAAAGGTTAAAAACATTATTGTCTTAGTATATATAACCCTCCTTGCATATCTCTCACATATGCAAGGAGTTGGAGGTTTCTTGCATCACTTTTCATCCATGTTTGATATACACGCCAATGAGTGGGCAGCTTCCTTGCATATGTATCTGTATTGCGGATGTTAAAGTGGAAATGTGGATGCAGATGCAAGGATAGTGGGCTTGCTCTTATATCATGCTCACACTAGGACCAACGACTAGCCTACAATAGTGGGAGAGTTTCCATCTTTATTGGAGTTTTAATCTTGCTTGTAGTGAAGCAAATAAACAAAATTATAGTATAAACAACTACATTACATAGGATATTTAGTGTTTGATACACTAAATACGAACGCATACACTAAATATCAATAATAATATGAAAGTAAGTAACATTAAATGTAAACTCAAACACTAAATAACAACTATGGTAATATGTGGAAGTTACATATTTGAATTTAGTGTTAGTAAGGATATGGAAAAAATTAACAATGATAGAAGGAGAATTCTAGCATATCTTCTAGCATTCCAGCCCTCCGATATTTCAACATTCCAACATGATAGCAGATACAATTAGGAGAGTAAATACAATTCAACATTATATCATTGAATTAAATTAAGCATTTCATTTGAACATGTAAATTCCAGCCATTCATATGAATCTAATAATATTAAAATGGGATCCATTCAGCGTGTGAGAGCCATCCAACATTCCAGGCACTTGACATGTAAAATTCAACATTCTAGCATTTGAGCTTGAAAGTATAAAAAAATAATTTTGAGAATAATTCATAGCATGTGAGAACCATGTGCAATGAAAGAGAGGTTTTGAACATAAAAATATTTCATTCAAATTAATAAATAAAAAAATAGTTTTTAAGTTGAAGGTGGTACATAGTGCCTTTAAAAAATTTGCTGATATTTTTTTACAATCTTTTGAAGATATGGGAGAAGTTGATGGACACTCCAAGTGCCATCAATAGCCAAAAACATACATGATCTAATCATAACTTTTCTAGCATATGATAAATTATCACAATCTGTTGTGACTATTGTTAGCTCGCCTTAACTTATCTTTATTGTTTCACAACTCTAGCAAGTGTTACAAGTGCTAGCCCTGCACATCCCACACACGCGCATGATTAACTCCCCATACCAACCTTCAAGTTCATAACTTGGTTACCAAACCATCCTACACATGCATTCGGGACTATCACCTTAGTAGGTAGCCAATAATTAGGTACGGACTTCCATTCACTATCCAATATTGAGTTGATCATTGCGTTGCCGGAGCAACACTACAACAACCCAAAGCATATTTGGCAACTTCACCTCCACGCTAGGCCAACGGTCGTGGAGGCCGCGATGTTCTTCAGCTGGCAAGGTTGGTCGGCAAAGCCACCTCCCCATATAAGACTCTAGCAGGGCCCCTATCCATTGTCAAGTAACATTTTGTCTCTCTCCTAAGAGTTGAGGCCAAATAGACATTTTCTCTTAACCGTTGGGGTTGGAGCCCCAACAACTTCAAACCTTCATAATTTCGTCATCCGATCTCCGATTTTATCGACCGACCAGCCTATTGACGTCTACTCTTCGCATAAATGCCGATAGACTCCTCATTTGGTCTAGTATTGCGGGAGTTATGGTTGTCCCAACTTCGACAGTCTTGGACGTCACTCCTAAATTATTGTTGTCCTACCATAGCGGCCCCTTGAGTGTTGGGTGTTGTCCCTAGGCAGCGCCCCACTCAAATTGCCATATATCCTAGCTTATACCTTCAATTGGGGAGTTTTTTAGCATTCTAGAATTTGGACGCCATAAGCTACCCAATACTTATAGCTTTATCCTTGTGACTCCTAGTTTGTGTGGGTGGGAGGCGTTCTTGACGCCCGGGGTCCTCACCCACACTAGGATCACTTAGGCCCTCTCACCTATGGCGCCACAAATCATGGGTGTCACTCTAGGGTCCCCCTTGTGCCCATGGTGTTGCGGACACTTCTCATGGAAAGGTGTGTCATACAATCTACCTCCCAGTTCACATCTTCAACCGAATCTACAACCAATTGGAAAAATGACCTCTTACCGGGGTTAGTAAGTTTCCGGACCACTGACCATCCATCCAAGGTGTATTTTACCAAGTGTTTGTTGCAATGAGGTCAGTTTTCTTGGCATCCCATCTTCTGGTCTATATATTCTTGATTTTGGAAACAATAAAAATATCGATCGGCTAACACAAATGTGTAGAACATGGCGACAAATACTTTAAGATGGTTTGTTTTGCTTCCAAAATATCCTTAAGTCTCAGGATTGTATTATAACCCGTAAAATTATCCACCCAAATTACCTTAGGACGACCATGAACATTGGATTGGAATGCCCTAGATTCAACAAAATATTTTACAAATAAGCATTGATACATCCAGTCTTTAAGACCGATTCTATAACATACCCCTAGAATACTATCATTTAAATCATGAATAAGATAATTGTAAAAATTAGCATATGGGCTTTAATTATCGATCATCATCCCTGAAAATTCTAATGACTATTGTATTGGAATCTCTTCCCGACACACTTCAACATAGGACATTACGTTATCATCCCTAAACTCTAAGGTTCTTCTATTATCCATGTTTACAACAAAGTGGATTTCATCGATGTTTTTCATTAGAATTTCATGAAATATATCATTCAAAAATTTCCTATGTAGCACACTGAAATGAAATGCAGTGTACATTTTAATTTTACGATTTTTTTTGGACTGCACGTTAAATGTCCTCTTTGTGATTAAAAAAACAATGTTATGCACAAACATGAATTGTTGAACAACTTTTTAATGAGCAAAACATTATCTTTTAGATCACGAAAGAGGGTTGTGTAGGGTGAGGTGAAATTTAAGAAAAATGTTATGGCTAACTCGATGGAAATGCGTATTAAAACTTAATTCTAAATTTTTTTAAATGTTCAAATACATCAAGTAATATAGAGTATAAACATTATACCCATTCTGAGCATTTATGTCCATGACATAAGGCTATTTTTATACGGAACTACTTTCGTCCTTCTATTCAGTTTCTGCTATAAGAAATGAGCAGAGATTCAATTTTTTGTTCACCTTCATTGTAAATTGATTTCGTTACATCCACCAATGAGAAGCATGCATGCAATTTATATTTTTTATTTTAAAAAGTGTTCCAAAAATATGATAATCATGTGTATGTAGAGGCCACGTGGACCATGTATTGATTCGTCTTCTATCATCCATGTGATTAATCACTTCCTTGTAGCGATTGTGGAGACCTGTTGAAGCCGGCGGGGAGGAATAGCGACAACAGTGACAGCTGCCATGGCTGTAAAAATGGTAGAAACGAGATAATCAATTCAAAACTATACAATATTTTTAGGCTCAAATACTTTAATGGGTGCTACATTTATATAGGAAATACAATATATGTGAAATCGGCATCCAATTTCACAGATATAATTCGAACCATAAATATAATAGTAGATTTATTTGAATCAAGGGCCTAACAACTGTGAAGTAAAGTGATAACTCCTTGGATTTCCAAGCCAATGGTGGATTTGTGCCTACTTTTGAATCACAAATACTAAATTCAAAATTCAAAAATCTATATAAGTGAAATGAATCTAGATAGTTTGATACGTGTATAAAAGTCCACTCAAAACTTCCGTGGATTGAGCAACTTAGACCCTTATAATACACTTAAGTTAATATGATATAAATCAATATAGTCTAAAACCTATTATAATCATTTAGAAGCCTAAGGAGATTCTATAGAGAATATAATAGAAATGTGGTTTAAAACTACATCATGGAAATGTCTATATTTAATATTAGAATTTTAGAATGGATTAAAACTACTTAAACTATAAAAATAATTTCAAAACGTATTTATATATATAAGATTAAAAAAATGACAACTACACAAAACTGTGGCAAACATTAAAAGCTAGATGTTCCTATATAGATAATTTTTTAAGTGGTCTCACGGAAACCTCTATAACTTTTGAACAAAACTTTAGATAATTTAAAAAAACTTAGCCTCCAAATAAGTCTCAAAGGCCTATTTAGGAATATGAAATTTGTAGAAAATGAATGCCTTGAGAGCTCGTGGTAAGCCTTTGAAGTCAGCTATGTCTAACGAACCAAGGGCTTCAAACTACTCACTTCTATCAATTTAAAGTTATCTAATATCCAAATGTTTTTTAGAAACTAACTAAAGACTAAAGATTCAAGAATATAACTTAAACGTTTAAATAAAGATTGTGTCGTGTACCTCTCCATGAGGAGTGCCCGAAACACCATGGGCACAAGGGGGACCCCGGAATGACACCCGGGACTTGTGACGCCGTTGGTGAGAGGGCCCAAGTGATCCTAATGTGGTTGAGGGCCCCGGGCGTTGGAAGCGCTTCCCACCCACGGAGACTAGGAGACATAAGATGAGGCCATAAGCTATGCGTAGCTTATGGCGTGCCGATTCTAGAATGCTCAAGAACACCTTATTTGGAGGTGTGAGCTAGGAGATATGGCAATTTGAGTGGGGCGTTGTCCCGGGACAGCGCCCTGGAACAGCAGTGGCCTGGGAGTGGCTCCCGGGATTGTGAAGCTTTAAACAGGTATAACTTCGTCAATATCTGTCCAAATATGCAAATGAGTAGTCCATCGATATCTACGTGAAACGTAGATGACGATGGAGTGGTCGAATTTACAATCAAAGATCATATGAAGAAGTTATGGGGTTCTGAAGCTGTTGGAGACTTCCAGCCCCAGTGGCTAAAGACAAATGTCTACTTGGCCCCAAGTGTTGGGAGAGAGACAAAAGGTTATTTGACAGTGGTGTAGGGGTCATGTCTAGAGTCCTAGAGGTTAATATGGGTGAGATGGTGTGGCTTCATCCACTTGAGGCCGAACGGCATGGCTTCCATGGGCATTGGCCCAATGGGAGGGCATAATTGTCTAGTATGGCTCGGATTGTTGTAGTGTGGCCCCGGCAATATTATGATCAACATAAGATTGAACTTCCATGGATGAAAGTCCACATCTAAAAATTGGTTACCGATTAAGGGGTGAATCTCGAATAAAAAAGTAGGAGGGTTCGTCCCCCTCCTATAAACTAATGGGTCCACGGTATTGGGAGCTAACCATTCGCATCGCGGTATGCAAAGGGTTAGCACTCATAATCCTTGCTATGAATGAAAAATGGACCGAGATAGTTAAGGGGAGCTAGCAAGGGTTGCGACACATGTATCAAGAAAACAAAATTTTATTTGAAAGATAGAGTTTTTTTATTTCCTACAACACTAAAATTATCACACAAATTCTTCATACCAATTAATCCTAGATAATTTTTCATTCAATAGTATCACATTACGATATAAAAGCTAGTAACTACGTCCTTCGCTCAAGTAAGAGTAGACTGAAGACAATATGGAGGTTGAACAAGAAAAACAAATGAAGGGACTAGCCTTCGAAGGTTCAAACCCTCCAAAAGCCAAAGTCGGACAAGATAAGCAAGAAGTATAAAAGAGAAGTAATATTAAAGTGGTGTTGGAGTCAAAGTTGAACCACATTTTAAACGGTTGCCTCAAAGGGGTGGACGTGAGCATTTTTCGTTGACTTGGGCCTCGGTTAATTCAGTAGAGAATTTATTACCGTCCATTCACTTAAGATTCATTTTTTGAAGTCTTAATTTTCTTGGACTTTCATCCGATTAATTTTATTCGTTCGTTGATTTATTAGTGTTGAAGAACACTTGTCAATAGAACTTTTTATCATCAAAAAAATCTATATATTAATTCAAGAGAAGATTTCAACTATATCTATCAAAGTTAACTTGCCCCCTTCCCACTACGTCCAATCGTCGTAAGTGCCTTCACCTTAGCACCTCTTGGATTGACCTTTGGATCAAAATATATATTCATTAATCCAATACTTGTGTAAGCCAACTAAACCTCTTATTTTTAATATTTAATTTAGCTTAGACTTCCTAAATAAATTATAAATAAATTGTTAAAGTTTGTTACCCAGACCCTCTTCGCTCTAAGCTAATTTCTATTACTAAAACCTCATAATAAAGCATATTACTATCAAAATAGTCCAAATAATACTAATGTAAAGGTTATTTGGTAGAAAAATCAAATAAACCCTTCACAACATCACAAAAACAATCCAGCATGTTTAAAATCACAAACCTCAAATGTATACATGATGCATATTTGATGTATACAATAGGTATTTGATAAGTGCAAAAATCAACATTGCTTGCTACAACTACAATTTTGATGTACTAACCATCTTGTACTAAATCGCATGTTTCACATCCTAAGAAAAGTGGGCTAGTGAAAAAAATAGCCATTTAAGTCCCATCTACCTTAATAGCCAAAATATACGAGAATTCAATAAAAGCATGATGCATGACATAGGCTTGTCAGGACAATATGTATAGCCCACTCACACTTACTAGTACTAGCCACTAGTCAACACTCCCTATAAGCATTGGTTACATCCAATGGCTTTCATTAGCCAAACCAACTCTAAAAGTGGCCCTTGTTGGTAAGAGTTGTTCGTTGGTTGCCCACACTAGTAAGTGTGGGTATGCTATTAGACATTGTTATCCAAAGGTCATCAATATTGCATACATGATTGTCAGTCTGGTAACAAAGCTTTGGCAAAAGTGTTCCTTTGTTCTTATCCAAATTTGGAGCACAACTATATAACAAGATTTGGTCATTTATGTATGTTTCAAAAAAAACATGGAGTCAAAATCATCATGCTAGTTTAGGTGTAATTGTATTTGTAAATTGTTAAGTTCTTTTGGATATTTTATAAATTAGCTTAAGTGGTTTTAAAAAAAATTGTAGAACAAGTTCATAATATTACTTATGCGTTGCCCAATATTTACTAATGGGCATAGCTAGTGGACAGATCCCACCAGTATGGGTGGTTTTTTCATTCACCTTTACCCAACAAATGGGTGAAACTTCACTACATTACATCCAATCGTTGGCTAAAAGCAATGCCAAAACCACCCATATTGGTGGGAGCCATTCACTAGCCATGCCTACCAGTAAGTGTGGGGCATGGCATTAGTAGTAGGCTCTTGCACCATGGGGCCGAGAATTTTTCGGGAATAATGTCCATTTTATGTTGGAGATCCCTTACAAAACGAATAGCACTTAAGCATGAGAGTTGTTCACTCTACTGCATTGAACTGTCGAGTGGGAATTTTCGAGCTTACAATGATTGGGAAATCCATAATCACTATATGTTTGGTGTGAGGGTTCATTATATGTGTGTGTGTGTTGGGGGGGGAGCGAACTTCAACGTTAGGTGACTGCCAACACGGTAGGTTGGGCTAGGAGCTTCCCATTTTAGAAATGGATCACACCACTAGGCTTAGTTATGCTATGTTTGGCTAATATTCGTAAATTTTTGTAATTAAACAAACATGCATAAAGTGTTCAATATACATTACCAAACAATATACCTAACATCTAAGTACATGCAAATATTGGTTTGCAAGCCAATTGGGTAGTAATCACACTAAACATTTGAACTTGGTGTGGCCCACATTATTCATCATTGATATGCATAGATGATAATTGCAATTTATGGGTGGCAAAAATGCCAACTAGAGAAGGTGACATGGGACACTTGCTGCTAGATGAGAAATCATGAGTTTCACTGTGATTAACATGGCACGCCAATGTTATTACCACACCCAATGACTACAATGTACATAACAACATATATATGGTGTTATGAACAATATTTGTAAGTTCTGAGTGCATGGATGTAGATTAGTGAAGTTGCATTTCTCTTGTATCAATGCGTGCATTTGTTGCCAATAGTTGTGTACGTGGCATAGAGTTTGATATTAAGTTAGCTTGGGTGTGTATTTGGCTATAAAAGCCTTGTCACATGACCATGTGCATCCAAGTTTTATGTATGTATGATGATGGTAGTTGGGTGTAGGAGATCAAACCAGAATTAAGTTTCCCAATACCTACCATGTGGGGTGTAATAAACACATGGCCCATGCCCCAAGTGGCTGTGAACTCAATAGAGATCCTTAAAGAATATGATGACCCAAATCCACTTTTCAACATAGCAATTGTTTGTTTGAATGCATGCACTTCGTTTCGTCTTAAAAGTGATGTGGAATCTACATACCATTCTGAACATGACTTTCATTATCTCTATGATTGTGATAGAAGTTGTAAGTTGATCCCAAACACTTCTCCAATGCAAACACTTATTTTGGCGACCCAATTAATGGGATAAGTGAGATCCGACATAAGTGGTCACTTAGGGTTATATTTGAAAAGAGAAAACGCAACTTATTGTGTTCAATGTCTACTAGAAGTGGGGACAATTTGACGATCTTTGGGCAATAAAATGACAACACAATACATGGTTCAATACATGTTGATTGTTGAGGACCTAACTATAGTGCATGTGGTGTCATAATGGACACATTTACCAAGGCTACATGAACAAATAATGCCTTGTCAAAATGCCTACCAATTGTATGACAAGTTTTCAATTTCATCAACAAATGTTATTTGCGCTATATACATTTAATCATATTCTCTCATGCATTTTAGAAGATTTCATAAAATTCATAAGATGAACATGTCTACAAAATATCCAAGCAAATTAATGTCATTTCCATTCTATCAAATCTTTCTTAAGTTTTTGCTTTGAAAATACTTACATGAAGCCTATGATCTTATATAGAAGGTCCAAATGTACAGATGTGATCTTGAAGTTTGTGTCATCTTTTTTCTTTTTTCCTTTTTTGGCACAAATTGAAACAAATCAATTGAAAATGAATAAAATACAACCTCCTCGTAAAACAAAACAACCAAGAGGACTTTCAAGAAATAATGTCCATTTGTGGCCTAACCTTCCAAGTAATTGTCAAATTGCTATGAGTAACAATAAGTCTTTGCACACACCAAGCGGAATCAAATTTCTCAAGAACATCTTCATAAGCAATGTCCGGAGTTTTTTTCCATATCAATAAGAGTCCATTGCCACCCAAGCCGACCATAGTCAATCAAGGAGTCCCACACAACTTGGTGAGTTTTCTCAACCATTGAAGGCCTTTTAAAGACCAAATCATTCCGTTGACACCAAATAATCCACGGGAGACCACTTCTTAAGAAAAACCAAATGTGATTGCAAGGTTTCAATGATTTGCTAAAGGTCGATCAAAGAAGGATTGCATCATAGGAAAGGATTTCCAAGAGCCAACGTTACCTCTTTTGGCAAAGAGTTGCCACATGACGTTGGCCACATAGCGCCACACTTGTTGAGCCAGTAGGCATTTGAAAAACCCTTGCTTCACCAACTCCACAAATTGCGGACCACAATGAGGGCAACTCTTGTCAATTTATGTCGAGATGCGCCCATGCCATTCATTCACCACAACTGCCTTATGAATGACAAACCAAAGGAAAGTTGCCTCCTTCTAGGCCTTTTGTTTGTGCCAAATGATACTCAACTTGGAGAGGTGGAAAGGGAAACTTCGTTGTGCCATTTGTCAAGAATCGACTTCTTAAGAGTCTCTCGGGTGATAATCCACTTCTTACTAGGCTTGGCCAAATACACAAGGAAAGGAGTAACCTTAGGCCACCACCACCACCATGTTGTTGAAGGTCAAGCATTAGGTTGCTCGTAGTCATAGAAATGTAATACTAGAAGCAATAAGGTTGTAATAAGCCTACAAGGCTGGTCCTTAGTGGGAGAGGAGTTATCCCATATTGTTTGTACCAACCAAGATGATCATGAGCAATAAAGGGCAAGGCAAGGGGTGGAGGAGACCATCTCACTCCAAGCATTGTTCATATGCCTTGTGTATGTGTAACTTGCTTGTGCAATCTCATCTCTAGTCCTATTGAGTTCCAACACATATTAGGTATTAAGAATAAATAAATAAATAAAAACTAGGCCAATTTTCCAAAGAACAAAATGAATTGAGTTTGTGCACTTCCCTGTGATAGTCTATCCACCCTAACACGTGACATCCATCCTGAGAAGGTTGTGGGAGGAGCCACATTCCTTGCATACAGTTTCACCTCAATAACAATAAAGTGTTGGGCTCCAACAATGGACTTAAGAAAGGTGCCCAAAAAATTCCGCACTAAATTTCACTAGACTGAATTTAAGTCTTTAAAGTAACCATCACAAGCCACCCATTCAAGTAACACATCATCTGAGGTATTATACAAGCCAACCCATTCTTATGACTTAGGAGGAGCACCTAGTTGGCTAAGCATCCTCTCCTGGAAAGATCCATAATACTCCAACAACTTAACCCAAAAATCAAAGTAGATCTCATCAAGGGAGAATTTAGCTCGCGCCGCCTCCCACCCCAAAAAATTGTTCCTTCCTGGATCCCAAATATCTTGGAAGTACTACAAACCTCTGCTATGGAAAACCAAGGCTCTATCCATGGTGATACCAAATAAGACCTTGGTACTATGTCTTCCACCAAAGGTTGAGTTGCAAAATATCCTCCAAGCATGATGGGGGAGGAAGGAAATTGTTTGCACCATTACCTTCCATGATTGGGCAATGTGGTGCCAAACTTTTGACCCGCCTTTGATAAAGAAATTAGGGGAAAAAACCAATAAGAGGAGGAACCCCATAATCCATGGCAAGAAGGTTGCAATTGCGTGATGCGGTACCTCAATAAAAGTTGCAAATTTGATTGGCCAAGGAGAAGTGCTTGAATAATCACTTGCTCATGAGTGCTCTCATAACTTCCTCCGGGGAAGTAAGACTCAACCCACCAACTTCCTTTGGCATTGTACAATCATCTCTTGCTCATGTTGTGTTCTCAGAGCCAAACCAGAAGTAGTTATGTAACAAAGCCTTAAATCTTCCCCAAACGTTTCCTTCATCCAACCCATAATGCAATAAAGTACCAAAAGGAAGACATCAACACCTTATTCACGGGTGCAAGCATAGTAAAGTGGACCAAAAAAGTGCTCCGGTATATGAAAGCCATGATTTTCTTGGTCAAACGCCTATAAGTACTAGCAAAATGTTGTTTAAAATAGATTATTTTTCATGATGACCTCTATTGTTAAGTTAGGTACTCAAATATAGAATATCAATATGAGATCTTCAAAACCTATCATCAAAAGTGACGCGTAAAAGCAACTGACTAAATATAGTTTTGAACATAAATTTCATGACCTTAAATATTTGGAATTTGGAATTTCTTTTCATATTCCTTGAATTCATTATAAACTTGAGGTCATCGTAATTTTTTTTAATTAATCAATTTAATGTAATGTAATTGTATTTTAAACAAGTTTTTGACAATTATCTTTTCAATGACACCCACTTGCACCACCACTTGCACCGTCTTCTAAAATACATATACGTTGTTTGAAATTGTTTTTTGTGAACATAAATTGCTTGGCTTTGCAGGTTCATATGTTTTCTAAATGTTTATGAATTTCTATTTCATAAAATTCAAAGTTAGTATATAGTTTTGGATCACTTTCACTTAAACCTGAGCAAGGATCAAGAGCTGTCCACTTTACCGTGCTTGCACCCTCACAATGAATCCAACCAACTAGTGACAAGTGAATGGAGTTCTAGTACTTGAATTTGACCTTGACCATGTCTACAAGGAATTGGTCAACATTTTTCAATTGCAAATGTAGGTCAAAAGGGGCACCAAGTAGCTTTGACAAATCTCCATTGGAAGCCTATTTCCATTGGTATTTTTCCATCCAACCCGATGAGGTTCCATAGCCGCACCAATACGCCACTTTCATGTCAATTAATCTCCAAGCTAGAAGCAAGCTCAAATTTAACTGTCTCATTCAATGCTTCTGCAAAAATAATGAACATGTAAGCAGCTAAAGGACACCCTTGACAAACTCCTCTATGAAGTTTAAAAGGCTTGGTAACTTGGTTGTTGATGGTGACAACGACAATTGCATTGTGAAACAACTATCTAATCATATTAATAAAAGAGTTAGGCATCCCTAACTTTTCCATAACTTGAACATAAACAACCAATCAACTCTATCATAAGCTTTGGTAAAGTCTAATTTAAGGAAGACTGAATCTTAATGTGACTCTTTAGCCCATTGACTGGATTCATGGGTAAGAAGAATGTTGTCAAGGATAAATCTAAGAGGAAGAAAAGCGGTATGGTCACTATTAATTACCTCCACCAACAAAGGTTGAAGGCGCCTTTGCAAAGCTTTGGCCAAAAATCTTGTAGGTGGTGTTGAGTAAAGTGATAGGATGCCAATTTGTTAATTTTAATCGGTCCCCTTCCTTGAACAAAGGTGTGATAAGATTGCGTGTAACTCCATTCGAGAACCAATTGCGCCTCATAGATTTGTTCACCATTGTAGTAATATTTGTGCTTATGAAACTCCAATAAGCTTTGAAAAAGTCAGCCGTGAGTCTATTTAGGCTTGGGCACTTGCCTTTAGCAAATGCCTAGATTGCGTTAGTTAATCCCCCCTTTGTATTTTGGGGCATCTAACACCTTCTGAGCGACAATGGAAATTTACATGGAACATGTCTCAACAATTCCTCGCAACATTTTCCTCTATGTTCCTTCGGTGTAGGACTAGCGTATAACTTGGAGTAGAAATTATTACACACTTGTGCAAGATCCACGCTTGAAGAGACTACATTATCAACTTCATCATATAACTCAGTGATAAAGCTTCCTACCGGACGCTCCTTGACCGAAGAGAAAAAATATTTGTTCATCTTGTCTCCGGATTTCATCCATTTGATTCTAGATCAAATCCTACGCCCATCTTCTTTCCTATCCATAAAGGTTTGAAGTTGAGTCCAAAAATCCTTGATTGCTACTTTACTAGCTTCATTATGTGGGGTCTAAATGAAGCACAACTTGCCAAGATTCAAGAGATTTCCTAAGTCTAGCCTCTTCCAACCTAGCCTTAGCTACTTTAGCAATACAAAATTGCTTATAAAATCTTACAAGTTTTGTAAGTTTAGTAAAGAAAGGCATTTGAGGAGAAGATCCTTCCCATAATGGGGTGGCTAAATAATGGGGTCATTGGCCCCTTGCAGGTACTGAGCATTAGGCTTCTAAGAGGAGCCACCTGGGTTGCTAGTGCTGCAATTAATGAGAAGAGAGACCAGGTGGTGGTCAAAATAGGAAGAGACACCAAGAATCTTATAGTGCATAATATGAGAGGACATGTTTTGAACCAAACTAGAGAATGAATAGAACATGTCAAACCTAGCAATAATCCTAATACCATCTTCTCGTAGATTATCCCATGAATAATAGGTCCGTCCACTCTACTAAAATACTCTTCAATATTGTATTTGTTCTTAATGTGTGCCCATGCTAATTCTTCCTTTAAACCCATAAGACGGCTACATGACGGCGTGAACCTATCTAGGGGACTCTTAACCATGTTGAAGTCACCGGTAATTATCTATTGTCGAGGTCGCCTTCTAGTCAAGGGGTCTCTCAACCTTAGACGGTGTAACCCGCTACTTTACCAGTTGCATGAATATCACACCTTGTGTAAATTAGATGATTTTATTGAAACCTAAAAGTTTAATCCAAGTTGTTTCTATGTATTATCTTGCTTCATGAAGTGAGCCAATGGAATCCCTATCCCTAGGGGTGAGGAGAATTATTCCCTTCTAGGTATACACTGAACTCTAGTTCAAAGATTACCTAGATGCATCCACCAAGGGTAATCTTATATTTCTTATTCCTTTGTAATTTTAATACACATATATCTTGTTGGTTTCAAAGAGTTGATTTTTTCAATCTCTTAGGAATATCCATGGAGTAGGTGCTCAAATCTTACAAGTTTATGTTCCCTAAGATTCTAATGTTGAGGTTAAGAGTCTTAGAGTAGAATAAGTTTATATTTCCAACATCATTTTCTATACATAATATCAAGTGTAAATATTGTTATTCATTCCATCATTGGCAAGGAATATATCAAAATTTCTTCTATCCAATTTTGATGCCAAACATTCTTAGCCTATGTTGAAAATCCCTTTGTACATGCTAACTAAAATATGAGTGTATTCCCTCATTTTAATTGATCCAAATTCACTTACATTGATATGATGTCACTATGACATGAAATCCTAGTTTAATCCCAAGTACAAGGTGATGGATGATTTGGCCTACTTGACGGCCTCACACGATTCTCCTTCACCTTTGAGTTTTCTTTTCACATGATGGTTCCCACACATTCAGATTGGAGTTCACACGTCATTTTCACGTATATATCAAGATCTCAAATCCAAAGCTAATTGAGAGTTGAATGATTGATAAGCAAATCTAAAATTAATTTATCCATTCAAGTTTTGGTATTTGGTATAAGACTTCAAAAAACCTTCCATAAAGTTCATAAGTCCTCTTCCAATATTTCCATCAATTCTCTTTTGGAGATCACATGTTTAGTTGTTGTTTCTAGAATTTGTACACATTTCTAAATTAAGATTCAAATCTATTTTTGATTGATTCCTCTTAATTGAAGTTTCGGTAGCCTTTTTGTAGATTTTCCTAAGTTAGAGTTCAAGTATGTTTTCTTCTTGATTTCTCTTTCAAATGACCTTTCGGTTTTTCCTCCTATCTTCTAAGACTTAGAATTCCAAGTTCAATTAGTTTCATGAGTCTTTTGGCTTCCAAAGGTTTCTTGAAATGGCCTCAAAGAGGGTTTTCACAAAGGATCTTCAAGAAGAGTCTTCAATAGGTCTTCAAAAGATTATGCTCCGAATAAGTTTTCACAATGCTCACGTAAGATGCTCGTTGTCGAATGATGTCGCGCACCTCTCCATGAGGAGTGCCCGCAACACCATGGGCACAAGGGGGACCCCGGAGTGACACCCGGGACTTGTGGCGCCATAGGTGAGAGGGCCCAAGTGATCCTAGTGTGGGTAAGGGCCCCAGGCGTTGGGAACGCCTCCCACCCACGAAGACTAGGAGTCACAAGGGTAAGGCCATGAGCATTGGGTAGCTTATGGCGTCCGGATTCTAGAATGCTCAAGAACTCCCCAATTGGAGGTGTGAGCTAGGTGATATGGCAATTTGAGTGGGGCACTGCCTAGCGACAACGCCCAACACTCCAAGGGCGTTGTGGTGGGACAATAGTGACATGGGAGTGGTGCCCAAGACAATCAAGGTTAGAACAACCATAACTCCCGCAATACTTGCTTGAATGGGGCAAGCAAGGAGTCTTTTGGCATCTACGCAAAGAGTAGATGTTGATGGGTTGTCCGCTTGATAGAATTGGGGATCAAACAATGAAGTTATGGAGGTTGGAAGCTGTTGGGGGGCTCCATCCCCAGTAGCTAAGGGAAAATGTCTACCCGGCCCCAACTCTTAGGAGAAAGACAAGAGGTTACTTGATAGTGGGATAGGGGTCCTGCCCAAAGTCCTAGAGGCTTATATGGGAAGGCCGCGTTGTCGACCAACCCTACTCATTGCAGAAGAACACGGCCTCGACGGGCGTTGGCCCGTGGGGGCAAAGTTGCCAAGTACGATTCAGGTTGTTATAGTGTTGCTCCAACAACGCGATGATCAACTCAAGATTGAACTTCCATGAATGGAAGTCCGCAACTAACCATTGGCTACCTACTAAGGGGAGAGTCCCAAATGCATATGTAGGAGGGTTTGGTGAGCAAGATATTAGCTTGGAGGTTGGTATGGGGAGCTAACCATGAACATGTGTTAGATGCGCAGGGTTGGCGCTCGTGACACTTGCTAGAGTTGCGAAACGGTGAAGACAAGTTAAGGGGAGCTAGCAAGGGTTGTGACAAATGAGGTCCCTTAGGTGCCCTAAGTGCCCTCTTATATAGGATCTAAAATTTATGAATCCTTTGATAGGGCGGTTACACTTCCTTCCCCTATCATCAAATGTTCCAATTGTCTATTTTTAGCCATATAGATATATTGTTATGTTCTAATTTAGTCTATGTATATCTATTGTTAATAATAACACACATGTTTAATTGATATGTGCCCGCGAGAGACATATGGCCCATTTCATTTACATGCCTAGATGTGCCATGGTCTTCCATTGCATCCGATGAAATCCCATCCGCCACATTCATTCAAAACAAGTTGAGATTGTTATGTTCATCCAAAGGATGGTCATCCTTTGGGCATGTCCCTTCATCTACTTACTTTCATCTAATAGCATTTACTATTTAACTAAGTGTTCCTACTTAAGTTATCATCTTAGTTCCCGATCTCGGCTTCGTTCCCGTTTTGGTTCCTGAACTCTCCCTCGTTGCCGGTTTTGTTCCCAAACTCTGCTTCATTCCCAGTTAGGCCTTTATTCCCGATCAAGTTCCCGAACCCTGCCTCTATCTTCGTCTCCGCAATGGTTCACTTTGTGCAACTCCAGTCTCTCGAGCTTCTTTCTTTTGCAGCGGTGTCTCCTGACTTGATTCTTCTCTCCCACCTTGTGCAATTTGAGCTAGGTGGCTCTACATCCATTTACAATTTGTTGGAAGGAATTGGAAAATTTCATTCCACATGGTACACCTTAATCCAACCCTTGAATCTAATCCATTGAACTCTATTTCCGGCTAGAGAACCTTGATCTTGAATTACATGTTGCAATCTACGATGGGAAGTTGGGAACACGTGGCAATACCACCTCTCCCAACCCCTATCCTTATATCTTCAACCTCATTGCTAGGACTGGCTTCAAGAGACCAAAAGTTGTCCCTTCTCCACAACATCCTGATGTTTCTAACCATATTGTCACCTCTCAATTTATGTTCATGCAAACAAAGGACATCAACCTTAGGAGAAAGACTATTAAGGTAATCTCTCGTAACCCCTATTTTTGGTCATTGTTGATGCCCTATATCTTAATGGATAGGAAGTGTAATTTCATTGAGAGGATGCGGAAGATAGAAGGATAACACCCGAGCCTTGTTTGCTCATATCTTCGGATGCGGACCTGCTAAAACTTCTCCACATATTGAAGCTAGGCGGCATCTCACGATCTTGTTGAGTCCTCCTTTGTACAGGGGACTTCATCCCATGAACGCCAGTGACCTTGCTTGTCTCACGACGGATTCCACCTGCCAACAAAAATGATCACACGCTACCATTGCTTTGCCTAGGAGGTTGCGATGCATTTGTAGGAAGGAGTGTGAGAGGTATGTCATCCATGGTCCCGAAAGGAGTTGGGGAGGTTGGTCCCGACATGTCATCCGATCCATCAACAAAGACCTTGAGCTTGTCTTCCTCTACCATGTCAATGTGCTTGAATTTGGAAGCCACCCAACTCTCCATAGCGAGCAATTGACTCCCACCCCGGTCATAGGGAGCCGAGGGCTTAGGAGTGTGCGACAAGTAATCTTCCTTACCTCCAAACATGTTGGCCATGATGTCAATAGACCTAGGCACATGGCGCAGGCCCGCCTTGGCCTCCGCCTGGCGGCCGGCGGGGGGAGGCTGATACGCTAGGCGGGCACAAAGCGCCTTGCTGCGCCCGCCTCCGCCTTCCATTTACCCTATCTCGGTGTCGTGGGTAATCTCGGTGTCATGAGAGAGAAAGGAGAAAGAGAAAATTTGAGTGCCGCAGTAAGAAACTTGTAAAGAATTACTTGACGGAGGATGGTGAATCCGTGGGTTTTGGGTTGGGGCGGAGGGTCCGCTTCGCCACCCTCGCCGGCGGAGCTGGATGAGAATCATCACCTCCGCTAGGCAGGGCGGCTGATGGTTACTCATGTGCACGGCACTAATTACATCGCTGCTTGGCTTAGGGACTGGTCCATGTTTTGTGTTTCAAGCACACAATCCACAATCAAGTTGTCCTCTTGGTGGTTGTATGATCCGTTTCCGGCGAATTAGCGGGCAAGTGCCCAACCTCTTTAAAGGGGATGATCACAAGAGAGAGTGGACACCTGTCAGTGTCAGAATCCAGGTCACCCTCCTCCTCGCTGGCACGCCTCTTCGTACGGGAAAATTACCACTTCATGTTTGTGGGCCCTATCTCCTGATTAGTGACCTGTTCCAGCCTTCCAGGGCACTCAAATTTGCGAGTTCATTAGTTTTTTTAGCACCGGAGTCCTCTGTACTTTCTGGCCCCACACCTAAGGTAGTTGTGTTGGGCTCCCAGAGTCAATTACCTTCTTACCTTCGTGGAGAATCACGGCAGAATCCTTCTCCTGAACGCCGCTGTACCTGTACTTGAGAATAAAGGACTTGCACCTTTGTGAGTGGTCACATCCACTTTGGCCTTGCCTTTAGACTTTCTGTTGGTATCTAGGGTGAAGCCTTCTTCCCGTGAAGAAGTGGCCAGGCTAGGTTCGCGATCTGAGACTCAGAATTCACAAGCAATTGATCCACAACCTGAGCAATCGTTTTGAAGGCGGATGGGCTAGGGGTTCTGTCAGCCATAAACTCCCACCCTTATGTGTCTGTAGTCCGGGTGGGAGCCCATGACTCACATGAACTTCACTGGCCTTAGTAATCAGTTGTAACTTATATCCATTCTAATTGGTGAATCAATATACTTAACACCTCCTCCTTTATTAACTCAAACTCAAGTGTTTACAAACACTAGAGTATCACACTCACACAAATCAAAGAAAAATTCAAGTTCAAGGTTGTAGGCTAAATAATATCAACCTAGAGATCTAATGATATAATGCCTCTCACTGAGGTTCATTACTTGATCACAATACACATAGCATATTACCACACTTATCACTAAGCCTACTCCAACCCCGTCATTCAACCTTTATAGGATTCATGAACCCTTTGCTAACCTTCCTATTATTTCCTTCTAAGAGCTTTGTGCCTTCATCTACCTAGTGAGGGAGAGAGAGAGAGAGAAGTAGTCCTAATTGCAAGAGTGAGAGAGTGAGAATGAGCCTCCTCCCTTCCCTTCGGGGGACTACCCCCTTCCATCACCAAGCCTTACCGGCCGTAGATCTAACCATACATCTAACGGGTGGAATTGCCGGCCGTCATACTCTAGCCGTCATCCCTAAAATCCCTAGATCCAACGGTCTTGGTCTTCCATCCACTTGATCAAATGGTCTTCATCCGTCCGGCTTCATCCGCTTAGCATCATCCACCGTTCGTTGCCATCCTTCATTCGTTTGTCTTCATCCTCCGTTCGTTGCCATCCTAATGTCCTTCGCAAGTATCTTGACTTCTTCATACGAATTACTTAACTTAAATATAATTTGACCTACTAACCTCCTTTCTAATTAACCCGCGAACCTTCATAAACCGTGAGCGGTTAGGTGAATATAAGTAAAATGCTTCTAAAAAATGAAAAATAATTGAGAAGGTTCTACTTACACATATGTAGTAACTTCTTCTCCGTATCCGCCTACAGACTATTCCTGCTTTTACCACTAGCTCATCTTGGGATAGCACCAGTCAATGGAACCAACCGGATTCGAACCCGGGTCGGTCCAGACCTTAATCCAGTCTCTTACACACAACTCGCATCCACAGGCGGATGTGCCAAAATCCAGTGACTATCTATATAGGTTAACAAAACCCCGTTTACTAAGCTTAAGCCTTTAAGCCTAGGAACCCCATTAACCCACCTCTAAATAATTCTAATAATTCCTAGTAGCATTTAAGTACTAACACCCTAGCTTCAACTTAATTCAACTAATAACTAAGAACACAACTTGTTTTTATGTTTTTGAATATTTGAACACAACTAAAAGTCCGAGTTTTGTTAATCCTTGCGATTAAGAACACATGTGGGCACCATATTGGGCTCACAGGTTCCATTCGCAGGGATCTCATGTCTAGGTAAATTAGCTGGATTCGTGGCCGAAGGTGGCCCCTGTCTAGAATTTGGAGCTCTGGAGTGCCTGTGACTGGCCTCTTGAAGAGTGTATTGACCAACGCCAGAGCCAAATTGTGGCCGGACAGTGGTGCCTGAACCATACCTCTTCATTGGAATCTTTCTACATCCCCGGATCAGGTGTTATGTTGACAAACAGAAGCGGCACCTGATCGGGAGAGAATCATAGTCTATAATGGTTTTCAAGTAAACCCTGGGTGTTAAGGTGATCAATTCAATTTCAATAATCCACCTTTGCTTAACATTCACGGAAACATAAAATCTAGGGTGTTTTAAGAAAAGCATTGGCCAGAATGGCCTCTCGAAGAGTGTAGTGACCAAGGCCAGAGCTAGGTTGTGGCTGGACAGTGGCGCCTGAACCATACCTCTTCATTGGAATCATTCTACATCCCCATATCATGTGTTATGTTGACAAACAGAAGCGGCACCTGATCGGGAGAGAATCGTAGTCTATAATGGTTTTTGAGTAAACCCTAGGTGTTAAGGTGATCAATTCAATTTTTATAATCCACCTTTGCCTAACATTCACGGAAACACAAAATCTAGGGTGTTTAAGAAAAGCATTGGCCAAAATGGCCTCTCGAAGAGTGTAGTGACCAAGGCCAGAGCTAGGTTGTGGCTTGGCAGTGGCGCGTGAACCATACCTCTTCATTGGAATTTCTCTACATCCCCGGATTAGGTGCTATGTTGACAAATGAAAGCGGCACCCAATCGGGAGAGAATCGTAATCTATAATGGTTTTGGAGTAAACCCCAAGTGTTAAGGTGATCAATTCAACTCCAGTAATCTATCCTTGCTTAACATTCACGGAAACACCAAAATCTAGGGTGTTTAAGAGAAGCATTGGCCATATCACAACCCAAAACTTCACCCACTTTAGTTGCTACCACATGGACTAGTTGCAAATCATCTAGAGGAAAGCGTTTTATAGTTACCCATGTGGGAAGTTGAAGGCCAGAGGGATTAGCAACATCAAATGCAGGTACCCAAGGATGAAAGACACGAGTGCCAAAATCACTATGAAAAGGAGTTTGCATCAACACATGTTTGGTTGTGACTGGTGAATTGCACTTGGGATAGAAAAACATGTGAATAACTTTATGATTAAAATTGAAATTGACCTCACCTTGCTTCATTTCAAAGTTCAAGGCTTCCAATCAAGGTTCCCAAAAGCCAAGCTCCTGCTTAAGCCAAATGAAATTTGCAATCAACAAACAATCCGATATAAACTATATTTTTTAGCTTCAAACACACTTAGATCAAGAATCTTACAGTAGCTCCAGGTCTTAGAAGATAGCCACTTGCGCATCTATGGTGTCCTTTAGGGAGGCTCTCACCAATTTTTCCTTTGAAGGGGTTGATGCGGAATTTTGAACTTGTACACTAGGTTCCCTCCCTTGTTGTGTCCTCCATGTGAGCATCCCCTGCAGCCTGCAAGAGGCATCCCAGGGTGCCCTGGATTCGCAGTTGAATGCGGTGGATTTGCCCATTGAGGATTAAAGCAGGGACTTGGCGGCAACTGTCTACTCGAGCTTGAGCTGGTTAAGAGCTCGCACCTAGCAGCTGGCTCTAAGGTAAAGGGGCTTAAACCAACACTTTAAGCCATTGCGGGTACATGTGGCCATGTCACGGTAAAAAAAATAGTGGATCATATTAGCATTTCGATCCCAAACAGTCTCAAAGAAGAAGAAAAATATTTTTAGTAGAAGTATAATATTTTATGAATTGTCAAAGTCAAAACTAGTAGCTTCTTAATTCCACTAGCTAGGCCAGGCAAATAAAGTGAGTGAGGAACCCAAAGACCAGCTCATTTATTATGTAATCTCAACCTTTACCAAATACATACTAGGCCTACCTTATACCGGGAACCAAGCTTGATGCTCTCATTAGGCCCCACCATGCAAGGCCTTAAACCAATCCAAATCTAATCATGAGCCAAGCCTAGTGGTAGAATGAATAGTGCCAGCACCATACCCATTTTTAGAATCCGAGATTAGCAACTCAACCTAGTGTAAAGGTTGTTAATAATAATGCCCAACCCTAGCACCTACTGCATGGGGTGGCGTGCCAGCTTGTTGCCAAAACCGTCAATTTGCAAGCCCGGCCATAGAATTACCATGAGGGACGGTTCAAGGTAGGTAGATGTTGGTGATTAGGAGGCGGATATAGGTGTTGGTTTAGGATGGGGTAACGGAATTAGATGCCTCTACCTTACCCACCCTTGCGCTTGGACATGCCGCAACAGATATGTTCGTAGAAGAGCTACACTATTTTTTGTATTTAGTGTTGTGTGGCATTTAATGTTGTTACTATTCATTTACCTGCAACATTATCTACCAAATACTTGACAAATAGTGTTCAAGTAGTGGTGGTGCAACCATGCGGCAACAAAACACAAAACATAAAAATATTATAACACTAATTGTGGAGATGTAAACATTAAGGGTGTCACTGGCATTTAGTGTTGTGGTTCGTAATTACTGTTGATAACACTAAATGCAAAAAATAGTGTAGTATTGTTCTCCCTCTTTAGTATGACAGTGAGTGTTCAATGTCAGTGAATATTTGTTACAATTTTCTTGTGGTTTGAATATATTGTCTTAAGGTTGAGGGTACTAAAACCAACACCCCATTCAAAATCAACACCTATAAATGCCTCCCAATCATCAACACTCTACTACCTTGAAGCGTTCCCCATGGTGTAGGAGTGTATGGGCCCACGGAGTGACGCTTTTAGGTGCCATTAGTGGCGCCACCTCATAGTGGCCTCCACTACCTCCATGTAGGGTAGGTAATGGGCTCCACTCTATCTCGGGTTGGTCAAGGTGGGTTTAGGGTGGCTTGTCAATGCCTATTCTAGCCATTCTATACACTGCAAGGGGAGGGATTATAGCCATTGGGTGGAAGCACGGTAAAGTGGACAGCTCTTGATCCTTGCTCATGTTTAAGTGAAAGTGATCCAAAACTATATACTAACTTTGAATTTTATGAAATAGAAATTCATAAACATTTAGAAAACATATGAATCTACAAAGCCAAGCAATTTATGTTCACAAAAAACAATTTCAAACAACGTATATGTATTTTAGAAGACGGTGCAAGTGGTGGTGCAAGTGGGTGTCATTGAAAAGATAATTGTCAAAAACTTGTTTAAAATACAATTACATTACATTAAATTGATGAATTTTTGAAAAAAAATTACGATGATCTGAAGTTTATAATGAATTAAAGGAATATAAAAAGAAATTCCAAGTTCAAAATATTTAAGGTCATGAAATTTACGTTCAAAACTATATTTAGTCAGTTTCTTTTACGCGTCACTTTTGATGATAGGTTTTGAAGATCTCATATTGATATTCTATATTTGAGTACCTAACTTAACAATAGAGGTCATCATGAAAAATAATCTATTTTAAACAACATTTTGCTAGTACTTATAGGCATTTGACCAAGAAAATCATGGCTTTCATATACTGGAGCACTTTTTTGGTCCACTTTACTATGCTTGCACCCCATTCTATTCACAAAGTCACGGAGGTAGGCCCACAAAGCACAAAGGGGGTTGGTACCCAGGATGCAAGGTGATGGTTTTGCAAGCGAACTAGGTGGGATCATGGAGGTGGCCATGTAGCTTTGCACACCGTTACTAGTTAGTCTTTGATCTAGCTTGGGTCTAGTACCCAACTATGTTGTGTTGGTTCTAGGCAATGAAGGTGGGGGTCCTCATCATATCCAAGGTCGTCATACATGGGGCCTATATATTGGTGTAAGGAAGCCAATGGTTTTGACTTTGAATATTCATCAAATATCTAATTGAGGCAAAAAATATTTTTTCTTTCTTTATACCTATGTTTAGAACAAAGGCTAATATGAATATATATATATATATAATTTTTTTATCAACCATGTAGCCATATGTATGTGCAATAGCTTAAAGTGTTGGTTTAAGCACCCTCTACCTTAGTACTTTTCTCCCTCTTTAGTATGACACATTTGGGAAACACAAAAATAGTCGTATTATCGAGGTGTCGTCTTCTCATTAATATGACAAATGGCGTGAAGTTGTCATATTATTGAGGGAACGTGAAAACATAAGTAATATGAGCTTAAAATATATATACAACGAGTTTAAGCAATATAGATGGTATGAAATAATACCTTATAACTCCAAACAAATACAAATATTCTCAAGAACTCTTCAAATAGGAGTCCAAAGATCTTTGGTGTTGCCTACCCAAGTTAGCAACTGTCATCTTATCTAAATTCCCTACTAACTTTTGAAAACTAATAATTTCATTAACACCAAAATATAAAGAGTTCTCTAATAAGAAACTAGACAACAACGATGCATGACATTTAGCATCACTAAGCTTTACTATAGGTGGAGCAACATCATCCACATCTACACTAGTAACCCTAATTCTCATTAAGTTCCCAATGATAAATGAAGTTCCCAAGCAGTTCCCAAGTGAAAATGGATGTAGTTTAGATGTACATAACTGTGGAGGTCACCACCTACAACCTTCCAGCCTTAGACGGTGTAACCCGCTGCTGACCGGTTTACACGGACAGTGCACCTATCCAAATTAGGTGGTTCGCAAACCTCTAAATTCCGAAGGTGGTCTGATACATTATTTTCCTAATAAGTGATATGATGTTTCCTCTTTATGAATTTCTAAGGAGAAAGGAGCCTAAGCTTTCAAGCTTATGTTCCCCAAAATCCTAATTTCACGGTTAAGTGTTATAAAAGTAAAGAGTGCTTTTGCAATCAATGTAGTAGGTAACAAACATTCTTCAATTTCATTTCCAATTCTAAATCCTCAATCAAGTACACAATCTCATAAGTCATTTTAGTAATCCATTTATGATATACTAACTTTCATGAAAGATTGACTAATTGATGGTCTTCAAATTCTCTTATTCTCGAATGATGGCTTGTAGCCTCTCCATGTCTTCAATCTCTTAAAGTTCCTTTTGTCTGGTTTCTCTTTGTATTCTCTAATCATGAGAGTTTAATTCTTCGTCCTCGAACACTTCTCTCCATCTAAATTCCTTGAAAGGATCTTCTCCGATCTTCCTATTTTCTTTGAGTACATCGGTCTCGAGATCCTTTAGGAAATCTCCTTAGTCTTCTAAAGAATACCTTAGTTTCTAAGGTATCTTAGCCTTTGATATCTTGACTTCTCCTTAGTCCCAAAAGTATCTTAGACCTTGGTTATTAAACTCCTTAAATCCGGTCTCCAAAAGTGTCTTTGATCTTGCGGGGCCTTGGTCTTGGGCTTGCGGTCCTCCGGTCCTGCGGGCCCTCAGTCCCCCAATTCTCGAACAGGGCTTTTAGGGTCTTCAAGGTCTTGTAGTCTTTTGAGTGCGAAATCTTTCGGAAAGACCTTCAAGTCCTAAAGTCTTCTCGGCCTCTGGTACCTCGGTCCTTCAGTCACGCGGGCCTTCAGATTTGAAGACCGGCGTCGTGCCTCCGCGATTCTTCAAACTCGTTCTTTGCGGATCTTTAATTCAAAGACCGGCTCTGATCAATTCCCTGGACCTTTGGTCTCGTGGGCCTTCAATTTCGCGGGCCTTCAATCCGAAAGGCTCACCCAAAAGGGGTCTTCAAATCTCCAAGTCTTCGGATTCGTTATGAATCAATCTTCAAGTCTCGTAAACTCGCCGTCCGGTTCCGCGGTCCTCCAGTCGCGGTCTCCAGTCCGCGGGCCTTCAGTATCGCGGGCCCTCAGCTCCAAATTCGGTCTTCCAACTCGAAGCCGTTCGTCTTCGAGTATCTTCAAATATCGCTAAGTCTTCGGTCTTCGTCTTCACACCTTGCGGCCTCGTGGTCCCTCAGCCTCGGGCATTCAGTCTTCGAATATCTCTAAAATTTTAGAGTCTTCAAATTCCTCTAAAAGTTTTAGAGTCTTCAAGGTTGTCGAAAAGATCTTCGATTCCTCGAGTAAAATCGCGAAGCTCCGATTGTCGTCAAATCGCTCCCGATAATGCTCCAAATAGGACTTCGTTAAAACGCTCCCGATAATGCTCCAAATAGGTCTTCGTTAAAACGCTCCCGATAATGCTCCTCTTGACGCTCACGTTGGATTGTTGAAATGAATAATGAGGTGAATTAGGGCCTCTTAGTGCCCCTTTGTATAGGCTTCGCAATCTTGTGATTGGTTGAATTGGCGGTTGAGCATTTGGCCCCTAATGCCAAATGTCTCAACAGGCTAATTTTAGTCTGAAATATGGCTGTAGTCTAAATTTAGGACTGTCGGATCTATTTACAGTAAACCCACGTGTTAATTTTAGATGTCCTTGTGGGGTAGATTGGTTATAGTTCTTCTTATTTCCTAGATGTGCCTAGGTGGTGTTCGGTTACCATCCATGATCCATTCATTCACAATTTCATCCTTCATTGTTAGATGGTTAAGGCGGTTAATGTCATCCAAGGGATGTTCATCCCTTGGCGTTGTCTTTCATCTACATCCTTTAGTAAGTGAGTACGTGTCCACTAATTATTCACTAAAGTAACTAGGTGTCTACTAAGCAGTCACTAAATAGCTAGGTGGCTACTACCTCTAGTTACTAACGTACTCACTTACCATCCCAAGAGGTGACTACATGTGTACTAGTAACTATCTAAAAGTAACTACACGCTCACTAGTTTAGCCTCCTTACTAATTCGGCCGTTCCCTATGGTATGTCTTGTTCCCGCCGGCTTAGGTATCGTTCCCGAGGCCTGATCCGTGTTCCCGCCGCATTAAGTAACGTTCCTGAGGCCTAAGCGCGTTCCCAACTCCACTTCCGTTCCCGGGCCACGTGGCCGACGTCCCGGTCTTCAAATACCCGGCCCTTCAGGTGTTGAGCCGGTCTTCTCTCCTACCCGTCGTCTGGGCCTTCAGTGAGCTGTCTTTGCCTCCGCTCTCCGAGGTCGCCTTGTCACCGTTCAGGGTTGTCTCTCCATCCATCTGGGGTACACAATAACATAGATGAAAGGAATTCTAGCATTAACCACCTCTTTAATATGACAAAACGGAGATTCTTAATGTCGTATTATTGAGTGCCGTAGTCGTATAAAAGAGGGAGTCTTGAACTAAAAAGTTTGGTCTCGAAGAAATGTGTTGTAATATCGAGGGTGTCATATAAACGAGTGTCGTATTAACGAGGTTAGATTGTACCTCAATATTACGACACATTTCTGCGAGACCAAACTTTTTAGTTCAAAACTCCCTTTTTTATATGACTACAACACTCGATAATGCGACATTTAGAATCTTTGTTTTGTCATATTAAAGAGGTAGTTAATGCTAAAATTCCTTTCATCTATGTTATGTACATCTAAAATACATCCATTTTCACTTGGGAACTACTTGAGAACTTCACTTATCATTGGGAACTTAATGAGAGTTAGGGTTACTAGTGTAGAATGGACATGGTTAGCGTTAGAGTGGCCTCCTGCCTAGTATGTTGCCTTGTACATGGGTGATATAGTATCACCAGTGTCTTAATGCTAAACTTCATGCATCATTTGTTATCTAGTTTATTATTAGAGAACTCTTTATATTTTGGTGTTAATGAAATTTTTAGTTTTCAAAAGTTAGCAGGGACTTTAGATGAGATGACAGTTGCTAACTTGGGTAGGCAACACCAGAGATCTTTGGGCTCCTATTTCAAGAGTTCTTGAGAATATTTGTGTTTGTTTGGAGTTATAAGTTATTATTTCATGCCATCTATATTGCTTAAACTCGTTGTATATGTTTTTAAGCTCATATTACTTATGTTTTTGTATTCCCTCAATAATACGACAACTTTACGCCATTTGTCATATTAATGAGAAGACGACACCTCGATAATATGACTTTTTTGTGTTTCCCAAACATGTCATACTAAAGAGGGAGAACAGTAGCACCAAACCTGTGTAGACCACTGTAGCTTCTGACCAGATGAGCAAAGTTGGCCACAAATCTCATGTCCCGGTCGTTGGTGGGGGCTGTGTATCCTCGCCACCATCTCGGCTCCGGCACTCCTCCTCGAATCCCCTCCCGCCTACCTGAACAGAATGCACTGTGCTAATCTAGGGTTTGATTGAACTCAGTTAGTGTTGCACTCTAGACAGGTGTGACTAGTTCTTAATCAACGCCTGAGTAATATGTCTCAAATTCGACTAACTTAGGGCCACTTCACACACAAGGCTGAAGGCCCCTGACCATGGCAATGTAAGAGCTCTCATTGGTCGAAAAGGCGGAGACCATCCAAGTTCACTTCACACTAGGAGGTGAAGGCCTAAAGGCCCAAAGAAAAGTTCGTGGATGAAAAGTCTACATGGAGTCCTACATGGCAAGTTGTGGATAAGGGTGCATGGTCTACCGGAATTTGCGTCAGGCCCACCTCCACGAAAATTCCGGGAGACCATGACCTTTTAAATATTTATTCCAGCAGGACAAATTTCATGACAAATTTTAGGGCAGATTTTAAAGAAGATTCCAAAATAGATTCCAAGACATACAAACACCACCAAGTAATTCTCTTAAATTGATAAAGTTTGAGACATATTATATTAAACCAAATCCTCCTCTCTTTTTCCGCCAACAAAATATGCAATGGTCCCGCAACATGGTCCATTCTCACTTCACACTATGCTTGAGGGCCCGTGACTACATAAAACGGCTTTCCCAACACCCATGGTACGGCCTTTGGATGGGAGTCAAGGGTCCTCACCAAGGTCACGGCTCTTGGCTCATGTGTGAAGTGGCCCTTAGTGGGCCTTCACATTCAAGGAGAAGCAAGAACCGCACTCAAGAGTTGGGTCTGACACTCTGGACGCCGTGCGCCAGGGCTCACATCACTCTCCTCCACCTAGCTAGGGTTTTCACCCTTAGGGCCGCTTTACACCTAGAGGCCGGGCCAAACCCCCTTGAGGCCGATTGCATGAAATTTCAGCCCTTTTTGGATTGGAGGCCGGCCTCAACTACACATTATAATAAGATTATAACAGGGGCCAATTTTCCCATATGTAAAGGCCTTAGGGCCAAGAAGCTAGGCCGATTCAATAAATCTAGCATAATCCAACGGATCTAGCATAATCTAGCATAGAGCCGTTAAGATTTCCACATAATCCAACGGATCTAGTTCGTTTAAAAATATCATACTTTATTTAAGAAGTTTTTTTTAGTGAAATATGACATTGGCCCCGAGGCCAAGAATTGGCCCTCCATTTTGGGTGCACCCAATTCAACGAGCTCGGGCCGTGTCATAACATACATTTTTTAATTTAAAAAAACATACCACCAAATCGGCCCGGCCTCTAGGCATAAAGGGGTTGGGACCGATTTGAGCCTTTTGGCCAATCACAAGTGAGGATTTCAAGCCTCTTACACAACGAATTGGCCCGGCCTCTAGGTGTAAAGCGGCCCTTAGATTTACATTCTTGAAGTTTGTGTTGCCCCTTGAATATTTCATGGGGCAAACTGTTATATCTCACTTTTATAACTGACCTTGAAAATACATAAAACTTTGAGGATATTAAGGCTTAACTTGGGC
Source organism: Polytrichum formosum (assembly GCA_964035585.1). Classification (NCBI taxonomy): domain Eukaryota; kingdom Viridiplantae; phylum Streptophyta; class Polytrichopsida; order Polytrichales; family Polytrichaceae; genus Polytrichum; species Polytrichum formosum. The sequence continues at coordinate 76,184,987 of OZ037936.1, forward strand.
CTAGAGATCCAGTTTGGATTGAAAAAAAACGTCACAAGAGAGTGTTCGTGAGGTCATGTAATGTCGTGGAGTTATAGATACCATGTGAAAATGTGTCTTTTCTTTTCTTTTTTGAGACAGAAGGACGACAGGCCAACGCCAAAGCAGAGGAGGCAGTTGATCACCTGGCAAGTTTCTGTCAAGTAGAGAGGAGATTTCATAGCTGGGAATCGAACCATCAACCTCTTCCTTGAGATTTGGGTATCTCTCCACCATCATCCAGTAGTTTAGGGTCATCTCTATCTATCTATCTATCTATCTATATCTATTGGTAGTAAAACGTATCCAACTCCAATGATTGCACGGCCCGCCATTTACAGTCAACAATTATTTGATGGCTTGAATTGATGAACTAGGTACATGATCTTGAAAGTGTCCATCACCATTTTTTACACGTTTTTATATAGTTCAAGTTTTATTCACAGTCGGGTGATTGTTATATAGGTGAGCTCATGTTATGACCTAAGGTAGAGGGTGCTTAAACCAACACTTTAAGCTATATATGGCTACATGGTTGATATATATATATATAAGCCTTTGTTCTAAACATAGGTATAAAGAAAGAAAAAATATTTTTAGCCTCAATTAAATATTTGATGAATATTCAAAGTCAAAACCACTAGCTTCTTTAAACCAATATATAGGCCCCGTGTATGACAACTTTGGATATGATGAGGACTCTCACCTTCATTGCCTAGAACCAACACAACATAGTTGGGTGCTAGACCCAAGCTAGATCAAAGACCAACTAGTACCGGTGCGCAAAGCCACATGGCCACCTCCATGATCCCACCTAGTTCACTTGCAAAACCATCACCTTGCATCCTGGGTACCAACCCCCTTTGTGGGCCTACCTCCGTGACTTTGTGAATAGAATGGCTATAACTCCCCCCCCCCCCTTGCAGTGTATAGAATGGCTAGAATAGGCATTGACAAGCCACCCTAAACCCACCTTGAACCAACCCAAGATATAGTGGAGCCCATTACCTACCCTACATGGAGGTAGTGGAGGTCGCTATGAGGTGGTGCCACTAATGGCACCTAAAAGCGTCACTCCGTGGGCCCATACACTCCTACACCATGGGGAACGCTTCAAGGTAGTAGAGTGTTGGTGATTGGGAGGCATTTATAGGTGTTGGTTTTGAGTGGGGTGTTGGTTTTAGCACCCTCTACCTTACATATCAATAATGGTCTAAAGAACCTATCTGACTTCTATCAAAAGTGTCATATCAGTCATAAATTTATATTTGGTGGGTTTCGCAAGATGAAAGAGTTTGTGTATATCCAAGTTATTATGTGGGTCAATATCTACCCCTTTAAATACAATGTTGACTCTAGGACAATCTTATGTAGGTATGAAGGTAATTGTGAGGTGTGTAGACACAAATGATATCAAAACATAATTGTGCTCAAATATCCATTCCATGTACCAGTATAAAAAAAAATGGTAAAATCCTCATTAAGATCGAGGCATCCATAGTCGACTAGGCCCATTTAACCACTCACTAGGCTCATGTAATGTTGACGTGGATGAGATCTATATTTTTAAGGCAAGCAAAGCTAAGGTTTATGTAGTGTCAACTTGTGATTGATTACCCTCATAAGAGTTTTGATAATTGTCGTAGCCAAGCATTAGCATTTAGATGAGCCGTTATGGACTTAACCCTTAAATTGAATATGTGTTACTTTAAGTTACTGCTTCCAAATTTGTACCTATTTCCATTTTCACAACATTTTTTGACATTCTCCTCAAAATTGTTTATCTTCGCCAAGGATGTGCAAATGGACGCGACACGGTCTCTGGTCGTCACATCACATCACAATGACATGATAGAGTCATAACGCGTCATGTTTAGGCGTGACGCCCAATGGACACTACTATGATAACAATTTTATTTACCACATTGTGTTTTTTACAATGTCACCACAAAGTCGACGGCTAAGTTAGCAGTCGTCTTTGCAATTGATAACTACGTTAGTAGTCTTCTTCTTCTTCTTCTTCTTCTTCTTCTTTTTTGTGGAGAGGTTGACTCCTTAGTTGACTTCCATAGTAGCATTTGACCTTCTTCATTCGACTGCACATAAAGTTGATTACTCCTATTAGCAATTGACTAGGGAGTCGACTACTTATATGAGTAATCAACTCCATATGTAGATGGGCATATGCAATGAATGGAGAGAATTGGCTACTAGTTACAAATGAGCCGGTTGAGTTTGAAAAATAAACGGTCGAAGTTCAAGACTTCAAGAAAATTACCGATCATTATAGAGGAATTTATAGAATATAGACCAAGTTAACAAAAATAAACTGAAAGATGTCAACATGTAACTGGTTTAACTTGGAAACGCTAGGATCTTGATTGATTATGCCCAAAAAATCTTTTGGCACTAGGCATATGGGTTTATAGAACATGAAATGGAAAAGGGGAGAAGAGCCAACAATTGTTTGTAGTTAAAAAAATGTACTTATCATAACAAAGGTAATATGAATATACCAAAATTTACAAACAAGTTCATATCATTGATACATGCATATTAAGTATACAAAAACCCCCCTTATGAAACTGGAAAAACTAAATACAGTTAATTCTATCCTTGATCTCGGATCACCAGTAATCCACGGGCTCATCCCACCTCACATGGTCCATTTGCATCCGACGTCTCGCGGAAGCCAAGTCAATGCGGCTCCCCAAGGCATCTTCGCACAAAAGGTCTAGGGTCATGGTTCAAAATTTACAACCCTCCCCAAGATTGGGTCATGACCATGATTGCAAGTTGTTGTGCAAGTTTGCCGATTATAAACTCTCAACCTCCTTGATGTAATATTTAGGCGGATCCTGATGTCTCTTACTATGGACCCTAAACAATTTGGATGTCACCCAAACCTTCTCATTTTTCAATTTTTCCAAAGGATGTCACTCCCATGGTTTAGAACACTACATGAGAACAAATGGTAGGGTCCACTTTATAGTTGTGACCTGCAAATTATAAAACCCGTACTTGTAACAAAACTCATATTATATATTGAAGTCCATGGTATAAACAAATTACGGTATTTACAAATTGATCATGGTAGAGAAGTTTTAAAGCTAACATACAATAGGGTTGAGTAGGGTGGGGGATTAAAATAATATATATTAGGGCCCCACCCTAAACCCTAAAACTTGGATGCCACACTCCTGCCAGGACACCTCTTTTCTCTCAACATTAATTGGAAATTGAGACCTTAGTATCCATTGATTTTCTAGCAATGCATAATAAAGCAAAATTCTAGCTTTGAGGCCACCAATTATGACAAAGCCTAAATAAGGATTATGCATATTTATCTACATGCATCTACAAATAGGTTTTGAACTCCCCACTCAACACTTTTGCATTCACAAATTTTGAAAGCGAACATGGTCTATACATTCCGCTCTCCTCAATCCTTTAACCAAGAATCTCCTAGTACAAATCTATGATCATTTTATTTTCTTGGAGCACCATTTGATGCTCCATCTTATCTTTGATGACTTCTGCGAACTCTAACAAATGCTTCACATTCATTGTCTGACTACTAATAAGATATTCACTCTTCTACAGCAACTAGTCTGATTTATCTTGAAGCAAGTCCTTATATTATCTCAACTATAACCGAAGCCTATGGTTTTTCCTCCATCAACTCTTTAGATCCTCCTAGACTAAACAATGGACTCAAGAGTTGAGATGATGACGGTTTATCACAAGTCACTATGGATGCAAGCATATCTTGGTAGAAAACTGAGATGCAAAAGGCTAAATATAACTCAATTGCCGAGGCATACCTACTCTAGTCCTCAAGATTTTAGCATGCACCTTATGGTGAACGATGAGGGACTAATCAACTTTCTTTCTTTCCCATGTTTGTATGGTTGCTACTACATGCTTTTGGGCCATAGTTTCAATATGTGGGTGGAAGAGCAAGAAATCATTTAGAACCTTAAACCAGGGTCTCTAGCGTTGTCTTGCTTTGTCAAGCCTTTACATTCTTGTATCCTTAGGGTACTCACCCTTGAAAATAGTCTCGTGTTGCTTTTGGAAACCACAGACAATTGTCCTTGTCATCCAAATTGTTGCCTTAAAATAGTTAAATTTTGAAGTTGGATGATTTGCTAGCTCTATTTAACTTTGTAGACTATAGTTAGAAGCGGTCAGGGTATGACTCAGAAAAACAAGTGCATGAGTGCTAGAATCCCTCTCACGAAGAAAGTGGAAACTCTACCATAATCAAAGTGAATAGCGCCATAGCATGATTGTAGTGATTGAGTGTGAGTTCCTGTTTTTTTGTGACATCACCTCTCTAAGTAATATATTTTGGTGACCATCTTTTTAAATCAAATTTGTGAAACAAATGTCTTGTCTCTCGGGAAGTGAGTATATTGAGTGCATCAATTGTTTGGGTACTGCCATGGTCTGTGTGAATTCCAAATTATGAAGCTTCTGATAGTGGTGAGTGATCCCAATATAGTTTCATAGTCATGCATGATGGCTATGGACTCAAATTAAGAGAGAAGCATAAAGGTGGAGTTGAGAGATTGTTAATGTCTAGTTGGTCAAGCACCATTGTCTAAATTATATTTTGGTGTATAAGTTATTGACATTTCAAGTGAAAATATAAGTTGTGCAAGCATTTGGGTGTGTGGCAATTGTTGTGGTAAAATTGTTCACGCCTTTGTCTTAACTCTTGGAGAGAGTAAGTGAAGTGCAATGAATATTGTCAGTACAATAGTCTAATTCCATCCTTGGGTGTGAAGCCTTTTTTCTGTGGAGTTATGTCATGTAAATTACATGTGGGTGTATGCAACAACTATCTTTGTGGGATTGTTCCAACCATTGCCTAAATCCTTGAGCGTGAAGCTTTTAATTTATGCAGCAAAGTGTATGTGATATCTTTGTCAAATGCACACAATAATGTGCATGGCCATAACCCAAATTCTAAGTGACAGGGTGAGAAGCCCCTGTGTCGATACTGAGGATTTTTGGTAAACATGGATTCTATTCCATAATCTTACATGATGGCAGTGATTTAAAAGTTAAAGGAGACATAAAAGAGAGGGATTCTTTTGTGATAGTCAAATTTGTTAGGGCCATAATCTTTAGTGAAGCCCTCACTAAGGAGAATAGATGGCTGAGGATGAGATGAATGGTGTGAAGAATTAACTCAATCATAGATGAGAGATTCAGTAAAATTGAGAAGGCCAAGTGCTGCAAAGTGACCTTTGTCTTTAGAAACTACAAAGAAGTGGTTAATAGTGAGAAGGAAGTGCCCTGTGGAATCAGGGTTGTCCCCTAACAAATGCGGAGCGTGTGCCTAGCAACCATAAAAGGAAAGTCAAGAAAGGGCCTTTAATAAGTAACACGTACCAGACACTCGACCATTACACGACACCTCTTGACTATTGTCTCTTGACCTATCACATGGTCATATACGCACACATAGAGGTGACTTGATTCCATAGACCTAGCTAATTTACTCTAAGGATGAATGGTCATCCTTATTGGCCATTGTCTTCTGCCAATTAATTGAGTAAATTCATTTTTAATCAATGAACTTATTATGGAATAAAAACATTTGAGTTGTGAACCATAAAATGAACTCTATAAATGATCATAATTAAAGGTGCATAATAAAAGGAATAGCCAAAATTAATATGTCAATGGTTGTAAACATTATCAAGTTAAATCAATGCATAAGGTGAAATCAAATCACATTGAACAAAAAGATTAACAATTTATGGCATAGGCATGCATACTAACTTGTTATGCCCTATGGTTCTGGAAACTTACAAAATGTTGTCCTTTAGTCAGTCCAAGTAAGGACAATTATCATACTGCCGCATTAAGAGTAAGATAAATTAATGAACTCATGTAACCTGCATGGTTGTTAGTATTATATTTTATGATTCATTAATTCATCAGGTAATTAAGAAAAGGCTATTGTTCCAATCAGGACGCCCTTGGTCCTGATTAAATGTGGTTACTGGTTACTCAAAAAAATTATTGATGAGTCGCGACTCCCTGTATTGAAAAAATCATGGTATAGCGGGTCGTGACTACTGGACAATGGTTGGTGGTAAAGGGGATACTGCACAATTGCATGTACGGCACTGAGGGACCCTAATAATCCCCTCCTTAATCTCTTAGTTCCCTAAAATTCATATCAACCAAAGTCTTACCTAGGTTTGGTACCCCAATTTCATTCCAAAGTCATTGTGGCCTATCAATTAACCTAATAGTAACACTTAGAGTTCAATCTAACATATATTTAGTCTTCTATGTGTGGTTTTGTTAATCGGAGCCCGATCCAGAAACCTATCTACAACCCTTTTGTATCTCCATCCACTGGAAGCCTAAGGTGTCCCCCTATAGTTTGGACCAAAATATTGATCACATGGCCATCAACTTTTGTTGTTTCTGTTCCTATGAAATAGGTGCCAATGAATTTATCCACTGGATTCACAAAGGCTTATCAACATGGACAAATAACCACAACAAAGCCGGTGTGGTTGGTGGTATCACGATGCGAGAAGATATCACGTTCGTCCATTAGAATTTGTCTTTGGGTCTCACATTTCAATCGATTTGAATCATGTTCATCATCGACCAGAAGCTCATTAGGGTGTAGGAAGTCCATGGGCGGCTATGAGGTGAATAAGAGTCAACGTTCATGCCATTGGTTGCAGGGACTCCTAAAACTATCAAGCTCCTATTAATCCCTTCTTGTGCATCATGTACATGAGGGTGGTTGTGACCATGTCCATGTACTCATCCCTCAATATCTAATCCATTTTTATTACCCTGTTATAATCAACTCAAATTGCCTCCAAATTTGTTGATGGTGGCTATTCTCACTCCCTAGGTTTTTACCCATAGCCTAATTACGGTCCATGTTGATAAGCCTTATTGTCCATTGTTAACCTTCATAAGATTGGCCAACACTTTAATCCGGGTCTTCAACCCTTAGACTTGTTCGCATATTCTAGGTAGACCAACTTCAACTCCCGTTTGTGGTCTATCTTGCACTTTACCAACTCAATTTTCAATGCTTGTACCATGTGTGAAGGGTTCATTTGATTTTTTTAGATCAATTAACCTCTTATTTATGGTAATTAGAAGTTAGAAGATGAATGTTGAGGTCAATTGGATAATTTGAAGTATGAAACTAGCTTAGCTAGGTGAAAATATAAACAATGGATACTAAACAGTTATTAGTAGGCAATAACTAAACGAAAATCAAGGTCTAAAGTAGTAGATAAGGAGGTGTCTTTGGATATAAATGTGATTACGAGGATCCAAGGCGTTTACTAGCCAAAAAAATCAAACAAGAGGAACTAAATTAAGTTGTATAGTGATTTGTTATATATATGTTTTGATATAGCAAAATACATCTCAACGAGGTAGAATTCTGCTTAACAAGTATCTTTAACACTACAAAATCAACGACATATTAATTTGTTGGATAAAAATCGATGATGGCCAAATTTTTGGATGGGTATCAAAAGCAAGTTGATGATAAACAAAACAATGCCTGTCGATTGGGGTGTAGTGAGGCACAAAACAAGGAAAATCTTCACCCCTCCCACCACTTGAGTCAACCTTTTGAAATGAACTTTCAACTTTGACTTCTTAACTTCTTATTACTTCGATTCTAATCTCTTATTTCGGACTCGGCTCTCCAGAGGCTAGCTCCTCATTTCTATAATCTCTTACCTTGGTTCCAACCAAAACTTATTCTCTTCTTCTTTTTCTTCACAATATTTTAGTATTTAGAAAAGATCATAATGGATTAAGCCATATTAGAGTGCATTGTAGTGATAAGGATATAGAAGTGATAAGCTCACTTCACGGAAACTAAGTTTTAATTGGACTTTAAACGTTTGATAAGGCTAATTAAATGCATTTCACTCACCAAAGACTTCCAAATGTTAATCTAGTTATTTGTGACTCAAGAATAAGTGCTAAATCATATTTGGCTTAGAAACCTAAGGGGTTATTATTTTATTTCACACCATGTCATTGTTAGCAACTACTAGTGGTGCTGTTGGAACCTCTTCTTCACATTAATTGGCGAAGATGATGGATAAATCAAAACGCTATCCCGTATTTTTGTAAAATAAAAGAAATTGCAATAGATTATATTGTCACATGCAGAATGGAGAAGGTGTGTATGTATGACATATGGAAGTCGATATGGTGCAATAAAGTATAATTTCCGAACACAAACCCAGAATGTGGGCCCTCCAACTCACCTTGGTCTCCAAGTGGCAACGGTTGTCCAACCGACTTTTAGAGGTTGTTCAACAACTTTAGATATCATGATCTTGCCAATAGTGAAGCCTTGCTGGATCATTTCATAATAATATATTATATATTTTCACAAACGGAAGTAGGATTTATTCATGCTCCTTAATTTTGCAAGAGTGAGGTGACTTCCTTTCACTTTGGTCCAAAAACTCCAAACGCAACTAAGTTAGAGTGAAGACACAAAAATAGTACAATCATAGCCTTTTTTGCCCCCAAAATTTTAGATGTTTTGTTGGTAGACATGCCAATGCTTGTCTTGGGAACTTATAGCATGCCCACACTTATTGGTGTGGGCAATCAACGAACGGCTCCTACCAGCACGGGCCACTTTTAGCTTCATTTTGGCTAGTGACGGTCATTAAATGTAACTAGTGATGGTAGGAACCATTTGTTGGTGGCCCACACTGTTGAGTGTGGGTGGGCTATTAGAAGTAAAGTATACATCTCTCAATAAAATACATGCCACTACGGGAATGTGAATCTTGGGTTATTGTCGTGCGTCATTTGAAAAATTACAAATCTACTAATATGATAGATTTGCATGTTTCATTCACCGATGTATGACGATTGCCAAGGACACATACATATGATGAAAGTGTGCAAAGGGCATTTGGGGCATAATTTCTGGGGCCCAAACACACATGGGTCGGCATGCCGTGTTAGAAATTCTTGTTCTCAAGTGGCCCACCAAAAACCAAGATATTTGATGTGCACCAGTAACGGACTTCATTGAAGTAATAAAGTGCAAACATGGACAGGTTATGTACTCCAACATCCGGGGAGTTCTGTAGAGAAAACGGATAATTTCCTAGCTTCTAGGAGGTGGCTCGAATTTTTCAATTTTTGCCCGGAAGTGGGCCTAGAGAGTGCAAATTTTATCGGCTGATATCCCCATTTCCTAATCTATTTAGGAAATTAGCTGACATTTCTTTTTTCAATTATCCAGTTTAATAATGTCTAAAATGGGGCTGGTTTTGTATTTTGGTGGTGGATGTTTATTCCTTCCCCATTTTTTTCCCTTTAAGTTTCATTGTCATTCACGCACTACTACTAAGTTAGATGAAGAGTTGGATTTCAAAATGTGGACAATCGAGACAATGGGCGAGAAAACACCTCGAGCATTAGAAAACAATAGTGACAAAAGTGACCAGTTAAAAAACAATAATGAAATACAAGCAATTGAAAAGAAGGGTTTAGGCTAGCACCACGATGAGGCAATCAACTCAAAGCAGAGCAAGGAGTAGAAGATTGGAGACCACTCTAACCAAGAGTCTAGCAATCCGGCAATCCAACTTCATCACTCACACAAACTCACATAGACTTACTCACACGGATTCAATCACTCAATGATTCAAGATTTCAAGCACTTGTAAACTTAGAAACTCGGAAAATCAGAATGCAAACTCGGAATGCAAGCTATGGCGGCTGTGCCATTGCGCGAGTCTGCCGATTTGCTCCACCCTAAACCACAAGCCAACAAGGCAACGATAACTCCAACTATGCATAGTATTAATTTTTTCCTAAAAAATAAATGTTTGGTTGGTTGCCCGTTGTGAAAAATGCCTTTCAATCAGTAATTTGCCGTGGATACTCCTAGGGCAGCTTGCCTAAATGCTGGCCTTTTTTTTTAATCGGCGCAATACTGAAAATCTTGATTTTTCTTTCGGAACCCCTTCCTAAACATTTCTCTTTCATTCGGAAATTCTCAAAATCAACCGGCTAGCTTGTAACTAACTGCCGGCACTCCCCGTTCATTGATGTACTCTGACCTTATCCACTTATTTATTAATTTAATTGAGTTCGTATTAATTTAAGGGACCCTTCCAAAAATATTTCTAATAAAGGCGAGACCAGAAAATGACACATCATCTCTTACACATGTATAAGGGCCACTTCACACTATGGTTGAAGGTTGAGAGGCCGTCGATTTCCACCAATCCGATTGCAAGAAACCAAGAATTTAGCCTCTCGACCCTTCACACTAGAGGCCAAAGTCCAATGGCCGTCGCTTTTTAAAATGCCTACATGGCAGTACTTTTTTACCAAGGTGATGGACTCTCAAAGGAAGTTTGGGTCAGACATGAATGGAAACCCAAACTATAGTCGAGAGGTTGTCGATCTTTTTTCCATTAAAAATAAATAAAAATTGACAAGATCTTGGCCATTAGATTGGAGGGGTTGTTTTGGGCAGGGAATAAAGTGGGATGCTCCTTCTTCATGGGATGGGTTTGGACTTTGGGCTTGGCCTTTGGAGACTTCACACTATACCCAACCGAAGGCTCCAATTCCTATATTTTATTGGCTATTTTAAGCCATTTCTTCGAACTCTCAACAAAGTTTGGCCATTCAATCCCACGGCCTCTCGACTAGGACGGCCATAGTGTGGAGTGACCCTACGGTATAGTGTAGAAGGATAAACATTATACTTGGAGTTTTAGAAACCTATTATGTACTATCATATTGTAAGCTTCTAAGTGGAATATAAAAACGGGTAAATTATTTAAGAATGTAAGATAACGTTGGCAGCAAGCAGAAACAAGTATACATCAGTATAAATTTAAGGAAGAACTCCATTTGTTGACAAATACTCCTTTGGTAAAAATGAATGCACACAACTGCAAACTCAAATTCATGATTTTACTACCAATTTAGCAATATTATTTTATTGGAATCACGAACCAAATTCACTATATAGACAACCAATTTAACTTGCACTTTCAACCATTTTCACTACATGTTGTGAACCATTTCATGAATCAGATTTGATATCCATAATCACAACTTAACAAAATCAATTTCATGAACCACATAACTTTATTTTACAAAGAACAATACTTCATGTATAAGATTCTTCTAATCACTCCCCACAACTAGCTCTATCACTATATTCGTTAATCGAAGACTTCGGAAAGTCTCAAAATAAACTTAACTCATAGTTTGGGATGCAATATTGTGAACGTGGGGAACATTGGTAATGAACTTTCTACATATTCGTACATGAGGAATATATATACCTAAATATAGTAAGTATCTATATCATAATCAAAACCTGCACTAAACACAATATCCGACTTGAAGTCCTTGATTAGTCTCCAAATCAAGAAAAAGTCTCTGATTAACGAATATAGTGATATTGTATGAATTGTTTTCAAATAGATTCTAGTGCCAGACCTAGTACGAAGACAAATGCTTGGAGGCTCTCACCAACAACCAAATGCCTCACAACTAGACACCATCATCCAAACACGTTATGTGCTTTGCTCATGCGGCCAATACTTTTGCCCACAATCAAGTCCACAACCACACTACACTCCCAAATCCACGAGATTGCATACTCCAACTACATTGGGTTTGTGTTGTTTGCTTCTATGTACAATAATCAAAGACCATAGAAGAACTGGCATTGCATGCTTCCGGGTTTGAGGTGTTGTATGAAATACCAAAGAAAAATCGATGTCAAAGCTAGAGGCTTCCATGTAAACACATAACAAAGAGGAACCAATGAACAACGATCAGGCCAAGAATGCAATTTGAGGGGGCAAGAAGTTGAGAATATCATATTTAGTGTAGCTTGCAACCTTCATGAAATTGAGTTTGCACTTATGTGAAGTCATCTTACCAAAGGAGTAATTCAAGAGCTGTGCAGACACCACCAAGAGCATCGCCACAAAACTGTCTCATAATGTGAATCCAGAACCCCTCTCAAAATCCAAGAATTGAGCAATGAAGCCAAATCTGCAGACGTTTCCACCATACACTTCACTTCCCTCATGGGATTCCAGAAATTGAAAAAACCCAATCTTGTCTTCAATCTCTTTGTTTGTCTACTTCTTCCAAACCCAAAGTTGTGTGAAGCCTTGTTGTTGCGACTGAACAACATCTGTACTCCGAGAGGATCAGCATATGCACGCCCGTTCAATAAGGCTCTGCTAGATTCTCAAAGTTGGGTCAATACCCATGCTCAATCAATTTGTCACCCACATCTCAGTCGAAATTTCAAGGGAAAACTCTAGCTAGCTACGCTCTCTCCACGATTTGGGGAGTTGAAAGAATGATCATCGCTTGATCATCGCACGGCCTACTCCTTGCGGAGGTATCTCACAACAACTAAAGCAGAAAGCAACATGCATAGTCAAGAAACACAAATTTGATGCAGAAATGAACTCCCAAAGTTATGCAGAACGCTGCTCCGACCACTGCCGCAGACAGGCTCAAGCTCACGTACTCTGACAAACTCAAGTTACACTCTTCACTCGGGACTTGGGACTCGCAGCATCTTAAAATAAAATATTCGGACACCACGAGCGCAACAAAACAGAGCCCATAATAGTTTTTGAGTTTGCAGACAGCGTGCCGGCGGTGCCTCTTGACGCCTTCCCAAAACGGGCCAGCCAGGCCCCTGCTCCTTGTCAGGCACAAGGCAAAAATTCCCCGACATGTAAATTTTTCCCCCGCCTGCCCGACCAATAACAAAAATTCCTCTCCTCAGAACAGTGCCCGGGAAGTTCTTGGGCATAGTCGGTCAAGATCCTAGTGATTCTAAATCCAGCCGGTTACATGTTGGCATCTTCCAGTTTTGCTTTATTTCATTGGAGGCATATTCTATAGATTCCTCTAAAATGATTGGTAATTCTCATGACGTCTCGAACTTCAACCAGTTATTTCTCAAATTCAGGCCCTGATCACACCAAACTTTCTGTCCAATTTCAACCGTGAAATTGTTGGGGATTATGTTGAGAAATAGATGTTGGCCCACCACTTTTCACACTATTACAGCCGGAGATGCCGACAGATGGTGTCAAAACTGGCTAGTGTGATCAACCCCTCAACCGCTTCATTTGTAACTAACCACCAGTTCTTCCTGAGCCAACAAAAATTCCTCTCCTCAGAACAGTGCCTGGGAAGTTTTTGGCATAGTCGGTCAAGATCCTAGTGATTCTGAATCCAGCCAGTTACATGTTGACATCTTCCGGGTTTGTTTTATTCATTTGAGGCATATTCCATAGATTCCTCCAAAATGATCGATAATTCTTCTCAAGTCTCCAACTTCAACCGGTTATTTCTTAAACTCAACCGGTTCATCTGTAACTAACCACCGGATCTCCCCGAGTCCCCGGACGTAGCCTCAGAAAGTCCAGCGTGGCTAGGACAGCTGATGCTCGCCTCAACACACGACTTATTCACTGACTATATTATGATACAAAACATTTTTTTTTCTTGGAGAGTCTCTTTACAAGTTATTTGATTCCAAAATTAGTCACAAGCGTTTCCAAATTAGTGTAGTGGAAGTTGATCGGATGGAACACAAAAAGAAAAAGGGATATTGCTTATGTTTGCTAACACTAGTGTTCTAAGGGCCACTTCACACACGAGACTGAGAGCTTGTGACCACTACACTGTTTTTTGCATTTAGTGTTAGTTACTATTCGGAGTTACTCACTCCTATATCTTTTTTACTATTAATGCAATTTTTTACAAACGAAAGTCGAATTGGGTTGTTGGACATTGTAGAACATTAACAACTTTACGTGATAAAAAATTACACTAATAGTAAAAAGATAGAGGAGTGAGTAACTCCAAATAGTAACTAACACTAAATGCAAAAAACAGTGTACTCTTCAAGCACTCTCATTGGTGGAAAAGGCAGAGCCAGTCCAAGTTCACTTCACACTACGCTTGAGGGACCAACGGAGTATGTGAATGCAAGATGGATGTAAAGTCTACATGGCTTCCTACATGGCATCGGAGGGATCATGTTTCATGGTCACTTGGACTATTTTCAAAAACCACCTCTTGGAGTTAGGTCTAACACAAAACCGAGAGACCACGGCGCTCTGAATGCTCACAACCGTAGGTTTATTTGATTTTATCATGTGTGAGGACTCGCATGAATAGAAATTCATTGAAATGGCATTTGGTTGAGGGCCCAGTCATATATGACTTCAAAGTTCACACTACACTTGAGGATCCTTGACCACACTACATGATTTTGGAGGTGTGTTGGGATGGCCTTTGGACACTTTCTTTTGGGCTCTCACAATTTCATGGTCACAGCCCTTGGCCCATGTGTGAAGTGGCCCTAATGTCTTTGATTCACAACTCGTAAGCTATCGCTTCAATCAAGAGGCGGCTTCTTCTAATGGCCATTTTGATGGCCACAACTGAGGCAACTTCGTAGTACTATCTTGTATTTAAGTCTATTTGGATATTGTTTCATGATATGGACTTCTTGGTTGCTTTAGTTCTATGATCAGATCCGTTGATACACTTGTGATATACCCAAATTTCATGGGAGATATGAGAATCCTCAGTGATTACTTGAATGTTTGTTATTAAAATATGATGAGAAAATCAAACATCTATCTTTTGATGATTATCAAATGATGATTAATGTAAATTTAGTTTAAAACAATTTCTATAATAGTATCATATTCATCTTTGCATATGCTATTGGAGGATCCTGCCATACAATTCTATCATAGGACCCTATGATAGAATTCATCATGTTATAGTTTTGGACTTGAGCTTAGTCCAATTCTACTTGATTCTTTTTTTTAATTCAATATTCTCTCTTGCTCGGGTTTTCGGAACTTACGGCAACCATAACTTGTAAGATGAGCCGTTAGACCTAGCGACCCCCACATATTTATACTATAGTAATTCTACCTTGATATGATTGGTGGTTGGGGGGGGGCAACTCAAATAGCAAGCCATGTAGCGCCGGCCCATATTCATGCATTTGCCACATCATGGGCCATGTCTTTTCTTTACTTTTTATTGCGACTAAGTGGATTGGACCCACCAATCGCCATGCGCCTCTTCATCTACTAGGAATTTGTTAGGTTATAAAATAATAATAATAATAATAATAATAATTAGAGTAAAGTGAAACATATTATTTTCAATCAATGGGAGGTGATAGTTGAAGAGTTATAAGTTGTAAAGCCCCTACTTTTTATGCTACATAGAATTGAATCTGGCATGATTAAGGCAAGCTGACCTAATTTGGTTTGTTATCTTAAACATACACCTATATTTAAGTGATGTGTGGTTTGTTCTAACCCTAAGAACATACATCAACAAGACATTTGTTTAGAAAAGGTTGAATTATGTGCTCAAACTTCGTTAAGAGATCGACTTAATAGTAAACATAATTGTGGGGACCTATGTGATCACTTATTAAGAAAGAAAATCTTCAGTTAAATTATGAGTAGGATATTCATACGAGCTCCAAAGGTTTATGAGGAAAATGGCTATGGGCATGATTTGGATTTGCTAGTTATCTTGCACTTATCATGCGTTTTATATCCTACAAGGAGTGAATGAGAAACGTCTGTTTGAGACCCACTTACCTTAATAACAACCTTACATGCCTAGTTTACTTTACTTTCTCCTACTATAGATTGATGAAAACCTCCTACATAGATTGATGTAACACAAAATATTTGAATAGTATAAATCACGAGGGATTTCGTTTCTTAAGACCTACCATCAAGGGTGTGATAAAAATATGCCCCCTATAAATCTAGTGTTGATTCTTACTAAATTAATCTCTATTGACTAATTAAGGGTATCTTATCCATATATAGATGTTAATATGTGTAAAATAGTAACTTCCGGGCTCTACATAAGAATCAACAATTTCGACCTTCGCAATGGTATGGTTGTGAACATGTACTTGATTTTAAGTTGCCATTGAGCATTTGTATAAGCCCCTCATTTCTTTTCTTTTCCTTTGAACAATGAAGAAGTATTCTTCGCAACTGTGTTGTCAATGTCTCACAACTCATCCCATTTAAGTTAATCCGTTCGTCTTCAGGTCATATAACATTACTAAGCCACTAGATGATGGTGTCTTTCCAAAGAAAGACACTACAATTAAAAAACTATGAATTATAGTTGTTTGTCGGAAACTCCACAATACATAGTCTAAGTACTCCCAATAAATAAGGAATCCCATGATTAGAGGATAACTATTCTCACCCGATACCCAGTTCCATGGAACGCAACCAAAGGAGATGCGTAATGTTACAAAAGTCCCAAGTTTCTTAAAGGCTTTCTTAATATCTTTCTCTTTGTTCAAGGCAAGTCGTATAAGACAAAAAGCAAGTGTGGGAGGAGAATCGTGGAATTCAACATCACTTGATTCGCTTGATAATAACCCACAACCCATAACCAAACCCATACATAACATTATTCAGATCCATAACAGTGTTATGTGGGACTGATAGTATTCCACATAGTATTCCCGGATATTCCCCACATTCAGTTATGTACTGACCTATAATCTAAAGCCTAGTGTGGACCTTAGTACCCTAATGTAGATGTGCCTACTTCCAACACAAAAATAATTTGAACACCTATATTTGAGTGGTATGTGGTCATGCATGGATCCAAGAACAAAACCTTACAAGACATTTGTTTAAAGAGATTGGACTATACTCTAAACTCCATAATCTCATGCTTGTGACAACCAGAGTGCTTGTGATTTAAGGAGATATGTAGTGTTAACATGGATTCGTGATAAAGAGAATTAGTTTAGCATGTGACATTATGGAATAGCACAAAGACATTATGCAAAAATGACAATAATTACAACAATGACAATGTGATGTGTGTGGGCGTGTGGTTTGAATTCTTTGGCAATTTATTTTAATTTCAAAACCCGTGATATATAGGAGGGAAATGTGTCAAAAAGGAGTGAGATTTAAATTGAGAAAATATGTTCCCTAGGGTTTCACGATATAAGAGAAGGAGTGACATTAAGGAGGTTGAATTTACGGAGTTTAGAGTATACACACTCAAAATATGTCAACCATTCTAAGCCCAATGGTTAACATGATAGGGAGGACATGTATGACCACTTAATGAGCACGAGAATCTTCGCTTTGATAACACATAAGATATTCATATGAACTTCATAAATTATGAGGTAAATGGTTACGGACATGAAGTAGATTTACTAATCATCTCGAACTAATTGCGTGTTTCATATCTTACAAAAGTGGGTGCAGAGATGAATACATTCAGATAACACACATCTAAAATAAGTCTAACTGAAAGGTATATACCAGTGTTGGACCGGTATATATGTTAGGGCCTGGTATAAGCACTGGTATCAAGTAGGGTATCGCAGACCATACCCAACTGGTATCAAAGGGGACAGTACACTAGGTCATACCTGTGCAGCATGGGCAGGAGATATTTATGAACATACCAATACCAAGGAGGGGTTTAGAATGCAATACGAAGACCATTCTTGTGCACATGGTCACGTCATTTCTCCACAGTATTGTTCCTCACTTTCTTAGGGTTGCATTCGAAGGTTGTAGTTAAGCAAATAGGGATGGAAGATATTGGTGGCCCACCTTGGTTTTGATGCAGAATGGGAAGAGATTTGTTGCATTAGTTGTTGAAGATTCAAGCCGTCATTGCCTTCATGGTGGTTGTTGAGGTTTGGCCCTAAACTTGTATCACCTAGTTTAGTTCAAGATTTCATGTTATTGTTCCTTGGTTGATGGGTGTCATTTTCGTTTTCTAGTTGTGACAAACACATGTTAACAAGATCCTTGTGTTCATGGCTTGGAAGGTCGCATGAATAAGATGTGATATGTTTGCAAAGATTAGCTCTCAAAGACTAGGGTTCCTCTTTTAGGGTTTCGTAGTTAGATTTCAGCAAGTATGACAACAACTTTGGTTCAATCTGAATGGGGAGGACAGGATTTACCAGGAGGGGAGCCTTCCAACACAGAGCCAAGAACAACAAAAGACACACACAACACCATTGCAGATGCTGGAGTTACAATAGAAGAGTTGCATGTTGCAGAGGAGTTGGCAGTTTGGCGTGTGCGACTCACTCATCTACAAGACAACCACAGGTTTTAGATACCTTATCATAGAAACTCTTTAGTGTGGGCATTTTTCTTGTTGCATCTGCAAGGAATAAAGGTTGATGTAAAGGTGCCACAAACAATGAGGTGTGTTTTGTGCCATCCAACATCATCCACTCCAACTGTGTCTAAAGGGCAGAGCTCCACCGATTCGCAATCTACTACTCGTTCCAGGAAAGGTATCCTTAACTACAACCCTGCACATGGATCCACCTCTATGATGAAACATGTGATGAATGAGCATGCTGCTGATATGGAGAGATATAAGAAAATTGTGGCAGCCACTGATGCAGAGGAAAAAAACAGAAATGCAAGAAAAGAAAACAGGTGAACCCTAGTGCCATAACTGAATACTATGGTAGTACTAGCCCTTATGGGAAGAATGATGTAGCACAACAAAGGTTTTTGGAGGATCTTGTTCTTTATATTACAAAAGGATACATTGCATTGTCTGCAGTGGAGAATCCATGGTTGCGGCGTTTGGTGTTGCGACGCAATCCGAAGATCATGTTTCCCACACGAAAACAGTTGGTGAAGGAGATCATCCCGTCTATGTTGCAAAAAACTATGGAACGTTTTGTGTTGCCGGCATTGGCAAGTTGTGCAACAGTTGCAGTGACTTTTGATCTGTGGATGTCGCGTACGGGAGTGGACACATTCTGTTTGGTTGTGAACTTCATAGATAGCGATTGGGAACCCCGACATATCACTGTAGATATTTTTGAAGCATCAGATACTGTAGGAGCAGCTTTAGCAGTTATTGTGAAGAGGTTGCTTTCAGATTTTCACCTCATAGACAAAGTAAATTCGTATGTGAAAGATGAAGGTAGTAATTTGAGAACATTGGCGTGCAAGCCTTTGGCTTTGTCGCAGCCATACCCGGGAGTGTGTTTTGGACACATTATGTCAAAGGCATGCCAATATTCTACAGATGACACAAAAATTTGTATTGGAATGAAGAAGGTGTCCATTAAAGAGGCTAACTAACCTGCAGAAAACAATTACATGGACCAAAAAATCCGGAAAAGGAAGAAAGCTTGCGTTGAAGCGGGATTTGCCCCTCGAAAGTTGAAGACACCAAACCGAACCGAACCGAACCTGTGCCTTTTCCTTCTCCGTCTTTTTTCTTATAAAAGGGTACCTAAAAAGGAATGTACAATGCTTATGGGAAGTGCTTGGTCTTGTATGTGAGCTTGAGCTTGAGCTTGAACTTGAACTTCTTGAACTTCGTGAACTTCTTGAACTTGAACTTGAGCTTGAGCTTGAACTTGAACTTCTTGAACTTCTTGAACTTGAACTTGAGCTTGAGCTTGAGCTTGAGCTTGAGCTTGAGCTTGAACTTGAACTTGAACTTGAACTTAAACTTGAACTTGAGCTTGAACTTGAACTTGAGCTTGAACTTGAACTTGAACTTGAACTTGAACTTGAGCTTGAACTTGAACTTGAACTTGACCTTCTCCTTCTCCTTCTTCTGAACTTGAACTTACTGAATGTTGTTGTTATGTTGCAGGAAACACAAGAGTATGCAACGGCGATTAATATATGTTATGGTAGGCAGACTGCAGCCTTGCAAGCCCGAGTTCCAAGTGGGCTGACTTGGGCTGTGGCAAAGGCAGTCACAAAGACTTTGCGCCCTATCGTGCAACAATGCATTTTAAACCAATCTCGCGGGTATTGGCTTTTGAGCGATGCATTGTATGCAGCCTTCCATATTAGCATCCAGCTACAAAATGAATATGATCGGAGGATGCTTGCGGTGCCAACACTTCGATGTGGGCAGATGGACTCGGAGTTGCAACTTCTTTATGGCCGCATGGCTTTTGAATCAATTGAAGTTATCAAACCATGTCTTGCATTTGCAGTTGATTTCACTCATGAGAAGGCACATAATATGTTGTCGTTGATGTTAGACCCTAGGTATAAGGGGTTGCAGGTGATTATTGTTCTCCCTCTTTAGTATGACACGTTTGGGAAACGCAAAAAATGTCGTATTATCGAGGTGTCATCTTCTCGTTAATATGACAAATGGCGTAAAATTGTCGCACTATCGAGGGAATACAAAAACATATACAACGAGTTTAAGCAATATAGATTGTATGAAATAATAACTTATAACTCCAAACAAATACAAATACTCTCAAGAACTCTTGAAATAAGAGTTCGAAGATCTCTAGTGTTGCCTACCTAAGTTAGTAACTGTCATCTTATCTAAATTCCCTACTAGCTTTTGAAAACTAATAATTTCATTAACACCAAAATGTAAAGAGTTGTCTAATAAGAAATTTTCACTCTCATAGAACATCAGTAATGTAACTTGAAAATTAGCACAAGAATGCGAGGATCTTTCACAGAAACTCTGGAATGACAGACGAGCATTAATAAGGAGTGTGAAATTGGAGCAAATGCACTCCAACTGCAGCAATCACCGACTCCAATAGCCAAAGTTTGAGCGCATTCACATAGTTCTCCTCCTAAATTTGCTTAGAAGGTTTCAGCCAAGTTCAACATAAATTCTGCAATGTATTACAAATTGCCATGTGCACCAGACTCAAAGGCCATTTTGCAAAATTCTAAAGCAGCTACCATGGAATCTTCATGACAAACACTCAGACTTAGAAGTGCCTCAATCAAATTTGGCCGGATGTGATAATTGCTAGAAAAAGATGATTTCAACACATTAATTTCAAGAATTACAGACAATTTACTAAAAATTTCAATCCTAACATCAACTTGCACATGAAGAACAATTCAGGCTACATCAATTCGCTACATCAAACTTCAATAGAATGGTTAGCAAACGAGCTTATTTACAAATTCAGGCTCTACAACATTGACAGTCGGATGGAATAACACATCAGATCCAAGCTGCATCCAGAATTCCAATACCACAACAAGGATGTCGAAGAGCTTCTGCATGCATTAAAGATAACACCACAATGCCAGGTACTGCTTCAAGAAAACCAAGAACCGCCCACACACTGATTAGCTCAAGAGATCTTTGCGCAATGTTGAGCAATGTGGATATGATTAGAGATAAGGTTTAGCAGCATGGATCCTATTGATTTTTGATGTAAGGAGAAGAGAAAGTATGAATACGGTAATCAAAGTTGATTGAGCTCGGTAGAAGATTGAAATGCTTACATATTAGACCGCCGGCCAAAAAACAAAAAAAAACAAAAAAACTTCAGGCTATGCTTAGGAGATGGAACATTCGCCACACAGATCAAGAAGCGAGATTGGAGCAAGACTAGTCTGGAGTATTGCAAGGTTGAATTGGAGTCTGCAAGAATGCAAGAGAGTGCACAAAGATAGTATCTCACCCACGTACAAGGCAACATACTAGGCAGGAGGCCACTCTAACCCTAACCATGTCCATTCTTACACCAATAACCCTAATTATCATTAAGTTCCCAATGATAAGTGAAGTTCTCAAGTAGTTCCCAAGTGAAAATAGATGCATTCTAGATGTACATAACATGGATGAAAGGAATTTTAGCATTTATTCCCTCTTTAATATGACAAAATGGAGTTTCTAAATGTCGTATTATCGAGTGTCGTAGTCGTATAAAAGAGGGAGTTTTGAACTAAAAAGTTTGGTTGCGCAAAAATGTGTCGTAATATCGAGGGTGTCGTATAAACGAGTGTCGTACTAACGAGGTTAGACTGTATTGACTACGTGGGACGCGAGAAGGCCATGCACATTGTGGCAGAATATGATCAACTTGTTTTGGTGCCTTTGCTTGTGAAGGTGTCATGGTTGCTGAATCCAAGCTTGGAGAATACTTTGGCACCTACATTGGAGGCTACAACTGATTCTCTCTTTGGGCACACTAGTTCTACAGAGGAGGCTAGTGAGGGCATGCTGAAATCGGAGCTCATCTTGTTTCGGAAGCTTTTTGTACCTGCAGATAAAGACATTGCTCCACTTGCTTGGTGGAGGGATAATGCCCTTCGATTTCCGCACGTATCATTTCTTGCGAGGCAGATTTGAGCAATACCAGGTTCTCAAATCGAGACAGAAAGAATTTTTAGTGTTGCTGGACTTTTGTGTGCATTGCGTCGTTCTAGGTTGGGCATCCAAAATTTAGATGCACTCGACATGATACTCAAAAATTCGCCTATAGATGCTAGAGATGAGTGCAACTCTTTTGCAAAATCCGATCTTGGTGAATTTTTTGTTGACGAGGCTGAATTAGTAGATGCTCATGAAGATGAACTACAAGTAGCAGGTTGCTTTGAGGAAGACCCTACTTGCTCAGATGACGAATTAGATGAGTATAATTAGTATACTGTCTAGTTCAAGATGTGGGATGGCCAATATGCATTTTTGTTTTTTTTTGAAACAAATGAAACATTTTACCAAGTATGCATTTTACCAAGATGCATTTTTTCACCACTTATATTTGTATGTTCACATCCAATATGTTTGTCTTGAACTTTTAATTCAACAACAATTGGAGCATAAATTTTTTATTAAACTTCACCACGCATTGAAAAATAAGACTTAAAATCATAACATACCATTGTTTAGCCTTGGATGTTATCAGCAAGACACTTGAACTGGTATTTGATACCATTGCAGGGCCATGATTCTTGCATGTTTAATATTATACCAGGCTTTACATTTCATGAACCCCCTAGTACCTTGACAAGGCCTAATAGTGAGCTACAAAGTCATTGCATACCAGGACCCCACTGGTATCATAAAATAGTAATACCAGTCCAACACTGGTATATACATATTTCAACTACTTAGGGCCACTTCACACACAAGACTGAGAGCCCGTGACCAATACACTTCAAGCACTCTCATTGGTGGAAAAGGCAGAGCCGGCCCTAGTTCGCTCCACACTACACTTGAGGGGACCAACGGAGTATGTGAATGCAAGATGGATGTAAAGTCTACATGGATTCCTACATGGCATCGGATGGATAGTGTTTCATGGTCACTTGGACTATTTCCAAAAACCACCTCTTGGAGGTAGGTCTAACACAAAATTGGGAGACCATGGCACTCCAAACGCTCACAACCGTCAGTTTATTCTATTTTATCATGTGTGAGGACCCGCATGAATAGAAATTCATTGAAATAGCATTTGGTTGAGGGCCCGGTCACATATGACTTCACACTACACTTGAGGGTCCATGACCACATTATATGATTTTGGAGGTGTCTTGGGATAGCCTTAGGACACTCTCTTTTGGGCTCTCACAATTTCATGGTCACGGCTCTTGGCTCACATGTGAAGTGGCCCTTAGTCATGTTGATGTAATTCATTGACTATAGTTCAAAATACATATTTGGACAAGAATTCCAATAAAAACTACTTATAAACATACAGTAACCTCTTGGGATCATTAAGGGTTCCTAAAGACATTCTCGTATAATGGCATTTGAAATCTTGTATAATTTATTTAAAAAGTTATAGGACAGGCCATGTTGATGGTCCTTTTCTTTTCCTTTCTTTTCTTGTGATGCACTAGCCAAAGATGATTGTGTATTTCACATTTAGTGGCCAGTGGCCATGACCACTCCTTTCTAAAATCTCTCATTGGTTGGGAAATGAGTGGCAATTCCACTTTTATTCTACACAAGGTCATCAAAAATAAAAGTGACCATGGGTAAGCATGTCAAAAAGTGAATGAGAGTGACATGGACATGGTATAGAATCCTACATGTCCAAAAATGACCAATGTTTGGTGGTCACCCAGATTTTGTGGCAAGAGAATTCAAATGAGTTATCTCATGTCAAAGGGGAAATAGTTTATTTTCTATTTTTAGAAAAACTAAGTAAAGAAAATTCTATCTTCGTATCATTAATTTAGTGCATTTTATTGTCATATGATTAGAAACGATATGTCCCGGTGTAACTCTGCTTACACCATGTCCCATGACCAAGGCGTTAAAATAGTGATTTGGATGTCTCTTGGTTATAGTCTCATGTGTAAAATGGCCATTAGCGTGCTACTTATTACCATGCAAAAGGATGGCTTTCAATTCACAACACCTACCATGGGCGAGAGGGAATTATCGCATACAAGCGTACCTCTCATTCATCATGAACAAAAACCTTGAAATAGTATGCCTTTCAAGGGTTACTTCTTCTAGTTGTTTTGATAGCCCAAATTAGTCTAGTCCAAGTCATTTGGGATAAATCATGCACAAACTTAAAGGGGGTTAAAGTTTTGCATCGAAGGAATGATTGGTACGTATGCGCAGTTCCCTCTCACCCCTCCCACAAGAGGGGGAGCAATAAAAACAAGCCCCTCGCGAGTTTGTTGTCGTTTGTTGGTTATGTCCCATATCATGGGATAGAGACATTGTCGAGACCGCCTTTGAGCAGTAATAGTGCCCAATAATGCGTGTCAAAACTTAATGGATAAGGTTTGGTGAAGCTCGGTGAAAGCTCAATGGAATTTCCAATTTCATATGAAAAGAGCTAATAATATAAAAACTAATTACTTCAAGACAAAGCCTCTCGGGACAAAGCCACGTTGCCTTTGTTTGAATTGGTCCCCACTAGAGTAACCCTAGGACTTTGACCCTAAATTATGGATCAAGTTGTCTAATAATAATATTAATAACAAGAAAGTGTACGATGTTTCTTTGTGTTTCCACCATGATAGGTGTCGCAAAAGTTTACCTCCAAAAGGACACTCAGATATTTCAACTCTTAGGGTTCTCCTATATTGGTTATTAATTAATAGGTCTTATCCTTATTTTGAGGATATAATGCATAATATGTAGAAGTTGTGCTAGTTGACTTTTGACATACCTATATCCATATGGTCATAATTATGATTTGAGCCTCTATTTATGAAGTTGAAACATTAATCTCCAAACTTGAACCCAAAGGACATTCAGTTGATTCATATCATAGTATTGAATGTAGGTCTGAGACGACCTTAAACTACCGGATGATGGTGGAGGGATACCCAAATCTCAAGGAAGAGGTTGGCGGTTCGAATCCCGGCTGTGAAATCTCCTCTCTACCTGACGGAAAACTTGCCAGGTGGTCAACTACCTCATGTGCTTTGGCGTTGGCATGTTGGCCTTCTGTCTCAAAAAAGAGAGTATTGAATGTATAAAAATCAAGGAGGAAGCAATTTTTGTTGTTGTTGGGTATTGTCCATTGCAAGGATTAGCCATTTTTAGTAGTGTGGACAACACCCCAAAACCAAAACAGGTTTCAAAACTGGTAGTCAAGCTCATTGTGAGAGATACTCATCATCTAGTTGATGAACTTTGACCACCTCTAGAATAGGCATATGTACTTCATATCTAGAAATTTAAACACACACACACACACACACACACACATTGGTGGTCCTCTTCCATTCCGTCATCCAAAAAATCAAAAATTAAAAATCACTGCACTGAATATTGTATATAGTGTCATATGATTTTTATGTCATTGTGGTAACTTTTCTAATGACACTTCTTATGAATAAGTTTACAAATATTGTCACCCTAACTTACTTTTAGTTCATCCACTTTTGGTACATTCTGCATCCTAACAATTTTGTAATAAAAATTAGTCATGAATGATTGAAATTTGGATTAAAAAGATTTAGAAGTGACAATCGTTGCGATATTGTAACTCTACCTCGCCCAAAAACAATTACAAGGAATGACAAATAATGTTAGGTTTACATTAGTGTTGGTGACACTACACCGACGGTGTACAATTAGTATTGAGCAAGAGAAACAAATTTGGTGACACTAAATACAATAGTTAGTGTAGCTGTCCTACCTTACTTTACGACTGTTGAATTTTCTCAAATTTTGTTGAAACAAAGAGGATATTCTTATTAGATCTTCACAATGGAGTTAGTTTCCACGTACAAGTGGTTGACTATAAAATATGCTGATGATAGTGGGCTGAATTGCCTTGACATCAAAGGGTGGTATGATTGTTCCAAGTTGTTGGAATGCACCTGGTGGCAATAAGGGGTTAATAAAAGTGAAGGAAAAATGTGAGTTCCTCCATGCATTCTTTGCACAACTTTCTCTTAGTGAATGCGACCAAATTCATGAGGATAAACTAAGCATTAGTGGGACAAAAAGTGGCTATCCATTAGCATAGGATGTGTATTGGTCACATAAAGTTTAGGCACTATCCATTTGACTAGTAATGACTTCATCCATATGAGCTTCATAAAGAAAATAAATTATGAGATGTTTTGAGGTGTGCTTGAGGAGTATAAATGATCTCATTCCTCTTGTAGTGTGGCTTCATCAATTAGCCATGTAATTCGAGCCTTTGAGCTTTTGGATTATGTAAAGTGAGATGGATGTCACTCCCAAACAAGGGACACAAATTACCAAGCTCGAAAAGAGCCGGGAAAGGGGCAAGATGTCATCCGGTGAATGGATACTTAGGATATGGATGGATATCATCCGTACCTTGTCCTTACTCTTGGTATCGAATTGAATGAGAACGTACAAGGGAACACAATGGATGTGCTTCTTCAACCACAAATCTTGGGTTATATCATTACATGTGTCTTGGGAGCCATTTTGTACACCTGATGCTCATTGCATAGTTATTGGGATGAATATTTACAATTTGGTTGGAGGACACGCACTATATTCCTTTGTTAGTTGTTTGGTGGGCTCTACACCAATAGTGGTACTCATTTAGTGCACATCACACTACCCATTTCAAACATTCATACAATATGAAGAAAAAGGCTAGCGTAGTTTAATGTATTCATAACATTCTTCAAGAGTTGTACCTAGTCCTCCACCCTTTTCCATTTCGGTACACGGTGGGTCACTCATCTTGGGTGAACCCCTATTATCAAGGGGTACAAGGCCAAGCTTGTAGTTATGAGCACACACTGAAAAGGCATGTCTTATTATGAAATTGGACTATATGTTCATAATATGAGGTAGAGGATGTTAAATCTAATACCTCACTCAAAAGCAACATCTATAAACACTTCTTGGTCCTGTACCCATAACACACCTATAAAAACTCCTAATACCGTATTTGGCACACCTTAAATCATCTAAATGTCTCCAATGCAAAGTAGAGGCGGATTTGGGTGAAAAGTGGGGTGGTTGTGGGAAAATGTGGGGTTGGTTTTGGGCAAAAGTGGGATTGGGATTTGAGCAAGCATTGAAACGTAGCTAGGGGTGGCTCACTTATATGTATTAAATAAGATCCCACATGCAAAAGTTATAAGAGCTCAATTTTCTTATTGGATGGAAAGTTGGTTTTAATGCAGGGGTGGTTTGGGCGCAAGGTGGGGGATGTTTTAAGAGAAAACGGGGTTGGTTTTTGGTGAAAAAGGGAGCATTTTGGGCACGTGCCGGGGCAGTTTTGTGAGCCATTTGCAATGGAATTAGTGGGAATCTAGGGATATATTTAGGAAGCTAGGGGTAAGTGACTATAAAATCTGTAGTATATTCATATGATGCGTAATTTCTTTTATTTTTGTTTCTACCATGTCTAAGCCAATTTGCTAAGCCAATCATGCATACCACTAATACAAATCGACTCAAAAAATAGGCTAAATCACTTGAAGTGTTGGTTTAAGTACTTTCTACCTTAGACACATTCTAGGTTCAATAATTTGGCACAAGTGGGAGTTTCTATATGATTGTTCATAACTGTTTTAAGAGGAAAAGAATCTGCACTTCGACATTTTATAATTTTTGCATCTTGACAACTCCAATCATAACATTATTCTCAATGTTCAACTCTCGTTATGTGGGCCCTCGGAATATAATAGTGAGATGCTCAAAAATATGTATTGGGAGACTCAAGTTTAGACTAAACTGACAACATCTTATTGTTATATTCTAAGGGCCCACGTCGTTTAGTAATGTTGTGATGCTGGAACTATAAATTCGCCATTGGCAATTGCTAACCAAACAAATAAAGTGTTGGTCTAGTCCAACAATCAACATTACTTGTGACGTTCGATGGAGTCCACAATTGGTGCCATGTATCTTAGGGCCGCTTCACACTAGGGCCGTCCAAGTCGAGAGGTTGTGGGATTGAATGGCCAAACTTTGTTGAGAGTCCAAAGAAATGGGTTGAAAATAGCCAATAACATATAGGAATTGGAGCCTTTGGCTGGGCATAGTGTGAAGCCTCTAAAGTCCAAAGTCCAAAGAGAGAGAGAGAGAGAGAGAGAGCCCCACTTTATTCCTTGCCCAAAACAACCCCTCCAATCTAACAACCATAATTTTGTCAAATTTTTATTTTTTTATGAATAAAAATCGACGGCCTCTTGACCATAGTTTCGGTTTTCATTCCTGTGCGACCCAAACTTTCTTCGAGAGTCCATTGCCTTGGTCAAAAAGTACTGCCAATGTAGGCATTTTGGAGAGCAACGGGCTTTGAACTTTACCTCTAGTGTGAAGGATGGAGAAGCCGAATTCTTGGTTTCTTGCAATCTGATTGGTGGAAATCGACAGCCTCTCGACCTTTGGCCATAGTGTGAAGCGGCCCTAACTCATCAATACATAGTAAATTTGCCACTTTTCTAACTTCCCTCCATACTTATTCAGTTTCTACTCCAAATATTAGGGAGATTGTCCCATATATGCAATCAATGTCGGAACAAAAAGTGCTATGTTGTATTTGAAGATGTGGATTCACAATGTCAAGACGTATTTATTCTAAGATATTGGTGAGTGTCACTCTGTACAAAGAATAAGCTATAAAATGCCTATGTTTTAGAAAGCACACATCTTGCATTAAACATATAGACAATCTCTCAAAAGATGAACTCAACCCTTACAAACCTGATAGGTAGTCTTGCCCTCTTTTGAGGGATGTGTTGGGGGTCTGGGGGTTAGTGTATATGTTTGACAAAGTTTTTGCAAGTTTTTCACTTTTGACATGCAAAAACTTGCACAAAAACAAGAATGCACGTCAATTGACACGCACAATTTAGAAGTTGACACATGTTGTGACTTGTGAAGAAAAAACACACACGTCAATTGACATTCTAGAAATTGAAATGACACGTATTACTAGGCAACTTAAGTACTATAAACTGCAGCTCAAATATCCGGAAAACATAACCCATAACAGTAGGAGAACTTTCTACGCTCACTTACATATTTAAGTTTAGCCTTGTCCTTGTAATTTCCTTTATAACCGGGAAGGCTCTACAGTTGAGATGGTGATTAGGTGGTGGAGGATAAGTACAAGGTCGACTGGACCATTGTTCATGGTCTCTTGTGGATGTATTTCCACAACTGTTTTGTGCAGGTATGTGAATGAATTATTTGCCCCAGCAGATCTCGAAGAGCGATGCTTTGGCTTGTTAGATATTGGGTTAATTTTGAGGCGTCTCAACTTGACACTGGGATGATTTGAGGTAGACTTTGCATAGTGCAGAGATCCCCTTCAAATTGTGTTTAATGTACAATCCATTTTTACTTGAACTTGCTTGTAGATGTTTTACAAGAGTTGAATAAATTGAATATCAAATTTCAATATGATATGGTTGATATCACAACTATTAGTGCAATCATTGATATCACTATTTCAATTTTATCACGTCATTTTTCATCCGGGAATGGACCTATGTTTGGTCGTACAAGCAAGAATTTGGGAAAATTCTTGAGGGAATTTGCAAGAAATCTTCAGAGTTATGAAAACAATACAGGAGATTGTATTATTCATGCATGGACAATTGATGGCCCAATGAACTACAAGAATTCATATTATTAGGTGCATCTTACTGTATGTGCAAAAAGTTGTTCATGCTTTGAATGATCGTTTTCCAAACCTTCCAGTATTCAATGCAGCCAAAATTTTCAGCCCTCGTAATTATCCAAGTGATGATAGTGACTGAATTACAAATGTCAAATTGTGGCCCGAAAGGATATTATTGAAGTTTCAATACATTGAAGAAGAAAATCACATGTGTAAGGGAGAACTCCTTGAATTTACGGAAATACTTCGACATGAGTGTGAGAACAAAACGATATTTGAAGCTTGGCACATATGTGGTAGCAATTTGGAATGGCACACAAATTGGCCTAAACTTATGCAACTTTGGCAGAAAATTATACTCATTCCATCAAGTATAGCTATTTGTGAGAAAGGATTTTCCAAACAAAATGCAATCAAAAGCCACTTGCGCAATAGGTTGAACTTGAAGGCCCTTGATGTTCTTATGCATGTCTCTTTTTGTGGGATTGAAGTGGACGCAATGGATTGGGCTACCATCTTCAACATTTAGAGAAACATGCGAGACTGAAGGATGCTTACGCTCGATTGATAGTTTTTTTTTGTTACAAATCAAGATTGTATTTTGATTATTCATAATATTGATTTTTCTAAATAATTGTGTAACCCAAAATTGAGGTGACATTTTAGAATAAAATGTACATGTCAATTGACATTCATTATGTTTTTGGAAATGTCGCGTGACACTTTGGATTTGAAGTTGAATGTCAAATGAAATTTGTCAAACATACACACTATTGGGGGTTGTCCTTGGCAGGTGGTCCTTGGCAGGTGGTCCTTGGCAAGTGGTCCTTGGCAGGTGGTCCTTGGCTCGGTGGGTCCAGTGGGTTGTCCTTGGTGGGGGTCAGGTGATGTTACTTTTACTTGACGGTGTGTCACGTCCAAGGGGCCCTGCCTCCTCTTGGCGAGGGCGTGTTCTCTTCTTTGGTTTTTAATGCATTGGCGTTGGCTTGGTTGGCCCTTTGTCTCAAAAAAAACCTTACAAACCTTATTTCAAATAATGGCATGCGTCACCATTGTGAATTTGGCTTCCCCAAATTTTTAAATCAATTTCATTTCAATCATTTCATTGTGTGGACATGGCTTAAAAATACATCAATGCTCATGATTAACCATTGCTCAATTACAAACAAACACATGGTTTAAAGGAAGCAATAATATTTGGGATAAGTTACCTAACATTGCTCAGCAATGTTGTGTTGCACCCTAGGGCTTGGAATGTTGGGAGCATAACTCCCAATATATTATGGGCCACCTTTACAGACGAACAATACTAACCTTGAGCATTGTTTATTATGCAAGGATAAACCAACATCTGGTTGACACATGGGTTTGGGTGACTGATTTAATGTTGTTACACATTAAAAAAATAATGACAATTGTGTGTGGCTATTTGCATGTTAGGGCCCCACATGGGTCTGTTGATCTGTTGGGCAGGTTGTTGTCGACACTAGGTATCGTGACCTAGGAATCTTGGCCTGAAATCCATAAGATAATCATGCTAGCAATGTAAGCCTATTGCCTACCCCTCTCCCTTTAGAAAGGGTGCAAAGTGGGTAGGCTTAATAATGTTATGCATGCCTTGTGAGATTTAAAATAGAGGGAGGCTTCGTACCAGAGTTATGGCGTACTTACCAATACTAGTTTGAAATGTGCCATACTAGCACGTTGCACCCACATGTATGAATTTTCTAATTGGTTTGTTGTCAGCCATAAACCTCCACCCTCTTGCGTCTGTAGTTCAAGTGGAGGTTCATGGCTCACATGTCTTTGCTAACTCCTTAGCTTCGGAAACCCCTTGCTCGTACTCCGATAAAACCAAATATCAAGCAAACTCTTTTTATTCAACTCCACAGGGCCTTAGTATTGAAAAATACTCATGCACCCATGATAATTATTACACCACAACTACAACAACATCCTCTTCCCATTCTAATCTCCTATATAATCTATGTGCTATCCAACTAATTAATCTAACTCCTAGCACCCCAAGCACCCCCCTACACCTTAGAGGTTCATTAAACCCTACTCCATTGTACCCCTTATTAATCCTACTCCCTGCCTTGCCACATTGCTGGGGCCTCGGCCTTACAACTCTCGGTCCAACTCAGAGCCTCAAAATCCAGTTTCTCGCCTCTGAATCCAGCTGCAAACCTCAGAATCCGGCTTCGAAGCCTCTTATTCAAAATCCAAGCCTTTGAATTCGCTTCTCACCTCTGAACCCAGCTGCTAACCTCAGAATCCGGCTTCGAAGCCTCTAATTCAAAATCCAAGCCTCTGAATTCGCTTCTCCCTTCTGAACCCAACTGCGAACCTCAGAATCCGGCTTCGAAGCCTCTGATTCAAAATCCAAGCCTCTGAATTCACTTCTCACCTCTGGACCCAGTTGCTAACCTCGGAAATCAACTGCGAACCTCAGAATCCGGCTTCGAAGCCTCTGATTCAAAATTCAAGCCTCTGAATTCGCTTCTCACCTCTGAACCCAGCTGCTAACCTCGGAAATCAACTACGAACCTCAGAATCCGGCTTCGAAGCCTCTGATTCAAAATTCAAGCCTCTGAATTTGTTTCTCACCTCTGAACCCAGCTGCTAACCTCGGAAATCAACTACGAACCTCAGAATCCGGCTTCGAAGCCTCTGATTCAAAATACAAGCCTTTGAATTCGCTTCTCACCTCTGAACCCAGCTGCTAACCTCGGAAATCAACTACGAACCTCAGAATCCGGCTTCGAAGCCTCTAATTCAAAATTCAAGCCTTTGAATTCGCTTCTCACCTCTGAACCCAGCTGCTAACCTTGGAAATCAACTACGACCTGTGGTGCTTTTGGGCACCCCCCTCCGAGGGAGCCTAAAAGTACCGCACAAGCCCTTCGGTGAGGGTGGCCTGCCTTAGCAGGTGCCCGAGCCGAACCCGGATGTTATGATTTTTTATAAGTATTTAGATTTGTAGAGGGATTTGTTAATCGCGTCGTGTCCTTTCGGTAGGTTGTGCCTAGATTAATAAGTGCTTAAGAGAATTATCTATTTTTCTAACCTAATGCCTAATCTATTCTAGTCTACGCGCAGACGCACCAGCCTTGGAATCAAGGCAACCTAACCCTAATGAATAAAATAACCTTATTTTTTACCTTAACCACCTCTAATTCCTTACTTGTTATGAATTAAATTCTCTAAACGGGAGGACCTTGATTAAATCCCACCCTCTCAACCTTCCTTCTTAGTTTAGGGTTGATTAAACAAAGCCTATATCACTAAGTTCATATATTATGGCATCACCGCCTACCTGTTTGGTGCACGCCCTAACCCGAACCCTTCAAGGCCCTGTGCGGGTCTCTTGAAGGTTGATTGACACTTATACCCTCTGATCTTTGCCGCCGGAGGGGGTAGTATCAACCTTTTGAGTTAAGTTTCCGGTTGGTTTTTGCCCACGGGGGTTGTACAAATTATGTTGGTTATTAATTAATTTAAAACGGTTTGACCACGAAACTCAACTTGATGGGCCGGGGAATAGGGCAACCTGTGTGTTCAACCTGTTGCACAATCTTCAAGGGTTGGGGCCATCACCTCCAACCCTTGGGGCCAACAACATAATAATGGATTCGTGGGCCATTAACCCCACCTTTCCATCAACAACATTCAGAGTGGTCGTGTCGGTGATTAACCCGACTTCACCACATACGAAACTTTTTAATAAATGAAGCTACTACCACAAAACATACCAAGGAGCCCGAAGACAATGGAGCTGGGTACTCCCTTGGCGGTCAAGTGGTCAAGCCACTTGACCTTACGAGATAGGTGAGTGGGGTTAGAGATGCATACCTTAGCCGCGCTCCCTCCAACCCTAAATAGAAGGCTAGGATTAGTTAATTTACCTCAATTCTCATCGGTTGATTTGGGCTCGATGTAGGCCGAGCCACTACCTCCTTCCTTGCTCCACTTCTCGGGCGTCGACCTTGCCTCCTTATTTGTAACTAGTTTGATAGTAAAGCGTACCTTAGTTAACAATTAAAATATAAAGTATTTCTTTTGCACTGTAATTTAGGACTAAGCATAATATATTCACTTAGTGCACGTAATTATCTTTTCAATGATCTAAAAATCACCTTAATCGGATAAGAAATGCAAAAGTTATGAGGGTTGGAAGTGCGAGGTCGATTCAACCGATCCTTCCAACCCACCTATCTAACTTCTAACTTCAAAAATTCATAATGAATTCATTATGACTTGGATCTAGACTTTCCTTATACCATTGGAAAGTTATTAACAAGTTGTAACTAGGAAAATTATGACATCAGCAGGTTAAGCCAATACAAATTCAGCAGACTCCTTGTAACACAGCAGTCAACCAGGAAGGCTTAAACTATGTATCTCTCATTCAACAATTTCTATCTAATTAAATTCTTACTCAAATCAAACGTTCTATATAGCCATGGAGAGGTATTAAAAAGATCTATTTGATAAAAATATGTGATTAACAAGTTAAGCCAAAGTGAATTCAGCAGACCCTCTGTAATGCAGCAGTCAACCGAGAAGTCTTAAACTATGTATTTCGTATTCAAAAATTCATATCTAATTCAAATCATGCTCAAATCAAACGTTCTATATAACCATGGAAAGATATTAAAAATATCTATTTGATAAAAATATGTGATTGACAAGTTAAGCCAAAATAAATTCAGCAGACCCTCTGTAATGCAGCAGTCAACCAAGAATTCTCAAACTATGTATCCCATCTTCAAAAATTCATATCTAATTCAAATCATGCTCAAATCAAACGTTCTAAGCAATTTTGGAAATCTAGACAAAAGTTCTACTTGAGAAAAATATAACTTCTTAGAATTAACATTTTGATTGGGCTGGCAAGTCTGATCCAGCAGCCGCTACCCACAGGACCACCCAGTTTTTCTACTCCATCTTTGAAACTCCATAACTAATTGTCATCTTGACCAAATCACAAATGGGAAACGGCTATAGATAGCTATAAGAAATCTCTTTAGAAAAAAATAATAAGTATTTTGTTCTAGCTTTTGAACTAAGCCTTCAGGGCATTGGCAGCTGAGGTCTACAATGCCTTCACTCGAAATTCTACAATCCAACCTACCTCTACAAAAGAAAGGAAGAATTTTGTTGGTGTGTTAATAAACACACATTCTAACTAGGAGGGAGAGTAGAGGAGTTTCTCAAGCCCTTCTCTTAGGCCATTGAGAATGGATGCTAAAGGATTTTTTCCTAACTACCTTAAAGCAGGGCTCCGCCCAAATATTAGAAGAAGAGAGGGGAGTTGTCTAACTCCATTGAGCTAGGGCTTCGCCTACTAATCAACAACTAAAGGGGAGTTTTGCCTAACTATCTTGAAGTAGGGCTTCGCCCAAATTCTAAAGGAAAGAGAGAGTTTTCAAGGTGGAAGGAGGGGGTTTTTAAACCCTTTCACAAAAGAGTTGGACCCCTCTGTCACCGGTTCCATTTTCCGACCCCCTCCCGAAATTTTGGTTCGGGGGTTTTCCCGGTCGAGGTTGCCACCCCATCGCCAAGGTGGCTCCGACGGGAATCTTCCAAATTCGTTCTAATTTTTGATAGCAAGTTGGCAAGGGGGCAAGTGGCCCCCTTGCTATTTTCCTTCAAAGTCTTCGCGTTAATTTTCCTCTCACGCCGAGTACCTCCACTTGTCTTGCGTGACCCACACTAAGTACTAAACTAACCCTTGCCTAGCTAGCTCTACTAATATAGTCCTCTTAGCTAGTTGCTTTCACTAACTACGTTTCCCGCTAACTAGGTCTTGCCTAGATAGCTATTTTTCCTAACTTAGCTAATTTCTATCTCTAGTTAGTTTTCATTTTTACTAACTCTACCTAAAACTAGATTTTTCCCTTCACGGGTGAAGGTCCGAAGTCCTCGGTAATTTTTCTTCCCCTTTTTGAACTAAACGCTAAATGAACTAATTTTTCCCTTAATTCGCTATCAATCCTAACTTTTAATACTAAAATCCTAACTAAAATGACCCCACAGAGTGGTGGACCACTCTGGTGGTTCACAGAACCTCAGAATCCGGCTTCGAAGCCTCTAATTCAAAATCCAAGCCTCTGAATTCGCTTCTCACCTCAGCATTTTCTCCGAGATAGGGCCCCTGCCTCCGAGAGCTCCCGGCTCGGCTACCACCTCCGTACCAGCCTCCTCCCAGTCGAACCAGGGGACCCTTATTTCCCAGATCCGGGAATCCAGCACCTTACCCGGTTGGGTTTAACAACCTCACACCTTTAATGAACCTACTCAAAGCCTAAAACAAACACCCACACACCCCAAAGTAGCTACTTGATCAACGCTCAAGCTACCCCCTACATAACATCACCCTTAATCTAATTAAAACAATTTAAATGTTTCTTTTTTGGTTTTTTTTCTTTTCTTAAACAACCCACCTAGCTTCAATCGCAACAATAACAATTTGATGCCACTTACATCACTTCAACCTCCTAAGCTAACTTAACCCCATGGCGATTCTAAGTTCCTCATGTGATTTTGAGTTAACTAGAAATGTGAACACAGAATTGGGCTCACATTTGTCTTGAGTACTAATACAATTTGTAGATTGACACTTGTTTTACATGTACACCATACACTTGGCTCATTGTCGACGGCCAACTATTTTGAAATTTTGGAATGGTGATTGCATCAATACCCATGCGTCCTCACTGTTCCAAAGTTCTAAAATGTTTAGTAGATGATAATTGACCCAAACAATGACTTGGGTATAGAAATATACTCTTCCTACCTATCCAATACCAACCTCTTGATATGTAATGACAACGTTTTGGTTTATTGACATCATTATTGATGTTGTATGTTGACATTATCCCTATCCAACAAACTATGATATTATTTGGATGAATGTTATCAAAACATGGCCTAGATAATATGTGAGTTGGTAGTTGGGATAATATGTAGCACGTTGACAACACTTCATAACATTATTCAACCCTAGGGTAGAGTGTTGTGGGTCCATAACAATTTTGATTTTTCATTTCATGAACAAGAGGATATTCCTAAAGAAACTCGGTTGTAAGATTGAATCTTAGTTGTTTGGGAGGAGCTCTCTACCTCTCCCTCCCTCAATCTCCCTCTCTCCCGTTAATGCCAATCTAGGGGAGGAAGGAGGTTGGTGTGAATGAGGGGCACTTCACCTCGAGCATAGCCGTGGGCTCATATGTGAACCTGAACTGGGTTATAGGGGCTTGGCTCACTCAACAGTGAATTTACCAGCATGTGTTGGTTGAATCCACTAGCTTTGCCATAGAAGCATGCCTACTAAGAACAAACTTCTCGAAATCTTTGTTATAACATTATTCAACTGCTATCATCCATTCCATTTTGATATTATTCAGTGACAACCAAGATAAATTAATAAGTGACAACTGAGGTAAATAAAATAATAAAGGCACAACGATGCCCAAATGGTGGCCAAATATGGTGTTGGCCGACCGAATATGGCGTTGCGTTACTAACCCTTCAATGGCATGTTGCAAAGATACATATGGGAAGGTAGGGGTACCAACCTATGTGTCAACAACTGCCTACGGGCATGGAAAATATGTGGGATTTATCTATTAATAAAGGCATTTGGCAGCATGTCGATAAACCCACATTAAACTTACAATGTACCATCTTACATCCCTCTTTGCGACCCCCATGTATCCATGGGATGGGGCGAAACAACCCGTACACTGGTTTCTTGGAGGCAAGGGTTTAGGCATCCAACAAGGAACGAGTGTATGGGTTGGTTTGCCCAAATTTGTATCCATGCCTATAGGCAACTGCTACCACAAAGGTTAGTACATGTTTGTGGCGGTCAAACACTAGCCCTGCAATTTTGCATGGTGTGAGGCCAAACCCACCACCCTTAAGCGTCCTAGTCCGGGTGATGGTTTTGAGAATCACATGTGTGATACCAAAGCTCGTGGTAACATGAAATGTGCTTCCATCTCAACAAGCTCCCAACTCACTTGAAATCATGATGCTTTATTAATGCTAATCTCTTGAATAGGTAGAGCATTGGCCTTCAAGTCTCTACAAGTATCTTTAAGTCCCTACAAGTCTCTATGAATTTTACTAATTCCACTAACCTTCTACTAATTCCCACACAACTCTAACTCTAACACTCAATTCTATGAGAGGAACAACAAGAGGGAGAGAGAGAGAAAGAGAGGGGAAGGGAGAGGGTGAGCACCCCTCAAAGGGGTGCCAAAGGAGCACGAAGGAAAGAGAGAGTGAATAGGAACACAAGTGAGTGAAGAAGGTGAGAGAGAGGAATATATAGGGGGAGGGAAGGGGTGAGCACCCCTCAAAGCTCAAGATAAGCCCCTCGATCCTCTCTTACTTTGTAGGCTCTCATCCTATCCTTTAAGCCTTCAACTCTTAAACCAACAACATAGATCTTAATTCAAACGGGGGAGGGAGAGAGAGAGAGAGAGAGAGGGAAGATATATGAGAGAAGAAGGAGAGAAGGGAAGGAGAGGGCATCCAACCACAACCCTTTAAACGTTCTCCTACTTAGTAGGACCTTATCCTATCCACTAACTCCTCACCCTCTAAACCAACAAGAGCATGTTCTAATTCAAACATTTAAACCCAAGGCCCTTCCCCTTGCCTCATCAAACACTACTCCTCTAATCAAAACACTCCCTAATGCCACTAATCCTCTACTTAACCACACAAAATGGCTTAAGGCCTAAACCTAAATCCACACTAAGCCTCACTCTTTTTATACTTTTGATTGTTTCAATAACACTCCAATTGCAATTCTAAGTAGATCCTAAACATAAAACAAATATGAGCAACCATTTTGGGCTCATACGTGGCCATCTGCCGTGTGTTTCACTTGAATAACTCACAATTTATCAGGTTGAATCTACTTAGACAAGCATCCATAAGGTATAATTCGAGCACCTTGCATGACATATTCCCGGCCCCACCCAACCTAGCCAATCGATTGAATCATGTTATGGCCTTTGAAGATATTTTCTTCAAACCCTTCTCTTTGTGCCACATAGGCTATGAACCATCCGAATGGTTCACAAGTCATGGTAAAACAATTATTATGGTATTTGGTGATTTTTTCCATATTACTAATAGTTATTCTATGTGTTTTGTCAGAGTTGAATTATTAAGGTATTTTAGTAGGATATTTAGTAGTCATTTAGATTGTTTTACCGTGAGTTTGAATCTTTATGTGAATTGCATGAGCTAGTGGTTTTTGACAGCTATCCTTGGCTTTTTGCATATTTTTATGTGAATTGGGTTTTACAGTGTGAGAGTTATGTGGTTACTCTCAACGATGATTAGAGTGGCAAATTAACATGTGGTAGAAATTAGGGCATTTTTAGACTTTGGAGTAGATCTAGAATAGACCTAGAATTATCTAATGTTTGAGTTAGGATTAGTAGGGAGTTAGACTAGAGTAGAGAGTTGGATAAACATTTTTTGGCGGATGAAGTGGTGAATGGATGAAGTTGTGAGGTAGGGAATTCAAATCCTTTGTCTCGTTGTTTTTGGCGGGGCTTTGGTAGTGGGTAGGAAGGCGGAGCCTTGAGATTTTTTGCAGAGTGTGAGAGGGCAGAGTTAGGCAAATTGCCGATTAGATTAGGTTGTGCAGATTGAGGGGCTGAGTTTTGCTAGAGCGAGGGCAAACACCACAATTAGGAGTGAGGGCGAACACCGCGATCAGGATGAGCAAGGACAAATACCACAATCAAGGGAGTGAGGGCAAACCCGCAATTAAGAGTGAGGCGAACACCGCAGTCATGACGAGTGAGGGCAAACACCACGATCAAGATGCGAGGGGCCAACACCGTGATTAGGATGCGAGGGCGAACACCGCAATCAAAGGGCAAGGGTGAACCCACAATCAGGAGCGAGGGCAAACACCTAGATTAGGACGCGAAGGCGAACTTGCAATTAGGACGAGCAAGGGCGAACACTGCAACCAAAACAACGATGGCAACCAAAAACCAGGGAGGGCTTGGCCATCTTCCCTTCCTTCAATTCTTGGCAATTGGAGAGGTGAACATTGTCTCTTGTTACTTGGGGGGGGGTAGTAGGGATTCTCTTGTATTCAGGTTGCGATTATAATGGCCCTTTCTTGATATCCCGCGACGTTGTCTTTACTTCATTAATTTCTTATAGGTTGTTGGTCGTTGTGGCAAATTTGGTTTTTGTACAATTGTTAGATTGGTTGCTTTGTACTCGGAAATTGAAAGTCCCGGCGCATGGTATACTACAGTAGCGCTGCCAAATTTGTGTCGGGCTTCGGTTCCAATTGGTGTAGATTTACTCCTGATTGGTAGGCATAGGTTTCATCAAAATTAGGGTTATGGGTAGGACGCGGAAGCATTGTCCAATCCCTTCAAACAATTACAATTCCAATTGCATTTCATGGCCAAGGTGTAATTGGTGTTTGACCCATTATTATTATTATTATTATTGGGTATTGTTTTGGTGTTATTGGGTGAAATTGGAATGTGGGAGCAACCATTTTGCACCATCTTGTGTGTTGTCCTTTTGGTAGAAGGCTGAAAATTTCCCCTTTTGATGATTATTTGACCATTTGGGCCATGAATTAGGTACCCATGTTACCTAAGGCAATGGCAGTTGAAATCATGGAGTAGTCTACGATTTAGTGTTTGTCTTTGAGCCATCTAAGTGTGTTGACATCCTTTGAGAGGGGCCTGCTTGGCCCCTTGATCAACCCCTTGGTGCATTTCATTAGCCTTCTTAGCCACAACATTTCCTTTGTTATTGTTGCATCCCATTGCCTCGTAGGAGTTTATTGCTTGGAGATAACTAGACAACAACCCCCTCGGCCCAATTATTATGATGCTTTGACTGCCGGCGCAGTCAAATACTCATATAGGATGTGAAACTTTTGGTTTCCCCCATTGACGCCATCTTCCTAGCATTCCGGGAGCTAAATAAAAAGTTGATTCTGCACTGAACTGGCAACTGGGAACGGGAGTTTGCCTTCCCACCAAACTGCCAACTCTTGAAAAATGGTGGGGGAAAACATGGCCCATCATTTTGGGAGCCAATAAGAATGCAACATCGGCCTTAGATGTTTAAATTTAAAATTTCCATTTTTTTTGGGTAAAGTAGTCATCTTTGAGGTGAGGTGTCACTAAACTAACGAAAACAATGATGCATTTGCACATGTAGTGTGTCCGCAAATTTCAAACCACCCAGTCTCACCTCTCCGGTCCGAGACAACTTTTTAAAGAAAACCTCCAGTTTTGGGCATATGTGGCCTTTACTTGAGCATGTACGGCCCCCTCCAGATCAGTGCACATACATATAGGTCATGTTTTGTTCTCACTCACACAATTTAGATTAAACCTAGACAATTTTCTAATATTAAAAAAAAGCATAATGCTAGGGATAAATAATGTTATGTTATTGAACCCACATGAAGTCGTAAAGTTACATAACTCCTTGGTTACATTCAATGGGACCATACATCGCATGAGCATAATTATCCTTTAATTTTGAGATTCCTTGTTTATGGGTGTGAGCCAAATATGATGCTCACATGTTGTGTTAATTCTTAAGTTCCGTAAAACTTGTCCTTGACAATTGTTCAAGTACTTAAAATCATAAAAAGAGTGAAGCTTTGGTGTTTAGATTTAAGATTTAGTTTGAAGTGATAAGTGGTTGTGTGTTGGGATTGGTGTTAGAGGAAGTTGGTGAGTAGTAATTATCTTTGGGCAAGTAGTTAGTATGAAGGAAGACAACGAATGACAACGGGCGAACGGGACGAACGGAGACGAACGGAGGATGACATCAAGCGGAG
The DNA here is from genome assembly GCA_964035585.1 of Polytrichum formosum. Lineage (NCBI taxonomy): Eukaryota > Viridiplantae > Streptophyta > Polytrichopsida > Polytrichales > Polytrichaceae > Polytrichum > Polytrichum formosum. Next base: position 76,226,788 of record OZ037936.1, read on the forward strand.
GAGTTTAGGGCGGATGAAGGCCGTTGGATCTTGAGCGGCGGCCGTGAATGCCAACCGTTGGATCTTGGAGTTTGATCAAGGGTTAGGATGATGGAGGCCGTGGATGCCAACCATTAGATGTAGGTATGGCTTGATCTACGGTGGTGAATGCTTGGTGGTTGGAGGGGGTAGTCCCATGGAGGAGAGCACGGAGGCTCATTCGCTCCTCTCTCATTCTCCACTCACTCTTGGACCTCTCTCTCACACACTAGGGTCCTTTGAGTAGTCTAGGTTGTAAGGGACATAACTTCCGATCAGAAGAAGATACTTCGTTGAAATTTAGAGGGTTAGTAAACAACTTGTTCATATGAATATGGTCAAAATTTGAGGATGTTTGGAGTAATGGAGCAACAGTTATGACATTCTGAACTTTGCCTACATTTTGGAGCTGAAATGGGCATAACTCTTGGACAGAGGCTTGGAATTGTATGAAATTTTGAGGCATGCTTTGTTCATAGGTTTTCTAGTTGTGGTACAAAATTCAAGTCATTCCGAGTAGATGGGAAGGAGATATAGCATTCTGAAGTGTTTCAAGAGTTGGTAAATGAGAGATCCTTTGAGTAGTCTAGGTTGCAAGGGGCATAACTTCCGAGCAGAAGAAGATACTTCGTTGAAATTTAGAGGGTTAGTAAACAACTTGTTTATATGAACATGGTCAAAATCTGAGGATGTTTGGAGCACTGGAGCAGCAGTTATGACATTCTGAACTTTGCCTACATTTTCGAGCTGAAATGAACATAACTCCTGGACAGAGGCTTGGAAACGCATGAAAATTTGAGGGATGCTTTGTTCTTAGGTTTCCTAGTTGTGGTACAAATTTCAAGTCGTTCCGAGTAAATGGGAAGGAAATATATCATTCTGAAGTGTTTTCAAGAGTTGCCGACTAAGAAAGCCATTAACGTTGTGTACATTCCAAAGCCATATTGGAATGATACATTGAGTTATTAAGGAAGGAGTTTGCTAAGTGTCATCAATACTATTCCACTCGGGCTAGGACGCAATCGAAGGGTGAAGTACTTTTGGTGACAATGGGGAACACTCATGCCGTATATTATGAACTTTTCGACAAAACAATTGTAAAGTTATCAAAGTTTCTAAAATGCAACCTCTTTCTTAGGAAGGAGACCAATCATGTAATTGCTTGATAATGTTTAAGTTACAAGGCTCCTTAATTTGTACTCTAAACTTCCATTGGGGTGAAAATTGGAAGTGCAATGATGAACACAAAATACAATGTACCCAGCTTATGTGCTTCACAAATGATGCAATATCTCTCACGTTTTGTCACATTCTATTTCAAGCAGTGTGTATAACACTAATATAAGAGTCTTCACATTTTTTAAATTGTTGTAGATCACAATTAATTGAAGTCATCACCAATTCCAACATTGAGATAATTACACCAAATATACCAATTAGTGAGTGTGGGAATTTAGCGAGGATGGGATATTAGTGAATGTGATACTAAATTTCTTCATGCTATGAATTAGTGCCGCCAAAAGATCTAGAAAAACGTTGTTCATCTTGGCACTTGGCATGAAACTATCAACACTTGGGATTAAAGTACTGGCACTTGGCACTATTCACTTACAAGCATGTGCCACGCACTAATTTTCTGGAAATCTATAATAAATGAGCATAGAATTTACCGTAATCATGAATTTAGTGTCACTCAATAGCAACTTCGGCCCTCGGTAAGTTTGAGGTTTGTGTGTGACTTGAATTAGTACCACCCTCACTAATTGGTATATTTATTGTGATGTGTATGAATGTGTACATTGATTTCATTGCATTAAGAATAATGCGTATCATGAGGAAGAATGATATGGTTTAGTATTGTTGAATTATGAGTACGCGGTTGTATTGTTTTTGTTTCTTGTAGGTGAAACATTGGTGGCACAAGGAAGATGACAACTTCGTGCATGATTTAGGGTTGGTGAGGTATTGATGGTAAACATATTTAATGACAAACTGATATGTTAGGACTAAGGTAGATGGTGCTAAAACCGACACCCACCCATAACTTGCACAATAAGTACATACCGTAGCTCTGTAGCAGCTTGGGCACAAAATAATTAATTATTAAGGTGCCTAAATTTTTTGGAAATTCATTTCGTTGAGTGTCCAAAAAAAAAGAAATAACATTTAAAGAGTACCTAAAATCACAATAATGTTGGTGAAGGGAAGTGTTTAGGTTAATCGTAGCCATCATAGATGAAATTAGGAAACCATCCATGAATTTTAAATGACTTTCTAAATCTTCTCAATTTTAGAAAATTATTTTTCTAGGCTGCCTAACTTGCTTTCGCACTTTAATTAATTATTAGGTAGAAAGGTGCCCAAGCTACTAAAGAGCTATGGTATTTGTTTGAGAATGTTTATGACCTCTTGAACACCTACAAGACAACTGGGTATAACCTATATCTCACCCTCCGCGGAAAAACTAAATTGGTTAAAAATAGAAGCTGGGTTGACTTTGCTAAAAATCGAGTTTTATTGTTTGTTGCATTCTTGACGCCTTTTTGGACGCGTGACTATGTTTAGCCAGTTTACTTTTTCCTTTGCTAGAAATCGAGTTTTATTGTTTTACTGCATTCTTGACGCCCTTTTGGACGCATGGCTATTTTTAGCTAGTTTAGTTTTTCCGTGGAGGGTGAGATATCAAAGATGTGCTATATAAAGTGTGGCTCAGTGATCCAATTTAGAGTTAACATACAAAAGGTTTATGTCAAGGGCTATTTATAAACCGCATCTATGTGATTGGAGTCAAGATAACAATAAACCAATCTTGAAATTCAATTAAATTTATATTTAAAATGATAACATATATCTATATATATCATCAAAATTGAATAAAATGTATTTTGATTGGTGAGGCGAAAGACGGCAAGGAATATCATGCCGAATATCAAATTTTGTAACAAAGGAGAATAGTTGATGTTCGCGCACTTTAAATTTTATAGAGAATTGTACATAGTAAATTCTTACAAACCGATGCACAAATGTGGCTTAGAAAATAAACGACTACAAGTGAGGGAAAAAAAACTAAATAAAAAGAAGACTTGGTCAATACCTCTAAATTTACTTCAAGAAACACTGTCATGCAACCCACTTTTGGTTGATTAGTCCTTCAGGGGTTAACATCAAGCTCTCGTGTTGGTTTTGGATTGCCTACCAATAACATTTTGAACCCTCATAACTTTTGCATACACAACTCAAATAAGACATGCTTTAAGAATCCCATGTCGATTGTACTTAAAGTGAAAGTGATGGTTTTAGCACCGTCTACCGTTTGCGGTCAAAGCCCATTCCACACTTGCTCTCATATGAGTGAGGTCCACTCTTATTTATTGTGCCTGTTACTTAAATATCAATACTAACTGGAAGGGGGACGTTAAAGTCCCCCCCACGAACTTCTAGGGGGCAGGTCAGAGCAAAAAGATGCATGCCCGCCCCCCGTCGCCGCTGACGTCATCGAATGACGTCAGTGTCACTGTTCCATCCATCGCGAACGACACTGGAATGACGCATAACACAAGCACCTGCAACACATTCACGTCATTCAGGCCGTGTAGGGCACAATGTCGAAATTTCCGGATCTGGGATCTGAGATCTGGGAGTTACGGTTACACATGCAACTTCCATGGACATGACACGCATGTCATTCACAATCATGTCATTCAGGACATGTAGTGCGTAGTGCCGTAATTTTTGGATCTGGGATTTCATATCTCAGAGTTAGGTTACACCAGACGCTCATTTGTCATTTTCGTGTCTAGGGCTCCGTAGTTCCGTGCTGTGATCCTCCTGGTCTGTGCACACACTGTTGTTGGGCGAATGACAGCGTAGTAAGTGTTGCAACACCATCTATCAACACACACAATAGTGATAGGCGCAGCTGGTTGATTGCAAATTGGACATGCACATATGTTGTTGAGGTGTATGGTTTAGGGTTTTAGGGTTGCACATCAGTTAGTTTAGGGTTTAGGAATGGATTCAAGCTCGCAACCTTCTCCCAATGGAGGATTGCCTATACCAGTGGATGACTTGGAACAAACTGACCCAATGGCATTCCGGGCACAACAAGTGGACATTATTTTGGCACTGAGAGAGAGAGTTCAGAGCCCTCCTATTGGTGAGTTCAGAATGGAGGATTTAGTGTGGACAGACCATGTCACTACTGGGAATGGTTTACATAAAGGTTCAAAATTGGCTGTGATTCTATGGGAAAGGTTGGATGATTTCATCTCAGGTGAGCAACATCACCCTCTCTACCCATGCAGATTCAATGCTGAGGTTGTTAGGCGAAACCTGCCTAACTCACTAAGATCACCCCGTGCACACAGTCCAGCTCTTGTAGTAAGGTTCGATTTACATCCCTCGATCCTTCACTGTTAGTGATTCACTCCACTCATCTTTCTCCTGCAGCATTTTTTGACTACAATTCATTTATCCAACTATTTTCACATGTCCTTCATTGGCGTTCATGTGTTGTTCGTGAGGAATTACATGTCCACCTATGTCATTCAGGGTTCAAGACCCACCATTCACTGTTTGGTCTGTGTGAATAGCAGATACCGATGTAATTTTGGACCAGAGGACAAGTCTCATGTTGTGCCAAATGACATGCAAGCCCTTCTCAGATCCACACAAAAACGAAGGAAACAAAAAAATCAAGATCAAAAGAAAAAGAGGGGGAAGAAGGTCATACCTGAGTATGACTCATTCCTGGTAAACAAAGCAACCGTTGCCAAGGTTAAACGCATTGGAAAAAGTATTGTTGGTGGCTCCATAAAGCGAGGATGCCAACGGTGTTTTGTGGCAAAAAAACCTTATCTTGATCCCTCCTTGTGCATGTTGATTTACGAGCATACAATGCACCTGAATTCACGTGGTGAAGACTGCCATGGATCAATGGTTAGTGGATTTCGGTATGCATTAGGTGCTGGCATCTCGGAAGACATGAAGCACAAAATAGCCCAGATGCATGCTTTTGGGCTATCACCTGCACAAATAATGCAACAACACACGAAGGAGGTCAGGGAATTGGCAAATGCTAACGGCATTGTCACACGCGATACATTCCTATTGCCATTAGATATTAGGAACATTTGTCGCAAGCGTGCAGAGGAGCTATGGATGAAAGACCCTTCTGACCCAATCAGTGTCCGTATGTAGACGCTAGAACATCCCGACAATGTGTTTTTCTACCAAGAACATCCATTGATGGACTTGAATTACTCCACTCAAGATGATGCGCCCTTCACTCTTGGTATCCAAACGGAGTGGCAGCTGGAAATGATGGCCAAGTTTGGTCACAACAGCGCACTCTCCATTGACGCAACTTTTGGGACTAGCCAAACACGGGTGCGAAATATTCTGTGGTTAGGGTTTCATTACATGCTTGTTATTGAATGTCATGCGTGTCATTCCATTTGCGAATACTTTCTTCCAGTGTTTGTCTGATTCTTTAGGTGAACTACTTGTTTGTGACAGTACCCACTATACACGGTTATGGTATTTGACGATTGGAGGAATGGCATACCTGTTGCTTTTTTTGCAATCTCCCGTACGCGAGAGCAGGACCTTCTACCAGTCCTTCGATCGCTACATGACAGAGTTACGAGACTCAAAGCGGATTGGTGTCCTTCATCTGTTGTCGTGGATAACGCGCAGGCTAAAATCAATACTTTAAGGTCGGTACACATTTTTTCCATATGTTGGTCCTGCTGTCCGATATGTCATTCATGCATTGGGTTCTCATTGTTTATTGCACGTGTAGGCTTGTGTGGCCAGATGCTAAGATCTTCCTATGTCTTTGGCATGTTCAAAAAGCTTGGGCGGAGAACGCTGTAAAAAAAAATCCACGATTGGAGAACGTGCCACGGTTCTTCAGATGCTTGGGGATATCATATACGGAAAAGGGAGCAACATCAACGATGACCCAGTTGATTGGGCTCTTCAACAACTGGATAAGATCGCAAACACAAGGCCACGATCAGTTGCATTCATGAAGTACATGAATAACATATGGAGAGAAAAGACATCAATGTGGTGCATGGGGGCGAGGAGGATACCTCATGCTGGCCAAAACATGAACGCCGCCATTGAGTCGTACCACTCGAACCTCAAAAACATTCTCAGTTCTTCAAAAGAGCGATTCGTTGGGAGGCTGTCACCAAAAATCCTCCACCCTTCGATTTCGTCCTAGCCCGAGTGGAAAAGTTTATAATGACATGTAGAGACTTCTCTCTTTGTAACCCAATATATAATTCCAATCTACCCTTGGAATATACACAACTTGATTAACACCACACTATGTAGTTTTACATTCCTTAATGTCGGGCAAGGTTATATCCTTAGCCTTTTCTAATGTCCACCCGGCCGCTTTGGCCACGCATGCCTTCAAAGATATTCCTCTTGTGAATCGAGTCCTTGCCGTCGACTCCACACTACTACATGAGTTCTCGCTTATTGATTCCGTGCTATCACATGTCATCGTGGTTGATTCCGTATTGGTACATGACACTTCGCTTGTGGATTCCATGAGCACATAGGCTTTAAATACAAGTATTAAAAAATACTTATATACTTATCCTTGCCCTTCCTTCTCTAAGTTCTTCTTGATGTAAATCTCTATCAATGTCTTCCTACTAAACTTCAGAATAGTATAACTCCCACCCAACTTATGTTCTTCAAGTGAAATTTGGTACACTTGTTCAGTACCTTATCAAAAATCTCCACACCAAATTTTGGCACAAACAAAGTTCATATGCAAAAGTTATGCATGAAATTCTAACTCTAACTACTTAGTATGAATGTTGTGATAAAACATCCGGTCATTAAAACTCTAATAACTTCCAACTCCTACGTCCAATCAATCTAAAATTTTCACACAAGATAGATATATAAGTTCAGAAGGTAGTGTCAAATTTTGGTATCCATATCTATAACCCTCTAAGAGATACATATTTTCAAACCTTGCTGCTTTGTTCCTAGACACCCTCCCCTTCAACTTTTAATAACTCTTTCATCCCAATGACTGAAGCTCTCAAATTTTTACCACAACTTCCATACTTTATAATAAACAATCCCTCAAATTTTCATACCCATTGAACACTCTGATCATCCATAATTGACAAATCTCTCACTATAAAGTTCTGCTCAAGTTCATAACTAATAAAACACTACAAGTAATGCACCTAGTACAATCTAGTCACTCTAAATGCCACAAGTTTAAACAAGTTTGAACTCTCTCACTTCAATATGAATCTCAATGCAACAAGTTGAAGTTTACAATCAAACTCCAAATTCCTTAAACCCAATCTACTTCTAACAAGAGGTCAATCCCTCTTCAAGGCTAAATAGCCTTGGCTCTTCTCCTAAGAACTAAGCACACACATGTGCTCCTATCTTGCTTCCCACACACCCACACTTATAACCCGTGGGGTGCTTAAGGAGCACGAAGGAAAGAGAAGATGAGTGAGGGAAGAATGAGGGATTATATAGTGAGTTGAGAGGGAGAGAGGGCATGAGGTAAGGATAGGGTGAGAGGATTAGAGCCTCCAATCACAACCCCTTAACCTTCTCCTTCTAAGTAGGGACTCATCCCATTCACAAGGCTTTCGATAAGCCTTCGAAATCTCCTCCTACTTTGTAGGCTCTCATCTTATCTCCTAAGCCTTCCTTCCTCAAATGATCAACAAAGATCCTAATTCAAACATTTAACTAACCTTGGCTTTCTACCTACCACACTTTATCAAGGTATGTCCTCATACTACTTAAGTCCACTCCACACAAGCCTAATGCTTCAAACTTAGCTTTCTTCAAGCTTCACTCTTTTTATATTTTTGTGAATAATCATAAATCAACAAAACACTACTTGTAATGTTTTACAAGTGTTAACAACACATGTGGGCATCAATTTGGGCTCACAGAGGCGCATGGATTGGCTAATCTATCATCTCACCGGTGATGTGCTCACACATTATTGGTACGGAGTCCAATGCAAGGCTTTCGGGTTTGTAAGGAACAAAAAACATGAGGGCATTGTTTGTTCTGCTACTATACGCGCTTCGACAATCCCTGATGCAAATGTTCTGATTTCCATGGACGAAGACAAGGCATATGTTGGATCAGTGAATAACAGTCCTAAGGTGTGGACTATACACTCACCCGACTCTGAGTGGGCACAATGCGACTGTCGCGTCGCACGTGAAGGCATGATATGTAAGCATACGTTGAAGGTGTTCAAGATGCTCCACCCCGACATCAAAGACGGTGTCATAGTTAGGGAGGCCGGCACACTGCACGGTGTCGATCGTGGCACCCCCATGGCCCAATGTTATTCCATGCTCTCGCAATGAACATCTCAGACAACCTGCCAGTGCAACGAATGACATTGCATCTCATGAAGTTGTGGACCTACATGCTGAAAACATTGGCGGATATGACCATCTCTCTTTTATAGAATCACAAGATTCGTTGAGTATGGTCTCCCATGTATCACTAGGCGATGTTTCCAATCCAATTGAACAACCACAAGAAGACCCGCAGGGCTCCCAGTTTCCAGCGCAAACAACACTACACAGTGTATACACATCACTGACAACCAACGTGGAAACCTACCCTGCACTGCATCCATACTTGCTCGCTGACTTGAAGCACATTCGGGGCAAGCAACAGGAGCTCATTGCACGTGGCGTCGTCATGTCCCAAGCTACACCCACCACATCATCGTTCCCGGAGAGAGGCGGTGACAACTCTCTCAAGCGCCATCGAAGCTTCCTCGAGACCCTGCATCCTAATAAGAAGAAAGCATAAACTTAAACATTTATGTCATTTACAATTGTATGTTTTTTTATTTATGTCATTTCCATATCTATGTTCTTACATTGTGACTTCCAGGAAAGATCTACAATGAATCTACATATTTATTCATAATAGCAACACATTTCATATTCAGGCTTATAGGCCGTCAACATACCTTGTACATGTAATGACCACTATGTCCTTCATGTTGTTAATCATGTAATTCGTATAAAAAAAATGTCTTTATTGTTGTCATTTTTTTCCGTTAAGAGTAAAGGGCATTTACCTCTTCGTTGCTCCTGACTGCAACATCACATATGATCATAACGTCTGCATGACTATTCATCAACACCGACTATGTCTACGGACTTATATAAGACTAATGAATGACATGCTACACGGCTATATAGGCGTGTACATACATACATACACTACATACATTACAAGTCTGAAAGATAATCTAAAATCTAATCTGGACATAATTTAAAATCTAAATGACATCATGACTAAATAACATAACGATGCAATCACACCACGACTACTGGACAATAAAAATGATGATTGCATGTCAATACTTCCGCTTGAATACATGATATAATGCCAAAATTTCAGCAGGGCCATCAAATTGAGAGAAATGCCTTGTATTATGTGAAATGCTACATTTCGTGAGTCACCAGACTACAACGAATGACACGAGTTAAATATATATTTGCAAAAAGATTTACATATTACATTGCACTACATCACTTCTTGCCGTGTTTCAACGACCTATTGCTGCGACGACTAGCGTATTGCCCTGCACTCGAACCATGATCTTGTCCTTCACGCGTGACAGCCTTCACAATCCAATCTGAACCATTCCGCATTCCAGCCTTGATGACATCAATCAAGGCATCGCTTATGACCTTCCGTTGTCGGATTGCGTCAACCCTCTTGTACTTAAACACACAACCCTGTAAAATGAAAGACATCATGTAAGAATTATCGCATTGTTATGCTGAAATACACAAATGACAGTGACGTGTTATTGGAGGATCCTACAATAATTGTTATTTAGTTGGTTGTTTAGCTACTAACCTCACGCAAGGTATGAGGTTTTTGCCTCATAGCCTTTGTGAACTCGATTATGTTCTGCACAACATAGAACCCACATGCCCATCCAGAATTTTGCTGGGGCACAGTTGGTTGAATCCAACAATTCGGCGACAATGCCCTCTGCCACTTCAGCGACCTCTCTGCGCTGCCCACATCTTTGCCAGATGTGTGCGGATGGTGGTATCAGCGTGTAAACCAGAACTCGACAAAGAATTGAGGTGAAAGAATCCTTGATCCCCTAGAATGTAGACGCTCCAATGTTTCCCACAGGTGTATGGTACTATAAGAGTTGTGATGTCCAGCCCCGGCAACGCGGGATACTTTTCATGCACAAATTTAATGAAGACCTCCAGGCTCTCGGCGGGATGTAATTCTAGAAACCCTCTCAAAATTTGAGTAATGTAGGGACTACAGACATGACACTTCACGTCCTCTAACTGGGGATTTATCCAGACCCTTATCCACTCCATCAAGTGGTTTGACACCTCACCGTACATTTGTGTCAGTGACTTAATGTCATACACCCAATCTAAGGTACAGAAAACCTCCTTGTATGTGAATTCAAACGAGGGAGTCATTGTCCAACCTGCGTCCCTCATAATCGTGTTCACTAACGCTTCTAGCCTGCAATATACAAATTCACAATCAGTTCTGATATGATGACATATACCTTGACTGGCATGCTAAAAGTCATTGTAGGACATGTTTAACGATTGAATGACATTACATATAGATGAATGACCTTGTTTAACATAGGCTGCCCGACATTGAATGACATGTTCTAAGTAATGAATGACATTACATATAGGTGAATAACATGCTTATAACTTGAAATGACATTATACATAGTTGAATAACATGCTTATAACATGGAATGACATTACAGATAGTTGAATAACACGTTCACAACTTGGAATGATATTACAGATTGTTGAATAATATGCTTATAACATGGAATGATATAACAGATAGTTGAATAATATGTTCAGAACTTGTTATAACCTTGATTGACATGAGAACAACCGATAACAACATGTGGATTACCACAAAGAAAATGTCACCTTCCATCGCAACGGTGAGTTGTCCTAGATATGACATCGTCTAGAGCCTTTTCTTCCTCCACGTGATTCGCCAAACACTTGTTCTTCTTGCCTTTCTTCTTATGTCCTTCGACGACCTCTGAAACGATGGAGCAGGGTGGTGTGGCTGGAAGCGTTTCGGGCGGGGCAGCTCTTGAACCGCTGTCATGCAGGTCCTTTGTGTCATTCGCACTCATGCTCTCATTGGACATGGAAGAATTCTCATGTGCCGAATCGATGTTCGCTTCGCCAAACTCTAACTTGCGCGGTGGTGAGATTGTTGTATTGGATCCAGGAGGCCCAACAGTAAGAGTCAATGGTGGAGTCCTCGCGAACCAAGGACCTTCGCCCGACTGCTTCCGTAATTCTGTGGCAGTGCACGGATTCGCAGAATGCATCGTGCATAGTATGCCGTCAGGAGATAAGGGCGTCGACGCCGTGAACAACTCGAACGGGTTATCTTGGAGATCCTTCTGGAGCTGGGTAAGAGACAAGTCATGTGTGCTAATATAGTCTATACTATCTAGAGCATTCTGTGAAGGCATCGGAATGATCTCAAGACCGTTTAAGCTCACTGTTTCTTGCACTGCCTCTACGCTACCTTTCGCGTCATTCACGGGGAAGAGTTTAAAATTCTCTGGAAACTCGCCCACCAATGACAGTGTGGCTGGCACGTCCGCTGCAATGTCATCGGTGGGCTCGTCTAAGCCAAGCCCACAATACATTAGATTCAGTTGTGTGTGCCTGAAAGACTGCATGACATCCACCACTTCACCAAATCTGAGCTGGACACATCGACTTTTTCTTTGAAGATCGCCGATAAGGGATGATCCAATGTCCATGTCCTCACGTACAACGAGTGCAGAACATACAACCTGTGGGTCAAGGAAACAAACTCTTAGAAAAAATATAACCCGACATTGAATGGGTCTTCATTATACAATGAAAGAAAACTTAGAACTACAATCAAATGTATAGGACAGCTGCGCACCTCTTCGCATTTTTTTCTTCGCTGGTCCGGGACATTGATTGAAAACCACATATCAGCAAGCTCGGAGGATCTCCGCATTCTCACCATATCCGCGAGTGCTCGATGTGCAACTTTGCCAATAAATGCCCTGACCTTCTCGACGACTCTAGCTTGCTTGTCCGAATCGTAACCTAGCAATGCTAGTATCTCTGAGTGTAGATTGTTGAAGGTGTCAACTGCCGTATGGATACCCGGAAAGAAAGCCCAACCCATAGTCGACAGACTGTGAACAACATTGGTTAATGCCACAAATTTTCTAGTATCTCGAGCGATGTCGAGAATGTTAGTCAACGACATACCTCTAACAGGATGAGCAAGAAGACAATTGCGACCATCCAATGTCCTCACTAGTACCAACAAGGCTCTCACAATGTGGGGGCACTCAGCCTCAAGTGACCGGGGTTCAGAATCTACATGTGACATTAGAATTGACTCTATTTCTATCCATTCATCCTCTGTATGCGCCCACGGGGATCCACGAAAATCTGGGAGTGGCCATTCTTTCAGTATACAAAACACTGGGGACCATGACCACTTGTCATGCTCTTCACGTGTTCTCTCTGCAATATCGACCTTGTTGAGTCTATCTTGAACAAACTTCCTACGCAATTCCTCCACGCCTTCGTTCGTAGCAGCTAGTTTATCCTCATACTCCCTGGACGCGATTCAAAAGTTGAGGTAATCCTTCAAATGCATGAGCTCATCGTACCTTTGCATGTCGGAATTACTATGGAAGCATCGCACCTGCTCCTTGATCCTGTCAACGAGTGCCTTATGCTCTTCTGGACTGTGAGGACCCTACAATTACCACCAAGAATCATGTCATTATCGGTGTAAATGCATATCATTAACAGTTCAAAGGCATGTCATTCTAAGTTAAAACCTCTCCACAGTTCAAATGGGTGTCATTCTCACTTCAGAGGCAGGTCATTCTAAGGTTAAACCTCTTCACATTCACAGTTCAAAGGCATGTCATTCTAAGTTAAAACTTCTCCACAGTTCAAATGGGTGTCATTCTCACTTCAGAGGCATGTCATTCTAAGGTTAAACCTCTTCACATTCACAGTTCAAATGCGTGTCATTCTCACTTCAGAGGCATGTCATTCTAAGGTTAAACCTCTTCACATTCACAGTTCAAATGCGTGTCATTATCACTTCAGAGGCATGTCATTCTAAGGTTAAACCTCTTCACATTCACAGTTCAAATGCGTGTCATTATTACTTCAGAGGCATGTCATTCTAAGGTTAAACCTCTTCACATTTACAGTTCAAATGCGTGTCATTATCACTTCAGAGGCATGTCATTCTAAAGTTAAACCTCTTCACATTCACAGTTCAAATGCGTGTCATTATCACTTCAGAGGCATGTCATTCTAAAGTTAAACCTCTTCACATTCACAGTTCAAATGCGTATCATTATCACTTCAGAGGCATGTCATTCTAAGGTTAAACCTCTTCACATTCACAGTTCAAATGCGTGTCATTATCACTTCAGAGGCATGTCATTCTAAAGTTAAACCTCTTCACATTCACAGTTCAAATGCGTGTCATTATCACTTCAGAGGCATGTCATTCTAAAGTTAAACCTCTTCACATTCACAGTTCAAATGCGTATCATTATCACTTCAGAGGCATGTCATTCTAAGGTTAAACCTCTTCACATTCACAGTTCAAATGCGTGTTAGTCTCACTTCAGAGGCATGTCATTATAAGTTTAAACTTCTTCAGAGTCTCAGTTCAAAGACATATCATCACTGGTTAATAGTTATGTCATTCTCAGCTCAAAGACGTATCATTCTAAGTTTAAACCTCTGCAGAGTCTCAGTTCAAAGGCATACTATCACTAGTTAATAGTTATGTTATTCTCAGTTTAAATGCATATCAGTGTAAACACAAAATCATACATTACAAGAATGACATATAATAACAAAGGACATGAAACGACGATGTTGATCTCACCGAATTCCCGTAGAAATACCATTGGCCAAATACATTGCCAATTTTCTCTCCAATGATCCCGTCCTCCAACATTTTGTACAAATGTTGTATGCAAGATTGAGGGTCTTCGATGAGTTCTTAGGCATCCATTCAACAGGCGCCTCAGTGATGAGGACGTATATCACGCTTAGTTCGACAGGTGTAGGCGGGGAGGAATGTTTGTAACGTTGCCATCAGGAAACTTGAGCTTGGCCTTCCGCCACGCCCGTTCTTCAATCTCCTTGCACGTGAGGTGGCGAGTAGCAAGGGGCTGAATGACATGCATGGAAGGTTTGGGGTGTATGACCACTTGGAATGCCTCTTCACCGGAAGTTGTACCTAGAGACTTACACTCTAATTCCTTGGAAGTAGGTGGAGGAACCGTAGGGGTGGCTTCTTCACTGGCTGCTCTAGCCGAAGGCGCTTCAGAGTGGTCTTCAGAGCTTGCACCCGCAGATTCCTCAATGTCGTCATGTCCTTCAGAATGACGTGGTTCTTGATGGTCTTCAAACATCACATTCTTAAGGACACTCCTCACCTTCCGCTTTCGTCTGGTGCGGGACGGTGATGTTGGAGGTTTGGGGGCTGCCTTCACAGCCAAATTGCGATGTTTCGAGGGGGGAAGTCCAACAGCATCTGTTGCCTTCCTTTTCAAGGGTGTAGGTGCCTTGCTCACTGTGCCAGACTCATAGACCTTCCCGTATTTCTTGGCAATCCTGTGGAACTCTCCGTGGTTGCTCTTCTCCCACGTTGGGTACATCTTCAGCACTCCAGGCCCCTTGTATACCTTACACAAGTTAAACATCCTATGATAAGATGTCATGTTCTTGGCTATATGTGTTTCTTTACAATGTATACAAGAGAATGGATGTCTGCCATTATCTAGCCGTGTGGTAAGCACTCTAGACTCCCAATAAGCCTCAAGCGTGAGTACTTCGTACTCTGCTTCCAAGAATAGCGCTGCACAAGACTTTCTGTTGTGTGTCATAGTGCTCCTGTAAATACGTTGTCCTGCAAACAACTGTTTTAAAAAAAACCATATGAGAAGACAATACATCAATACTGTCATTCTGCCATACAAGGACTGACATTCTGCCATTCGAAGACTCATTCTGTCATACAAAGGACTGTCATTCTGTCATTCGAAGACTCATTCTATAATACAAGGATTGACATTCTATCATATAAGGACTCATCCCATTGTACAATGAATGTCATTCTGTTATTCAATGACTCAATCTATAGAACAAGCGGTGTCATTCTGTCATTGAAGGATTCACTCTGACATTCTAAACACATGCAAAATCTTTTCACGGCCTCCTTCTGAAGCTTATACATGACAACAATGTATAAGCTTGCCCATACTTGTCTTGCATATGTGGAGGAGAGAAAGACATCCAGCACAACCTTGGACCCCAATGAAGCTGGACATGTTGGAAAGAATGCAAGCTTCAATGTGAAGAAAAAGTTCAAAGTTCTCACCCCTTCCTGCCAGCCAACAGTGCCAAAAACCACCAGATCCACGAACTTCGTACGCCCGAGGAGCTTAATCATTGGAGGATCTTCAACCACGTGCAGGCCATGTTGCAAAGCCTCTGCAACAAGCTTTGCAGTTGTCCATGACACCTTTGCTCCTACTTCCGGCGCCATATGCTGCAAAAATGTGCATGAAGCGGTGAGAGTGAATCTGCAAAAATGATAGTACCCACATCCACTATGCCGATCACTGATCAAACCAAGATTAAACCAAGACTAAACCAAGTGAGTTTACTATGTAAACCAAGACTCTTTGCAAGGAAACAAAAATGTCACTCACCAATTTCCTTTAGCACTGATGATAAGCACCCTGTCACCCTTGTGGGGATTTATAATCAAGTTGCCTGTCCAGCCAACTGCAACAGCACATGTACATCCACACAAACAACGAGCTTTATTATAAAGAGCTCTTCCGCGGAAGTTGGGGAAAACAATATACAGCATAACCATGCAAACTCTATGAAGCTTTGATACCTCAGCTCTACAGGTTGGTGAAAGAATGGAGACTAAAGAGAATTGAAAGGCCGTGAATTGAAGGTACTCTTCTGACATCCATCTTTTGTATTCAAAGCTTCAACTCCGCTCAGCAACCCTCCAACCAACATTAGATTGCCTCTACAGTGTCCCATGTACAGTTTATCAAATCTTTTATATATTTTTCTCCAAATTCTTCATCGTGCAAAGCACCATATACCATTAGTGTGTAATAGAGAAAATGCACAATAATTGCTTCTTCATTCCCTTCAGAAACATGGGCACATTGCAGACTGGGAGGGAATCATACTAAACAGTCCACAACCTCCAGCTAAGAGAGCT
This sequence comes from Polytrichum formosum, assembly GCA_964035585.1. Lineage (NCBI taxonomy): Eukaryota > Viridiplantae > Streptophyta > Polytrichopsida > Polytrichales > Polytrichaceae > Polytrichum > Polytrichum formosum. The sequence goes on from OZ037936.1 coordinate 76,243,171, forward strand.
AGGATTCGTACTTTGTGCATCGACTGCTCACAAAAGCATTGATAAAGAAATCAGTGGACAACGTGACAAGCTTCTTCTGTTCCTCTCCCTACATTCTCCGAAGTAAGGAAAGTAAGTGAACCTTCATCAGATACTTTTCTGTGTACATCCACTTCTTGAAGGATATGAAACACGCATTTAGTGAGAGACAATTAGCAAATCAAAATCGTGCATGTACTCATTTTCCTCATAAATTTCGGATCACATATAAATATCTTATTCATTACCAAAATGAAGATTCCCATGCTCATTAAATGGTCATCCAGGTCCCCCCCAATTATGTTGACTATTGAGCCTAGAATGGTTAGCATAATTTGAGCACGTAGTTCAATCTCCTTTAAACACATGTCTTTAAAGTATCCATTCTTAGATCCGCACCTGACCCCACACACCTTAATCTTTTGAAGTATATTACCAGAAGGACTAAGGTTCACCCCCAAAATGTGGACACCTTAGTCCTTCTGGTAATATACTTCAAAAGATTATAAAAAAAACAGACTCTCCACAAACTCATCGCGCATCGGACTATCAACATCCAACAGCCTTAAGATTTGAGGAACAACGCCTCTTACCAATACAGAGTAGGTATGGAAACCAGATGTCAAAGGAATTTCTATGTAACAACTAACAATTGCTTTGATTGAATAGCATAAACATTGACAGGTATCTGGTAATGTACTTCAAGAGATTATAAAAAAACAGATAAACATCAAACAACCTTAAATTCAAAGAACAACGCCTGTTGCATACCTGTTGCACCACACCAGGGAGTTGGGGCATGCAAGCAACTCAATGGTCTCCCGGTCAACCTGCCAAATAAATTACCACATCAAGAAACAGATGTGGACACAATTGTTTCATAAAGCGCATTTCAAAGGAAACTAATTGTATCCAGACTCCACAGAGATGAGGTGAGTCAAACAGCTATGTCCTGACTTAGTACTTCACCTAAACCAGCACCCAAATTCTTTCAACAGTCAAGAAAACCAGCATGAATGTTCCTATATATGTTTTACTATAAGAGAATATCAAACTTACAGTAATAAGGCTCCGCCTCTATTCCTCCTCTGATATCATAGGGGCATGACACACAAGAAATTACGAACCCGAGAATTCCTCAATAAAGAAGTGATTATAGAAATCTTCATACTCTTATCACAAATCCAGCCTTACAAGTCATGCTTGTGGAGACACTGATATCCTCAAGCCTTATTTTTCGAGGGCATTGCTACTCTTGCAAATCAAAGAGAGACAGACTAGACACCAATAATGCAGAAACATGAAATTAAGGAAGGCAAGAAAACTCGTGACATAAATAAGGGGGACCCAAAAATAATTCCCTACACTTGCAAACTTGGCTCCCTCAGTTCAGCAGCTGTGGAACAAAGAATCTACTGCAAGCGACCCTCCCAATTGTAATGCTCACAAGTGAACCTATAATGGTATTTATATATGTTTCACATACTCCAGTAGAACATGTCTTTTTGATACCTAAACCAGAAACAACCGTGACTTACTTTTCAACAGCAAAAATGGCTCCCCTGTACGAAAGTTTGAAGTTGAGAATTTAACCTTTCTCTTGAAGAAGTTGACGTGGAGCTGTATCGGTCGCTATTGGGAATTCTTGTTGAAGGCGACAATACTCATTGGAACTGCAAAGAAAAACCCAAATGTTGTGAGTGAGTATGTGCACAGCGATGATACAAGGAACATGTCTGTTTTTCGTAAAGAAAACTTGAAGAATTCAAGCGTTCTGCACAAAAGTGAGGATCTCATATAACACAATGCACCTTAAATCGTCATCTACCTGTGGGAAGAGCCTAACACAAGAATCAAGAGAACCCTAAATACCTTCACAGCTACAAATTCCCCAGTGGATCGCAAACGTGCTTTGTACACCTGAAACATCACATAAGTATCTACTTCAGGTTGAAACAATGAGGTAGACTTCCCATACGACATATGTAACCACTATGTTACCTTCTTTGACATCATCTGCCTACAATCACTAACTTCAAATCAGATACTTAATTTGATAGATGGTTTGCTCCAAGAGCCCAAAACAGGAGTAAGACATCTTCAGGATAACTTTGTGCACTTGACCAACATACCTGTCCCAAGCTAGCTGCAGCAACAGGCTTCACAGACATTTCAGAAAACATATCTTCAACCTGATTCAACGGCATTGAGCACAACATCAAGCATAGTATAAATCGTTACAAAACCAAAGAAGTATGGCAAGCTAGAAGCTCCTTGGTGATTCTCAACTCTCCTCCCCAAGATAGGGAGAGGACAAGCCGTAATTCTTATTTGTTGAATTGCCGGTGCATCTTGTCGTGGTGTTTCTGCAAGAATTTGTAGGAATCGTCTTTTTATGTGGTGTTAATTAGATGACTAACCCTCAAAGTATCAGGGGACCAAAATTGGCGAGCAATCTACAATTGAATCCGTTTTGAAGTTTGGTTGGCGAGTATTCGGGCCATACAAGGTGATGCTGTAAGCCAACAAACTGCTTTGCATCTGGACAAAGAAATTGGAGGATAACATAAAACTTCACGAAGGATTGAAGAAGAAAAAGAAAAAATAGAACTCAAATTGACTTGACAAAATTCAGCTAACTGAGATGGTTAAGCTTTGCTCAAGTAGTACTCAATCTTCTCAAACATATTTCTTGTGTTACTGTCTTTCTAGCTCTCTAGCCGCAGAATGTCAGAGCCATATATTCAAATGCCCAACATTTAGAAATGAACACATGAAGTGTCCGAAAAAGCACCCTAAACCAGCACGCAAGGCTGAAATCCACAACGAATCGATTCACATCATAACTCGTAACACCCTAAACATTAAACCAGATTGTTCATTTGTCCTCTCCTGCCAGAAATTATGGAGAAAGCAGAAATTTCAACAGCCACTACCCTAAAGGTATCCAGCACAGAAGAGTAAACACATAAGGCCACACACCTTACCCCTAAACCATTACCCGCTGGAAGTGAGTTTCCTCACAAGCAAACCAAACACGCTCCTCGAGCGGCGAATTTATTAGTAGGTCTCCTTTTCATAACGGCGTTTTCGCACAACAGAAGTTTGAGTGACGATCACTGTCCAGATCGAAGATTGCAGTCTAAATCTATACGACAAGTGTGAAGCTCCCCTAAACAATTGTTGTTGTGAAAAACAATGTGCGATGAATGAGCATACCACTTAGGCCTCGGTGCCTTGGAATTCTCGGCACTTCAGATCCCTGGCGACGAGATCCCTCGCATCTACTAGCAGTCCCATCCCACCTCCCCCTTCATCATTGCTTGGCGAGGATACGGAAACACTCAAACCCCGACCAAATCTAATCTTTCAAATCTCTCTCCTAGCGTATAATCCATCAGCTAACATGTCCAACCTCTCAAATCAATCATGCACCAATCAATCTGTCGTCATTGGCCGTCCCCACTCAAACACAATGATGAGGAAGATTCGCATTGGAGAGCGAATGACGGCCATGAATTACACCAACCCTAACCCCTGGCATGACCCACACCCTCGAATGATGAGACCCAGCCCTCGCATGACGAGACCCTCGAATGACGAGACCCACACCTCGCATGACGAGACCCGCAACTCGAATGACGAGACCCACGACATGGCACGTCCTTCCGTCCATCCGTCAATGTCATCCAATGTGACCGGCATAGCCGGTCAGCGGCGACGGGGGGCGGGCATGCATCTTTTTGCTCTGACCTGCCCCTTAGAAGTTCGTGGGGGGGACTTTAACGTCCCCCCTAACTGGAATAAGAGTGTACTAGAGGCGCATGGACCCCAAGGTGCAACTTGGACGCAATTGCCAAAGAAAGCAATTTGTGAAATCATATTCAATGAATGGGAAACCGACCGTTGCACCAAATATGTTGTTTAGTGTCAATCACTATTCGGAGTTACACATTCTTATATCTTGTACCATGTAAAGATGCTAATGTTCTATAATGTCCAAACAACATAACATTATTTAGATCCATAACAATGTTCTGTGAAATACTACCAGTCCCACAGAACAATGTTATGGATCTGAATAGTGTTATGAACCGATTCGTCACCTTTGTTGGTAAAAAACTGAGGTGTAAAATAAACAAGTATAGCGTTACGTAATTTCAGATACTAAGTGACATTGAATATCATATTGGGTGTGGTTACAAATAAACCGGTTGAATGTGAGAAATAATTGGTTGAAGTTCAAGGCTTTAGGAAATCACCCATCATTTAAGAGGAATCTATAGAATGTACCTCAAATTAATAAAGAAAACCCGAAAGGTCACAACATGCAACCGGTTGGACTTGGAAACACACGATTGTGACTGAGGGTTGGTTCACACAGGGTCCCAAGTCCTAAGTCCCAAATCACTTGAGGTCAATCCATGCAATCTCAACCATTGAGAGCATGGAAGTTGGGACTTACCACTTCACACGGGGTCCTAAGTCCTACGTCCCAACTATGACATGGATGCCTACATGGCAACATCTTTTGGAGGTGAGGCTTGGGACTTGTGTTGCGAGTTGGGTCGAGCCAAAAGCTAGACCCAACACTCAACCCGAGTCCCGCGAATATTTGTGCATAATATAATCAAGATCTGACTTTAATGATATTTAACCATATTTGAGTGGTTACTTGAGGCTCACAAGTTGGGACCTTGCTTCCATGTTGGGACTTGCTAACATGAGTGGAACTTGGAACTTGGGAACCGGCCCCGATGATGCCCAAAATCTTCCCCAAACACTCATCATATTGGGATGTGGATCCATATGTACATAATAGTATTGTACCACTTACGTATAGCTAACTAGATGTACACTCTAAACTCCGTAATATCACGCTCGCGGCATGCAAAGTGCACGTGATATTAAATGAGTTTTGTAGTGTTAACATGGTGTGTGGTCTATGGGAAGGTAAGTATTTGCACTTGTGGAATCTCCAAAGAAACAAAGAAAACATGGCATAGGTACAAAGTTTATAAATCACCATTGATGTCCCGTCATCACAAGCTTCCAAAGGAGAATCATCGTGTAGGAACAATAAGATTTTGAAAACCATTCGTAAACTACCCTAAACTACCGGATGATGGTGGAGGGATACCCAAATCTCAAGGAAGAGGTTGGTGGTTCGAATCCCGGCTGTGAAATCTCCTCTCTACTTGACGGAAAACTTGCCAGGTGGTCAACTGCCTCCTGTGCTTTGGCGTTGGCCTTTCGTCCTTCTGTCTCAAAAAAAAAACCGTTTGTAAACTTTAGGTGATGTCATGATAATTATCCGTTTATTTTATTTAAATTTTTTAGTTATGTTTAATCATGTGCCACATTATACTACCATGAAAAAAATATATAGTCACCTAGCATAGAATATAAAATACTTGCATCATACACCAGTAGGTATGATTGTAATGATCTATTTGCATTAAGGTATGTGGGCCTTCAACGAATACTATAGTAGTCTTATGCATCCGGTTATGTTTGAGTCGTATGGCAAGGGTTGTATGTTAAGAACAAACACCAAAAAGATATGTGTTACAATGACACTGAAATATGTGCTCAAAATAAGGATACCATTCTAGGTTTCAGTAGCTAGCACAATTGTGTGTGTGTGTGTGTGGGGGGGGGAGGGATACTTAAACCCTCCCTCCCCTTCTACAATACCAAATTCATGTTCTCCAAATTTAAGTGGAGTTTCCTTGACAAGGACCTTTACCCATGCAAATCACCTTGGGTCAAAATCATATTACTAAAATTTTGAATATTGTTTATTCATCCATATAGCAATCATATGCTACAAGTAGTTATTGTGTTATGTGATTGTGATGATAAATACCCAAAATAGTGTGAAATGCCAATAAATTAGTGTGGGCATTGATATGTGCAATTAGGTTGACACATGCATATTTACTATTGATGTTCCACTTTCTTTTTTATCACGGTTGCTATACGAACAAGTAAACAAAGTTATATTTTTTTGTGATATAGTTTTGACCCAAGGTAATTTGCATAGGTAAAGAGTCAATCTATTTGCGATGTCAACCTAGAGTAGAGTCGCCTATAACTGGCCACTTAAGAGATTCTACGCCATATTTGGAGAAGTATAAGGTAATGATATTTTTCCCATCTAGGAAGATATAAATCAGGAGGACTTCAATTTTTTTGGTAATTGTATTCCTTAAATTGAAAATGTTGTGAATTTTTGAAGCCAAAAGTTGGCTTGAACATATTACCAATGTCTAGAGTGTGCCATACCTGTTCATTTTAACCGCTTGTTTCTTCTCACTTTAGCACTCAAAACCAAGACACGTGTCATGGCACTATTGATTCTAGCCTAATCGAAGTTTAGTCCAAACCTAATTGAAATTCTGGTACTCTATCGATCGCCGATGGGGTCCTAATCGGGAATAGGCATCTCTACTATAATTTCACATATTAGTGTGGTGGTTAAAGCTAGAGAATGATTGGATTATATTACTCGATAACAAAGGATGAGTCGAGTCACTCAATATGGGAGAAGAAACATTGTTGTTTTATAATATTATCAAATCTATCAAATGTTGCCATGAATAAGATAATACATGTGTTGCTCTATTGTAGCACTTCCAACCCACAAACATTTAATTTTTTCCTCTAGATTGGATTTGGAATTGTCTCATGAGGTAAGTGGGTCTTAAATGGACATTTTTCTCTCTGCACTTGCATCATGTGCCTAGGGCTAGACATCCAACTCATTGAGTAGGTCCCCCACCAATTTTACCCAAGATAAAGGGGTCTAGTAAGAACACGACCCCCCCAACACACACACACACACATCTATCTTTTTCTTTTCTTTTTTTGAGACAAAAGGCCAACAGGCCAACGCCAAAGCACAAGAGGCAGTTGACCACTTGGCAAGTTTTCCGTCAAGTAGAGAGGAGATTTCACAGCCAGGAATTGAACCGCCAACCTCTTCCTTGAGATTTGGGTATCTCTCCACCATCATCCGGTAGTTTAGGGTCGTCTCAGACCACACACACACATCTATCTATTTGTGATAATTTCAAGTAGATCCCCCTTAACTAATTCAAGGCCCATGATGCTAATTCCTGGGTCACCTTCTCTACACAAAGGACATACAAGCTATAATGTAATTGACTACATTTTCACCTTGATGGGAAATACAAGGTGAAGTGTTGACAGGGGCCCAACTCAAAGAGGTGGGTTATTGACCCTAGCCACTTCTCATAGTATATGAAACATACAATCAATGGCAAATACCAATCATGTCCATAGCCACTATCCTCATTTTTTCGAAGCTTGTCCTATTCATTATCAAAGTGAAGATTCTATGAGTTATGATTAAATGATCATATAGCCACCCTCCACCCCCCCAAAATATATATAAATATAAAATATAAAATAATAATAATAATTTATGTTGACTACTGCATCTAGAATGGCTAACATGCTTTGAGCACGTAGTCCAATCTCTTTTCAACACATGTCTTTTTGGTGTTTATTCTTAGATTCACACCCAATCATGCACCTGCCGGGGGGGGGGGTGTGGGTCACTCCTGTATTTTGAAAAACTTCATGAGAACAAATATAGGGTCCACTTAAAGTCGCAACCTGCAAATTATAAAACATGTACTTGTAACAAAAGCCAAGTTATATATTGAACCAACCACCATATTTGTGTAGTTTTGCAATGTAGTGTACATCATATTGGCAATTGAAATTGTCTGAAATTCATGCATGAATCCAAATAGACTTATATCCAAGTTAAATACAAAGTAAACAATCTCAAGAATACAATGGAAAATCCAAATTGTATGTATGCATGTATGCATATATTTATTATTTTCAATTTGTACATATTACTCTAAATATCGTATACACTAAACTCCATATCTTTAGAATAAGACCGAAGTCAATATTGAACGTGAACCATATAACATCTGTTGGTGCGCGACAAAGCCGGTTGGAGGTCATTATCCATGGTCCAAATGTTGAAGGTGAAACATTAGATTGTTCGTAGTCATAGAAATGTAATACTAGAAGAATAAGTTTGTAATAAGCCTACAAGGTTGGTCCGTAATGGGAGAAGAGTTATCCCATATTGTTTATGAGAACAAAGTTGAAAATGAGCAATAAAGGGCAAGGCAAAGGGTGACGATGACCACCTCACACCAAGCATTATTCATATGCCTTTGTGTATGTGTTTTTGCTTGTGCATTCTCATCTCCAGTCCTACTGACTTCCAATACCAAATACACCAAGGCATGGATGTGGCTATAGTGGTGCTTTGAAGGTGGCTAGGCGTTTTTTTGCAAAGAGCCCAACCATGGGGGAATTTCACCCACTTCCGAAAACCTTGTATAGGTCATCTTGGTCCACCTCAAACATATGGACCTCGTTAGGGTTGGAGTAGGGAGGGAGTGAGGACAAGGCCCCATGACAATGTAATCCTCTTTGTCACTAATTGATCACATATTTGAATTGTTTTTTTAGGGCCAATTCTAAAGACTCGAGTTAAAGCAATTTCTACTTGTTCATTCGACACTAAATTAGTTCCTAAAATATATGACATGATTTTATTTATTTCTCCTCGTTTCTTATGTAGAATTTCGTTTTGATATTGTATACCCTTTCCTTTATAAACTTTAGGAGGTTTACAACTTTTAATGGTGGCAAACAATTGAGTTACTTTAAATGCTTTTCATGAAATCCCTTTGTTTAAAAAAAACATCAAACACCTAGTAAGAATTTGAAGCAATTTTGAGTTGTAATTTATATTATATAAAATTTAACCCATAATTTTTTTTTAAATACTCCCACATACACACACAATGTGGTTAAGGTGCTGAGGCCTTACAATAACGCTTTCCCTTTGGAGACACCTATTTTTAATCCTTAAGCCGTCAACAAGTGAGTGCAACAGTGCCATCAAGTAAGCCATTGTTTAAAGCAATTAATCTTATGCGGCATTAAGTATAAAATAGCACCACTTCGGCCATCATAATAGCAGTGTAAGAAGGATGCAAGAATTTTTTTAGAAGAGCACCAACTTTGGCCAATCACAATGGCTAATAAGGGTTCTATCTGCTCAATGAGGCGGTGTAAGAATTGTTCCACAAAAGGGGGACAACACCTTCATTTAATAGAAGATCCTCACCTACAATAAGGCTAATTTTGCGGTGATTTTCACTTAGCAATCCAAAATCAATAGACCCCCCTAGTTGAGAGTAAAAAGGCTTTTTCCTTGAGACGACTTTGAAAATTTATGTAGATTGGTCCGAGATGACCCTAAACTACCGGATGATGGTGGAGCCAAATCTCAAGGAAGAGGTTGGCGGTTCGATTCCCGGCTGTGAAATCTCCTCTCTACTTGACGGAAAACTTGCCAGGTGGTCAACTGCCTCTTGTGCTTTGGCGTTGGCCTATCGGCCTTATGTCTCAATAAAATAAAATAATGTAGATTGCATAGGAATTTTTCATTTTTTGAAAAAATTTTATAGACTTTGTAGAGATTTGCTAATCTATGAAATTTTTGAAAAAAAAATCCAAACTACTTAACCTTCTTAAAATAGAAAATTTTCTTCTTCTTAAAGTGACGCTTTGAGGCATCAGTATTTTACAATAAAGAATAGAACCATGTTCACATTGCAATTTTGTCATTGCGCACCACAATCTCAAGGAGGCTGAAATCCAACAACACCCTGTTCGCAAAAAAAATTACAAAAATGGTTGAATTGGCTAGTAGTTCAAGGTGACCCACATGGCTCACAAATGATCCGCCAGAAGGCAGAACAAGTGAAATCAACACAACCGGACCAATTGAATCCTCAAGAAAGTCGAAGTGCCTCCAAGCTATGGCTGGAAAGATGTATGGTTATTAAGGAGCACGCCTTCAAAGGGCAAATTGAATGGATATTGTGGGTATAGAGTGAATCGGAATCGGGCAGGTTGAATTGGAAGCAGGGATTGAATGGCTCGGGTGCGGATTGAATGCTACTGCCAGCATTTCTAGTGGCAAGCAAGAATGCAGCCAACTAGCTTCAGGCTTTGGCATTGTTCATTAGCGACCTGCCTGTAACTACTTGCCTGCCTTTCCTACCTTGGTGATATGGTAGCCAGCCGAGGCCCAGCCAGCCTGCCCCCCCCCCCCGGTGTTGGTGCCGCCCATCCATGGCACTAAGGACAACGTCCAAAAGTGTCTTGATTGGTTGGATGCAAGGCTCCTGCTCTGCATCCAATCAACCGGGGCACTCTTGGACGTTGTCCTTAGTGCCCTGGATGGGCGGCACCAACACCGGGGGGGGGGGGGCGCACCGGCCGGGCTGGCTGGGCCCCAGTTGGCTGCCCTAGTGTGGCTACCATATGAGTATGTACATATGGACGCACAAGCACTTGTCTTGCTACCTACCTTGTTGGTGCCGCTACAACCTTAACATTTGGGCCCCGCATTGGCGCACACCTACACTCTTGAGTCCTGACAGCTTTAATTCATTGATTTCCTCTGTTTGCCCCCGGTTAAACGTGTCATGCCATTTTTATTCATCCCTACACATTTGGAAATAGGTGAAGGCTTACACAATGCCTTGGGCTAGATCACATCTTCATTCGGCTGGGCCCGGCCCCATTGGTATTGTCACATTGGTTCCCAATGGGGAAGAGTTCCCACGGAGGTGCAGGCAGGAAGACCAGGCAATGAAGGAGGTGTGGGAGGGGTGGGGCCCAGACGAATGAAGATGTGAGCTACCCGGGGCCTTACACAACTGTCTAATGTTATGAGGAGTTGTTAATCTAATGAAAATGCCAAACATACAAGATACATATACAATATACAATATACTAACCTTGGTTCACACTGTACCAATAGCCCATCACCTTGTTGATATACCCTTAGTATGATGACATCACAAAATCTTCCTATCAAATTCTCTTGTTTACTTGGAAGAAGAGTGAGGAAAAAAACAAATACGAGAAACCATCTAACATAACATTACTAAGCAACTACATGATGATCTCTTTCCAAAGAAAGAGGTCGCGATTAATTTTTTTTGATATTTTACAGTTGTTTGTCGAAAAGTTCATAGTACATAGCTTGAGTGCTCCCCATAAACGGGAAATCTTGGAATGAAGGGAGAATTATGCTCATGTGCAGTGGTGATTTTTCACAAGGTCCCTAACATGTCTAGGGACATGTTCATAAAAAAAAACATTTCCAGTGGACGGGTTCTTAGAAAATGAACCGGTTTTAGTACGTGTCAAATTCACTTTGGACGGGTTCTAAAAATAACATTTTTAAAAATTTATTCCAAAAAAATAAATGGTACAAATATCAATTACATTATGTCATATATGACATGTGAATATAAGCATAATGCAATCAAACCACTTAACACCAACCTAGATTCTATGTTCATTTCAAATTCTTCCATACATTACTTGACTAACACTTGGGAAAAAATAAAAACAAAAAGTTAACGAATGTACCTTCTCCTCAGGGTTGCTTCACCCTCCAAGCTCCAAGCTCCACCTCCAACAAGTCAGCTCCCTCATTCATACATTGGTGACAAGTGGTTTAAGAGGAAACAATCCATGTCCAGTGTAACCCAACTCAGCATGCAACTCTGATTGCAATGGGAGGAAATTATATTGAAAACTGAATTTTCATCCGAAGAAAGCAAACATTTGAAGTCTGGATCATTGGGACTATGAAGGACACAATCAAAATTATTCAGCACATACAAACATACATAGATATCGGTGAAAGAAGAAGTAGTTTAGAACGACACTGAAACAGTCCCTGCTCAGTCTAAATCAAAACTGAATTCAAAAACTCAAACTCTACAAGCCCATAACACCTTTCATCTTGGACCTTCTGGAACAATGATCGCGGAGAACCGGCAGTTAGTTACAAATGAACCGGTTGAGTTTGAGAAAAAACATGTTGAAGTTCAAGATTTCAGAAAATGTACTGATCATTTTAAAGGGATTTATAGAATATACCCAAATTTAAAGAAGGAAAACCGGAGGCTATCAACCCTAAACTGGTTGGACTTGCAATCACTAGGATCTCAACCAATTATGTTGCCCAAAAATCTCCCCGATCACTGTTCTAACACAATCTCGAAACTTGGTTGAAGATACAGAGAGAATGTACAGAGAGAAGATATTGACAACCCAGAAGAAGAGCTTGAATACCTGTTGGAGGGGGAAGTGCCAAGCTTGAACACTGCTGGAGGGGGAACCTGGGCCTCAGAGAATCAGAACTTTCTCTGAACTATGTGGACGAAATGGGGCAGGTGGCAGCTAAAATAGATAAAGCCAAAACACTGACAGAATTGAAGGAAGATACTATTGTTTCCAAGTGCAACCAATCACATGCCAACATCTTTCGGTTTATCTTTATCAATTTGTTTTTTTCTTTAACCTTTTCATGGACGGGTTGCTTTAGAAATTACCGGTTTTGGGACGGGTTGTTTTTTCTTTAACCTTTCCTTGGACGGGTTGGTTTTGAAATTACCGGTTTTGGGACGGGTTGCAATTTTTTTTGTCTTTCAATTTGAGGTTTTTGGACGTGGACGGGTAAAAACTTTGTGAAAAATCAGCCCTGCTCATGTGCTACTTGGTCCCATGGAACATGGCCAAGGAGTTGTGTAATGTTATGAACATTGACCCTCCAAACCTAGAACAAGTATAATATGTCCAAATGTCAGGATCTTACAAAAGAACCTTCAATAAAGTTCATGAAGAATCTTCTTTCATGTTTTTTTGCATGATATTGGGCCAAGGCTTGACATCCACCTCTTTGAGCTTGGCCCCCACCACTACTACCAAAGTATTGGAGTTAAGAAAAACTTGACCTCCATAGATTTGTGGTTAATTCATCTCAGGTACATCCTTCTAGACTAATACGATGCCTTTGATGCTAATTACGGGGTCACACCGTTTACTATAAGAAACTACATGTTATAATATAATTAATTGCATTGAGTTTTCACTTGGGATAATGTTGGTGGGGGCTCAACTCAAACAGAGTGGGGGTGTCTAGCCCTAGCCATAATATTGTTTGTAGAATCTAGTATTGTGTCCATAATATTACTTAGCACGAGGGTGTTGCACCTCCAGTGTTGAGAATCTTTAGAATTTCTTGTGAATCATAACCCACTTATGTTGGCAAATAAACAATACTCAACCATAAGTATTGTTTGTTTCACAAAGGCAACTTAGCGGGTGGAGCCAAGGTCCAACAACCAGAGCGCAGGGTAGTATCATAATTAAATTTCGAGCCAGCTAGTAGTTTGCCAATGTCAAAGTTTTTATGGGCACACTATACCATCGCAACCAATCAAGCATCTTGGATCCAAGGCCGATTAAGGAAGCATGCATGAATCAATGGTCCAAGAATCCATGGTAGGCCTTACCCCCCCCTCTAGAAAGGGTACAAAGGGGTAGGGTTTAAGGGCTATACCTTTGTGCACTCAACCCTGACCTTGGTGAGCATGCCACCCAATTTTGCCAAACCGGATAGGAATGTAGGAACCTTAGCACGTGGCAAACCTGGCCCTATGAAATTAAGAAATTGTATGACACCTCATACAAGTATTAAATGTCTATTAATGTTTCACTCTTGAATTAATAGGAAAGAGCATGGAGGATCTTCATTCAACTAATAATTAGCAAATATAAATATTCTCTTTATTCCAATGCCTTGTATTAAAAGTGGGCCACTTGACAAGCAATGCTCGTGTTTGGCAAGGTGGGTGACCCCTCCGATATGTATAGTGGGGTAAGTTAAGTTGGCCAACCCACCCATATGAACGGGTCATCCACCCATCCCATACTAGGGTCAAGTTCCTTTTTTTTGCATGCCAAGACTCCCAACCCACCCGTATGAGAGGAGTTGGGCTCTTAGCAATGCTATGGCATTCTATTGTCATAGAATGAATTTTGACACCCTCAAATCGTGAATATTTTGTCCCATGGAATGTCCTCATTCAAACTTATTTATGTCATGGAATTTGTGATTGCTCAACTTGTTAGGTGCATGCATGGGAAGCATCCTTGTGAGATCAAACATTCTTGAACTTCCTTGGCCTCATCTCACATGCCCCACCCTCCATTTGGGGTCCTCAAATTCAAGAGTGGCTCCCCTAGGCTTACATAATAATAAGTTAACCCTAAACCAACTCAATTATTGGAGCACAAGCATCGAACCACTTCACTCCTTCGAACTCACCTCACCTTGCAAGTGGTATAGGTTCTAGTTTAACTTGTTATGATCCACTCAATCAACGTGAGCATCACTATGTCCATTAGATGACCATGTTATGGGCCCCAAAAAACTCAATGAACATAAGTAAGGATGATCAATGACAACATACTCAACTAAGTGGAGGCTCCAACATAGGTAGGATTGTGAAATAGTTATATTTATTCTCTAAAGAAATATATTTATACTATTAATTGCACATTGTCACACAAATGGTCATGTTCATCCAAGAGGAATGTCACATTTTCATAACGATATTTTCATCCATTTTTGGGCATTCTCCCATATTTTGCTTCTCAAAGCAAAGCTTGCAAGAGGCCCAACACAAATTTTCTCTATTGCGAATCCAAGTTCAACAACACAAAAGTTGAAACAAAGTGAAGCTTATGTCATTTATGTAAGTAGCTTTGCTCCGTTGGACATTCAATGGGCTGATAAGTTCCTTGCATTACCCAAAGCAAAGTGCCAGGAATAGATGCCACTACTTAAAATACCGCCACAGTCCCTCATCAGCTTCAGGAAGTCCGCAGATGCGGTAGTAGCAAGGTTTCAATGCAAAAATTCAATAAGAAAATTGAGATCATCGATAAAAATGTCATGGTCCTCACTCCCATGTAACTAATTAATAATATGGGCGCACCATCACCTACAACATCAGGATAAGTAACATATCCTCAAAACTGTGAACAAATGTCTTCAATAAAAGGCCAAGCTCAAACATATCCACTCAAGCCGTCCACAAGTGCCTGTTTTAAATGACCATTTGTTGCTGCCACCCGATGTGACATGAGATCAAACTCATCTCCAGATCTGCATTTGTCAGGCACACAGACTTAGAATCTTGTTCCAGACTTCATCTTTAGTCAAATTGACAGCACAAGATGGTTATTCGTAAGGTGCTTCTGAATCATATTTTAAAAGTCTGAACAATAAAGTCCACGTGGGATTGAGTGGTTTCCGCCAATGTAAGACTGGCATGTGGCAAAGTACTCATTCTGAAGTATTTGTTCATGACAAGCCAATGGAGGAAGCACTCTACAGTAGATAGGTACTCTAGTCTCCACTGCCAATTTACAGATCACGTACTCATAAGAGTAGTACCTTTAAATGACGACAAAAAAAGGTTTTACTTACGGATCAAAGACGAGGCCACCTGCCTCTTGTAGAATCAGAGCTCCTCCGGCAACATCCCTGTTGTGAAACACATCCCCAGAAATGTTCAAACATGTTCAAAAAACTAGATGCGTGCATCCCAACCTCTCCAAATCAAGCTTACAATTCTCATCACAGATTCAGCTGCAAAAGACAGCTTCAACATACTCCACAACACTTCGACATATTACAATTTCACTTGGGGACTCTGACCCCACTATGGGATCAGGTACCCAATCCACGATTAGAGTGCCAATCCCCAAGCTGGTACAATTAAAAAAAGGATTCCCATCATCTCAGAGTATCCTACTCAGATTTAAATAGGCAGTATGAGTAATTGCATACCAGGGACCTCCGAAGCCGAGCTCGTAGAACATGTCAAGCCTCCCACAAGCCACACCACATAAGTTCATGGCACACGAGCCACTCATTCGAAGTGATCGCACCTACACAAAATGATCAATGACTCACCACAAAATTATCATAGGAGCAAGCAGTAAGCAATAAAGAGATGAATAATTATGAAGCAGAGAGAGAGAGAGGACTCGAATGTTGCCACCAGCGTGAATATGCAATTGCTCCATCTTTGAGTTGGTCTATTCCTATATGGAATCTTGAAACGGGCATCACAAGAGTTAGAGGGACCTCAAAGCATACCGCCTCTTTTTCAATGGTGAACACCTTGAACCGGCACGCATATGTGTTTGTAAGGTCCCACATAATTGATGAAAATATCATGGTCAACCAGATACCTCACTATGATTGGCTGGACTATAGTGAAAGGGTGGACAAGGAATTAAGTGTTAGGAAAGTCACCCATCCTAGTACTATTCCGGCCTTAGGTGGCTTAACCTCTGAGTTGAACCCAGGATGGGTATCCACTTCGATTAACCACAACCTAAGGCATCGATTTACAGCAACCGAGATGGATGGATTTCATGATGCTACAGTATGCATCTGATTTGATTTAGTGTAGCATGTTAATTAGAGTGGTCTTCATGACGTGTGCTTTGCCACCTTCTTTAGTTGCCATCCAATGATAGTAAGGCAATTAACATGGATCGATGTTGAATAGTGTAGGCAACACTATACATCAGATGTATAGTGTAGTTTGGAGGTGGAGGTGGAAATTAACTGTGAAAGGGCACCAATACCTTGAAAAGAAGACTGTTGATCCTATTGGTGGTGGCATCCACAGCTTCTTTGTCCCGTTTCGTCCCAACCTTGAAAACAAAAACCACTTGGTTGATTGCTAGCAGTGACAGTTCACACCAAATTGCAGAGCCACATAAGCAGTTTTAACCCAAAAAATATAAGTCAAAGATTTTTGTACAAACCTCAGTGGCAAGGAGTGCATTTCCTATGTGTTCTTGAGTAGAAACTGCCACAAACAGAAACAGCAGTTTGTTCGCAGAATGAGAAGAAGCCAACAAAAAGTTAATAACACAATGAGACCCAGATTAGAAAATTGCATGCGGTCTGAGGCACAAAACTCGTCATTCTATGACAGGATTTCCACAAGAACAAAACCCCAAAACTAGCTGCTGTGAATGAAATCCCTGCTCAGACCATGTAGATCCAAAAGTTGTCTTATGTGGAATTCTGATAACAACTGACCATTTATGCGCTTCCCATTTAGAAAAGCTCCCCTCCCTTGTACAGCAGTGAAGAGCTGTGAATTCAAATCCCCACCCACAGACAAAAATGAAACCCAGCTCAATCTCCCTACCTACATTTAATGTGCCAAACAAGTCATGTGTGGCAACGCTCGCTTTCAACGACGTACCTTTTGGAAGCTCATAAGCAAGCTCCTTAAAAAGAAAGTGAAAAATAGGTAATGGGATTGAGTACCTCATCAAGAATGGGGTTGTACACCACTCCAACAGCAGGAACTTTGTTGATGACAAGTCCAATCGACACACACACAAAAGGGAACCTGTTGTGACATAACCCCAACAATGCAGACATCAAGCATAGCCAACAACACTCTTTCACTGAAAAACTTGGGAAAGAATTGTTGCACAAAATTAGCGTGAGTTCAACATCAAAAGAAAAGACAGATAAGATCAACTCACTTGTGAACAAAATTTGTAGTCCCATCTAGAGGATCTACCACCCAAGTCGGTGCATCTGTCAAATTTGGTATTCCGTCTGATGCAGATGTTTCTTCCCCAATCAACTGCACAGGGTAGTATATACTCAGTTAGAAACCAGTTACTCCAAAGTTGCACTTAAAAGTTGGAAATGTGTAAAGTATTAAGTCTTAGTACATCATAAACCTCTAGATCCATATAACAACACTGATTTTACATTGATTCAATCACATCAAAATACAATTTTGAGTCAGTGCCTATTGAACATAGGGCTGCAATTGTAGTTTTATTTAATATATATCTCATAGTTGCAATTCTACAAGGATGACAATGTGAATTGAATAAGTGTTGAATGAATCCTTGTTTAAATGTTGAGTTCACACTGAGAATGTACTTAGCCCTGGAAGGTATGTGATTACATTGACTCAACATTACAACGTTGGCCACATACATTTTTAGATGTACCTGATGGGTTGGGAAAGACGATGCCAGCTGCTTGAAGATCAGATCCTCGCATGCTTTGTCGGTCTCTGTCACGAGATCAACCTACACAAATACTCACATTGTCAGCAAACTGGTCATTTGAAGACATTAGTTTGAATTCACTTGTGACCTCAGAGCAGACATCTTATGTGAGAATTGGGTGATGCTGTGCAGTTGGAAACCCTAAAAATTTGTTGACTGCTGTTAATTGTCACCATGTAAGTCAGAGCAGAAATAGTACTAAAACATACTGGACATCAGATCAATTAAGGAAAAGGAAAGCTCACCATCCCCTTGTGCTCAACAGCCTTTGCGTCGTAGAAACTGTTGAGGATGACCTGCAAAATTGCGCAACAATTCACATAAGAGTGGAGCCACAGAGACACGCTTTTTAGAAAGAGCAATTAAGCACTTTACCAAAGATAAAGTAATGGTGGAGAGAGAAAATGCAGAGATAATTTCCTACCTGGCCTGCTCTCTTGGCAGCGCCAACTGCCACTTCTAAGCAGGTATCTAGATCCTCCTCTGCCATTACCAGAAGCAAAGATCGTCAGAATGTGTTACCATACATTCAAATCTCATTGCGCACGTTTTCTGCCTAATTCAATTTACACGTCATCTTTTCAAACATTCCAAACAATCACATGATGACATGTGGCAAACAAAATTGATTTACTCCTTATCTGACCTGCATGCGGGGTAATCACACTATCACCTCTTCACAGAATTTGCAACACGCAGGCTCACGATCTATTGCAAAAACATCTGCAAGACTCACCATGTTGGGGGCCCATCTCGGTTGATCCTCACAAAATTCGCCTACACAACGTGGCGCCCCAAAACAAATAAATATTTCCGAGTTCCCGAAGTTGCTTTTGTTTTTGATTCCAATCGCTGCCGGTGTAGGTACCTGAATTGGACCACACACAAATATGCTTGCTTAATTTGATCAGCATGCACAATCTAAAGCACAAATGCTCAGTTCTATCACGAAAAGCAATCGCCTTCTCCACTTTGAGCAGGAATGCCAGCTCATCGAAGACATTCTCGACAAGGAATACAGCCACAATGCCCCCACAAGCAAAACGAATGCACCTAAACCCCTGCTACCGATACCGAAGGGAAAAATCATACAGATAGGAGGAATTTCTTTCGATTCCCCTTCGATTTTCTTGGGTCCGACTCGACAAACTTGTTGCAATTTCGGATTCCCGATCACAATGTCCAGAGCTCCTCACAGGCGGTAGTGATTGGAAAGAATGTATGTATATATGTTATGTATTGTGTACTATGTGGACGATCCTAAATACGTTGAGTGCACAAGCGTTGCGATGCAAGGAGCGAAGGAATGGAATTTCGTTTTGGAGATCCCCCAGTTGACGATCCTGAGTCCACGACAGCACCTGGAATTCACGTTTTGCGTGCCTCACATTGTTCGGGGAGCAACGACCAACTATACATATCGGCATCTCCGAATATGCTTCGCACCATTCCGTACGTGGGCATGGGTATGGGCATGGGTATGGACAGAGGCGTGGTCGTGGGTGTGGGCGTGGGTATGAGTATGGGTGTGGGTATGGGTACGGGCAATGCCTAGGTTATACATATATGTATGAAGTGTACAAAATCTAGCCCAAACATTGTGGGTTGAAGACACTATTTAGGATACAATACGGTGAATGGATCTAAAATGGACATTATTATTTTTACCTTTGCACCCACTTCTCCTAAGCTATTAAACAAGCAATTGGCACGAGATAATGATTACTACAACCAACTATTGGGATTGACATCTCCGGGTCATATGCTTTGCACCATCCTTTACCAATGGCATAGGTATGGGTATGAGCATTGCGAAGGGTATGGATATGGCTATGAAGTGTACAACCTCTAGGATCCAAATATTGTGGGTACAATTCTATAAAGTAAGTGGTCTTGAAATGGACACATTTAGCTCCGCATAGGATATTCCACGCGTGATTAGCATGAGACGGTGATTAGTATAACCAACTATCGAGATCAACATCTCCCACGCCATCCCTTACTTGGGCACAAGTATGGGTATAGGTATGGGTATGGGTATGGGTATGGCGAGGTTATGGACATGATCATGAAGTGTGCATCCGCTTGAATCCAAATAGTGCGGGTACAATGTTATAAGGTAAGTGGGCCCAAACGGGCGTGTTTAACTCTGCATAAGATATTCAACAATTGATTAGTATGAGATGCATAACATTATTCAGATCCATAACAGTGTTATTTGGGATTGACATTATTATGCAGAATATTCCTCATATTCGGTATGAATGATGGAATATTCCGTAAAATAATGTCGGTCCCACATAACATTGTTATGGATCTTAATAATGTTATGTGGTGACTAGTACAACCAAATAGAGATCGGCATCTCCCATATCATTTTTGACCCGGGCACATGGATGGGCGTGGGTATGGGTATGGGTATGGGTTGTGTTTGTGTATGGTCATGTTACGGATAAGGGTATTAACCCTTTATTGCCCCCAAGGACCCCAGGGGCTCTTTGTGAAAATGAGGTCCCACCTTTCTTCTTGGGGCAACGGCTATTTGCCAAAAAAAAAATTGCATGGACCTCGGGGATGCCCATTGCAATCCAACCGTGGTGTCTGATTGAAGATCCACGCCTAGATGAGAAAGATGGAATTTTTGCAAGACCAGGGACCCTCCAAGCTCTTCGTTTGAGCTCTCGAAGGCTTCCGCCCGTCTTTGCCTATCTAGATTGCCCGTTAGCCGAGGTCTAGTTCCCGTTGGTGCCCGCTTTAGTTCCTTTATGTGTGAAACCCGCTTTAGTAAACGGGCAGACCCAAAATTATTTTCACACCGCCCAAGGGGATGGGAGTTTGGATGACTAGGAAATGGTCAATGGACTTTGACCAACCATAACTTTGCCATAAATAGTCCAAACCAATATTTTTAAAATGGGAGAGTACTCTATTTTGAATGGGGAATATGCGTATAAACTTTTTTTGAAGATCCATAGTCAACCCGTCATCCAATTATAGAAAAAACTAGTATTTTCAAAGCTGCCCCTACATGGGTTATTGAACTTTCACACCGTTGGATTTCATGAGATTTCCATGGATTTTATATTTTCTTGGACCATCAAATGTGTGTTGAACTTATGTAACACAAGCAAAAGCCCGATCGGAAAAAATGTTTATTTAAAAGGCTTGAACTTTGTGTAACAATGGAGGTGGTTTGAAAATTAAGGATCACCATGTAATGGACCCCGGGGCAAGAAAGGGTTAAGTGTGAACAACCTCTTGCATCCAAATAGTGTGTGTTCAAGTACTATTTAGAATAAGATAAAGAAAGTAGGCTTAAAAACCGACACTTTAGCTATGAACCCGGCGCTTCTCCTAGGGTATTATATATGTGATTAGTATAAGATGATGAGTAGTACACCCAATTATTGATATCGGTATCTTTGGATATGCCCTACATCATCCTTTACCCGGGCATTGGTGTGGGTATGGGTATGGGGTCATTGCCATCGGTATGGAGAAGGATGTGAGGTGTACAACCACAAACATGAAATCATAAGGGACCACATTTGACATGAGGTAGTAGTACGGCAATAGCACGTGTTCTAGCCCTTGCTTTGTAAACTTGTTTGAGGCTCACATATGAGCTCATGGCTATGATGAAAGTGAAGCATCCCTCGTTATAGGGCCACACAAGTGCTTGACATCATTGGTTTTTTTTGCTTTAAGGTATGTTGTCCTATTGCCGAGGGGGTAGGGTTTCAGTCAAAAGAGAATATGTGAGTGGCCCATAATCCAAGGGTCAAAGTCTTTTTTCCCCTTCTTCTTCTAGGTCATCATCATTAATCAAAGGTGCATTCTTGTCCCATGTGGCATGAATTGGGTAGACATGCATCCAACGAGGATCCAATAAATATCACACATAGACGCTAGGTGGCAGTTGAATTTAAGGGATCCACGGTGCTCCACCCAACCATTGACAACAATTGGCAAATTCATTTAGAATTTATGATTTGTATTTTCAAATATATATTGATTCAAATTTGGATATTGAGACTGTTTATATGTTGTTTATTTCAATGTTGACATGTACCATGGGAAGGGAGTGAATCGTGTCCCCTACATGTTAGAATTTAGGGGTAAAACGACCATTTAAAAGTTATGGGGTTTCAAGTCAAATTGAAGATACATTAGGGAATGTAAGATCCAGGGAATCCTCTTTTAGCTCAAGCAAATGAGTATTCCAATTGTGTCCGGGTGCAAGCACGGTAAAGTGGACAGCTCTTGATCCTTGCTCAGGTTTAAGTGAAAGTGATCCAAAACTATATACTAACTTTGAATTTTATGAAATAGAAATTCATAAACATTTAGAAAACATATGAATCTACAAAGCCAAGCAATTTATGTTCACAAAAAACAATTTCAAACAACGTATATGTATTTTAGAAGACGGTGCAGGTGGTGGTGCAAGTGGGTGTCATTGAAAAGGTAATTATCAAAAACTTGTTTAAAATACAATTACATTACATTAAATTGATTCATTTTTGAAATTTTTTTTACGGTGACCTCAAGTTTATAATGAATTCAAGGAATATGAAAAGAAATTCCAAGTTCAAAATATTTAAGGTCATGAAATTTACGTTCAAAACTATATTTAGTCAGCTGCTTTTACGCGTCACTTTTGATGATAGGTTTTGAAGATCTCATATTGATATTCTATATTTGAGTACCTAACTTAACAATAGAGGTCATCATGAAAAATAATCTATTTTAAACAACATTTTGCTACTACTTATAGGCGTTTGACCAAGAAAATCATGGCTTTCATATACCGGAGCACTTTTTTGGTCCACTTTACTATGCTTGCACCCGTCCCAATATCAAAACATCAAAACATCTAGCCGCTATCTTTCTTGTGGTTGCACAAATCCAGACATACGGATTCACAAAGTGATAATACATAGAGGGAGATTTGAAAATCATATCACAATATGTGAAGGCAATTCAATTTTTCTTGGGCACGTGGCTAAGTTACCACGTGAAATTTGAGATTGCACAAAATTCTCAATTTTCACAACTTGATGTTGACATCAACGCTTAACCCTCACTTTGATGACACAAAATTCTAAACTTTATCAATGTGTTCAAACTCATAGTCGAGAGGAGATACAAACACGGTGATAATATCTTGATTCATTGATACTCATTGCCCAAGACTTGACAGATCAAATGAAGGGGATGCGCACAACTAAAAAGGGGTTGGAGACACATGCAAGTATTGTATTAAGATATATTTGACATGGTTTTTGTATCATTCTATGGTTGTTGCCAATAGGACAAAGGTTCTAGTTTATCGGGTCCCCTAATCGTTAGCACTACACCGTTTATGGTATTGAGTATCACATACACTATTTGCGAAGGGCCTAAACTACACTATTTTGTCTTATTAGTGTGGGTTGCCATTTGGAGTTACGCATTGCTATAACATTTTACAGAGAGTGTGGTTTTTTACCCAAATAACATAAGTAGTTAGTATGCACACCAAAGAATATGATATAATTTAGTTGGTAAAAAAACGATTATGTCGGTATAAAGTTATAGAAACACATGACTATGATTGATAACCCACTCAAATTAGAAAATTTAGTGTAGATATCTAGAGGTCTCAAAGTGTCAAGTCCGCTAATTGCCAATAGGATACTATTTGTCAGCACAAGAAAAAAAATTAGGTGAAAAAATATTGACTTCATGACATTTAGCCTAAACACGTTGGATACTTGAGATGATAGTTTTTCATTTTAGTATGCAAGGGGAAGCTATTATTGAGCATACTAATGGCAAGTGTCATTTCCGTGCACTTTAATCAACTTGTAGACCATTGTGTAACATAGGCATACACCTCATAACACTATTGAACATACCCATGCCAGTGTATTAGTACGTGCGCTTGAATGCCAAGTGTTATGAGGTGACACTCATGGTGAAGTTGTTGACCATTAGTGTAACCTAGCATACACCTCAAAATAGGGTAAGTGACACTATTATGCATGTGACACTAAATGCCATAAACAATGTAGTACCACTCTCCCATGGCAAAGATATTTAACATAAGGAGTAAAAACATACAAATTTATGTCATAATAAAGTGAAGTATTCTCTAGCCACATGGCTCAAGTGCAAATTTGTGATTGCATTGCGCAATGCAAAGGAGAAGTCCTATTGAAGACGATTGCTTTTTGTATGTGTGCATACAACCACCTTCCATTCTCAAGCATCCAGGTGTTGCCGTGACTAGATACTTGGGAGTCATTATGGGCAACAAATTACAAGTGGCACTTTTTCTTCTTTTTCTTGCATGCACACTGAATTTGAAGCCAACCCAACTCATACCCAATCCATCCTCCTCTTCAATTCCACTGTAGTGCATAGAAATACACATATGTAAAACATGCAGAATTTGAAATGTAGGTCTATAGAACATGTAAACATTGAAATTAAGTGGATACAACATGCCCAAAAATGGTGGTTGAAACTTTAGTCGTTGAGCACTTCAGAGTCATCACAAATGCCATAAACCATCTCCGACTTTAGGTTGTCAATGGAATGAACCCAACATCCAACCGCACATCACGAAGGAATAATACCCACCTCCGCCATTGGATCCTAGCTAGTGTTGCATTTTTTATTCTAGAGGTCGGAGGCGGCATTATAAAATATTTTTTAATATTTTTTTAATATTTTTGTTATTGAAAATCATCGAAGACATCAATCCATGAGGTCCTTTATGGCAAATCATTGTCGAAAACATTCCCCTCTTCTAGGATTAGGTCTTCAAGGTCTTCTCCACCCAAGAATTGATCCAAGAATGAAGATATTGTGAATGCAAACCACCATTCACGACTTGTCCGATGTGCCATGTGGTGCTTTATGTATTCCAATATTTGTCAATTTGTGTGGCAATGCTCAAGGCTCAAACTTGCCATTGAGTTTGAATGTACTAATGCTATATGGTAATATGGAACAATTGTTGAAGTTGAGTGTGTCTATATTTGCCCTATTGGCATGGATTGGCTATAGTCGTGAACTTATAATTAAAAACATAAAAAATGCCTCAAATTTTTTTGAGTATTTTAAAATGCATTTTAAAACGTGTATTTTAAAATAAATTAAAAAGAAATGCACCCCTAATCCTGGCACTCTATTAAGCAACATGGATTTCCTTATATGCATATGAGCCAATGAAACGAGGAGTAAGAAATCCCGAGGACATACATTTTACCTGATGAGTCTAGACATGCAAAGTAACTCAACTGAAAATCCTCAAATATGGCAACATTGTATTTACATGTATGTAAAGAGGATTGCTTCTAACATGCAGTAAAATTATGCCACATAATTACAATGCATTTTACAACATGGAGTTGTTCTCTCAGGCCCTGTTCACACCAAACTTTCCGTCCAGTTCTAGCCATGAAATTATTGGGGATTATGTTGAGAAATAGATGCTGGCCCGCCACTTTTCACACTATTATAGCCCAAAGATGTTGGTGGATGATGCCAAAGTGGTCGGTGTGATCAACCCCTCAGACACCCAACAAACCGCGTCCCTTTGTATTATATAATCTCGGGGAGATCACTCCATTGTCAAGTTGAACACCACGTGCGAACAAAGTTTGCTACCCCTATATTACATGTCATAAATAATTTTAAATTTTATGATATTTTTTCTACACATACACAACCATTGATGGTAACTTTTGTATATTTTTTTTGAAATTTTTAGTCATCTTCATTAATTGTAGCAATTTTTTAGTTCAATTCTACGTCATTCTAGTTAGAAACGGTATGTTTTATTAAAAAAACAAATCATCAAATTTAGTCACCATTTTTTACTATGTAACATGTACCATTTATATCTACTCATGAAAAAAAATTGATAAAATTTTGACCCATTTTGGTGATGCTTTTTACATTTTTTACATTTTTTACATCTAAAATGATCGCACGTGGTTGTTCAACTCTACAATGGAGTGATCTCCCCGAGTATATAATGCCTTATTCGTTGCTTGGCTTTTCATGTCATCACAATGACTAAAGAAAGAAAACAAAAGTTGTGTATGACCTTGAGTTCCAAGGTATTCATTTTAGTTTAGAGCTTTACAATGCTTAAGATAGCATGTGCACTTATTTTTCTTTATTACCTGACGTGGACATCTAAAATTAAAAGTATAGTGGACACAAAAACATCATAACATTACTAAGGGAGGTTTCGAACTTGTGTGTTAACATTTATCTATATAATGGTTATTTTAACTATATTTTTTAACCTAAGGCTATTCACACTTGCAGGTAGCTTATTAGAAAAAAAGTTAGTTATGTTCACATATATAACATTACCTTTAAGTTAGAGGAGGATACATGCCATTATGGTGTTGTTTCGAGAAGTAGTTGCAAACAAGATTTCCTTCATCATGCCCTTAACCCTCCGATATTGATATGGTAACCCAACCACATAAAAGAACCTCGTCTACATGGTTTTATATGGTCTTGTAAATAACTTATTTGATGTGAGCAAACTTTACTGTCAAAAACAAGTTTATCCTTAAGCATGAACCCCCACACAACCCACTACACTAAATATTGTATTCAAGGTTGAGGCATCCATAGTCAGCTAGGTTCATTTAACCATTTATTAGGGTACATGTAATGCCGACATGAATGACATCTATATTTTTTAGGCGAATGGAGTTAAGGTTTATGTGTCGGGATGTTAGGGTTACATTAGGGTTTAAGGTTACATATACACGGGCGGTTTATAATTAATACTTGAGCAAGACAAATAGAAAGACAAATAGAATTAGTGACACTTAGGGCCGCTTTACACTCGGGGAGATCACTCCATTGTAGAGTTGAACACCACGTGCGAACAAAGTTTGCTACCCCTATATTACATGTCATAAATAATTTTAAATTTTACGATATTTTTTCTACATATACACAACCATTGATGGTATCTTTTGTATATTTTTTTGAAATTTTTAGTCATATTCATTAATTGTAGCAATTTTTTTAGTTCAATTCTGCGTCATTCTAGTTAGAAACGGTATGTTTTATTAAAAAAACAAATCATCAAATTTAGTCACCATTTTTTACTATGTAACATGTACCATTTATATCTACTCATGAAAAAAAATTGATAAAATTGTGACCCATTTTGGTGATGATTTTTACATTTTTTACATTTTTTACAATTTTTACATCTAAAATGATCGCACGTGGTTGTTCAACTCTACAATGGAGTGATCTCCCCGAGGCTTTACACCTTGAAGCTAGGCCAATTCGTTGTGTAAGAGGCTTGAAATCCTCACTTGTGATTGGCCAAAAGGCTCAAATCGGTCCCAACCCCTTTACATCTAGAGGCCGGGCCGATTTGGTGGTATGATTTTTTTCAAATAAAAAATGTATGTTATGACACGGCCCGAGCTCGTTGAATTGGGTGCACCCAAAATGGAGGGCCAATTCTTGGCCTCGGGGCCAATGTCATGTTTCACTAAAAAAAATCTTCTTAAATAAAGTATGATTTTTTTAGCGAACTAGATCCGTTGGATTGTGTGGAAATCTAAACGGCTCTATGCTAGATTATGATAGATCCGTTGGATTATGCTAGATTTATTGAATCGGCCTAGCTTCTTGGCCCTAAGGCCTTTACATATGGGAAAATTGACCCCTGTTATAATCTTATTATAATGTGTAGTTGAAGCCGGCCTCCAACCCAAAAAGGGCTGAAATTTCATGCAATCAGCCTCAAGGGGGTTTGGCCCAGCCTCTAGGTGTAAAGCGGCCCTTAGTGTACCTATTCACTCACTTATCTAATACTTAGTACAAGTAATTCAGCAAGTTAGTTGAGGAGCGAACGAAAAAAAGGGTCTATACCCGTCACCGACGATAATCTCCTCACGACCGACAGTTCACCCGATTGACGAACGTAGGGGAATCGACGTTAGGTTTTCGTGCACGTCCTGCTAGGGTTTCAGCCTCCACACTGCAAACTGGTTTGCAGAACTGCTCTTATATGAAGCGGAGGTTTTTGCATACTTGCATTCGAGTTACAAAACACTTGCCTAGATATAAGCTAAGTGGCTTCTCTGTATGTAGGTTGAGTCTTTAGTGATTTCGTTGCGCATTGCTTGATCTTTGAGTATGTTTATCAATGGTTGCTGGAGACTTGGCGTGGTGGTGCTGAAGTGCCAGTATTTCGACCCAAATCTTTGACATCTTCGTGGTATATTTTCCCTTCCGTTCAAAACTTCGTTTGGTTACTGAGAATTGCTGTGTTTAGTGTGAAGTCACTTGGTTATTTCCACATTAGAGGGAAGTGGGGATATTATAACTTGGTAAATCGTGGTCCGTTGCATATGGTCATACGCATAAATCTTTCTCTGAACCGATGCAGTCCACATTTGGTAACATGTGGACATATGCAGCAAAAGTAGTCTCTCCTTGAATGAAAGGTGAAAATGCGTGATCTTCTCATGTTTCTTGTTCGTTTCTGTATGTTGTGTTGAGGTTTGGGATTTAAGATCGGGTTTTCGGGGTTCATGTAGGATCATAAAAGGAAATGATGGTAACAGTAAAAGGTTTGAGCAGGGGTACATCTAAGGGTGTCCAAGTGAGCATATAGATCTTTTAGTCAGGAGCCAGGGACAGGACGAGAAACCCGGGTGCGTGCTAAAGTTATGGCTCGACGCCCGCGCAAGCTCGTGCATATTTGGTTATGAGTTTGGTAGACTGTGTGTCGGCGTTCAAGCTGATCATGTGTGTCGTAGGTCGAATATAAAGGCGAGGACTGCCATTTCAAGTTTCATGTGCAGCCTAGATTTCTCCTTAAATTAAAAGCCCCTTTCCTGATTTCTCTCGTCTGTGTGCTTACTTGGTTGCAAATCCTTATCTCCTGCGGTGACGCCATTTTAGCACTGATCCTTATAAGATCCGTTTTACAGTTGTGTTTTGTGTTTGGACATCACGTGTAATGAAATGACAGCATTTTCTTGATGTTTTTATTATGCTCTTGATATACCTGCACGGCCCTTAAGAGCGCCTTCCAAGGGTGTGAAAACATTGATGGAAGGGATTCGAGTCATAGCTGTGCCATATACATGGTTTCAGGAAACAAGGAGTTTTCCTGGTTTCCTGACTCTTCGTTTGAAATTGACAGCTTCGCAAGTCTGACGACTACCATAACTTGGTTGTCATTCAAATGGGGAGTACATTTTCTGTTAGCATGGCTGCAATGATCTCGATGCTGTTCTAAACCCTAAATCCTTTTATCTTTGAGGATGAGACTATTTAGGTTTGGATTATCTGCAGCTTTAATAAAGCTGCGGATACCATGTTGTTTGTGTATAGCGTATGTGTCTCATGACACGGCTCCTTAGGAGCGCCTTACGTGGGTTCAACAACCCTAATGTGGAACGGATTCTAGTCATTGCTGTGCCTTACCGGTATGTTCAGACTCGAGGAGCATTTTTCATTGTTTGTCTCTATATTTTGAAGCTTGTCATCCGTGCCAGCTGAATGGCATTCACGTGGTTGTGCTTCAATTTTCTATGTCACCAATTTGGATGCATTCTATGCGATTATCTCACCTCCTGATGAGATCGTTGGCTCTCCCAGAAACATAGTTGTGTCTTTAGGTATGTTACTTGTGGTATCATGTAAAACTTGTGGTATCATGTCTTATCAGCAGGAATTGTGTCCTCATGTCAGTCATCCTCCTAGTGTATACTTGGTCTCCTAACTTTTGGTGTCTCGTATCCATGCAGGGTAACTTGTTCAATCCTTACGTATCGAACAGAGTTTATGACGTTCCTACATGTGTAGTCTCAAGGATCTTCATCTCATGCTTTTATCCATCTCATTAAACATGACATCAAGATTTTGGTGATATGTTTAAAAGCTTGACATGTAGATTGTAAATTTAAAATAATTCTGATGTTTCATTTGAATGCGAAACGATTGGAAGGGCCAGAGAGGGATCCTCACTTGATTGCGGGGTCAGGGACATCACCATTGGAGTGGGCGGGTTGCATTGCAGAACATACGACACAGTTGTACTAAATTGGAAATTAGTTCGATTTCTGTCTTTATTTTAAACAAATGAATACCCATCGTTCACGGTATATGGAGGTCCAGTGTCTTGTAAGACCGATCCCCTTTCCTAGAGTGTTTTACCAACTTGTAAAAGTGACAATTTTGATGCACATCCCAGCACTACATGTCGATAAATGGCATCGGAAGTCATACTTAATGTGCACAGAGTGAATCGTTCCACTGCAGAATAGATGCCTGACACAATGGTGGTATTTACTTGGAGTCAAGCATTGCATCTGTACATAACTTCAGCTTATGGTTGATATTAATTCCCCGCACTCAGCAGCGCCTTCGTTAGTGTTTTAATTATCTATGTCTAGGATTACAGCAGATATATTTCATACTTGCTTCTGAATAGAGTGGCGGTTCCTGTTCCTATCCTACTGTGAAGGTGCCCACTTGGAAAGACTAATTTATTCTATGCTATTCCAGAGTAGAGCATACATACATGATGGATGTATTATAGGGCTAATTCTTGTACATGTGACCTATCTATTTGTTATGTTGCATATAAATGTAATGAAAGTAACAAAGTACTGTCATCTCAACTTACTGTTCATTCACTTTTGGTATACTTTCATAATGAATACTTATTTTTATGGATGAAAAATTAGTCAGTTACAGTCTCTGGAACATTGTATGTATAATGTTGTTTTTGTCAAAGGATGACAAATAATGTTAGGCTTAGATTTAGTAATGGTAATATTATACGGACGGATTAGCTAGGTTGAGCTGAATATCATACGCTAAATGAAGTTGTGTTTCAATACTTGTTGGGTACTTTGTATGAATGTCATGTATGCCACCGAGCTTGCTTCTTCAGTGTAGAGCTCACCCATTGCAGAGCTCCTCTATTGCAGGGAATCGAGCTGGCAATTGAATTGTTCCTTGAAAATGAGAGCCCCTCTTAGTAGTTGTGTGTTCAGTTGAAACTTCGGGTAACTTCAGAGGATGTGAATTTCATGATGGGGTGAAGGCTACTCTTCCTGCATGCCAACACCGCGTGCTGCAAGATTCCGAATTCTCTGTGCTAAAACAATAGTCCAGGATCTTATGTTAGTGAAATAGGGTTAGGATTTTGCCCTCGAAAGAATCGTCACAGATATAAATTGGAGGTAGGTTTAGCATCTGGCGGCTATGCGATTCACCAATGGCATATCTAAGTAAACATCCCCTAAGCTCCCCTGTAGCATCAGCAGCATGCAATCTGCAAAGATTTCAGAGCTTGCCAGAATTGAATAGAAGAAGAGATTGTGAGTGCCATGACATGTTCCAGGACCTCATTGCGCATGGGAATGGCAAAAACTGAGAGTGGAGGACAAGGTGAGAGGGTTAGCTGTGCATGAGAATGTCGATCGCACATTGATCATTTTGCAGCATCTGTCCGCGTAAACATTGGGTACCCGAAGCTTGGAGGCATTTTTCAAGTTCGATGCCAAGAATCCACCCCTTGAGCTTCACCGAACAGAACGGGGTGGCGAGGTTAGGGTTCCGTATTTTCTTTCTTGAGAATTATTTCACACTATTTAAGACTTCTGCGTAATAGAATTACTTCTGCTTAATAGAATTATCTTAAACTCAATGGGACTTGGGAGTTGGGAGTTGGTCCCCTATAATTTTCCATTGGTTGTGCATATAATACCAATAATTTCTTTTCCCTTTTGATGGTGTATGATTGGAGGAAGAGCAACCTATTTTGGTTCGTGATTTAGGGTTTAAAGTTAAAATTCAGGCTTCATTCATGTCTGAAATGATAGACCTTGCACCATTTTCAAACATCATACCATACGGGATCTCAGACTGCTTGGCAAAGCTGTTGAATGGAGGTATTGGCAGTTTTGGTGAGGCTGGTCCATTGGACATTCAAGGTTTACTACACAGAGTACATGATTTCTTACTGTCTGAATTTGAAGAAAGGACCAATTAGTTGCACACTAACAACATGGACCTACGAACATCTCATACCAGAGTTAGTCAGCAGTGTAGAAAATCACATGTTATAAAGGGAATGTATTTTATCTGCAAATTTGATGTGCATAAACTTGAGTCGCACCAACACATTGAGTGCATTTTAGGATTTACCGATTTTTCCTTATGAATTATGTTCCAACTGAATGGATACATGTATCTTGAACTGCCCTGCTTCCAATCACGTGCAGGTTGTTAGTAATATGGGTTGTGAAAATGATTTTTCTAGGTTTCCTTCCAATTTGAAATTTTGTATTGCAATTCAAATCCACGATCAGGTGCGTGTATCCTGTACCAGTAATATCTGGTGGCAGTTGTCTACAGGGTGACCCTATTATGGTTTTTTCCAACTTCAGCGAATAAAATTGAAGGGTTGTACCCCTTATTCTGGGGTGCAGCCCTTCACTTTCCCTTCAACAGCTGGGCCAACCCTTCAAAAGGGACCGACAAAAATTACAGGAAACCTTCAAAGGGAAGGGCATTTTTAAAACAACCGGTCCCTTGGGCCTTCATACCCTCGGGAGATCCGGCTAGCTCATTTCCCTGGAGGCTCCGGCTTGTGGATGATGCAGTCTTGCAGATATGTTCATACCCTCGGGAGAACCGTAGATACCCTCCCACACCCGGTGAGAACTACAGGCCGCTCTTATCCTTGGGGCCTAGGCGACGGGAGAATGTTTTTCGACACAAAATTGCTTTTGTTATGTGAGCTCTATACATGAAATAAATATATGTTCTAATCATATTTCTTTTCGGATTTTGTTCAATGTAAATTACATTTCACTTCAGTTTACAATATAACCTAAGATTCAAACATTACATTGTGCATTTTTGAAAAAAAAAATTGTAAATATGTGAAGGGCAATTTTTGAAGTAACCCTTCATTTTGAAAGGCAAAATTTTAAGTAACCCTTCCCCATGAAATACGAGTAACCCTTCAAATTTTCTCGCTGTCCAACTTCACATACATTTATAGCTGATGGATAGGCTTGGGAATTGCCTCATCTGGTTAGACTTATGTATCACGTTTCAGAATTGCAGCTGAGACAGAACTTAAAATTAGACAAAATGAAGATCCACTTTCACTTTAAGCTGATAAAGGCCTTAACTGTGGTAAACATTGAACCTATAATGCTGTCTAAATTCTGAGCACATGGCTCAATTTATAACATGGACAAAACAAGCATTAATTGAGGTGAATCAATGGGGAGGTAATACATGGTAATCCAAAATTACAATTAAGGTATGTGGGTCTTATGTGGTCACTCTTGTCGTTACCTACTGGACACCAAAAAGACACTATGTTATAATGAGATTGACCCGTTGCTCAGAATATAGACACTATTACAGGTTTGATAATTACCACAATTGAGAAGCATGTCATTGAGGTTTAATGTTGCTCGAAGTCAGATTTACCTTCTATACGAAGGTGTCATGCATTTGGGTGGTCATAGGATTTGGAGTTGTTGTTGGGTTGAACTACCTTAAATACACCTCCGGGCGTTCACTACAATATAAACGCGATTATATTGTCCTTAGCTCGTCGTGTTTCGAAGCCTGTTTCAAAAGCTGAATGGAAATTTTGAAACCTTCTTTCTACCTCAAACAGTAGGATCTTCAGAGAATTTTAGGATCTAAAAGAAGGATATGTGGATTTGCTAAATGCCAGTTCGCCGTGTGCAAGGCTAGCTTGACCCACCCATCCGGTTTTTACTAGCCCAAAACCTCTCTTTGTGTGTGGGTTTTAGTTCATATATTGTACTTTACAAATAACTCTTGTTTGGCACAAACGTAACCCTTATACAACTGTTCGCAAATGTGTTCCACTACAGAAACAAGTTGCCCAATGGTGCCAATTGTTGTTATACAAATTTAGGACCTTTGAAGCTACACTGAATATTCCTATTAGTGGGTGGGTGGAAAATTAATGTGGATCGTGCTAGTTTTCTAAACAAGGTGTAATTAATGTGAGTCCAAGGTAGCTGGTGTTTCCCTAGTCATTCTTACCAACTACACATTGAATATTAGCTAAAGGACAAAAGTAGCTCAAAACAAAATAACCAGCCTCGTCAATCTTGTACGAAAACGAAGTCATTTGGCGCTGGGTGATTTTCTACTCGAGTTTAAGCATGCGCTCAATATTAACATTCACACTAGAAATTTTTTGTGGCTCATAGCAGTACACCATATATGGTATTTCGTGTCAAATGTGCAACTTACCCCTAGTTTGAGCCATATGTTACTTACACTAAAAGTCAACAACTTCACCATTAGATTCATCTCATGACACTTGGCGTTCAAGTGCACTTAGTAATATCTTGGCATGAGTATGTTGTATTGTTATGAATGGTGTATGGCTACCTTATACAAAATGGTCTCCAAGTTGACTACAATGTACACAAATAACACTTGACATTAACATGCTTAAAGATATTAAAATGTGCACACTTGACATTAGTGTGCTCAACAATATCTCCCCGGGGCATAGGAAGACGCAAAACTATCATCTCAAACATCAGAATTGCTACATTAAATGTCTTTATGTAAATATTCTCACTTAAAAAAAGATCTTGACAATTGGCAATTAGTGGACATGGCACTTTGAGACCTGCAAGCATTTGGTTTAAGCCCTTCGCTAATAGTGTACGTGACACTGAATGCCCTAAATCGTGTAGAAATAACCGGTTGTAGTTCAAGACTCCAGGAGAATAACCCATCACTTTAGAGGAATCCATGGAACACAATACCCCGACCTAATGAAGAAAAAACCGAAAGGTTTCAACATGTAACCAGTTGATCTTGGAAACACCACTACGATCTCCACCGATTTTGCCCCAATCTCTTCCTTCCTGGCTACTGCCTACATTCCACCCAAATCTCCACCTCATTCCGATCCGACTGCTTCAACAACATTATTTCTGGTATTCCCGGATATTCTTTCCCACTGCCAGCCATGTTGAATCATTCGGAGATCCATACATGACTAAGCTTACGTTGGTTTGAATGCAAGTCGGTTGGAGTGGATCCGAGTCAAAAGATTTCCACCAGACCACTCGTGGATTGGAAGAGAGAGAGATTATAAGCAGACTTTTGTGAACCCACCCACTTTTCAGGAGCTGTCATGCCGAGACTGACCGTACTAATAAGCTTTTTAGCTACCCTTTTCAAAGTGTCAAGGATTGTGGCGCCTCACCACATACAAAAACAAAATGAAATGCTGCTAAAGTTATCTGACACTCGTCACTGCAATCTGTGTGGTGGGTCAATCTGCAAAACAACCATTGCACGTTTCTCTCAAATTACCCGTCCAATAGTGTGCATTTCCATGTGTGCCTCCGGATTGGGCCTACCGTAGCTCTCTAGCAGCTTGGGCACCTTTCTGCCTAATAATTAATTAAAGTGCAAAAGTAAGTTAGGCAGCCTAAAAAATAATATTCTAAAATTGGGCAGATTCAAAAAGCAATTTAAAGTACGTTAAACATTCATGAATGGTTTTCCTAATTTCATCTATGACGGCTACGATTAACCTAAACACTTTCCTTAACCAACATTCCTTACCCTAAAGTTTGTCTTGTACTTGTATGTCAGGGTTTGGCTTGGCAACAAATTTTGTTTTGATTTGATGTTGTTTTGTTGGATTCTAGTAAAAATTCACTTGCATTATTATTATTTTAGGCACTCTTTGAATGTTTTTTTTTGAGCACTCAACGAAACTAATTTCCCAAAAATTTAGGCACCTTTAAAATTAATTATTTTCTGCCCAAGCTGCTAGAGAACTATGGTATTCATCAGCAATTTTTCCTGTTATGTGTGGACATAACATTATTCAAATTCGTAACAATGTTTCGTGGGACTGACAATATTCCATGGAATATTCCCTATATTCAGTTTGAGGGTGGTTAATATTCTGTGGAATATTGTCGGTCCCACAAAACATTGTTATGGATTTGAATAATGTTATGGACCCGTCTCGCATGTACATTGAAATGTGCAATTAGGTAGCCACACCATTGTGATTATTTATAACCCCAGTGAACAAAAAGCAAGGTGGATGACATTGGGAAGAACCTAGAAAGAAGAAAGAAATTGACATTTAAATTTCATCCCAATGGTTAGCTAAGGTCGGCAAAACAACATAGAAAATCAACACAGAACTTGAAACCCACTACGTATGTATCACCACAATCAAACATTTTATGATTTGGGGACTTCAAATTCATGACATTGGTACATAGTGTTGGTGTTAGGTTGCTTTCCTTATACTCTTTGAGAAGGAAAGAGTATGGCACGCATTACATTGTGACAAATTTGGACACCCTTAGACTTGGATGGCCTATTTTGTTTGAGGTAATAAAGATGTGTGATACAAGGCCTATACATAGGCATGCATATTCCCATTATTTAATTATATATATATATATGTACATATATATACATACATATATATATGTATATATATATGTATATATATATATATATATATATATATATGTATGTATATATATATGTATATATATATATGTATATATATATATGTATATATATATATGTATATATATATATGCATATATATGCATATATATGTATATATATATGTGTATATATATATATATTCAATGTACATGGGTAGGTTATAATGGCAAGTTGTTTGCAATATGCATATTGCCCTACCAACTCAAACAACGCATGTATTATTAAGCTACAGATTGTAGGCTTGAGATTCGTGGCGTTTGTGTAAACTCATCCATCATGGATGAAGGGGCCCTAGTAAAAACAAGTCCCCTAAAGTAGAAATACCCAAACCGGTTAACCACCCTCTACCTGTGCACTAGACCACCGTCATAATAGTGAAGTGCCATTTCTGAAACCAATCATGGTGAGGCGGCAACTTCAATGTGTGTACACTTAGTGTAGCCAATGGGAGTCAAGTTTAATGTACTCATGAGTTAACCAATTTAGGAGATGTTCTGTATGGAAATGCAGATTACTGTGTTCGGTGTTGGGAGAATCTAGTGAACGAGTAGGGAGTTTGACAACTTTCCACTTTGAAAAATTGTAGATTTTTTTGTACAGGGCAAAAAAAAATGAAACAGCTTGCATTCTTCATGAATCCTTCTCGTCTATCTTGGAAAATCATCTCATGGATTGTAAGACCATATCTTCAATGCGAATCACCTTATTTTCACGGGTTATGGTATTTCTACCTTATAATATTGAGGACCAATTCATTCCAACGAGACTCCACCTCCCTAATCTAGAGTCTTTGCAGCTATTTCGGAAGCCAAATTAGCTTAAAATAGTCATCCATAGGTTACAATATGATGCATTGCCATTCCACCTACGCAAATGGGATGGTCTTACGTGGACTCCATCAATCCCTAGCCCAGATAGTTTACTCATCTACAAAGCAACTATGTACATAACATTATTAAGCAAGGTGCATTTGTTCATGTGGGCCCCGAGAATATAACATGGGATGTCATAGCTAGTGCAAATTATGTCTAAATCTGCACTAGTTGTAGCATCCCATGGTTATATTCTCGGAGCCCACATGAACAAGCGCACCTTGCTTAATAATGTTATGTATTCTCTTTCCTCTACAAATTCATAAAACACATGAGTGCTTATTACGTGTCCTACTTTACACGTGGGAGATGAGATTTCTATGGTTGATTTGGAACATGTGTGGGGTGGTGGCGCAGTTGGCTAGCGCGTAGGTCTCATAGCTAAGAGAAATCCTGAGGTCGAGAGTTCGAGCCTCTCTCACCCCAACAACTTTTGTCTTACTTGGTGGAAAATGGTTACACTTTTAGCACTATGTAGCTATGAATAGCAAGTACCACAACCATAGCAATGAAGGGCCTCCTTGACTGCCCTTAAACAAGGATTGAGAAAAAAAAAAAAAAAAACTACACTGATTAGACTATTTAGTGAGGGTGGGCTAATAGTGCATGTGGGAATTTAGTGAAGTCGAAACACTAAATCCCTTTGCTCTATGGAATTAGTGAAGTTGAAACACTAAATCTCTTTGCACTTGTGAAGTTAGTGAGGTTAAAACACTAAATCTCTTTGCACTTATGAAATTAGTGAAGATGAAATATTAAATCTTCTTACATTATGAAATTAGTGCCACGATAAGATCTAGGATTTCAGAAGCCCAAAGTCTCAACATGCCATAAACTCTCAATGCAAGTTCTCCACATTTTCTTAGTGTTGGGAGATGTGTGACTCGATGAAAATAAGTACATTTTGAGCATGCAATTATGAGTAGCAACTACTAGAATTAGGGTAGTAAATGACCTCCTTGCATGTCCTTGAACAAGGATTTAAAAAAACAAAAACAAACAACGAATTGCCGTACTTATCTCCTCCTTAGATCATGATTCGTGGCAGACGTTATAATTTGGACGGCTTTTGTTGAACTTTTTGTTTCATTTTCACATGGTACAAAATTTTACAACGGGTGCCAATTGTGCATAAATGACACACTCGCTCTTGAGTATGGGAGGGAGCTTGTGCTCCACCTTTTTTTTGAGTGCCACAAGCGGTCGAATGGAGATGGAACACTTGTTGGTTCATGAACATCAAGGATGATTTGGCCATCTAAAGTTGGTCAAGGGAGCTCCATTCGTACGGACTTTTGAGAACTTGAAGATTTGATTCCTTGTGGATAAACCGTAGAATAGAGAATAGGTGGTAGTAGGCCCACACGTTACTTGTCTTACCGCACAAGGGGAGGGGGGGAGGGGCATCAATAAACCACAAGCCGCCGCCCCCCCCCCCCCCCCCGCCCAACACTCTTTGTACAACCTACGTACATACATACATACATACATACAGAGAGTTGGGCATTTCTTGAGCAAATCTATGCTTACATTCAAGCATAGTCCTTTCTTAATACATCCTCTTGTTCAGAGGCCAACCATTCTTCTACATATCTATGTACCTTTCAATACCCGGGAGGGTGGGTGGGACCATCCCTCATGGTCATATCATTGCATAACTATCCTTATACTTTCATCACTAACTCATCTTGGTATGTATCTAAAAATTTGAACCTTTGAGCATCAAACTACTAAGGTTGTAACATTTGTACCCTTAAACAATGTGTGGCATTCCATATCCAAGACTTACAAAGTCAAATTCAAAAGAGTATGTGAGACATGTGTAAAATGTATTTCAAGGTTCAAACTCAACTCACCCATGCTTTGTATTCCTCATCATTAGTAGGATACCTAAGCATTATACACACAATATTTTTGAAAGAAGATGATATACAAAACCTAAGAGTGCCGTCAAAGTTGTGAAGGGTCTGCCTCACCTGTGCCCATGCCACGAACCAAATCCAAAGAGAGGGTTAGTAACGTGCACGAGGTGAATAACAGTAGAACCCAATTGTTATCTATGTCACACAATCACATACGGCATAATCATACATTTTGTATCAATGAATACCCAAACTCCCATTGAGTATTCTACATGTTCCTTAGCCATTTGAGCCTTGTGTGACCGAAAATTGAGGCAATTAGCATACACCTCCCACAAATCCACACACTTTACACTAATCCCAGAAGTTACTTAGGGTAAATTGCTAATGCGGCTTAACCTTTGAAAGGAGGTTCTCATGTCTCCTTTCACTTAATACAAGATTAGGTAACCATCCTAGTCTATAGATATATAGAACCGGATCTATGGTGGATATTTGTTAGGTAAAACTTACCTAACCCTAAGGTAATTAGTCCTTTGGGGTTATATTTTATTACCATTTCGATTCATTTATGGCATAGTAGAGAGAGAGAGAGAGCTGGGCATTTCTTGACTAGATCTATGCTTACATTCAAGCATAGTCTCTTCTTAAAACATCCTCTTGTGTAGAGGCCAAACCATTCTTTTACATATCTATGTACCTATCAAAACCCGGGAGGGTGGGTGGGACCATCCCTCTTGGCCAGACTTTTGCATACCTATTTCTAAACCTTTACTACTATATCCTCTCGATATGTATCATCAATAGCTAAACCTTTGATTGTCCAAACTACCAAGGTTGTAACCCTTGTGTCCTTAACCAAAGTATGGCATTCCATATCCAATATTTACAAGTCAAAACTCAAAGGTACATGTATTGCATATTCGCACTATACTTCGAGGTTCAATCACAAATAAAGAATGCTTAGTATCTCACATTATACCTAAGCATTATACACATGACATTTTTGCACAAAGATGAAATACAAAACCTAAGAGTGCCGTCCAAGTTGTGAAGGGTCTACCTCACCTGTGCCCATGCCACCAACCAAATCCAAAGAGAGGGTTAGTAACGTACACGAGGTGAATAACAGCAGAACCCAATTGTTATCTATGTCACACAAACAATCACGGCATAATCATATATTTTGTATCAATGCATACCCAATATTACCATTGAGTATTATACTTGTTCCTTAGCCATTTCTGACACTTGAGTGTCCTAAACTTGAGGTAGCTTACATGCACTTCCCACAAGCCCACACACTTTACACTAATCCTCAAAGTTACTCATGGTAGATTGCCACTGCGGCTTAACCTTGGAAAGGAGGCTCCCATGTCTCCTTCCTCTTAATATAGGATTAGGTAAACATCCTTGTCCGTAGATGCATATGACCGGATCAATGGTGGATATTTTCTAGATAAACCTTTTCGAACCCTAAAGCAAATAAATCATTGGGATTATGTGCTAAAGGTTGTGCTAGTCATTTATGGCAAAGTAAAAACAGAGTATAGAGAGAGAGAGAGAGAGAGAGAGAGAGAGAGAGAGAGAGAGAGAGAGAGAGTTGTCATTTTTCAAAGCTTTTCAAACTCAAAGCTTGATCTTCCTCTTTTCAAAGGCCTTTTCCTTTCTATTCTTCATCAAAATGAAGCAAGGGTGGGAGGGTGGGATTTTCTTTCATCACAAGTCTATTGCCTC
This sequence comes from Polytrichum formosum, assembly GCA_964035585.1. Classification (NCBI taxonomy): domain Eukaryota; kingdom Viridiplantae; phylum Streptophyta; class Polytrichopsida; order Polytrichales; family Polytrichaceae; genus Polytrichum; species Polytrichum formosum. The sequence goes on from OZ037936.1 coordinate 76,284,296, forward strand.
CCTAAACATAGCATCCAATATTGTAACTATGGATTTAGTGCTATGTTTTACATCATAGTAAGTTGATTATACTTTCAATTAGGAATATGTATGCTTATCAAAGTAGTTAGATACTCCGCTATGTATCTTTGCTTTCAAATCAAAGTTTAATATCATGGGTTGTCATAAAGACATAAAGTACCAAAATGTTATGATATATGTCATGATAACAAATATCCATCACATATGGCAACTGAGTTCAAAATATAGTCTACTATATGATTGCACTGTGTTCAATGATTATTATTGCAACCAAGTAATAAAGCAAAAATGTGATATGTAGACTTACATACCTCATTTGTAGGTATTCTCAATGTCTCAACTACTTTCTGGAATTTGTGTATACATAAAAATACTAATTCAAAGTAACATAATAACTTTCACAAGTGTAATATTTCAAGAGTGAAAGAGCATCCAAACATGAGTAATGCACTATTGTTGGTGTTGAAAATGTGAAGAGCTAGCCTCACATGCACCCATGCCAACCCAAACATACATTTGTGTGTTAGAAAGGCGCGTGTCATGTGTCTTCAGCCTCGGGGAGATCACTCCATTGTCAAGTTGAACACCACGTGCGAACAAAGTTTGCTACCCCTATATTACATGCCATAAATCATTTTAAATTTTTGTTAAAGGAGGTTAGTAGACAATAATTTTTAGCAATATCAGGTTGAAGTGGCTTTTAAGTTATTTTTGGTAGTAGTATCAGAAATAGCAATTAGGGATAAGATTGTGCCGTAGTTGCAGATAAGGAGTAGAAGAGTAGTGGATAGGGTAGTCCCAGTGAGTGGTTAGTATGGATTTAAAGAGATGAGGAGAAAGTACTTAAGGAGAGAGTTGTCTCTCTCTCTCTCTCATTCTTAAGGAATGTGTACTAGGATTCATATATATAAGAGTATTGGATTGCTTGAGTAAGATACTGTTGAATCTGATGTAAGGAACTTGTGGTTTTCTTATAGTGGTAGTTGCCTTACCTCTGATAATTGTTTGTTGTGTGAAAGAGAAGTTGGCAATGGACTACTTATGTTGGCAAAAGAGTCGTGTACAAGTAGCTAACGCATGGATGGGGGTATCTTCAGAGAAGTCTTGTGGGACAGTAGTACCAGGTGTATACACTGAATGAAGGGAATGGTATTCTCTTAGCTAAGTTTTCATACTACAACATTGAGTCCTGGTAGAAGAATGGATTGTACACTGACTATGAGAGTAGTAGTATAAAAGAGAAACAGTCAGGAGTGCTAAAAAGGGAGTTCGGTAGGATGTATAATCCATCCTAGTAATAGGGCAAGTAATACTCTAACAGTAATACGGTTATAAAAACCGGTTAAACCCATTTGTGAAGTGGGGTAAAGGGGAAAACTCGTGGTAGGATGTTAGAACTCATGTAACCACGTTATTGGAGGTAGTACGGCTAAACCGGTAGATCTCAGGAAACCCGGTTAGGAACCCGGTAGTGGAACCGGTAGATTTCCAGGGAACCTGGTTAGGAACCCGGTAGTGAAACCGGTAGACCCCCAAGGAACCTGGTTACGAATCCGGCAGAGAAACCGGTAGATCCCTAGGAAACCCGGTTGAGAACCAAGTAGGAAACTTGGTAGATCTTCCGAGAATTCGGTAGGAGAACCCGGTAGGGGTACTGGTCGACTCGACTGGCATAAGGGGTGTACCAACCTTAAGACCAGTAGAAGCATGGTATACCCCAAAGAGAGGCAGGGAGACTAAGAAGGATGAATGGAGTGAGACTTCCAACAAAAGCGGTAGCGGGCAGGACCTTAGGATGCCGGTAAGGAAAACTGGACTAAGTCTGTTCGCGTACCGGTAAGGTACTACCGGAAGCATGGTGGTACCGATGGAAAGTAGAGGGGAAATCCCTTTAACATTTGGCGACCATGCAGTGGTTTGACAATGAACCACGGACTGGGTTCCGGTAATCTTTCCTCGTCATGACACAGGGCGATCTATTCTCAATTACAAAGATCCTTCTGGACCGACCCCAACCTGCAGCTCTTATATCATTTATCCCCATTATCGCCATCGTAGATAACGGTTGCCGCTGGGTATTGGCAAATACCTCTTGTACCGGTTGGGTTCGGTACTCTGTGAGTAACCCTTCATAGAAGGAAAACTTTGCAGTTAACAACTGGCACTCCACGGCTACGATCAGCGATCAAATGGCGGTAATGACAAGGGGGCTACGGCAGCGTTTGGCTACGGTCTTGGAAACTGATCTCGTATCTGAAACAGAACAAACTCATCCGCACGCGGGACAACCGGACAAAGAAACATACTGGCGTCACGTTGACGGACCAACTCCCTCAACAGACGGCGATCGGAATTCTACACACCCATGGAAGGAATGGAACTTCAACGCACCTATCCCAGCGGCAACAACAACGGACTCTCCTCTTCTGTACATGCTTGACAAATCAAGCCATATGGAGGAAAGACGCATCAGGAAGGAGAAGAACATAAATGACATCCACGATAACGACGAGGTCAACACCGTCAATTCTCTTGGAGGCAGCATCGGTCAGGGTCGACCAGTCGATTCCGTTCACCCCGACCAAGTGATGCATGCTACAACACCGTTCATCACAATTTCATCAACATACGACCATACCAGCACTCCCGAGGTCAGTATGAGTTTTAGTAGTGAAGAGGATGATAATCAGATAGCTTCACAGCATTCCGGTCAACAACCTATACACCTTACACGGCATCCTCCACCACCCTGGTTTACTATGGAAGACATGTCTACTCAGGAACCCTCTCGTGACGTTTATTCTAGAGTTCAACAACTTCGGCAACTTCACGAATTCCAAACGATGGTGTGGTGCTTTTGGGCACCTCCCTCCGAGGGAGCCTAAAAGTACCGCATAAGCCCTTCGGTGAGGGTGGCCTGCCTTAGCAGATGCCCAAGCCGAACCCGGATATTATGATTTTTTTTATGGGTATTTAGATTGGTGGAGGAATTTGTCAATCGCGTCGTGTCCTTTTGGTAGGTTGTGCCTAGATTAATAAGTACTTAAGTGAATTATCTATTTTTTCTAACCTAATGCCTAATCTATCCTAATCTACGCGCAGACGCACCAGCCTTGGAATCAAGGCAATCTAACCCTAATGAATAAAATAACCTTACCTCTTACCTTGGCCACACCTAATTCCTTACTTCTTATAAATTAAATTCTTTAAACGGGGGGACCTTGATTAAGTCTCACCCTCTCAATCTTCCTTCTTAGTTTAAGGTTGATTACACAAAGTCTACATTACTAAGTTCATAAATTATGGCATCACCACCTACCTGTTTGGTGCACGCCTTAACTCGAACCCTTCAAGGCCCTGTGCGGGTCTCTTGAAGGTTGATTGATACCCTAAGCCTCCGATCTTTGCCGCCGGAGGGGTTGGGATCAATCCTTCGAGTTAAGTTCCCGGTTGGTTTTTTGCCCACGGGGGTTGTACAAATTACGTTGGTTATTAGTTAATTTGAAACGGTTTGACCACGAAAACTCAACTTGATGGGACCGGGGAATAGGGCAACCTGTGTGTTCAACCTGTTGCACAATCTTCAAGGGTTGGGGCCATCACCTCCAACCATTGGGGCCAACAACATGATAATGGATTTGTGGGCCATTAACCCCACCTTTCCATCAACAACATTCAGAGTGGTCGTGTCGGTGATTAACCCGACTTCACCACATACGGAACTTGCTAATAAATGAAGCTACTACCACAAAACATACCAAGGGGCCCCAAAAACAATGGAGTTGGGTACCCCCTTGGCGGTCAAGTGGTCAAACCACTTGACCTTACGAGATAGGTGAGTGGGTTAGAAATGCGTATCTTCGCCGCGCTCCCTCCAACCCTAAATGGAAAGCTAAGGTTAGTTAATTTACCTCAATTCTCCTCGGTTGATTTGGGCTCAATGTAGGCCGAGCCGCTACTTCTTTCCTTGCTCCACTTCGAGCGTCGACCTTGCCTCCCTTGTAACTAGTTTGATAGGAAGCGTACCCTAGTTAACAATAAAAATATAAAGTGTTTTTAGACCTAAGCATAATATATCTACTGAGTGCACTTAATTATCTTTCCAACGATCTAAAAATCACCTTAATCGGATAAGAAATGCAAAAGTTATGAGGGTTGGAAGTGCGAGGTCGATTCAACCGATCCTTCCAACCCACCTATCTAACTTCTAACTTCAAAAATTCATAGTAAATTCATTACGACTTGGATCTAGGCTTTCCTTATATCATTGGAAAGCTATTGAAAAGTTCTAACTAGGAAAATTATGACATCAACAAGTTAAGCCAATATGAATTCAGCAGACCCTCTGTAATACAGCAGTCAACCAAGAACTCTCAAACTATGTATCCCGTCTTCAAAAATTCATATCTAATTCAAATCATGCTCAAATCAAATGTTCTATATAACCATGGAAAGATATTGAAAAGATCTATCTGATAAAAATCTGCAATTAACAAGTTAAGCCAAAATGAATTCAGCAGACCCTCTGTATTGCAGCAGTCAACCAAGAATTCTCAAACTATGTATCCCGTCTTCAAAAATTCATATCTAATTCAAATCATGCTCAAATCAAACGTTCTAAGCAATTCTGGAAAGCTAAACAAAAGTTCTACTTGGAAACAATATAATTTTTTAGAATTAACATTCTGATTAGGCTGGCAGGTCTGATCTAGCAGCCGCTACCCACAGGACCACCAGGTTTTTTGCTGCATCTTTGAAAATCCATAACTAATTGTCATTTTGGCCAAATCACAAATGGGAAATGGCTATAGATAGCTATAGGAAATCTCTCTAAGAGAAAAATGATAAGTATTTTGTTCTAGCTTTTGAACTAAGCCTCCAGGGCATTGGCAGCTGAGGTCTATAATGCCTTCACTCGAAATTCTACAATCCAACCTACCTCTACAAAAGAAAGGAAGAATTTTGTTGGTGTGTTAATAAACACACATTCTTACTAGGAGAGAGAGAGTAGAGGAGTTTCTCAAGCCTTTCTCTTAGGCCATTGAGAATGGATGCTAAAGGATTTTTTCCTAACTATTTTGAAGTAGGGCTTCGCCCGCTAATCAAATTGAGAGGGAGTTTTGTCTAACTATCTTGAACTAGAGCTTCGCCCAAATTCTAAAGGGAAGAGGGGGTTTTTGCCTAACTATCTTGACGTAGAGCTTCGCCCACTAATCGGGAAATAGAGGGAGTTTTTAAGGTAGAAGGAGGGGGTTTTTAAACCCTTTCACAAAAGGGTTGGACCCCTCCGCCACCGGTTCCATTTTTCCGACCCCTCCCGAAATTTTGGCTCGGGGGTCTTCCCGGTCGAGGTTGCCACCCCGTCGCCGAGGTGGCTCCGACGGGAATATTCCACATTCGTTCTAATTTTTGGTAGCAAGTTGGCAAGGGGGCAAGTGGCCCCCTTGCTATTTTTCTCAAAGTCTTCGCGCTAATTTTTCCTCACGCCGAGCTCCTCCACTTGTCTTGCGTGACTCACACTAAATACTAAACTAACCCTTGCCTAGCTAGCTCTACTAATTTAGTCCCCTTAGCTAGTTGCTTTCACTAACTACGTTTTTCCCCACTAACTAGGTCTTGCCTAGATAGCTAATTTTCCTAACTTAGCTAATTTCTACCTCTAGTTAATTTCATTTTTACTAACTCTACCTAAAACTAGATTTTTCCCTTCACGGGTGAAGGTCCGAAGACTTCGGTAATTTCCTTCCCTTTTTTGAACTAAACGCTAAACGAACTAATTTTCCTCTTAATTCGCTATCAATTCTAACTTTTAATACTAAAAACCTAACTAAAGTGACCCCACGGAGTGGTGGACCACTTTGGTGGTTCACAGATGGCGCCGCCTACGACGGCCATTCCTACAGAGCAACGCCATGTAAGATTTTCTATTTTTCCAAATCTATGGGACGATGAATTTGGTTCTCACCATGCCCCCCCATATTGCACATACTGCAATCTTCCGGGTCATAGAGATATTGAGTGTTATTTTGTCAGATCCCTCCTAAATGATCATCATCTAGGTACCAAGTCGTTTCCTCACAACGACTCTTCAAAAATCCCTACTACAATTGTTCCAACTACCTCCATTATTCCAAACCCACCGATCATTCATTTTTCTAATCCTTATTATACACCCCCTGTGATCCCATACAGTTCCCCACATTCTCTCCCAGGTGGTCGATACGGTTTTCAAGGGGGGATGGATAGGTCGTCATACTATCCGAATGAGAGGTACATGGGAACCATAGCTTCTCACCAAAGGGGAGAATACAATGTCCAAGGGGACAATCCAGAAGTAGCACAAAAAACGGAAAAAGGGAAGAACACGTATGGTAAGGACACCGTGCCATCACAATCACAGGGATATGAATCGATGGGCGTAGAAGGAGTGAAACATTATCCAAACAGGGGACAAAACGAGGATCAGCGAAGTTTTCCAGGATTGGAGAGGAACATGGAACAACAATATACAAGAAACAAAACGGTAGCAGACACATGAGGCGGTAGAAGAGGACCACCAGAAGGAGGATCGGATGATGATCAAAAGGATATGGGAAGAAGAGGAGCCCAACGGAAGGAGAAGGGGACTTCGCGAGATCGAGAGGACGAATTCAGACGAAGCCAAGGAAGACCACCTGCTGGACCACCGGGAGGAGAACCACCGGACAGAGGACCGGGAGGTGATGACGGGGAAGAAGATGACGACAACAAGAATGACACACCACCTTGGATGCGAACCGGTTACTTTCCACCATGGTACACCACAATGCCGCCACCTGTTCCGGTAACACCTACGCCCTTACCATCTCGTAAATCATTGCCATATCCACTGTATCAGTCGGGTGCAGATCCAGACGCTCATATTAGAGTGTTTAGGAAAGCTATCAAAGCGAATCGTGAAACAGAGGATGAAGAGATGATAAATCTGTTCTGTTATACATTGAGAGACAAAGAGTCAGAATGGGGAGAGAATTTTTTGAACAATTACCCAGATAGTAATTTCAAATTATTGACAAAAGCGTTTTGTAAACGCTATAGGAAAGTGCAAACAGATGAACAAGTCTATATGACTCTCCGAAACATTAAACAAGGGGAGACAGAAACGGTAGAGTCTTATTTTGAAAGGTTAGTCAAATTGGCAAACTGTTTGCAAGACCCGCCACAGGACGCATTCCTAACTACCTTTTTCAGAACGGGTTTGAAATCATACTTACGGTTATTTACAGCTAGGGAAAAGGGCTCGTTAGTAACCTTGAAAGAAGCGGCAGTATTATGCGAAGAAAATACTGCAGATTCGGATGGGCATAAAATCATTAGTGCCTTCCAACCGGAGGAGAAGAGAAAACAAATCTTAAAACCCAATGAGGAGGTGTGTGCTTGCTGCAAACGGAAGGGACACACCATGGAAAAATGTTTTTTCAATCCAGAGAATCCGTTAAATAGACTAAAGGAAAAAACCACGGTAGCGGTTAATGAGGTAGCGGCACAGTATAATCGAGGGATACCGGCAAGACCTCCCTTTAGGCAGAACGACAGGCCTTTACCTTGCTACATTTGTGGTAGGACAGAACATAAGTGTGAGGCCAAACCCCCCACCCTTAAGCGTCCGTAGTCCGAGTAGTGGGTTTGGGCTCACATTCCTCCGCGGTATTGGATTTGGACTTGGATGAGTCCATAGTGCAAGGTTCACCCTTCAAGTGGTCTTGGATTTAATTGGTGTCTCCATACCGTACATAAGCCTTTAAGTATTAAGAAATACTTATGTGACTCATGTCAATCTCTCCCTCGCACCTTTGGTCTTTGCTTCCTTTGTCTTGCCATCGCGAGAGTGCTCCACATTCTCCATTAATTTGTGCACGTGGTTTCTTTTTAAAGAGAGGATGCAAGTGTTAAAAAACACTATTCTCTATAGTCAATCTCAAATACATTTACTTGTGAAAGCCACACATAACACTAACTAGCATAATGTAACTAACTACTTGTCTATGAGCTAATTAAGTAGGCTATCTACTAAGCTCCTTCATGAACCCATCTCTTTACTTTCTAATTACATAAACCTAGCTCCTTCATAAACCCAACTCCTTCATGAACCCAACTCCTTAGCTTCTAACTAAATAAACCCAGCTCCTTCGTAAACCCAGCTTCTTAGCTTCTAACTAAACAAACCCAGCTCCTTTATAAACCCAGCTCCTTCATAAACCCAGCTCCTTCATGAACCCAGCTCCTTAGCTTCTAACTAAACAAACCCAGGTCCTTCATAAACCCAGCTCTTTACTTTCTAACTAAACAAACCCAGCTCCTTCATAAACCCAGCTCCTTCATGAACCCACAACTTTGTAGTTGTAATCCCCAACTACCTCACTAATTATTCAAGCCCTTAACTAATCTTCCTACCTAATTTTCCTAATTCTACTAACAACCCCTTTCTAATCACACAATTCTTCTCTAATCCTAAAATCCTAAAATCCTAGAGAGGAGAGGGGGAGAGAGAATTTCCTAACTTCACTAAGACTAACTAATCCACACAAGTATATTTTGCACTCATCACAACCTCAAGTGCTCAACTCTTAAACATGGAACTTGCAACCACGTGTATTCAAAACATGAACTTTAAGTACCACAAATTGGAATCATGAATTAACTTTAAAATCCTTCACGTCAACACTAATTCTACCAAGAGGTCAAGCCCTCTTCAAGGCTAACAAGCCTTGGCTCTCAAACTAAAAACTAAGCACACACATGTGCTCCAATATGGCTTCCCACACCCACACTTATAACTCGTGGGGTGCCTTGGAGCACAAAGGAAAGAGAGGATGAGTGAGGGAAGAATGAGGGATTATATAGTAAGCTTGAGGGGGTGAGCACCCTCAAGGCTCACGATAAGCCCTTGAGATTTCCTCCTACTTAGTAGGCGCCAATCCTATCTTCTAAGCCTTCCTCCCTCAAATGATCAACAAGGATCCTAATTCGAACATTTAACTAGCCTTGGCTTTCTACCTACCACACTTTACCAAACTTGGGATGCTTCAACCCAAACTTAGCCTCCTTCGCTTTCCGCCGCCATAACTTTCTCCCCTTACTTTCCCAAATCGTTGCTCACCACTTAATTCAAACCACGATGCTTAACTCGTGATTTGATTGGTGCTTTGAGAATTTGCTTATCCTCCACCTTGCATTCTTCCTTGGACCTTCCCCATTAAGTGGCCATGATGAGGTGGTCCACTTGTGCGCTCCATGTGATCCTCCATTCATCCCAATTCGAATGCACTTGCCTCTTGAGTCACTTTGGTTGTCTCCATCCATTTGTACTAGCCTACTCACTAACTACTCAATCCAAGTTCTCCTTACCTATCCTCATTCACTCAAATCCTTCCGAAGGTAAAAACACAATAACAACTCACATCCTAGCCTCTTACAACATGGTACTTCTAAGACTAACATTTCACTCTTTTTATATTTTTGTGAAGTAACATGCTACTTCAAAGTGCATCAACTAACGTTTCAAGGGTCTAAGACTAAATGTGGGCACCCTTTTGGGCTCACATAATTGGCGACCATCGGGGGATGAATCCAAACATCTCTTGCTCCAAGGGTAAGTTGCCTAGTCAAGCTCGGTACTCCTTACATCTACTTCCCGATGTACGGGTAGGAAAGAGCTCACCATTCAACGTTTCCAATTGAATTGAATTATTAGGAAAGACCTCATAGACAAGGTAAGGTCCTAACCATATTGCATCGAATTTCGCCGGAAATTTAAGCTTTCGTGCGTCTTGAATCATGACCATCATTCCCGGTGTTAGGGCCCTTCTCTTATGTCGTTTGTCGAAAGTAATCTTTCTCCTTCTTTGGATTGCCTCAATATGTTGAGCCGCCATTCTCCTCCCTTCGTCAAGTGCTTCCAAATCGGTTAGTCGATTTCGTAAGGATTGACTTTCGGTAAGTCTCGTACTCACGGCCACCCTAAGTGACTCGACTTCATATTCGATTGGTAGTGTCGCTTCAAGACCATAGACTAAGGAAAATGGTGTAGCACGCGTAGTTACCTTATAGGTTGTACGGTATGCCCAAAGTGCCGCCGTTAGTTTCGTATCCCAATCCCGCTTCGAGTCTATAACCGTCTTGCGTAGTATACTCACCAAAATTCCGTTAACCCTTTCCGTTTGTCCATTGGTTTGTGGGTGGTAGGGAGTAGTCTTCCGGTGATCAATTTTAAATTTCTCTGTCATCTCTCGAATCAAGTCATTCAAAAAGTGAGTACCCCGATCGCTTACTAGGATCTTCGGCACCCCGAACCGCGAAATTATGTTTTCGTACATAAATGTTGCCGCGTGTTCCGCCGTGTCGGTCTTCACCGCTTTGGTTTCCGCCCACTTGGTGAGGTACTCGGTTGCCACCACAATATATTTCATTCCTTTTGAAGATTGGGAATGGACCTCACCCACATAGTCGATGCCCCATTTTTCGAAAGGAATTAAGGGTAATGATACATGTAAAGGCATCTCCATTCTAAGGTCGTTTCGGGCATACCGTTGGCAAGCGTCGCATTTCCTTACATAGTCATGGGCGTCCTTAAATAGTGTAGGCCAAAAGTAGCCCGCTCTAAGTATTTTTTGCCCGGTGAGTTGACCCGAGAAGTGACCGCTGCAAGCGCTATCGTGGCAAGCGATTAAAATCGCTTCAACCTCCGTTTTTGACACGCATCGTCGTAAAATACCATCGGACCCCCTTCTAAACAACCTATGGCCCACTACAACAAATTGCCTACTATTTACCCTCACCTTCCTTCTCTCTTCTTTTGTCCACTCTTTGGGCAACTTGTGGGTTGTTAGAAATTCCACTATGCCCGCATACCACTCCGGTGTAGAAGTGACCACAAAGAGGCTATCATCTACTAACATGTCATTTACCGGATTTTTTCCTATCTCCTCCGACAACCTAGACAAGTGGTCCGCTTGTAAATGCATACGACCCGGTTTATATTCCACCGTGTAGTCGAATTCTTCTAATAACAAAACCCACCTAGCTAACCTACCACTTAACTCCGCCTTGTTAACTAGATACTTGATAGCCATGTGGTCAACAAAAAATACAACCGGGTTGCACATGAGGTAATGCCTAAACTTTTTAACGGAAAACACCATGGCTAGGCACTCCCTCTCCGTTGTAGAGTAGTTTCTTTCGGCGGGGGTCAATTGCTTACTCGCATAAGCTATAGGTTGATCCTTCTCTTTTTCTCCCGTTGCTTGACAAAGCGCACTCCCTATTGCCACATTACTAGCATCACAATAGACGTGAAAAGGTTTACCCCAATTGGGTGGTATCAACACCGGATAGGTGCTCAACCTATCCCGCAATTCCTCAAAGGCTTTTTGACAAGCATCCGTCCACTCGAATTTGACATCCTTTTTGAGCAAATGGGTAATGGGCACCGCTATCTTTGAAAAATTAGGAATAAGTTCCCGGTACCATCCCACATGTCCTAACAACTTAGAGATCCCCTTGGAATTGGTTGGAGTTGCCAAGTCGCTTATGGCCGCAATCTTATCCGGATCGGGTTCTCTACCTTTCTCACTAACAACATAACCCAACAACACTCCCTTATTCACTCCCAAAAATGTCTTATCCGGGTTCAATGCTAACCTCATCTTCCTACACCTAACCAATGCCTCCCTAACACAATGTAGGTGATCGTCCACATTACTTTGTGTGCTAAAATCGTCCACAAAGACGGTCATGGATTTGAACAACAAGTCGGTGAAGATATACATTACTAATCGTTGGAAAGTAGCCGGGGCATTACATAACCCAAATGGCATCACTACCCACACAAAAGTACCCCAAGGTGTAGTAAAAGCCGTTTTATGGATATCTTGGAGGGCTATGGAAATTTGATTATAACCCGCATACCCATCCATAAAGGTATATCGCGAATGACCTCCAACCTCCTCAAGCAACAAGGTGATAAAAGGTAAAGGGAAGTGATCCTTTTGTGTGCACGAATTCAATTTCCTATAGTCGACACAAACCCTTAATTTCCCATTTTTTTTCTTTACTAAGACCATAGGAGAAACCCAATCCGTGATTTCCACCGGCTTGATAAACCCGGCCTTCAATAACCTTTCCAATTCCGCTTTCACCAACAATTGCAATTGAGGATTCATCCTCCTCTCCTTTTGTCTAATTGGCCTCGCCCCCGGAATTAAAGGAATCCGGTGCTCTACCATTTCCCTAGGAATTCCCTTAAGCTCATCGTAGGACCATGCAAAAGTATCACTAAACTCATCCACCAAATTGCTATACTCCCTAACCTCTTTCTCCCCCAATTTGGAACCCATCTTCATTTGTCGGGTTTTTCCATTCTTTAATTTCACATCCACGTACCGCCAATCCGCTTCCGACACATGTGCTTGTTCCTCTTTGTTCCGATACCAATCGGAAGGCACATTGGGGTAATCTTTCACATCTTGACCTACAACTATCCCCGTAGACGTGGTCTTGAAATGTAAAGGCTCCTCCAATTTCGATGACTCAATAATCACATCCTCCTCTTGAGTCCCATCTACATGAATTAAACTAACCTCACCCTCTTCCACGTCATCTACCCAAGGTGTTAACCCACCGCTAACCCACTCTTCCTCGGTGAGCACCTCACATGGCTCCAACAATGAGCCCTCTCCTAAACTAACACTAGGAAATTCACTCCCTAAGCCTACTTGGTGAAATGTAACCATTACATCAACCTCGGACTCGGGGTACTCCCTTAGCCATTGGGCATAATCCCCATTATCCCCATAATTGTAAAAATTAGGACCTAGACTTCCCGAGCCCGAATCTATAACAACCCTTTGACCTTCGGGATGGACGACTCCCACCAATGCCTTGCCAATCTCATTCTCGTTTAAGTCATCAATTTCCTTCTCCAATGGCAAATACATCTCCTTCTTCATCCATCCTTCTAATGAACCAATGGACACTATGACCCTATTACCCTCCGGACCATAAGTGATGGATGGTTTAGGTCCACCCCAATTGACCATAGCATTAGCCATCCGCAACCAAGGCCTACCTAGCAAAATGGGGAAGGTGTCCTTGTTGGAGTGCATTTTAATGACATGGAAGGTGACCAAGTACTCCTCGCCTCCCGTAGTCATTCTACAATCCTTGATCATCCCCAAAGGCGTAGTCGAACTTTGATTTGCCATATTTATGACCAAAGGTGAAGGCCCCGTGAGTCCAAGTCCCAATTTTTTCATAGTATCCTCCGGTAGTATATTTAGACTACTCCCTCCGTCGACTAGCACATTAGGAACCACCTTATCTACTATAACAACTTCTATTTCTATAGCTTTCACGTCTCTTCCACCTTGTGATTGGATCCTAGCGGCTATTTTAGCTTTCACCTTCCTCATCCTCTTGTGTACCGGCATTCCCTCCTTTAATGTTTTCCTTGCCGTGGGTGAAATTTCCAATAGTTGGCCGAAAGTAATATCCGCCTTGAGTGTACTAAGGTCCGCCCACAAGTCGTACCCGGTAGATCTTTCCACCTTAGAATTACCCACTACGTCGAATTCGTCTACGGGAACCCCCGGTCCTTCCCATTCACCCACATCGCTATTATCCAAGTCATGTACCGCATTAGTCCTCTCCCTATCTTGTAAAATTATATTTTCCCTCTCCACATCCTTAGTAGCTCTTCTAGCTACCCTATCCAACTCGGAGAGATTAATCTCTTCATCCGAAGAGTAATTTCCTTGCTCTCCTATTCCTACCTCCAACGGGGCATCCCCTCTCCTAGCCCTAGTAGTTACCGCTAGTGCAGGTGCTTCTTCAACCACATCCTTACCCTTCACTAACTCATATGTAATAGCATTGGTGTGAGGAGGCCATTGACTTTGCTCCTCTCCAATTCTCGTTGGGAGAGGAAGCATGTCATCACATGTGGCCTCCAACACTCCATCCATGAACCTAACATCTTGGGAGTTAGATGGTCCCGGATCCGTTGGAGGCGCTTGTCTCCCGTTACTACCATTAGGTGGAACTCCTTGTCTATTTTGTATTGGAATGTAACCGGTTGTAGTTTGCAAGCCCGCCGGTGGATGAAAAGTTTGCCTAGCATTACTATGGTCATAGTATAAGTTAGGTGGCCTAAGTTCATTGGCCGGTACTCCTTGTGGCCTAGCACCTCGCATATTATCCCTTGCTTGTTGTTGTGGATTAGCCACCGGGTAAGGGACATTAATTATTTTGTCCGGTTGGCGACACGTATCCGAGGGATGACTTCCTCCACAATTGCTACAATTAAACTCTTGACCTTCGGACCAACATTGTCCTTGAGCGTGCCACCTTCCACAAAAGGGATGAAATTCCTTCTTCTCTAAATTTTGGCCACCTTGCCCTCTAGGTTGTGGTCCTCTATTGCTTCCATTTCCATAGTGAGGTGGCGCTTGACCTCGTTGATTTTGTTGAGGTGGGTTACCGTTTCCTCTTTGGTCACGGTTTTGTCCACTTCTACAAAATTGACGCGTGTGGCCCGGTTGGCCACATTGGACACACCATAATCCGGAAGAATGCCTACCCGACTCAACCGGGGGTGGAGGCCCCGGTTGTTGACTCCGGATCATTAATGACATTTGATCCGTGAGGCTTTGCATTTGTTTTATCATAGCCTCTTGGAATCCTAGTTGGCTAGCACCTAGTCTTCTCTCAACCTCCTCCAAGTGTGGATCCGTTCTAGGGGCCGGAAGTGCCAAAAGAGGTGCCGGTTCCCTAACCGCTAAAGGTCGGGGGCCGGTGTCCACAATGGCATATGGAATTTGGTTCTCATACTTAGCGGGTTCTACCGCTACCACCCTAGGGCGTATGGGGATGAATTGTGGGATCAATTCATCCTCCCTTCTCCATAGCCTTTCGTGATCTTTATCCAAGTTTTCAATATCTCTAGCCGCACGCTTGGCATCCGCCAAGGTCAAGGGATTCCTTTCTAGAACACCCCTAATAGTTCCGGACTTAAAAAACCCTTGAATGAAAAATTGCTTTAGCGTGTCGTCGTTGAGCATGGTACCCACAAATCTAGTGCACACTAAATCAAACCTCCTAATGTAAGCCGAAATTTCTTCCTCCCTTCCTTGCTTCAATGACGACAATGCCCTTAATGCGGTACTTTGACCCACTTCCGGCCTAAATTCGTTAAGAAACTCCCTTTGTAATTGTTCCCATCCCCTAAAATGTCCCTCGGCATGATCCCGATACCATTCATAGGCTTCCCCCTCTAGAGTGGTAGGAAACCACACTAACCAATAACCCGGGTCGGTTATGAGGAAGCTAGCCAACCGTTCGATATACCGTTCCATGTGCCGAGAGGGGTCCTCATCCTTGGTCCCATAAAATTTAGGGAGATGAGATGGAATATCCATCGCCGCTAAATTTTGTGGAACCACAATTGGTAGGCCTCTTGGCCTAACCAATGGGTCTATTGGAGGTATAGGAGGTATGGGCGGAATTGGGGGTATGGGTGGTGGATCCATCCCCCGTTCCTCGGCCATGGTGACCGGTGAACTATTCAACAATCCCCTATCAACTTCTACCGGGAATTCTTCTCTAAGTGTGTAATTTTCCGAAGAAGTTTCACCACTCAATTTGGAGGGAGTGATCTCCTCTTCAAGTTGAGCTCCAAGTTCTAAGGTGTCTAGAATTGACCTAGTCCTAGGTTCGACGTTCAAACAACTCTCTATTCTAACATTATCTTGTTCTAATCTATCACTGATTTTAGAGGACCGCCTCTTTCGAGTAGATTTCTCTAGTCCTACTATCAAACTTGGTTTTTGTGAGCGAGTCCTACCTTGCATTCCATAAGAATCGATCGACCCTCACTTGACCACACATAATCCTAGCAATTCCCCTCTTAATATTTTCACTTGTCTTGGTGTGGTTATAATTTTTTTAGGAGGTGAGGAAAAGAACCTGCAAGCCCACTTAGGTGAAAGAATCCCAATAGGGGATAGGCATGTTCATGTTAATTTTTTGGTTAAGTCGGAGCATCACCTCCGCACCTTCCCGCAAATTAACACTCACCACAATACCGATTGTGAGGGGGTGACCTTCCGAGTAGATTATGTTAAAAGTCGAGGCTTCACCCTTCAACTTCTCACACCATCCACAATTCGGGAATTACCCTCTACAACGGATAACAACAATCACGAGTACAAAAGGCATTCCTTAATTAGTTAATGAGTTCACTTTGAAGAAATAAACATACCTTGAGCAATCGCATCCCCCTGTGAGTTAGCACTCCCCTCAATCGTGACTCAATGTAACAACACCATAAACTTTGTGAAATATTAATTTAATCTAGAGCATGAAATGACAACTCCCAAAACTTCGAGACTCACCCCGAGGTGAGTGTCAAAGTTCAATGTCCTAAGGTGAATTTACCCTCTAATGTTTTAATGAGCTACTCGGTTATAGGTTCCTTTTAAGTTCTTAGCAAATCCCCAAAAAGGTTGAGGACGTACCTTCGCCGCGCTCCTTCCTCAAAAATGAATTTGCGTAATTGACAATGCAATTCATTCCAAGGAATAGTTGAAATACAATGAATTCAAATGTAACCCAAAGAGAGAATACTTACCAAGTTTCGGGTGCTCCTTCCCTTCTCTCAAGTTTGTGTCTCCAATTTTTCCTAGTTGCCTCCAAGTCTCCTAGTCGCCTCCAAGTCTTGTAACTACCTTCCGCTTCGCTCCCGGCGGACGCACCAATTATGTGAGGCCAAACCCCCCACCCTTAAGCGTCCGTAGTCCGAGTAGTGGGTTTGGGCTCACATTCCTCCGCGGTATTGGATTTGGACTTGGATGAGTCCATAGTGCAAGGTTCACCCTTCAAGTGGTCTTGGATTTAATTGGTGTCTCCATACCGTACATAAGCCTTTAAGTATTAAGAAATACTTATGTGACTCATGTCAATCTCTCCCTCGCACCTTTGGTCTTTGCTTCCTTTGTCTTGCCATCGCGAGAGTGCTCCACATTCTCCATTAATTTGTGCACGTGGTTTCTTTTTAAAGAGAGGATGCAAGTGTTAAAAAACACTATTCTCTATAGTCAATCTCAAATACATTTACTTGTGAAAGCCACACATAACACTAACTAGCATAATGTAACTAACTACTTGTCTATGAGCTAATTAAGTAGGCTATCTACTAAGCTCCTTCATGAACCCATCTCTTTACTTTCTAATTACATAAACCTAGCTCCTTCATAAACCCAACTCCTTCATGAACCCAACTCCTTAGCTTCTAACTAAATAAACCCAGCTCCTTCGTAAACCCAGCTTCTTAGCTTCTAACTAAACAAACCCAGCTCCTTTATAAACCCAGCTCCTTCATAAACCCAGCTCCTTCATGAACCCAGCTCCTTAGCTTCTAACTAAACAAACCCAGGTCCTTCATAAACCCAGCTCTTTACTTTCTAACTAAACAAACCCAGCTCCTTCATAAACCCAGCTCCTTCATGAACCCACAACTTTGTAGTTGTAATCCCCAACTACCTCACTAATTATTCAAGCCCTTAACTAATCTTCCTACCTAATTTTCCTAATTCTACTAACAACCCCTTTCTAATCACACAATTCTTCTCTAATCCTAAAATCCTAAAATCCTAGAGAGGAGAGGGGGAGAGAGAATTTCCTAACTTCACTAAGACTAACTAATCCACACAAGTATATTTTGCACTCATCACAACCTCAAGTGCTCAACTCTTAAACATGGAACTTGCAACCACGTGTATTCAAAACATGAACTTTAAGTACCACAAATTGGAATCATGAATTAACTTTAAAATCCTTCACGTCAACACTAATTCTACCAAGAGGTCAAGCCCTCTTCAAGGCTAACAAGCCTTGGCTCTCAAACTAAAAACTAAGCACACACATGTGCTCCAATATGGCTTCCCACACCCACACTTATAACTCGTGGGGTGCCTTGGAGCACAAAGGAAAGAGAGGATGAGTGAGGGAAGAATGAGGGATTATATAGTAAGCTTGAGGGGGTGAGCACCCTCAAGGCTCACGATAAGCCCTTGAGATTTCCTCCTACTTAGTAGGCGCCAATCCTATCTTCTAAGCCTTCCTCCCTCAAATGATCAACAAGGATCCTAATTCGAACATTTAACTAGCCTTGGCTTTCTACCTACCACACTTTACCAAACTTGGGATGCTTCAACCCAAACTTAGCCTCCTTCGCTTTCCGCCGCCATAACTTTCTCCCCTTACTTTCCCAAATCGTTGCTCACCACTTAATTCAAACCACGATGCTTAACTCGTGATTTGATTGGTGCTTTGAGAATTTGCTTATCCTCCACCTTGCATTCTTCCTTGGACCTTCCCCATTAAGTGGCCATGATGAGGTGGTCCACTTGTGCGCTCCATGTGATCCTCCATTCATCCCAATTCGAATGCACTTGCCTCTTGAGTCACTTTGGTTGTCTCCATCCATTTGTACTAGCCTACTCACTAACTACTCAATCCAAGTTCTCCTTACCTATCCTCATTCACTCAAATCCTTCCGAAGGTAAAAACACAATAACAACTCACATCCTAGCCTCTTACAACATGGTACTTCTAAGACTAACATTTCACTCTTTTTATATTTTTGTGAAGTAACATGCTACTTCAAAGTGCATCAACTAACGTTTCAAGGGTCTAAGACTAAATGTGGGCACCCTTTTGGGCTCACAATAAGGCGTATTTTTGCCCTTACAAGGACGAGGCTCAGGCCATGTTCAGAAATAGGCAAACCCAACCACCGCAGCAGGAACCTAGGAATCCGCCTAGAGTGGAAGAGGCAAATGTCAACATGGTTCTAGCGGTAACCACTCGAAGCAAAGTGAACGAGGAGGTAGCATTCAAGGAGAAGGAACCCTTGAAGACAAAATCCCTGGAAGATTGGAAAAAGGAAGAGCAATTGAAGAATGATTTCATTCAAACCATTCATCAACTTCAGGACACACCAGTAGTCAGCCAATCCACGGAATGGATAGGGCTTCCTAAGATGGAATCACCCAAGGTAATCTTACAAGCCCCGTCTACTGAACTGAAGGAGGTATTGATGGATTTGGGATCCCAGGTCTTGGATAGTAAGTATACGCTGACATTGAAGCAATTGATGCAATTAGCTCCCGCACTGCGTGAATACTTAACAGCCCAGGTACGTCACGTCAACAAAATGCAGACCGACTTCCTGAAAGTATTGTAGCTGCGGTAGCCATTGATCATCAAATGGCAGTCATACCGGTTCAAGTCGGGAGAAACACTGTGGAGGATGTTCTTCTGGATGGAGGATCAGGTGTGAACATTATCACGGAGGATTTACGAAAACGGTTGGGATTACCAGCCCCAAAACCTGCACCTTACAATTTAAGAATGGCAGATCAAACTACCACTAAACCGGTAGGGTTGATCAGAGATGTTCGCATAGGTATCCATGGCATACCTTACACGGTGACATTTACCGTCATGAATAGTAGTGTGGTGGATGATTCCTATTCAATGTTGTTAGGAAGGCCATGGCTACGGAATGCTAAGGTTTTCCATGATTGGGGTAACAACATGGTGACCATTGAAGGGAATGGCACTACTCGGGTGATCCCAGTAACCAAGAAATTAGGACTTAATACCAGGAGACCGGAGGTGCTCATTTGCTATGACTTCCAGGAAGGGGTGACGGACGAGGAAGAAGATACCCTGTTTGAAACCGAACCTCAATTGTTTTCGATTGGCACTGTTACTCTACCCTGCTTACTGGATCAGGAATCATCGAAAAACTACCCAAGCCATTTTTCACAGCCAATCCTTGGGGACATTGATGTGGATGATACACCAGCACACGAAAGGGTTAAAAACCTGAAGATTGCAGGCTGGACGTTACCGGAAACAGAGCAGATTCGGCAAATCAACTTGGGAACAGAAGAAGAGCCCAAGTGTGTCAAATTGAATGCAGCTCTGGAACCAAGGTACGCAAAAGAGGCTGAGGAATTATTAAGAGAATTCAAGGACGTTTTTGCATGGTCTTATCAGGAACTCAAGGGCATTCCATCTTACATTGCAGAACATCGGATCGAGTTGGATACCTCGATGCCACCAGCTCATCAAACACGCTACAGAATGAACCCCAATTATGCAGCCATAGTCAAACAGGACATTGACAAACTATTGGCAGCAGGATTCATTGAGCCAATAAAGGAAGCCACGTGGTTGTCCTCCATTGTGGTAGTTCCAAAGAAGAATGGGAAACTACGAATATGTGTTGATTTCCGGAAATTGAAAGCCGCGACTAAGAAGGATCCTTATCCTCTTCCGTTTACCGATGAAGTCTTGGACTAGGTAGCTGGACATGATGCAATTTCCATTTGCGATGGATACTCAGGATACTACCAGATCAAAATCAGGAAGCAAGATCGTCGCCATACAGCGTTCATAACCGAATGGGGAGCCTTTTCGTGGATCAATATGCCATTTGGCTTAACTGGAGCACCATCAACATACCAACGCGCTGTGGACACCGTCTTCAAATAATTTCTCAACAAATTCATGAAAATCTTCTTAGACGACTTCAGCATCTACAACGACATGGATTCCCATTTGGAGAAACTGAGGCAATGTTTCGTAGCATGCCGACAGTCAGGTATCAGCCTCAATCCGGAGAAAAGTTTATTTTTTGTATTCTCTGGTATTGTATTGGGATACATCGTCTCGAAGGAAGGAAAAATGTCCGATCCAAGAAAGGTGGAAGCATTAGTATCGATGCCAGCACCTAAAAACCCTCATGATATTCAAGTTTTTAACGGAATTGCTCAATTCTACCGTTGCTTCATCAAGAACTTCGCGTTCATCATGGCTCCAATTACCAAGCTGATGCGGCAGGCCGAAGAGTTCAAGTGGACCGAAGAATGTCAGACGGCTTTCGATCACATCAAATCCCGGTATGTCAATGCCCCAATACTAATAGTACCGCATTGGGAATTAGAGTTCCACGTTCATACGGATGCTTCTAATTTAGCAGTAGGAGCTATGCTAGCACAAAATGTTAGTGGAAAATGTGATCAGCCCATAGCTTACGCCTCTAGACTGTTGAATAAGGCAGAACGAAACTACACAACTATCGAGAGGGAAGCTTTAGCTATGGTTTATGCGTTGCATAAATTTCGCCATTACCTACTGGCAAACAAGTTTGTATTTTATGTAGACCACATGGCCTTGGTACACCTTGTCAACAAACCACAGGTCTCCGGACGAATTGCTAGATGGTTACTTTTCTTTCTAGAGTACGACTTTACGGTTGTATACAAACCCGGTAGAACCCACACGGTAGCTGACGGTTTAACACGCTTAGCAAAGTCTGAACCTCCAATAGGCGTTCCGGATCAACCTACGGATGCCACACTTTTCACGATATCCGTTCCGTGGGACACAGATCTCAGAACGTACTTAGCTACCGGAGAGTACCCACCTCATTTATCAGAAGAGCAAAAGCGTCGATTAACACTTCAAAGTTTCCGTTTCTTTCTGAAGGACGGGGTTTTGTTCAAACAAGGGCAAGATCTGATACCAAGGTGAGTTCTTGATCCAAGGGAAGCTAGAGCGGTACTGGAACTGCTACACAAGGGGGTAGGTGGCGGACATTTGGCATCCCACATCTCGATACGAAAAAATTTGGATGCCGGCTACTGGTGGCCTACCTTACACAAAGATACTATTGAGTACTGCCGTAGCTGTGACGAATGTCAAAAAACGGGAGGCCTGAATACTCGATCGATGGCCCAGTTAATTACGAACTTGCCAGTGGAACCATTCATGAAATGGGGTTTGGATTTTGTGGGACCAATTAAATCGGTAGGCAGATATACAGGCAATAAATATATCCTGGTAGCAACAGATTACGCGACCAAGTGGGTTGAGGCCAAGGCATTACGAACAAACACGGCGGTGGTCACCGCCCGCTTCATATACGAAAACATTCTGACCCGTTTCGGTTGTCCTCTGTATCTGGTAAGTGATCAAGGGACTCATTTCATCAACGAGGCAATTCATTATCTCACGGACCATTACCTGATAAAACACCGTACATCCACAACTTACTATCCTCAAGGTAATGGCCAAGCAGAATCTTCCAACAAGTTTATTGGCACATTGCTCACTAAACTTATTAGTGACATTCGCAACGACTGGGACGAACACTTGTCCACGGTATTGTTTGCATACCGAACTTCTTTCAAGGTAGCTACCGGTTTCTCCCCCTTCCAGCTGGTCTATGGGATGACTCCGTTAATGCCTACCGAGTACATTCTGCCTACAGTGGACAGGAATCGGGAGGAACAACCAGTACGAATCATACAAGCAAGGCACCGACAATTGGAACTGCTGGACGAATCAAGAGAACAAGCTCGACAAACTCAGACTCATCGACAGTGGGAGCGAGCACTTTGGAGTCAGGATCACTACCGGCCTAAACAATTTCAACTCGGAGATAGAGTCCTGTGGTTCCCCAAAGGCGCAAAGGACCATCCTGGTAAGTTTAAACAACGATGGCATGGTCCATTTCGTGTGCAGTATGTCTTACCAAATAACACTGTACTGCTGGTGAATGAAGAGACTTTTGACCCTAAACCGGTGCTGGTAAACATTAACAAACTGAAACCCTATAGGGTCTTGGAGACATCATCCAACGGAGTGGATGAGCAGTACCCGGTAGACAAAGGAGGTACCGGTAATCTAAGTGAAACCAGTAGCAAAACCAGTAGCAAAGTTAACCTCGACCCGGTTACCCGGGACCTAGAAAGAGGTAGTAGGGGTAGCAATGGTAATAATGACGACACCATTACCCTAGACCTAGCAAGAGGTAGTGGGGGTAACAATCATAACAAAGACGGCTTCCCAGACGTGGCCAGCATGGGTGATAGGCAAGAAAAAATAGATAATATACACGTCAGAAGCTTAAAAAACTTTTGCCGTCATAATAGCACGGAATATGAAGAGGCAACCCACAACGGCGGCGGAACTAATTCTGAAGCGACGTCAGTTAGTTGTCTCATTATCACGACAGTTATGACGAGATATGAGGGGGAAAGACCCCCAGACGATCTATTTAAACCGTTCATTTTTGCAAGCACACAACGCAAGAAGTGTAAGGAAAGGGCGAAGTGCTGCAAAAATTTCAAACGCCATTCAAACCTTCAGATTTTAGCAACAGAAGCAGCAAGAAAAATGGCAGGAGAGGATGAGAGAATTATAGTCAGCGGAAGTGAGCAGAGCGGAGAGGAAGTAGTGTTGGATAGGCGGTTGAGAAGGCCGCAGAGGCAAACCAACACACCGCCGCAACCGCTACAGATGATAAGGCCAGCAACGCCGAAGAACTACGTTATTCCGGAGGAGTTCGAGATAAGGATGATGCGGAAGTTTCATCAGTGGACAGCGATGGCAGAGGAGGATGAGTGGGCCAAGAAGGTAGGATTAGATGGGTTCAAGCATATCAGGTGGGAAAACCTGAGGAGGGATTTGGTTATAGATTTTATTAAAGGATTAGACTTATCGTTCGATAAGAAATCCATTACGTCAATAGTGAAGGGGAAGATAATCACGATCAACCAGGAGTTGATAGTAGAATTTTTGGGATTACCGCACAATTTTAGCAGCACGCAGATTCCAGGGTTTGCAGCAGATGAATGGGACGAACAGGTATCGCACATTTCGGGAGCAAACTCACTGACCAGGGAGGGATGGTCAGTTATCAAGTTCGCGGGACCTTACATTCCGAGGATCTACGCTATTTTACAGGCGATAGTATTCAAGAAGAAGCTCACATATGCAGCTCATAATTTAGTGAAGTGCGTATGTTTAGCAGAAGGGATGGGTAGGGAATTCAATTGGGCGGCGATTCTCTACCGGAATTTAGTGAAGGAATTAGAAAGGTTGTGCACACCGGTAAGAGTTAAGACCGGAGCGGAAACATGACAACCCGTGTTGGTGGCCGCCCAAGTGATTGATGTGCTCCTGCGGAAATGGTTTCCGGTTACCATTTCAACACCACCCTTGTCAATCAGTGGACCAGGGCAAAGTTCGAGAGCCATCCAGGCCACGGAAGGACCGGCAGACGATGATGAAGAAACGGAGGAGGAATCGGAAGGTGAGAAGCAAAGAAGGAGAGAAGCTGCCAGGATAGCATTACGGGGGAAGAGGAAGACAACCGAAGGCAAGAGTTCGAGGGGACAGAGGAAGAAGAAGAAAGCAAGCCCCGCTCCCATCGCGCAGATGCCACCCTCAACCACTCCGGTGAAGGAAAGCCCGGGGAAGGGGAAGCAGATGGTGGTTCACAAGACACCACCTTCGGGGACGAGGAAACCGCTATTCGAATCACCGGGATCGAATAGAGCAGCATTCCATTTGGAGCCGCCAAGCGAGTTGATACCGGAAGCAGCCCTAGAACAACTGGACAAGGTCTTAGGGTCGTTAAACCAGTATCAGAAGGTGGTCCAAAATGTGAGCACGGCCACAAGGGAACTTAGGGAGAAGCTGGAATTGGAGACAGCCCTAAGAATGTCGGCCGAAGAAGCTCGGGATCGTTTTCGCAACGATCAGAAGGAAGCAATCGACAATGCCTGCCAAGATATCAAGAAAAGGGCGGATCGGAATATGGCAGGGATGAGTAAGGAGGTCGTGAAGCTGCAGCAACAATTGGCCCATCGAGATAGGTTGCTGGAACAAGCTCGAGGATCCGAAGAGCAACTCAAAAGGGTCATCAATGCACGAGAAGCGGAGAAGAGGACGCTGGTAGGGCAAATGGCTGCATTAAACAGGGATGCAGACCTTGCAGAAGCAACAAGATTGGCGGTGGAAAGGGAGAAGGATTATTGGAGGTCGCAAACAGAAAGTCTCCAAACAGCGTTGCAGGCGGCGAATCAGCAAGCTGCAACTCGGGAGGCTCAATTAGGCAACCTCGAAACCGCCAATCAGAACCAGCAACGGGCAATTCAACTGCTGAACACTCGATTGACGGAGAGTGAAGCTGCATTAGCGGAAGCGGTGGGCAATACAGATGAATTTCGAGCGCGTATCGCGGAGCTGGAGGAAGAATTACGAGCAAGCGCGAGGCGACGTTCGAAATCGCCAGCGGAAGGGCAGACCCAGCTCGAGATGCAAAGGGAGATCGACTGTCTGCGGGATAGGATTAGGCAGTTAGAGGAACTTGAGAGCGTGAGGGTATTGTGCAAAAACCGCTTAGAGGAATTCCACGAAGTAGTTCAGAATTATACTACTTTGTTGGCCAGGCAATTAGCGGTAGAAATGAGTGGGAAAAGGAAGAGGAAAGCTCGGGAGATTGAAGATAGTTACACTGAAATCTACCGGGAGCTTTTTGATTCCTTTAGAAGGGATGAAACGGAGTATGTTCGTCAGCTTAGAGAGTACCGCTTAGCATTTCCGGGGTTCGAAATGCCTGAAGCACCTCTTTCCGACCAGGAAGAATCAGATGACGAAGAAGCAGGTGACGGAGCTGGTCCATCGAATTCCGCACCAACCGCCCCAACTAATCCCACACCTTCCTCACTACCGGTTCGACCTCGAAGCAGAAGTCGAAGTCAACCGAGGAGCTCTCCTCGTTCTTCTAGAGCAGACCGTCGCAGTCGGAGCAAGACAAAATCTCCTCCTCCTCGACCAACAGAAACTCGGAGCCCCAGCCAGCCCCGAAGCCCGAGACCACCTTCTCAAGATAGAAGTCAAGAGCGGCAATCAAGTCCGGTAGCAGCCACGGAAGAAGACAATTCACTCGATCCGGAAGAAGACCCAACAATTCGACCTCCGGTGGGTGATAGGACGTCACGATCACGATCAGGGACGCCAGGACCTCGACATGGGTCACCATCCCACTATGGCAGGAGACCCACCGTGGTATCAACCGTAGATCAGGGCACATCAACAATTCCCAGACAATGAGAGGGCTGCCGAGTCTTCCGGAGCGCCTCCAAGCCGGTCTTCCCAGCATAAGCCTTAGGTAACCGGTAGCAAGAACTTAGAAATTCCGAGGGCGGAATTTAGATTAGAAGGGGGGCAATGTTAAAGGAGGTTAGTAGACAGTAATTTTTAGCAATATCAGGTTGAAGTGGCTTTTAAGTTGCTTTTGGTAGTAGTATCAGAAATAGCAATTAGGGATAAGATTGTGCCGTAGTTGCAGATAAGGAGTAGAAGAGTAGTGGATAGGGTAGTCCCAGTGAGTGGTTAGTATGGATTTAAAGAGATGAGGAGAAAGTACTTAAGGAGAGAGTTGTCTCTCTCTCTCTCTCATTCTTAAGGAATGTGTACTAGGATTCATATATATAAGAGTATTGGATTGCTTGAGTAAGATACTGTTGAATCTGATGTAAGGAACTTGTGGTTTTCTTATAGTGGTAGTTGCCTTACCTCTGATAATTGTTTGTTGTGTGAAAGAGAAGTTGGCAATGGACTACTTATGTTGGCAAAAGAGTCGTGTACAAGTAGCTAACGCATGGATGGGGGTATCTTCAGAGAAGTCTTGTGGGACAGTAGTACCAGATGTATACACTGAATGAAGGGAATGGTATTCTCTTAGCTAAGTTTTCATACTACAACATTGAGTCCTGGTAGAAGAATGGATTGTACACTGACTATGAGAGTAGTAGTATAAAAGAGAAACAGTCAGGAGTGCTAAAAAGGGAGTTCGGTAAGATGTATAATCCATCCTAGTAATAGGGCAAGTAATACTCTAACAGTAATACGGTTATAAAAACCGGTTAAACCCATTTGTGAAGTGGGGTAAAGGGGAAAACTCGTGGTAGGATGTTAGAACTCATGTAACCACGTTATTGGAGGTAGTACGGCTAAACCGGTAGATCTCATGAAACCCGGTTAGGAACCCGGTAGTGGAACCGGTAGATTTCCAGGGAACCTGGTTAGGAACCCGGTAGTGAAACCGGTAGACCCCCAAGGAACCTGGTTACGAATCCGGCAGAGAAACCGGTAGATCCCTAGGAAACCCGGTTGAGAACCA
Source organism: Polytrichum formosum (assembly GCA_964035585.1). NCBI lineage: Eukaryota > Viridiplantae > Streptophyta > Polytrichopsida > Polytrichales > Polytrichaceae > Polytrichum > Polytrichum formosum. Next base: position 76,311,399 of record OZ037936.1, read on the forward strand.
GGTAGGAAACTTGGTAGATCTTCCGAGAATTCGGTAGGAGAACCCGGTAGGGGTACTGGTCGACTCGACTGGCATAAGGGGTGTACCAACCTTAAGACCAGTAGAAGCATGGTATACCCCAAAGAGAGGCAGGGAGACTAAGAAGGATGAATGTGAGCCAAATTGATGTCCACATGTGTTGTTAACACTTGTAAAACATTACAAGTAGTGTTTTGTTGATTTATGATTATTCACAAAAATATAAAAAGAGTGAAGCTTGAAGAAAGCTAAGTTTGAAGCATTAGGCTTGTGTGGAGTGGACTTAAGTAGTATGAGGACATACCTTGGTAAAGTGTGGTAGGTAGAAATCCAAGGTTAGTTAAATGTTTGAATTAGGATCTTTGTTGATCATTTGAGGGAGGAAGGCTTAGGAGATTAGATGAGAGTCTACAAAGTAGGAGGAGATTTCGAAGGCTTATCGAGAGCCTTGTGGATGGGATGAGTTCCTACTTAGAAGGAGAAGGTTAAGGGGTTGTGATTGGAGGCTCTAATCCTCTCACCCTATCCTTATCTCATGCCCTCTCTCCCTCTCAACTCACTATATAATCCCTCATTCTTCCCTCACTCATCCTCTCTTTCCTTCGTGCTCCTTAAGCACCCCACGGATTATAAGTGTGGGTGTGTGGGAAGCAAGATAGGAGCACATGTGTGTGCTTAGTTCTTAGGAGAAGAGCCAAGGCTATTTAGCCTTGAAGAGGGATTGACCTCTTGTTAGAAGTAGATTGGGTTTAAGGAATTTGGAGTTTGATTGTAAACTTCAACTTGTTGCATTGAGATTCATATTGAAGTGAGAGAGTTCAAACTTGTTAAAACTTGTGGCATTTAGAGTGACTAGATTGTACTAGGTGCATTACTTGTAGTGTTTTATTAGTTATGAACTTGAGCAGAACTTTATAGTGAGAGATTTGTCAATTATGGATGATCAGAGTGTTCAATGGGTATGAAAATTTGAGGGATTGTTTATTATAAAGTATGGGAGTTGTGGTAAAAATTTGAGAGCTTCAGTCATTGGGATGAAAGAGTTATTAAAAGTTGAAGGAGAGGGTGTCTAGGAACAAAGCAGCAAGGTTTGAAAATATGTATCTCTTAGAGGGTTATAGATATGGATACCAAAATTTGACACTACCTTTTGAACTTATATATCTATCTTGTGTCAAAATTTTAGATTGATTGGACGTAGGAGTTGGGAGTTATTAGAGTTTTAATGACCGGATGCTTTATCACAGCATTCATAATAAGTAGTTAGAGTTAGAATTTCATGCATAACTTTTGCATATGAACTCTGTTTGTGCCAAAATTTGGTGTAGAGATTTTTGATAAGGTACTTAACAAGTGTACCAAATTTCACTTGAAGAACATAAGTTGGGTGGGAGTTATATTATTCTGAAGTTTAGTAGGAAGACATTGATAGAGATTTACATCAAGAAGAACTTAGAGAAGGAAGGGCAAGGATAAGTATATAAGTATTTTTTAATACTTGTATTTAAAGCCTATGTGCTCATGGAATCCACAAGCGAAGTGTCATGTATCAATACGGAATCAACCACGATGACATGTGATAGCACGGAATCAATAAACGAGAACTCATGTAGTAGTGTGGAGTCGACGGCAAGGACTCGATTCACAAGAGGGATATCTTTGAAGGCATGCGTGGCCAAAGCGGCCGGGTGGACATTAGAAAAGGCTAAGGATATAACCTTGCCCGACATTAAGGAATGTAAAACTACATAGTGTGGTGTTAATCAAGTTGTGTATATTCCAAGGGTAGATTGGAATTATATATTGGGTTACAAAGAGAGAAGTCTCTACATGTCATTATAAACTTTTCCACTCGGGCTAGGACGAAATCGAAGGGTGGAGGATTTTTGGTGACAGCGTGGTAACTTTCTTGACCATGGTTAGTCAACTCATGGTTAAGTATAGTGTAATGTTCTAACTTTGGTGTATTCCAAGCTTTGTAGGAGGTTTTAATCAAATTGTCAATAGTATCACATTTTACTATTTATAGGTAATACATGTAATATGAGGTTTAGGGTTTTGAATTTAGACTTGAACTTGCTATATAGTAAGATTTTTACGTGGATACATTGTGAAATCAACAAATTGAAGAACGTGGAAAAACATAGGCTAGGACCTCCTTTTGCATTTGAGGCATGTGTGATTTTTAAATGTGTGTGGAGGGTGTGCCATGAAGCTTAAGGTACAAGTTTGGTAAGGGCTTATCCGAGTCATCATTCTTCTACATACATTGACTTTTCTGAATCTTGGTGCACCGCAAATTGTAACTTGGAAGAGCTCAAGTTGCGCTAACTCAAAATATTGTTTGTAAAAGACTTTGCAAATTGGGCGTCATTTGAGGGAGGTGTGCTTGAGGGCGTGGACTTACTAAAAACCAAAAACAACCATGAGCCATTTGATGTGTGTTATAAAATGAAACTTAACTTATTTGGAGTTATATTTTTTATTTTATTTTAAATAGCCAAAATTTGATGCTAAAAAGCTACACTAAGAGGCGCTTCACACTATGGCCAAAGGTCGAGAGGCCGTTGATTTCCACCAATCAGATTGCAAGAAACCAAGAGTTCGGCCTCTCGACCCTTCACACCAAGGCCAAAGTCCAAAGGCCGTCGCAATTTAAAATGCTTATTTTTTGACGAAGGCGACGGACTCTCGAAGGAGGTTTGGGTTGGACGGGCATGGAAACCCAAACTATGGTCGAGAGGCCGTCGATTTTTTTCATTAAAAAATCAATCATTGACAAGATCTTGACCGTTAGATTGGAGGTGTTCTTTTGGGCAAGGAATAAAGTGGAATGCTCTTTTGGGTTTGGACTTTGGGCTTGGCCTTTGGAGGCTTCACACTATGCCCGGCCGAAGGCTTCACTTACTATATTTTATTGGCTATTTTCAGCCCATTCTTTGGACTCTCAACAAAGTTTGGCCACTCAATCCCACGGCCTCTCGACTTGGACGGCCATAGTGTGAAGCGGCCCTAATATGTGCAATTGGGTTGCCCCACGCCAACTTATTGTCATTCCACAATGTTTTGGATATTTGTTGTCACATTAACAAACTACAAGATTTTCCTTTAAAAAAACAAACTCTAATTGATGTATAGATGAAATAAGCAAGTAATAATGTTTTGTGCTTTGGTTTGGACTCAAGCTAATTTGCATGGGTGAAAAGATAACCTATTCTTGAAAGGCAACCTAATTGCACATATCAATGTGCATTATTTATAAGAAGATATAGCACTCCGTGTAATTACAAATGGTATTAATCCACAGTAATGAAAATTAACGTTGTACTACACTAAATATAGTATTTAGTGTCACTTACTATTTGCAGTTACACAATGTGATATCTTTTTACCATTAATGTGCATTTTACCAAGTAAAGATGCGAATGTTCTATAATGTCCCAACAACCAATTTGACCTTTGTTGGCAAACAATGAGATATATGGTATATAGTTATAGCATTACATATACCAAATAGTAAGTGACACTAAATACAATATCTAGTGTAGTTCTCAAACATACGAGCTGTTGGTTTATAGAAGATACAGTAGAAGGCTCTCCATTCCAACAACCAAAAAGTTGGTTTTCCCTCAAATTCCGTCACGTGCCAATCCTACATTGGTTGAGACCCTCTTGAATCCCCTATAGAAACTACGCTCCGGCACTACACTAAATTTTGTACTTAGTGTCACTTAGGGCCACTTCACACACAAGCCAAGAGCCGTGACCATGAAATTGTGAGAGCCCAAAAGAAAATGTGCAAAGGCCGTCCCAACACACCTCCGAAATCATGTAGTGTAGTCACGGACCCTCAAGTGTAGTGTGAAGTCATATGTGACCGGGCCCTCAACCAAATGCTATTTCAATGAATTTCTATTCATGTGGGTTCTCACACATGATAAAATAGAATAAACCAATAGTTGTGAGCGTTCGGAGTGCCATGGTCTCCCGGTTTTGTTTTAGGCCTACCTCCAAGAGGTGGTTTTTGAAAATAGTCCAAGTGACCATGAAACATGATCCATTCAATGCCATGTATGAGTCCATGTAGACTTTACATCCACCTTGCATTCACATGCTCCGTTGGTCCCTCAAGCGTAGTGTGGACTTGGACCGACTCCGCCTTTTCCACCAACGAGAGTGCTTGAAGTGTAATGGTCACAGGCTCTCAGTCTCGTGTGTGAAGTGGCCTTATTATTTGGACTCACCGAATGCTATAACTATTTTCTGTATATCTCATTTTTTGGGGCCAACAAAGGTCAAATTGATTGTTTGGACATTATAAAACACTAACATCTTTACTTGGTGAAAAGAAAACGTAAATGGTAAAAAGATATAACATTGTGTAACTCCAAATAGTAAGTGACACTAAATACAATGTTCAATGTAATAAAGTAGTGCCCGGGAAGTTTTTGGGCATAGTTGGTCAAGATCCCAGTGATTCTAAATCCAGCCGGTTACATGTTGACATCTTCCAGTTTTGCTTCATTCATTTGAGGTATATTCTATAGATTCTTCTAAAATGATCGGAAATTCCCCCGAGATCTCCAACTTCAACCGGTTATTTCTCAACCGGTTCATCTGCAACTAACCGCTGGTTCTCCTTGAGCAGTGTAATAAAGATGAAATAGAGCACCCTCTACGGGAATAGGGTGACCGACTGTTGTAGAGTGAGTTCAGATGTGGTATATTATACAAGATTCATGGAGCCATGTGGAACACCGTGTTGATATTTTTATTGGATATTTATTCAAGCCGCCCGCTCGGGCCATGTCCATGGCCTTGTTGGGCACATGCGACCTAATTTGGTGGCTTCCCATCCTTTTCACACTTGAGTTTGGGTGCGAACCGAGTGGCACAAGTCAAGCCGTTCCTTGAATGACTCATCATAAGCTTGAACCCTTGAATGTCAAAGGGTGCCGTTTAAAAATAGGGACGACTTAAGGTTCCCGATAACATTACCCAACACTAGGGTGTCGTGCCCTCGGGTGGGGAATGTTGGGATTGCAATTGCCACTATACAGTCAACTACTTTTAAAAACTAAGCAAATACTCAATATGAGGATTGTTCATTCTGTAAAAGTGAACCGGCATTTGGGCCAGCACCCGGGTTTCTTTTTTCTTTTTTTTTTGAGACAGAAGGCCGACAGGCCAACGCCAAAGCACAGGAGGCAGCTGACCACCTGGCAAGTTTTCCGTCAGGTAGAGAGGAGATTTCACAGCCGGGATTCGAACCGCCAACCTCTTCCTTGAGTCCAGCACCCGGGTTTCAGTGATCCATATACTAACATGAAGTATGAAAAAATGTTAGGAGGGACAATGTGTGGTTGTCGCCTGGGATCCCATGTGGGTTTGCAATTTGTGTGGACTTGTCGGCGCAGATGACATGTAATTACTTCCATTTTAGAAAGGCCGGATGTCTTTGCCCCATATTTTAGCCTATTGCTTGCCCTCCCCTTTTGGAAAGGGAGCTATCACCATAAGATTAGTTATGTTATTCCCTTTACACAACATTGTTTCTTGTATTTAATGTGACTTACTATTCAAAGTTTCGCAATGCTATAGCTTTTTAGGGTTAAAAACGTAAATTTTTATTCATTGAAGTCATTTATGTTTTGTAATGTCCATACAACCTATTTAACCTTTGCTAGTAAAAAAAAACATGATCTATAGTAAGAAGTTATAACAACGCGCAATTCCAAATAATAAGTGACACCAATACCAAATCCGGTCTAAGTGATTGAGTTGACAACTTGAAGAAAGGAAGCTTCTCAATGGTGGGCGCATCTTACACATGCTTGCTCACTCCAATCTATGTTACACACGAGTTCTCAACTTGAGAGCTTGGAGTCTTCACCGGATTTGCAATGTGTGAGATGGCATCTTGATGATCCTATGTGGAATGACTACGAGAAGCTCTTTGTAAGCTACCTCATGGAAGTATGATAGCGTACCTTGGGAATTGTCGGGAGCTCAAGCTCCCATTTTTGTGAGCCCCGAGCCAATGGGCTTGCAAGCATTCTTTGACTTGTCATGTTTGCTATCATTCCCTCCTTGCAAAGCACTCTTGTCGAGCATGTGCGGGTTACACTTCCCTTGAACGATTCAAACCTTGAAGATTGGTCAAGCTCTCAATAGTTCGAGCTTGAGTGAAGGCTTGTCAACTCCAACTCTTGAGAATTGCAACTTGAGCCCTACTATAAAAGGGGCCTAAGACGAAGGGCTTTCACACCTTAGATCCTTTTGCACTTCAAGGAAAAGGTTGTTGCAAATCACTTCCATATACATCCTTGAGATTAAATGCTAATTGTAACATTGTGACATGTCAAAAACAATGTGTAAGATTTTGATTGAAGAAAGTCAATAGATTTTTCATAGCAAGGTATTATTTAATAAAATTATCTCCAAGGCTTGAGACTAGCTTGTGAACAATGTACTGTAGCTCTCTAGCAGCTTGGGCAAAAACTAATCAATTTTAAAGGCGCTTAAATTTTTGGGAAATTAATTTTGTTGAGTGTCCAAATAAATAGAAATAACATTCAAAGAGTGCCTAAAGTCACAATAATGCAGGTGGCATTCACTGGAATCCAACAAAGTAGCATCAAATTGAAGCTAAAACATTTGTTAAGCAAAACCATGACATACAAGTAAAAGGCAAACTTTAGGGTAAGGAATGTTGGTTAAGGGAAGTGTTAAGGATAATCGTAGCCGCCATAGATGGCATTAGGAAAACCATCCATGAATTTTAGAAATGACTTGGATAAATGTCTAACTTATTTTAAATTACTTCTTGAATCACCCAATTTTAGAATATTATTTTCTAGGTTGCCTAACTTACTTTCACACTTTAATTAATTATTAGGCAGAAAGGTGCCCAAGTTGCTAGAGAGCTACAGTAACTGGAAAGATAGAAAAATTTACAATCATGTGTGGAATTGATTGCTCAAATTAATACATATTTCCTAAAGTTCTATATTGAATTCTTTCACATACTTGGCCTTATTTACACCCGACTTTGGCTGGAGTTTTGTGGTGTCTAAGTAAACCCTTCCATTGTGGATGGAGGCGCTATAGTGCAAACAAAATCCCTATAGGTTTAGGGTCGATTCATTTCCAATTAGGTCTCACTAGATTACTTTGGGGGTCTTTGAAGCTAATTTCATAGTGAAAATATCTACAAATAGAAATTTTCATGTTGAAGAGTAATTCACTATGTTTTTGCCTTCCCAATGAAATGACATGAACTCGATTTTAAAGTCCGGGAAGCCAAGTGCTAATGGAACTGAGAAGTACATCATGGTGGTTTCAAACCCGCTAATTCCCTAGAGTGGCGGAGTGCGGTAGCCAACGTGAGATAGAAGCTAATGTCAACTTGATGATTCAATTAAAAGAAGAAAAAAAACTTAAGGCTTCCTAATACTACATTCTCTAAAATAGTGATGAGAAACTTGTCTCCAATGGGGTTATATAGGGGACAAAGTGTGCATCATTTTCAATTGCACTGTAAGAGCAAAAGTGGCATGAGCGTATCTACGGACACTACGATATTCTAGCCGCTTATTTCGACTCATTTTTTCACTCAATAGAAGAATGAAGCAATTTCAGTAAACATTGTTTTGTAAGAATGACAAAAGATTGAAGTTATCAACAACAAAATGTCAAATTTCTTGTCTTTAAATAAGGTGAAGATATACTTGCAAGGGTTTCATGACACCGGGGGGCCGGGGGGGATTTGAGAACCCTTGTGGGTTCTATAATCATCGTTGTCCATATAATCTTGGTAATGGCATATTGGTTCCCAATGAGGAAGAGTTCCCACGCATGTGCGGATAGGAAGACCGGGCAGTGAAGGAGGCGTGGGAGGGGTGGGGCCCAGCTGAACGAAGATGTGATCTAGCCCGAGGCTTGATTGACAATACAATGTTAGTTGCCATCCCGACTTGGGATGTATGGCGTCTATGTAAACTCCTCCATTGTGGATGAAGGGTTTTTGAAAAGAAAAAACAAATCCCTTGCATGTTGAGGCCAAATTTGTTCCCAATTAAATATCTCTAGACCTAATTCATGATAATGTCTAATACCATTTTTGAAGTCAAATCATCTATAAAATAACCAATTCAAGTCATAGTTCACTATGTTTTCACCTTCCCAATAGTTGAATTTACGTAGACACCACAAACTCCTAGCCTGGCCATATCCATGCAATAGTCTAGGTATTCATACCTTAGGCAAGGGAAATATTGTGTCAAATTTGGGCTTCATATGAGGGCCATTTTACACACGTGACCAATGGCCATTTCTTAAACATTTATAAAATAGAATCTTCTTTTGACACGGTTGCCTTGTTTTCTATTGAGACAATCTAATTGGATTCTCTCATCGCAAAATCCGGAAGACCACCAAAAATTATCCATTTAAAGACATGTAGAATTTCAAGCCACTTCAAAGTCACTTTCTCATCCATGATCACTCTTATATTTGGGGACCGTGTATACAACGAAGTGGGACCGCCACTCATTTCTTAACCAACAAGACATTTTAGAAAACGGCGGTCATGGCCACCGACATTGCATTGATTATCCCAATTGGTGCGTGTTACTATTTGGAGTTATGCAATACAATAACGTCTTACTCAGGAGTTCTTAAACAACTTTTCTTGGTAAATTTTACATTCTCACTAAATAGTTATAGCAGTGTGTAACTCCAAATAGTAACACACATTAATTGGAGTAATTAGTGTCGTGTGAACATGCCCTCATATCTTATGGGGATGTTCACACCATGCACCATGAAGTCGTCCCAAGGCCCTGTAAAATATGTGATTGGCCATTGAACTTGTCCCGGGACCACTTCGGTTTACACCAAGGAATAAATGTCCGAGTGACCATGGAGTTCGAGGTTCCCAAAAGACATATTTTTAAGGCCTACATTATTCACTGACATGGTCCAACGGGTTTTGTGGTGAGAAAGGCAAAAGAGGTGGTATGGTAGAAAAAGGTAGGGGCCCATGGTAGAGAAATATTGCTATAATAAATTCTTAATGAAGTTGTTTTGGGGAAGAGAAGATGAAGACAAGAACAGACAAGCGAATGGTCAAACTTGAATTCTTTTCCAAAACTACCCTTTTTGGACGTATATCAAAAAAATCAACACTATCACTTTTTGATGCATGGGCATTATTCCTCTTGGTCCACATTTGGTTTACACCTAGTGAGGGGCCGAAAAGCTTTGTAAATTTGATTTTTTTAAGGAATCAGACCATGAAGTCGGACCATGATGGGAAAGGGCCATCTTCCATGGTCCGACTTCATGGTCCATGGTGTAAATGGGCCCAAAGTATTACTGTAGGTTTGGGTTGCCAATGAAGTCATGGGTTGGGGCGAACCAACTCGTACACTGGTTCCTTGGAGGCAAGGGTTTAGAGCATTGCCACCAGTAGTGGACTGAACTGCAAAACGGATGTAGAGTAGTTCAGTTCACTTTGGAATTGCCCCACCCATCTGAAAATTGGATGAACTGAACACCAAGGGCAACCTCAGTTCAGTGATTGTCCTGCAAAATGGAGCAAGTTTTCAGTGCACCAAGATGACCTGAACTCCAATGAATCAAGAATAAGACAAGAGTATTATACTCCTCCAAGACTTACTTCCTAATAAAAAAAATTATTGGGTTTGAGGGTGCTCGTTGAAGTCGGACTCAAAAGCAAGTTTGTGGGTGGGGCATATGCCTCCTACCCAAACTGAACCTAGATGAATCTATGCTTTGTGTTTAAACTTTTGCAGGTTAGCTTCATTCATGGGTGGTGATGCTCTTAGGGGCTGGGGCGAAACAACCTGTACACTGGTTCTTTGGTGGCAAGGGTTTAGGCATCCAACAAGGAACAAGTGTATGGGTTGGTTCGCCCAAATCTGAAGTCATGCAATTGTCAGCCCCATGACACATCTCACCCTCCACGAAAAAACTAAACTGACTAAAAATAGTCACGCGTCCAAAAGGGCGTCAAGAATGCAGTAAAACAACAAAACTCGATTTCTAGCAAAGGAAAAAGTAAAGTGGCTAAACATAGTCACGCGTCCAAAGGGCTTCAAGAATGCAGTAAACAGTAAAACTCGATTTCTAGCAAAGGCACCCCAACTTCTATTTTTAGTTTTCCCACGGAGGGTGAGACATACGAATGACAAAGCCTGCAACCCTCCCCATCCCTCCACGACCGTTTCCATGATCGGACTTCATGGCCATGGCCGGCTATAATATAAAAAGATGAGCACCAAATCCCGTCAGTAATGAAATAATTGTCCGGCTAATGATATATAGTTGGCAAGCTCGGCCTTGGCAAGTGCCCCCACGCATCCAAAAGTGGCTCCAGTCTTAAATGCAAACAGAGGGCCCCGTTGTTTCCATTTTCTTTCAAATTCGTGTGATGAATGGCGCAAAGAAAAAAGAAAAGAAAAACCAACGTCAGACAATCCGACGTGAATTTGAGTCCGTTGGCCTTGCCCTGCTCAAGAATCCCCCTGGTGCAGGGTGGGGTTTACTGCCTACCTTGCAGTGGGTAGGCTCTTGTTTGTAAAAATATATGAAATAATAATATAACATATTGATATCTATTTACTATGTGGGGGGGGGAGTACTGGTTCTTGTTTATTGTCGAGTTTTCTCTTATTAAGTACTAGGTATGTGATGGCTATTTGGTGGATGGTTTTCATGTTTTTTTTATTAGTGATGTGGGGATATGTAGGTTCTCGAGGAGTTCTATGCTTCTTGTGTGAATGGCTCCCCTTACCCCTGCGGGATGAATGGTGCATGTTATAGTGTAGTACAAAATCCAGTAATTTTGAATCCCAAAGTTGTAACCCTAGACCCTGATTTTTTCGAGGGGTGACCGTATATTAATTTTTTCAAACTTGTTCATAGGTCTAGTGGTGGGACTCCCCACTGACCTTTTTGCATTTTTTTATGACACGTGTCAATTCTATATTGCATGCGGTAAGATTATAAGAGCATCTCCACCCTTGCGCAGAAAGGTAGACTCTCGAAATGTGCTTTGAAGGGCTCCAAGCATGCACTAAATTTTTTTAGGGTGGCACTCCCCCACCCTTACCTTGCATACCGGCTCTTCAACCCGAAAAACCGTCAGGAATATTCCATGTAAAGTGGCTTCAACCCAAAAGTGGCACGATTCAAAGATCGCAAGTGGATGAGCTCCCGGAATTTGGGCGCAGCAAGAGCAACGCTCACCCGGGAGGATAGTGAGTGGAGTTGAAAGTTTGAAGAGCCCTGGCAAGTTTGAAGAGCCCGGGCAAGAGGGGTGGGGCAAATTTTTCTGCCAGGCCGCGTCAAAGGGCTTGCCAAGACCCTTTGACGCGCAAGGGTGGAGATGCTCTAACATGTCTTATCGTAAACCACTAATGACATAGTTGAATGCAACGGTTTGTATATTGCAAGATTTTGCATGCGATAAATACCTAATCTCCAACATCGCTCAAAAATGTAGACTCTAGACATTATTAATATGTTTGGGTCAACTTTGATTTCAAAAATTCACTAATTTAAGAAATAAAATTACCGAAAAATTTGTAATCCTCCTAATTTCTATCTTCCTACATGGGAAAAATATGCACCACCTCATGTTTCTCTAGAGTTGGCGCATAATGTCTTAAGTGATTGGTTATGAATGCCTCTACTCTATCACCTAGGGCAAAGTTCAACATGTGTGAACTCGGTTACAACTCAAGGATGATGTTGGCTTTTAACCCGATAAGGTGACCAATCATCCATGATACGGCAGAAGATTGGATAGATCGTCTACATGTGTATATGCTCCCAAAGAGAGAGAGAGAGAGAGAGAGAGAGAGAGACCCTTTGGATGTCAGAATCCTGGTGCTTCAAATTGAATATGAAGTCAAGACAGCTGAACACAACTCATAGGAGTAGGTGGTCCAATCAAGAATCAAAAGAAATCTACTAATGTTACGTTCACGTGCGTTGGTCATCTATTGTATCAAACATTGATTTGTTGATTCAAATAATTCAATCATCCATACCGTAGTACGCAGGAGCTTAACAACTTGTCAGGTATATGATGGGTGGCGAGGTTCAGGTTTGCATTTACATGGCGTAGTGACACGCTTGAGAAAGTATGCCTCCCTTCCAAGTGGGTGTGTCTTCTTGGTCTTAATTCACTTTTGGCGTTGGCTATTGCCTTCTCTCTTAATACCTAGAATTTAAAATAAAAGATTAGAAGTGTAAGTTCATTTTATTGTATATGGTACATCATGGAACGCACTAGACAAATTGATGTGTCATGAAGTCACATGGGTGATGGGTGCTTACATAACATTCTTCATATCCATAATAGTGTTTTGTGGGACTGATAATATTCTACAAAATATTCCTCACATTTAACCTAAACGATGGAATATTTTGTAGAATACTATCAGTCCCACAAAACACTGTTATGGATCTAAATAATGTTATGTAATGTAAACGTGCACACACCTTGATGGAAACTCGCCAAGTGGTCAACTGCCTCCTATGCTTTGACGTTGGCATGTCGGCCTTTTGTCTTAAAAAAAAGAAGCAAACGTGCACACACATACACATGTACAAACTTATTATTTTGACAAAATTTTCACTACGAGGTCAATGTCTGTCTTAAATGACACCTGCAACGTCTTACACTCTCAGAGAGACATTCAGAGAATATTATTATTATTATTGTTATGAAAAACATTCAGAGAGCCATAAAGGCCATGGGACACAAAATACAGAAGATTAGCTTGACAAGGGCAATTCAACACATTATTGCAGTCTGGTAGATTCTTGGAGAACTGATAAATGTTGCACGACAATCTAAATCAAAAGGGATTGAAACATGTCAAAATTGATCTTTCAAAAAACGAACTCAAAGCAAGTTTTGATATGATTTAGAAAGAATATCCCAAAACTGAGGATATTTGGTGTAGATTCGACTATGCTAAGGCTTAGATATGCATGCTAAAGAATTTGGTGGTGTTGGGCTATACTTTTTTTGGGCTTTCTAGCTTGTCATACTAGGATGGTTGGGTCAAGCCAACCTTTGCATAGGCGGATCTGGGAATGAGGTTGGTGGGTCTCATGAGAAGACCCTATTTTAGATCCTACAGTTCCCTCAATTATTTTGGACCTCCTTGGTGTTGGTGCATTCACGTTGTCGTAACCAATATATTATGCTATGGAAGCACTACGAAAATTACATGGTCTTACCACTACACCGTTTATGATGTATAGTGTCACTTACTATATGGAATTACCCAATGCTATAATTTCTTATAGGAGATTCCCTTTTTCTATACTTACAAAGATTGAACAGGCTATTTGGACATCATACAACATAAGTGACTTGGAAAAAGCTTACATTCTTAGCAAAAATAATATAGCACAACGTAACTCTGAATCAGTAAGTGACATTACATACCATAAACAATATAGTTTTCTTGCAGCAAAGGCTTATAAATCTATGAATACGGATTGAGAATCTACCATCGCAGTAGATCCTGAAACCATCTAACTTGGGACCAAGACCAAGTGATCTCCATTGAGGGGAGACTTTTGTGGACTTGTCAAGTGCCAAAGTAAGTGTCCATCTCTTTGAGCGGATCACTTTCTCCCTTTGTGTTTGAAGTTTTCCTGCATGTTAAGTTCCTTGCTACTCCCTCCGTCCCAAAATGATTGTCCTACCCCCCGGAGTTTTATGTCCCAAAATGTAGGACAAACATTTCAGGGTTAAAAACTTCAGGGGTAGGACAATCATTTTGGGACGGAGGGAGTAGTTGTTACAAATACTCCATCATGGGTGATCTTGCATCTCCAATTGTTCCCAAAAATTTGAGAACTCCACTTTTAACATCTATTACTGTGTGGTTTAACATTTGAAGTTGCATGTTCATGTATATTTTTATTTATAAAGAGCATTATTTTTTGTAAGGTAAGTTATAGTATGTTCCTTGATATGCATATTATATATTTATGTTATCTAGGTATAAACAAATGATATCATCAGCAAAACAATTATAGCAATATGTAACTCCAAACGGTAAACCATAGTAATATATGTAAAAGGTTTGTTTATGAGTTTTGATGTTGCATTTTATAATGTGCAACTTAATGAAGTACATCAATGTATGAATTACATAATTATTAACCATAAGATGAGTGATAGAAATGAGACATCCACCTGTTGAAGCTGTTTATAGATCATAATCATGTTGCTTATGGATAGAATTGAAGGTTGTAGATCAACTAGTCTTTGTGTGGGAAGAATCTAGTCTTGTTGGTCCAGATAAATAACCAATGTCAGGCAATCCGTCGTGAATTTGAGCCCGTTGGCCCTACCCTACTCAAGAATCCTCTTGGTGCAGGGTGGGGTTTACTGCCTACCTTGCGGTGGGTGGGCTCTTGGCTTCCTACCTACCTACCTAGTTTTTTCCTGTCAAGTAGAGAGAAGATCTCATAGCGGGAATCGAACCGCCAACCACTCCATTCGGAAATGGGTACCTCTCCACTATCACGTGGTAGTTTAGGGTCATCTCGGACCTCTTGTTGGTCCAAAGCTAATGTATGTATTGATAGTGATTTTTTAAATAACAAAGATAAACTTGCAGAGGGCTTCCACATGTGTTGGATAAGTGCTTAGTTGCCACCTTACTCCATACTTTATTCCTCATTTTCCACTCCTATTTTACACTATTTCTTCAATTGAAATTAGTGATTCAATCTAAAAGTTACTTATATGTTGATGAATAATGTCATGTTGTTGATTGGTAGATGTGACATTTCTAGGGTTGTAGACAACTTAGTGATGGAGAGGATATTATTGCTTATGAGTAACTCTCATCCATCCACATAGAAACTCAATTCCTTACATATTGTGGTTGATTCATCTCAAATGATTTTGACTAATTTGTGATCTTTGAAGCTAATTATGGTGTTTAATCAACTAAAAAAATGTCCTTCAACCTTTTTCTTGATTTAAGGCTTTTTCTGTTGGATGAATGAGATGTACATTCATATGTGATGGTGGTATCTCACCAATTTAGTGTAACCCTTTGCATATACTTTTTTGTTTTGTGTTTTGTTTTTGCTTTTTGGGGTTTTCCATTGTCGAGGAGGTCAATATTTTGTATAGTGTAGTTTGCTTGAGAGTTCCATCCATATACTATAGGATGAGATAGATGGGTTTGAAATGGTTGCTTTTCCAACTAGCCCACTTCTCCTAGGATATGAAACACGCAATTTAGCAAGACTTGATTAGCAAATCCTAACTGAGGCCATTTAAGATCCTCATAATTTTTAGAACTCATAGAACTATCCTCTTCTTTCACTATCAAAGTGAAGATTCTTATGCTTGTTAAATGGTCAAAACGAGTCCTCCCAACTATGTTGGTTATTGAACTTAGGGCCACTTCACACACAAGACTGAAGGCCCGTGACCATTGCAATCTAAGAGCTCTCTCTCGGAATTTTCGTCAGGTCCACCTCCAAGAGGTGGGCCTAACGAAAATTCCGGGAGACCATGACTTTTAAAATATAATTTCCAACATGACAGATTTCAGGGCAGATTCCATGATAGATTCCAGGATAGACAAACACCACCAAGTAATTCTCTCAAATTGATAGAGTTTGAGACATATTATATCAAACCAAATTCCCCCTCTTTTCTGCCAACAAAATATGCAATGGTCCCGCAACATGGTCCATTGTCACTTCACACTATGCTTGAGGGCCCGTGACTACATAAAACGGCTTTCCCAACACCCATGGTACGGCCTTTGGATGAGAGTCAAGGTCCTCACCATTACAAGGTCACGGCTCTTGGCTCATGTGTGAAGTGACCCTTAGAATAGTTACCATATTTGAGCATGTAGTCCAATCTCTTCTAAACACATATATTTCACAATGTCCATTCTTGGATCCACACCTAACCTCATACCACTCAAATATAGGTGTCCGAGTAAGATAAGCAACTGAAGTCACATGTCTACCCTACCTTAAAGATCACCACACAACGCATAAACTACAATCGCACACCGTTGGACTTTACAGCAAGAGTGGATAAACTTCGATCGGATTCAGTGTCTGAGGAGCAGTGTTCAAGATTGAAGTCTTCAATGCCCTTCAAATGCGATTTGGTCCTTCAAAATATACCTCTCTCAAAACAACCCTTCAAAACGCAACCCCAAATTGAAAATGAAGACGTCACTTGAAGTCCTCAATATAATCTGCTCACCATAAGAACCAACAAGCGTAGGGCATTGTCATTACAAAAGTGAAGTTAGATGGTTGATTTTAAATTCTTACTAGAAACATGTACCATATAATTCATGCACAAGTTTAATATGAGTTTTGTATTTCATTTCTATATTCTTAGATTGACGTCTTGGATTTGAACGAGCTCTTCAACTGAAGGGCTGAAATTTGAGAACCCTTCAAAATGAAACTCATATGAGGGCTTCAATCTTGAACACTGCTGAGGAAATTTTTGGGCATAACCGATCAAGATCCTAGTGTTCCCAAGTGCAACCGGTTACATGTTGATATGTTTCAGTTTTTCTTTATTACTTTGAGGTATATTCTATAGATTCCTCTTAACACGATCGGTCATTCTCCTGAAGCCATGAACCGGTTAGCCCTCAAATCAACCAGTTAGTTCTCAAATCTAATAACTGGTTCATCTGTAGCTAATGGTCGGTTCTCCCTGTTCATTGATTGGATTACAGGGGGACACAGTTAATGACCAGGACAAGCATGAAACACATTCCAGAAAACACGGAACTGTCAGCAATTTATAGGCAGATTTCATGGCACTGCTATATACAATTCCTCCAACAATGGCAATGGAGACTACATGTCTCTTTCTTCTCTAAGTTTGGTGTGGGTACTTAAATATAGTGCCATCAAATTAGGGAGAGAGGGGGGGAGTTATTGCATCTGGATTCTGGATGTACATCTCACTCATTCAACATACAATCCTAAAATAGTATGCATCTCGGATGTTATTAGAATTAGTGGACTTAATATTGGAATTGGTTTTTTAAAATCTCAAATTAGTGTAGTTCAAAATTCAAATCATTTGGAATGGATCGACCACAAACCTATAAGGGGTCAAGTTTTGATGTTGGATGGATGAGAGGTACATTTATATGTGATAATTTTCCCCTCTCCTCAAATTAGGGTGGACTACACCGTTTATGGTATTTAGTTTCACGTGCACTATTTGCGAAGGGCTCAAAATAGATACCTAGAGGTTTCAAAGTGTAATGTCTGCTACTTGCCAATATGATACTATTCAACAACATATATACTTTTTTTTAAGCAAAAAATTATTCACGTTTTGACATTTAGCATAGCGCATTGGGATGCGTATTGGGGCCACTTCACACATGAGCCAAGAGCCGTGACCTTGTAATGGTGAGGACCCTTGACTCTCATCCAAAGGCCATACCATGGATGTTGGGAAAGTCGTTTTATGTGGTCATGGGCCCTCAAGCATAGTGTGAAGTGAGAATGGACCATGTTGCGGGACCATTGCATATTTTGTTGGCGGAAAAAGAGGGGAGGATTTGGTTTAATATAATATGTCTCAAACTTTTTCAATTTAAGAGAATTACTTGGTGGTGTTTGTATGTCCTGGAATCTATCCTGGAATATATTATGGAATCTTCCCTGAAATCTATCATGCTTGAAAAAAAAGATTAAAAAAGTCATGGTCTCCCGGAATTTTCGTCAGGCCCACCTCCTGGAGGTGGGCCTGACGCAAATTCCGGTAGACCATGCACCCTTATCCACAACCTGCCATGTAGGACTCCATGTAGACTTTTCATCCACGAACTTTTCTTTGGGCCTTTAGGCCTTCACCTCCTAGTGTGAAGTGAACTTGGACGGTCTCCGCCTTTTCGACCAATGAGAGCTCTTACACTGCCATGGTCAGGGGCCTTCAGCCTTGTGTGTGAAGTGGCCCTTAGTATGCAAGAGGAGATAGCATTGAGCATACTAATGTCAACTATCAATTGCGTACACTTTAGTCAACTTGTAGACCATTGTGTAACATAGGCATATACCTCATAACACTATTGATCATACACAAGTTGAGATATTAATAAGTGGACTTGGCGCCAAGTGTCATGAGGTGACACTCTTGATGAAGATCATAAGTCAACCTAGCATACGCCTCCAAATAGGGTAAGTGATACTATTACGCATGTGACACAATTGCTCGTGTGAGACTATAATGCATATGATACTATTATGCATGTGACACTAATATACCATGAACTGTGTACTTCAATTGAGGATTTTGGTGGAAGTAAAGTGTCTTACTAAATTGATTGTTGTTTTAAAATTATGAGGCTTATGCATGCGTGAGTTTATACCAACACCGCAAAAAAACCAAGCAATGTGTGTAAATAATCTCTAGGTTTATAGAGATTTTAAGACTCCTTGCAACTTATGATATGCCCATATTAAAAGATTCCATGTTGGATTATGCACGAAATAAATACTAACCATATTTTGTTGTACACTGCATGTGAGCAGATGGTGATTGGAGTTAGACGACTCCAAAGAGAATTGGGTCAGACAACCCCATAGAGATGGTGCACAAGGGCTAGACAACCCATGAAGGAATTGTACACATGAGTTAGATAGCTCCCGATCGAAGATCTTTGTGTTGGAGTTAGACGACTCCAATTAGGAGTTAGACACCTCCCTTTGCAAAGATCTTTGTGTTGGAGTTAGGGCGAAGTTCCATGTACCGGTCCCGGTCCATTGTTAAAGTGGGTGAGAAACGGGTGACATCATCCAAAAAATGGTTGATGTCACCCATTTAATGGAGGGGTACTTCTATGTGGAGTGCCGGTTTATTCCGATTTCCAACTTTCTTGCCAAATTTGGTGAGTGATAAGATATCGCACTCTATGAAGGTGACCGGTAATGAAGGTCATCATCATTTAACTTTTCATATTTGAATTGCACATGAATTTCTGTATATTTGTATTATGAATTTTAAATTATGTGTTATTGGTGTCCATAGGTTGGTACCGATGTCATCTATGAAAATATATTAATACTTACATTTTATTTTAAATTAAAATCATGATTGTACATTCTTTATAAGTGATTTTTGATACATTTGAATAGTCTTTGATTTTTTTATTAAACCCGACACTTATTAACATATTGCATTTTATATATGTATTTTTTACTATTAAGATCATACATTTGAATAGTAACTAAATGATTGTTCATGTATAGTAATAAGCTCAAGAGAGTAATAATTAATACTAATATCACATTACACTTGCAAAATCTCATGTAGGTGATTGATGTGTACCTTGCCCTTCTCAAAGGAGTACCACTGTACCGCAAGGAGCCCTAGGAACACCCCTCAAAAGAAAGGACTTGAAGAACAAAGTGGCCTTTAGTACCCAAGGCCCAAGGGTGTACCCAAGGTGACCGGCCGATCCGGTCACCGGAGCTCTCTAACCGGCACATGTCCTTCTTTTGACCGTTAGGACCACCGGTCCTTTGGCACCGGTCCTTGCACAACGTACAATGTGGAACACCCATCCATGGGGGTACCGGTCCTTGGGTGAGGGGGGATGGGCACATGGAACCACCCTTTTCCCACCTGCCCACCCATTTATTTTTGAAAAAACGGACCGGAACCGGTACATGGAACCTTGCCCGTAGACAACTCCAACTATAAGATATGAATTGGAGTTAAACAACTCCCAACGGATGGATGTCATTCATTGGAGCTAGGCAACTCTCAATGAATAAATCTAGTTGGAATTAGGCAATTCCAACTAGAACAATGAATGAATGAATCTAGTTGGAATTAGACAATTCCAACTACAAGAATGGATGATTGGATGAAGTTGGAATTAGACAATTCCAATTATAAGAATGGATGAATACATCAAGTTGTTGGAATTAGATAGTTCCAGTTAGAGGATTGTGATTGAGCCAAAGAAAATCATATGATGAAATGATCTATGTATATAGATAAGAAGGCTTTAATCTAAATTTAGCAAGACTAGAGATTTGTAAAAGCATCTCTTAGATACTATGGATAAAGATGGACAAGACTAGGAGTGCCTTTGGAGGAATAAGAGAGAGTTTTGGGGAGGAGAGAGCTCGGGGGAGGAGAGAGGATCATCTTGTGTCTCTCTTATGGTCAGGTGATTCGAGCTTATTGCAATCACAATATTGTGATCAAGTTGTAAATCTTTATTTATAATGTACAAAGTTGGAAAGTTCTCAACATTGGTGTCCCATGTGCATTCATGCTTGTGCTATTCTTGTGTAAAAGAGGGATATGACACACCCTGTTCCCAAAATGAACAAGTATCCAAGTTCACATACAATAATGTCACATACAGTAATTCCACAGTAGATAATGTAATGTAAATTAAAGTATGTGTTAAAATGTGAGTGTTAGATAGTGTGAGTTACTTTGACACTCCACAATATTTCCAATAATTCAATACACAAAAGCACCACTTACTCTTATACAAATCTATGTCTATAAGAAAATAAACAATGTTCAAATGTCAACACATGAATATGAGGTAATTTACATGGGTAAAGAGGCAACCTATTCGCGAAGGCAACCTAAATGTCAATGTAGATGCTTGTGCTTTGAGCTTGGCCTCCACTAATCTTACCTAAAGTGAAAACATAATCCACTACATTATAACACAAAATTACTTGCTTCAACTTTGAATTCAACATCAAAGACCCCAAAATTAGTCTAATGGAACCTAACTAGGTTAAATGAACCACTAACTAATCGGGAGACCCCTTCACATTGGTAAGACTGGTCCTCAAAGAGAAACACATCTACACTAACTTGTCTAATTAGTGTGGGTTACCATTCGGAGTTACGTGTTGTTATAACTTTTTGCTAACATTATCATTTCTTACCAACTAAGTTAAACCATATTCTTTGGTGTGCATACTAACTACACTAAATATGATGTTTAGTGTCATATGGCATTTTATGTCACTATGATAACTTTCTGGATGACACTTCTTATGAATAAGTGAACACATACTGTCATGGATGATGGATGAGTACATCCATTGGCCAAAACCCTACCTTCTCTTGTCAACAACTTGTGATGAAATATTGTCATGGATGGTTGAAATTTGGATGAGAAATCACTTGGTAAGTGACAGCAATTGCAACACTATAAATCTATAATCCCCAAGAAATTTACAAGGAGTGACAAATAATGTTGGGTTAACATTTAGTGTTGGTGACACTACACCGTGGTTTACAATTAGTCTTGAGCAAGACACTTAGAATTGGTGACACTAAGTATCATATTTAGTGAACTTATGTTATTTGGGTAAAACATGATACTCTCGGTAAAATGTTATAGTAATGCGTAAGTCCAAATGGTAATCCACACTAATTGGACAATTCAGTGTAGACCTGGTCCTTATTCGTAGACCTTAAATGTACCCATTTGCTACATTTCTTAAACCACTCAGGTGTCGTTCTAAGAAGATCAACGGTAGCAGCATACAAGGAGGAAGCTCTACCCGACACAGACATAATGTGATATAATCCTACATGTAACCACTTAGTACATCTTTACTAACATATCTAAGAGTTACATGGATCTCTCACTGCTGCGGCGCCCACGCCGCTATACCATCACCGCCGCATTGATGACGGGAGGAAATCTTACGCAGAGGAACATTTTAGAACACCATATGTACTCTCTTGGTACACCGTTATCTGGTGTCTACTTTTTCCATGGATCTCTCTCTGCTTTGGCTCCCACGCCTCATGGCAGGAGATAGGTCTACCTGACACGAACATGATGAAAATATACCTGTACACTTCTGGTACATAGACTTCAACATATCTAGGAACCCATGTAGATCTCTCTGCTCCGGCTCCCACGCTTCTATCTGCACCATCACTGCGGCTTTGACGACAGATCCGTTAAACATGGGAAAGGACAACGTCAGGATTTCACTGCATAACTCACTCACGACCCACCAACGATTTTTCCACGAACCCCAAATTTCATGAGTAATTTGCAGGAAAATCAGTAAGAATTCTGACCTCCATCGCTGTGTTTGTTCCCTCCTCAGGTCAAAAGATCATTGCAGTTTCACCTCCTTGATTTGCAATCCTTATTAGTCGTTAGGGAAACACTTCCAATTAGATGGGATATTTGCTGCTTGTGGTAGAGGCTCATTGTTAGTGGTATACTTGACAACAATTCCTTTCTCTGCAGGAAGTGGCGACGAAGGAGCATTCTGATCTCTGGAGGTTAACTTGTTTTCTTCGTAAGTCGTGATGATTGTTCGATCTGGTCAAAAAGGGAATCTCACCAGAACAAATTGTATTGTATGCCTATGACGAGGACTCACTGCAACTGTGTTATGCACTCGTTTGTTGTTTTTGTCAAGCAAGCATGTGCGGCGTGATCATCTGACAGCAAGGCAGTTTGACAAATGGGCTAGCAGTTGCATCATCCGGGCATCGGTCGCCACCTTGCACGTTTAGGCTGGCAGTCATCATCAGTTGTGACTGCGTAGGAACTTGCCGTTTGTGACCTCATCCGTGTTTTATGCGACTTATCCGTTGGATTGGAATCTTTGGAGTGTTACTTAACTTACATCCACTTCGGTGCTCCAAACTTTCACCCTATCATCAGTGGACGCTCTATTATCATCAGCAGCATTGCATATCTGCAGCTGCATGTTGGTAGCCAGCTCTAAGTAGTTGAGCTAACTTAGAGAGCTGCCGAGTCTTCTCTGTGCACCATCTCGTACAGTGAGTGCGAGGTCGGTGCTTTCGGAGCTGCAGCTGGAGTAGGTAAAACCTTGGCCTTCCTCTTGTTGATGTTGTCAGCTTTTGCAAGTTTGTGTAACACTTGTGCCTGCCGGCAGGTGTACTCTCATTGTTGCCTCTCAAAGTGCAGCATCAGCGGCGTCGAGCTTAAGCGTCTTGGAGTACTGTGGAGATTGCTGTTGGAGCTTAGTCCAGTGGAGATTAGGTCGAGCTTGCCATGCGAGCATTAGCCGTAACTCAGAAGTTAAAATAATCTTTCATATTGTCCTAGCGACCGGTACTAGATCTTCCTCGACTGCATGCAATTTTGAGGAGGCTTGGAGTGTAGTTGCAATGTTTGAGTTTA
Organism: Polytrichum formosum; assembly: GCA_964035585.1. Taxonomy (NCBI): domain Eukaryota; kingdom Viridiplantae; phylum Streptophyta; class Polytrichopsida; order Polytrichales; family Polytrichaceae; genus Polytrichum; species Polytrichum formosum. The sequence continues at coordinate 76,334,654 of OZ037936.1, forward strand.
GTGCTTCTTTTCATCTGTTACTGCTGTGTTCATGAGTCACGGCAATTTGACGTTACTGTGAAGGCTTGCATTTCGAAGTTGCCGCGGTTATCCTGCTGTTCTGACATTGTACGGATTGCTCCATTTTCAATCTTCGGAAAGTAGCGTATTTGTGCGAAAACATTGGCATTCCTGTCAGGCGATCGTGCTTGGAACGTTGAGATTGATTGCAGAAGTGGGAGAGTAGTGAGTAGGGAGAGTGAGCTTGTGGTTGAAGAAAAGTTTGGGCAAGGGCGGTGATGAATAAAAACTCTGCTGCTTGAGAGTGCTGCAAACCAGAACTGTAGAGTGTCAAAATGATCTCTAGTGTGCTCTGCATTTGAGGACCAGGGATTGAATAGAACAAATTGTGAGGTTTCTTTTTTGGTTTCTTTTTTTGTGCAGAATAAATTGTTTTTGGGAAGTGAGGAGGTCTGGCGCCATGGCTCGCTCCCTTGTGCTGGTGTTGATGCTGCTGCTCTCCTGCCTGGCGTTGCTGCAACAAGTCAGTGCAAGCTATGTCCTCTATAAGGACAGACACCAACCGGTGAAACTGAGGGTGGCCGATCTTTTGAAACGCATGACACTCGATGAAAAGATTGGACAAATGACACAAATCGAACGCTCGGTCGCCAACACCTCCGACATCGAGCACTACAAAATAGGTCCGAACCTGCCTGCACCTCGTCCTCTTCCATGGTTGCAATTTCATTTCTACCATGGAGGCAAACCATAGCCACTGGTTCTAAGCTACTCCCAGCAGCTAGCAATGCATATCCTAGAAGGAAGTGCTCTTCCAGAGTTGCAATTGCACTTTTTCCATATGGGCACACCATAGCCATTGGTTCTAAGTTACTCCCAGTACCTAGCAATTGATGAGTTTGTATATAATGCTTGCAGGAAGTGTTTTGAGCGGCGGTGGAAGCGTACCTTTGCCCAATGCCACCGCCCTGCAATGGGACAACACCACCGACTACTTCCAACGAGCTGCCTTGAAAACTCGTTTGGCCATTCCCATGATCTATGGTATCGATGCAGTCCACGGACACAACAACGTGTACGGGGCAACAATCTTCCCGCACAACATTGGCCTCGGATGCACACGGTACATCACAAGGCTCAGATCTCATTCCTCAATGACAATATCTCTCTCTCTGGTGCTAATTCATACTAAGGTTTAGTTGTGGAAAATGTTCAAACATACGTAGGATGTTTGCTCACGGCGATTTCGTGCTGAGTTTTAGTTGTGAAGGATGTGTTTCACATACACAGGATGTTTTGCTCATTGTAATTCGTGCTAAGGTTTAGTTGTAGATGAACTGTTTAACATACCCAGAAGGTTTGGCTCATGGTAATTTCGTGCTAAGGTTTAGCTGTGGAGAAACTGTTTAACATACCCAGAAGGTTTACCTCATGGTAATTTCGTGCTAAGGTTTAGTTGTGGAGAATGTGTTTAATATATACACGATGTTTTTGCTCATGGTGTGCACAGGGACCCGGAGCTTGTGGAAAGAATTGGTGCAGCAACGGCGAGTGAAGTTCGGGCCACAGGAATCCCATACGTGTTTGCGCCTTGCATTGCAGTCTGTCGAGATCCTCGGTGGGGGCGATGCTATGAGAGTTACAGTGAAGATCCAGACGTGGTGGCGAGCTTGACCTCTATCATCGATGGTCTGCAAGGCAAAGCACCGAAGGGTTGGAAGGGACCTTACGTGGAAAGCAGGTCAGTCAACAAGACTCAAACATCATTTCACCAATTCTCAATGGACTTTTCGTTGGGAGTTGGTCTCCTATGATTTTCCATTGCTCGTTTTCATACAATATCAATAATACCTTTCTACATGTGGTGCATGGTTGGAGCTGCAGAGTGTTTGAATTCGAATGAAGAGTAATCTGTTTTGGTTCATTGAGGGCCGATCTCATTTTAGCACCTCAATATACCGATAAGTATAGAATGTTCTTCGTTCAAACCTCCACACTACCTCCAAGCATGCACCGCAAACTTACCGAACATGGAAGGTGTTGTATGCAAAACAACCAACTCCCGACCAAATGTCATGCTGAGTTAGAGAATAACTCTAATGTGCATTAATTATTAGGAAGGAATTGTAAAATTTTCACAATTTTCAGGAAGATGAATGTGTTGATTCTTGTGATAATTTCAGTAAGAAAGTGGCTGCCTGCGCAAAGCATTTTGTTGGTGATGGAGGCACAACGAAAGGTATCGACGAGAACAACACTGTGATCAGCTATGAAGGACTTGTGAACATCCACATGAAGGGTTACCCGCCTGCCATTAAGAGGGGCGTGTCGACCATCATGGTGTCGTACTCCAGCTGGAATGGTGTCAAAATGCATACCAACCGCTTCCTCATCACCGATGTACTCAAAGGCCAGCTAGGGTTTGAGGGCATGGTCATCTCCGACTGGATGGGACTTGACAGGATCACCGACCCACCTGGTGTCAACTACTCTTCCTCCGTTTACAAAGGAATTCATGCCGGCATTGACATGGTAAACAACTCTTCCACTTCCCACTTCAACCTGAACCCTGAACCTGCAAAACAAAACTGAAACTCTCAGGGTTTTGATAATCGTTGGTTACTTGTCAATTTGAACATCTGAAACTGAGCTCTTACCTTCATTTTACTGCTCTTTCAACTTCTTCACAAGCTTCCTGGAACAGGTAAGACATCATGTTCACCTCCCTCTAGAGAAAAAATTCCCTTCCGTCTACAAAGGATTCCATGCCGGCATTGACATGGTAGCAACTCTTCCGGTTCCCACTTCAACCTGAAGCCTGAACCTGAAAACAAAACTGAACCGCTCAGGGTTTGGATCATCTTTTCTTTGTCAATGTGAACATATGAAACTGAGCTCTTATCTTCATTTGACTGCTGTTTTTACTTCCATCACAAGCTCCAAGGAACAGGGAGGGATCACCTACTCCTCCCTCTAAGAATTGAAATTAAACACATATTAAATTGTGGTCGATGAGGATCGGTGTTATCTGTCTTCGCCAGATTAGAATTTGATATGTGTTCCCCCACTTATTTATGTCAATCTATGACAGATTATGGTGCCTTTTGCCTACGACACCTTCATCAACGACTTGAAGAAACTTGTTGCGGATGGCTCCATCCCCATTTCAAGGATCGACGATGCTGTATCAAGAATCCTGCGTGTGAAATTCCAAACCGGTCTCTTCGAGTATCCGTATGCAGACAAGTTGCTTAAGTCCCACCTCGGTGCTGCGGTAAGTAATATATCACGCTAACCGCTGCTATAAGCTTAACGAACCCTCCTACCAGAGACCCTTGAATTGCGAGAATTGCGTGAAGTAAAATGAAGTTGACAAATCTTTTTGTTTGGGTGTAATGCAGTCCCACAGAGTTTTGGGAAGGGAAGCGGTGCGAAAATCACTCGTGCTTTTGAAGAATGGAAAGGGGTCCAAGCCCTTCTTACCTCTGAGCAAGACTGCGAAAAAGATTCTTGTGGCTGGTTACCATGCCAATGACATTGGCAGGCAATGCGGTGGATGGACGATCACATGGCAAGGCGGGAACGGAACCATCACCAAAGGTATAAATCAATTTACACATCTTCCAACCCAGATTCCAACAGTACCGTCACTGAAAGGAAATAGAAATGAAATGAAATCGATTCTAAAGTCCGGGAGCCAAAAGGCTTATGGGACTAAACGTACATCAAGTTGGTGGCAAAAAGGCTAATTCCCTAAAGGGACGGAGTGCAGTGTCCTCCGTGAGGTAGTGGCTAAGATCAACTTGATGGGTCAATTGGAAGAAAGACCTGACACTGCCTAGCACTACTACATTCTGAAAGAGGGAAAGAAACCTATCTCTAATCAAGTTGTTTGTAGAGAGGACACTCCAACAACTACGTTGTAAGAAAAAAAGTGACATCATATGTTATATCTAGGGATTGGGATAGTTTCAATGGCTAGACTATGATTTGAGGTGCGGTAAGCAAATGATGATTTTAAGTTGCGGTGGTATCAATGGTTGTGGTTGCTTCAGGTACGATTCAAATTCAGATTCATAACTGAGAAAGTCCTTGAGGTGGAGGGCAATCTGATTTCTTAGAATAGTAGAAAGGTTTAGTATATTGGGGTCTGATATTGCGATTTTGCTGCAGGAACTACAATTCTGGAGGGAATTCAGCAGGCAGTGAGCCCAGAGTCGAAGGTTGTGTACAAAGCTAACCCTAAGAAAGGAGAAGCAAAGGGGAAGGGTTACGCGTATGCCATCGTGGTTGTCGGTGAAGAGCCGTATGCCGAATACATGGGAGATAACCTCAACAACTTGACCTTGGAAGAGCCGTATCCAGAACTGATTAAGAACACGTGCTCCGAAATTGCGTGTGTCCTGGTGGTGATCTCTGGCAGGCCCATTGTGATTGAGCCATACGTAGGCTACATCGATGCACTTGTGGCTGCCTGGCTCCCGGGTACCGAAGGCAATGGAATTGCGGATGTACTCTTCGGCAACTATGAATTCCAAGGAAAGTTGTCAAGAACTTGGTTCAAGACTGTGGACCAGCTGCCGATGAACGTTGGCGACAAGCATTATGATCCCTTGTATCCCTTTGGATTTGGCTTGAAAATGGGCATTGAGAAGCATAGATAAATAGAGCACATTGTGCTAAGCAACCTTCATCTGAGAACCAAGTAGTGGAAGTGCAGATCTGTGTTGGTGGCAAAACAGCTACAATTCCTGTGACATTTTCATCGAAGTTGCATACCACCCCTCAATTTGTAGAATACAGAATCCAACCAAAGAAAGGGATTAAGTGCACGCCCATGGCTGTGTACAGATTGTTGTCTGTTAGTGTAGAATTACTCCATGTGATTTTTCGCACCTCTTGTTGCTCATCAAATATTTGGTGTGAGAAATAAAGCATTCACATTCTTTCTGTACTTTCTATCAGTCCTCTGATGAAATATAAGGTAACAATGCCTAATTCTCACACGGGAATAATCTGGACATCTACATTTGAAATCACTAGTTTACAAGAAATTGGACTATGTGCTCAAAACATGCTAACCATTCTAGGCTCAATGGTCAAAATGATTGGGGGGACCTATATGACCACTTACTGAGCATGAGATTGTTCACATTATTCATGGATAAGATATTCATATGAGCTCCAAAAATTACGAGGCAAAAGGCTACGGGCATGAGTCGGATTTGCTAATCATCCTGCAATTATGCACATGTTTCATATCCTACAAGAAGTGGCGCAGAGAGAAAAGTATCCAAATAACACATGTCTACCTTAGTTGGCAATCGCCTGATTGCTTGCTGTCTTCAGCACAATTCACTGCCCTGCCATCAGGGCAGCTTCTCAGTAACCTTGTTGTCATGGCCATGTGCTTAACAACACTCTCAAAAACCCACCTGATTGCTGCTTGAGGTGGCCTGGGGCATTGACAAGGGTTTATTTGCCAATGTGAAGGTAGACAGTGAGCTTGAAAGGTGCAGCTGAAGGAAACAATCTAGCAAGATTTGTAAAGTGAGGAACTTTGAAGTGTCCACTTGGCAGGAACATTTACACGAGTAAAAGTGTTCACCTTTCCTCATTACAAAGTGGCTTGTGGTAGCAAAAAAACATTCGATTAGGTGGTAACAAAATAAAAGATAGTGTTGTGAGACATCTTCTGTGACATATCACTCAAATCGGAAGTATCGTGCCATCCCCAACTTGTAAAACAGAGAAATCATTGAAAGAAAGAGGATAAACTGCAGACCAGAGTTGTGCACAGCTTCTACTTGTGTACAGATTGTTGTTCCCCATTATAGAATCCACATGGATCATGGCTCTCCACATTTCCCTTGCTTGATCACTGTCTTGTTTCATGTAGATATAAACTTATTATTTTCTCTATGAAATTGAAATAAGGCGGCTGTTGGAAGCTGTAAAGGCACTTTAATTACACTCATGATAAAATACTGTGGGCCACACTAATAACGAGGAATCCACACTGAAAACATCGGGAATACTATTGTGGGTGCACACTATTTACCAATTTGCACTATATAAAATCGGAGGTCCAAAGAAACAAAAGATGATAGAGTTATCCTTTAACTCAACCGGAGTTTTAGTAGGGAGTTGGTTGTTTCACATGCAAAATTTTCCATGTTCGGTAAGTTTAGGGTGCATGCTTGGAATCAATGCGGAGGCTTGAAAGAGGGACATTCCATATTGGCCCTTTGGGTACCAAACTCGTTTGAGTGATATGTCACAAAAGATGTCTCACAACACTAAACTTACCGAACATGGAAAGTTTTGCATGCGAAACAACCAACTCCCTACTAAAACTCCGGTTGAGTTAAAGGATAACTCTGATATCTCTTTCAAATTTTGCTCATTTTCCACAAACATGTAGTTTATTTTATAGAGCTTCTCATGCTCTTTTGAAAGACACCAAGATCACCTCCTAACTCTTAATAATTCGGTCATAGTGACCATTCAAAGTCCAACTATGTATACTTTCATGATACACATAAATGCCAAACTTCAGTGTTTTCTCCTTGATTTTTGGACTTAAGAAACACGTATGTGCACATTCTTAATTTCTTTCAATTGATATTTGACCCACAACTAAGAGTGAAAGAATAAGAATATAATGAATGGTTGAAGATTCAAGTGTCACTAACTATTTTCATTTGTGAAGGTGTATAATGTGGGCCACACTATGGAGATGCGAAGGGTTAGTCACACTATATACAATATATGCCTGCAATAACTACCATAATCAATGTAGATGAATTGAAATCAACCATGTTCTAGAAGTGTAGATTCAAAATATACATGTACAATGAATTTCACAGGCCTTCAATATGGCACAAAGAAAATAAGGGTGAGTTTCCATGTAGGCCACTCGCCCACTAGATTCAAGATAATAGTGGGTTGGGGGTGTTCTCATGTAGATAAGCACAAGCTGCCAACCAACCACATTCTGATGACCTGCTAGAATGTGGAGGGCCATGGACATGGGCCGCTAGCTTCCATGCCCCACTCAAGCATTTTTTAACCTACAAGTGCTAGCCACCAAAAGACTCGAAGACCGATGTTCTAGAACTTGGCGAAGGAGATTAGTAGGTGGGCCCGGATTTGAGAAGATGAGAGTAGCTACACTAAATATTATATTTAGTGTCATATGGTATTTAATGTCACTATGGTAACTTTTCGGATGACACTTCTTATGAATAAGTTTACAGAGACTGTCATGGATGATGGATGAATATGATGGATGAGTTCATCCATTGGCCAAAACCCTACCTTCTCTTGTCAGCAACATGTGATGAAATATTGTCATGGATGATTGAATTCTGGATGAAAAATGGCTTGGTAAGTGACAATAATTGCAACAATGTAGACCTATAACCCCCCCCTCCCCCAAAAAAGGTACAAGGAATAGCAAATAATGTTGGGTTAACATTTAGTGTTGGTGACACTACACTGCAGTTTACAATTAGTATTGAGCAAGACAATTAAAATTGGTGATACTAAATATCATATTTAGTGTAGTTGGCACATAAGAATGCTACCCCATCATATTCCATCTATATTCAAGTTTGTCCTTATTCCAACTAGAATCTAGTGGGCGGGCGGTCTACATGGAAACTCACCCTAAACCTACACCAACGAGCTTTTAGGGGGAGCTATCAGTGCCAAATCTAGCTATCAATACAGTACCCATTTTGCCCACTTTGGTGCCTGATCATATGCCTTGGCTAATTTAAACTAATATTTTATTTGGCTTCGCTCCCACCTGTTCATTCCTCATACTGCCTCCATTCAACCTACATGTATAAGGAATGTTTCTTACTTATGAAAGTCAAATTCTCCATATGAATCCTGAAACTTAACCATGAGATATATAATATATTTCCCTCAACGACAATTCAGACCAAACTTCAATCCTATGTTTTTTTTATATAATATTGTGATTGAGAATGTGTTCTGTGCTAGAAATCTCTGTGCTATCATTCTTAACATTCTTAACCTAAGGTAGAAATACCATAAAGCGTTAACCACCCAATCGCGGTGCACTAGACCGCCTCATAATGGAAAGTGCCATGTCTTAAATGGCGCGGCAACTTCAATGCAGTGTAGCCAATGGGAGGCAAGATCTAACGTACTCATGATTAACGGGTTTAGGTATAATCTGTATCGAAATGAGGAGAGCCTAGTGAACCGGAAGTGGGTTGGACAAACTTTCCACTTTGAAAATTTGTGGAACTTTTTGTACAAGGTAGAAAATTACGAAACAACTTGCATTGTTCATGAATCCTTCTCGTCTATCTTGGAAAATTATCTCATGATTGTCAGACCAGATCTTCAATGCGAATCACCTTATTTTAACGGTTTATGGTATTTCTACCTTAGTACAAGTTTACTACCTTAACCTTTGGAGATCTCCTGAAAGTATTGAACTTGCGACCCCAGAAATTTCTTGTTAGCTTCATCATCATGAAAGGAATTTTTAGCCACTCGGGTCATTTGTTACTCTCACATCAAATTGGGAACTCATCAGATACATTCGTTTAAGTTATGCTCATCTTAAACCTATTTCACTAGATCATATCATAACCCTGTGCCAACCAGGTTGCACTTGAACTAAATTATGGCAAATGACAAACATTGCTCTTGCATTTTGTCTTCTGTCGACAGAGTGTTTTATGGCAACCAATCTTTCTGTTTGCAGAACACCTACCTACTACAGTTCAATAACTGAATCTGTGCTATTAGAGAAAACTCATGTTTTGCCTTCAAGGTCTGTATAAGTTGTAAATTAATATTTGTATGCTTGACGGGGTAATTTTGGAAGGCCAAATTAGGTGATGGACAACGATACTATATGTGTCAAGAAGCTAGCTCTCAGGTTCGGCAACCTTAATTCCTGATGGACTAGTGGTATAAATCAGGAGGGAGGTTGAGGTGTGTCATTTCGGCCTCAAGTTTGGGAGCTCATATGTTAGCTCCTTTGTTTGTGTGATGTAGTACAACTTGTTTCGAAAGCAGGAACAATGAGGAGTTGGTAATGGTTTTTCAGTTAGTTTATTGAAGGAGTGTTTAATACGTGGAGGGGTATGTAACATAGAGCCATGGTTGCCGACTTAGGAAAGCATGAACAACAATTGTATGCTTTATTTGACCTCTGTAGGTTGGGGAGACTTCAAAGGTGTCTGGTTGGATGGTTTGATATTAGGTTAAATTGTCTTTTGGGAGGTTGGACTTGTGGATTGTGATGCTAGGGAGTGCAAAAATTGATTTGGAGCGTAGTATGATTTTGTGCATTTAAAGTTGGCGATTGGGTGGCTGGCATAATCTGAGGTCAGGGCGAGAATTAAGATACCAATATACCACAAAGTATACCAAGTTACTTTGAAGGCCGACAAGTTGACTACAATATTGATTTCCAGGTTGGCCATGGTTGGTGAAATTTCTCGTCTAAGGGACGGTTTACACCATGGATCAGGAAGTCGTCCCAGGGCGTTGTAAGAGCGTTGATTGGTTGTTGAGTTCGTCTCGGGACCACTTCAGTTTAAACTAAGGAAAAAATGGCAGAGTGACCATGGAGGTCGAGGTCCCCAAAAGACATATTTTAAGGCCTAATTAATACACTGACATGGTCCAATGGGTTTTGCGGTGAGAGAGGCAAGAGAGGTGGTGTGGTAGGAAAAGGCAGGGGCCCATGGCAGAGAAATATCGTTATAATATATTTTTAAGAATTTTTTTTGGGGGGGGGGCCTTATATACAACTCTTCCCACTAGGTAAGGCTCACAAGGCACACTTTTCAACACCTATGTGAGATGTAATGAATCTTGAGAAGCAAGTCCGCCGTCTATGTGCCTTGATCATATCATAGCCCATGAGACATACCATTTCTTCCATGCCCTACCCCTTAAACCGGCTTCCACATGTTTCACCAAACAATGTGGGACATCTAGAACTCAAGAATTTGAGTACACATGTTGAAGCGGGCTGCAAATAATGCTCAATGTACAACACAAGGTACATGTCACATGTACCTTGTATTGAACATGTACAAATTAAATCTCTCATTTTTTTTGTAAAAATTGTTGTGAGAAGATTTGCAAGCCACATCTTCGACACATTTAAAAAGAAATGAAGACAAGTGAAGCCCAAGAGAAGACAAGAGAATGGTCAAACTTGAATTTTTTTTAAATGCCCTTTTTGGGCATATATTAAAAAAATCAGCACATTCACTTTTTGGTGCATGGTCATACTTCTTGGTCCACATTCGGTTTACACCTAGTGAGGGGCCAAAAACTTTGTAAATTTATTTTTAGAAAAAATCAGACCATGGAAGCTGGACCATCAAGTCGAACCATGGAAAAAGGCCATCTTCCATGGTCCGACTTCACGGTCCATGGTGTAAACCGGCCCTAAGTACCAGAGCCCTACATTGGGTGCCCATACCCATGCCCATGCCCAAACTCACCCATGCCCATGGGTTTTGGGTGGGCAAGGGTTCGATATTATTGGGCATGGGTGGGCAAGGGTGGGCATGGGCATGGGTGGGCCAAGACTTGGTGTAGGCGGGTAATGCACATTACACAATTTTTGAATACATTGGCGGCAATTTTAATAGCATGGGTGGGCATGGGTGGGCACGGGTCATGCTATGGGTGGGCATGGGTGGGCATGGGTTGGCAAGGGTCATGCTATGGGTGGGCATGGGTGGGCATAGGTCGTTGCTGATGGGTATGGGTGGGTATGGGTACAAATTCGAAGGAAAATGTCGGGCTCTGCTAAGTACGTTAGAGGAATGGCCATCGCGAGCATTGTTTGAGCAGGTTCTTTGCAACTTTTGGTTACAGACATCTGACCTTGAGTAGGAGCCAAATAGTAAAGTGAACTAAAACAATAACCTCAAAAAGTTGTTCAACTTGCAAGCAGTAATTTTTAAAGTTTAAGAGCCTTTCCTGACAAACTGTGATTGCTTGGAGCTACTCTGCTTATGGTATTATGTCTCACCCTCCGTGGTAAAACTAAACTGGTTAAAAATAGAAGTTGGGGTGCCTTTGCTAGAAATCGAGTTTTACTGTTTACTACATTCTTGAAGCCCTTTTGGACGCGTGACTATGTTTAGCCACTTTTTCCTTTGCTACAAATTGAGTTTTGTTGTTTTACTGCATTCTTGACGCCCTTTTGGACGCGTGTCTATTTTTAGCCAGTTTAGTTTTTCCGTGGAGGGTGAGATGTAACACCAGTCAAATAGTATCACTTCACCTATAACCTACATTGAAGCCTATGTACATTTTTATACGTTTTGGCAAGATGTTTACCATTAGTGTCAAAACGAAGATTAAAGTAAAACCCGAAGGTGAGTATAGGAGTTGAGAAGATTTGATGTGCTCAGCAAATGTGCCCTTACTAGCACCAAACTACTGTGGTTTACATAAGGGAGACGTGTTGTATTTGGATGCTTTTATCTCTGCACCCACTTCTTGTAGGATATGCAACTCATGCAAAAATTAGTGCAAGATGATTAGTACATCCGAATTGTGCATGTATCCAATTTCTTTCAAAGTCCAAATGAATATTTTGTTCATCACCAAAGTGAAGACTCACGGTTTTTTTATAAATGGCCAAATAGGTCCCCCCCCAATTATGTTGACTATTGAACCTAGAATTGGTAGCATATTTCGAGCACGTAGTCCAATTTCTTTTAAACACATGTGTGAGCCAAATTTTTGGCCAAATAGTTAGACTATGGACAAATAGATAATAGCTGGATGAAATAGCATCCCAGTAGATGAAAATAGTATCACTATAGGCTAGGACGGTAGTTACAACAATAGGCGTGGGCTTAGGCGCCCATAGTTGGTTACAACAACTATTGTCTCTGCCGAGCCAAAGGGGCTGGCAACGGAGAAGAAGGCATGCATTTTCGTAGGCAGCTTTGAGAGCATAGCTAGACTTAGTTGAATTGTCTCCCTCAGCACCGAGAGCGGGTGAGGTTATAGTTGAACTATTTTCTATTTGGGTAATCACCGCAGTGATTGCGGGGTTACCAATTTCTGTTGAAGCTTATAGTTGTTCTGAATCAAAAATTGATTAAAGGGCTGAAGTCCGGTCGAACTATTTTCTAGTTTTGAAGAGCGAATGTGAATTGTGAACTATTGTCCATTGTTGAAGTTGTCATTGTTTGAGTGAGAATTTGCGAGTATAATTGAGCGAGTTAGAGCGTGAATCTGAATGGAAATGAATGATGTGATAAACTATTGCCTGTCGTTGAATTTACAATTGACTAAGTCCGAAATTGCGAGTGAAATTGAGTGAGTTTGAATTGTGGAAAGCAATGCGAGATTGAGAGAGAGTTGACCTACCTCATAGTGAGAGAGGACCGAATCAGAAAGAGGAATAAAGATATGGAAATGTGAACGAGAGTTGAGAGAACGGAAATGTATAAGGAATCGGAGAATGAGTTTAGGAGTCAAAGAATATAGTTGGAAGAAGGTTGAACATTGTGTAATGATTGTCTCAGTGCTAGGATCCTTCTGAAGTTCAGCATTGAGAGCGAGAGAGCCAAGAAGGTTAACCTAAGCAGAGAGAGAGAGAGAGAGAGTAGAACTATTAGTGTGGAGTGATGGAGGGAACGCTATGCAAGAAGGAACATCGTGAAATTATAATATGATAGCGCCTCAAGAGGAGTCATCTTGAGCGACGAAGTAGAGCGATCGTCTGATGAGATAAATGCTAAACGATGAGCATTGTTGAACGATAACCATATTAGGGTGAATGCATGGTTGAGTGGACCACTTTTCGTGTCACAGCCATTTTTCAGGATACCTCTTTATATTGTAAGTTGAATTAAAAAAAATCTACCTGATAAATCCTTTTGAAACTTTGGGCATAGCTTGTTAACTTAAGTGTCTTTACAAATAAAATTTTGTCTTTAAATTTTGTTCTATAAATAAAGAATATGGGACTTTTAAAGTAAAAGTATGGACTGTCACAAGCAGGTATTCGTATAGGATTTAGGTGTTTTGCATAAAGAAAAACAATTCCTTCTCGTAGGAGTGACTTTGTATGTGATGCGTTGGACTGTAAGGTCCATCATACTTTTTTCTTTTTTTTCATTATGTATATTAATATACTACTTATGGACTTTTAAGTACATTAAAATGGGCCAAATTTTCGGAAGTCCATAATAGGTCCATAATAGAGGTTTGCGGAGGCAAGTTTTTTTATGAGTGTTAAGATCTATAAGCTTTAGGTGGGCTTCTATTTAGAAATACTTAATTGTCTTTAGAATTATTTATATATTTAAAGCAAATTTTGATCAGTTTTTCAAAATATTATAACTAAATATAAAATGAAGGTATTACAATTTTTTCTTTTGATTTGAGTTTTATATGCTTCAAAGAATGTGTGTAAAATAAATTTAAAAATAATCAATTGCATATACAAAAAATGGGTATGGACTTCAAAAAATGGATATGGTCCGGTATTGGTCCACTCAACCATGCATCCACCCATTAGCCCTGGGAGAGGCACAGAGAGATCAAGGAAGTGGTGAGAGGAGTTAAGACTTGTGAGGGGCAAAATTTGAGAGAGAGGAAGCTAGAAGGCCAAGTGTCAGGCCGAGAGAGGAACTAGTGACGATTGTTAGCCTGAGAGAGGCAGTGAGAAGGAAGGGAAGAACCAGAGCAAATTGTTCAGCCGAGTGTGATTATAGTTGAAGTAGACACTATAGGTTGGTATAAGTAAAATCAGTTGAATCTATTTGATGAAAGAAACCCAATCAATTGAAAGTGATGAGGAAATATCTATGATTAGTTGATTACTATCGGAAATGAGAGATTAAGATTGATTGAGCAAATTAAGTTAGGATGAACTTTGGATTATCAAGGGGATTTAGGCATAAGTTGTCCTAGACTTACTTAGAGTTTTATGTTAATACATAGTCTAGAGACTTGATCTTTGAGTAGGGAAGTGCAAGCTAACCTAATCAACCATTGTCTTGTGTGTTACCCTGGTTGTTGTTGTTGTTGTTGTTGTTGTTGTTGTTGTTGTTGTTGTTGTTGTTGTTGTTGTTGCAGGTTGTGTAGGGCAATCAAGACTATAGCTTGACTCAGATAATCGTTGTTAGTTGCATAAGTTGTGAGTAATGATTAAATCTTGGAATTAAGGGATGAACAATTTGTCTTGTATTGAAATTAACATTGACCAATTAATGAAGGAGTTGTTATGATTTGAAGATGCATTGGCCAATGGTTACCAAAGACAATTGTGATACTCAAAGATTATTGTTCTTGAAAGACTATTGTTATACAATCTCATGACGAGATGGAAGCTTACTGTGACTGACACACATACCCCACCGAATGAGGAACAATGAGAGGAAACCCTGAGAGAAAGGAGAGTAAAAGATGGATAAGTGATGATTTAGAGTGAAGATAGCAACCCTATTGTCTGATTAATGAACTATAATTTGACAAATGCTTGTAATAGACACTAGTAAAGCCTTCCTTGAGAGTCTGTACCTTGAGTTTTTGGTTATTTCAGTCATAGCAAAAACTAACTACAACATGTCTATGTGGTGTCCATTCTTAGATCCACACCTAACCACACACCACTCGCATATAGGTGTTCACATATTTGTTATGATGGATTAATGTTGGTCTACCTTACTCTACTCTTGAAGACCTAACCCACAAGACAGAAGGCTCAACTGTAGTTTAATATACAATGTGTAGAATTTTCAAGAGCTACAATCATTCTTTTGTGAGTTGTCCTATAGTTGTTGAGACAATATATGGACTTTTGACATCACATACTCACTTCTAAGGTTTTCTTTGTCTTTGTCTGATCTTTGTTGACGATCCTATCACTCTAGCAAACATTTCAAGTGGCCTTTAAATCTTAAATGAACGACAACTACACTTTGCAACACATACGGAAGTTAAGATGTGAGTGATAAGCAATGAGCAATGAGCGATAACACATGATAGCATGTCATTGATGCTTATGCATCTATAGGTTGGTTTTTCTCTTACTCCCAAACTATTCTAACATACAATGATTTTGCTATGTTGTTGGCGGTGACTTCTACAATTGAATTGACTTCATGACGTTTCATTGGCAGGTGCTTGCATTCATGCTTGCAGACGCAATGACCCCCATTTGGTTGCATACGAGGAGGACCTTGCAAATTTTGATGCAATCCTATCCCCCTTGCATGATTCAAAGGCAACTCCTACTGTAGGTGGATGTAAGCCACAGGGTGGCTCATTGATTTTGACGAATAACCTATTAAGAAGGTTGCAAGAAAAAATAGATTGCGTACGTAAGTTTGCAATTTATCTATATTTTCTCACAACTTCTCTTTAGTTGCTTGAAATTTACATTTCCATTCCAAAAAAATATGTTTTGATTTTCTAGAATAAGGAAAAGCATGAAGTCTCCTCCAAATTCGGGTTTGCCACGTTACGCAAAAACTATGGCTCAGGTTATGACAAATTCATATATGCAGACTCCTCACTGTAGGTCCACATGAATTGCTTGGAACCCATATGTAACTGACGAGGCAGTGGATTGTGAAGCTCTTGATGATTAGCCTAAACTAGTTTGAAGAATTTTAGAGAGTTGTCAATATCATCCAATATATATACATTTGATTGGATTGGCTATGATTGGATTGGATTTTTTTAGTGCATGTGTGATAAATGTTTGAATTGTTATCTTCTATTTAAATTGCCATAGTTAGTGGTCAATTGCTTTGTGTGAACCATTTCTTCTATAGTAATTCTATATTGAATAGAATCAATACTAGGACTAATTCTTAAATGCTAGTGGATGTCATTGTAGTATATGACATATTCTACTTTGATTGCTACCATGAGATTGTTCAGAGAAGAAGAACATTGAAAGGTTAATAGTCTATGACAACTGAAAAAATATTCTACAAAGACTATAGGCTACAAAAGGTTATCCTACAAAGACTACATGCTATGAAAGATTATCCTACAAAGACTATAGGTTGCGAAAGGTCACTAAAAATTTCAAGAACTGGAGAAGATTGCATTCAAGTAAGTTTTAAGTAACTTGAATTTGAAATTGCATAAGGAAAATGCTGATTTAATATGCTAGGCCATAGTCTAGAGATTTTTTTATCATGGGAAGAAACTTGAAATGAGTAATAAATTGAGAAAAAATTGAAGTTCAAATAAAAAAGGATAAATAAGAAATTAATTCCTAATTCATTGACCATGTTGTGCTTTTTCTTGTGCTTGTAAATGAGAATTAAACTGGCTAAGATAAGGTAAAAGACCATTGATTAACAATGTAATTAAAACCAACATTAATCAAAGAAAACTGAGAACTCCTGGAAGGATGATTGCACAACAGTTTTAAGTTGCACTAAAAGGGTTTAATCAACATTAGACTATTGACTACACCAAAGTGCCCTTGGCTTTGGTAAAGAGACTCGAATGGGATACTTTATGCAAGAGGGTGCAAGCATGGTAAAGTGGACAACTCTTGATCCTTGCTCAGGTTTAAGTGAAAGTGATCCAAAACAATTATATACTAACTTTGAATTTTATGAAATAAAAATTCATAAACATTTAGAAAACATATGAATCTACAAAGCCAAGCAATTTATGTTCACAAAAAACAATTTCAAACAACGTATATGTATTTTAGAAGACGGTGCAAGTGGTGGTGCAAGTGGATGTCATTGAAAAGATAATTGTCAAAAACTTGTTTAAAATACAATTACATTACATTAAATTGATGAATTTTTGGAAAAAAAAATTACGATGACCTCAAGTTTATAATGAATTCAAGGAATATGAAAAAAAATTCCAAGTTCAAAATATTTAAGGTCATGAAATTTACGTTCACTATATTTAGTCAGTTGCTTTTACGCGTCACTTTTGATGATAGGTTTTGAAGATCTCATATTGATATTCTATATTTGAGTACCTAACTTAACAATAGAGGTCATCATGAAAAATAATCTATTTTAAACCACATTTTGCTATTACTTATAGGCGTTCGACCAAGAAAATCATGGCTTTCATATACTGGAGCACTTTTTTGGTCCACTTTACTATGCTTGCACCCAAGACTATTGTCGATGACTATGCCTATGCTTGTGCACTGCACTTGGTCCAATTAAAATGAACTCACCACCAAACTATTGTCTGAAAAAATAATGTGAGATTGAGTGACTGTCACCATATGCATGTACTGTGATTGAGTGATTTTTAAACATTTATGATAAAACAAATGAATTGTAACTCCAAAACCTGATATAACTTAAAATAATCATGTGATTGTCCTAATAAAACTTATCTAAGACACCTAGATGACATACAAATCACCTTTTAAGTCTTCCATGATGTTTCCCTGGTTTGTTGTCATATCCAAAATCCTAACTGCAATCTCCCCAGACACATAATTTTTATTACATAAAATGCACTTTTTAAAAGTCATGCCAAATCAGCATCAAAGACCTTGAATTAGTATAGAGGAACCAAATTATTGGGAGGAATTAAGGACTCGTCAGGCAGGTTTTCTCTGGATTTCTTTAGTGACGTGGTGAAGGTGGTGGGGCTGCCTTCTAAGTGTACAGTAATCTCCCGCTTAAGTACGCACTTTGAACTGGAGCCGTTGGTGCGCACTTAGTTGGTAGGTGCATACTTTACTCATATCGCCAGTGTTCCATATTGGGCTAGTCGGAAAAAGTAACCGTTTAATACCCATCTAGCTTACCCTTGAAGAATACAGGTTAGGGTGCTCACAAAGCCGTTGGTTTTGTTCGATCCCCTTCCCATTGAGGCTTGATGTTGATGGACAAGCTTCGACAACCTCAGAAGAAGAACCACCTATCGATGACGAAATCCAACCTATCGAAACATTTGTTGAATTTGAAAGTGCTACCGACTTCAAACTTAGGTTTTGAAGCTCTACACAACATTGTCCTCGACATCGACGACCAATTGCTTTGCTCTGATATTCAAACGGAAGTTGGACAAATGTATGATGAATTGCGACGATCGTTTGAGACGTTTCAGCGAAACGTTAACAAACTGACATTGAATGTCAAGTGTGAAGAATTCATGCATTCGTGGCAAATGACTCTGCATGACATGTTCAAACAATAAAATATGAACCCTGATTTTTGTCAAAAAAAACTGCGCACTTAACCGGGATGCGTACTTAGAGGGGTGCGTACTTAAGCGGGAGATTACTGTAGTGTGGGGACTTTCGCGGTGCAGGCCTTGCGCCAACCACTCTGAAGGCGTGCCAGAGGCGTAACGCCTCCCCCATGACTTGGTAAGTCTCAAGAATTTAGCGATTCCACAGGAATTGATTCTTCCATTGGCGGTCAATGCAGTACTATACGTATAGTTTGAATCACTCATTTTTTCTGGTTGGTGTGCGTGTATGTTCGGGTTAGCGCTGAATACTTAGTATTTCTTGCATCATTAACTCTCGTGGACTGCAATTGTGATTGTGAACTTTGCTACCCCTCTTTTTCCCTTACACTTAGGAGTGTGTTTCTGTCAATGCATGCGCAGTATATGTGTAGTTTGCTTCCTTCGTTTTCGCTTGCACTTTGATGTGAGTTTCCTGTCACCGGGCGGTATGTATGTTGAAGTTGGTACTGAATAGCGTTTCTTAGAGAGTCTGGTCTTCACACTAGGGCACAGACAGACAGGCAGACAGACAGACAAACAAACAAACAGACATCTAGATATATTAGGAGTACCAGGATAATGACCGATCCAGGTTTCATACCGGCTATAATAGGGTACACAGTCACAGCGGCCATTCAAATGGTGATCCAAACTACGAGAGATGCCGTCAGCTGCGGGCATGAATGTCAAATGCTCGCAGAGAAACTCGACAAAGTATTGCCGAGGGTGCAGACCATTGAGTTGCAATTGATCAGCGGAGAGAGGAAGGATATGGGGCTGGTTAAAGACTGGCTGGGCCGTCTGAAGGACAAGGCCGACGAAGCGAACATTGCGGTCCACAAATGCAACAGCAAATCGTTTTGGCCTCCTGAGGTGGCTGCGCTTGGGAGGAAACTCAAAGATTTGCACGCCGAGATTGAGAAGCTGGTAGAGAAAGATACAGTTTTTTCTCTTCACCGCGCGATAGATGAGCGGCTGTCGGGTATTGAGTGCATCCTTCGGCGTCACTCATCCCCGGCTAGTCTCGGTACTTCTTCTTACTTCCATGATGACAACACTCAAGCCCCGACCACATTCCAGCCTGATGTCGCTCGCCACCACCACTCGTACAGCTCAGTTGGATCTCAGTCCTTGAATAACAGTGTCCAGGTTCACCACCACTTGTACAGCTCAGTTGGATCTCAGTCCTTTATTTATACCGCCCCGGGTTGCCACCAACCCGGTTTCCAGAGAATCGCATCCTTGGATGCCATCCACCACACTAGACACGAGGCAATGCTACGAGAAGAGGAGACAAGACGACGACAACAACAACAATAACCGGCGAATCAGTGTTCCAGATTGAAGTCTTCAATGCCCTTCAAACGCGATTTGGCCCTTCAAAACGCAACCCCAAATTGAAAATGAAGACGTCACTTGAAGTCCTCAATATAATCTGGCCGTCAAGCACCGTTCATACGAAAATTGATCAGTCGAATTTCATCGCCTCATCGCATCGAAGGGCGCGCGATCCCCCTCGCTCGCAATCTTTGGGGAGCCGGATGGATCGCCGCTGCTGCTACAGACGTGATCGGATGGGCGAACTTCCTGAGATCGGGTTGCAACCATGGGCGGCCACCGAGCAGCGCGGGACTGAAGGTGCAAGCGGAGGGAAGAGCGCGGGTGCCGCAGGTGCTATCTCACGATTCCGGTACGATCCAAACACCAACAATCTTCCCGGGCCCCGGGCTGCCTACGACGGAATGTGGATGCGGATGCGGGGGATGATCGATTCTGAATACAGGAGACGACCTCGATAGTAGGAGGAGGAGGAGGAGCTGGCGGAGATGCGTCCTGTTTGAGATCAGTGGACGCAGCGGGGCCAAGCTAGTATGGTGTTTCTGTTTTCTCTCTTATTATATAATTGTGTTTATGTTGTATGTATGGATCGGGAGGGTTGGAGTCTCAAGAATGTGGTTCTTGGATCAGTGGCGGCGAGGATGAGTGCGTGGGCGCTCGATATTGCAGCTGAAGTATCGTCGTATTGCTTATTGTGTAAGCGCAGGAGCATTGTGGTGGTAAACTAATCTGTAGTAGCAACCTCGCAGGGTTCACTTTCGTTAGAACATTATGGTTTGGAGTTGCGAAAACATTTTTAAGAAGGATTAGTTTGGATCTTACTTCAAGAAGACTACTGTGGGGGAGGGCTGGAGGCTCAAGAATGTGGTTCTTGGATCAGCGACGGCAAGGATGAGTGTTTTGGTGCTCGTTATTGCAGCTGAAATATCGTTGTATTACTTATTGTATGAGCGCAGGAGCATTGCATTGGAAACTATCTGTGGTAGCAATCCCGCAGGGCCCGTCGTCTTTAGTACATGATGGTTTGGAGCTGCGACAACATTAGTAGAAGCATTAGTTTGCATCTGGATGTGCGCTGTAGCCTGTAGGGCATTGTTACTACAAAAAGTGGAGTTAGATGGTTGATTCTTAATTCTTCACATTGTATAGGAAGCATGTACCATATAATTCATGCACAAGTTTAATGTGAGTTTTGTATTTTATTTCTATATTTTGGGATTGACGTCTTGGATTTGAACTAGCCCTTCAACTGAAGAGCTGAAATTTGAGAGCCCTTCAAAATGAAACTCATATGAGGGCTTCAATCTTGAACACTGCAGTGAATAGATCAGCAAGAAATTATGAGGGCAAGTGCAATTTTTTAAAATTTGTTTCTATATATTTTATAACTTGGAGCAAAGTAAGTGCTTGACCACCTAGCTAGTTTCTGTCAAGTAGAGAGATGATTTCACAAGTGCAGCTTCACATACAAGAATTTCTTGCAGTTCTTGCAGTCCTGTCGCTGCTTTAATACTTATAGTTTGTTGCTTCATCTCTTATAAGTAGCCCGCAAATTTCTGATTTTGGAATCAATCTCCTTTTTTTAAAAGAATAATATAATACACATACTAATTATATAAAAACAAGGAATATGAAAAGAATATAAATGACTAAAAATATAATAGAAAAATAACATGGTATAATAAGAGTGCATGCATTTTCACCTTGAGTAATAGTGGCCGGCCCAGCTTAAAGAGGTGGGTGTCTACAGGGCTGGGGCGAAACAACCCGTACATTGGTTCCTTGGAGGCAAGGGTTTAGGCATCTAACAAGGAACGAGTGTATGGGTTTGTTCGTCCAAATCGCGTCTACAGTAGGGGAGGGTGAACCTATGTCTGGGAAGAACCGGTAGTTAGTTGCAGATGAACCGGTTGAGTTAAAGAATAATCGGTTGAAGTTAAAGACTTCAAGAAATTTACCGATCATTTTAGAAGAATCTATAGAATATACCTTGAATGAATAAAGACAAACCAGAAGATGTCAACATGTAACCAGTTGGATTTAGAATCACTAGGATCTTGACTGACTATGCCCATAAACTTCCCGGGCACTGGGGTGAACTAACTGATATACCGATTCTTTGTTGATGATTACAGCCCTACCAACAAGGAACCCATGTACGGGTTGTTTTGCCCCAACCATCTATATATAGTAGCCTGGCCATTTTCACCTTGGATGTAATAGACGAGGTTGAGCCCTGGCCCCTACTTGCATGATACTATACTAATTGAGGGTCGGATGTCTGTACAAAGTCTGTACCATATAGTTGACAATAAGTCCCAATTCTAGTTGACAATTAACTTAAAATTTTGCCTTTCAAAATGAAGGGTTACTTCAAAAATTGCCCTTCACATATTTACAATTTTTTTTCAAAAATGCACAATGTAATGTTTGAATCTTAGGTTATATTGTAAACTGAAGTGAAATGTAATTTACATGGAACAAAATCCAAAAAGAAATATGATTAGAACATATATTTATTTCATGTATAGAGCTCACATAACAAAAGCAATTTTGTGTCGAAAAACATTCTCCTGTCACCCAGGCCCCAAGGATAAGAGCGGCCTGTAGTCCTCACCGGGTGTGGGAGGGTATCTACAGTTCTCCCGAGGGTATGAGCATATCTGCAAGACTGCATCAGCCACAAGCCGGAGCCTCCAGGGAAATGAGCTAGCCGGATCTCCCGAGGGTATGAAGGGCCAAGGGACCGGTTGTTTTAAAAATGCCCTTCCCTTTGAAGGTTTCCTGGAATTTTTGCCGGTCCCTTTTGAAGGGCTGGCCCAGCTATTGAAGGGAAAGTGAAGGGTTGCACCCCAGAATAAGGGGTACATCCCTTCAATTTTATTCGTTGATGAGCCGCTTCATCCAAAATTAGCCATGCACGACATTCATATGAACCTTGGTTAAATGCCGCATGTCAACAGGGTCAGAGCTACAATAAATATTGTATTTAGTGTCATATAGTATTTTATGTCACCATAGCGAGTTTTCTAGTGACACTTACTATGAATCAGTTTACAAGTACTATCACAGGTGATTGAAAGTTGAATGAAATTCACGCCAATTATTAACCAAAGTTTGGTACTGTATTCTGCCTCTTAGCAAATTTGTAATGAAATATTGTCATGGATGAAAAATATTTGGATGGAAAATCACTTAGTAAGTGACAGTAATAACAACATTGTAAATTATTAGTATGGACCTCTGCCATCCTGGCCTATTGCACCCATGCATATGAAGCAATGCTCGGGTTGTCTGCTCAACATACCACCATGAGCGGTTGACCGTTTTTGGAACGTCAGGGCAATAGCCTCACCAACTACCATGTTATTCATTGTATATAGATGATGCCCTAAATTTTAGTACAAGAAATGACAAAATAATGTTAGGTAAAAATTTAGTGTTGGTGAAACTACACGGGCGGTTTCAATTGGTATTGAGCAAGACAATAGAATTGGTCACACTAAATACATTATTTAGTGTAGACGTCCACCTCTTTGAGCTGGCCCCTATCACTATTACCTGAGGTGAAAATGCATGCAATTCTATTATGGCATATATATATATATGAAAATTGTGACCTCTAAATTATCATTAGAAACTCCGAATTAACCTAGTACAAGATATCCACTCAAGATGAATGAACCACAAACGGGCCACAAACCTATGAGGGGAATGTTTTACTAAACCTAGGCTACCTTTATCTTGGTAATAGTGGTGAGAACCCAACTCAAAGAGGTGGGCATCTAGCCTTGACCACCTAATTGCACATATCAATGTGAAAGGTTTGCAATGATCCACATTATCACCACATTACAATATTTTCCGACATGCAGTTGTACAAATTGGTGTTTCTGTGTGGTGAGTATATGTTTCACAAGTGTATTTTTCAATACCGCTTTACGTATTCCTCTAGTGCAATATTGAGTGCAGTAGCTAAGAGTAGATTAGGAGAAGGTCGGCAGGGGATCTGTAATTCTGACCAAAGACTTCTTCCCTTTTGTGGTCTTCAATTCATCTATGCCAAGTAACCCGAGTCAACGACCTTACTGCACATACTAGTGGAAACTGCGTCATAACAAATTACAGAAGCTACTTTCCCTTCTCAAGATTCGGAAGTTTGATCTTGCAGTTCTCGCAGTCCTGTCGCTGCTTTAGTATCTCTCTATTTGTTGCCTCATCTCTTATAAGTAGTGCACAAATGCCACATTTCTCAACCGCCGATGTGGCCACTCTTGAAA
This sequence comes from Polytrichum formosum, assembly GCA_964035585.1. NCBI lineage: Eukaryota > Viridiplantae > Streptophyta > Polytrichopsida > Polytrichales > Polytrichaceae > Polytrichum > Polytrichum formosum. The sequence continues at coordinate 76,358,497 of OZ037936.1, forward strand.
GAGGTCCAGCTTCTCTCTTCCTTGATGTTTACCTTATAACATTATTCAGATCCATAACAGTGTTATGTGGGACTGATAGTATTCTACAAAATATTCCATCATTCAGGCGGAATGTGAAGAATATTCCATAGAATATTATAAGTCCCATAGAACATTGTTATGAATCTGAATAATGTTATGTTGATTTCACTTGGGGGATTTTTATTTGTTTTCAAGTTTCTCTATGGCAAGCTATTGGCATCTCTTCTTACACTTGAGTCAAAGCAACATTCACGAAACAGATTGCATTCTTAATGATGGAATCTGATATTGCAAACCCAATGAGTGGCAATTCTATTATAGTGTACACATTTCTTTTTTGGGGAAAATTTGAACCCAGAATCAAAGGTCCGGAATTAGTTCCAGGAGATACGGTTGAGATGAATAAACCACAAACTTTTGGGGGTCAAGTTTTTGTTAGACCCCCTTTACCTTGGTAATAGTGGTGGGGACCCATTTCAAAAAGGTGGGCACCTAGCCTTGGCGGATGAATACGTAATCCATTATATGTTAGCATGTCAAATTTCTTCTTAGACTATTTGACGTCAAAATTAGCACAAGAAGTTTTGAATTAGTTTAGAAGGACCCACTTGTGATGAATATTAAATCACAAATTTATGGGGGGAGGTTTTGAACCCCCTTTACCTTGGTAATATTGTAGTGGTGAGGGTCCAACTTAAAGAGGTGGGCACGGGGGGGTCACTCCATTGTCAAGTAGAATACCACGTGCGAGACAAAAAAATCTACTTTTTCCTAAAAACATCACCAAAATGGGTCAAAATTTTATCAATTTTTTTTCATGTGTAGATATACATGGTATCTACTACATAGTAAAAAATGGTAACCAAATTTGATGATCAGTTTTTTTAATAAAACATACCGTTTCTAACTAGAATGACGCAGAATTGAACAAAAAAAATTACTAAAAAAAATGACGATGACTAAAAATATACAAAAAATATACAAAAGATGTTATGAATGGTTGTGTATATGTAGAAAAAAAATCATAATTTTTAAAATTGTCTATGGCATATAATATAGGGTAGCAAAATTGTCTCGCACGTGGTATTCACTCGACAATGGAGTGACCCCCCCGTGGAGGTGGGTGTATGGCCTTGGCGTGCAATTGGATGTTCTTGATTAAGGAGATGCCTTACCCTACTTAATTCCTCTCCTAATTTGCATTCACACTTGTGGTGGATTTCTTATTATACTTTTTATGAGAACAAATGAAATGAATTTAATGTTCATGATGCCATAACTTCTGACATTTGAGCATATTTGGACAAACCACTTGTCCCAATTTGATAAGGGATGTGCACTTGTGGGGACTGAAAACATCAAACGACAACAACAAAAGCAACAACCACAACTTCGAATGTTTGTATTCCATGTTTGCCATCCACCATATTTGTGTAGGTTTGCGGTCTAGTGTATGTCATATTGGTAGTTGGGATTGCCCAAAATTCATGCATAAATCTAAATATATTGAAATCCTAATTTGACAACACTTATGGAACTCAAAGTACATCTAGTGGTGTCAAAATTAAGGCTATTTCCCTAGAATTCTAAGTAATGGAGTGCAATTACCTTTGTGAGATGGAGGCTAAGGGGCTAACTCCATGTACACCCACCCCTACCCTTGGAAAGCGAGCCAAATGCTATTGTCAAGAATTGGATAGGCATGTAGGACCCCTATTATGTGACACCCATGCCTCTTAAAATTAGTAGATTCGTGCATTTCTTACAAATATTAAATGTCTATTAGTGTTCCACTCTTAGATTCAAAGAAAGGCTATGAGGGACCGCCAATATACAGTCTAACCTTGATAATATCACACCATCCGTTTCCCCAAAAAATGTGATATAAACAAGGTGTGACATAATTGATAATGTCACATTTGGAAGATTTATGCATAATGTGATATTATCAAAGAAATAGGTAGAAAAGCAAATAAAATTACAATGTTCAAAAGAAAATAACAAAGATGAGAATTCAATGTTTTTAAATATAAAATCAAATTCAAAAGCTTGAATAACAAAGATAGCACATCATAATGTGTCATTGAGATCATGTAAAGACCTCTCACTAGGGACAAAGAAGCTCCTAATGTCACATTGTTTTGTTGACATTGATGTTAAATGTGCAACACCAATTCTAATGAGCTTGTCATGGATTTTTTCCATTCCTAACAACTCCATAGTGTTGAAAATTTGAGATCCTTGACTAGCCATAAAATTCAAAACATCTTTAACATATTTTTGTGCATCACTTAACTTCACTACCTTAGACTCAACATCATTGCTATCATCAATCAATGGGTCTACTTCTACGGGATCATGAGGCACATGTTTCCCAATTCCAAAGTTGCTTCCTCCATTTTGGGGATGCCGACGTCATCCATAGAATTTGTTGTCCATCCGGCCTTTTTCCATCCATATTACTTGTTATTATCACACTTACACTATAGATTTTGGGAAAAAATAGTGACATTATCAAGAGTGATAGGGATAATAACGAGGGAGTTTTACACTAGAAAATTTGGTTTTGAAGTTTTGGGTGACAATATCAAGGTGTTCTATAAACAAGAGTGACATTATCGAGGTTAGACTGTACTAATGATGAGCAAATACAACCATTCTCTTTAGTTAAACTTGCTCATATAACTATATATGAGCAAGTTTGACTTACAAGAATCCACCACTTGCCACTTGGCAAAGAATGTTCATTTTTGGCAAGGTGGAGTTGCTCTCCTATAAGTAGTTGGGTAAGTCAAACTTGCCAACCCACCCATGATCCCATATTGGGCCATGTCCCCCTACCTATTTTACATGGGAAGACTCCCAACCCACTATACCGTTTATGTTATTTAGTGTCACTTATTATTTGGAGTTACGTTGTGCTATAACTTTTTACTCAGGATCCCATTTTTTTTCCAACAAAAGTTAAATTGGTTGTTTGGACACTACATAACATTAACATCTTTACTTGATAAAAGATTACATTAAAAATGTAATGCTATAGTAATGGGTAACTCTTAATAGTGAGTGACATTAAATACCATAAAACGTGTAATGGGTCAGGCTAGGGCTAGAGCTCATGCCATTTGGGAGGGCCCCAACCGGCTGAATCATGACCCCATAATGGGGGGAAGGGGGTGTCAAGGCCAAGGCCCATAATGCAACACCCCCAACAAACGCAACTAAATTTTGATTTATTTTTGGATCCTAACCGACAACTATTGGTTGCCCACCCAATTCCAAAAAATAAAAAATATATATATATATATATATGTTCACTTCCCCTTAGTAAATAAGCACTTGAGTGAGATTTCATTCCTAAAGTGAAACCGTCAATGAAATGAAACGAAATTCATTTTAAAGTTTAGGAAGCCAAAAGCATGTAAATGAATGCCAATAAAACATGTAATGAACTTGGAAGCAAAAAAATATTACAAAATCCTCATTAATATTGAGGTTATAATGTATGTGACTGACAATTTGAAAGGGTCTTTGTCATTCTAAAATGAAACTTATATTTAATTTGTTTATTTTATAATATTTTAGTTAATGACTTTTACTTTCACAATTATTCATACATATTCAAAATAATTAAGCTGAATAAATGTAATTAAGTGTATCGAGCCTAATTAAATTCATTTAAATAAAAATTATGCTCACCAAAGTAATTAAGCCTAATTACATCTAAAATTGCACTTACTTGAGTTAATTATGATTTATTACATTCAGTCATGCTTAATTAGTTTGAATATGTATGCATACTTGTGAAAGTAGAAGGTTTTAACTAAACTATGAGAAATTAAACGAACTAAATATAAGTTTCATTTTAGAATGACAAAAGGCCCTTTCAAATTGTAAGTCACATACATTATAACCTGAATGCTAATAAGGGTTTTGTAATATTTTTTTGCTTCCAAGTTCATTACATGCTTTTACTAACATTCAATTACATGCTTCCGATTTTACTTCAGGACTAATATCCCAATCAATTGCTTACTTAGTAAGGGGAAGTGAATATATATATAGAATTTTGGGTCTTCAAGGTGGTGTGCACTCAATATGGGATTTGTGGACAAGCAACCTTCAAGAATGCAAGGACAATTTTTTGGGGGAATTGAGCAGGGTGGGCAGCAGTTGTCGGTTGGGATCCAAAAAATAAATAAAAAATTGGCGGGGCTGCCCAAGGGCGCCAAATCACTGGCCCCGGCCTTGACACCCCCTTCCCCCATGATGGGGTCATGGCTTGGCCGGGTTGGGACCCGTCCAATGGCATGGGCTTTGACCCCATCCTAATGAGTCATATGTGTGATACCCTAGCCACACCGGGGGGTCCAGCTGGGGCCCAGCCAGCCCGGCCGGTGTGGACCCCCCTGTAGTTGGGGCCGTCCATCCAGGGAGCTAGGGACAAGATCCCAAAGAGCCCCGGCCGGCTGCAAGTCGTGTGCCCTACAGCTAGCCAGCAGGGGCTCTTTGGGATCTTGTCCCTGGATGGACAGCCCTAGCTGCGGGGGCCGCACCGGCTGGGCTGGCTAGACCCAGTGTGGCCGGGGTATGAGTACGGATGTGCATGCAGGAGATGGCTTCTCATGTCAGGTTGATGGTCCAATTGGAAGAAAGGAACAGGATTTAATTCTCAGAACATTATTAAGTGCGTCAGTGTGTTCTCACGGCCCCCGGGAATATAAGCCGGGATGCCGTGAGTTAGCTCACATTTAGACGGGATGCCGTGAGTTAGCTCACATTCAGTCTAAATGTGAGCTAACTCATGGCATCCCGGCTTATTATTCCCGGGGCCGTGAGAACACACTGACGCTGCATCATTAAATCTCAATACAGTACATTAAACCTCAGTGTCGGTATCTGCAGTTTCCTATGCAGCTTCCTTCGTTTTTGCTTGCACTTTGGTGTATGTTTCTGTCAGCGTGTGGTGTATGGGGCGGACGGACGGACAGACAGACAGACAGACAGACAGGCAGGGATCGAGATATGTGCAAAAAGGAAAGTTAGTGATTCCACTGGAATGAATCCTTTGCATCGTCAATACTCCATCCTGCAGTATTTGTGTAGTTTGCTTCCTTTGTTTTTGGTTCTGTCATTGTGCTGTATGTATGTTTGCGCCACTGCTGAAGAACTAGCATTTCTTGCGGAGTCGATCGACAGGTGCAAGATATAAGACATTGAGACTTGAGCGAGGCATCGAGATCATAATATTAGGAGTAGCAGTCTAATGGATCCAGGTTTTCTACCTGGTTTCATAGGGTACGTAGTTTCCCAGTCCATCGAGAATGTGATCCGGTTTGTGAGTCAGGCCGTCCGGCGTAAAGAGCGATGCCGCAAGCTCGGAGAGAAACTCAAGAAACTGCTGCCGAGAGTGCAAAAGATCGAGGAGCAAGTGAACAACGGGCAGAGGAGGTACGAGGGGGCAGTTCGAGACTGGCTGGACAATCTGAAGGCCACGGCCGACCAAGCCAGCGCGGCGGTCCACAAATGCAGCACCAACTCGATCTTGCCGTGGGAGTTGGCTGGGATTTCGAAGGAGCTGGAGGAGCGAGATTTCGGTTTCTCTCTTCACCTTGAGACACAACAGAGGCTGTCCCGTTTGGAGTCCGACATCTCTCACATTCGGCGTCAGTCACTCCCAGGTTATCTAAGTGCTTCTGCTTCCTCCAATAATTACTATAACATGCAAGCTGCCTCGTCATTCGGACCTAATGATGTCGCCCTGCCCCACTACAACTCAGCCGGACCTCATTCCTCGCATCTCTTCGCCGAGGGTCAGCACCACCTTTACCACGGAATCGATTCCTGGTCTTACATCCTCCAGACGAGCGAGCAAGCAAATCAACGAGCAGAGGAGACAAGATGGCGAGAACAACAACTATAACTGGCGAATAGATCAGTAAGAATTTATTAGCTTCATGGAAGTAGACATGCATAGTAAGATTTGGTGGTTCTGTGTGGTGAGTCTACTTTTCACAAGCCAGTACCAATTGAACTATTCCTCTTGCAAAATCGAGTGTAGCCAAGAGTAGATTAAGACTCCAAATTTAGGAGTAGATCATCTGCAGGGATCATCGATTCGGACCAAAAACTTCTCGTATGTGACTTCTTCAACTCAGCTTTGCCAGGTGACTTAACCCCAGTCAACGACAAATTTACTGCGCATAGTGGAAAATCCCTGGTAACGAATTGAAGAAGTTGAGTTCCATCCGCAAGATTCGTTAGATTGATCTTGTAGTTCCGCTGCTTCAATTTTTCTCGATGTGTTGTCTCATCACTAGTGTACAAAGATCTTATGTGCAACTCTACCAGATGATCAAGATTTTTGAATGTCAAGGGTTGAGTGTCCCGCCGCATTTCACAACCGCCAATGTGGCCACTCTTTAACAAGTCCAGCTGCATAGCTTCAAAGTCCTTTCTTCCTTGATGTTAACTTGATCAAAAAAATTCCTCACTCTAGGGAATCTTTAAATTTTTGAGTTTCCCTCTGGCAGGCTTGCGGCATCTCTTCTTGCATTTCATAGCAACTTTCACGAAACGGATTGATTTCTTGATGATGGCCTCTGATATTCATTCCAAACCTGATGAATTAATGCAAGGTTTGTAGTAAAGAATGGACACCAAAATGGTGTGTTACGATGAGAATGGATATGTGCTGAGATTATACGCAGACACAATGTACAGCTCTCAACAGGCTGAATTAAATGAGGTAAACTTCATACACATAAGTTAAGTATCCTTTATTCAGAGAGAGTGCTGAGAATCTAATTACAGTAATTTAAGAGTCATATTCTGAGGTGACATTTGATTAAGTAATTCAAGGTATTTATCCGATCCAGCGCATAGTCTGTTGACTGTAACTTAGATGCCGTTGACAGTCAGTACTGTATTCCAGTGATTTTTTTTTGAAAGAAAATGGTTGTGTAAATTGGCGCTTAGTTTATTCATTCACTAGCTCTATTGGCACTTTGAGTGGGAACAAAGCAGTCCAGCCTAGCGATGTGGAATGATTCAACATATGACAAATGCGATGACATGTTCAAGAAGGTTTAAGTGTGTGGCGATATATATTTTGTTTGCGGCACATTATGTGGCTATGCTTTGGCATTTTAGAGGTAAAATTTGGCCCCAACCTCCTAAGTTGCTAATGCAAATTGGGCTACATAAAAAATTCCATATAGAAATCATTATTCCACGGGGGAATTGAACCCCGATCTTTCAACCCTGCCCATTGCAGCGTGGAATGGCCTGCAAAACTACACATTATTGCATCCCATCTATCACCCAACAAAAGTTAGTATAGAAGAGAACACATGAAGATTCGGCCCATGTACACCATGAAAATCCTCCAACGGTTCCTTCAAAATATAGGTGGTAATTTTATGTAACACTTTAAAACAAACTTGCAAGTTGCACCCCAACCATGCCATAGTCCACACAATGCACATGGTTCAAAAATGGCATCATATTCTATATTACGCTTACTCTACCTCATCATGTTCCAAAAATTGAGTGTAGATTCAATACATTGGAAACCTCTCATGTATGAAGCCAATGCCCAATAATATGCTGCTACTAGTATAATTCATCTATTCTTCCCCTCCATACCGATTTCTCTATGCTTTCCAATCTGATATGGTTGTTTGGTAAGGGAAAGTATCTAGGGTATAAAAGTCTTGTGCAAACATGCGGATGACCAAATCTAGGTGTGTTGTAAGCCGGTTCCTCAACTTGCTCTTCAAAAAAACTAAATGTGCATGGAGCACCTTCAATAAATGCAGCGAGCCTCATTATTGGTTTTTTTTTCAATATCCGCTATTTTACTGGGGCCAACACCAATGCTAATATTGCATTTATGGTTGGCTGCCTCAGTGTTGGCATGATATGCTAACGGCTACATTGTCCAATTATGATGTTGTCACCTACGAAGTGCAGGTGGTGTGATGAGCCCAAGATGGCTATTTTTATCAACAAAGGTTAGGGTTTTGGCCACCCATCCCTTGGCCGTTAGATTGCTCGCCACATGGGTGCTTGGGATGAAGCATTGGGCTGGCCCTTCGAATCCAGCCAATGGGGTCGAGTTTGCTATCTTTCAATATTTTCATTTGTTTTGGGGCTATTTTGAAAAAAAAACCCCAAAATTGTATGTGTACATATAGCTGGGCCCAAATGAATGTAGCAAAAAGCATCTGCGTAGCCGAATTAAAAATCGCTGCTCCTAGACATTGTACAGACAGCCGGCCCTAGATTAGTAGCATGCGATTGCGTGTCAGCACAATAATGTCTCTCACACAAGTTGCAGAGATTGTTTTATACTTTTTTGGAGAATGAATGGAACTTTCCCATTGTATTATATTAAAATATAACAGTGTCCGTGGAGATGATTTTGGGCAAACTTAGTGGAGATCCAAGTGTTTCCAAGTCCAACGGGTTATGGCATATTCATATGTTGATTTTTCTTTATTAATTCAAGGTGTATCCATAGATTCCTCTAAAATGATCGAGAATTTGCCTTGAGGTAGAAAAATGGAAAACAGTGAAATTAAGTTAATATGGCAAGAAAGAGTGGTTTGAAATTTTTGCAATATTTTGCAGAGATGGAGTAGAGGAAATGATGAGGAACGCAAGTTGTTTCGTAATTTTATCCCTATACTAATTAGTTATACTTCCCAAAGTGACAAGCAAGTCAAACTCCCTACTTGTATAGTAGAGTTCCCCTAATTTGAGCATGAAAATATCCTACTCTACATACAAATGTATGCAAAATGGTAACTCAATGGCACCCAAAAGTGATCCCAAGTGGTGTGAAACATGACCTATCTGGCCAATCACTACATCAAGCCTATCATTGCATCCTTTTTGGACCACCACTTTTGCAATCAACCATTTTTATTTTTTGGGGGGGCGGGGGACACATGAGGCGCTTGGCCACCTGGCTAGTTCCCCATCAAGTAGAGAGACGATTTCACAGCTAGGAATTGAACCGCCAACCACTCTGTTCGGTTTGGGTACCTCTCCACTATCATCTGGTAGTTTAGGGTCATCTCAGACCACACAATCAACCATTTTGAGTCCACATGCAAGAATCATTCTAGTCCTAGTCTAGTGCACCAATAGTGGTCATTCACCGTTTCCGATTTTCTGCCTTAAGTCTTGAACTTGCACAAGTTATTTTCCAAACTCAATTGGTTCATTTGTAACTAACTTTCGGATCTCCCCATTTGTGGGAATATAAAGGTCACTTCACACACAAGACTTAAGGTCGGTTTAGACTATGGTGAAGAAGTGCACAATTCGCTCAAGAATTTCTGCCCAAGACAAGGCTATTTGTCATTTGAGGCAACGGTTGGTATGGCAGGCAAGATGGCAGATTTTTTTAAAAAAAGTGCTTCAAGTTGGAGTTCTCTAGAGGTCAAGTTTCTTGTCTGAGGGTTTGAGGTTGCCCAAGAAACTTAACCTTCGGAGGACTCTTGTAGCAAAGAGTGTTGCAATGTTGGCATCCATGTCATTTTTTCATCCATGCTTGAAGTTCTTCACTAGAGAAGTCTTGGCCATGGTGTAAAACCCCAGCCAGTGAAAAACTTATTTAGTAGCCAATCATATTGCTCCATTCCCCTAAAATTCTTGACTAGTATACTTCTTCATCATATTCTAAATCGGCCCTTAAGGCTCATGACCATTGCACTCTAAGATCTCTCACTAGTCAAAATGGCCAAGACCATCCAAGTTCACTTTACACTAAAAGGTGAAGGCCTAGGGACCCAAAATTTTATCATGGATAAAAGTCTACATGAATTCTTACATGACAAATTATGGATAATGTTTCATGATATATCAGAATTTGCGTCAAGCCCACCTCCAAGAGGTAACCCTAAACACATGTTAGAGTTGAGGGCCTTACACAAGTGGTACATCTTGGAGATGAGAGTCAAGGGCTCTCACAATTACATCGTCATGGCCTTTGGCTCGTGTGTGAAGTGGCCCTAACTATTGCACCTTTCTACAATGGAAAGTCATGCTCAAGTGGGTCAGCCAAAGTGATAAAACAAGACTAACGTGGCCAAGTAGTCGAGTAGTGAAGAGCAACCACGAGACCAAAGAGCTACATTGAATATGCTATTTAGTGTCACTATGGTAACTTTTCGGATGACACTTCTTATGAATAAGTGAATAAATACTGTCATGGATGATGGATGAGTTCATCCATTGGCCAAAACCCTACCTTCTCTTGTCAGCAACTTGTGATGAAATAACGTCATGGATGATTGAAATTTGGATAAAAAATCACTTGGTAAGTGACAGTAGGTGCAACACTATAATTCTATAATCCCTCAAAGAATTTACAAGGAATGATAAATAATTTTGGGTTGACATTTAGTGTTGGTGACATTATATCGCGGTTTAGGGTTTAGGTTAAAAGAGATTGGACTAGTACAATGTTCAAAATTTTGTTGACTATTCTGGGTTCAATAATCAACATAATTGAGGAGACCTATATAATCATTTAAAGAGAAAGAGAATCTCCACTCTTGGAAATGAATAAGATATAGTCGTACCCCTCTTAACGCATCCTCTTGGAACGCATATCCCCTCGGAATGCATAAAAATTCTTGGAACACATATCCCTCAAATCACCCCTGATCACCCTTCGGAACGCATATCCCCTCGGAACGCATAAAAATCTCGCTCCCGACTCTATGCGTTAAGAGGGGTACAACTGTCATATAAGCTCAATAAAGTATGAGGGAAATAGCTATGGGCATGATTTGCATTTGATAATCATTTTGCACTAAGGTAGAGGGTGTTGAAACCAACACCTTAAAATCTTGCATAGTAAATACATATTGATTTTGAGAATGTTATGAACATCAAACCCCCCTAACGGTTTTTGGTAATCTACCAATTAAACGTTGAACCCTTGTAACTTTTGCATACATAATCCAAAGGCATGCTTTGGTGCATTGTAATCCCCTTTCAATTGCTAGCAAGAGACATTTTATTTTTTCACATCTAATAATAGTATGTGTACTTAGTGCTTAAAATGATGTTTTTAGGGTGAGTTTTCATGTAAAACAAGCACAAGCTACCAACCAACAACATTCTGATGGTCTACTAGAATGTGAAGGGCCGTGGACATGGGCCGCTAGACTTCCATGCACCCACTAAAGCACTTTTAAACCTACAAGTGTTAATCACCAAAGGATTGAAGGAGGAGGTCCATCCTTGGTAACTTGGAGGAGGAGGTTAGTAGGTGAGCCCGGATTTGAGAAGATGAGAGTAGCTAGTTGGCACATACGAACCCTACCCCACTAGATCCCATCTACATTTGAGCGAGTTTTTCCTTATTCCACTAGAATCTTAGTGGGTGAGTGGCCTACATGGGAAACTCACCCTTAGCACCACCTAGCATAATAGCGTGTTTCATATCCTACCAAAAGTGGGTGTAGATTGAAAAAGTGTTGATTTAAGCCTAAGTATTTACTAAACAACTAATATACTTATAAAGGATCAGGGTTGTCCCTAATAAGTGGCTTTGGTGGGTTCTCCGTAGTAAATTTTAGTGTGGTTGCTCTTTACATGGTGGTGTGGCAAGCTTGAGTGGCTTCGCCCACCCATCCCTTAACATGGCCGGGTCCCCCTATTTTCCACATGAAACCCACCCATATGAGCGCGCACATGTACATACTGAGGTATCCTCTAACCACAATCACAAACTGGCATGATCTCTTGCATTAAAATGAGTGTCAAATGTTGAGTTAATGTAAATGTACTCACATAATTGGTGAAAGTTGACCACCATATTGCAATGATCATGCAAAATTGGAATAATCATGTTAAAGTTTCTATTTGTTGTATAATTTGACTCCTTTGTGCTTGATGTGAGATGGTTTCATTTTATCCTCTTCCATGAAATGGAGATACTTAGGGTCCTCACTACGTCTTTTGTATTTTGAAGAATTTTAGTTGTGTCTTGGGTACATGCTTGGTCTAGGTATCCGACCGGTGTCGGGTAGAGAAGTCTTTGCTTTGGGAAAATACTGGATTTCTGGCTGCAATTAGTTTTGGCATAAGATATGGGAGACTAAGATAATGTAAGAAGTATTCATCTTTGAATACATCATATATACAAAACCATATAAGTTTTACACATATCTTCAAAATCCCGGATCTCTCTCTAAAATTGTAGCCAAACTTTGAAAAACCACCAAAATAACATAAATACTCAAAATCAAGAGTGCTTTAGCATTTTGGAAAACTATCAAAGTGCTTAACAAAATAAAATAGATATTAAAGGTTAGTAAAATACTGTCCAAGTTTCATAGCTTGTCAAAGGTCATACTCCCAAATTCATTGTTAGTTGCACCTCCCTTCACTTCATAGGACGTTCTGGTTTCATATAAGCTTTGCTAATGCCAAGTGATAGCTTTCTGGAAAGCTAACAACATCACACATGTTCTCTCCAAAATTCATTTTCAGAATCCTTACCAAACGTTTTCTATGCTCTGTTGAAGTTGGTACACATTTTCATTGTTGAATCTAGTTGGCAGCTTAACACCCTCTTGCCTTGAAAGCCATGACTCTCTCTTCAGAACTCTAAATCAAGAATTTTAAAGCTCCATAAAGAGCTGATATAATAACACATCACTCGCTCAAATTTCATAAACAAAAACACTATACATAAATTTCTACAAGCTTTTGAAGTTATAGTCTTCTAAATTTCTTTACAACAAACATAATTTCACTCTAACACTCATAGAAATCACATACAAAGTCCAAATGAAGCGTGCTATAGCATTTCGGAACCACACTGACAAGATGTATCAATTCTCAAATTTTCATAGAAAAATTCCAAATACCCACTGAGATCTTTCTCTCTCCACACACACACACACAAACTAAAACTAAACTCCACACCTCCTTGAGGAGAGAGGGCCCGACCCCTTAGCCTCTTCATCAAAGTCAACACTAGCCCAAACCTATGTCACATGGGCTCCAACTAGTCATTGGCTAACCCCTATAGGCTTACTTCATCCTTATCTATCCCTTAATCCTTATCTATCTTTTAATCCTTATCTATCTTTTAATCCTTGTCATTCCCTTATCTTAGCCATAAGACATCAAAAGTCAACCTAAATGGTAAACTATGTCTACCTTTTATTTACCAAATTTCAAACACACAAGATGAAGTTTGAAAACATTAAAACTAAACTCATAACATCAAAGAAATGTCTAAAATGAATTTGAAAATAATTCCAAAATGAATTCTACTCCAACTGCAAGAACTTGAGAATGCGTCGAAGAATAACTGCAATGTAGTCCGCACGATCAGCCTTAGACAATGAATTAACTGGACCTTCAAGCCAACGTTGATGGCTTCGACTTCCTTTGATAGGCCTAAGACAACAAAAATATTGATCATTATTTAAGCCTTCAAAAATTCCTCCAAACGTCACATCTCGAGTGTCAGAATCAACACATCCAACCTGCAACAAAATCACCAATGCACGAGCATCTTGTTGAAGGTTTCCGTGCCACCGCTGCTCCACACGAGGTTGCTTTGACGGCCGAGAAGGTCCAGCTTCTTCTTGTGGACACTCGTGCAATGGTGCAATACTAGATGGCAAAAGAGTACGAATCGACAGTTGAGATAGAGAAAAATCCAGCTTAAACTCTGGATGAAGTTCTTCATCTTGACTCTCGGAAAGAACTCTCCAATTCGACATGTTCAAATAAAATCAAAATAACTACATCAAATCGGTGAAGCTCTGAAATAGTCCTTCCTCTAATAACATAAATACTTTCTAGCAAGAAAGCGTCATCTTGAAGCTTTCCCAAAAGTGTGATTCTTTCTTCCAATCAAAATCCACTCAAACAAAATTAAAAAAAACAATGTATAAACAATGGATGGGATATAAATCCCTTCAGTATGCTCTAATAAACGCCAAGCCGCGGAAGCCCAACTGGTAAAGTGCTTCAAGTGCCATAACACTGGTCCGGGTTCGAAACCCTTTGAACTCGTATGAGCGGGCGAATGGCCACGTGGCTTGGTACTGCTGGTGAAAACTAGGCAGGTAACTACCAGTTGGTGCCACCTACCCCTGAGCATGTGAGAAGACGCAGAGACTCCAAGTTACGTGGTTATAACCACGGATCTTTCTCTTCCCCCTTCATTCCTCTGATCTCCCCCTTCCCTTTTCTCTATACTCTTATTATTATTATTATTTTGTTTTATTTTTGTTTTCTTTAAACCCTATTCTCAAACCATTCTACACTATATTTACATATTAAACCATTTCTCGCACGACACCGGAGAATCTTGGAATTTAGAACATGGTCACTGCTCTCGTCATTTTGTGATGCTCAACCAGCTACCACGTTATTCATATATGGCTTTAGGGCTAACCTGGCTTGAGGGGGAAATTTGCAAGAAGAAAATCTCTACTTCTTTCCAACTTTCCGTCTCTTTCTCATGTGGTATTGGTATGGTGTCCCACCTTTTCTTCTATTGAGTGGTCACCTAACACATATTTAACTAAATTTAGACAATTAAGGAGTCTAAATTTAATTTTTAATTAAATAAACATGATTAATAGTTCATTAATGTATAAATTAAATGAAAGCGGCTCGCAATATATCGTGCCACGGAGGGGGATCGGGTAGTCTCCCGATGGCAATGTGTGGGAAGCATGCACAAAAATGGTAGAAAAAACAAGGCACTGATGTATACAAGAACATCGGGAGATCTCCCCATCCAGAAAAATTCAATTACAAGACAGTGAACAATACATAAAACGATGGACATGTTGTTGTACATAGTAATCAATGAATTCTTGAACCAAAGCCGTGCATTGTCATTGACAAGCCATGCACGGAAAATAGAACATAATATGACAATCCAACATCCATACTTGAAAAATGCTTGTAGCACCAGAATTGAACAACGGGAAGGCTAAGCGTTTAAATTTCTAAGTATTGAAGCAGTACAACTTTCCGGACTATGTCAGGGTAGACCATAGGACCGGGAGGGCTCCCGGTGCGAATGAAGGGATGAGCGACGGAGCATCAGTGGTTGATTCGTTGTGGGCAGAACCTAGAGGCGTGGGAACCCGAGGATGTCCGAGACGGGGATGACATAGTTGAGCCTGCAAATGCAAAAAACGAAAAATGTGAGGAAACATGAAGAGGTTAGCACATGCAGAAAGCAATACCAAATGAGATTAAAAAAAAAAGTGAAGTACCTGGAGAGAGTTGAAGGCGGCGTTTAATTGGAAATCTCCTCCATTGTGGAATTGATGAATCGTCTGCCTTGATTTGCAATAGGCGGTAAGTAGCATAGGAGTTACAGGTTGAAATCTTGCTGGGTTTCAATTCGACTCGCTTCTTGGGAGATTTCTTTGGTTTCAAAAATGTGGTCCCCAAAAGTGCCGCGCTCGAGGACACTCCAGACGAAAAAACGAAAGTTAAAGTATGTTAGAAAAATGAGAGAGGGTGAGCAAACATCATCGATCGGGAGGTCTCCCGGTGTGAATTTAGGAAATGAAAAGCAAAATCAAACAGGGGAGAAAGAATTGAAGTGAGAATGAATTGAAAGTATTGGAAGAGGAGGCGTGTATGAAGCACATACTGAAAGTGTCGCGAGATTGGACGGAGTATGGCGCGCAATTGGCGGTCACGAATGGGCTAAACCATTTATGGTAACGTGGGAGTGGGGGTTGTCCGTCTGTGATATGATTATGCAAATAGAGAAGAACATTTGGTACGTGTATGAGTCCCTCGATGTAAGGGTACAATGCGGTTGTGATATTATCGATGACTCTGGGACCGGGCTAGGTGTGAGGGAAATAGCAACAGTTGGAGGCTTTGTTCCTAATATGACGACTGGGTTGGTCGTCGACAAACAATATATTGTCCTCCCTACAACCGAAATAATTTGCATGGTGACTAAGGAGGACTTGTTTTTCTTTAAGGAGGAAAGGGACGTCCTTACTAATGAAACCGTTTGTATTCGTGCACATGGATGTACCCCAGACAAACTTGAGCGCAAATATGATGTTTTCGCGAAAGAGGCAGCGAAAGACAGTGTGGAGGACTGAATCTTCCATGCACGACCAGACAGCGACATGGAAATCGCGTAGGAGTAGGGACATGAATTCTCTCAACCCGGGACGGACTTGGAGATCCCATAGCTTGTCCATCAAAAGGTTGCCCTTGCCCCCGAAACGCGCGAAGGACTTGGCTCGAACCCTCTCCGGGGAGCGCCTACAAAGAAGACCATCGACAGAGAGAACAATCAACTTGAAGGGCTTGGGTTTGGGTTGGAATCGAGGGCGCACATGAGTAACAGAAACCTCAAAACCCTACACATGAGAGGCACCGGGAGGTCTCCCGAAGAGAATATGAAGAAAGAAACGGCGGGGGAAATGTCGACAATGCATGATGAAAAAAATTCATTCAACGAGTAACACATTTACAAACACATTCACGACGCAGGAAATGAACAGGTTGGTAAGAAATGAAGAAGTTATTACAAAGACATGAGAGTACTTAAAAACATGAATAACGGTGTTTGGTTGCTGGTTGCATGTCCAAAATGTTAGATGGAAGAAGGACACCCAAAAAAATGAAACCCAAAACAAAGAAATGAGGAAATCCAAAAGAGAAACCAAGCGTCAACCCAAGCCCACCTCCGTGACAGATTCAGGGGAGCCAGAGGACATGGAATTCTGCTGAAGATGCGTAAAACCGCACTCCGAGAGCAACTGGCTAGTATAGATACTTCCAGAGAACCCAGAGTAACTAGGAACATGGCCAGCCGACTGGACAGTGGGTGACGTTGGAGAACCCAAAATATTGGCAATTTTCTGGGACACCTGAAGGGGCAACGTGGAATCACCTCTTTCCTTTCTTTTGAGTGGCCTTTTTTCCTCTGACACTTGAAAAAAATGGGAACACCGTGAGACGCTGGGCAAAGCATTGGGAGGTCTCCCGATGTCAATACTTGGGTTGAAACTCAGGCGCTCTGTCCACATCATCTGGCTTAAACCTCCTGGAGTAGTTAGCCCTAAGCTTAACGTAGCGAGAGTCAGACTTACGGAGCTGGGCCTTTCCATCCGGGAGGGGGTTCTTTTCAACAAACTTTCGCACATCCATGTTTGAGGCCAAGAGTTTTTTCAACCAGTCAAACAAAGTCCGGAGAAGGTAATTATCCTCAAATTGGACGTCAGGCCTAAAAGTGGGAGGATGGATGGCCTGACTCCAGTGGTTAGGACAATTTTTATCCGGGGAGTCATCAATAAGCATAACATTACGTAAGGTAGCATTAGGAAGTTTTTTGAAAACCCTAAGTGTGAGATCCTTCATCAAAATGGGTTGGTCGGGATTATCCCTATGCTTGGAGACAGTGCAATGATCCTGATAAAAGAATCCATAGTCATCAAGGGGAATATCAAGGCGACCAAGCTTGAATCTCTTGCAATCTTGCATAAGAGCATCAACCATTTGCAAGGCTTTGTGCTTCCGGGTTGAAGTCCAGAACAAGACGTCAGCCTTCTCGTACAACCAATCTAGGAGTTCACATGCACCACTCCGCAAAAGGGGCTTCTCATCTTTGTTACGCGGTTTAGAGCAAAGAAGCCCGTCGAGATCAAAGACTAGGAAATATCTTACCGATGGCACACTAATGGACTGCGGAGGCAAGTCAGTCGTTGCTGCAAGACAATGGAACATAATTTCAGAACAAGGTTACATGAACCTCATACAATAAAAGTATATCTATGGAGATCCATCATCGGGAGACCTCCCGGTCCTCAAAGAGAATATTGCAAAAGAGTATTAAAGTGAGAAAGAACTCACCTCGGGGGGACATTTGAGTGGCCGGAGTCTCATGGAGGATAGCAGCATCCGCAGCGACATACTCCACGGTATGTTGTTCTCTTTCAGTAGTGGCGGTGCGCCTAGATCTCGGTTTGGGTGAATGCGAACCCGAACTGTCCATGGGCATGGGACCACCAACCACTTGGGACTTCAACTTCTGGCGAACAGGGGGAGGGGGGGGGAGGGGGAGTAAAAATCGTGTCACCACCATCTACTGGGGTAGAAATATCATGGACGAATTCATTCTGCATGGCTTCATCCGCAGCAATATCCATGTCAAGATCGTGGTCATCAAGGAGGATAGGCGATTGAGGTCTCGCGGTTGGAGGAGACATTGGTGTGGGTGGAGGCATCGGGAGGTCTCCCGATGCCCGAGGAGGTGAGGCTGGACGAGAAACGTTGCTTGGGCCAATGGCAGAGTGAGTTGGCGAAGCAACAATGTCGGGCGTGACGTCTTCGGCCATCGGGAGGTCGCCCGATGGATCACCGAGGTGAGAGGGGCCTCCTCTATCGCCTGCCTGCACCAAGTCAGCAAGGTTAATGACCTCCATGTCAGTGTCTGAGTCTTCAGCAGGGGTGGGTTCGTCCAGTTCCACGACCTTTTTCTTCTTCTTGTCCTTCCTGGAGGCACGAGCAAGTTGTTTCCGCGCCAGCCCATGCAGATATTGAATGATCTGTTCTCCCAACTCTGTGGCATGAGTGTGATTTACATTGTCCTGGACAATGTCCGCAGTGGGGACAAGTTTATGGAGACCCAAAATTGTCAAATTGCCCCCGCATTGTATGTTCAAGAGAATCATGTCGGGTTTAAGAACACCCCCCATAATTGCGTCAAGGGAGGCGACGCTGAGCTCTATGCTTAGGGTCGACCAGTTTCCCAAATCAGATTGGTCGAGGGAATGTGCATCCACAAAGGTGGGTAGCTTGGGTGAACCGAAAATTCTCCGCAAATGTTTGGCGCTATCACCATCCTCGACAACCTTCGGGAATACAACCAAGATGTACACGAGCACCTGTGTATCATGGGCGGGAGTAATAAAAGATTCCAGTTCCGTGTGTGGGGAATACACGACTATGTGATAATCCCAGACGGACGAACCACGCACCCACATGGCAAATTTTGAAGCGGTCGGGAAGGAGCAAAATAAATAGTGCACCCCAAAAGTTGAAGAGTTTTCCTCGAAGACCTCTAGGAATTCTCGACTTATAAGATGTTTGGATGGGACACCTCGTTTTCTGTCCCAGAAATTGGAGGCACTGACAATGTAAGGATCATCAGAGATATTCCAAGCGCGCACAGCATGAAGAATATCTTGAGCGCCCTTCGCCTTGATGACAAGGTGTTTTGACCTGATGGCATCATCTGCACGTGGCGTGGAAGTCACCCCCTGTAGGTAAGCATTGTAAGCATCCCAAAAATCAGGAAGAGCAGGTTCCTGGGAGATTTTCATCAAGTCTTTCCTCTCCTTCAACCAAGCTTTCCCAGCTTCTGTTCCCTTGACAAGCTTACGCATCATGGCCATGAAAGCGGCATCGAATTTGTGCTCTTTGGCCATGGCTTGCCATTCCGAATAGGTCCAAGCCTTGTATCCTTTCCCCTTGTGTGGTCTCTCCCAGCCGAACTTTGTCATCACCTCTTGCCTAATGACCATCTCGTCCTTCTTCTCGTCGCACATATCAGTGAGGGAGACAAGACCTGCAACACCAGGCTGCAAATATTTGCAACACACTTTCCCTTGGAGAATGAGGTTGCCAATCTCCTGGAGCATATCGTCAGGGAGGCCCTGAATTCTGCTAACATCGGATTTGGTGAGGGGAGGTCGTTTTGATGTCCCGGAAAGAATGACCCCGTGACCGTCGGGAATGTTCCCATCAACCCAGTTGTCAAACACCAATCTCCAAGTGGTAAACGTAATTTTGCTGCATATGACAAGGGGGAGACACTCTTTGATACTTCCCATGTCGTGGAATGTTGTTGTCACTACATGCTTGAATTTCTGGACATGGTGTAGAGCGGCGTCAGAATATGTGACAATAGAAACAGTAAGCTAAAGGCATCAGGAGGCCTCCCGATAAATGGATATGTATCTCAAAACTTGAACAATAATATTGAGGAGAATAGTACTTACATTCCATTCAGGAGAGTGTATGCCACCCAACTTAGCAGGTTGTGGTTGGTTGTGGTCCATCCAAATTGCACGCCCTTGAGTCAGGTCCTCGAAGAATGTAGGCTTGGCGTCTTTGTCGTGAATTTTGAGGTTCAACACTTTGGACATGTACATAACTTTCTCCTTGTCCAAGGACCACACAACGACAATCTCGTGATTCTCGCAATAGGTCTTGATGTCCTGCTTGGCGGCGAGGTCTGGTATGGCCATTACCTCTTTCATGACCTGAATTGTGTGTTGACCACCAATAATCCAAAAATCGCAATCCAGCATATCCTCTTTCAAGGTCGGTTTCAAATCGAAAGGCTTGAACTCTTTCAATGTGTTATCAAATACAATTGGCATGACAAACACTGGTTGCTTAGCCCTGGATCCATGGAGCGCGATGACTTCGTCCATCAATTGTTGGCGTCGCCCCATTGTGACTTGCCTGTGCACCCAAGTAGCCGGTGCATAGTGCAGCCGGTTCAATGGCACCTTGACCCTCCGACCATCGGCGTCGTCGAGTGGCTCGCAGCCCCAAACATACAATGGCTCAAAATGGTTGAGGATGGCCTGGTTGATGATTTCCAGCTTCTTGGGGTCGGTCCTGGAGCTCTTCTGCATGCGCAATAGATCTTCGAGGGTAGCTTCCTTTGCGGTCCTAGGTGGCCTGGAGGCTGCCCTCCTCTATCTCTCCGGAGTCCCACCTGGAGTCGAACCAGGAGTGGAGCCTCTGGAGACCGGGAGGTCTCCCGATCCAGGTGTGGAACGCCTCCTCGCCTTCTTCTGTGTTGGCGGGATGACGATGGCCTTCAAATCCTCCACCATAGACACAAACCTTTCATGCACATCGCTTGGAAACTTTTCGTCGTCGGGGAGCCACATGAAGCCAAAATCTGTCGATCTCCCACAAATATCTGTGTCTAATTTCGCGACGGGAACCACCAGCCCCACATAGTTCGTGGCCACGGTGGGGGAGGATTCGCAAAGGTTCAAGATGACGGAGTCATCTGAATACTCCTTACAATCAACGACATCAACTGAGGTCAGTGACGTGACCTTCCCACCGACCACATAGACAAACCTAATTTTCATCCTTTGGTGAGAGGTGTCCTCCACAACTTCGGCGCCCCACTTCTCAACCTGGTTCTTGACTAAATAGGAGGCCACAGAAGGTGGCTTGAAAAGACCTACATTCTCTCCAATCTTTTCAAACACCAGATGCTTCAACCGCAAGGTGCCCATATCGTCTCTGATTCAAACAGGCCATTGTGAGCTTCTAAACAAGTTACGGAAGACCAAATTCAAATATAAATTTATAGGAATCCTTCAGCATCGGGAGGCCTCCCGATGTTGGGGGATTACGAATGAGAATTCAATTTGGTGTACTTGCATCGGGAGGCCTCCCGATGCTGGGGGATTGGGAATGACAATTGAATTTCGAGTACTGCCATCGGGAGGCCTCCCGATGCTGGGGGTTTGGGAATGAAAATTCAATTTCGAGTACTTGCAAAAATTCATGTATGCAGAAACATTTTGCGTGCAATCCATTTGACATCGGGAGACCTCCCGGTGGCAAAATATAATGGCCAACAAACTAAAATTTCCACTGCAACAACTCACCAGTCTTTATATGTGCGGCTACTCCAAGCTCTGTGTGCGACACCTCCGTGTGCTCCACCTCCGTGTGCTCCAAACCTCTACCTCCGACTACACGTTCAAAAATTACCACATGGATGAGAGTAATCTGGATGTATGATGTAAGGATGGATGATAAATATTGTGGATGGATAATAAATTCTGTGCAATGATGGATGAACTATGGGTTCATGTCATGGAGGAGAGTTGTTAAAGGGAATTGTTAGACAGTAACTTTAGCAGTATCAGGTTAAAGAGGTTTTCAAGTTACCTTTTGAGTAGTATCAGAAAGTAGCAATTAGGGATAAGAACGAGCCGTAGTAGCAGATAAGGAGTGGATAGTAGTGGATAAGATAAATCCAGTGAGTGGTTAGTATTGATAGAAGGAGATAAGGGGAAGGTACTTAAGAAAGAGAGGAAGGCTCTCTCTCTCTCTCTCATTCTCAGAATGTGTATTAGGATTTCAATTAATAGAGTGTTGGGTGTTGTGAGTAAGATACTAGCTAAACATGAAGGTGGGAATTGTGTGTTATATTATAAGTGCAGTTGCATTACTTCTTATAAGTATTGGTTGTATGGAAATGGA
This sequence comes from Polytrichum formosum, assembly GCA_964035585.1. NCBI lineage: Eukaryota > Viridiplantae > Streptophyta > Polytrichopsida > Polytrichales > Polytrichaceae > Polytrichum > Polytrichum formosum. Next base: position 76,380,805 of record OZ037936.1, read on the forward strand.
AGTTAGGAGTTGAACCACTGGTGTTAAGAAAATGTTATTTGCAAAGTGACTAAGGAAATGGTAGTAGAATCCATATCAGACGAATACTTAGAATTCTGTAGTATTAGAACGTATAACAGTATGAGTTGAATGGAATTATACTAGTTGAGTCCTTCTACAAGAGGTGTTAAGTAATTGTAGAAAGAGTAGATTGTGAACTAACTCTGAGAGTGGTAGTAGAAGAGAGCAGTAGGTTAGGAGTATTAGTAAAAGAGCTTTATAGAGGATTATGATCAATAACAAATAATAGGTAAAGTAATACATTAACAGTAGTAACTTTAGTGTTAGCAGTAGTAAAAGTATAAATCCGGTTGGTGCGTAAGTAAGGGGTAGAGAAAGCCTCACGGTAGGTAGTTAGAACTCGTCTCAGTCACCCTATTAAGGTAGTACAGTTAGAACCGGTGCATACATCTTGAAACCAGTAGGTAGGAGGTAACCGGTAGATCCCCAGGAAACCCGGTAGAGAACTGTTAAAGATCAACCTCTTTACTTTCTACCGGTACTACCCTACTTCCGGTAGTACCTTACCGGTATGCGAGGAGGCTTAGTCCAGTATTCCTTACCGGCATCCTAAGGTCTCGCCTACTACCGTTTTATGTGGGAAGTCTTATTCCATACATCCTTCCTAACTCTCTGAGGGTGTGCCACTCTTACCTTGACCTGACTGGTAGGACTTCCCATATGCCAGTCGAGTCAACCAGTACCCCTACCGGTTTCTCTACCGGGTTTCCTGGGGATCTACCGGGTCTGACCGTACTACCTTAATAATGTGGTTAACACGAGTTCTAACTTCCTGCCATGAGGTTTCTCCTACCCTTTACCTACCCCTCAACCGGTTTTTATACTCGTACTACTGTTAAAGTATTACTGGACCTATTATTGGGGTGGATTATAACACTATACCGAACTCTTCATTGGTATTCCTAAACTATTGCTCTCTTATACTACCACTCTCAGAGTCAGTGCACAATCTATTCTTTCTACCAGTAATCAACTCCTTAGTAGCAGGACTCGACTAAGATAATACCGTTCATCTCATACTGTTTATACGTTCTGGTACTACCACCTTCTAAGAACTCCTCTGAGATGGATTCTACTACCAATCCGTAATCACTTTGTAAACAACCCTTTTGTCAACACAAGTAGTCCAATTACCAACTTCCATTCTCATACAACCAACATTTACAAGAGGTAAGGCAACTCCCAATATAAGATACCCCACAAGTTCCTTACATCCTATTCAACCAGTATCTTATTCAAGAACAACCCAACACTCTATTGATAAAAATCCTAATACACATTTCTAAGAATGAGAGAGAGTCAGAGAGAGACGACTCTCTTCCTTAAGTACCTTCTCATCATCTCTTCCTATCAATACTAACCACTCACTGGAATTACCTTATCCACTACTATCCATTCCTTATCTGCAACTACGGCTCACTCTTATCCCTAATTGCTACTTCTGATACTACTACAAAAGTAACTTGAAAACCTCTTTAACCTGATATTGCTAAAAGTTACGGTCTACTAAACCCCTTTAACAAGAACCCGGTAGGGGTACTGGTTGACTCAACTGGCATATAAGAAGTCTTACCAGTAAGGACAGGGTAATAGTAGCATGGACCCCAGAGAGGTAGGAAGGAAACAAAGTGTATGAAAGGATAGTTCATACCTAAACCGGTAGTAGGCGAGGCCTTAGGATGCCCGTAAGGTAGACTGGACTAAGACTCCTCGCGTACCGGTAAGGTACTACCGGAGATAGGGTAGTACCGGATAAAAGAAAGGACTTCTTTAACAAGAGTCTGAACGTCCTCTGCTCACTCCAGAATGCAGTAGGGCTTCGCTGTGGAGCAAGTGTTGCAAATGGCTCTGGGAGAGCTCCTCATATATACTGCTCTGGAGCCGACATCCTAAACCCTATTTCTTCCCTACGTTGTTGTCCACGGAGATTAGGTTGCTAATTTGGTAGCACATTCTGTTTAATGATCACGTCGTGCACATAATGAGGGCGCCAACGGCTCCAATCCCCACCACTTTGCACGCCAATGGCGTTTGCATTGTCACTGTCGCATGTGCCGCTTTCCATCAAATCGCCGTCTTCAATCAACACTTTATTCGTCACGCATTCCAAGACTTTCTCTGGCACGATTTTAAAACTCCTGTCGTGTAACTGAATGGCGACGAGTGGCCAACAACCCTCTATCATAGGAGAGCTAAATATAGCCATATTCTAGCGCCTTCACAAAAATTACAAGCGGTAATAATGCTTATGAATAAAGTTTACAGCGAGTGAATATACCCTTTGACATCCATCCGACAATATCGGGAGGCCTCCCGATGCAGACAAAAACTGACAGAATGTTAGGTTTATTGCTTCAGGGTAGTAGACCAGCGTAGAGGGTATTGAAATTGAATGCGGAACTACATGAATCCAGCATCTGAAGACCGGATTCACGCAAAAGAAAATGAATGTAGAAAACAATGTTGACCGGATTCAAAATTTGGAATTATGAAATCACTTACCCCATTCTAAGCTCAATTGTCGTTTCAATGGAGAGAACAATGTCAGGGCTCGGCGCTATGGTTGAACGATGAGTCGATGACCATTAATGATGACAAGGCCTTCTGCGAGAACAAGTGGTGGAAGAACCAAGGCGATAAGAATCCAAAAATAGATAAACAACAAGAAGTAATCCAATGGATCCAATGCAGTAGAAGAGAAGGCATCTTTTGGATTAGGCCGATATTACAATAACCTTCACAGAAATCCCTCTATACCTCTTCATTCTGAGGTTGCGACTCCTCATTTCTAACGCTTCATTGTGCGTGCTTGACGCTTCATTCCGCTACGTCCCGTGTATGTCCTTGTCTAGTGTACAATCCTTTTGCTTCATCAATAAGCAAGTTTCTCGCAGGCCACACTTACTTTCATTCGCACACATTCATGCCGAGACTTTCATTCACAAGCTTTCATTCTATGATATTCATTCAAATTGATCATCCGCAGTATTCATCCCTATTATTCATCCATTTCATTCATCCATAGTGACGTCAGCACTGGACATCGTGACGCAAGACCGGGAGGTCTCCCGATGATCTGAGTTGTGAAATTGTTATCTTATCCTAGAACACCAATAGGATCGGGAGGTCTCTGTCACCAAAAATCCTCCACCTTTCGATTTCGTCCTAGCCCGAGTGGAAAAGTTTATAATGACATGTAGAGATGTAAGCTCAATTTTTTGGCAATCGCCTGGCTTTAGAGCCCAAACCACTAAGTTAGTGACTATTAGCGACGATAATCACTTAGGGGCAATTAGACAGTGTGAACAGGAGGCAATAGCCATACAGAAGACGGTTGTAACCACCTTCACCTCCCCCACTGATAAGGAGGAGGCTGGCCATTGTCAAGATAGGCTATTTTCATTGTAGTATCAGACATAGTCTCAGGTAGAAGCAAATAGGTTGTTAGGAAGTTCGAGCACTCAGTGATTGAGGCCGAACAGTTATCAATAGGCAATGCCGAGCGAGAGGCCGGCAGTAATAGACACAATGTGGAGAGCTGAGTGATTCAGACTCTCAGTAAACTTTGATTTTTGACAGTATGAGCAAATTATCTTGGAAAGGGCAATTGTCTTTGAAGTAGAAGTTGTATGTTGTATGAATGATGTTCAGGAATAAAAGATATGTTTTGTGAGATTCTTGGCAATAGTCGTGAGCTTTAAAGTAGGTTTATCATCCGCCAAGAGGGCGAGTAATTTTGAGAGGAAGATTATTACAGGGGCAATGGTCGAAGTTTGAATATGGCCATAGACAGTAAGGAGATTTCTTTGAGTCTGAGTGGAAGCAAGGGCAATGGTCATGAGAGTAGTAAGGAGTGCTAGCAAATAGGCGAGTAAGGAGTAGGGTCTGTAAAAAGAGCTGTTAGATTAGAGGCAAGAATCATGGCAATAGGCCAGCACTGAGAGCAGTCGAGAGAGAGAAAAAGGGAGGAACCAGAGAGGGCAGGAAGTCCAAGAAAGACTATCGCCTGGGTTCTTTGGCTATCGCCTACATGTACCAAGAAGATGATGAGTAGAAGGAGAAAGGCAATCGCCTTCAGGGCCGTTGAGAGAGGCTGAGTCGGAAGAGGAGAAGATTGGTTAGACCATAGCCTTTACAGGTGTCATCCCTGAGAGAGAGAGAAAGGCTTTTGAGAGGTAAGTGTACCAGATGAAAGCCTAAGCATGGTTACAAGACATTACCTGGCGCGAAACCAATGTAGGGTTGTAAGGACAGAGACATACTTAGTCGCAGGCTATGAGCTACAAAAGACACTACCCTCTCATGAGAGAGAAGTTGTTGACTTAGTGTAAGACATTACCACAGTCGTACCCTTTCGAGCTTAAAATGAACTTAAGCTTTAATCAAAGAATATCGCCTGAATTGTTGATGCATTGATTACATATGATCTTGTGTATGTTGGTGGTGATGAATTGCCAGATAAATTGGAGATGAAGAGGATGGTTACAGTTTTGAGAAGAATGGCTGAACGACTGTAAGTTAAACTAAAAAGGATTAATTTGAAGTTATCGCAAAGCTCAATTCTTGTTGTGAAAAGACGACGTGGTATGCAAAAGACATTACCCCGGACGCCGGTCCAGACAAATTGCCAAGGACTACTTGCCAAGCTTTTGAGCTTCACGACTGAATAGGTCGAAGACATAGAGTGATAGAAAATTCCCTAAGATAGGACGGGAATCACTCACTACGGAAATATCACAAAGGAACCATAAGAGTGAAGAGTAAGCAAAGTAATGAAGGAACTAGGGAGTAAAAGCCGTAGATTGTTATTAAAATCCTTAATCCAATGTGACATTAACCCTTATAGACACTATCTCAGTCTTCCCTGTGACTTTGTTCCCTGGGTTTTGTTGTTTTAAAGCCATAGCAAAAGCTAACTACATTTTTGGCGCCGCTGCCGGGGAAGGCTGTGGTCGTCTTTTAAGGTTAAAATTGGAAAGGAACTAATAACAGATGGTCGGTGTCACCCATAATGAACACAACAAACAAATGGAGGTCTAGAGGTCGTAGTAATAGAGACAAGGTACGAGCCCGTAGAAGTCAAGACCAATACGATCCACCTGTGTCTAATTCTACCCTTCCTCCAAGACCTTACAAAGTTTGTCCATTGCAAGAACCCATTGTGAGAGTTGACAACCGAATCTACGAACTATTAAGTATTTTCACTGATAGACTCACTAGATTAGAACATTACGTTTATAACACGTCGGAGAGACTAAAAAGAGATAAATACCGAGAAGATAATCTCCCAGGTGCGGAAGCACTGTGGAGTCAAATTCAACAAGGAAGAACAAGGGAGGTTAGAGAAGATATTAGTGTACCTAGTGACATGTGAGCCCAATATGGTGCCCACATGTGTTCTTAATCGCAAGGATTAACAAAACTCGGACTTTTAGTTGTGTTCAAATATTCAAAAACATAAAAACAAGTTGTGTTCTTAGTTATTAGTTGAATTAAGTTGAAGCTAGGGTGTTAGTACTTAAATGCTACTAGGAATTATTAGAGTTATTTAGAGGTGGGTTAATGGGGTTCCTAGGCTTAAAGGCTTAAGCTTAGTAAACGGGGTTTTGTTAACCTATATAGATAGTCACTGGATTTTGGCACATCCGCCTGTGGATGCGAGTTGTGTGTAAGAGACTGGATTAAGGTCTGGACCGACCCGGGTTCGAATCCGGTTGGTTCCATTGACTGGTGCTATCCCAAGATGAGCTAGTGGTAAAAGCAGGAATAGTCTGTAGGCGGATACGGAGAAGAAGTTATTACATATGTGTAAGTAGAACCTTCTCAATTACTTTTCATTTTTTAGAAGCATTTTACTTATATTCACCTAACCGCTCACGGTTTATGAAGGTTCGCGGGTTAATTAGAAAGGAGGTTAGTGAGTCAAATTATATTTAAGTTAAGTAATTCGTATGAAGAAGTTAAGATACTTGCGAAGGACATTAGGATGGCAACGAACGGAGGATGAAGACGAACGAATGAAGGATGGCAACGAACGGTGGATGATGCTAAGCGGATGAAGTCGGACGGATGAAGACCATTTGATCAAGTGGATGGAAGACCAAGACCGTTGGATCTAGGGATTTTAGGGATGACGGCTAGAGTATGACGGCCGGCAATTCCAACCGTTAGATGTATGGTTAGATCTACGGCCGGTAAGGTTTGGTGATGGAAGGAGGTAGTCCGATGAAGACCGTCGGATCAAGTGGATGAAAGACCGTCGGATCAAGTGGATGAAAGACCGTCGGATCAAGTGGATGAAAGACCGTCGGATCAAGTGGATGAAAGACCAAGGCCGTTGGATCTAGGGATTTTAGGGATGACGGCTAGAGTATGACGGCCGGCAATTCCAACCGTTAGATGTATGGTTAGATCTACGGCCGGTAAGGCTTGGTGATGGAAGGGGGTAGTTCCCCGAAGGGAAGGGAGGAGGCTCATTCTCACTCTCTCACTCTTGCAATTAGGACTACTTCTCTCTCTCTCCCTCACTAGGTAGATGAAGGCACAAAGCTCTTAGAAGGAAATAATAGGAATGTTAGCAAAGGGTTCATAAATCCTATGAAGGTTGAATGACGGGGTTGGAGTAGGCTTAGTGATAAGTGTGGTAATATGCTATGTGTATTGTGATCAAGTAATGAACCTCAGTGAGAGGCATTATATCATTAGATCTCTAGGTTGATATTATTTAGCCTACAACCTTGAACTTGAAGTTTTCTTTGATTTGTGTGAGTGTGATACTCTAGTGTTTGTAAACACTTGAGTTTGAGTTAATAAAGGAGGAGGTGTTAAGTACATTGATTCACCAATTAGAATGGATATAAGTTACAACTGATTACTAAGGCCAGTGAAGTTCATGTGAGTCATGGGCTCCCACCCGGACTACAGACGCATAAGGGTGGGGGTTTATGGCTGACATAAATGGTGCGTCCGCCGGGAGCGAAGCGGGATTAGGAGGGTTGAAAGCTTGGAGGCACGAACTTGAGGGTGGGAAAGGAGCACGTAGTGCAAGGTGAGTATTTTGCTTGGGTTTGGATTTTTTGCCATTAATTAGGATAGTTGAATTTTCTTTTCTTTGGAATGAATTGCAATTTCATTTAAGCATTTGAGGAAGGAGCGCGGCTTGAGGTACGACCCTAAACCCTCTTGGGATGGCATAAGAACATAACATTAATAGTGCGATCATTAGCTCACTAAATCTTAGAGGGATAATTAATTTTAGGAAGAGTCAACTTTGATACTCACCTCGGGGTGAGTGTCCAAGTTAAGGGATTTTTAATTTGATGTTTTAGATTAGAATTGTTGATTGAGAATTGTTGTGGTCGATGTCATATTGAGTCACGGTCGAGGGTGAGTGCTAACTTGTAGGGGGAAGCGAATTGCTTGAGGTATGATATTCTTCAAAGTGAACTCATTAATTAATTAAGGAAGGATTTTAGTACTTGTCTTTGTCGTTATCCGTTGGGGAGGGTAATTCCTTAGTCATCGCATCGTGTTGAAGGCGAGAGGGTGATGCCTCGGTCTTCGATGTGGTGCATGGCGAAGGTCAGCCCCTCAACCTCGGTATTGTGGTGAGTGTCAATTTGAGGGAAGAATTTGGAGGTGATGCTCCGGCTCGACTGATAATTGACATGAACATGCCTATCCCCTGTTTGGGATTTTTCATCTAAGTTGGCTTGCAGGGTCTCTTTCCTCACCTCCTCAATTTTAAATACACATCCAGAAAAGTGAAAACATTAAAAAGAGTGAAGGTAGCAAGGGGTATGTGTGGTCAAGTGAGGGTTGATCGAATGTGCATGAATGCAAGGTAAGACTCGATCCCACAAACCTCAATTGGAGTTAGGATTAGGAAAGGTTACACGTAGGAAGAGATTATCGAAGATTAGTGAAGTTGTGGAGGAAGGAGAAGCTGGGATAGAAAGTTGTTTGAAGGTGGAACCTATTGCTAGTCCAGTGTTAGAAGGTTTAGAAGTAGATGCTCAACTTGAGGAGGAAGCTACTTCCTTCAAGTTGAGTAGCGAGACATTGGCGGGAACAGAGACAGTTAGGCAAGAAATTCCTGTAGAAGTTGATAGCGGAATAGGAGTGGACACACCTGTCACCATGGCTCAGGAGGGAGAGGGTCCACCTCCCTTTCCACCCATTGATCCATTGGTTAGGCCGAGAGGTTTACCCATTGTGGTTCCACAAAACTTGGCGGCGGTGGATATGCCATCCCACCTCCCTAAGTTTTATGGAACTAAGGATGAGGATCCCTCTAGGCACATGGAGAGGTACATTGAGAGGTTGGCTAGTTCTCTTGTCACGAACCCGGGATATTGGTTGGTGTGGTTTCCTACCACTCTAGAGGGAGAAGTTTATGAGTGGTATAGAGATCATGCAGAGGGCCATTTTAGAGGATGGGAACAGATGCAGAGAGAGTTTTTGAATGAGTTTAGGCCCGAGGTTGGTCAGAGCACGGCTCTTAGAGCGTTGGCATCCTTGAAGCAAGGAAGGGAAGAGGAGATTTCGGCATACATTAGGAGGTTTGATTTGGTGTGTACACGCTTTGTGGGTACGATGCTCAACGATGACACCCTTAAACAATTCTTCATCCAAGGATTTTTTAAGGCGGGTACCATTAGAGGTGTGTTGGAAAGGAATCCTCAGACATTGGCGGATGCTAAGGCGGCGGCTAGAGAGATGGAGCACATAGATAGAGATTATGAGAGGTTGTGGCGAAGGGAGGATGAATCTATACCTCAATTCATCCCCATTCGTCCGAGGGTAGCAGAGGGAGAGCCAGGTAGACAGGGGAGTCAGGTTCCGTATGCTCTCATTGACACAGGTCCACATCCTCTAGCGGTTAGAGAACCTGCACCACTCTTAGCATTGCCTGCTCCTAGAGTCGACACACACATTGAGGAGGTGGAGAAAAGGTTGGATGCTAGTCAATTGGGATTTCAGGAGGCTATGATTAAGCAAATGCAGAGTCTTACGGATCAGATGTCATTGATGATTAGAAGTCAACAGCCTGGTCCTCCTCCTCCGGTTGAGGACATGCCTCAGGATTGTGGTGTGTTCAGTGCGGGCAACCTGGACATACTAGGCAGTTTTGTCGAGTGGGGCAGAATCGTGATCAAAGGAACAATGGTGGTCCACCTCAACAAAACCAAAGGGGTCAAGGACAAATTCAGTATGGACAGGGCAATTATAGGGGGCCTCCCCCTAGAGGACAAGGTGGTCAGAATGTGGAGAGAAGGGAGTTTCATTCTTTTTGTGGGAGATGGCACGCACCGGGTCAGTGTTGGTCCGAAGGACAAGGCTATGGTTGTAGCAACTGTGGGGGAAATCATCCTTCGGACGAGTGTCGTCAACCTGATAAAGTCATTAGCATGCCCAACCCGGTAGCCAACCCACAACAACAAGCTAGAGACAACATGAGAGGGGCTAGGCCACAGGGCGGACCTCCCAATGAGCTTAGGCCACCCAATCTATACTATGACCACGGGAATGCGAGACAGACATTCCATCCCCCGACGGGATTGCAAACGGCAAATGGATACATTCCAATTCATAATAGGCCAGGTGTTCCACAGCAGTTCGACAATAGGAGGCCAGCTCCTTCCACCGATCCGGGTCCATCGAATTCTCAGGATGTTAGGTTTGTGGATGGTGTCACTGAGCCTCATCATGATGAGTCTATGGCTTATCAAATGGGTGTTGGAGACGAGCAAGGTCAATGGCCTCCACACACCAACGCCATCACCTACGAGTTAAGGAGTTTTGATGATGAAGTCACTCATGAGGCTCCTGCGTTAGCGGTCACCACTAGAGCTATGCGGGGAAACATTGAAGCAGAAAATGATGTTGAAGTACATGAGGAGTGCTCCTCAGACGAAGGTCCTAACCTGTCAGACTTGGATAGAGTAGCTAGGAGAGCCACTAGGGAATTAGGGAAGGAGAATGAGATTGTTCAGGATAGGGAGAGGCCAAATGTCATTCATGATTTACACGATAGTGAAATGGGAGAATGGGAAGGACCTAGCATTCCTTTGGATAAGTTTGATAGAGTAGAGAAGACCAAGGTTGAGAGACAGGAAGGATATGATTTGTGGGCCGACCTTAGCTCACTGAAGGCCGACATAACCTTCGGTCAGTTGTTAGAGATCTCACCAATGGCTCGTAAGACTCTTAAAGAGGGGATGCCGGTGACTAGGAGGACTAAGAAAGTGAAGACTAGGGTGGCTGCCAGAGCCCAACTACAAGGAGGAGGGCGTGACGTCAAGACAATTGAGATAGAAGTTATGGTGGTGGACAAGGTGGTTCCGAATGTGTTAGTTGATGGAGGTAGTGGGTTGAACATCTTGCCGGAGCACACCATGAAGAGGTTGGGCCTTAGCATTACGGGTCCGTCATCGTTCATCATCAACATGGCGAATCAAACTCCGGCGGTGCCTTTGGGAATGATTAAAGATTGTAGGATTAGCACCGGAGGGGAGGAGTATGTGGTCACTTTTCATGTCATCAAAATGCATTCTAACAAGGATACATTCCCCATCTTGTTAGGTAGGCCTTGGTTGAGGATGTCAGGTGCGGTAGTAGATTGGGGAGGAGTCAAGCCATCCATTACTTATGGTCCTAAGAATAATAGAGTCAAGGTTTCCATTGGAGCACTAGGAGGTTGGGTGAAAGAGCAAATCTCTTCGTCTTCGGATGAAGAGGTGGAAGGCAAGGAGGAAGGTGAAGATAGTGACAAAAAGAATGAGACACTAGTTGGAGTAGTCCATCCAGGCGGACAAGGGACTTATATAGATTCAGTGTCAGGTAGTTTGGGTCCTAGTTTCTATTTCCATGGTGATAATGGGGAGTATGCGCAGTGGTTGAGAGACTATCCTGAGTCGGAGTATGACATTATGATGACATCCTATCATGAATGTTTGAGTGAGGAGAGGCTTAGCTCAAGGGAGGCGGAATATTCCTTGTTGGAGCCATGCGAGGTGTTGACCGAGGAGGAGTGGATCAGAGGAGGATTGACACCTTGGGTAAATAGCGTGGATGAGAGCGACGTGAATGTCGTACATGTGGATGGGACCCAAGATGAGGGGGCCGTCATTGAGGCTGGAAAGTTGGAAGAACCTGTGCACTTCAAGACCACGTCAACGGGCATTGTGGCGGGTCAAGATGTTAAGGATTATCCAAAGGTACCTCCGGATTGGTATAGAAACAAGGATGAGCAAACACATGTGTCGGAGGCGGATTGGAAGTATGTGGATGTGAGTATGAAAAATAGGACGGTTAGACAAATGAAAATGGGGTCTAAATTGGGGGAGAAGGAAATCAAGGAATATGGCGATTTGGTGGATGAGTTTAGTGACACCTTTGCTTGGTCGTATGATGAGCTTAGGGGGATTCCGAGAGAGATGGTGGAGCATCGCATTCCTTTGATCCCGGGCGCTAGGCCAATTAGACAAAAGGAGAGAAGAATGAACCCACAATTACAATTGTTGGTTAAGGCGGAGTTGGAAAGGTTGTTGAAGGCCGAGTTTATCAAACCGGTGAAAATTATGGATTGGGTCTCTCCGATGGTTTTGGTGAAGAAAAAAAATGGAAAGTTGAGGGTGTGTGTGGATTATAGAAAGTTAAATGCGTGCACACAAAATGACCATTTTCCTCTACCATTCATCACACTATTGTTAGAGGAGGTAGGTGGTCATGCGAGGTACACATTCATGGATGGATATGCGGGCTACAACCAAATTTCTATTGCCCTTCAAGACATCCACAAGACGGCTTTCACCACTCCTTGGAGGACTTTCGTTTGGGTGGTCATGCCATTTGGATTATGTAATGCCCCGGCCACATTTCAAAGATTGGTCATGTACATCTTCACTGACTTATTGTTCAAGTCCATGACCGTCTTTGTGGATGATTTTAGCACTCAGAGTAACGCTAGCGACCATTTACAGTGTGTTAGGGAAGCCTTGATTAGATGTAGGAAGATGCAGCTAGCGTTAAACCCGGATAAGACCTTCTTGGGTGTGAGTCGGGGGGTGTTACTTGGGTATGTGGTGAGTGAGAAAGGCAGGGAACCGGATCCGGAAAAGATTGAGGTCATAAGTGAGTTGGCAACACCAACCAATGCCAAGGGGATTGCTAAGTTGCTAGGCCATGTGGGGTGGTACCGGGACTTGATCCCAGATTACGCTAAGATTGCGGCTCCTATCACTCAGTTGCTTAGGAAGGATTGTAGGTTTGAGTGGACCGAGGCATGCCAAAGGGCATTTGAGGAGTTGAGGGATAAGCTGAGCACTTATCCGGTGTTGAGGCCACCCGATTGGAACAAACATTTCCATGTGTTTTGTGATGCTAGCAATGTAGCTGTAGGTAGTGCACTTTGTCAATCAACAGGTGAAAAGGGTAAGGACCAACCCGTTGCTTATGCTAGTAAGCAATTGACACCATCCGAGAGGAATTATTCTACCACAGAGAGGGAGTGCTTAGCCATGGTGTTTTCAGTTAAGAAGTTTCGCCATTACCTCATGTGTAACCCGGTTGTTTTCTTTGTGGATCACATGGCCATCAAGTACTTAGTCAACAAGGCGGAGTTGAGCGGAAGGCTAGCTAGGTGGGTCTTGTTGTTGGAGGAGTTTGATTACACCGTTGAGTACAAGCCTGGTCGCATGCATTTACAAGCCGACCACTTGTCGAGATTGTCGGAGGAGATGGGGGAGAGTCCAGTGGATGATAGGTTGATAGATGACAATCTCTTTGTGGTTACCGCCCGACCCGAGTGGTATGCGGGCATTGTGGAGTTCCTGACAACTCAACAATTGCCTGGAGAATGGACAAAGGAGGATAGGAGAAAAGTTAGAGTCAATAGTAGGCACTTCGTAGTGATAGGACATAGGTTGTTTAGGAGGGGAGCTGATGGATTGTTGAGAAGGTGTGTGTCGGAGGTTGAAGTGCCCTCCATCTTGGCCGCATGTCATGACAGTGCATGTGGGGGACATTTTTCTGGCCAACTCACCGGCCAAAAGATTCTTAGAGCAGGATACTTTTGGCCGACCTTGTTTAAGGATGCACATGATTATGTTAAGCGTTGTGATGCTTGCCAGAGGTACGCGAGGAATGACCTCCGCATGGAGATGCCATTCCATGTATCCTTACCCTTAGTCCCTTTTGAGAAATGGGGAATCGATTATGTTGGCGAGGTTCATCCCCATTCCTCAAAGGGAATGGCTTACATCGTGGTCGCCACCGAGTACTTAACCAAGTGGGCAGAAGCTAGGGCTGTCAAGACGGATACAGCCGCACATGCGGCCACCTTTATGTACGAGAACATCATCTCGAGATTTGGATGCCCGAAGATTCTAGTGAGTGACAGGGGAACTCATTTTTTGAATTCTTTAATTCAAGAAATGACCGACAAGTTCCAAATTAACCACAGGAAAACCACTCCTTATCACCCGCAGACTAATGGTCAGACGGAGCGTGTCAACGGAATATTGGTGAGTATCCTTCGCAAGACGATTCTTGATTCTAAGAGGGATTGGGATGTTAAGCTGACAGCGGCATTGTGGGCGTATCGGACGACCTTTAAGGTGACAACTCAGGCAACCCCATTTTCATTGGTGTACGGATTGGAAGCCACACTTCCCATTGAGTTTGAGGTGGAGTCACTTAGAGTTGCCATTGGCTCACGCCTTACGGATGGTCAGTCCTTGAAGAATCGACTGACAGACCTAGAGGAGTTGGATGAGAGGAGAAGAATGGCGGCTCAGCACATTGAAGCCATTCAACGGCGAAGGAAAATCACCTTCGACAAACATCACAAGAAGAGGGCCCTACGGCCAGGAATGATGGTGCTTATTCAAGATGCTAGAAAACTCGAATTTCCGGGTAAGTTTGATGCGGTTTGGTTGGGTCCTTACCTCATTCGGGAGGCATTTCCGAACAACTCACTTCAATTGGAGACATTGAATGGGGAGAGCTTCCCAACTCGCACATCCGGCAGTCGATGCAAGGAGTACAGGGCGTGATGGCGACTTGCCCTCCAACAAGAGATATTGGATTCAGTCCCAGATGGTCGCCAATTATGTGAGCCCAATATGGTGCCCACATGTGTTCTTAATCGCAAGGATTAACAAAACTCGGACTTTTAGTTGTGTTCAAATATTCAAAAACATAAAAACAAGTTGTGTTCTTAGTTATTAGTTGAATTAAGTTGAAGCTAGGGTGTTAGTACTTAAATGCTACTAGGAATTATTAGAGTTATTTAGAGGTGGGTTAATGGGGTTCCTAGGCTTAAAGGCTTAAGCTTAGTAAACGGGGTTTTGTTAACCTATATAGATAGTCACTGGATTTTGGCACATCCGCCTGTGGATGCGAGTTGTGTGTAAGAGACTGGATTAAGGTCTGGACCGACCCGGGTTCGAATCCGGTTGGTTCCATTGACTGGTGCTATCCCAAGATGAGCTAGTGGTAAAAGCAGGAATAGTCTGTAGGCGGATACGGAGAAGAAGTTATTACATATGTGTAAGTAGAACCTTCTCAATTACTTTTCATTTTTTAGAAGCATTTTACTTATATTCACCTAACCGCTCACGGTTTATGAAGGTTCGCGGGTTAATTAGAAAGGAGGTTAGTGAGTCAAATTATATTTAAGTTAAGTAATTCGTATGAAGAAGTTAAGATACTTGCGAAGGACATTAGGATGGCAACGAACGGAGGATGAAGACGAACGAATGAAGGATGGCAACGAACGGTGGATGATGCTAAGCGGATGAAGTCGGACGGATGAAGACCATTTGATCAAGTGGATGGAAGACCAAGACCGTTGGATCTAGGGATTTTAGGGATGACGGCTAGAGTATGACGGCCGGCAATTCCAACCGTTAGATGTATGGTTAGATCTACGGCCGGTAAGGTTTGGTGATGGAAGGAGGTAGTCCGATGAAGACCGTCGGATCAAGTGGATGAAAGACCAAGGCCGTTGGATCTAGGGATTTTAGGGATGA
Organism: Polytrichum formosum; assembly: GCA_964035585.1. Classification (NCBI taxonomy): domain Eukaryota; kingdom Viridiplantae; phylum Streptophyta; class Polytrichopsida; order Polytrichales; family Polytrichaceae; genus Polytrichum; species Polytrichum formosum. The sequence goes on from OZ037936.1 coordinate 76,395,900, forward strand.
CGGCTAGAGTATGACGGCCGGCAATTCCAACCGTTAGATGTATGGTTAGATCTACGGCCGGTAAGGCTTGGTGATGGAAGGGGGTAGTTCCCCGAAGGGAAGGGAGGAGGCTCATTCTCACTCTCTCACTCTTGCAATTAGGACTACTTCTCTCTCTCTCCCTCACTAGGTAGATGAAGGCACAAAGCTCTTAGAAGGAAATAATAGGAATGTTAGCAAAGGGTTCATAAATCCTATGAAGGTTGAATGACGGGGTTGGAGTAGGCTTAGTGATAAGTGTGGTAATATGCTATGTGTATTGTGATCAAGTAATGAACCTCAGTGAGAGGCATTATATCATTAGATCTCTAGGTTGATATTATTTAGCCTACAACCTTGAACTTGAAGTTTTCTTTGATTTGTGTGAGTGTGATACTCTAGTGTTTGTAAACACTTGAGTTTGAGTTAATAAAGGAGGAGGTGTTAAGTACATTGATTCACCAATTAGAATGGATATAAGTTACAACTGATTACTAAGGCCAGTGAAGTTCATGTGAGTCATGGGCTCCCACCCGGACTACAGACGCATAAGGGTGGGGGTTTATGGCTGACATGACCCAATTAGAGTCCGACCAAAGAACCGTAGAGGATACTATAGGGAGGATCCAATCGAGTCAATCGGAAAACCTAGAACCATCGACCTAACCCAGTGTCGTTATTGTTCTAGTTAGTCCTTGACAGACCAATGGCTTGGTGTTGGCAAGTTGTTGACTCTGCCAAACACGAGATATATTCAGGAGGGTATTTATTCTCAGCCTTGTATAGATTTTTTAGGTCAGGTTATAGAGGAAACGGGTTATATATTACCCCTACTGAAGTAAACATCCCAAAAGAGTTTAAGGAATTGTTTTTTACTTTACCCTTGGATTTACAGCAGAATATCACTAATAGAATTTGGAATGGAGGAGTGGAGTATAACGAAATAATTGTAAGAAACAATCATCCTGTCATACCCCTATCCCTCAAATTCCTATTTGCAGTCTATGGGAGATTAAAAAATACTACCTCCTTGATACAACCACCAATTGACGGAGCATGGAAAGGAAGTAAGATATCTAGGATTGAGTATAGATTTGTTTTTGGAAAACCAGATCTCAGGGCTAGACCCCTGATACCTGATTTTATTGACCAAAAACCCTTATATACTAATACCATAGACTTTAGTATGATATGTCTGTAGAGACCGAGAGTCTAATTGAAAGGGGTCAAACTGGAACCCGCTCATGAGAAATCTCATTCTCAACCTGCATCCGTAAGGAGAGCAGCTAGCGATAAAGCTAGAGAAGATAGAGCAGCAGCCAGAGAGTATAGAAGACAATTACTTGAAAAGAGAAGAAGTTGGGTTCAACCATTTTTAGAAGAAGCGAGGGGAGGTTCTGATAGTACTACAGAAGGAAAATTTGAGACACCCTTAGGTAGACCTACAACAAGTGGTGAGAGATTTTTTGTCACCAAAAGTCTTATTCTCCACAGAAGATTCACCTACTCCATCACTGTGGTCTGCTGCTTATGAACCTACTCCATCCCCTCACATTAGTTTACAAGGCAACCCATTGTACACACCCTATACAGCAGCAATTAATCCAAACATAGTACCATTATTCAATATGGCAGCTAACCCACCTAGAATCAATAGTATAGTTAATTTACCCTACTTTTTGGGTAGACCAGGAACAGATCCTGATGTCCATGTGAGGAAATTTGAAGTTGCATGTGGTGCGAATAGTGTTCCACTCAATAAGATGATGGAAGTATTTGCAGCCACTTTGCAAGAAAATGCATTTATATGGTTCTCCCGTCAACCACCATTTGCTGACTGGGATGCCCTTAAAGACACATTTCTTTTATATTTCAGACCCTTGGGCTTTGAAAATAGTTTGATGGAAAAACTAAGGACAATCCGTATGGGTATACACGAGACTGTTGATAATTATTGGGGGAGAATGAGTGATATCCTATTGAGAATGGGAGCCCACCAGATCCCAGATAACTTTTTGAGAAATATTTTCATAGGAGGATTATATCCCTCTGAGTTGAAACTCTATGTAAGAGAACGCACACCAGTTACCAGAGATGATGCATTTGCATTGGCAAAAGCATGGGAAGAGTCTCGTGTAGAGGATCAATATACCTTTGATAATTATAATTATGACCTCTACGATCAACCTAAGTATGATCAATCTTATAACCCAGTCTTGCCAAATCAAGCATTGACCTATTCAGGTGGTAAACCGATGGTTGATGCTACCCAATTTAAACATCCTAGTGCAAACTTGTTTACACCACCCAAAATCATACAGAAACCACTACCGGTTGTACAACCCACTTCACAAGAATTAGCCCTTATGGACATCACTAAAAAGTTAGCTGACTTAGAGGTCAAGATTACCAGAGGAGCTAATAAACGACCGCAACCAACTGAGGAAAGAACTAATATTTGGTGTAATAATTGTAAGGGGCATGGTCATTTATCTAATGAGTGTCCCACCCCTAAAGGTTTACGTGTTAAATGTACCTTTTGTGGAGGAAACCATTCTGTGAATGACTGTTGGAATTTAACAAAGAGTCGTGCAGTTAACCAAATAGACACTAACCAGCCGCGACCTTGGCAACAAGAGCGTATGGATAGTGGACCTAATGTAAGTTATAATCCCAAAAAGAATTTTAACCGTAGACCAGTACCCCTTAATTTTGGGAATAGACCAACTTGGGGTAACACTAATCAACCACCCAATTGGAATGGTCCACCATATAACCCCCGAACCCAAAATTATAAAACACCAATGCCAAACCAATACGTCGTACGTTTTCGTTGTGGAGAGATAGGTCACTATGCCGGAGATTGTCCTAATCCTAGAAAGATTCAACAGTATATCCCACTATGTGGAAATTGTAAAGAAGCAGGACATCCTACAGTTGAGTGTACCCAAACAAAGAAGGAAGGTCCACCCTCTGAGAGAGATTGGAAAAAGGGTAAGCATGTAACTATTCAAGAGGATGAGAGACAAGATCGTAATGTGCATAGAGTACAACTTTCTACATTTGATCATTCCCAAGAAGATCAAATGGAAGAGAAAGTCAATGTTGTCACTACTAGATCCCAAAAGAAACCCACAATACTACGGGAAGGATCTAATACTGAGAGGTTTAATAAACAACACAGTGATGAAGAAACTAGTTTCTCGGAATATTTACAAGGCCCTTTGATTAAAGACCCAAAAGATAAACCAACACCGGAGCCTAATTTACCATCGGTAAATGTACCAACCTCAATAGCCTCGGATAATACGAGAGCCTCATTACCCACTGTTGTTGTTAATCCTCCAATTCCAACCCAATTAACTCCGTTACCAACTAGTAATTTTTATCTTCATCCGAAGATACCTACAAAAAATCAAAGGCCTAAGGTTAAACCATCGTCTTCTAGATCATCACGAATGATGATGCTGTCCAAAGATCTTAAACCCTATGATATCATGGAAGATCTAGATAGAATACAACCAACTATAACCATGAAACAATTGTTGGCTGTAGCACCACAATGTCGTAGTTCTTTAAGTTCATCCATGATACGTAGAAGGTCAAGACCAGCTACAGTGTACGATATTACCTTGAGTCAAGATCCTGGAGCCCCTACAGTCGATGTCATCATAGGAGGTGCCCTTATACCAGGATTTCAAATTGACACAGGATCAAGCGTTAATTTGATGAATGTTGATACAATGAATGAGTTAGGAATATCAAATGTAGTATCCACGACCATTATTTTAAAAATGGCAGATAGTAGTCGAGTCAAGCCATTAGGAGTTTTGGAACAGATCCCAACCCTCGTTGCCAATATTGAGTATAAAGTTGATTATGTTGTGTTTAAAACTATGGACGGTATACCATCCTATCCAGGTCTTCTTGGGCGAACATGGTTGTGTGAGGCCAAACCCCCCACCCTTAAGCGTCCGTAGTCCGAGTAGTGGGTTTGGGCTCACATTCCTCCGCGGTATTGGATTTGGACTTGGATGAGTCCATAGTGCAAGGTTCACCCTTCAAGTGGTCTTGGATTTAACTTTGGTCTTTGCTTCCTTTGTCTTGCCATCGCGAGAGTGCTCCACATTCTCCATTAATTTGTGCACGTGGTTTATTTTTAAAGAGAGGATGCAAGTGTTAAAAAACACTATTCTCTATAGTCAATCTCAAATACATTTACTTGTGAAAGCCACACATAACACTAACTAGCATAATGTAACTAACTACTTGTCTATGAGCTAATTAAGTAGGCTATCTACTAAGCTCCTTCATGAACCCATCTCTTTACTTTCTAATTACATAAACCTAGCTCCTTCATAAACCCAACTCCTTCATGAACCCAACTCCTTAGCTTCTAACTAAATAAACCCAGCTCCTTCGTAAACCCAGCTTCTTAGCTTCTAACTAAACAAACCCAGCTCCTTTATAAACCCAGCTCCTTCATAAACCCAGCTCCTTCATAAACCCAGCTTCTTAGCTTCTAACTAAACAAACCCAGCTCCTTCATAAACCCAGCTCCTTCATGAACCCAGCTCCTTAGCTTCTAACTAAACAAACCCAGGTCCTTCATAAACCCAGCTCTTTACTTTCTAACTAAACAAACCCAGCTCCTTCATAAACCCAGCTCCTTCATGAACCCACAACTTTGTAGTTGTAATCCCCAACTACCTCACTAATTATTCAAGCCCTTAACTAATCTTCCTACCTAATTTTCCTAACTCTACTAACAACCCCTTTCTAATCACACAATTCTTCTCTAATCCTAAAATCCTAAAATCCTAGAGAGGAGAGGGGGAGAGAGAATTTCCTAACTTCACTAAGACTAACTAATCCACACAAGTATATTTTTGCACTCATCACAACCTCAAGTGCTCAACTCTTAAACATGGAACTTGCAACCACGTGTATTCAAAACATGAACTTTAAGTACCACAAATTGGAATCATGAATTAACTTTAAAATCCTTCACGTCAACACTAATTCTACCAAGAGGTCAAGCCCTCTTCAAGGCTAACAAGCCTTGGCTCTCAAACTAAAAACTAAGCACACACATGTGCTCCAATATGGCTTCCCACACCCACACTTATAACTCGTGGGGTGCCTTGGAGCACAAAGGAAAGAGAGGATGAGTGAGGGAAGAATGAGGGATTATATAGTAAGCTTGAGGGGGTGAGCACCCTCAAGGCTCACGATAAGCCCTTGAGATTTCCTCCTACTTAGTAGGCGCCAATCCTATCTTCTAAGCCTTCCTCCCTCAAATGATCAACAAGGATCCTAATTCGAACATTTAACTAGCCTTGGCTTTCTACCTACCACACTTTACCAAACTTGGGATGCTTCAACCCAAACTTAGTCTCCTTCGCTTTCCGCCGCCATAACTTTCTCCCCTTACTTTCCCAAATCGTCGCTCACCACTTAATTCAAACCACGATGCTTAACTCGTGATTTGATTGGTGCTTTGAGAATTTGCTTATCCTCCACCTTGCATTCTTCCTTGGACCTTCCCCATTAAGTGGCCATAATGAGGTGGTCCACTTGTGCGCTCCATGTGATCCTCCATTCATCCCAATTCGAATGCACTTGCCTCTTGAGTCACTTTGGTTGTCTCCATCCATTTGTACTAGCCTACTCACTAACTACTCAATCCAAGTTCTCCTTACCTATCCTCATTCACTCAAATCCTTCCGAAGGTAAAAACACAATAACAACTCACATCCTAGCCTCTTACAACATGGTACTTCTAAGACTAACATTTCACTCTTTTTATATTTTTGTGAAGTAACATGCTACTTCAAAGTGCATCAACTAACGTTTCAAGGGTCTAAGACTAAATGTGGGCACCCTTTTGGGCTCACATAATTGGCGACCATCGGGGGATGAATCCAAACATCTCTTGCTCCAAGGGTAAGTTGCCTAGTCAAGCTCGGTACTCCTTACATCTACTTCCCGATGTACGGGTAGGAAAGAGCTCACCATTCAACGTTTCCAATTGAATTGAATTATTAGGAAAGACCTCATAGACAAGGTAAGGTCCTAACCATACCGCATCGAATTTCGCCGGAAATTCAAGCTTTCGTGCGTCTTGAATCATGACCATCATTCCCGGTGTTAGGGCCCTTCTCTTATGTCGTTTGTCGAAAGTAATCTTTCTCCTTCTTTGGATTGCCTCAATATGTTGAGCCGCCATTCTCCTCCCTTCGTCAAGTGCTTCCAAATCGGTTAGTCGATTTCGTAAGGATTGACTTTCGGTAAGTCTTGTACTCACGGCCACCCTAAGTGACTCGACTTCATATTCGATTGGTAGTGTCGCTTCAAGACCATAGACTAAGGAAAATGGTGTAGCACGCGTAGTTACCTTATAGGTTGTACGGTATGCCCAAAGTGCCGCCGTTAGTTTCGTATCCCAATCCCGCTTCGAGTCTATAACCGTCTTGCGTAGTATACTCACCAAAATTCCGTTAACCCTTTCCGTTTGTCCATTGGTTTGTGGGTGGTAGGGAGTAGTCTTCCGGTGATCAATTTTAAATTTCTCTGTCATCTCTCGAATCAAGTCATTCAAAAAGTGAGTACCCCTATCGCTTACTAGGATCTTCGGCACCCCGAACCGCGAAATTATGTTTTCGTACATAAATGTTGCCGCGTGTTCCGCCGTGTCGGTCTTCACCGCTTTGGCTTCCGCCCACTTGGTGAGGTACTCGGTTGCCACCACAATATATTTCATTCCTTTTGAAGATTGGGGATGGACCTCACCCACATAGTCGATGCCCCATTTTTCGAAAGGAATTAAGGGTAATGATACATGTAAAGGCATCTCCATTCTAAGGTCGTTTCGGGCATACCGTTGGCAAGCGTCGCATTTCCTTACATAGTCATGGGCGTCCTTAAATAGTATAGGCCAAAAGTAGCCCGCTCTAAGTATTTTTTGCCCGGTGAGTTGACCCGAGAAGTGACCGCCGCAAGCGCTATCGTGGCAAGCGATTAAAATCGCTTCAACCTCCGTTTTTGACACGCATCGTCGTAAAATACCATCGGACCCCCTTCTAAACAACCTATGGCCCACTACAACAAATTGCCTACTATTTACCCTCACCTTCCTTCTCTCTTCTTTTGTCCACTCTTTGGGCAACTTGTGGGTTGTTAGAAATTCCACTATGCCCGCATACCACTCCGGTGTAGAAGTGACCACAAAGAGGCTATCATCTACTAACATATCATTTACCGGATTTTTTCCTATCTCCTCCGACAACCTAGACAAGTGGTCCGCTTGTAAATGCATACGACCCGGTTTATATTCCACCGTGTAGTCGAATTCTTCTAATAACAAAACCCACCTAGCTAACCTACCACTTAACTCCGCCTTGTTAACTAGATACTTGATAGCCATGTGGTCAACAAAAAATACAACCGGGTTGCACATGAGGTAATGCCTAAACTTTTTAACGGAAAACACCATGGCTAGGCACTCTCTCTCCGTTGTAGAGTAGTTTCTTTCGGCGGGGGTCAATTGCTTACTCGCATAAGCTATAGGTTGATCCTTCTCTTTTTCTCCCGTTGCTTGACAAAGCGCACTCCCTATTGCCACATTACTAGCATCACAATAGACGTGAAAAGGTTTACCCCAATTGGGTGGTATCAACACCGGATAGGTGCTCAACCTATCCCGCAATTCCTCAAAGGCTTTTTGACAAGCATCCGTCCACTCGAATTTGACATCCTTTTTGAGCAAATGGGTAATGGGCACCGCTATCTTTGAAAAATTAGGAATAAGTTCCCGGTACCATCCCACATGTCCTAACAACTTAGAGATCCCCTTGGAATTGGTTGGAGTTGCCAAGTCGCTTATGGCCGCAATCTTATCCGGATCGGGTTCTCTACCTTTCTCACTAACAACATAACCCAACAACACTCCCTTATTCACTCCCAAAAATGTCTTATCCGGGTTCAATGCTAACCTCATCTTCCTACACCTAACCAATGCCTCCCTAACACAATGTAGGTGATCGTCCACATTACTTTGTGTGCTAAAATCGTCCACAAAGACGGTCATGGATTTGAACAACAAGTCGGTGAAGATATACATTACTAATCGTTGGAAAGTAGCCGGGGCATTACATAACCCAAATGGCATCACTACCCACACAAAAGTACCCCAAGGTGTAGTAAAAGCCGTTTTATGGATATCTTGGAGGGCTATGGAAATTTGATTATAACCCGCATACCCATCCATAAAGGTATATCGCGAATGACCTCCAACCTCCTCAAGCAACAAGGTGATAAAAGGTAAGGGGAAGTGATCCTTTTGTGTGCACGAATTCAATTTCCTATAGTCGACACAAACCCTTAATTTCCCATTTTTTTTCTTTACTAAGACCATAGGAGAAACCCAATCCGTGATTTCCACCGGCTTGATAAACCCGGCCTTCAATAACCTTTCCAATTCCGCTTTCACCAACAATTGCAATTGAGGATTCATCCTCCTCTCCTTTTGTCTAATTGGCCTCGCCCCCGGAATTAAAGGAATCCGGTGCTCTACCATTTCCCTAGGAATTCCCTTAAGCTCATCGTAGGACCATGCAAAAGTATCACTAAACTCATCCACCAAATTGCTATACTCCCTAACCTCTTTCTCCCCCAATTTGGAACCCATCTTCATTTGTCGGGTTTTTCCATTCTTTAATTTCACATCCACGTACCGCCAATCCGCTTCCGACACATGTGCTTGTTCCTCTTTGTTCCGATACCAATCGGAAGGCACATTGGGGTAATCTTTCACATCTTGACCTACAACTATCCCTGTAGACGTGGTCTTGAAATGTAAAGGCTCCTCCAATTTCGATGACTCAATAATCACATCCTCCTCTTGAGTCCCATCTACATGAATTAAACTAACCTCACCCTCTTCCACGTCATCTACCCAAGGTGTTAACCCACCGCTAACCCACTCTTCCTCGGTGAGCACCTCACATGGCTCCAACAATGAGCCCTCTCCTAAACTAACACTAGGAAATTCACTCCCTAAGCCTACTTGGTGAAATGTAACCATTACATCAACCTCGGACTCGGGGTACTCCCTTAGCCATTGGGCATAATCCCCATTATCCCCATAATTGTAAAAATTAGGACCTAGACTTCCCGAGCCCGAATCTATAACAACCCTTTGACCTTCGGGATGGACGACTCCCACCAATGCCTTGCCAATCTCATTCTCGTTTAAGTCATCAATTTCCTTCTCCAATGGCAAATACATCTCCTTCTTCATCCATCCTTCTAATGAACCAATGGACACTATGACCCTATTACCCTCCGGACCATAAGTGATGGATGGTTTAGGTCCACCCCAATTGACCATAGCATTCGCCATCCGCAACCAAGGCCTACCTAGCAAAATGGGGAAGGTGTCCTTGTTGGAGTGCATTTTAATGACATGGAAGGTGACCAAGTACTCCTCACCTCCCGTAGTCATTCTACAATCCTTGATCATCCCCAAAGGCGTAGTCGAACTTTGATTTGCCATATTTATGACCAAAGGTGAAGGCCCCGTGAGTCCAAGTCCCAATTTTTTCATAGTATCCTCCGGTAGTATATTTAGACTACTCCCTCCGTCGACTAGCACATTAGGAACCACCTTATCTACTATAACAATTTCTATTTCTATAGCTTTCACGTCTCTTCCACCTTGTGATTGGATCCTAGCGGCTATTTTAGCTTTCACCTTCCTCATCCTCTTGTGTACCGGCATTCCCTCCTTTAATGTTTTCCTTGCCGTGGGTGAAATTTCCAATAGTTGGCCGAAAGTAATATCCGCCTTGAGTGTACTAAGGTCCGCCCACAAGTCGTACCCGGTAGATCTTTCCACCTTAGAATTACCCACTACGTCGAATTCGTCTACGGGAACCCCCGGTCCTTCCCATTCACCCACATCGCTATTATCCAAGTCATGTACCGCATTAGTGCTCTCCCTATCTTGTAAAATTATATTTTCCCTCTCCACATCCTTAGTAGCTCTTCTAGCTACCCTATCCAACTCGGAGAGATTAATCTCTTCATCCGAAGAGTAATTTCCTTGCTCTCCTATTCCTACCTCCAACGGGGCATCCCCTCTCCTAGCCCTAGTAGTTACCGCTAGTGCAGGTGCTTCTTCAACCACACCCTTACCCTTCACTAACTCATATGTAATAGCATTGGTGTGAGGAGGCCATTGACTTTGCTCCTCTCCAATTCTCGTTGGGAGAGGAAGCATGTCATCACATGTGGCCTCCAACACTCCATCCATGAACCTAACATCTTGGGAGTTAGATGGTCCCGGATCCGTTGGAGGCGCTTGTCTCCCGTTACTACCATTAGGTGGAACTCCTTGTCTATTTTGTATTGGAATGTAACCGGTTGTAGTTTGCAAGCCCGCCGGTGGATGAAAAGTTTGCCTAGCATTACTATGGTCATAGTATAAGTTAGGTGGCCTAAGTTCATTGGCCGGTACTCCTTGTGGCCTAGCACCTCGCATATTATCCCTTGCTTGTTGTTGTGGATTAGCCACCGGGTAAGGGACATTAATTATTTTGTCCGGTTGGCGACACGTATCCGAGGGATGACTTCCTCCACAATTGCTACAATTAAACTCTTGACCTTCGGACCAACATTGTCCTTGAGCGTGCCACCTTCCACAAAAGGGATGAAATTCCTTCTTCTCTAAATTTTGGCCACCTTGCCCTCTAGGTTGTGGTCCTCTATTGCTTCCATTTCCATAGTGAGGTGGCGCTTGACCTCGTTGATTTTGTTGAGGTGGGTTACCGTTTCCTCTTTGGTCACGGTTTTGTCCACTTCTACAAAATTGACGCGTGTGGCCCGGTTGGCCACATTGGACACACCATAATCCGGAAGAATGCCTACCCGACTCAACCGGGGGTGGAGGCCCCGGTTGTTGACTCCGGATCATTAATGACATTTGATCCGTGAGGCTTTGCATTTGTTTTATCATAGCCTCTTGGAATCCTAGTTGGCTAGCACCTAGTCTTCTCTCAACCTCCTCCAAGTGTGGATCCGTTCTAGGGGCCGGTAGTGCCAAAAGAGGTGCCGGTTCCCTAACCGCTAAAGGTCGGGGACCGGTGTCCACAATGGCATATGGAATTTGGTTCTCATACTTAGCGGGTTCTACCGCTACCACCCTAGGGCGTATGGGGATGAATTGTGGGATCAATTCATCCTCCCTTCTCCATAGCCTTTCGTGATCTTTATCCAAGTTTTCAATATCTCTAGCCGCACGCTTGGCATCCACCAAGGTCAAGGGATTCCTTTCTAGAACACCCCTAATAGTTCCGGACTTAAAAAACCCTTGAATGAAAAATTGCTTTAGTGTGTCGTCGTTGAGCATGATACCCACAAATCTAGTGCACACTAAATCAAACCTCCTAATGTAAGCCGAAATTTCTTCCTCCCTTCCTTGCTTCAATGACGACAATGCCCTTAATGCGGTACTTTGACCCACTTCCGGCCTAAATTCGTTAAGAAACTCCCTTTGTAATTGTTCCCATCCCCTAAAATGTCCCTCGGCATGATCCCGATACCATTCATAGGCTTCCCCCTCTAGAGTGGTAGGAAACCACACTAACCAATAACCCGGGTCGGTTATGAGGAAGCTAGCCAACCGTTCGATATACCGTTCCATGTGCCGAGAGGGGTCCTCATCCTTGGTCCCATAAAATTTAGGGAGATGAGATGGCATATCCATCGCCGCTAAATTTTGTGGAACCACAATTGGTAGGCCTCTTGGCCTAACCAATGGGTCTATTGGAGGTATAGGAGGTATGGGCGGAATTGGGGGTATGGGTGGTGGATCCATCCCCCGTTCCTCGGCCATGGTGACCGGTGAACTATTCAACAATCCCCTATCAACTTCTACCGGGAATTCTTCTCTAAGTGTGTAATTTTCCGAAGAAGTTTCACCACTCAATTTGGAGGGAGTGATCTCCTCTTCAAGTTGAGCTCCAAGTTCTAAGGTGTCTAGAATTGACCTAGTCCTAGGTTCGACGTTCAAACAACTCTCTATTCTAACATTATCTTGTTCTAATCTATCACTGATTTTAGAGGACCGCCTCTTTCGAGTAGATTTCTCTAGTCCTACTATCAAACTTGGTTTTTGTGAGCGAGTCCTACCTTGCATTCCATAAGAATCGATCGACCCTCACTTGACCACACATAATCCTAGCAATTCCCCTCTTAATATTTTCACTTGTCTTGGTGTGGTTATAATTTTTTTAGGAGGTGAGGAAAAGAACCTGCAAGCCCACTTAGGTGAAAGAATCCCAATAGGGGATAGGCATGTTCATGTTAATTTTTTGGTTAAGTCGGAGCATCACCTCCGCACCTTCCCGCAAATTAACACTCACCACAATACCGATTGTGAGGGGGTGACCTTCCGAGTAGATTATGTTAAAAGTCGAGGCTTCACCCTTCAACTTCTCACACCATCCACAATTCGGGAATTACCCTCTACAACGGATAACAACAATCACGAGTACAAAAGGCATTCCTTAATTAGTTAATGAGTTCACTTTGAAGAAATAAACATACCTTGAGCAATCGCATCCCCCTGTGAGTTAGCACTCCCCTCAATCGTGACTCAATGTAACAACACCATAAACTTTGTGAAATATTAATTTAATCTAGAGCATGAAATGACAACTCCCAAAACTTTGAGACTCACCCCGAGGTGAGTGTCAAAGTTCAATGTCCTAAGGTGAATTTACCCTCTAATGTTTTAATGAGCTACTCGGTTATAGGTTCCTTTTAAGTTCTTAGCAAATCCCCAAAAAGGTTGAGGACGTACCTTCGCCGCGCTCCTTCCTCAAAAATGAATTTGCGTAATTGACAATGCAATTCATTCCAAGGAATAGTTGAAATACAATGAATTCAAATGTAACCCAAAGAGAGAATACTTACCGAGTTTCGGGTGCTCCTTCCCTTCTCTCAAGTTTGTGTCTCCAATTTTTCCTAGTTGCCTCCAAGTCTCCTAGTCGCCTCCAAGTCTTGTAACTACCTTCCGCTTCGCTCCCGGCGGACGCACCAATTATGTGAGGCCAAACCCCCCACCCTTAAGCGTCCGTAGTCCGAGTAGTGGGTTTGGGCTCACATTCCTCCGCGGTATTGGATTTGGACTTGGATGAGTCCATAGTGCAAGGTTCACCCTTCAAGTGGTCTTGGATTTAACTTTGGTCTTTGCTTCCTTTGTCTTGCCATCGCGAGAGTGCTCCACATTCTCCATTAATTTGTGCACGTGGTTTATTTTTAAAGAGAGGATGCAAGTGTTAAAAAACACTATTCTCTATAGTCAATCTCAAATACATTTACTTGTGAAAGCCACACATAACACTAACTAGCATAATGTAACTAACTACTTGTCTATGAGCTAATTAAGTAGGCTATCTACTAAGCTCCTTCATGAACCCATCTCTTTACTTTCTAATTACATAAACCTAGCTCCTTCATAAACCCAACTCCTTCATGAACCCAACTCCTTAGCTTCTAACTAAATAAACCCAGCTCCTTCGTAAACCCAGCTTCTTAGCTTCTAACTAAACAAACCCAGCTCCTTTATAAACCCAGCTCCTTCATAAACCCAGCTCCTTCATAAACCCAGCTTCTTAGCTTCTAACTAAACAAACCCAGCTCCTTCATAAACCCAGCTCCTTCATGAACCCAGCTCCTTAGCTTCTAACTAAACAAACCCAGGTCCTTCATAAACCCAGCTCTTTACTTTCTAACTAAACAAACCCAGCTCCTTCATAAACCCAGCTCCTTCATGAACCCACAACTTTGTAGTTGTAATCCCCAACTACCTCACTAATTATTCAAGCCCTTAACTAATCTTCCTACCTAATTTTCCTAACTCTACTAACAACCCCTTTCTAATCACACAATTCTTCTCTAATCCTAAAATCCTAAAATCCTAGAGAGGAGAGGGGGAGAGAGAATTTCCTAACTTCACTAAGACTAACTAATCCACACAAGTATATTTTTGCACTCATCACAACCTCAAGTGCTCAACTCTTAAACATGGAACTTGCAACCACGTGTATTCAAAACATGAACTTTAAGTACCACAAATTGGAATCATGAATTAACTTTAAAATCCTTCACGTCAACACTAATTCTACCAAGAGGTCAAGCCCTCTTCAAGGCTAACAAGCCTTGGCTCTCAAACTAAAAACTAAGCACACACATGTGCTCCAATATGGCTTCCCACACCCACACTTATAACTCGTGGGGTGCCTTGGAGCACAAAGGAAAGAGAGGATGAGTGAGGGAAGAATGAGGGATTATATAGTAAGCTTGAGGGGGTGAGCACCCTCAAGGCTCACGATAAGCCCTTGAGATTTCCTCCTACTTAGTAGGCGCCAATCCTATCTTCTAAGCCTTCCTCCCTCAAATGATCAACAAGGATCCTAATTCGAACATTTAACTAGCCTTGGCTTTCTACCTACCACACTTTACCAAACTTGGGATGCTTCAACCCAAACTTAGTCTCCTTCGCTTTCCGCCGCCATAACTTTCTCCCCTTACTTTCCCAAATCGTCGCTCACCACTTAATTCAAACCACGATGCTTAACTCGTGATTTGATTGGTGCTTTGAGAATTTGCTTATCCTCCACCTTGCATTCTTCCTTGGACCTTCCCCATTAAGTGGCCATAATGAGGTGGTCCACTTGTGCGCTCCATGTGATCCTCCATTCATCCCAATTCGAATGCACTTGCCTCTTGAGTCACTTTGGTTGTCTCCATCCATTTGTACTAGCCTACTCACTAACTACTCAATCCAAGTTCTCCTTACCTATCCTCATTCACTCAAATCCTTCCGAAGGTAAAAACACAATAACAACTCACATCCTAGCCTCTTACAACATGGTACTTCTAAGACTAACATTTCACTCTTTTTATATTTTTGTGAAGTAACATGCTACTTCAAAGTGCATCAACTAACGTTTCAAGGGTCTAAGACTAAATGTGGGCACCCTTTTGGGCTCACAGGTTGCTAGATGCACATGCCAAAGAGGATTGGGGGAAGGGTACACTTACAATAGGAAAAGGTCCAAAGAAAATAATTTTACCCTTGTTCCCTACTCAATATCATGGTGAAACCCAAGATGATGAGACTGAATTCACTACTGATGATAGTTATGAAACCGAGAAAGGAACTACCACGAGTGAATCCATACACCGTGTAAATGACAAGCCATATAAATATACTCCTGTGGGAATGGGAGAATATTTCTGTGCACTTGGTGATGGAGATTCTGATGATGCTATCTTGGCATGGCAAAATACCATGCCAGTTAATATGATCTCTACCTGTAAACCACGTCAAGGGAAATTACAAGAGTTGAAATTAGTCTACAACGTGCGAGAGGACACTACACCCGAAATATCCGCTAAGGATGACTTGGCTGAAAAATGGGAACCCTCTATGTTTGAGTCTGATCAACCTGCTAAGCATTACGTGGTCAAAGATGTATGTAGAGATATGGATTTGAGTGATGATGAAATACCCCGCATCATCAAAATATATGAGAAAATAACTAAAGATGAGTGGAAATTTTGGAAGGATTTCTTTAAAAAAATATTAAAGTCTTTGCATGGTCATATAAAGATTTGAGAGGAGTTCCCCCGGAGATTTGTGAACATAAAATCATATTAGAAGAGGGAACTACCCATGTCCGTCAAAGACAATACTGAATGAATCCGAAGTATTCCCTATTGGTTAAAGAGGAAGTTGATAAGTTGTTGGAAGTCGGCATTATATATCCTATCCCATATAGTGATTGGGTATCACCCATTGTCGTAGTGCCCAAGAAGAATGGCAAACTAAGAATATGCGTTGATTATCGGAAGTTGAATAGTGTCACTAAGAAGGATTACTTCCCTCTTCCATTTACTGACACTATGTTAGATGAAGTAGCAGGATATGATTGTTATTCATTTATGGATGGGTTCTCAGGTTATAACCAAATTTCGATATACCCACCCCACCGTCTTTTGACTGCTTTCACAACACCTTGGGGTGTCTTTGCATATGCACGAATGCCTTTTGGTATGTGTAATTCCCCTGGAACCTTTTCCAGATTAGGAATTAATACCTTCCGGAAATATCTTCATCGTACGATGGAAGTATTCCTGGACGATTTTGCAGTTTACAGCACTCTAGAAAAACATGCTAGACACCTACAAGAATGTTTTGATGAATGTATGGCAGTGGGGATTTCTATCAACACTGCTAAGTCTGTGTTTCTAGTACCTTTTGGTAAATTAGTTGGTCATATTATATCCAAGCAGGGAGTGGCCACTGATCCTGAAAAGATTGCTATTATTGCTTCATTACCCATACCAACCACCGTTACCGAAGTCAAAGGATTTTTGGGGCATACAGGCTATTATCGTCGTTTTATCTTTCGTTATTCTGTCATTGCTAAGGAAAACCGACACCCCACCAGTTTGGACAGAGGCATGTACACATGCTTTCAACACCCTTAAAAAGAAATTAGTGTCTGCGCCTATATTAGTTGCCCCTAATTGGGAAAAAGATTTTGAAGTATATGTGGATGCGTCAAATGTTGCCATAGGAGCCGTGTTAAGTCAAAAAGACGAGAAAGGTCATGACCATCCTATATACTTTGCTAGCCGTCAACTAGTCCAAGCAGAGCGTAATTACACAGTCACAGAGAGAGAAGCCTTAGGAATGATCTTCTCGGTACATAAATTCAGACATTACCTATTAGGGTATAAATTCGTATTTCATGTGGATCATGATGCCCTAAAATATATGATAAACAAACCCCAGCTAAGTGGAAGAATAGCTAGATGGGTCTTATTGTTACAAGAATTCAATTTTACTGTTCAAGTGCGACCCGGTAAGAGTCACGCTAATGCAGACCACTTATCAAGATTAAGTGAGGCCCTCGGAACGGAACCCATCGATGATTCCTTTCCAGATGCTAATTTGTTTCTCATAGAAAAGGTGTCACCTGAATATGCTGAGATAATAAATTATTTACAAACCAACACATTCCCTGTAGACTTTTCTAAGAAACAACAACAACGCTTAATATTTAAAGCAGCTCCATATTCTATCATTGCCGATACCTTATATAAGAAAGGCAAGGATAGTGTATTGAGACGTTGCATTATGAGTTCAGAAATACCCTTAATTTTACAAGGATGTCATAGTGACCCCGCAGGATGTCATAGTGACCCCGCAGGAGGTCATTTTGCGGGTAATGTCACTGCTAGAAAGGTCTTACAAGCAGGATATTGGTGGCCCACCCTATTTAATGATTGTGTCACCTATGCTAGACAGTGTGATGCATGTCAAAGAGTTGGTAAACCTACGGACACATCCGCTATGCCACTACACCCTATTCTAGCATTAGCACCTTTTGAGAAGTGGGGCATTGATTTGGTGGGTCCCATTAATCCCCCGAGTAAGAGTGGACGTCACCGTTATATTTTGGTTGCCATAGATTATGCCACTAAATGGGCAGAAGCAGAGGCCACCAAAAGAGATGATAAGGAAACGGTGGCTAAATTCCTTAAAACCAACATATTCTCCCGATTTGGATGTCCACGAGAGCTAATTAGTGATAGGGGCACCCACTTTGTTAATGATGTCATTGAAATTCTTACCGAGCGTTATAAGATCAAACATAGACTTACCACTCCATATCACCCCCGAGCAAATGGACAAACCGAGAAAACAAACGGAATTTTATGTAAAATTATCACTAAAACGGTCCAAGGCTCAATGGTTGACTGGGATGCTAAGTTATTGGATGCCTTATGGGCATATCGCACCGCTTATAAGGTTACCACTAAATTCACTCCCTTTCAATTGGTTTACGGACAAGAAGCGATCCTACCAATTGAATTGGAATTACCCTCCTTGCGAATAGCGTTGGAAGAAAGGTTAGATGATTCTAAGTCATTAGAGGATCGAATAGCC
The DNA here is from genome assembly GCA_964035585.1 of Polytrichum formosum. Lineage (NCBI taxonomy): Eukaryota > Viridiplantae > Streptophyta > Polytrichopsida > Polytrichales > Polytrichaceae > Polytrichum > Polytrichum formosum. The sequence continues at coordinate 76,413,946 of OZ037936.1, forward strand.
ATGTTAGAACAATTGGATGAAATCCGTGGGCAAGCCTACCTTAACACGGCTGCCATGCAAAAATGGCGTAAAACTTATTATGATAGTAAAATGAAAAATAAAATCATCTCGGACAATGATTTGGTTCTTCGTTATGATAGCCGATTTCAAAAGTTTCCAGGGAAGTTTAAAATCCGTTGGCAAGGACCTTATAGAGTTGTCAAAGCCTACGAGAATGGCTCATGTGACTTGGAAGATTTCCAAGGACGACCATTAGCTACTCGTATTAATGGCAACCGCCTAAAGATTTATATTACTAACTGAGGCCATTTAGTATAATTAAGTAAGGGGGGGTAGTAGTTGGCAATAAGGAGACTAATAGTTATTAATAATAATATGTGAGTTAGTAGAATTAATTAAGGGATTTAATTAGGTTTAAAATTTTCAATTTTTAGTCTTAAACGTCAAATTACATACTTGGCAATTATCATGGAAAGCACGGCCTAATCATACAACACATCTAATATGTAAGGGGGAAGAATGTTAAAGACACGATCATAAAGGGCGATTGGCAAAGAACGAATCATAATGGGCAATAATCTTAGAACAGAATTAAAGCGGGTAAAGACACAAGTCAATCATAATGTGCAAACCAAGATTGAAGCATCAATTGCCAAATCAAGAGAAGTGACCCCTGATTCGGGACGAAGCTAGTTTGCGTGCCTAGAGCGGTGAGCAGTGAGCCTAGAGCAGTGAATGGAGAGCAGAGAGCAGAAAAAAGAATAAAATAATCAACATTTATTGGGATTTTACCAAAAATAGAAATAAAAAAATATTTTCCCCCAAATTTAGTAATTATTTGGACCTATTACCGTTGAATAAGGGTGCTCCTATGACCGTGGGAATGAAATTTTTCATGCACTTTTGACCACTATTACTATAGGATGGCAGCAAAATGTGAACAAAAATGTACATACATTTGAAATTTTCAATGTCAATGATGATTCAATGAGTAATAAAAAATGTACAACAACAACGTCGTGGTGGCCCTTTTAGTCTTACCACTTTTCCATTCAATCAAAAAAAATTGTACAATGTAACCCTCGGGTTCAATTGCATCTCTAAGTTGTTGGTTGCTTTAGTAGCACCATCTGAATAACACGCTTAATTTCGTTGAAGCTGAAACTAGGAGCGTGCATAAAAACATCTATCTCACTATCCAATCCACAAACTACATGAAATATGTAGTACAAATGCTTATAATTTGTCCATTGCCCACGCTTTCCCAAGGCTTTGCCCGACATATCTTTGAAGAAGGGGCATGAACAACTGGGAAACTGGCCAATCGTAAGTAAGTATTGTGAAATTTTGAAACCATTCCGGGACTCAAAGGTGATGATGCAACCCAAGGCAGGATTTGGTACCATAGAAACCTTCAAAATCTGCCCAATGACAGTAAGAGCAGATGCGCAGGAATTGGCGTGCTTCGTTGAAGGTGCGTTTGGATTCCGCCTGATGTTCTTCCCGAATCTGCGCTTTGGAAAGTCGTTAGAGAACTCCGGGGTAGGGTACTCTGACAGGTCCACCAATGATCCCTCTTCCCTAAACAACTTCTTTGGAGAGAGCTCCAGACGTGGTGCCAATCGAAAACCAGCGTTCTCCAAGTCTAGTATCTCTTTCTGTGTGAGATTGGTGCCAATCTTAACAGGCCAAATTTCTGGAACTGCAGGGTTGGAAACCACCCACTTACGACGAGTACCCTTCACGCACCTCTCAATGTCGTCGTTGCAGAAGAAAAACTGCATGCGCTCTTGCTTATTCTTCCTATAGTTGTGCATGATGCCGTTGTAAGTTGGTGCAGCTGTATTCTTACCATCTTGTACAATTCGTGCCACACATTTCTTCTTGGTGATGGCCTGTTGAGCGAAGCAAGCCTTTGCTGACATCTTTGGAAGTCGCGCGATGTGCCATTCATGTTCATTGCATGTTGTTTCTTGTACAGCCTTCACATGTTCCACGGCTGGATTTGTAGGAGGTGTCTCTAGTTGAACTGGATTGTCATGCAGGTTTTCAGTTGCTTCTTATTGTGCGTCACCCTGTGAAGTGAGATCATAAAATCTTGCACCTCCTGCTCGCGTTTGTACCCGAGGGCGAGAGATGCTAATCTTGTCAGGTCTATGAGAGTCGAACTCCGACCCAGGAGGAAGATCTGGTTTGCGCTTAAGGGAGAGAAATACTTCCTCACCTTGAAGATGAGGTTCCCGAGTGCAAAAACCTTCAGCTCCGGGCATGTTTCGGAGCGCTTGATGAAGCGATTTTGGGTTGCCAGAACGTTGGGCGGTTCGTTGAACGACTCGCAATAGCAATTCTTCTTTTCCAGGTCCAGTACCCGGTCTCTCACCATTCAAATACTGGTAGTAGGCAACCATTTGCATGAAAGCACGTACGTAATCATCGACAATTGCCACATACAAGTCATTACCTCGTTTACCGCTCTGTTGAAGCCACTTATTGTGTACAGTCTCCGCTAAATTGCATGAAGGCATTTCAGCAAGCTCAGCCTCGGAAAGAGCCTGTGATGTCAAATAAATGGTAATAGAATTTAGAATGAGGTTACAACTTCACAGGAAATTGAAAGCAAAAAGGCCCGGAGCAAAGTGTGAACTTACCAAATCCATAAAACCACCCCATTGGCGATAGCGGAAGTGCCAGAAAGCAAGCCATAGGTCAAGACGAACGACCCCTTCATCAGTCGTTGCCCCGGAGGAAAGCCACCATGACCTGATAGCAAGGTACCGCTCTTCAGCCTCTTCTAACGACTTGGCATTCTTGTATTGCATGCATAATTGACGATGTTGTGGTTGCAGGTCCGCCCGAATGTCAGCCTTTGTATGTTTCTCCAATGACTGGGTCCAATGAAACAAACAAATACGTTCTTGGTCCTCCATAGGAATTGACGCATCACCGCTTCCATACACAATACGAATTGCATTCCAATTCGCTTGTGCACTGTCTGCCATGAAGCCCTTGAATTGTACGTTAAAAACGTTGTGTCTAGCAACAACAGCATTCAAGTTATTCCAGAAAATGATTTGAGCGGCAACATCTTCCGATTGCATATCACACACTGCAATGGTCATTACCCGACAATAGGTAGCATCATAAACATGGCAGGCCATGGAAGTCCAGTCCTTCACACGCTTGACATGGTCGAACATGATCCATGCATTCTGTAAATCTCCACCCGGCTGCATTCTTGTCACAAGATCAACTCCACTTCCTGGCCCGACTTCAGACATCTTGAAAACAAAGACCTTGTCAGACTCGGACCCTTGGCCAGGGAATTTGTTCTCTTGGACAAATGCCCAGTAACTAGACCCTCTAAGTTTGGTGATGCTGTCCATGACTCCAAAACGTCGCAAGTACCGAAACGTCGTGACTTGATTCCGAATACTCGGGGAAGACATGTGTTTGAACTTATCAAACACTGGTATAAGCTCATCAAGAGTAAGTTCCTCCTGCGTTGATCCATCCGCAAAAAGAAGCAACTCACCAAGGAATTCCTTGCTCGCTTCAAGGACAATGGCAGAATTAGTTGCTGTTGGAGTTTTCTCTACTTGTTCACCAATTAGGCCCTTTATTTTCTCAGCAACATCCCTGTATTCGCCAATTTTCACAGGATGACAATGGGTTCCAAGGTGCACACATGCACGAGTCATATTTCCATGGCCAAGAACATAATAAATCTTAGCCAAGCACACATCCAAGCATGATGGAGAAACCTTGCAGATTTTACACACGATAGTTGAGCCCTTTGGAGGATTACATTCAACTCCAAAGGTGAACAAGGAGATTCCATCCCATTCGGTTTCGTTAGCTTGGGAGGACCGGTGCACACGAGATAAATAATCACAAGCTGTGTTGGTGCATTGCAAATGACCTAAGCACGAAGACATTCTAAATGTTAAACCCATGTCATTCTTGATATTGGAGGTGATGGTGCGAGTCCAAGCATGGCCATCATGGCGTTTGTCCATGCCATGAAGGAGCTTTGCTTGTGACTGTGATGCATACTTCCCTGGCGGGGGTAACTCAAACATCACGTCGCCATTAAACCTAGGGGGAAGGAATTCCACTCTCTCAGTTTTTATTTTGGTAAAGTCTACCTTAGACAAAATAGACTTCGATCCTTTCCTTGCAGCTAACTTTTTGAGACAATCAACAACGCTCACATAGTCATCAATTCGTGGCGGAATCGGAGGCCTAGAAGTACTTGGACGACTGCCTTGCGATGAATTTGTGTCATACGATGCGTGACATGTTACAGTAGGATTGGGGATTGGAATATTGGAAGACGGCAATCTAGTGGGGAGCTCATCTTCAGAATCATCACTCAAAGGATGGACGGTACGTTCGCAAGGCTCAATCTTAACCTTTTGGAGCATAGGTGTTTGTAGGGTGCATGTAGATGACACCTTAGGGGTGAGGATCTCAGTGGATGCACCTTGAAGAGGATCTTTCAACCCATACACTCGGTACGTCCCTGACTTCAGAATCCAACACTGACCTTGATCATTCATAGAGGACTCCTGACCTATAGTGTAAAGAAGTTCTCCTGAATCAACATCAAATATATCCTCATCAACATGCATAGATCCTTGTAGAAATTGAAAACGAAGATGCAAACGAAGAGCACTGATTGTGCACTTTCCATCAGCTCCTACTTGAAAAGAAATAGGAACTCCTTGCCCATCAGCACAAATTATCACCATAGGAGGATTATGAGAATCAGCCATTGTAATGGAGAAAGGGAAGACACGGACAACATGAAAATTGTGAGTAGATTTTAAGTCGAAGAGTTCTGCAGGTATATTTTCATGCAAGCGGTTATGCAAACATCACTGCATGAAGACATAGAAAACTAGAATTAATAAAGAGGATGATTCAAAGGCGCTTAAATTAGAAAAAAACGCCGAGAGTCATGTATTGATGAAAATGACATATTTTAGAGAAGTTGCCGGCGCGTGTCAGATAAGTGGGTTGCTTAGAACTATGTAAGTCCAATAATAAAGTAATTGGCGTTATGAAATAATTATACAATAGAATTGTGATTGAAGTCCAATCCATAGCATCAACATATGGTGGACCAAGTTCAATTATACAAATTTGCCATTGTCAGATAATACCTGTTTGAGGAAAGGCTTTTCATCGGAGAACCACAATGAACCAAATGCAGATGTTAGTTTGAATTACTTCTATTTATGATGGATTTCAAATTTACAAGTAGAACAAACTGGCGGCGCTTGTAAGTGTAATAGGAACCCACTATTTTAGTGACGGCTAGAATTAGATTGCTAGGATAGCCTTTCTATTTATGAAAGATATGACAATCTAAATAAAACAACCAATCTTGAAAAGTATAGACATTCAATTGAAGTATTCAAATAGTCATAATTTATTTCATACTTGAAATAGAGTGTTGAATGAGCGTGAAGGAGGAGGTAGGAAATATAAAACTTACAGGGTTGTACCCACCAGCTGGCCATGGAGAGCATGAAAATATAGAAAATGCCACTAAAGTGACTATTGAGATTCGATGTGTGTGATGATTAGCATTAATAACAAAGATTAATATATGGAGAAAGAGTCCGTAATTGAGTATTTCAAATTCAGTTGCATGTTATTGAGAAACGTTTGTTTTAAGGGCATTGCCACATTCCTCGACTCAATAGAAGGCAGTATAGTGGAGATGTAAATGATGTTCTATTGAGCCAAATGCAGAACGGAGATAGGAAGAAGAAGCGGAGGGGTGGGTTTCGTTATTCATCTAGAAAGCAACTAGCCAAATCTAGAATGGCAAGGCGACAACTTCAAAGTTCGGGCATAGACCTTACTAGTACAATTAAAACACTTTTGTATGATAGTACTTTGTTGGAAGAAGTTGTTGTTGAGACTCATCCATTGGAAGGCGAGATATCAGGATTTGCGGTATCGCGAGACAATCAACCATTCATGTCTCAGTGCGAGCTTGAAGAAGAGTTGTCAAGTGAAAAACAAATCCAAGTAAGTATCTATTAATTGAAGAATATCTTTGATGTCCTACAACATAATGTGGTGTGTTGCGGATCATTCTTTAGGTTTTGAGCATATCAAAGTATAATTTAAAGGTGGGTTATCATTGATATGTCCAATATCAAGTCATTGGGGTGTAGGATTTTATTACTCGGAGATGACAATATTTAGATCAATGTTTCAGAATTCGGCATTCGTGTCAGAGGATGCGCAAGTAGGGGAGGCAAGTGGAGAGCAGTTTCAAGAGACCAATCAAAATATGAATAATCATGACCATGAACTATACGAGAACAAGCAAGGCGATGAAGATCTGGACGATTGTGCACAAAGCACGCCCTCAAAGGCTTCAGATGCAGTAAGTCACTCCATCATAGCACTCTCATCTATTTTTTGATCTTTCTACAAGCCTCGAAGTTCCTATTCTAAAATTGAATGAATCACATAGTCGGAAGGGGGCTTCATCTCCCATCCGCAATATCGAAGAGCACATTAGGAAAATCTCCACAAAAAAATAGATTGTTTGGTTATGATAGCTCATTATTTGATTTTTCAGCCCCCACAACGAGGGTTCGGCGCCGAACCCTCGTTGGGGCGGGCCCGATGCCATCTTCTTTTGAACACTCGTCTCCCCACCTTGACGTTAGGTTGTACCCCCCACTTGCATGAAAGGGCTCAAATGGGCCCCCAAATGAGGCTTCGGCGCCGAACCCTCGTTGGGGCGGGCCCGATGCCATCTTCTTTTGAACTCTCGTCTCCCCACCTTGACGTTAGGTTGTACCCCCCACTTGCATGAAAGGGCTCAAATGGGCCCCCAAATGAGGCTTCGGCGCCGAACCCTCGTTGGGGCGGGTCCGATGCCATCTTCTTTTGAACTCTCGTCTCCCCACCTTGACGTTAGGTTGTACCCCCCACTTGCATGAAAGGGCTCAAATGGGCCCCCAAATGAGGCTTCGGCGCCGAACCTTCGTTGGGGCGGGTCCGATGCCATCTTCTTTTGAACTCTCGTCTCCCCACCTTGACGTTAGGTTGTACCCCCCACTTGCATGAAAGGGCTCAAATGGGCCCCCAAATGAGGCTTCGGCGCCGAACCCTCGTTGGGGCGGGTCCGATGCCATCTTCTTTTGAACTCTCGTCTCCCCACCTTGACGTTAGGTTGTACCCCCCACTTGCATGAAAGGGCTCAAATGGGCCCCCAAATGAGGCTTCGGCGCCGAACCTTCGTTGGGGCGGGCCCGATGCCATCTTCTTTTGAAGTCTCGTTTCCCCACCTTGACGTTAGGTTGTACCCCCCACTTGCACGAAAGGGCTCAAATGGGCCCCCAAATGAGGCTTCGGCGCCGAACCCTCGTTGGGGCGGATCCGATGCCATCTTCTTTTGAACTCTCGTCTCCCCACCTTGACGTTAGGTTGTACCCCCCACTTGCATGAAAGGGCTCAAATGGGCCCCCAAATGAGGCTTCGGCGCCGAACCCTCGTTGGGGCGGGTCCGATGCCATCTTCTTTTGAACTCTCGTCTCCCCACCTTGACGTTAGGTTGTACCCCCCACTTGCACGAAAGGGCTCAAATGGGCCCCCAAATGAGGCTTCGGCGCCGAACCCTCGTTGGGGCGGGCCCGAAGCCATCTTCTTTTGAATTCTCGTTTCCCCACCTTGACGTTAGGTTGTACCCCCCACTTGCACGAAAGGGCTCAAATGGGCCCCTAATTGAGGCTTCGGCGCCGAAACTTCATTGGGACGGGCCTGATGCCATTTTGTTTTGAACTTCCGTGTCTCCCCTCTCTCCCTTGACATTATATTGCACTCACTAGGTATGGAAGAAGCCTCAATTGAGCCCCAACAATGAGGCTTCGGCGCCGAACCCTCTTTGAGATAGGTCCGATGTCATTTTGTTTTGAATTTTCGTGTCTCCCCCTTGATATTAGGTTGCAACCACTAGATGTGGGAGAAGGTTCAATTATGCCCACAAAGAGGGTTCGGCGCCGAATCCTCTTTGAGGCGGGCCCGATACCATCCTCTTCCCAACTTTCGTCTCCCCACCTTGACATTAGGTTGTACCCCCCAATTGCACGAAAGGGCTCAAATGGGCCCCCAAATGAGGCTTCGGCGCCGAACCTTCGTTGGGGCGGGCCCGATGCCATTTTATTTTGAACTTCCGTGTCTCTCTTCTCTCCCTTGACATTAGGTTACACCCACTAGGTATGGAAGAAGGCTTAATTGAGCCCCAACAATGAGGCTTCGGCGCCGAACCCTCTTTGGGGTAGGCCCGATGTCATTTTGTTTTGAATTTTCGTGCCTCCCCTTGACATTAGGTTGCACCCACTAGATGTGAGAGAAGGTTCAATTATGCCCCACAATGAGGCTTCGGCGCCGAACCCTCTTTGAGGCGGGCCCGATGTCATTCTTTTTTGAACTTTCGTTTACCCACCTTGACGAAATTAAAAAATCAATTAAAAAATCTGAACCGTTAGATCTTCTTGGATTAAAGATCTAACCGTCCATGATTTTTTTAAGAATTTTTTGATTTTTTTGGTTTTGGTTTTCCTTGAAGTCGACTGCTTCTAGCAGTCGACCAGCTAGCCGACTGCTAATAGCAGTCGACTTGTCTTGGTCGACTGCAAAAGTAATTTTTTGCAGTCGACTGCTAAGTCGACTGCTATTAGCAGTCGACTTAGCAGTCGACTGCAAAAAAAATTCCAAAAATTCCAAAAAAAAATTTGGACCGTCAGATCTTCTTGCCAAGAAGATCTGACGGTCCAGATTTTTTTTTGGAATTTTTGGAATTTTTTTTGCTTGGTTTTCCTTGAAGTCGACTGCTTTTAGTAGTCGACCAGCTAGCCGACTGCTAATAGCAGTCGACTGGTCTTGGTCGACTGCAAAAGTAATTTTTTGCAGTCGACTTAGCAAACGACTGCAAATAGCAGTCGACTTAGCAGTCGACTGCCAAAAAAAATTCCAAAAATTCCCAAAAAAATTTTTGACCGTCAGATCTTTTTGCCAAGAAGATCTGACGGTCCAAATTTGTTTTTGGAATTTTTGGATTTTTTTTTGCAGTCGACTGCTAGGTCGACTGCTATTTGTAGTCGTTTGCTAAGTCGACTGCTATTTTGCAGTCGACTTAGCAGTCGACCAGGGGGTTGACCAGGGGGTTGACCGCGTCAGTTTACCCCTGGGGTAACTGCCGGATTTACCCCCCCACAGACGTGACGTTTTTTGGTAAGCCGGCACATCGTTGTTACAAAATGTGACGTGATGTGCAAAGTCCTAAATTTTGAAGTCTTCAACATCTTCAAGGCTTAGAAGCCACGGTAGGAGGGTGCTAAGTACTTGGAAGTTAAGGAACGGTAGAGAGGAATACCTCAAGGATGGGTGACCAAGGGAAGTAGGTTGAAAATACCTTCTTCTTCTCGCGGCTTCGCTCGCGAAGCCGCGGAGTCGGGGATTCGGGGATTCGGGGATTCGGGGATTGAAAACCGAAAACTGGACCCCTTTGATTTTTTTTGCTCTAGACCCTAAACCTACTCCCTTTTCAGTGAGCATTCAGCGCCGAATGTTTTTTTCATTTGTCAAATTTTTCCTTTTTTGCTCCGCCTCCGCTCTGTCTGACCAGCCAGCATTTGTCTGCCTCCGCGCCTTGTCCAGCAAGCATTCGGCGCCGAATGCTCCTTTGCTCCGCCTCCACTCTGTTTGTCCAGCCCACATCTGTTCGCCTCCGCGCCCTGTCCATCAAGCATTCGGCGCCGAATGCTCATTTGCTCCGCCTCCACTCTGTTTGTCCATCCCACATCTGTCCGCCTCCGCGCCCTGTCCAGCAAGCATTCGGCGCCGAATGCTCATTTGCTCCGCCTCCACTCTGTCTGTCCATCCCACATCTGTCCGCCTCCGCGCCCTGTCCAGCAAGCATTCGGCACCGAATGCTCTTTTGCTCTGCCATTCCGGACCCCCTTATGCTATGTAGTTCTGCTCAAGTGTAGAATGGCTGGCTCTTCTGCAGTAAGACTATAATGCCTTCTGACCTATCCAGCTCCAACGCTGAGTGATTTCAAGTTTTCTTAAAACCCTACATTGCCTCTTGGTCTTTTTTTTAATTACAAATGTGTTTATATTTTGTGCAAGTTGTCACGCATTTACAACTTGAGCATGAAGGCCTTCAATCTGAAGACCAACTTGAAGTTCTTGATGTCATTCAGGTTAATTTTTTTTAACTCCTATGTATGTGGCATAATCTTTGGGCATAAATTATTTTTTGGGTATCATTCATTTATCGTACATGGATTTCAATGAAGCATGTGACTTGTCCAAGTTTTTCTTCTCATGATTTGCATTGTCACGAATTACATGTCAGGATTTGTCTCTCTCTGATTCTGAGAATTCTACTTTTCTCAAATGTCCAATTGGGCTCCGAGATTCCAAGGAAGGAGAGCAAGCAAGGAGACTTCACCAAAAGTCTGATTTTGTGAAGGTTCTCGATAGTATGCGCATTCCCTTGGATCGATTCTACGTCCCCCTCTGTAGGATGATTCCTCTTCCAAGAGTCCGACCAATTCAAGAGGTTGATGTCGCTACCTTGGAAAAACGTTTTGAGGGGGGTTACATCGACGGTGATCGTGCCATGTACATATCCATTTTTGATGACCATCTATCATCTGTGAATGTCACTGAAGAGCGCATAGCTTCTTGGGACCCTCATTGGCGTGATATCAATGAACGCTTTGAAAATCAACTTCAGTCAAACCCCGATTATGTTGCATTCCGAAGGAAGATGTTTTTTGTGTGGGATGGGAATCACAGGTTCACAGCTTGGTGGCGTCATATTAATGCTCAACATGTCGATGATCTTCTATGGCATTATTCCGTGTTTTGCATTGTTCTCGACCCCAAAGGACGTATTACATTGTTGCTCAATTGCATGCACGATGTCAATTGGTGAGCACATTTTTTTCATTTACATTTTTTCATTTCTATTCTATTTCATATCTTGTTTAGTTCATTCTGACAACTCTATTTTTCAGGTCTACCCAACACGACCACGTGAAGATTAGTTTAACTGCTAAGTTGCAACGAATTCGGTACTATGGTGGACTTCAACTTGACGATTTTAAGGACCTGCTTACCGAAGAGGAGTTCAATACATGTCTCAAAGTGAAGAAATCGCGTCCTACCTGGTTTCCTCTTACAATTGACGTATTTATCTCTTTTCTTTACCGAGTAAGTCATTCTATTCAATTCATGATCCTTACTATTTTATCTCATAGGATTGTCAACATGTCCTTTGCCTCATTAAACTTGAACTGCATCCATAATACATTTCTCATCTCTTTCTATTGTCATTGTTTTCTAAATTTCCTTTGCTTTTCATTTTTCAGCAAGATATATCTCGTGCTGCCGATGATGCGGCCACTGAATATCACAGGACCACATCACCTGAGAACATATCACCCGAGGGAGTTTGGGATGCTATGGCATTGGCTACAGACACTATGGTGAAAGCCATAAAAGCCAAGGATTTTTTAAAGTATCTTGCCGTTGCAAACCCCAAGAATGGCGAGGCTTTCTTTGATGAGGTAATTTCATTATTCTCTCTATCATTTTTTCTTTCAATTACATTGCATTCATGGTTTTCTTTATCCGGGTCTTATTAATTTTAGTTTTTTTCCATAAACAGATCAATTCTCATTTCAGCCTCTTTAAGAAAACTGAAATGACAATTGAGAAGTTGCAAAAAGTAGCAACTGCAGCAGTTGAACCACGTTTTAAGGCGCGTTGGCTCCACTGGTGGAACTCCGGCTCCATTCTTCGAGCATCTTTTCGCTTCCCAGTTGCTGATGTCAAAGAGAGTATCTTGGATACTTGGCTCAACCGAGCTACATTCTGGGCTCAGGTACTTCCTCCGCTTTTCATTTACAAACATAGTTGTCATTTAATTTTGCTTTTTTCTTTTACCAATGCCACTCTAAATCTAATTTTCTCTTCCTTTGTCCCTACATAGCTCGAGGAAATATTTATTGTGCATTTTGAGGATCTTTGTGGGGGGGACGACCTTTTGGTGAATTGGGAGGCCTCTCATGGAATATTGAAGCCCTCAGATTATGTTGAGAGGTGGCGTATCATGCTGTGGGAGAAAGCATTCTTATCCTTTCTTCATCCAAACATCAAGCCTTTTTTTTTTAAAAGTACCAAGCTTGACAATGTCCCATCAGCAGACCTCGCTATAAAGCGGTTACTTTACAGGTTTGTGTTTTGTTTCATCATTTTTTTTTGGAATTCTATTCATTCTCAATACTCTACACATTTTTTATGTTTTGTATCACATGTGCAATTGCTTCACTTTCATTTTCTTCTATTTTCTTGTTGTAGGTATGTAAAGAGAGAGCTCATGCCTAAGAATGCACTTGAACATAGCAACTGCCCTCCATTCTTTGGAGCATGGATTCAACCATCCTCAGATCTTTGCATCTTCACGCCCGTGCAGTTAAAGAAGTTTTCTACTGCTCACCTCCATGGTGGTGGTTGGTATTTGGAGTGCCATGTGAATTTCACTCCGGATGAAGAGGTGGAACTCCGCAATAGCATTATTTGCACTGCACCTCCACCTCCAGTTCCAGATAGTGAGGATGAGGATGTATTCTTGGATCTCTCACAGTCGATCCATGTTGCAACAGAAGATGGTACCTCCTCAAAGAAGAAGCGTTTGAAGAAGGCTGAGAAGGAAAAGGCGGATAAGGATAAGGTAGTTAGGGATGTAGAGGAACAAGCTGCAGCTGTGGAGAGGGCTGTGGCAGATGCACTTGCCAAAGTGGCTGCTACCAACAGTGTTCCTTTGCCTTCTACTTCAGATATCTCTGCACCTGGTGATGTTTCTGGTTACTCTCACCCTGTGATGGACTCACAGGCTGTAGGATCGAATTACATGGAGGCTAGTCGAAACGTAGTGCATAGCCGCATGCAACGCCTGCCTACTTTGTCTAGGTCTTCTATACCACTACCTACTACCTCTTCTGAGTCATTCATTCAGAATGCCTCAATGCATTCCATCATGGATTCTTTGGGAGACCCAAATGGCCCTCCTCCGCTTTGGACCCAGTTACATGACTTCATCTCTCGGGTACTTTCATTAAACCTTGATCTACAATTTCTCCTTCTTCTATTTTATTGATTCATTGATATTACGTTTTTTTTTTTTTTTTTTAATTGTGTCATTGATGTTACAATTTATTTTCTAATTCAATTTTTTTTCTTCAGGTTGGAGTAGGGAGGTCCCGTCGTGTATCTAATGACAAATGCAAGCACACTGGGATTGATCTCCTCATTGCAGACATCCCAGAGAACTTGCCAGTGCCCGAGATTTCTGTACCTAGTACAGTCATTCCACCTTGGAATGTTCGACCGGAGAAGTATGTTGATACCATCTTCGAGTTTGCAGAGATTTATCTGCATGACAATGCAGCACTTCTCATTTTCCATGCAAATGACCGCGATGTTTTTATCGATGTGGAGGAATGTGCGGAGACTTACAACTTCCACTTGGAGTGTGATTGGTGGGGCATAAATGATCTTCCGTTGGCTTCTCCACGAAATCCATCCACTACGGTAATTGTCATCTTCATCTCTTCTTTTAATTATCATCCATTCATTTTTTTCTTTAATTTTTTTTCCATTTTCTTATTATACTTTCTATAATAGTGAACATTTTTTTGTGGCAGTGCACCCGTTTCTGGGTTCAATTATTCGTTCGGAGCGGCAATGTCCAATCCAAATTCTCCATTGCCGAGAATTTTGAACACCATGACTACTTCTACAACTTTGTAAGTTCTGACTCACAACTCATGCATGGAAGTGTTCCATGGCGGGGGCCTCGGGAGAAGAATCCGGAATTCATGAAGTCTTTTATTGAGGCTCTCTCCAAAGTTGGAGACATTATATTTGAGTGGAATGCCTCCACAGGTTACTTCTTACTTCTTACTATCTTTTTTTGCTACAATTTTTTCATTATCTAATCTTGTATTTCATAATCACATATATATATGTTTTGACATTTGATTTCTACGGCAGGTGCTTCTATTCGTGCCTGCCAATCTCTTGGCAGACACATTTTGGCCTTTGAGGAGGACCCGGAGATCTTCAAGGCTCTTTTGGAACCCCTTATCCCCACCTCGATTCGTGCTCCTGTGGTTGAGAAGAGGAAGGTTGTGCGGCGTGGCATGGGAGATCGTGCAGAGAAGAAGTTAAAACTAAACCGCGTTCCTTCTTGTGAGTAAGTTCTTCCCTTACTTATGAATTTGTTATATTTCTTACATTTTATGGTCTCGACTTGGTTTCTTACTCTTTAGTTACTTTGCAGAGCTCCAGCATTATCTTCATCTCTTACTGCATCGATGCCTATGGTGTTTACACCACCAGCTAGCCTATTTCTCCCTTGCTATGCAGCAGACGCAGCGATGGTGATGGCAGCTTCGACATCTCCACCTAAAAGGCGATGCAAACGCTCATACGATATACGTGTTATGCAATATGTAGATGTAGAGGCCAACGAAGGTAGTTCTGAAGACGAAGACATTATCTCTAGCACCTATAGCTAGTTTTATGACTTGCATTTGTTTTTATTTGGATTTGGTTTGGATTAGAGTTGGTCAAACTTGGATGTGATTTGGCTTTGATTTGATTTTCATATACGTACACTATATGTGTTCAACATATTTTTCCTATTCAATTGTATCACCTAATATATGTTTATTATTTCTCTAAATGTTTTGAGTATCCCAAACTATCTAACATTTCAAGATCCGTATATTTTGTAACATCTCTAACAAAGGATCAACATAGTCCAATGGCTGAGATGGATAAGAATGATCTACAAATGCCCTGAGGGTCATCCCACGGTTATAGGTTTCATCTTAAAGAATGTGTCAAAATTCACGGCCATAGGCCATGGTATATTCATTTTTCACGAAAAAATATTTCAAAATTGCTCATTTATTTGTGCTCACTGCTCACCGCTCACCGCTCTAGGCTCACATAATAGCAATCCCCCCTGATTCGGTTACAGTTAATCATGACCCTTACAAAAGGGGAGGCGATCGGCGACGCAGCCATGACAACTGGACAAGACTGTAACCACCCTCACGTCTCTTCGACGAGTCTGTGTGACGGCGCACTCAAATCAACATCTCAACAAATTGGGCTATAGCCAGAGGTTAAGACTAAGCTAAGTCATTTTGAGCTGAGGTAGCTGAGGCAATGTGCACGCACTAAGGCAATCGCCAGAGAGTAGAGAGAGATCACAGGGCAATTGGCTGAGAGACTGAGTGTGTGAGCACTTGTGCAAGATTGCACTAAGTCTGAAGTTGTGAACATTGCTGGTTTAGGGCTATTGTCAATTCTGGTATAGAAGTTGAACATAGATAGATAGGTCAGGCGGCAATCAACAGAGAGATCAGGCAATAGGCAGCAGCGCAATGGCTGAATCATCCAAGAAGGGCAGGAAAAGAGGTGCTCTACCCATTGAGCCTATTGTGTTTCCTGCATTGTCCGAAGAGTTCAAGGAGAGAATCAAGGAGAAAGAAGCACATTTGAGAGCGGCAGGGTTATGGAATTTTTTGACTAATTTAGAAGTCCCATGGCCATGGCCAGCTGATCTTTCAGAGTTTGTTTTGTCGGCACATGCTACTGAGTTTCGGCAATGTTCAGCTCGTAGGCAATCAGTCCGGTTTGACACAGAGGCGATTGCCCAAGTAACGACATTACCTGGCGAGGATAGCGTCTCAGTGGCAGAGTCTTGCCGGGCAATTGACGCACCAGAATGGGGAGTAGCATTTGAAGATGGGCAAGTGGCCTTTAATGTGAAGAGGCAGGGGTGGGACCTGCAAAAGGCGCTACCCCTTTGGAGAGAATGGTTGTTCCTCATCCAGGAGAGGATTGAGTTAGGGCGACACGACGGATTCATGGAACATTGTGTCGTGTGTGCGGCTCTTGCAGCATGGATCCGGGGCACCAAGTTCAATTGGGCTGGAGAAGTAAGAGCAAGAATTCGAGAGGAGTTGGAGGATCAACAGACAAAGAGACCAATGCCCCTAAGGTCAGCAGGGTATATAGGTATGCTTTGTCATTTTTCATTTAGTCCAGACATTACCATGGCAATTCGGCGCACAGTGGCTCCTTTTCTGTCCAAACCGGAGGGATTTGTAGAAGAAATATCTAATCCCCAGCCTATTAGCCCACCCTTGAGTCCTGAACCACCTGTCATTTTGGAAGAGACAGTAGAGATGCATGGCAATCGCCCGGCTGGTAGGAGGCCTGATTTCTTTTGTCTGTCTTGGAAAGAGGAAGAGGAACTGTCAACCTATAGCCTAGCTGAGGAGAAAGTTTGGAAGGAGAAGATGGCCAAAGTGGTAGCAGAATTAGAGGTTCAGAAGAGGGCAGTGGAAAGTCAGAAAGAGGAGGTTGCCCAAATTCGAGGACAACTAGCCACTTTGGAAGCGGAGAAGGCAATTTTGACTGAGTCCACCCGAAGTTTAAAGATTAGTTTCACCCGAGTGGAAAGTGAGAAAAGAGAGTGGCAAGTAAAAAGTGAAGAAGCAGTCACTTTCATCAGTCAAGTTTTGAAGGAGAAAGAGGGATTGAGTAAGGAAGTCACTGACTTGGCTAAGGAGAGAATAGAATGGGCAAGGATGAAGGAAAGGCAGGAACAGGCTATAGCCACTAAGTCAAAAAAAATTAGGAACCTTGAGGCTCAAATCCGCGCAATTTTGATTGAAGAGAGTACCGTCATGGACCTAACCCAGCGGGTTAATAGTCCAAAATCTCTTAGTGAGGCCCAAGCATCAGTCATAGAGTCCTCAAAAGGGAAAATAGAGAGATTGAAGGCAGGGATTTGGGCCATAGAAAGTGTCTGTCCACCCTACACGTCTCTCTTTAAAAACTATGAGCTACAGAGGGATATCTTTTTCATTGTGTACAGTGTCAGGCCATCCCAAGTACTAGAGCCTGTTGAATTTGAGAATTTGTGGGAGGAAGTCACTGACGATGGCTATGAGCATCTCCTGACTGAGATCTTAGTGAGGGGGGAGCTCCAGCTAAGCAACATGTTCAAAGGGTTTCAGATTATAGCCGACTTAGGAGTTCACGTTTTCTTATACTACAGTCAGCTAGAGTTAACCCTAAGCACGAAAAGGCAACTAGTCTCGAAGGCGGAGGCAAGTGAACCGGTCAGGCAAATAGACCTTCAACGATGGAACCATGCAGTCAACACTGCCTTGACCATTTGCCCACCCCATCTGATGCAACTGTGGGAGAGTGAGCTGGGGCGGTTGAGGCTGAGCATGGGAGACGACAATTACCTGCAGTCGATAATGGATGCAGCGTCCGAGCGACTGGCGATAGCCAAGAGGTTAGACATTGGACCAGGGCAATACGAGCTCAAGTACGACCAAATTGGCGATAGGCTGACAAGGAGTTTGCAGATAATCGCCCAGCCGGACACCAGAGTGCAGGTTCAGCTGCAAAACCAGGTGACCTTCTTTCTGCCACCGGCTAGTTTGGTGCAGAGGGCATTACATGTCACTCGACGACCCCCTCTGACACCTTTAGCGCATAAGTTTCTGGGCAATTACCATGCCCTGTTCGACCTTGCCTTCGAGGAGCCAATTCCGGGCTGGAAGGCCCTTAAGTGGATTCTAGAAGACGTAGGCCTATCCCGGCAAATTGATACGAGACCAGAGGAGGCACACGATGTAGTGTATCGACGAATTTGCCATGGATGGAGTCCAGAGCCTCCCGTCACTGTTACAAATGATCCCAGATTTTGTGACTGTCAAAGGCGTTGGAAGTGGCCACCTCAAGCTTTGATCGATAGCCTGGAATACAATTGGCCAGTTATCCCGGGCAGTTTTGTGACCTACCAGGACTGTTACGAGTCCTATATGCAGTTTTCACATGCCCACCGCGACCATCAGGATCCAGTTTGCTTTCGTGCAGCGATTTTTACAGCTGTCCTTGGTTTCTGGTGTAAAAGGTACGAGTTCGCTTACAATGTCAATCTGCTAAGTCGAGCTAACCGGGAGGCAATGTTTTTGACGAAGATAAATTACAACTCCTCACGGTGGTATCGCTGTCTTGAGGCAATGTGTGCGACGTACTTCATCATTGGCCCACACCATCACTATAAGAAAACTGCGTTTTTTGATGATGTTCTTGAAATTTTAGGCGACATCCAATAGAACATCCACATGTTATAGTGGACGTCATTATTGACATTTGGATGTTCTATTGGATGTCGCCTAAAATCGTTTGCGTTGTCCAAAAACGTCATCAACAACGCAGTTTTCATCATCAAAAACATAGTTTTCTTATAGTGCATAGTCTGGTGAACGAGTTCGGAACCACGAGGTACGGTGTGATCAGCAGAGCATTGAAGAACCAAAGACTGATTCACAACACAGTGGTTCCACAAGAAGAGGTGATGGCCCCAGGATATGTTGAAGACTATGGCCCGTCATCACAGAGGCCATTCAAGTACATGAATGAAGGCAACAAGCGTACAAAAAGATAGGTCTTGCGGGACGCAAGAAGATTAGTGTGGGGCTATATGTAAGCTCAATTTTTTGGCAATCGCCTGGCTTTAGAGCCCAAACCACTAAGTTAGTGACTATTAGCGACGATAATCACTTAGGGGCAATTAGACAGTGTGAACAGGAGGCAATAGCCATACAGAAGACGGTTGTAACCACCTTCACCTCCCCCACTGATAAGGAGGAGGCTGGCCATTGTCAAGATAGGCTATTTTCATTGTAGTATCAGACATAGTCTCAGGTAGAAGCAAATAGGTTGTTAGGAAGTTCGAGCACTCAGTGATTGAGGCCGAACAGTTATCAATAGGCAATGCCGAGCGAGAGGCCGGCAGTAATAGACACAATGTGGAGAGCTGAGTGATTCAGACTCTCAGTAAACTTTGATTTTTGACAGTATGAGCAAATTATCTTGGAAAGGGCAATTGTCTTTGAAGTAGAAGTTGTATGTTGTATGAATGATGTTCAGGAATAAAAGATATGTTTTGTGAGATTCTTGGCAATAGTCGTGAGCTTTAAAGTAGGTTTATCATCCGCCAAGAGGGCGAGTAATTTTGAGAGGAAGATTATTACAGGGGCAATGGTCGAAGTTTGAATATGGCCATAGACAGTAAGGAGATTTCTTTGAGTCTGAGTGGAAGCAAGGGCAATGGTCATGAGAGTAGTAAGGAGTGCTAGCAAATAGGCGAGTAAGGAGTAGGGTCTGTAAAAAGAGCTGTTAGATTAGAGGCAAGAATCATGGCAATAGGCCAGCACTGAGAGCAGTCGAGAGAGAGAAAAAGGGAGGAACCAGAGAGGGCAGGAAGTCCAAGAAAGACTATCGCCTGGGTTCTTTGGCTATCGCCTACATGTACCAAGAAGATGATGAGTAGAAGGAGAAAGGCAATCGCCTTCAGGGCCGTTGAGAGAGGCTGAGTCGGAAGAGGAGAAGATTGGTTAGACCATAGCCTTTACAGGTGTCATCCCTGAGAGAGAGAGAAAGGCTTTTGAGAGGTAAGTGTACCAGATGAAAGCCTAAGCATGGTTACAAGACATTACCTGGCGCGAAACCAATGTAGGGTTGTAAGGACAGAGACATACTTAGTCGCAGGCTATGAGCTACAAAAGACACTACCCTCTCATGAGAGAGAAGTTGTTGACTTAGTGTAAGACATTACCACAGTCGTACCCTTTCGAGCTTAAAATGAACTTAAGCTTTAATCAAAGAATATCGCCTGAATTGTTGATGCATTGATTACATATGATCTTGTGTATGTTGGTGGTGATGAATTGCCAGATAAATTGGAGATGAAGAGGATGGTTACAGTTTTGAGAAGAATGGCTGAACGACTGTAAGTTAAACTAAAAAGGATTAATTTGAAGTTATCGCAAAGCTCAATTCTTGTTGTGAAAAGACGACGTGGTATGCAAAAGACATTACCCCGGACGCCGGTCCAGACAAATTGCCAAGGACTACTTGCCAAGCTTTTGAGCTTCACGACTGAATAGGTCGAAGACATAGAGTGATAGAAAATTCCCTAAGATAGGACGGGAATCACTCACTACGGAAATATCACAAAGGAACCATAAGAGTGAAGAGTAAGCAAAGTAATGAAGGAACTAGGGAGTAAAAGCCGTAGATTGTTATTAAAATCCTTAATCCAATGTGACATTAACCCTTATAGACACTATCTCAGTCTTCCCTGTGACTTTGTTCCCTGGGTTTTGTTGTTTTAAAGCCATAGCAAAAGCTAACTACAAGAGACTTCTCTCTTTGTAACCCAATATATAATTCCAATCTACCCTTGGAATATACACAACTTGATTAACACCACACTATGTAGTTTTACATTCCTTAATGTCGGGCAAGGTTATATCCTTAGCCTTTTCTAATGTCCACCCGGCCGCTTTGGCCACGTATGCCTTCAAAGATATCCCTCTTGTAAATCGAGTCCTTGCCGTCGACTCCACACTACTACATGAGTTCTCGCTTATTGATTCCGTGCTATCACATGTCATCGTAGTTGATTCCGTATTGGTACATGACACTTCGCTTGTGGATTCCATGAGCACATAGGCTTTAAATACAAGTATTAAAAAATACTTATATACTTATCCTTGCCCTTTCTTCTCTAAGTTCTTCTTGATGTAAATCTCTATCAATGTCTTCCTACTAAACTTCAGAATAGTATAACTCCCACGCAACTTATGTTCTTCAAGTGAAATTTGGTACACTCGTTAAGTACCTTATAAAAAATCTCCACACCAAATTTTGGCACAAACAGAGTTCATATGCAAAAGTTATGTATGAAATTCTAACTCTAACTACTTAGTATGAATGCTGTGATAAAGCATCCGGTCATTAAAACTCTAATAACTTCCAACTCCTACGTCCAATCAATCTAAAATTTTGACACAAGATAGATATATAAGTTCAAAAGGTAGTGTCAAATTTTGGTATCCATATCTATAACCCTCTAAGAGATACATATTTTCAAACCTTGCTGCTTTGTTCCTAGACACCCTCCCCTTCAACTTTTAATAACT
Source organism: Polytrichum formosum (assembly GCA_964035585.1). Classification (NCBI taxonomy): domain Eukaryota; kingdom Viridiplantae; phylum Streptophyta; class Polytrichopsida; order Polytrichales; family Polytrichaceae; genus Polytrichum; species Polytrichum formosum. Next base: position 76,435,083 of record OZ037936.1, read on the forward strand.
CTTTCATCCCAATGACTGAAGCTCTCAAATTTTTACCACAACTCCCATACTTTATAATAAACAATCCCTCAAATTTTCATACCCATTGAACACTCTGATCATCCATAATTGACAAATCTCTCACTATAAAGTTCTGCTCAAGTTCATAACTAATAAAACACTACAAGTAATGCACCTAGTACAATCTAGTCACTCTAAATACCACAAGTTTAAACAAGTTTGAACTCTCTCACTTCAATATGAATCTCAATGCAACAAGTTGAGGTTTACAATCAAACTCCAAATTCCTTAAACCCAATCTACTTCTAACAAGAGGTCAATCCCTCTTCAAGGCTAAATAGCCTTGGCTCTTCTCCTAAGAACTAAGCACATACATGTGCTCCTATCTTGCTTCCCACACACCCACACTTATAACCCGTGGGGTGCTTAAGGAGCACGAAGGAAAGAGAGGATGAGTGAGGGAAGAATGAGGGCATGAGATAAGGATAGGGTGAGAGGATTAGAGCCTCCAATCACAACCCCTTAACCTTCTCCTTCTAAGTAGGGACTCATCCCATCCACAAGGCTTTCGATAAGCCTTCGAAATCTCCTCCTACTTTGTAGGCTCTCATCTAATCTCCTAAGCCTTCCTCCCTCAAATGATCAACAAAGATCCTAATTCAAACATTTAACTAACCTTGGCTTTCTACCTACCACATTTTACCAAGGTATGTCCTCATACTACTTAAATCCACTCCACACAAGCCTAATGCTTCAAACTTAGCTTTCTTCAAGCTTCACTCTTTTTATATTTTTGTGAATAATCATAAATCAACAAAACACCACTTGTAATGTTTTACAAGTGTTAACAACACATGTGAACATCAATTTGGGCTCACATTATTGGCGACCATCTGGGACGGGCTCCTAGAATGTCTTGCTTGAAGTCAAGTGTCTTCATGTGTGAAATTGCTTGCACCTACTTCCGGCCGTTCGTGTCGGGAAGCTTTGTCCATTGAGTGTCTCCAATTGTACCGAGTTGTTAGGAAAGGTATTCGCCACAATGTAAGGACCTAACCAAACCGCATCAAATTTGCCCGGAAAATCCTTTTTCTTCCCATCTTGGAGCATAACCAACATTCCTCGTTCTAATGCCCTCTTTTTGTGACGCTTGTCAAAGATAACCTTCCTTCGCCTTTGAATTGCTTCCATGTGTTGAGTGGCCCTCCGCCTCTTCTCATCCAACTCTTCTAGATCCCCGAGCCTATTTCTCAAAGACTCATTGTCGTTGAGGCGTGTCCCTATTGCAACCCTCAATGACTCCACCTCAAATTCAATAGGGAGTGTAGCCTCAATACCGTAAACCAAAGAAAACGGAGTAGCTTGTGTTGTCACTTTGTAAGTCGTCCGATAAGCCCACAAAGCCGCGTTTAACTTGACGTCCCAATCTCTCTTTGAGTCGATGACCGTCTTGCGTAAAATGCCCACTAGAATCCCGTTCACCCGCTCCGTTTGACCATTAGTTTGAGGGTGATAGGGAGTAGTCTTCCTATGGTCGATCTTAAACCTCTGAGTCATCTCTGAAATGAGGTCATTAAGAAAATGTGTACCTCTATCACTAACTAGAATCTTTGGGACTCCAAACCTAGTAATGATATTTTCATACATGAATGTGGCGGCATGTGCGGCCGTGTCGGTTTTTACCGTCTTGGCTTCCGCCCATTTAGTCAAGTACTCGGTAGCTACAACAATGTATGTCATCCCTCTCGAAGAGTGGGGATGGACCTCCCCTACATAATCTATTCCCCAATTCTCAAAGGGAACTAGTGGTAATGAAATGTGCAATGGCATCTCCATCCTAAGGTCATTTCGAGCGTACCTTTGGCAAGCATCACACCTTCTAACATAGTCGTGTGAATCCTGAAACAATGTAGGCCAAAAGTAACCTGCTCTAAGGATTTTCTGGCCGGTAAGTTGACCAGAAAAATGCCCTCCACAAGCACTATCATGACAAGCCTCTAGAATATCCGGAACCTCTACTTGCGATACACATCTTCTCAAGATGGTGTCCACTCCTCTCCTGAACAATCTATTGCCTATCACTACAAAGTGCCTACTATTGACTCTAATCTTTCTTTTCTCCTCTTTCGTCCATTCGGTTGGTAATTGTTGAGTGGTCAAGAACTCTACAATTCCGGCATACCAATCCGGTGTGGACGTGACTATAAACAATCTATCATTCATGAGGCTATCATCTATTGACGTAGTGCTGTGAACCACCAAAGTGGTCCACCACTCCGTGGGGTCACTTTAGTTAGGATTTTAGTATTAAAAGTTAGGATTGATAGCGAATTAAGGGAAAAATTAGTTCATTTAGTGTTTAGTTCAAAAAGGGGAAGGGAATTACCAAAGACTTCGGACCTTCACCCGTGAAGGGAAAAATCTAGTTTTAGGTAGAGTTAGTAAAATTGAAAATTATCTAGAGATAGAAATTAGCTAAGTTAGGAAAAATAGCTATCTAGGCAAGACCTAGTTAGCGGGGGAAAAACATAGTTAGTGAAAGCAACTAGCTAAGAGGACTAAATTAGTAGAGCTAGCTAGGCAAGGGTTAGTTTAGTACTTAGTATGAGTCACGCAAAACAAGTGGAGGAGCTCGGCGTGAGGAAAAATTAGCGCGAAGACTTTGAAGAAAAATAGCAAAGGGGCCACTTGCCCCCTTGCCAACTTGTTATCAAAAATTAGAACGAATTTGGAAGATTCCCGTCGGAGCCACCTCGGCGACAGGGTGGCAACCTCGACCGGGAAAACCCCCGAGCCAAAATTTCGGGAGGGGGTCGGAAAAATGGAACCGGTGGTGGAGGGGTCCAACCCTTTTGTGAAAGGGTTTAAAAACCCCCTCCTTCCACCTTGAAAACCCCCTCTTCCCTTTAGAATTTGGGCGAAGCTCTAGTTCAAGATAGTTAGACAAAACTCCCTCTCAATTTGATTAGCGGGCGAAGCCCTACTTCAAAATAGTTAGGAAAAAATCCTTTAGCATCCATTCTCAATGGCCTAAGAGAAAGGCTTGACAAACTCCTCTACTCTCTCTCTCCTAGTTAGAATGTGTGTTTATTAATACACCAATAAAATTCTTCCTTTCTTTTGTAGAGGTAGGTTGGATTGTAGAATTTCGAGTGAAGGCATTATAGACCTCAGCTGCCAATGCCCTGGAGGCTTAGTTCAAAAGCTAGAACAAAATACTTATTATTTTTCAATTAGAGAGATTTCCTATAGCTATCTATAGCCGTTTCGCATTTGTGATTTGGCCAAGATGACAATTAGTTATGGATTTTCAAAGATGCAGCAAAAAACCGGGTGGTCTTGTGGGTAGGGGCTGCTGGATCAGACCTGCCAGCCCAATCAGAATGTTAATTCTAAAAAATTATATTTTTTCCAAGTAGAACTTTTGTTTAGCTTTCCAGAATTTCTTAGAACGTTTGATTTGAGCATGATTTGAATTAGATATGAATTTTTGAAGATGGGATACATAGTTTGAGAATTCTTGGTTGACTGCTGCAATACAGAGGGTCTGGTGAATTCATTTTGGCTTAATTTGTTAATTTCAGATTTTTATCAGATAGATCTTTTCAATATCTTTTCATGGCCATATAGAATGTTTGATTTGAGCATAATGTGAATTAGATATGAATTTTTGAAGACGGGATACATAGTTTGAGAATTCTTGGTTGACTGCTGCATTACAGAGGGTCTGCTGAATTCACTTTGACTTAACTTGTTAATTGCATATTTTTATCACATAGATCTTTCCAACATCTTTCCATGGTTATATAGAACATTTGATTTGAGCATGATTTGAATTAGATATGAATTGTTGAAGACGGGATACATAGTTTGAGAGTTCTTGGTTGGCTGCTGTATTACAGAGGGTCTGCTGAATTCATATTGGCTTAACTTGCTGGTGTCAAATTTTTTCTAGTTAGAACTTTTTAATAGCTTTCCAATGATATAAGGAAAGCCTAGATCCAATTCGTAATGAATTTACTATGAATTTTTGAAGTTAGAAGTTAGATAGGTGGGTTGGAAGGATCGGTTGAATCGACCTCGCACTTCCAACCCTCATAACTTTTGCATTTCTTATCCGATTAAGGTGATTTTTAGATCGTTGGAAAGATAATTAAGTGTACTCAGTAGATATATTATGCTTAGGCCTAAAAAACACTTTATATTGTTATTGTTAACTAGGGTACGCTTCCTATCAAACTAGTTACAAGGGAGGCAAGGTCGACGCTCGAAGTGGAGCAAGGGAAGAAGTAGCGGCTCGGCCTACATCGAGCCCAAATCAACCGAGGAGAATTAAGGTAAATTAACTAACCTTAGCTTTCCATTTAGGGTTGGAGGGAGCGCGGCGAAGGTACGCATTTCTAACCCACTCACCTATCTCGTAAGGTCAAGTGGTTTGACCACTTGACCGCCAAGGGGGTACCCAACTCCATTGTTTTTGGGGCCCCTTGGTATGTTTTGTGGTAGTAGCTTCATTTATTAGCAAGTTCCGTATGTGGTGAAGTCGGGTTAATCACCGACACGACCACTCTGAATGTTGTTGATGGAAAGGTGGGGTTAATGGCCCACGAATCCATTATCATGTTGTTGGCCCCAAGGATTGGAGGTGATGGCCCCAACCCTTGAAGATTGTGCAACAGGTTGAACACACAGGTTGCCCTATTCCCCGGTCCCATCAAGTTGAGTTTTCGTGGTCAAACCGTTTCAAACTAACTAATAATCAACGTAATTTGTACAACCCCCGTGGGCAAAAACCAACCGGAAACTTAACTCGAAAGGTTGATACTACCCCCTCCGGCGGCAAAGATCGGAGGGTTAGGGTATCAATCAACCTTCAAGAGACCCGCATAGGGCCTTGAAGGGTTCGAGTTAAGGCGTGCACCAAACAAGTAGGTGGTAATGCCATAATTTATGAACTTAGTAATGTAGACTTTGTGTAATCAACCTTAAACTAAGAAGGAAGATTGAGAGGGTGAGACTTAATCAAGATCCCCCCGTTTAGAGAATTTAATTCATAACAAGTAAGGAATTAGAGGTGGCCAAGGCAAAAGGTAAGGTTATTTTATTCATTAGGGTTAGGTTGCCTTGATTCCAAGGCTGGTGCGTCTGCGCGTAGACTAGGATAGATTAGGCATTAGGTTAGAAAAAAATAGATAATTCACTTAAGCACTTATTAATCTAGGCACAACCTACCGAAAGGACATGACGCGATTGACAAATCCCTCCACAAATCTAAATACCCATAAAAAATCATAACATCCGGGTTCGGCTTGGGCACCTGCTAAGGCAGGCCACCCTCACCGAAGGGCTTGTGCGGTACTTTTAGGCTCCCTCGGAGGGGGGTGCCCAAAAGCACCACATAATTGGTGCGTCCGCCGGGAGGGTGGATGCCCCGGCCAACCCCGGACGATATTTTTTAAGTACCTACACATTTAAGTTTAGAGAGGAAGAATTGAATCCTATAGAAATTAGTCATTCGCCATGGTCCACGTGTGCTATGGTTAGTACTAGGGGAGGAACATACGATACGCCAACCACGACCACCGCGGCTACTGCGTTTACATCGGAGACCACACAAGGTAAGAGGCCGAAGAACAAACAACCAAAACCCGATAAAACTAAGGAAGTAAAAATTAAAGGTCTAGGTCACGAGTTCGAACACGAGAGGGAGGAGTCCCCTACCCCGGAGAGTCCAGTTGGAGTGGTACAACACGAACCCATGGCGAATCCTTTAGATGCCATGATGGCTCCTAGGGGGCCTCCCATCTTAATGCCACAGGCATTAGCGCCACGGGCAATGCCAAGTCATTTTCCGAAGCTCGGTGGCCTCCCGCATGAGGACCCTTCGACCCACATCGAGCGATACATTGAGGTAATGTTGGCCAACGTGATAGCCGAAGACACGTACAAACTCGTTTGGTTTTCTACCACGCTAGAGAGAGCAGCTTACGAATGGTATCGGTCTCACGATGCGGAAACATTTGTTGATTGGGCAACGTTGCAGACAGCCTTTCTCCGACAGTTTAGACCGGAAATGGGCCAACAAAGTGCACTCGTGGCGTTAACAAACATGCGGCAAGGCCCATCCGAGAGCATTACATCTTATATTCGGCGTTTTGAGACGGTAGTAACCCGGTATGTAGGAACCCTTCTCGCAAACGAGACAATTAAATTTTATTTTATACAAGGGTTTAACAAACAAGGCACTATCCGAGAGATTCTCAATTCTAACCCTCAAGACTTAGAGGAGGCTAAAGAAGAGGCTAGGAGGATCGAGGGTGTAGACAAACAAAATGAACGAATGTGGAACTGCACGATCGCGCCAGTTCCAGCTTTCCTACCGACGACCTACATTCCTTCGGAGCAGAGTAAGCCTCCACAATTGGAGCCATCCCGACCGGATGCATACGCCGTCCACCGAGCGGCCCCAGTTCCATTGGCTACAAGGCTGCCGCCCGAGCTCTTAGCACTCCCGAGCCCTCCGAGCCACGCCACCATCGAGGAGCTAGAACTTAGAGTTAAGAGAGCCAATGACGAGTTGAGAAACGATGTCATGCAATCGCTCAAGACCCTCACAGAGCAACTAACAATGGCAATTACATCTAGACCTCTAGCTCAGCAAGTCCCGCCAGCCTCGGAGACTGGCAATTATGGCACTAACATTTGGTGCCGTAATTGCAACAAGTCCGGTCACAGTGACCAGTTTTGCACGGAGCCCAGGTTTACAGGTAACCTTGTAGCCCCACCTCCTCGTCCACAGCAAGGCCACGCCCAGGGTCAAGCCCGGAACAACGGCAAAGGAGTTTGTCCCACGTGCGGTAAGGTTCACATTTTGGGGCCAGGTAAGTGTTGGATTGAGACGGGAGTGGTGTGCAACCATTGTGGGGGTAATCACCCCATTGAGAATTGTCGTAGGGTCCCCGTGAATCAGCCATCTTACAATTCCCAACTAAACCAGCAGCCTCCTGCATTCTTTTATGATAGGAATCAACAGAACCAAGGAGGAATGTTGGGTAATTATCACCAAGGTAACCCGCAAGGCAATGGCCAACAAAACTACGGTCCACCCAACCACCAAAATCAAGGTAATCGAGGGAACAATTATCAAGGTTCACAAAATTCTTACCCTCAAAACCCCCCATCTGGTGGTAGACAAGCCAATTCGAACTTGGTAGGTGTGGTAAGCCAATTGTATGTCCCTCAAATGGGCCAAAACCAACCGAATAGGTTCAACAATGGACCCCAAATGGCACAACAAAGTAATACCTTCGACAACCCCCCCAACGGGGGCAACCAGTTCTATGGATACCAAATGAACCAAGGTTAGGCTCAGGGTTCTAACGGTCAGTACACCTACAACCCTCCTCAACAAAGTATGGGGAGTGGTCATGATACTAACCAACAGTGGGCGCAAAATGGAAATGGGCCTCCAATGTCCCAAGGTCCCCTTAACCTTGGTCAAGCACAAACCCAAGACGCTAGGTTCATTGAAAACAATGAGGCGAGCACAAGTTGCTCGGCCCCAATGTTTCTTAATCCAAACACTAGTCAGAGCAACTTCATCTCTCATGAGCTAGCCGATTCTTCTTTACGGTCTATCCTGGTTCCCACGGGGAAACTCAAGCAAAAAATAGACGTGGCAGTGGTCACTAGGGCCCAAAAGAGGGCACAAACCGTGATGGGTGAAGGTTCCGAGAAGTCCAATGAATCCGAAGAATCACCAAAGTTTGCAGAACTCCCCGAGTTCTTGAAAAACGCAGCCCTTAAGGCCAAGGTTCCCGCGACCTCCCTAGGGCCTAACCCTGATGACGAGCCGGTAGAGGATCCATTACCGGAAGAAGAGGAGGACCTCTTTCGGTTCGTGGACAAAAGAGATACTTGGGGGAATGGATTGCCAACCAATTTCCCACCAAAACCCCGGCCCAACCGCGCCTTTAACCCGGCAGAAGAATACGATCTTTGGACAGATCTTTGTGGCCTCCGAGCGAATATTTCCTTGGCTCAACTAATTCAAGTAGCCCCTGCCCTAAGGAAGGAATTCAAAGAGGGAGCTACCCAGGTTAGGAAGCCAAAAATCCCAACGATGGCGGTTGAGGTCCGTAGAACCCCCTTAGGGGACGAAGGGCCGATAGAGGTGGAGGTCGAGATTATGGACAAGATTATTCCACATACCTTGGTTGATGGGGGTAGTGGAATTAACATCATGCCACTCTCGACATTGGAAAAACTCGGCCTTGAGCTTACCGGCCCTTCGCCCTTTGTTATAAACTTGGCGGATCAAAGGCAAGTCACCCCCCTTGGACAGGTAAAAGATTGCTTGATGAAGGTAGGGGGAGAAGTCTATACGATCACGTTCCAAGTCTTGAGGCTCCCGGTAACGTCCAAAAGTTACCCGATACTCCTAGGAAGAGATTGGCTTCGTAGGGCCAATGCCATCACCGAGTGGTCTACGGGCACCTCCCAAATATCATTTGGGCCCCCTCACAACCGAACAACGACAAGAATCGCCCTCCGCAAGCCTTCGGCAGAATTCGCGGAATCCGACCTACCCAAGTCGAAGCCGGAGTCCAAAATCACTTCGGTAGATTTAGCCAACCAAGTGTTAGGCACTAAGACCCATCTAGGCCCCGTAAAGGACATGGGTCCCGGCCTCTATGGCTGGGAGGACACAGGTGAGTTCGCGGCATGGATGGAACTTAACCCGGAAGAAATTCCCAACCAAACCCAGGCATACACAATCACCGCCACCGAACGACAACGGGCTAGTGTGCAACATCTCGAGGCAACGCAACGGAGGCGCAAGACCGTCCTCAACAAACGACACAAGGTGCGAACCTTGCAGCCAGGGACGTTGGTAATACTACAGGACACGCGGAAAATGGAATTCCGGGGCAAATTTGATGCCTTGTGGTTGGGTCCTTTTCGGGTCACCAATGTTTACGAAAACAACTCGGTCCAGTTGGCTATACTAGATGGCACGAACCTTCCTACACGAACTAATGGGGGTCGTTGCAAGATATACAACGTGTGAACAGGCGCAATTGGCAAATTAAATGAGAATCAATCTTTTTAGACCCGAAGCATCGGGAGACCTTGCATCGGGAGACCTCCCGATGCACGTTTACCACCTCCTAGCACATCGTAGTCATTGTTGTTCACAGAAGATCGGGAGGCCTCCCGATCTTGAATGATTTGTAGACATGGCTTTTATCGCAGGCCAGAAAATCTATTTCATATTGAATGACGTCCAGGTAGGTATAGGCGAAGTGGTCGATGGCGGGTGCATTCAGGGTCCTCCTTTGCCAGGACAAGTATTCATCAAAGCACTGCGTGTGCACTGCGTGTGCACTACGGCCTCGACCAGATCGTAATCGACTATTCGAATGTTGGTGATTGCATTGGCGACTCGGTGGGGTATCCAATTCCATGGGCCCCGGAGAATCTTGTGGTGTGTGGCGGGGACGTTGTGGAGTCCTCCATTGATTCGTCAAGGGAGCTCACTGTATTCGAAGATGATGACGAAGAAATGGAGGATCCCCAGAATTCCGAGCCTTTGTTGCCAAGTTCTCCAGAATCGAACGAATTGATTCTCCCAATGTCGACGCCATCGCATGCGATGGAAGCTTCTTACCCCTCGCGGAGGGAGTGGAGACACAAAATTTGCAACTTGGAGGACAACACGGGTGCTGTGTTGGCGACAGGCCGAATCTATACTTGCTTGCCAGAAGAGGTATTTATCATGGATATGATTGGACCCGATCACGTTGGCGTGATGGTCATCAGTTCGATTCCAGGAAATGGGGACCAGATAATGTCCATGAGATTGTGGCCATTAAAGGAAACTTGTTTCCTAGACGGTCTCCTACTCTCTAAGGTGGACCAGCACCTTTGTGACAATCCATCGAGTGATAATGAAGAAGAATTCTTCGCAGGTGTTAAGAAATCTACTTATCGCAGTTCCATTCGTAAAAAAAACACCAGAGAAGGCACCCAAAATTGGTCGTCTCCTCGATTTGGCGTCTATTCGCGCTGTAAGTGCACAAGAATGTTGCTTGAGGAACTGTTGTCAATTGTTTCCATGGTCGTCCACCCAACACGTCAGAGTGAACTATTGGAGAAAGTCCTTTGACGAACGGAGGGAATGGGATACGGAGGTTTTTAGTAGGATGCACTCCATGGGATTGGGACATGGAGTTGTGTTAGAGGGCAAAATTATCTGTCTCTGTGCTTGGTGGAAAATTCATGGCGTATCTCGTGCAACGTTCATGACTTACAAACAACGATATAGAAATGGAAAGAGATCGTCAACTCATGGCAACAAGGGCATGCAAAAATCCAGAGTGAGGATCATCCAAGCTCAAGCGACTATGGAGTCCATCATTCGTATAAATGCTGATCAAATATCCCATCAAATGAAAGGAACTGGAAATGGACGGCAGAATAATTGCAAAGTTATCCCTGCTCATCTCACCTAGGAGAAGGTGTGGGAGGAAGTTAATGAGGTGAGAAGACGTCATCATTATTTAATGTCTTTTAGAAATCCTTAACATCGGGAGACCTTCCGATGTCCAACCCTGTTTCTGTGATTAGTGCATTCTTCTATCATGCAGTCCACGCAGATATTAAAATCTTCTGCATATTTTTTTGGGTCCACTGTCACGTATAGCATCGGGAGGTCTTCCGATTCTATGTATTTCTCGTGTAGAGCTACTGGTGGAATATCGTTTCCGCTGTTTTTTTTATTTCCTGTTTGTGTTCCCTTCCTTAATTTATATTCATTACTTTTGGATTCCAAGGCCATTTCATTATGTATATTTACTTCTCGTCTTTGTTTACATATGGTGATCCACGACCATCGGGAGGCCTCCCGATGGCCATGGCCTTGCAGTGCTTTCCGTTTTGGTTTTCTTTATGCATTCAACACTCTTTTCAAACATTGGACATGCATTTTCAACGTTGGATGTTTTCGTGAGCACTGTCTTCAGAATTTGTATTTATTCATATACAAAAATTTGGTACATTAGAAGCTCCATCCTATTCTACTCACTTTCTAATCAACTACGACACGCTACTCGAGTCTTGAGTTGCCGAGCTTTCGTAGCGCTCTTCGTCAGATTTTGTGCAAGGTGTTCTGTCGTCGAAGACTCCATACTCGCCGTTGTCCATGGCGTAGGCTTCGTCATCTTCCTCGACTTCTTTGTCTTCGCTGTCGTCTTCATCTTCCTCCTCCTCCTCGTCTTCGTCTTCGTCTTCCCCGTCGCCGTCTTTCTCTTCTTCCTCTTGATGATGTGCGAAGAATTCCTTATAAATTCTCCATTCTTCGGTGTCGCGGTCGCCTCCAGCATTGTTAGATGCTCCCACGCTGGAATGCTGAGAATTTTTTCCCCCTCCCTCTCTCGAACTCACTGCTTCCCTAGTGGAATTCTTCGAATTTCACTCGACTCTGTGGTTCTCTGTGTCGCTTCCTCTGCTCTCATCTACTCTACATTTCTTCGAACTTCTCCCGCCACATCTGCCCCTTCCCTCCTTCCTTCTCATACTGCTGGTTTTGTGAACGTCTTCTATGAGTTGGATATGCAAATTGAGTAGAATTTGCAATCGACTCTTATAGAAATGGATGTTGGTGTTTCTGCGCTGTCTGGGGGCCTCCCTTATAAACGTTTCAATTCTCATGGGACATCATTTCCTTTCCCAACTATCATTAAGAAGTCAAATTTTCTTGGCATTGCACGTATGTGCACATGATCTGTAGGGCCATCATGTTATGTGAATCTGATACGCCGCATCTTCTCTTTAATTCTGATTACATCTAATCAAATAATTATTATGATATCGCCATCGTGTATGTTGTATAGGGAGGTCTCCCGGTGATTTGGCCGAATTCGCACGTGCCTAGTATATGTAACCCATGGCACGTCATCTCCTGAATCATGCTGCCATGGTTCATTATCCATTTTTCCATCATTTAGTTTAAGATATTTGTTTTTCTATCTGTGTCCAGTTTGGGTCAAGGATCGGGAGGGCTCCCGATCCTTTCATTGTTTAATTATTACTTTTGCGGTATAAATTGATTTTTTTATTATTCATGATTTATTTCATTGTTTATTGCTTCTGCAGACCTCCACGTCCTTTGGAATACAGAGTATATCCCAATCCACTGTCAGTCGTCTTCGGAATAGTGTATTTCGAAACGTTGACGTTCGTAAAAGCGGCTTCAATTTCTCAAAGTGCTCTGAATGCGAACACTCAAAGACTTAATTGATATGAATATCAAAGGCAGTGAAGAGAGGGAGAATCTCAAGAGGGAGTTGAGAAAGCACAACAACCACTAGGGTTCATGCCGCAATCTCTATCATGCATGGCACCATGAGTCCAAAATTAATTCCCGCGAGGTTCTGGCTATCATTCACGACGGCATGGACACAAACAAACCACAATCCCCCGACTTCGTGTCATCACAAAGGCCATTGCAGGGCTGTTTCAACTTCCAGTGAGTCTCACTGGCATGGTCACTCATGGCCATGGCGACGGCGCATATGCACACTACGCAACTGACTTGTGGCCCAAGGATTCCAACTTCACCATTTCGTCCTTTGCCAGGTGCCTCCGTGCGTTGGAGAAACCCCCTGTTCGAAATTCCAAAATGTTGTTTCAAGATCCTCCATTGAACGATTATTTTGATAAACTTCTATGGGGTAAATCTCGGTGAGTTCTTAATTCTTTTTGTCCAACATTGTCATTCAGGTCATGGGGTCCTTGTCATCGGGAGTCCTCCCGATGCTCCCTCTTTCTCCTCCCATTGTTGGCCTCCTTCGTTTATATCGGGAGGCCTCCCGATGCCGCATCCTCCAACCTCACCTCCATTTTCTAGTCCCTTTTGTGTGCAGATGCCGATCTTCCCTCCCCGATGCAACGGATGCTCCAGATGTTGTACGTCCCCTTCCAAAGAAATTATATCTCCAGCTGGACAACTCCGCTAGGGACAATAAAAATCAATACGTCATGGCCTTCTTGTCCTTGATGACAGCTCGCAAGGTCTTTCATGAGATCCAGGTCGGTTTCCTTCTCGTAGGCCACACCCACGAAGATATTGACGACTACTTTAGCTACTTGTCCAAACAACTCAAAACAACCAACACCTTTGTCCTCTCCGACCTCATGAAAACGTTCATGGAATCACAGTTCCTTTCCTTCATACCCGAGTTGATTCAAGAGGTCGCTGATTTCAAATCCTTCATTAAGGGATACGCCGAAGAGCTTGTCGGTCTTAAAGAAATGCACATTTTTCGCTTCTTCCTTGATAACGATGACTGGCTTGTATTCCAGTATAAAAAATCCGCACTTGATCCGGATTGGTTGCCACGAAGCAGCTCCGTTCGCATGTGGAAGGACGATGGTCGTGGTCATCCCCTCCTCCCCTCTGGCGACCCTCTTGCTCTCCAAATTAGGCCTCCTTGGGGCCACGTTCTTCCTGGCCGTTACGGTGACAAAGAAGCAACTGCCGACGATGCACGTGATGCAAATCAGAAGAAGGATGGGATTTGTGCTGGTATCAGAAAATATATTGAAATTTGGAAGAGCGGCTGTTTTGAGAATGATACCTACCGTCAAAAAATGGAGGATTATGTCACCTACTGGAAAGATGTCGCTGAGGAATTGGATGCTCCTTTCCCCCCATGCCTCCCACCCTACAACTTGGTTTTTGGCCTTCTACTTCTTACACCACTCCAAATTCATCTATGTCTGACCTTGTTTAGACTGACACAACCCCCGAGGATGTTCCCATTGATCCCTTCTGTGGAGCGGCCCGCGACAAACCCAAGGAATCCTTCAATCCTTACAGAGATGTTCTCCTTGGTGACTTTGTTTTTGTTCGTCCTTCCGACCCTGACCTCTACCCTGTCTAGATGGGCCGAGCACTCACTGCTGTTCAACTCGATCGTAGCCATCCCCAGTATGGACAATTTCAAATTCGATATTGGAGGCCAACCAAAGGCAGGAAAAAATTTCTGACCATGATCGCTACAAAGGGGCTTGGGATTCTAAGTGGGAGTGTGACCCATCTTCCACAGCTGTCATGTGGATAGAATGTAGTTCTGTTCTTTATTCCAATAGAGCTAGAAAAAACACAAATGACACTTCTGTTGTGCAAATATGCAAATCTGAAAAGAAGTATGCTCAACGAAACCTAGAACTTGCAAACTCTGTAAGTCAGCCTTCTTAAACCAACCATCGGGAGCCCTCCCGGTGTTTCCATTTCTAATTTTCCTTGCAATTAATATATGTTCATCTTTTATTTCGCTCGTCGTGGTGCTCCTCTTTGTTGCACTTGCACATGGCTATCGTTTCACATGTTTTGTATTTATTTTCATGTATATCCTCGCTTGTGCTCATTTCTTGCACATTTTATGTGATTTTTGTTCTCAATTGCTCCACACTGCATTTTGTGTCGTCCACTTTTCAGGAGACCTCCCGATGTTTTCTGCCTTGCACGCACATGTTATGGACTTCATGCCATTTTCTTCTCGTCCCATATCAGGAGACTTTGTTGCAAACTGTATTTTTAGTTTTCTTATGTTCTGTGTTTTCTCCTATTAGTGTGGGATATTATTCTTTTCTACATGTTCCCAACATGTGTCCTCAATTATCTTTTATCACATTCTTTGGTGTGCGTACTCCCCAATTGTGTTACATGACAACACGGGGAGGTCTCCCGATGCTTCTTTACTTTGCCTCCATAAATTACAGATTGGTGTTTAGCATCGGGAGATCTCCCCATGTTATGTTTGGTTTTCCTTCTTTTCTTACATTATTATCGCTAATTTTATTCTCTACCTACATTGTCTACCATAATTAATTATATTAATTTACTATTTTAAGCCCGTGATTATAGTAATCACGTTCTAATTTAGTCTAATTTTAATTCATACGTCTAGTTTTAGTTAAATATGTGTTGCCTTTCCTGATTGAAATGACAAAGTTTTCTAATTTTCAAAACTAAATTTATTAAACTTAGATGTTCATTTATATTGCCAACAAATATTGCGGGGAAAAATTCACCAATGCTTGTTCGGATGAGTCCTTTTTTAGCATCCTTGGAAATAAGACATTTCCAAAAACCTTGCATTGGGACAAGAATTTGTACTTTATTTCATAATAAAGAATGTTTCTCAAGACCCTTTAGAGGCACTCTCTTTGAAAATCCAAATAATTGGGGTGTGGGTCGTACGAGGTTTTAGTGGAGGAATGTCAAAGGGAAGGGGTCCTCTGAAAATGGGTGGAGACAGTTTGGTTGGAGACCCAAACCATGCTTGCCCCTTCTACCAGGAACTACAATAAAATATTAAGGTAAAATCATTATCACCTCTTACCACAATCCCGTGAAATCATCCATGAGAGGAGAAAAATAGTATGCTAGAGCCATCTAGCAACCTCTAGACTAGTAGGCAATCCACTAAGTGATAGCCCATATGGTAAGGATAGCAAAAAAAGAAGCCAACATACAAGCATGCTTTGACCCAAGGAAATTAAGTTGTCAAATGTTCAATGTTTACACCAATGTTAGACTACACTACATATCTAGTCTAGTGTGGCTTAAAACTTCATCATCGATCCACATTAATTGTCTTGTAATTGCTTGGTGGCAATCATATAGGGCATCATGATATGACACTTGATCTCGGGGGGGGGGGGGGGGTAGTCATTGGTTGGAGTAGCAATATACGTGCGAACAAATGATAGGGTATTTTAAAAACATGGGGGCTAAAAAATATAATTGGACTTAAGAGTAATATAGGGTATCAAAAATGGCACTGGACATTTTTAAAGTACTATAGGGTATGGAATAATAGGTAATCTAGAATTATAAGTAATGCAAGCCATTTTTCTATTAAACCAAAGTAGAAATTTACATAATGATAGCATGTGAAAAAAAGAAGAGAATTGAAAGTAATACCCCCCTATAAAATAATGGTTGTTCGCACCTATATCCTTAAATTTTTAACACACTGTCCCCCCCGAGCACTTGATGCTACATGACAAGTGACAAACTTGACCACTCTTCTTAGGATGGCATGCCAATTTTAATGCGATGCTAAATCATATGTTTAGTGTAGTATATAAGTGGAACCACGGTATGATTTTACAA
Organism: Polytrichum formosum; assembly: GCA_964035585.1. NCBI lineage: Eukaryota > Viridiplantae > Streptophyta > Polytrichopsida > Polytrichales > Polytrichaceae > Polytrichum > Polytrichum formosum. The sequence goes on from OZ037936.1 coordinate 76,451,269, forward strand.
TACCAATAATGGTATTAAACAACCAACCTAAGCTTTATCAAATTGTAATACAAGATGGAGACTCAATTTCTATACAACCAAGTTATTATTTCCAGCACCAACCAATATTTAAACAAAATTGAACTCAGTCCAAGTCCAAAATTATAACATGTTTGAATTTTATTTTAGTATCCTTCAGACGATAAAATTGTATGGTAGGATATTACGGTAGAATATGTAGATTTGATTATGATAATATTATAGCATTTTTTTATTATATTCTCATTACTTGTCATATACATAGACTTAACATCAAAAATTAGATATTTGATTTTTTTCCATCATCATAACATCTAAGTTTTCATTGAGAATTCACATATCTCTCATAAAAGGTATCATGTATATTGAAAGTTTATCAATGATTCCACCGATAGAATTGAAGCAACCCAATAGTCCAGATTTTGGAGTATGTCCATATTTACTTAAATACAAATTCACCATGCACCATAACATTATTCAGATCCATAACAATGTTTTGTGGGACTGACAGTATTCCATGAAATATTCCCACATGCAAATTGAATGTGGAGAATATTCCGTGAAATACTACCAGTCCCACATAACACTGTTATGGGTCTGAATAATGTTATGACTACATTCTTGTGCCAACAACAAAATAAAACACGAGTGAATAATCAAGATAACACTATATTCGTTAAATTGAGACTTTCTCTAGTCTCAAATTAATATATGGATCAAACAACATGAAGATGCCCGAAACTATATTGTCAACAATCTCAAATATATTATATGTTCTAATTTTCCAAAATGTATGATGTCCCGACATGAGCACATTGGGTAGAGCACTTGATACCAACTTCATCAACAAAAACATACTCAAATCAAATTGGGTAGAGCACTCCAAACCAAATTCACCCAACAAATCACATAGAACCATGGCTATTATTAGCATGTTTAATAATATATAGACATTGCGACGTACATAGCATAGGGTTTAGGGTGCATATTTAATCGACCCGACAATCTAGTCCCAAACTTAATCATAAAAAGAAATTCACATTTGTTATGAAATATAGTATATGGATATTCATCCAACCCCAAATAATATAGCATTCGTAAGTTCTACCCAAATTCTACCCCTACTTTTAGAAGTACACATATGACTAATATATATTGCTAGAATTACATATGAAACTATAATCAATGCTAAAACAATCCTACCAACTTCTCATTCAACGGGGGTTGTTTCTTGTGCGATCCGAGCAAGGTTGTCTTTTGCAAAAGTTATGTACTTTTGAGGGATGGACACTGATCCACTATGATTTTTCCGTGGTTTCCATGCTATGAATATGGAATCTGTATCTACCCAAGATGGACCATGCTCTGAATCCACCTTCCACCGAAAATTATGGTTTGTATCCCAGCCTGTATAATGCCGAATCACATCTTCATTCCGTGCCGTCGGTCGGTAGTACTCCACCTGAATTTGTCGAAAATGCGGGCTTGAAGTTGCGAAATTTGGTTTGGACAAAGCTCTTGCCACCCATACAGGCTTCGCATATGTCTCATCACCAGGACGTAGAATGAGCATATAACCTTCATGACAATCCACCGCAATGCGGAAAGAAGGTGGGGGACGTTGACTAGCAGGCCCAACGTAATGGTCGTCCACATCAAACTCCTCACGAACCTCTCCATTTTCCAAAAGTCTAACCTCGGAAGCTTGTACATCGACACGAGTTTGAGGCCAAAATCCGTGCCTCAAAGTAAGGGGGCTATCTTGGTGAAGGTCTGCCAAAGCGGCACGAACACGTGTCCAATACTGTATCCAACTCCCATAACGATGCCAACATGATCCACCAACGTCCGCTATCTTCAAACTCTCCCAATATTGTATGAAGCCTGATATACCTTTCAAAATATCCTCCAAATTCTTCATGGGTATTGGCTTGCAAGGCCTAGGCTCTCCATCCGGTAACATCGTCTTTCCATCCGCATCCACGCGCCACACAAGGAGACCCTCCGGCGGGCTCCAATCTTGTGTCGTGCACAACAACTTGTATTGCATGGCGGGTACACCATCGTTACGCATGTAGAAGCGGAATTGTTGTGCCTTCGTATGCCCGATCAATCGGTGAGCTCCACTTCGAATATAAGGTTCTATAAATGCCTTGAAGTCTGGCACCTCCTCAATCATATGGGGGATGACGGGAACGTTCTCCAAATCCATGTATGACTTCATCAATAACGGGATTGTTGGAAAATCCTCCTCCCTCAACTTCATGCTCCACCGCCCAAAAGATGCATCAATATCATCGTGCGTGTGGCCTACCAATAGGAAGGACACAAAAACCTCCTTGAAAATGCCTTTCGCAACCAACAACGACCAATATGCAAATACATATCTACTTTTATTGTCCTTGGCACAATTGTCCAATTGGACACGCAAAGTGGGGGGCAACTTCTTCGCAATCACGGGTTCACTGGGTGGCTCTGGCAACGAATACAAGCATACATCTTTTCCATCCAACACCGCTTCATATAAAGGTGTTGAACCCGACGTATTGTCAAATAACAATCCTGAAGAATAGGCCGGCGGTTTCTCCAAATCACGTAAAAGCCTTGCGAATGACCCTATCGTGTGGTTTGAATCCGCTGGATACAAATCAAGAGCATAATGAGCAAACTTGACATCACCATGTCCATGTGCAATCATTCCTGCAATGCCAACCCAGTGTGATTAGTATCTATGCATAAATAAACCAATTTGCGTGAATCCATGTTCTGAAGCACATCACGTAATAAAACGCCACAACATTTAGGGTATGCGATGACATTGTTTCCAAATTCACCTGTAACCGATACAGGCAGCTTAAAAAATCCATCCGTGGCCTTGATTCGATTTGCAAAACATGGGGAGGCTGTTTTGGCATGGTCCATTTTGTCATGGATGACCGTAAGAACCTCCAAGGGCCTGGAGATGGACAAAGCTCTATTTGTGTAGTAATCATTACGGTGTGCCTCTTGCATGTTTACATGCTTGAAATAGTTCAATTGATGTGCCGCATAAGACTCGGTACCCATCGTGTGTGCATCCCGAAGGCGCTTCAACTTCTCGCAAGTAGAGCACCGTGCAAATTTGTCCCCTCGTCTTTTTGTAATGTATTCGCTAAAGTTTGCTTTCTTGATTGCACTCAATTTTGACAATGAAATTGGCTCCAAACCGACCTTCTCGCCAACAGCATTCACATCCAACAATATGTCTTTCCATTTTGTGCCTGTGGGAAGAACTTTCTCCACAACCTTTTCCCCGGTTGTGAGTGTGCGTGTTTTGTGTGGCATTGCATCGGCAAGCGGGACGATGATGGTCGCCAGAGTGGCCGTTGCTTGCCTTGTTGCTTCCCTGGGTTTCTTTGAGCCCACGTTCCCATGGTGACGAGACCGTCGGCCTTCCTTGGCATAAGCAGCTTGTCTATAAAAGTCCGCTTTTGACACACCGTGAATGGTGTACCATGCCTTACAACACACGTCTATGCTTTCAATGGTGATGACCTTGCGACCCGTCCCATTCACATGTATCGCCCTATGGACATCAAGTTTTTTGGTGGATCTTAGACGGAAATCTCCAAGCCACATTTCTTCGCGGATGGCCTTCAATTTATCCCTTGGAAACAATTGGCAACAACGATGCACACAACAATCCTTTGTGGCAACTTCTCTAATGGACTCCTCGCCGAGCAACCTTTGGCGTTTACAATCAGTTGCAGAGGGAGTAGGACGTGCCAATGTCTCGTACTTTCGTAAGCCTTTGCGGGGCCGAATGTTTACTTGGAGCTCCATTTGGTTTTGCATGTATTGTCGCTCATGGTCACGCAAGCTAACTCCATCAATCGTGACATTCCTCAATGGCCACCTGCGGAGGGAGAACCTATGAGTGGGATCCACCTCGGAATGAATGAGTGACTCCAATATGACAACCCCAACGTCCTCTGTGCCAAGTGGGTTCTCATCAATGCAATCTTGTGGATGGGTGTTACGACAAATACCATCCGCCACAGCAACTCCACTATCATTAACGAGCACCACCTCCAAATTCACCCACGAAGCCCTTGAAAGTCCCGTACATTCAACAATGGTTTCGTGCGCTACGGAAGGCGAAGGTAAATCCAAATGATTTTCGTCTGCACTGTCATCCATAGTAGCCTCCCCGACGATGTCTAGCTCATCCTCAGATGCAGATGGCCAAGTGGCCATGTCTTCAGATGACCAATCCCCTCTTTCACTAAACCCATCCATTGTGCCTACACACATGAACATTGAACCTTGTCAAAAAAAGCACAAAAATTGTAGGTTCCAATCAAAGAATTCAATACCATCTTATATAATCAAAATGACTGCTATGCCATTGGGTTTGTAAAGGTTTGGGTTGTCCAGCGGACACACTGTCATCCAGAGCCCATCCACACTGTGGGGATGGGTTTGGGTCGAGCGACCCAAACCTTGTGGCAGGATGGGATCATGGTCATCCATAGCCCATCCACAATGTGGGGATGGGCTTGGGTCGAGCGACCCAAACCTTTTGGCGGGATGGGGTCGTGGTCACCCAGAGCCCATTCACAATGTGGGGATGGGTTTGGGTCGAGCGACCCAAACCTTGTGGCGGGATGGGTTCATTGTCACCCAGAGCCCATTCACAATGTTGGGATGGGTTTGGGTCGAACGACCCAAACCTTGTGGCGGGATGGGTTCATTGTCACCCAGAGCCCATTCACAATGTTGGGATGGGTTTGGTTCTATCAGGGTCAAACTAAAAACCACCCACACTAGGGCAGGGGTTTGGGTCGACCGACCCAAACTTTATAAGGGTCATACTAAAAACCGCCAACACTAGTGTAGGGGTTTGGGTCGACCGACCCAAACCTCCTCAAGGTCATACTAAATCCGCCCACAATGGGGTATGGGTTTGGGTCGACCGACCCAAACTCACCGCAAAATCCGGCGTATAGTGCGGCGGAAATTGCGAAGTGGGTTTGGTTTGAGCTCATTGCGAAGTTCACAGTGGGGTTGCATGCTGTGGATAGGTGCTCATGAACGGCAAACCTTGAAGTACAGCTCCGGCTGAGAGTTCTCCCTACGATTTCAGGAGTGGGAGAAGAGCAAAAAGAACCGACTTTTGGGGGGTGCGCCCCTTTATACTATCCACCTCCGCTTCCCCAACTTCCTCATTGGATGCCTTTCCCGCCTAGTTCTCCTGCAGAGATTATTTTCAAACTTCATGACAGAATTCCCCGCTTTTTGTTGATTATAAAAATTGCGAATTTAACCTGGCTCTTGGATACGCCAAACGTCATCTGACTTAGTGTGTGTTGAGAATGTCTATTGAAAGTAATGTGGATATTTAATCCGTTTTTTATTGTTTGATGTGGATATGACAATTTACTTATATTGACATATTATATGTGTCGTGAATAAATGTCCATTGACAATATTTGAAATGTTGAGTATCGTTGTGATTATATTATGTGAATATGACATGCACCATTGGGAGGAAGGGTGGCCGCCACATGAATTTTTATAAATATAATAAGGGAAGGGGCATCTGATAAGTGATTTACAAAAACCATCCCCTACGCGTTCATTTTCATGTATCCAGAATATTACCCTACATAAACTCAAACAATATAGTATATTTCAAACAATATATTGACAAACGATATACCAACATTATGAAACTTCATATAGTAAAACTCAATAAATACAATACTTAATGTAGTTATTAAAACTCTCACATGTGGAATTGTATATTGAAAACAATGAAGAGATGTGATGTCAAATTTGAACTATTTGGCCGACTTTCAATTTGCGCTAATACAAATGAGAAAAGCTTTAAAAGGACATATGTCATTTGTAAGGTGTGCACACAATGTTGCTTCATTCCAAGCATGCAAATGTGGCAATGTTTAATCTATGTTAGGACAAGTTATGAATGGGATCCTAACCAAGAGTGGCATTTTTTTGTTCACTCTTTCAAATAATGTTTCAATCTAATATCCTCAATTACACTTCAACTCTAACAATGTTTGCAAGCAAAACTTGCAAAGTTGGAAATGTACGTCCTCATAACATCCACAACATGAAAGGTTCCTTGAATTAGTATAGATTCTTGAATTGTCTCAAATAATATAATATGAACATGCTCAAGATCGTATCTGCCCCTGGACTCTTCTTGCTATTAAGATAAGGTTACAATTGAATTTTGGATAACCTAATGTTGAGCACTATGTCACATGTTCATGTTAGTGACTTCATTTCTACACCACCATACAACCACCTTCCATGTTTGGCAATGAAAATGATGTGATGTCTATATACATTTGTGTCTAAAACTATGATCAGCAACGCCCCATCATTTGACCTACGTGCTGCTCATTTATGGCTTAAATCCTAAACCCTAAACCCTAAACCCTGAATTTTGTACATGTTCATTGATGCCTACATATACAAACAACAACTACTATATTATGTGCCATTATGTAATATATGTCGTTTCAAACATGTGGAGGAAACATGAAACATCAAAGTTTTTGCTTGCTTGGCTGCATATTATGATGTTCACCTTGGGTTAAGGTGGATACATTTGTATTCATCTTGCTTCTCCTGTAGACTTTAGGGGTCAACTCCCAAGTAAATATATAAATGTTTCATGATATAAATCAATCAACCGATTCGGTGCTTTTGGCAAACAAAAATTGGTAATAAATGACAATACATTAACTTGTAGTGAATTAGTGTAATGGTACTTGTTAGGGGATGCACGGTAAGCTAGAGCCATGCCCTCTAGCAACATACATCATATAAATCTCAATACATATTATTCATATTCATTTATTGCACCATGTAAAGGGATACCATATCCATTTTAAAAGACCGTGTAATTGCAACATAATTTTTAAATACCCCTCTTAGACTATCATGTATCATTGTTGTCTGATTCCATATGTCTAGATGGCGGAAGCTATACACATAATGGATTCATTTTACAATGTTTTGTCACTGGAGACAATTGGAGTTGCATATCATGTGCTTCAGTTGCCCTAAATCCTTAGTAACTTGTCTGTTAAAATCATTTTACTTTAGTTTAATCTTGTGATATATTATGAACCATGGTTTATTGTGCACTACATGATTCATCAAAGTGAATATGTAAGGGTTGACTATAAGCTCAAGCATGTTAGCAATTCCATATAAGGACCATGCAGAACAAAACCATTAAAATTGGAGTTGGGGATGGTACTCAACAAATATTACATACTAGTTGAAAGTCAAATGAATTATTTTATTTCTCTAAAGTGGTCAAACAACTTAACCCTTAAACGTCGGAGAGGCCCTATCAGGGCCTCGTTGACCCTAAACTATTTGACCATAAGATAACGTCAAAACATGTCGGAATTGCAAATTTTTTTTCCCCAAAATGTGTATCTCAAACTTCCATATTCAAATATAATATATGCCGATCGCAGTAAAAGAATTACATGGAGGTCTGAACTTCGGTAAACATAGGCTGATGGGAGAGGACCTCTCACCCCCCCTTGGACGTTTAAGGGTTAAGACCCAACGAGTTTAATTTGTTCGCAAAATTAGGCTATGGTTTAGGGTGAATTGATAATTTTAAGCAATACCTTAGGCTATGTAGCTGATTGAGAAAATTAATTGGTGCTAAGGAATAGCGGGTTAGGGTTTGGGAATTAGGGCTGGCCCGTAATCCCATTTGCGTGTGTGCTCTAAACACGTGGGTGCCCTAATCCCGTATTGTAGGGCCTTTTCCCGAGGGGTACAAATCTCGAAACGTCACCCTCTTTCGCCCCTTTTCTCGTTCTCCGCGCCAAGCTTTGCTTCGCTAAGCGCCGCCTCCACGAACCGCCGCCTCCACGAACCGCCGCCTCCACGAACCGCCGCCTCCACGAACCGCCGCCTCCACGAACCGCCGCCTCCACGAACCGCCGCCTCCACGAACCGCCGCCTTCGTGAAGCGCCGCTCCCGCGCTTTCTCTTGCGTTCTCTCTTCCTTTCTCGCATCTTCTGATTCTTCTCCTCACTCTCCTTTCTCTTGCTTTCTCCGATTCTCCTTTCTCTTGCTCTCTAGGTTTATGAGTGTAGTGTGAGTTGTTTCTGATTTGAAAAAGCTTGCTCTCTTTTTCCAACTTGAGATTGAGAGAGTTTAGGGTTGCATTGTGTGACAACATTGAGTGGTATAGAGTGTTTGCTCATTTCGTTTTGGTCTATGTTGTTGAGTATCCCTCACACTCCACTATGGTGAGTGTTTGCGATAGAGGTTTCTGTTAGTAACATTCAGAGTGTTAGAAATCATTGAGAAACGGCATTGAGTGGGTTTTGCGAGGTTCATACTTTTCTGATATTCAGGTGTAGTGTTCTTTTAGAGTATTTGTGACATTGAGCTTGCAATACCCACCTGCAAGAACAGATTGTTCTACAGCTTGTACGCAAAGGTAATTTTTCAATGACTCAATGTGTTTCAGTTGCATTAGGGTCTTGAAGCATACACAATGCATAAGCATTGTGTATGTTGCGTGCACACAAAAAGGAAGCTCTCCTGAAACAAAATAGTTTCGAGAGGCGACCGAAACAGTAAGTCTTATCCAAAACCACGGAAGCATTTTTTGCCTAAATTTGCTTCACTTTCTTAAAAAAACAATCTTTTTGTTCTCTCACTTGTTTGGGTCGATCTACCCAAACATAACACCTTGTTTGGGTCGGTCGACCCAAACCATACACATTCCTTAATAACAGATACTACATTTCAAGACTTGCTCTTCAAAGCTGTAGTCAACAATTGACTGATATTGAAATCCACAAATAATCCAGTGGGGTTTGGGTCGATCGACCTAAACCATATACACAAAAACACCCCAAGGTTTGGGTCGATCGACCCAAACCATCCAAACAAAAAACCCAAGGTTTGGGTCGACCGACCCAAACCTTGGAAACAAAAATGCCGCAAAGTTTTGGGTCGATCGACCCAAACATGGCGTTAAAAAACCCCTCCCCAATAATCCATCCATACTGGTGCCCAAAATAAAACATAATTTGGATATTCCTTATAATACAAGGATATGGATAATGTACACTCATAAGAACAAGGAATAACGATACGGCCAATCATCCGAAATTTTCCCCTTTGATCATTATATCCACCTTCATTAAACTCTAATGACCCGGTCATATCTTAAGCAGAAGAGAAAATTAATTACCAAATTTTCAGAATTCAGCTGGCTTGTGTTTGGGTCGATCGACCCAAACCTGTCCATAGCTGACATTGACATATTTAGCCTCTTGAAAATTCGATAACATGCCTATCTCTACATGAAAGAGTTTGGGTCGTCCGACCGAAACTAACAGTTCCCATCCTTTCCTTGCAGATGGCCCCCAAAAAAAGACCTGGAGAGAGGTGGTTCATGCAAGCACCAGATGTGTTATGCGAGGAGTACGAAACACCTCCAGACGACTCCTATGTGCCCAAGGACGGGATTGTGCTTGCATGGTCACTTCAGGTGGTCAAGGCGTCGCAATACAAAATCCTGTTCGTGGTAAAAGTTGGGACATTTGAGCAGAATACTTGGGCGACTCTGACGGGGTGGGAGGTGGCGTCAGTCCAGGCTCTTGGGGAGCACGTGGACGTCATCCTAGAGAACTCAGCGGTGCAGAACGTCCACATGTTCATGCACCAGTTCTCCGAGCCGTTTGACACCATCTACGCCAAAGAGTCATGTGCCGAACCAGAGGTGGTGAAACCAGAGGCGATATTCATTGATGGGAATTGTACGAACACGAAGGTTGCAAGCAGGTTCACTAAACTAAAGCAGGCAATCACCGTGATCAACAAGGCCCAACAAAAACCACAGCAAGTGGTGAGACGGAAGGCCACCACTGAGGAAGGTGCAGGGTCGTCCAGACCTCAAGCACTGAGGAAGCCACGAGCGGTCCCGGGTGACTCAAGAAGGAGCACTCCCTCGGAAACACCGGCTGACAGCCAGACGCCAATGCCGTCGACCAGCCGGCAGACTACACCGTCGACCAGCCGGCAGACTACACCGTCGAGGAGGCAGTCATCGGTGATGACTGACGAGGTAGTTCCCCAAGAGCTGCGGATGCCCAAACCTGGGCAAGAGGTGGATACAGGGGAGATTCAAAGAATCGTCGACAACTTCACGACGAAATGCTCCCACTGCTTCTTCATGGGCAGGGATTTCAAGTTCGACGTGAACATTGCCCAGTGCCACCTTGCGCCTCCAGAGAAATGTGTCCGAGCCAAGGAGGACGCCTACGTCGACTGGATGGTCGCCCAGATCGTCGGCGGGCAGTTCAAGGACGACAGGCAGACGATTGTGGTCATGCCTCAGGGGCTGAAGAGAATGCCGACGTCTGATATGTGGCCGGCAATTTCAAAAGGAGATTTTTGGCTGATTGACGGCCAGCACAGTGTGGAGGCGTCGAAAAAAATCCAGCTGATGACTGAGTGGGACGACCCCAACAAGCAGAAGGAGAAGCTGAAGGTGTGGAAAGCACTGGTGGTATGGTCTGACAACGAGACCATACTCAGCGACATCTCCCGGTTCTTCAACATGGGGAACAAGAAGAGGGCGTACCAGGCATCGTGGATCAGGAACATCATGGCCTCGAGGGAGGTGTGGGAGTTCTATGGCAGGCCTCCCAAGGAAAGGGAGAATGCAAAAGATAAGAACCCCAAATGGGAGGTGAGTATGGTTTGGGTCGATCGACCCAAACTCTGCCATTGTGTTATGTCTTCGCCATATTTATAGTTTGGGTCGATCGACCTAAACCCTTGTAATGTTTTATCGTCTTTGTCAATTTTGTAGTTTGGGTCGATCGACCCAAACTGTTGTTGCAGTTGTTGTTTCATGACATGTTGTCTAACATGTGTTGTCTGCTTCGTGTGCAGGACTTCAAATATCAAATGATCAATAAATTCTCCTCCATAGACAACGCCAGCCACAAGCAGAAAAAATACAACGAGTTGCGAGGAGAAATTTATTTGATCACAGCATCCGAAGCCGTTTGGAAGAAGTGGAAGAGGGTGTTCGAAAAGCATGAGACGGGGGATCTCATCGATCCCGACACAGGAATGCTTTTCAACGCAACCGCGCGCTTCAAGCAAATGAAGCCTCTGGTGAGAGAGTTCTTCCGTTCTCTCCAAGGGCTTTCGGAGACGGAGATGGGAAAGGCGGCTTCCCATATCCTGCACGTGCAGCCGTCGGCAAAGAGGTGCTGGGTGCACCCGAAGATCGTCTTCACCAAGCCAAAGAGCTTCGTTCCTTCATGCTACACCATGAAGGAATGGACGGAGAACAGGAAAAAGAAGACAATAATTGTGCAGGAGCTGCACAAGTTGGTGCCCGAGCGGAATATTTTCGTGGACGGCGAGGTCCACGAGGCGCACTGGAGAGCATTCAAAGAAGAATACAAGTTCACCAGTGCGTCGATGGCGGCTTTGATGAGGGAAGCTGGAGAAGACTTCCTCAAATCCAAGTTGGTGAAGGGCGGGAAGAAGCGGGAGCTCCCTGAGCACACGGCGCGGGCCTTCTCCAACTTCGTGAAGGAGAAAAGGATCGTTAGTTTTGAGGGGGACGCACATTTCAATCCCGTCACCCTCGAGCCATTGAAAATCCAGGGCTGGCCTGGAGTTGAGCCTAGGAAGGCTATCCGGACAAGAGCGAGGGACCACTTTCCCTTTGCCATGATAGACTTCAGGAACATTCCGGGGAGCTCATTCGAGGGCACCATGAGCACCCTGTTCCACGAGCCTTTCATGGCAAAGTTCGTGGATTATGCCAGCCCCAAGCTCAGGGAGGTCGACATATGGCTGTGGATAGTGGAGGACAGGAGGGCGGAGCAGGTATACGAGATTGTGCGGAAACTGCAGCCGGAGTATGCGGTTTCGAAATCTCACTACATTGCAGCATCAGCGGAGGGGGCGTACAGTACGATGAAGGACAAAAAAACCAGGGTCGTCAACGTGCTGTGTTTGTACTTCGTGTACAAGGCGGAGTTTATCAAGGTGCCGAACCACCCTATAACCCGGATGGAAAAGATATTCCAGGTTCCAGAAGGGTTGGGTGCCAGCAAAACCTTGTACGACGAGGCCAAGTACGCCAATTATCCTTCGGATGAGCTGCGGATGGAGTTCTACCTGAGGATCCTGAGGACACTGACGAGAAGAGGGGACTGCATCTTCAACGTCTTCGGGGGGTCCAAGCCAGTCTATGCAGCCATGGTAAGTGTCATCATGTAGCTCCTGTGCAGTTTGGGTCGACCGACCCAAACTGAGAGTTGATTTGGCTATAGTTTGGGTCGATCGACCCAAACTAAGAGTTGTTTCAGTTTGGGTCGGTCGACCCAAACTAAGAGCTGGTTTAGTTTGGGTCGGTCGACCCAAAGTAGACATTGTATTAGCCATTTGTATCCCTTCGTTTTCGTCGCCTTCTCTTCTTTTGCTATCTTAGTATTGGCGCACCTGAAAAACTGATGATGTGGGAATGTGCAGATGTTGGGGTTGAACGTCTACTCCTACGTAGAAGACACGGATGTTCCATTTTACAAGACCCAGAAATCGCTGGCGAAGAAGATGGACATCCTCGACTGGATACCAGGGGGCTACGGGGAGGAGATTGTTCAAGGCGGTGAAAGCCCGATCGATAGGGCGAGGCGCGTGAACCCTGAGGAGGTCACCATGAGGGCTCCGGTTGTAGAACCCGAACCTCTGGTGCTATTACATCCGGGCGAATCGTCTCGGGGGCCGGGCGAGGAGGTGGAAGAGGAGGAGGAGGAGGAAGAAGAAGAAGCAGAGAAGGCAGAGGGGGAGGTGGAAGAAGGGGCAACCGGATTCACGCAAGAATCCCAGGCGCCCCAACGGAAGAAGGCCATGCGGGTGGCCACTCCGCAAAGCAGAATGGTGCCCGTGCTCACGGTGGATGATGCGCGGGACATGTACTCCCGGGACGGAACCTCCACGTTCAGGGAGAAGAGGAGGATGAAGGGGAAGAAGCTTTATGGCGACTACGCAGTGGACGAGACAATCGCCATAAGCAGCGAGGACGAGGACGACATGGAGCTCGCCAAACGGCTCAGGTCGGATCCTCCCTCCCCGAGAGCGTTCGCTGGCATGGTCATGGTGAAACCCGAAGTCCTGACTGTGGAGGAAGCCAACGAGAAGATGCGGCGGGACGAGGAGCAGCGCCTCCGCCTTCAGAAGGCTGCAGCTGAAGAACCTTCAATGCGGAACGAGGTCGCAGAGTTGAGGGCCCTCCTATTGGATCAGGAGCGGCAAAGGGCGTTGGCCCAGCCTCCCTCTAGCGCAGACCTGATCTCTCAGGTCATACAGGGGATGTGGGCGCAAGGCTTGGTGGTCGCTCCCCCAGGAGCATTTCCACACCTGCCCCCCGGGTTCCCACCTCAGAACATCCCACAGCAGCCTGTGCCGCAGTCGTCGTTCAGTTTTCAGCACATGATGGGGTCCCACGTCCGACCTTACGCCCCAGTGCAGCAAATCGACGACCCCAGCCTCTGGAGCGTGGGCGGATCCTCCAGGCCTTTGACGCCCCCACCATTGCGGCCTCCCGTCGACATGCCCCCCCCTCACCAGCAGGACGACCCCCACATGTTTGGGTCGTCCGACCCAAACCCGCCAGAGCCTGTGGTGCGCCAGGACGAACCCCACGATGCAGGAGGGTTTGGGTCGGTCGACCCAAACCTCGACAATGCGCAGTCCCCTGCTGCCCAGCATGGTTGCGAAGACGCAACCATGGTAGACGTTGAAGGCCCGCAAGGGCCTGGTGATACATCTAACCCTACCCCAATCGATGAACACATGCATGATTCGCATGCGGAGGTTGGGTTAGGACAAGGGCCTCATGCTGAGCCTTTGCAGGAGCAGGTCGCTGACGTCGTCGGAGAAGGCGGGGCCGTGAGAGGCGGGGCAGCGGAGATGGCGGAAGCGTCCACAGCATCCAGACATGACCAGGACGAGGTAATGTACTGAGACCTCTAGTTTGGGTCGTTCGACCCAAACTTCCTGGCCATTGTCTTGTTGCCGTGGTCGTGTCCCCCTAGCTAGGAGGAACTGCCCCACCCCCCACCGCACCCCCCTACCTCCCCCCCGCTCTCGTTCCTTTCATCCCCCTACATGGCCCCCCTCCGCGTGCGACGATTCTCGATCTCTGGCGGACGCAATCAAATTTTGTAGATTTACATTTAGGATAGTGTGAACGACTCGTTCAACGCGGCTCCCCTCATTCAAATTGTACATAGAGATTTTTATAACAAATAAAATCATTCTTTTTGGTGCCCATACGCTTGCTCTTGTGTTCCGAATGTATGTTGTGAGTTTTCCCCATTGTATGGTGTCGTTGCCACAGCTACTTCAATTGTTTCTTGTCTTTTACACAAACAATTTCCGGTATGCTTGAAAATGGACATAGCATGACATAGCCTTCGCCGCCTTCTCTCGCTCGTCTCCACAGGGATCGGAGCGTAGCGTTGCGGCTCCCCGTCGATCCTCTCCCCGAAGCGTGGACGACAGCGCGGCGGCCTCCCCGATTTTACCCGCGCCGGCCTTGCAGCCTAAGACCCGGTTCCTGGTGCTAGACCTCAACGGGGTCCTTGTCCAATGCGTGCATTGCCCAAGGGCCCCCACGGTGTCTTTCTCCAAGCCCGAGGACACGAACTACGATGGCCCCCCCACGTACATCAAAAGCAAGCTCGTGTACCTCCGGCCGTGGCTTCGGCGCTTCCTACAGGTCGCCCTAAAGAAATGGTGGGTGATCGTGTGGAGCTCCATGAAGTCCGAAAACACCCAGGCGGTCGTGGAATTCATCTTCAAGGGCCTCGAACCCCCGTGCTTGGTCCTAGGACAGGAGTCGTGTAGGACTTTGACCACCCCCGAAGGCAGGGTTGTCAGGAAGCCCAACAACCCCGCCGTGAGCCAATACCTGAAGGTCTTGAAGCCAATCGTGTGGGACGTCCGTCCCTCAATGGTCGGCTGTCCCTACGACGTCCGCCCCACCCGCGACAACACCCTCATGGTGGACGACAGCGCGTCCAAAAACATTTTGAACCCGACCTCCAACTTCATAGTGTGCCCTACGTGGACGGTCGGGAAGGTCCAAGACCGCTTTTTGTTAGACCTCCTTAAATACTTGCAGGCGCTCGCGGGGAGCGGACTCCCCGTGCCCAACTTCGTATCTCGTAATCCAATAGGCGAGAGATACTTGGATCCGAGGGACTATTTGTACAGGGATTTGTACGCTCACGCGAAATATAATAAACTCATTTGAGATAGTACTTGGTGTGACATTTGTGTGTGTGTATATATGCCTTAAATGTATATGGATTTTCACATGCTCCCTTCCCCCCCCCCTTTCCCTTGGGTTTTGTTTGGTTCTTTTGTTTGGCATCAGCGCTTGGAGCCCTCTATTGACATCGTCAGTGAGTCAAACTTGGGAAGCTTCTTCTACGAGACCGTTTACGATGCCGCGTCCACCATCGACTACTCCAAGGAGCCTCTAGATGCCGGGGTCGTCGATAGCCCCCCGCCCAAGCAAATCTTCCGACAATCGCCGTCTCCGTCCCCGCTCAAGGGCATAGATCGCTACTGCGTCCGGGCGTCACCCTCGCGGGAAGGCGGGAGTGTTACACCTCAACGGCGGCTATGTATGGACGCTCGGCCTACAAAGAGTGGACCCCTCCCTATCCCTTTGCGGGACGCCTTGCCCCTCCTCGCCAACTCGGACGCGAGTGCCCGTCGTGCCAAGGTAAGCCCCCCTCCCCATAAATGCACCATGCGTTACAATCATTCTATCCTTAAAAGACCGTGCGACATGTTTGGGCCTTTCTCCTCAAACTAACACATGTTTGCCGGTTCTTAATTGGTTGCAGGTTGCGTCCGGCCTCAAACCTCCACGGTCCAATGCGTCCATTGAGCTGGAGCGCGAGTACGCCATGCGCCGATATGCCGGACAGTCTACGTCGTCGTATTCGAATTCCTCGTCTTATAATTCGGGCGGTCGACGGAATCCAAAATGTGTTATGGTGGGCCCGCATCCAAAACTCGGCTACAGTCGCGGGCCAGAGATTCTCAGAAATGTTGAGGCGATGCGAGCTAAACAAGCGGCGGCAAAAGAAAAAGATGCGGTCTCCAAGCCTAGATAGGCCATCGTAGGCGTAGACATTGCATGTAGGCGGGATGATTTTAGGCCGCACTATCCAATTGATTTGTGCCATTAGTATGCTATTCAATTTCTCATGCCATACATTGTATATTCTACTTGCAATAATATAAGTTGCAATAATATAAGTGTTATGGGATTACCCCTTCAATATGGTCTAAGGTTTGGATTGCCCTACCTAAACCATCACAAATATGAGTTCTCATATCTTGTATGCAATATTATATTGGTTAACATATTTCCCCTTCAATATGGTCTATGGTTTGGAAACCCCTACCTAAACCATATCCATACAAGCTCTCATGTTTTGTGTGCAATAATATGAATGTTTTAAGATTTCCCCTTCAATTTGGTCTAAGGTTTGGATTGCCCACCGTAAACCATCACAAATATGAGTTATTAATGGGGTTCTTGGTATGAACACCTCTTCAAAGTGTTCGCATCTTACAACTTTCTCCAATATGTGTTCCATTTATCCTTGTTCTTATTTCTGTGAATGTCTCAAAATGCCCAAAAAGTCTCAATTTAACGAATATAGTGTTAGATCTGGATTTCACAACTTTGGTAGGAGAATAAACTCAAATTTAGATAACATATATAACTCCTTAGAATGTAAGATGCCTACCCAAATTGTTTGCAATCTCTATTTTTTAATTTATTCCTTAAGTTGACCTTATGATCAGAATGAAGTCCTCTTTCAAGGCTTTATAAGCCCCAAAGCACACCACTGCAATTGCTTGATCAATAAAATCTTATGCGTGCATATCCGTCCACAATCTGGTCTGCGATATACCTGCAGAAACACAATAATCAATCTCCATGGAGTTTTTTTTGTTTAGAAATCTTGGTTCCATGATATTGCAACACTTGGAATGTTCATGAACGTGTTGCAAATATTCTTCAATGCAGCTTTTGAGAGTCTGGGTGAGGAGTCCAAAATATTCCTTGTACAGTACATGAAATTGGAGTGAGGTTGCAAATATTCTTCAATGCAGCTTTTGAGAGTCTGGATGAGGAGTCCAAAATATTCCCTGTACATGAAATTGGAGTGAGGTTGTTTTAGAACATTTAGCAGGTTGGGATGGCCGCACATGCATTTGCTACAGCCTCTTTGATTTTGCCCTAGGAGAGGTTCGATTCCAGGATTGATGATTGTCGAGGCCGTAGTGTGCAAGTGAGTTGCATGTGCAAAATTGGAATGACTCAAGCAGTGACCGGGGAGATTTTTGGGCATAATCAGTTGAGATCCTAGTGTTTGCAAGTCCAACTGGTGACATGTTGACATCCTCTGGTTTTCCTTTATTAAATTGGGGCATATTCTATAAATTCTTCTAAAATGATCAGTAATTTTCCTACAGTCTTGAACTTCAACCGGTTATTTCTCAAACTCAACCGGTTCATTTGTAAGTAACTGCCAGTTCGCCCTGATCATTGGACTCAAGTCATCCCTTTGCATCCACATGTTTGCACACCTCCCAAGACTGTTGTGGTGAAGATGTAAACCAAGCTCAAATTTGGCAACGACTAAACCAAGAAATTTTGAGATGTGACAATGTTGAGATAGCTGAAGTGTATATAAATGAATCCCAAAAGAAGGACACAAAGAAAACTCACAAAATAATAATAGTCATTACTTTTTTACACATTGTATGTTTGTCCTAATTTTATTATCTATGTTTTATTTGGATTTAACACTTGTATTTGTTTTTGAGGTTGTTAGTGAAATGCCTTTGGTATGATCCTCTTTGTAAATGATGATGGTGATTTAAGCTTCCAATGAGATCCATTTTGGCATCTTTGAGTATGTTCGATTACACTGTCTTGGATTTTTCATCTCAGTTGTTTATCTCTAGTCTGGTTGAAAGTACTAGTTGTGGATGAAGAATGGTTTGAGATGCTGTGACATTGTTTTTGTGTTGCACATGTAAAGGCAAAGGTTGAGCAAACGTTTCGGCCGACAGTAGGCAATAGCTCTGTGTGAGAGAGGATCCTCCCCACCCTTGAATGCGTCCTAGTCCGGGTGAGGAGTTCCCCAACCACACATCATGACTAATTACTCCCATGAGCACTTGCACTCAATCACTTAAACATAAAATAGTGTGCATAACACTCCTCTTTTATTAATGTCACACAAGCATTTACAAATACTTGTGTGAGTGCAACTTGCCTAACTCACTCTCACGGTCACAAGAACTCAAGCATGATTGTTCACTACCTATCCACTTTTGCACTAATCCCGCCATTGCAGCCTACCTGCCTTCTTAACTAACCAATGCACCGAGTTAGCTCATTGCTTGCCCTGGACTGCACCTAGACTAATCCCTCGCAGCATTCCTCCCATAGCATCTCTGCTCTCACAATGTACCAGCCACGTGTGAGGCATTCCAACCTCGGTGCTCTCGACCCATTACCTACTCCCACTTGTCTTCCACCGTATGCACCAGCCAACACAGTGAGCTGCAGCTGCAGCAGAAGTTCTGGTTGAGCTGCCGAGGTCGACCCGCTACTCCTCAAATGGCTGCAGTTCGGCCTGCAGCGGCAATACATTCAGTCCCTGTCCTATGCTTATTCCAGCCAGCAACCCGAACCCAGACATTTCCACACTTCCCTTCCTGCTCCCTAGGCACGTTCGGTGGATGTTTCGGGGAAATCTACCCCCTTGGTTCGGCACCTTCTAAGCTATTCCAATTCACTGGTTCACCCAATGTTCAAGAGTTTTTCCAGCTCCTTTATTCTCTTCGAAGTGGGAATCCAGCCCGCACCCCGATCAGTAAACAAGATTGGAGACCGGCCCCAACATCATACAGGATCTTTCACTGTGAGGCCGAAAGAGCTCATAGCCACCGCGCCCAAGGACTGGTAATGACTAAGAACCTGGTCACTCAATCTTGCGACCTCCAGGGCCCTTATGGTTTCACTTGCGGCACATGGTCAACTTAGCTCTTCCATGAGCCACTCTTTCCACACTCACCCAAACTAAACACACTGCGATCACACTACATGCACAAGCAGATCCGAGACCTTTCCTAAGGAGGAAAGGGAGCAGCTAGGAATTCCCTGCTCCCACCACTCTAACCCAATCCACAGAGAGGATCATAAAGTGACTTAGAGTAACTTCCCTGAAAACCCCATCGGGTCAAGCCAGCTTCGCTCTGGTGATGTTGTTGTCTCCTGATGCACAGTCCACAGCAGCGAGTTGCCCATCCCGGTGTTAGGAGAGTCCACCCATCGTCAGAAGAGAAGCTCGGCGATCTCAGCTGTTTAGCTCTACATCGCAGTTGTTGAATCTTGATTCCTCGATGATGATTTCTTGTGTGCAGTCTTCACATGGAGTCGAATCACCGCTGCTCTGTCTTGATTTCTCATACAACCCGTCATGACTCCCCTCTAGATCTGCCTTCTTTCTGACTTGCTCCCTTCGTCAGTCCTTCCCACTAAATGATGGATTACCCACAAAGTGTTCCTTCATCCACCAATAGCTGTGGCAACTCCAATTATGTCCCCCTTTTTCACGCTCTCACTACGCTCCATCCCCTCAAGTTATCCCTACATGCTCTTTGCATTGACTACTACTGCGTGCCTCTGAGTCACAACCCTGATCTCATTCCCTCACTGGACGCATGTTTTTTTGTTTTTGTTTTTTTTTTTGATTCTAGAGTTTCAGTCTTCTACCGTAATATGAAGTTGTTGCCTCCCCCCTCTCTCACTCATGATGCAAATCCTTATTCTACCGGGCACCAATCTCCAAAGTTCATACGACCATAGCCAACCATCGCTATCACTTCATGTTTCTCCTTTTCTCCCTCCAGGTTTCTTTTCTTTTCTGGCGTCCTACAACTCCTAATCCATCTACATCTCTTGCTTCTACTCCACTACCTCACTACAACCACATTCATGCCCCACCGCGGCAGGGCTTCCACGCTTCTCCCCTAGTCTCTCTCTCTTCCTAATGAGCCTCAAGGCCAGGCTCTGGAGACCCCCTCCGACTTGCTCCTCTTCTTCTTTTTCGCGTTGCCCGGCATCTTTCCGGGCGGCCCGAGAAAAAAAACGAGCTAACCTCACTTGACTTCCTCTTCCCTCCCATTTTCTCTTCCTACTCACCTTTCCAACCTCTTAGCCCCCTCAATCTCTACTTAACTCCACAAAGCTTACCTCAAGTTAATCTTAAGTTTCTTTGGCCTTTTAAGTGGTTCTCAAGCTTTTAATTCGTTTTCCATGGTAAATAACATAATTCTTGGGTTAACAACTCATGTGAGCAAGATTTAGGGCTCACATAACTGGCGACCATCAGGGGAGGGATCTAGAATCTTTTGCTAGCAGGCAAAGTAGCCTCGATCAGGTCTTGTACTCCTTGCAACGACTCCCGGAGGTCCGAGTCGGGAATCGATCCCCATTTAAAGTCTCAAGTTGCACCGAGTTGTTCGGAAACACTTCACTGACCAGATACGGTCCTAACCACACTGCATCGAATTTTCCCGGAAAATCTAACTTCCTTGCATCTTGAAGCAAAATTAACATTCCTGCTCTCAACTCCCGCTTTTTGTGCCGACGGTCGAAGACAATCTTCCTCCTACGTTGAATTGCCTCGATATGCTGAGCACTCAATCGACGGCTTTCATCCAGTGCTTCTAAGGCGGCTAACCTATCCCTCAAGGACTGGCTGTCAGTCAATCGCGAATCGACCGCTACTCTCAACGACTCGACTTCAAACTCGATAGGCAGGGTGGCTTCAATGCCATAAACCAAAGAGAAAGGCGTGGCCTGCGTGGTGACCTTAAACGTGGTCCTATAAGCCCATAACGCAGCAGTGAGTTTCGTATCCCAATCACGCTTCGAATCCTGCACTGTCTTCCTCAAAATGCTCACGAGTGTCTGATTTACTCTCTCGGTTTGGCCGTTCGTTTGTGGGTGATAGGGTGTGGTTTTCCTGTGGTCAATCTGGAACTTCTCCGTCATCTCACGGATCATACTGTTCAAAAAATGAGTGCCCCTATCGCTGACAAGAGTCTTCGGACATCCGAACCTAGAGATGATATTCTCGTATAGAAACACCGCGGCATTCGCAGCCGTATCAGTTCTTACTGCCTTAGCCTCTGCCCACTTGGTCAAATACTCTGTTGCTACCACAATATACGCCATCCCTCTCGACGAATGCGGGTGCACCTCTCCGACATAATCGATTCCCCACTTCTCGAAAGGTACCAACGGCAGAGACACGTGCAAAGGTAATTCCATCCTCAAGTCGTTCCTAGCATACCTCTGACACGCATCACACTTCCTCACATACGCGTGCGCATTCTTAAACAAGGTCGGCCAAAAGTACCCTGCTCTAAGTATCTTTTGACCCGTAAGCTGCCCCGAGAAGTGGCCCCCACACGCACTATCATGACAAGCCTCTAGAATTGCTGGCACCTCAGTTGCACCCACACATCGACGAAGTAACCCGTCTGCCCCTCGCCTAAATAACCTGTTCCCGATAACTACAAAATGCCGACTATTCACTCGTACCTTCCTTCTCTTTTCCTTTGACCACTCAGCAGGTAGTTGCTGAGTGGTAAGGAATTCAACGATTCCCGAATACCACTCCGTCTGAGCCGTTACCACGAAGAGACTCTCATCTATAAGCCTGTCATCTACCGGTGCGGCACCCACTTCTTCAGACAGCCTAGACAGATGATCGGCCTGCAGGTGCATCCTTCCCGGTTTGTACTCGACTGTGTAATCGAACTCCTCCAGTAGCAACACCCATCTTGCCAACCTCCCACTCAACTCCGGTTTGTTCACTAAGAACTTAATTGCCATGTGATCAACAAAGAATACCACTGGATTGCATAGAAGATAGTGACGGAACTTCTTCACCGAAAAGACCATAGCCAGACACTCCCTCTCGGTCGTCGAATAATTACGCTCGGCCCCGGTTAGCTGTCTACTCGCATAAGCCACTGGATGATCCCTCCCTTTCTCTCCGTGAGGCTGGCATAGTGCACTTCCCACAGCTACTGAACTCGCATCACAAAAGACATGAAAAGGAATGTCCCACCTAGGCGGTATCAACACCGGATACGTACTAAGTCTAGCCCTTAGCTTTTCGAATGCCTGCTGACATTCCTCCGTCCACTCGAACCTCACGTCCTTCCTAAGTAATTTAGTAATAGGTAACGCAATCGTAGCGTAATCCGGGATCAACTCCCTGTACCATCCCACGTGTCCTAACAATTTAGCTATCCCCTTAGCGTTTGTCGGCGCTGGAAGACCATCAATGACTGCTATCTTCTCAGGATCCGGCTCTCGTCCTTGCTCACTCACCACATAGCCCAGTAATACCCCCCTTTGCACTGCCAAATATGTCTTATCCGGATTCAAGGCCAACCTAACCTTTCTACATCTCCTGAGAGCCTCTCTCACACTCTCCAGGTGGCTACATGTATCCGACTGCGTGCTAAAGTCATCTACGAAAACCGTCATTGACTTATAGAGCAAATCCGAAAAAATGAACATCACCAATCTCTGAAAAGTGGCAGGCGCATTACACAAACCAAACGGCATAACTAACCAAATAAAAGTTCCCCACGGAGTAGTAAAGGCCGTCTTGTGCAAGTCCCCGGGCGCTATTGAAATTTGGTTGTAGCCGGCGTACCCATCCATGAAAGTGTACCGAGCGTGGCCACCTACCTCCTCTAGCAAAAGTGAGATAAAAGGGAGAGGGAAATGGTCCTTCTGCGTGCAGGCGTTAAGCTTCCGATAATCGACACAAACTCTCATCTTTCCATTCTTTTTCCTCACAAGAACCATCGGCGACACCCAATCCGTAATTTCTACTGGCCTAATGAATCCCGCTTCCAACAGTCGCTCTAGCTCTGCCTTAACTAACAATTGGAGCTGAGGGTTCATTCTTCTCTCCTTTTGCCTAATTGGCCTAGCCCCTGGTATCAATGGGATCCTATGTTCCACTACCTCTGGCGGAATCCCTTGAAGCTCCTTGTAAGACCAAGCAAATACATCACTAAACTCCTCCACTAGCCTACCATATGCCCTGACCTCCTCCTCGGCTAAGTGGCTACCCATCCGCATCTGCCTCTCCTCGCCGCTCTTAGTCCTGACCCCCACGTACTTCCACTCGGATTCTACCACGTGCGATTGCTCTGTTGTGTTCCTATACCAATCGGGCGGAACATGCGGATAATCCTTCACATCCTCCCCCACTGTAATTCCGGTTGACGTGGTCTTAAAGTGTAGTGGGTTCTCTAGCAATCCTCCATCAGGTAGTATCTCCACATCCTGCGTACCGTCCACATGCACGGCGACCACGTCTCTCTCGTCCAATCCATCTAACCAAGGCGTCAACCCTCCTTGCACCCAATCCTCCTCCGTAAGGATCTCACAAGGCTCTAGCGAACTAGGCTCCCCTCTCTTCAGCTCTCCTATCCTCACCGCATGCGAGATGACCATCACATCGCATGCGGAGTCCGGATGATCTCTCAACCATCTAGCATACGCCCCATCATCCACCCAGTGATACAAGCCAGGCCCCAATCTACCTAAGCCCCCTGCACTAGTCGTTGGCTTTCCCTTACTCAACTGTGCAGCTCCCACAAGCTTCTTGGTTCCTTCACCTTTCTCACTGTCCTCGTCTTCGCTGCTCGAAGACTCATCCTCGACCTCCACACTGACAACCGACCCTATAGGCACCTTTACTCGATTTCTTACGGGTCCGTAGGTAATCGAAGGCTTAGCCCCTCCCCAATCAACGATCGCATTGGCCATCCTTAACCAAGGTCGGCCGAGCAACATAGGGAAAGAATCCTTCGTGGAGTGCATCCGGATCACGTGGAAGGTGACTACATACTCCTCTCCCCCTGTGCTAATCCTACAATCCTTTATCTGACCCAAAGGCACTGTCGGACTCTGATTGGCCATATTGATCACAAAAGGCGAAGGACCCGTCAAACTAAGACCTAGCTTCTCCATTGTCTGGGCAGGTAGTATATTTAATCCGCTCCCCCCATCTACCAAAACATTAGGTACCACTTTATCCACTACCGTGGCCTCTATCTCTACTGCCTTCACATCACGTGTCCCATTTGGTAGCTGCACCCTAGCCGCTACTCTAGTCTTTGCCTTCTTTTTTCTCCTAACTACCGGCATCCCTTCCTTTAGTGTCTTTCTAGCTAGCGGTGAAATCTCGAGTAGCTGCCCAAAAGTGATGTCTGCCTTGAGCGAGCTAAGGTCGGCCCATAAATCATAAGACTCGCCCTTCTCTCCTTTCTCCTTACCCACAATTTCGAACTCCTCTCGCGGAATTCCCGGTCCTTCCCATTCGCCCATCACACTACCCTCTGTCTCATGTGGTGCCAACTCTTCTCTCCCTCTAGGCCCATCCTCTACCCTAGCCCTCAAGTCTTTTGCATCCCTCCTAGCCTTCCTCGCCACTCTTTCTAACTCTGAAAGGTGAGGCGGCTCCTCCGAAGAATACTCCTCTTGACCCTCAATCTCTCTCTCCACCTGCAGGTTACCTCTCATAGCCCTAGTCATCACTGCCACTGCTGGAGTCCCCATTTCCGCTATCGCCTCCACATGCCTTAGCTCGTGTGTAATGACATTGGCATTGGGTGGCCACGGAGCACCCTCGCCCTCCGCAGCCGAGTTCGGAAAGAAGGACTCATCATGCTGACACTCGCTCGGTGCGCTCATAAACCTCACATCTTGGGTGTTTAACGGACCCGACTCATTGCTAGGGCCTGGCATCCTATTCTCATGTGGGTGACGAGCGGGAGGTCTAGGATTCAAGGGAAGATACCCATTGGCAGTTTGCAACCCAGCCGGAGGATGAAAGGTTTGTCTCGCATTACCATAGTCGTAGTACAAGTTAGGAGGTCTGAGTTCGTTCGGGTTCCCTCCTTGCGGCCTTCTCTCACCCCTCATGTTTTCTCGAGCTTGTTGGTACGGGTTCGCCACTGGATGAGGCAGCCTAATGACCTTGTCCGGTTGCCGACACTCATCCGAAGGATGGTTTCCCCCACAGTTGCTACACCCAAATGACTGACCCTCCGACCAACATTGCCCCGGAACATGCCACCTACCACAATACTGGTGAAACTCTTGCCTTGGCCCACTCTGTCTTCCCGGTCCTTGTTGCCCTCCTCTAAAATCACCTTGCCCATACCGATTTTGGCCCTGTCCTCCGTAATTCTGTGGTGGCCCCATGTTCCTCAGCTCCCTATTAGGTCCCCCCTTACAAAATTGTTTAGTGTGGCCGGGTTGGCCACACTGAACACACCATAATCCGGAAGCGTGTCTACCCGACTCTACCGGAGGTGGGAGGTTTGGTGGTTGGTTCCTCACCATCAAGGCCATCTGGTCCGAGAGGCCCTGAATTTGTTTCATCACCGCCTCTTGGAACCCTAGTTGACTAGCTCCTAGCCTTCGTTCAAGTTCCTCCACGCTAGGTCCAAGGTTCGGTGCAGGCAAGGCCAAGAAGGGTTCCGGTTCTCTAACTGCCAAAGGTCTAGGGCCCACATCTACCACCTGTCGCGACACTTGAGCTAACTGTCCTCCGGATTCTCCCTCTAGCGCTCGCGGCCGAATGGGAATGAACTGTGGAATGGACTCGTCCTCCTTCCTCCATAATCGCTCATAGTCTTTATCTATGTTCTCAATGTCCCTAGCTGCCCTCTTAGCCTCTGCTAGTGTCTGCGGGTTCCTTTCTAACACCCCTCTTATCGTTCCGGATTTAAAGAACCCTTGTATAAAAAATTGCTTCAGAGTGTCGTCATTGAGCATTGTGCCCACGAACCGAGTACAAACCAAATCGAACCTCCTAATATACGCTGAGATCTCTTCCTCCCTACCCTGCTTCAATGAAGCCAACGCTCTCAATGCTGTACTCTGCCCCACCTCTGGTCTAAACTCATTTAGAAACTCCCTCTGCATCTGCCTCCACTCTCTAAAGTGCCCTTCTGGATGGTCCCTGTACCACTCATAGGCTTCGCCTTGAAGAGTGGTGGGAAACCAAACCAGACAATAGCCAGGTTCGGTTATCAAGGAGCTAGCTAGCCTCTCAACATACCTTTCCATGTGCCTAGATGGGTCCTCATCCTTAGTGCCCCAAAACTTTGGCAGGTTGGCTGGCATGTCCAGCACTGCCAAGTTCTGAGGCACCACAATGGGCAACCCCCGTGGCCTAACTAAAGGATCGATGGGAGGGGGGGGAGGCGGCTCCCGCCTCTCTCGATCGGTGGCCATGGCGACTCTATGTATGCCCCCACTCGCTAGTTCTGGGTTTAGTTCACTATTTACTTCCTTCTCTCCTTCAGTCTCGAATGACCCCTCGCCTTCAAAATTGAAAGGACTCTCGTTCTTTTCAATTTGACTTCCTAACTGTGGACTTGCTAATGAAGGGCCCCTATCACTCCCACTTACCTCCTTAGTCGCACTGCTACCTAATTTACCTCCACCTTCTTCTCTTCCTTCCGCTCTCTTCCTTCGCAACCCTCCTCCTAACCCTGGTACTAACTCTGGCGTTTTTGATCTAGTCCTAGTGTGCATCTACCACCTTGCACTGCACAACCCTCACTTGACCAGGCTTACCCCTCACTACCTTCGGTCATTTTTTTATTTTATTTTTTATTTTTATTTATTTTTGTTTCCACTTCTCTTGGGTTTTCTTAAGAATTATGAGAGGTGAGGAAGAGGCACCTGCACACCACTTAAAATGAACAAGTCCCACAAGGGACGACCATGCTCATGACATCTCTTGGTTAGAACAGAGCATCACCTCATATCCTTCCCTCAAGATGTCACTCGCCACAAGTCGACGTGAGGGGCTGACCTCCGCTCATGCATTAGTGTAGAAGTCGGGGCATCACCCCCGTGCTTCCACCCTAATGCTATGGCTCGGGAATTACCCACTTCGCCGACAACGACAATGCACAATTACAAAAAGCGTTCCTTGATTACTTAGTGAGTTCACTTGGAAGAGAGTGACTTACCTGAGGCTCCGCATCGCCACCTGTTGACATCACTCATCGCTCACGATTGCTACTTAGTTACCCACTCTAATGTCCTAATTCTCTATCCTAAGTCATTTATCTGAATCACCCTCTGGAGTTACCCATCTAAATTACCCATTGGAATTATCCAACTTGAGTTACCTACCCACGGTAGGAACTGAAGTTACCTCATGTAAGGTAAAACTCAGAAGATTACTTAAGGTAAGAACCCAAGTCATGTACCTGGGGTAAAAACCAAGATTACTTACCTAAGGTAGAACTAGGTTCTTTACCGGGGTAAAAATTGCATTATTTACCCTAGGGTAAGAACCCAAATCACTTACTCATGGTAAGAACTTGAGTTACTTATCCTAGAGTAAAAATCCAATTACTTAACCTCGGGAAAGGCTTTAATCTTTACCTTAGGTAGAAACCAAATTCACTTACCCTAGGCAAAACTTAAGGTACTTACCCCAAGTCACCGTCCTAAGTTACGGTCCTCTTGCTTGATTACCCTCTTACTTTAGTTTTCTAACTACTTGGCCTATTAGGGTGATCTTCATTATGCCGTCCCGAGGAGGGTTTAGAATCATACCTCATGCCGCGCCCCTTCCTCGGTTTCCATTACAATGCTCATGCATACTCAATGCACATTCGAAAAACAAAACAACTTTCAACAACCGGCAAGTTAGTGACTTACCTCATGCCGTGCTCCTTCCTAAAAGTTCAGCTCTCTAACCCCGTCCTTGAAGGCCCCTAATTTACCTCCAAGTAATGGACTTCGGCTCCCGGCGGACGCACCATTTATGTGAGAGAGGATCCTCCCCACCCTTGAATGCGTCCTAGTCCGGGTGAGGAGTTCCCCAACCACACATCATGACTAATTACTCCCATGAGCACTTGCACTCAATCACTTAAACATAAAATAGTGTGCATAACACTCCTCTTTTATTAATGTCACACAAGCATTTACAAATACTTGTGTGAGTGCAACTTGCCTAACTCACTCTCACGGTCACAAGAACTCAAGCATGATTGTTCACTACCTATCCACTTTTGCACTAATCCCGCCATTGCAGCCTACCTGCCTTCTTAACTAACCAATGCACCGAGTTAGCTCATTGCTTGCCCTGGACTGCACCTAGACTAATCCCTCGCAGCATTCCTCCCATAGCATCTCTGCTCTCACAATGTACCAGCCACGTGTGAGGCATTCCAACCTCGGTGCTCTCGACCCATTACCTACTCCCACTTGTCTTCCACCGTATGCACCAGCCAACACAGTGAGCTGCAGCTGCAGCAGAAGTTCTGGTTGAGCTGCCGAGGTCGACCCGCTACTCCTCAAATGGCTGCAGTTCGGCCTGCAGCGGCAATACATTCAGTCCCTGTCCTATGCTTATTCCAGCCAGCAACCCGAACCCAGACATTTCCACACTTCCCTTCCTGCTCCCTAGGCACGTTCGGTGGATGTTTCGGGGAAATCTACCCCCTTGGTTCGGCACCTTCTAAGCTATTCCAATTCACTGGTTCACCCAATGTTCAAGAGTTTTTCCAGCTCCTTTATTCTCTTCGAAGTGGGAATCCAGCCCGCACCCCGATCAGTAAACAAGATTGGAGACCGGCCCCAACATCATACAGGATCTTTCACTGTGAGGCCGAAAGAGCTCATAGCCACCGCGCCCAAGGACTGGTAATGACTAAGAACCTGGTCACTCAATCTTGCGACCTCCAGGGCCCTTATGGTTTCACTTGCGGCACATGGTCAACTTAGCTCTTCCATGAGCCACTCTTTCCACACTCACCCAAACTAAACACACTGCGATCACACTACATGCACAAGCAGATCCGAGACCTTTCCTAAGGAGGAAAGGGAGCAGCTAGGAATTCCCTGCTCCCACCACTCTAACCCAATCCACAGAGAGGATCATAAAGTGACTTAGAGTAACTTCCCTGAAAACCCCATCGGGTCAAGCCAGCTTCGCTCTGGTGATGTTGTTGTCTCCTGATGCACAGTCCACAGCAGCGAGTTGCCCATCCCGGTGTTAGGAGAGTCCACCCATCGTCAGAAGAGAAGCTCGGCGATCTCAGCTGTTTAGCTCTACATCGCAGTTGTTGAATCTTGATTCCTCGATGATGATTTCTTGTGTGCAGTCTTCACATGGAGTCGAATCACCGCTGCTCTGTCTTGATTTCTCATACAACCCGTCATGACTCCCCTCTAGATCTGCCTTCTTTCTGACTTGCTCCCTTCGTCAGTCCTTCCCACTAAATGATGGATTACCCACAAAGTGTTCCTTCATCCACCAATAGCTGTGGCAACTCCAATTATGTCCCCCTTTTTCACGCTCTCACTACGCTCCATCCCCTCAAGTTATCCCTACATGCTCTTTGCATTGACTACTACTGCGTGCCTCTGAGTCACAACCCTGATCTCATTCCCTCACTGGACGCATGTTTTTTTGTTTTTGTTTTTTTTTTTGATTCTAGAGTTTCAGTCTTCTACCGTAATATGAAGTTGTTGCCTCCCCCCTCTCTCACTCATGATGCAAATCCTTATTCTACCGGGCACCAATCTCCAAAGTTCATACGACCATAGCCAACCATCGCTATCACTTCATGTTTCTCCTTTTCTCCCTCCAGGTTTCTTTTCTTTTCTGGCGTCCTACAACTCCTAATCCATCTACATCTCTTGCTTCTACTCCACTACCTCACTACAACCACATTCATGCCCCACCGCGGCAGGGCTTCCACGCTTCTCCCCTAGTCTCTCTCTCTTCCTAATGAGCCTCAAGGCCAGGCTCTGGAGACCCCCTCCGACTTGCTCCTCTTCTTCTTTTTCGCGTTGCCCGGCATCTTTCCGGGCGGCCCGAGAAAAAAAACGAGCTAACCTCACTTGACTTCCTCTTCCCTCCCATTTTCTCTTCCTACTCACCTTTCCAACCTCTTAGCCCCCTCAATCTCTACTTAACTCCACAAAGCTTACCTCAAGTTAATCTTAAGTTTCTTTGGCCTTTTAAGTGGTTCTCAAGCTTTTAATTCGTTTTCCATGGTAAATAACATAATTCTTGGGTTAACAACTCATGTGAGCAAGATTTAGGGCTCACACTCTGGGAGCTAAAATCAATTGTACGATAGGCACCTTGCATGTAAATTGTGCTACAAAAGGTTGTGAAAGACTTGGACAGACTTTTGAAATATGAGAAGCAATTCACAGCGTAACATTCTCGAAATCAAGAGATGATCATGATGAGAAATTTTCCCAAATCTACAACCTCAGAATAAGGTGATGTGTGGAGGGTTGTACTCTTTGGAAGAGCCTAAGCCAATTTGCAAGTACCAGAGGTCTTCAAGGGTTTCCCTATGGATAGCAAGGGTCAAGTTAAGCTGCTCTTTTGCACTTAATGTCCCCTTTCCCTTTCTGTTTATGTATCCTTCCGGCCTCCTTGTCATGAAGTAATTTTGCGGTGTTGCACTTGTAAAAAGCATTGTGTTGGTGGTCTCATGACATGATATGATGATGATACCTTCTTGTGTGGATCATAGAACGCATCCGGGGGGAAACAAAAAATGATCTTCTTCTCATATTCTGGCCACACCGGGGTGGCTAGGCCCAACCAGCCAGTGGTGACAGGCTAGGATGCAACTGGCCAAGTTGCCCCAATGTGGCCCCGCGCCAGCCAAGGCTGTAGCTGGAGGTGCCGGCAAGGATTGATGCCCTTGCCCCCTCGTATTTGCTGTTGCCCGGGAGAAATCATGGACCAAATTATAGGGTTTAAACACATAAGTGAATATATAAATGAATATATATATATATATATAATATTTATTTGTCACATATTTATGGAAAATTATATATAAAATAAAACCAACCCCATCTTACCAACTAGAACTACCCACCTATTTTGCCCCCCAAAAAACATTATATACTATACAACTACAAATCTAATTGTTTGTCTCATTAGATTTCACATTCTTTAACCAACATTGAAATAGCGCATTTCTATTCAATGAGCTTGCATGTTGTGACGCCGCCTTTGATAAACGTCTTGTTTGGATAGCAGGTTGCACATCGTTGTCATTTGGTAAGTCATCGGTGTTGTCGGTTGCCGGATTTAACAGTTTTCTATCATTATTGTGTCTACAAAAATTGTGTAACACACAACATGCAACTATAATTGTTCCTACATGTTTGACATCACAATTTAATGCCTTTAATATTTTCCATCGGTTCTTTAAAAGTCTAAATGTATTTTTTATTTTTATTTTTATTATTAAAATAAAAAATAAAAAATACATTTAGAATTTTAAAGAACCGATGGACGATACTGAAGGCATTAAATTGTGATGTCAAACATGTAGGAACAATTATAATTGCATGTTGTATGTTACACAATTTTTGCAGATACAGTAATGATAGAAGACTAGTAAATCCGACAACCGACAACACCAACGACTTACCAAATGACAATGATGTGCAACTTGCTATCCAAACAAGACGATTATCAAAGGCGGCGTCACAACGTGCAAGCTCATCAAACAGTACTTCAGATGGGAATAGTTGGGAAGTACATACATCTCTTCATACCTTGCCACCAAATCAAACACTATTTTATTTGGCCATTGAGCATTGGATGAAACAAGAGCAAGCTAGAGTCTCCACCTACAATGCCTCGATGTACGTGCTACCCCTCTTAGTTTCCATGTATGTCTATGAATAGCAATACAACAACAATGTATATTCAATTAGTTATGCAATGGAATAAAAAATACATAATTTATTTTCAATCAAATGTCTCATACAATAAGGAGAGAATAATACATCAATACGCCCTTTTATATGCTTGTTGATTTTTACTTATCATGCACTTTTAATTTAATTATAACGTTTTTATTTTAAAATTTATTATGTGCTAGTTAAAATCTAAATATAACATTTTTTTTATTTTAACGTTTAATTTTTTAAATTTCACTCTTATTATATTTTAATTAAAAAAATTATGCAATCAAATACAAGTTCAATGGTGGTATCAACCTTGTATTCACAATTTGATTGAAAAACGCCTCATGCAATAGAGCAAAAAAGTTGTGCACTAATGTTTTTCCATATTTCATTGAAAATAATAAGGTTGTTGTTTACTGTATGGCTATCATTAGTATGGAACGATATGGTGAATGTATTGGTAACTATATAGATTTGCCGCAATCTGTAATGATATTTTTCATGTATTAGATAACATGCTTATTTATTATAAAAAAATCGATGAGGAATAGGTTGCTCAATAAAAGCTGGTGGATGTTTCCTAGGTCTATTCATAGATGGGACATGATGTATTAGGGTTTTTGCATGATATATGTTTTTGCGTGATGTATGTTGATTTTTGCATGACATATACAACATATAAGGAATTGTGTGATGTACTGAAACCATATATAGAACATAAAGATACAAATTATAGAGAAGCATTGTTAGTACAAAAAACAATAGCAATGGTATTTAGGAGGTAGCATGGGGTTGGAATGGGAAGAGCAACTGTTTTGAAATATACAAAATTGGTTTGTAAGACATTGATTTACAAAGACAAATTGTATGCTAGATATATTAATATTCTAAGTAGAGCAAAATTACAACAAATTATGCAAGATTTTTTTTAAGCTCACCAAATACCCTAAAATATGTAGTGCTATAAATGGCAATCATATCAAATTAGTGAACAAACCTAAACATGCATATCAACCAGATGATTATTGATGTCAATATGATGCTTATACAATATTGTTACAAGGAATTTGCGATCATGACAAAAAAAATTTACATGTGAGTGTGCTTGCACCTGGAGTTATTCATGACGCAATTCATTTGAAAAAATCTTCTTTCTACAAAAAACTTATAAACTCCGAAATATTACAAGAACTAAGAATGTTGATTGAAAAAAGACAACTAAAGCCATATATTATTGGGGACTCCATGTATCCTCTACTACAACAACTCCTAAAACCTCATAATGTTCAGAGGTCAAATAAGAGGATGAAGATGATTTTGATCAATGTTTATGACATGGGAGGGTTAAAATAGAAAATACACTTGAAACTTTTTTTTAAACCAATAGATGATACTAAAGGCATTAAATTGTGATGTCAAACATGCAAAAATAATTACAATTGCATGTTGTGTATTACATAATTTTCGCAGATACAACAATGATAGAAGATTGGTAAATCCAACAACCGACAACATGCCAAATAATAATGATATACAACCCGCTATCCAAACAAGACGTTTATCAAGGGCGGCATCACAACGTGCAAGCTCAGTGAATAGAAATGCATTATTTCAATACTAGTTAGAGAATATAAAATCTAATAAGACAAACGATTAGATTTGTGGATGTACAATATATATTCATTTTTTTTGGACAAAATATGTGGATAGTTCTAGTTGGTAAGATGGCGTTGGTTTTATCTTATATGTGTTTTTTCCATAAATTTCTGATAAATAAATATTATATATATATATATACTCATTTATATATTCATATATACATTCACTTATGTTTTAAAACCCTATAATTTGGTCCATGTTTTCCCCCGGGCAGACCGGGGCAACCCGGCCAGCTGCACCCTAGCCCGCCACCACCGGCTGGCTGGGCCTGGCCACGCCGGTGTGGCCAAGGTATCACTCTTCCTTTGCGTACAACAGCAAATCCTGGACACCCTTTAAGTGATGCGCATGTCTGCCAGGTAGAATTTGCACAACTCTTAAGCACTTTCACCAAATATGGTATCCACCCAGGTGACCAGGAAAGATTTATGATTCTTTTGTCATATTGTACCTAATTCATAGAAATGCTAAAGTTTTTCCTACTGTTCCCAGGAATGCACATTTACTACTACTACAACAAAAAATACAAATGCACATTTTTCATGATATCTTGGAGTGTGAAAAGGACTATCTTACATAAATAATTGTCTCTAAACACACATACATATGCATCTCCCATTCTGAGTTTTGGTGCAGGCAGCAATAGTGTGTATATTGGACCCACTCACAACCAGTATCCCATCCTTGAGAAGGATGGAGTAGCACGGCTGCATATATGTTAGAACACACAATTTGGGGATGGTTTGAGACATCAATTCATGTGCACAGGTGCAAGAGCCAGGACGACAGTATTCATATCCAAGCAGAAAATTCACCATGATAGAGGGGGTAGAACTTACTGCTAAACTGTGAGTTGCCATGACCATAACCAAGTTCCGTTACTCCTCTCAAATAATCCACAAAGATGCCTTGGTGCCAAAATTTCAGCAAGTGGTGCTTACTACAACAAGAAATTTCTTGTTGTGTGCTCATAACCTGAAAGCTGAATAGATGACCACACATCCAACACCAGCATGTGGAACATAAACAAAAGAATGTCAAAATGCAAGTTACATCAAAATCTGTTTTAAGCATCGTCCCATTTTGAGTCCATCTTTCTAGTAAATTGATTATAAAACCCTATCACATATGGAAAAACATACAATTATACAGTACAAGGGTCTCAATCCAGAAGGATCAACACAGAAAACCTGTCATCACAGAAGATGATTACTCAACAGGAATCGAATTGCCACAAATTCATACATGAGCACGAAATTAAGCTTCATACAAGAAGTGGAACTAACTGCAAGAAATAAGTTCATTTTGTGTGCTCATGACCTAAAAGCTGAATAGGTGACCACACATCCAACACCAGTATGCAAAACATGAACAACACAATTGTGCACTTGATGCGAATCACATCAAATTTAATTGTCCCATTTCAAGTCCATCTTTCCAGTGATTTAGCTATTAAACCCTATCACATATCAAAAATATACAATTATACAGGGTTTCAATCCAGAAGGATCAACAGCTGATGATTACTCAACAGACATCAAGTTGCCACGATTTTATACACAAACACTAAATTAAGCTTCAAACAGGAAGTGTGACTTACTGCGAGAAGTTAATTTTTTGTGCTCATGACCTAAAAGCTGAATAGGTGACCACACATCCAACACCAGTATGCGAAACACGAACCAAAAATTGGCAAGATGCGAGTCACATCAAAATCTATTATAGGAATTGTCCCATTTCGAGTCCATCTTTTCAGCAATTTGGCTATGAAACCCTAACACATATCAAAAACATACAATTATATAGTACAAGGGTTTCAATCCTGAAGGGTCCACACAGAAAAACCGGTCATCACAGCTGACGCTTGCTCAACAGGAATCGTGTTGACATGCACACCGTCCCTTAGGATTTCACCCCTAAACAGATCATGATGAGTGAAGCTCATTAAGCTCCATCCCTCAAGCCATGGCCTCCTTAATTAGTTGTAGTAAAGCTCCAGACCCATGCCATCGTGAATTTCGTAGTCTCCCAGCGTGATGTGGTCCTTGTAGATGGTGTACCATTTCTGGATGCGGATCTTCTCAGGCCGAGTGCCGGTCTGAGCGGCCACCAGCTTCTTCAAATCACCGATTGTATCATCCTGATTGCACTTGACGCGCACCTTCTTGCCCAGCCTGTCGTTCAACACTACCTCGATCATGGTTCCTGCCTTTGCCTCCCACCAACCTCAAACAATCTGAAACTTCGGTAGGAAACAACGATTCTCGATTGCTAAGTAACGAAGTGCAAGAAATTGTGTTACGATCAGAGTGGGAGTGAATGATCTTTCTTCAATTTTGTCGACGGGTCGCGAAACCCTAAGAGCTTTCTGGGAGCACTTTCAGTACCGTAAGCGTATGTGGTGAATGAGGTTATATGTTACGAAACATTGCACCACTAGGATAACTTGTAAGGGCACGTGTCAAATATAACTTTTAACTTTTCAATTTAACTATTCATTTTAACTTTTAACTTTCGAATCAACTTCCAGCTCTGAAGCTGGCTGGGGCGAACCAACCCCTATATTCGTACCTTACCGGGGAGGGCGAACGGCTGGGGATTCGTGGCATTCACTTAAAATCAACCATTCTACATATCGTGGATGAAGTGGCTCCAATACAAAAAGACCCCCTATGAGGTTGAGGGCCGATTCATTCGAATGTGACATCACTAGACATCCGGTAAGGTACCAATGTATGGGTCGGTTCGCCCTAGCCCTCCGAAGCTTATGTAGTAAATAAAATGAAATTAATTTTGAAGTCTGTGAAGCCAAAAGGTACATTAGGTGGTTTCAAATCGGTTAATGAGATGCTATTAGTACCTAGTGGAAAATTCGTAAGGGTATGTGTCAAAATATAAGTTTTAATTTCTTTGGATTGTGGGGCCCACCTCACACAAAGTTTTTCATCTATTTTAAAAAAAAAATCTAGTTCTAATAATCCAGTTTCTCCAAATGACAGGAGGGATGAAATTATTGCGCACGAGTGCATCTCTCATTCATCTAACATAAAAACTTGACCCCCTATAGGTTTGTGGTGGATTCATCTCAAGTGACTTGGATTAAACTAATTCAGTGTCTTTAAAGCTAATTTTGTTGCCAACTAACACTAAGAATAGCAATGTTCGGGTGCATACTATTTCAAGGTTTTCATGTTGGATAAATGAAAGGTACGTGTGTATGCCTCCTTGTCAAGTACCTCACCATGAGGAGTGCCCGAAACATCATGGGCACAAAGGGGACCCCAAAATGACACCCGGGACTTGTGGCACCGTTGGTGAGAGGGCCCAAGTGATCCTAGTGTGGGTGAGGGCCCCGGGCGTTGGGAACGCCTCCCACCTGCGGAGACTAGGAGTGCATGAGGGTAAGGCCATAAGCTATGCATAGCTTATGGCTTGCCGATCGTAGAATGCTTAAGAACACCTCAGTCGGAGGTGTGAGCTAGAAGATATGGCAATTTGAGTGGGGCGTTGTCCCTAGTACAACAGTGGCCTGGGAGTGGCTCCCGAGACTGCGGAGGTTTGAACATGCATAACTTCTTCAATATCTACTTGAATGGGGCAAGTGAATAGTCCATCGACATCTACGTGAAACCTAGATGACGATGGAGTGGTCGATTGTTAGCATTAGATATTATATGAAGAAGTTATGGGGTTCTGAAGCTGCTGGGGGTTTCCAATCCTAACAGCTAAGGGAAAATGTCTACTTGGCCCCAAGTTTTGGGAGAAAGACAAAGAGTTACTTGACGGTGGGGTAGGGGCCCTGCCTAGAGTCCTAGAGGCTTATATGGGTGAGGTGGTGTAGGCGAACCCACCTAAGGCCGAACGGCATGGTCTCCACGGGCATTGGACCAACGTGGGGGCATAGTTGTCTAGTATAGTTCGGGTTGTTGTAATGTTGCTCCGGCAACGTGATGACCAACATAATATTGGACTTCCATGGATGGAAGTCCACATCTAAGAATTGGTTACCGATTAAGGGGTGAGTCCCGAAAGCAAAGTAGGAGGGTTGGTTCCCCTCCTAGGTATTATGAGGTCTGTGGTATGGGGAGCTAACCATTCACATGGCGGAATGTGAAGGGTTAGCGCTCGTAACCCTTGTTATAATTGAAAAATTGCCAAGATAGTTAAAGGTAGCTAGCAAGGGTTGCGACACTCCTAGTCATTCTCTTAATCCTAGTTTGGAGATAGAGAGGTGTTTGTGGTATATTTTATCTTATGTTACTATATTCAAATAAAGGGTGATTCCGTTTGTAGTGATTTTGGATATCCCCTCCGAGGGAGCCTAAAAATACCGCACAAACCCTTTGGTGAGGGCGGCATGCTTTAGCAAATGCCCAAGCCGAACCCGGATGTTATGATTTTTATAAATGTTTTGGTTTGTAAAGGGATTTGACAATCGCGTCGTGTTTTTTTGTGGCGCTTTTGGCCAACCCCCTCCGAGGGAGCCTAAAAGTGTCACACAAGCCCTTCGGTGCGGGTGGCCTGCATTTGCAGGTGCTCAAGCCGACCCCAGATGGTGGGTATATAAGTGGAGTGCTTCGATTTTAGAGGGGAATTAAACTTGCGTTGTAGTACCTCCGGAGGTTGGACCTTAGTTCTAACCTAGACCCACAACCTAGTCTAAGCGCAGACGCACCAGCCTTGCAACCAAGGCAATCCTAACTTATGAAATGAAATGGCTCGGGTATGCACCCACCAGGTGTGACTTATACCATTCATTGTAAGATGGACAACAATTTAGTTTAATAGTTGAAAGACGCATAGCTTAGCTTACGGACGCGCGTCCGTAAACTTGCCCATATGTTGTGCAGAAAACATTCATTCTGTCGTATCCAACTGCCCCAAAAAGTTTACGGACGTGCGTCCGTAAACTTGCCCACATATTGTGCAGAACATTTATTTTTCCCTATCCAACTGCCTCTAAAAGTTTACGGACGTGCGTCCGTAAATTTGTCCACATATTGTGCAAAATATTTATTCTACCCTACGCAATTACCCCTAAAAATTTACGGACGTGCGTCCGTAAACTTTGTCCATATAATGTGTGCAGAAAAATTCATTATGCCCTACGCGAATACCCCTAGAAAGTTATGGACGTGCGGCCGTAAACTTTACACATATATTATTATTATTATTATTTTTTAAATTTTTGCTCGACGCCAAATCCTCAAAGGTTATGGACGCGCGTCCGTAAACTTGAATCCATTTAGTGAGCTCTACAATTTTTAAAGATTTTCGTGCAATATTTGTTTTGGGTTCTTTGGTACTATGGACCAACCTACAATGTTGATATTACTTTGGAGTGCAATTTGACTTCTCTGTGGCTAACTTTGGAAATCCACATCTAATTCACTACTCACTCAAATCATACATTGCAAACGGCCCTAGAGCCAGACAGAAGCTCCGATTTTGGGGAAATCATCACTAATTGCTATCTCAACCAAATCAAAATTGGAGACTTATCATGGATAGCAATAGAAAATCTCTACAAGAAAAAATAATACTAAATTTTGGTTCCTAGATGGTACAATAAGCATTCATAACATCAGCGATCAAGGTCTACAATGTGTCAAATTCCGATTTGCATTTTAATCTACTTTTGATAAAGAAGGAAATTATGTGTGTGTTCACAATACACATTTTAACCAGAAGAAGGTAGGGAGGGTTTTTCTTCCCTCAAGCCTTGCTACTAGAGCAATATAAAAGAGAAATTTTTCATAACTATCTTGAGGTAGGGCTTCGCCTAACTATCAAGAGGGAAGGTTATTTTTCTTCCTAACTATAGAGATGTAAGGCTTCCCCCACTAATCAACAATAAGAAAGAGTGTTTATTCCTAACTACATTGAAGCAAGGCTTTGCCCACATTCTAGAGAAATGAAAGAGCGAGCAAGGTGAGAGGAGGGGGTTTTTAAACCCTTTCAAAAAAGGGTTGGACCCCTCCGCCACCGGTCCATTCTTCTGAACCCCTCCCGAAATTTTGGCTCGTGGATTTTCCGATTGAAATTGCCATCCTTTCGCCGATGTGGCTCCACAAGAATCTTTCAAATTCCTTCTAATTTCTGCCGCCGAGTTGGCAAAGGCAAGAAGGCAAAAAAGGCAAATGGCCCCTTGCTATTTTTCCTCTAAAAGTCTTCATGCCAAGTTGCTTCCTCATGCCGAGCACCTCCACTTGTCTTCCATGACCCGCACTAACTAAATAAACTAACCCTTGCTTAGCTAGCCTCTACTAATTTAATTCTTTTAGCTAGTTGCTTTCACTAACTAGCATTTATTTCCGCTAAACTAGGTTTTTCCTAGCTAACCATTTTTTCTAACTTACCTAATTACTATCCATACTTAGTTTTCTTTTTTTACTAATTTTATCTAAACAAGATCTTTTTATTTTCACGGGTGAATGCCCAAAATCCTCAGTAATTCACCTTCTCTTTTTGGGCCAAAATGCTAATTGAACTAATTTTTTTCCTAATTCATTATTAATTCTAACTTCTAATGCTAAAATCCTAACTAAAAGTAACTCCACGGAGTGGCGGATCACTCTGGGGTTCACACCTTTCGGTAGGTTGTACCTTGATTTTAAATGCCTAAGGGAATTATCTAAGCTACATTAATTTGTCCTAACCTAATGCCGAATCTGTCATAGTCTAAGCGCAGACGCACCAGCCTTGGGGTCAAGACAACCTAACTTTAATGAATGAAATAATTTTATCTCTTACCTTAGGCCACACATAATTTCTTACCTCTTATAAATTAAATTCTCTAAACGGAGTGACCTTAATTAAGTCCCACCCTCTCAACCTTTATTCTTAGTTTATTAGTTGATTGAACAAAGCGTATGTTACTAAGTTTATAAATTATGGCATCACCACCTACATGTTTGGTGCACACCCTAACCCGAACCCTTCAAGGCCCTGTGCAGGTCTTTTGAAGGTTGACTAACATTTACATCCTCCGATCTTTGCCGCTGGAAGGGGTAGTATCAATCCTCCGAATTAAATTCCCGGTTGGTTTTTTATCCACGGGGGTTTTATAAATTATGTTGGTTGTTAGTTAGTTTAACACGGTTTAACCACAAAATTTTCACTTGATAGGACCGAAGAATAGGGCAACATGTTTGTTCAACTTGTTGCACAATCTTCAAGGGTTGGAACTATCACCTCCAACCCTTGGGGCCAACAACATGATAATGAATTCGTGGGCCATTAACCCCATCTTTTCATCTATAACATTCAGAGTGGTCGTGTCGGTGATTAACCCGACTTCACCACATACGAAATTTTCTAATAATCAAAGCTACTACTATAACCATACAAAGGGGCCCCACAAACAATGGAATTGGGTATCCCCTTGGCGGTTAAGTGGTCAAACCACTTGACCTTACGAGATAGGTGAGTAGGTGAAGAAATGCGTATCTTAGCTGTGCTCCTTCCAATCCTAAATGAAAGGCTAGGGTTATGTGATTTATCTCAATGCTCCTCGTTCGATTGAACTCTATGTCGGCCGAGCCGCCACCTCTTCGCCTTGCTCCAT
This sequence comes from Polytrichum formosum, assembly GCA_964035585.1. Lineage (NCBI taxonomy): Eukaryota > Viridiplantae > Streptophyta > Polytrichopsida > Polytrichales > Polytrichaceae > Polytrichum > Polytrichum formosum. The sequence continues at coordinate 76,492,462 of OZ037936.1, forward strand.
TTCCTAGACGTTGACCTTGTCTCCGTCCTTGAGCTAATTTGGTTCTGATTAAAAACCTCATTTTAGTACGATGTAATCTTAGCTTCATCCTAATTAATTTACCTACTACACATCATTAATTTTCTAAAGACTTAAAATTCATTTTAATCATGTAAGATTTACAAAAGTTACAAGGTTTGGAACACGGTGTTTATTCAATCTATCCTTCAATTTCAAAAATCCATATTTAATTCATTACTCATTCAAATCAAGAATTCTAGACATTTTTGGAAAGCTATTAAAAAGAGTTATAAAAGAAAAATATGAGATTTTCAGAGTAAACCAAAATAGATCCAGCAGTCTCCCTATAATGCAACAGTCAACTAGAATTGCTCAAACTATGCATTGCACCTTTAAAAATCCATATCTAATTCATAACTCATTCAAATCATATGTTCTAAACAACTCTGGAAAGCTATCAAAATGATCTATTAGAAAAAATATGAGATTGATAAAATAAGCCAAAATGGATCCAACAGTCTCCCTATAATGTAACAGTCAATTAGAAACGTTCAAACTATATAGCTTACCTTTGAAAATTCATAACTAATTTATTGCTCATTCAAATCACATGTTCTAATTTTTTTGAAAAGCTATCAAAAAGATCTATAAGAAGAAAAAAAACGAGATTTGCAAAATAAACCAAGATAGATCCAGCAGCCTCCCTATAATGCAGCAATCAACTAGAAATGTTCAAACTATATATCCTACCTTTGAAAATTCATAACTAATTCATTATTCATTCAAATCACATGTTCTAAATAGCCTTGCAAAGCCAAACAAAAGTTCTACTTGAAAAATTTATATTTTTTTAGATTGACGTTTTGGTACGGTCAGCAGGTCTAATCCAGCAGCCGCTGCCTAAATAAACATCCTGGTTGTTCCCTCAACTTTGGAAATCATAACTAATTGTTATCTCAACTAAATTGCAAATAAAAACCAACTATAGATAGCTATAAAAAATCTCTACAAGAAAAAAATACTAAATTTTGGTTACATGTGTTAACCTAAGCATTCAAGCCATTAGCGGCCAAGATCTGCAATGCCTCAATATTTGACTTGCATTCTAACCTACCTTTACGCAAGAAAGAAATTTTTGTGTGTTTGTAAATACACATTCTAACTAGGAGAAGGGAGGGAGGAATTTTTCTCAAGCCTTACTACTAGAAACATGCAAAAAATATATTTTTCTTAACTATATTGAAGTAGGGCTTCGGCCAAATTCTAGAAAATTGAGGGAGTTTCTTCTTAACAACTTAGAGATAGGGCTTTGCCCACATTCTAAAAAAAATGAGGGAGTTTGCAAGGTGGGAGGAGGGGATTTTTAAACCCTTTCAATAAAGGGTTGGATCCCTCCGCCACCGGTTCCATTCTTCGAACCCCTCCCGAAATTTTGGCTCGGGGATTTTCCTGGCCGAGATTACTACACCGTCGCCAAGATGGCTCCGACGAAAATCCTTCTCATTTGTTCTAATTTCTGCCATCAAGTTGGCAAGGGGCAAGTGGCCCCTTGCTTTTTTTTTTCAAAGTCTTCATGCTAATTTATCTTCTCACGTCGAGCACCTCCACTTATCTCACGTGACCCACACTAACTAATAAACTAATTCTTGCTTAATTAGCCTCTACTAATTTAATTTTTTTAGTTAGTTGTTTTTACTAGCTACATTTCTTCCCACTAACTAGTTTTTGTCTAATTAGCTATTTTTCCTAACTTAATAATTTCTACCACTAGTTAGTTTCCATTTTAACTAACTCTACCTACACTAGATTTTTTCCCTTTACGGGTGAAGGCCCGAGGTCCTCGGTGATTCACCTTCCCCTTTTGGGCCAATTGCCAAATGATCTAATTTTTCCTCAATTTACTATCAATTCTAACTTCTAATGCTAAAATCCTAACTAAAAGTGACCCCACAAAGTGGTGGATCACTCTAGGGGTTCACACCGTTGAAAAATAAAAGTCGTATTTTATCTTTTCAATGAACATCACAAATTTTCAAAGGACGGTGTATGGTGTAATTGTCTCATAATATATGAATAATTTTCAAAGTAATGGTTGCTTCATAGTAGATTAAAATGGTACATGTCACAAAAACAAGAAAACCACAAGATTTGAAACTTAAAAAATTACATCATGTAATTTTTTAATGTCGGTTGGTAGGTGGACACACCTTCTTGTCAAAGCAACTTTGCTTTCGTTTCTACTTTCGATCAATATGAGTGTTACATAGTTAAGAAGCAAAAAACTTGGGTTCATGAAATGGATTGTCCAACAAAGAAAAATCTTTGTCATTATGTCATAGAATTAATTGTATTAAATAAATAAATAATTAACGTCGGACAATCCGATGTGAATTTGAGCCCGTTGGTCTTACGCCCTGCTCAAGAATCCTCTTGGTGCAAGGTGGGGTTTACTGCCTACCTTGCGGTGGGTGGGCTCTTGGCTTCCTAGCTAGTTTTTTCGTCAAGTATAGAGAAGATTTCACAGCGAGAATCGAATCGCCAACCACTCCATTCGGAAATGGGTACCCTCCACTATCACCCGGTAGTTTAGGGTCAAATCGGACCTTTTTTCTTTCTTTCTTTTTTGAGACAGAAGGCCAATAGGCCAGCGCCAAAGCACAGGAGACAATTGACTACCTGGCAAGTTTTCCGTCAAGTAGAGAGGAGATTTCACAGCTAGGAATCAATGTTCAAGATTGAAGCCCTCATATGAGTTTCATTTTGAAGGGCTCTCAAACTTCAGTCCTTCAGTTGAAGAGCTCGTTCAAATCCAAAACGCCAATCTAAGAATATAGAAATGAAATACAAAACTCATATTAAACTTGTGCATGAATTAAATGGTATATGTTTCTAGTACAATGTGAAGAATAAAAAATCAATCATCTGACTCCATTTCTTGTAGTGACAATGCCCTACGCTTGTTGGTTCTTGTGGTGGGCAGATTATAATGAGGACTTCAAGTGACATCTTCATTTTGAATTTGGGGTTGCGTTTTGAAGGGGTGTTTTGAGAGAGATATATTTTGAAGGGCCAAATCGCGTTTGAAGGGCCGAATCGCGTTTGAAGGGCATTGAAGACTTCAATCTTGAACACTGCCGGGAATCGAACCGCCAACCTCTTCCTAGAGATTTGGGTATCTCTCCACCATCATCTGGTAGTTTAGGGTCCTCTTGGACCAACTCGGACCAGAATTCATTGTACTATACACATTTGCAACAAAATCCAGTGCACTTTCTTTCCATAATCTCATCGTGGGAAGCTAACCCTGATTGTCGAAGAGAGCCTCTCTTTCCCCCCCCCCCCAAAAAAACCCTCCAGCTCGTTGTGAGTCGTGTCTCCGAAGAAAAACGTTGACGAGACCATCCCCATAACTCTTGGCACTCACACCATGATTCCTTGTTGCGGCGCAAATTGTGCAGCCAACCTCCACACTCAAAGTTCCGTGTTCGAATACAGCATAGAAAAGCCTATCTCATATGCATGAAGGTGTCTTTTTCTCTTCCTGTGGTTAGTCAAGAGCTCTTCGCTCGGCATTGAGGTCCTCCTTTTTCTGGTCTTTAGTTGGTCTTCAGCACAAGACCACTGCATGTGTCTATTTCTTGCAAGCAAGGTTGCTTGGCCAAAGGTTGATGCCCGAGTAGAGGCACCGAGGGCTAAACGAAGAGGGTCCAATGCATTTGTTGTTGATCACCTCGTAATTCTGGTTTTTATCGTTTTAGTTTACGTGGCTACTGTGTGTTTGAGAGTGAAGCATATTTTATGTGTTTTATATGGTTTTGTGACTGTAATTGAGAATCCCTTCACTGACAACCTATCCTTTCAAAGGTCTTAGCAATCCAAGCCTCCATTCTCGACAAAGAGAGTGGCAGATAGAGCTCCGATGTGAGCACTTTGCATAGTTGTTAAACAACTCGATTCAGAAGGTTCTCCTTAGATTCTCAAGAGCAACGATGGTTGCTGGAACGGCTGCCACTGGTGTTACTTGTTGACTTGTAAACATCTCTAAGATGAACTCAACCAAGTGATATCTCTCAAGTCGCTTCTCGTGCGTGAAGCGCTAAGCCAACACGAGATGTGAAGACACCCTCACCACCGCAATTGAGCTTACTTGTCTTCGAAGGTAAGTGTGCACCAATTTGGCGGTGATCTGATGGTCGGTTGAGGGTGGGTTGAGGGTGTTGGTATGTTGATATCATTAGCCAACACACTTTCCACAACGTCTAAATATCTATTGTGCTTCATAACATTTCATTTTATTATAGAGGTAGCCTTTCTTCTTCTTCTTCTTCTTCTTCTTCTTCTTCTTTTTCTTTTCTGTTTACTACACTAATTAATGCATTTAGTATCATATGGTATTTCATGTCACTATGGGAACTTTTCTAATGACACTTCTTATGATTAAGTTCATAAATACTATCATCCCAACTTACTTTTAGTTCATCCAAATGCCGAATATTGAAACAAAGTTTGGTATATTTTGCATCCTAGCATTTTTGTAATGAAATGTTGTCATGGATGACTAAAATTTGGATGCAAAGTCACTTAGTAAGTGAATATAACTATAAGTTTGTGAATCTATAATACCCAATTTTTTTACAGGGAATGACAACTAATGTTAGGTTTACATTTAATGATGGTGGCACTACACGTGTAGTTTACAATTAGTATTGAGCAAGACAAATAGAATTTTGGACACTAAATACAATATTTAATGTAGTACCTACGTGGCAACCACTTTGCTATGGTGAAGTGAATTGATTTACACACACATTTTTTTTCTAAATGGGATTTTGCCATGTAAGGTGTCACCTCCACTCTTTGTGGGTAAGAGGTGGCACCAACTAGCTTCAAATAGGTGGAGTGGAGTCGCCTAAAAATTAGGACCTCCACTAAGCTCCATTAATAGGAGTAGCTAGTGAGTTCCATTGTGATGGCCTAATCACACCAAATTAGAAGTGCATTTTTTGTAGGTGAATTAGTCTCCCAGAGTGACTTTCATGGTGGGCCATCACCATCCAACTTGTATGACGGTGCCGGAGACGGCAATATCCTACACTCTAACATCCACGTTTGGATGTGTGGGGCCCACACACAAAAATGGAGGTCTCTCTAGATTAGCCTCTGCCGGTCACTCTCTTCCAGTTGCTACACATTGAAATTTGCCTTATAAAACACCTTCCTCATTGTGATGTACATCTTTGGATTCAACACAACTTCAGGTTGGTCTCTTCAACTCTTCATCTTCAAGTGGTTATTTCTTAAACTCTACCAGTTCATTTGTAACTAGCAGTCGGTTCTTCGAGTTCATTCTTCATGTATATACAAGAGTATCTACAAGATCATTATTGCAACTTAGTGGTTGGTACAAACAGATTTTAGACAGTTCTAGAATATGAGTGAGCTAGATTCTTCATCCATAAAGTGGAGGCTGAAAAAGTGTGAGTTACTTCTCCATATCACCACTGACCCAGATCAGATCATTTCGATTTCTAGAACAGATCCCCATACATAGCTTTAGAAAGATCAACCACACATATAGTGTCTACAACAGATTACTACAGGTTTAGAACAGAACGTGAAGAAGATCCTGGAAATACTTCGGTGAGATGGCTTTCCGAAACTTGTAAATACTTGTTCTTTGTGAGAGTAAAATGCTTTCAACAGGTTGCATGGCATGCATACTTGAAGCTCCGAGCATGTCAAGTCTAGGTTAAATGGTTCAATAAGTTCTTATGTTACTTGCAACTTGGTTTGACTTATTGCAACCATCCACAAGGCCCCTCTAGCTTCAGATTATAGACGTTAAGGTGTGTGGGTGTTATTTGGTTTGTCTTTCATGTTCTCCAACTTCTACCAATTCATTTACACAACAAACTTGTATTGCATTAGCAAATCTAAGATGAAATTGTTTGCCAAAACCGGATTGAAAATTGGACCTCCCCTAATTTAGTTGTAATTATTGGAAGTGCATGTTTGTTGATTTCATAACTAGATACATATGTTCTCTCAGCTGTAAGTCCTATTAAGCGTAGAGTAGTTATTAATATTTGAAGACATCATCCAATTTGTTTTGAACATGTGTCTTTATGATGTTTGCTTTGTGATCCTTACCGAACCCCATACCAATCAAATCTAGGGGTCCAATTAAGAAAATGAGCCATTTAAGATTCATCTACCTTAGTAGTTACAAAGCAATGTACCATAGTCATGCACAAAACAAACTTGTGTTTTATTGTAAATATAATTTGCATGATGGCATCACCAAATTTAAATGCAACCTAGTTAATTTCTAAAAAACATGCCACCCTTTGGTTAGATTCGTGGATTATCATTTTATTGTTTTTTTTCCGGGACCAATATTTCCATTTAAGATGAGGCAATGTAAAAGATCATCATTTTAAAAAAATACAAAAAAACATGCAGATGTTATCAAAAATTTCGGCGGGACACCTTCAACATGAGTTTGGTATGAGGAATGCGATCAAATGTGGGCAACTACATCGAAATGCTTTGTTCTACTAGGATCATAAGATCGAGGTGAAATGCATTATACAAGCACAAATATTGATTTGGATAAGTATGAAACATTGGTTTTGAACCAAGAGATTTGTACAAGTACAACGCACATGACGCCAACAAATCTTGAAGTAGGGGTTATTGGTATCATACCTTTTGTGGCAACTGTAGAATCTCCACAGAAGAAAACTTGCAAATTATCCAGTGTGGATAGTAAATTGAATACCAAATGTAACGATACTCTTAGCGAACCTATTACAAATTCTTTGAATAAATTTGTAGATATTTATAAGTCTTTAGAAGAAACCAAAATATTAATAGCCAAATAAAAAACATTAGATGTCCAAATGCATTATGAAAATCAAACAATTCAGTTGTGGTTATACGAGCTAGATGCATAAGCCAAAGAATGAGGTTAAGATTTGAAAATCCATTTGTTCCACATGAAAATGGAGGTTGGTAGTTCCAACAAACACAAACACAAGAAGGAAACGATGTTTTTGATGTTTAAATTGGGCTAGTAGATTATATATTTTTTCATAAATTATATTTTTATTACATATTATATTATATGTTACATATAATAAATTTGATCGATGATATCAAATTTTTATATGTAGTATATATATTTTTATAGTTAAAGAAATATTGATTTAAATAAGAGATTGGACTATGTCTTCAAATATTAATAAATAATCCACACTCAATAGTAAATATAATTGGGAGGACCTAGGTATCCAATAAAAAAATCAACAAACATGCACTTCCAATAGCCGCAACTAAATCAAGGAAGGTCCAACTTTCAATCCGGTTTATGCACATCTATCATTGTAGATTTGCTAATGGAACACAACTTATGTTATGTAAATCTAATCAGTAGAAGTCGAAGAGCATGAAAAAAAACCAAATAACACCCACATACCTTAATCGGTCAATATCCTAGTGGTTTCAAGTCGAACCGGTTCACATGTTCACATCTTTTTATTATTTTGCTGCCGGTTCTTTTTGTTCAGTGATTACAATCTTATCCTTAAGAGGACTTTCAAACCACCCACAACTATTGCATCTCTTCATAATATGTTACCATATAGATATCAAAAATAACAAAAAGATATATGAAGTTCATATATTCACATATATAATAAATAAAATATGAGAATTTCAAAATCCACATCATAATATAATAATAAATGAATTACGAAATGTGTTTAGTCATTTAAAATTAAATCTAATCATTTCTCAAAAATAGCAGGTTGAATGGCAATTGCAACAAGTCTAGATATTCTCCCAGTAGTTGGTCTTCTTGGAACCCTCGAATCACTAATTTTTTACTTGCAAGTCGTTCATTATTCATCCTACAAAAATAGTGTAGAACACAATACGCAATAATAATTTGGTTTGCATATGGGATAGTAAAATTAAGACACTCAAGAACTTTCCAAGGGAAGGAGCTTCGAATGAGGATGGTGAAAGCAGTGGATAGCACATCAAATGAAGGGCCCAATGCGCATCGGGTAAATGTTTGACTCCAATTTCATTGATTTATAGCTTGTGAAGTTTGTCTTAGTTTTTGTTGCATGATTTCTATGTTGGTAGATATGTTCAGGGTTGGGTGGTAAACCATGTTGTTGATCTATGTCATGAATATATGTTGAAGTTGGTGCATGTTGTGGATGTTGAGGTGGGGCAGTTTAATGTTGGCCAGGTTATGCAGTTGATGAATTTCAAGAGTCCGCGGCAGATAGTAGCATCGGGAAAGATTAGTGGTGTGTGGGGGGCAGATAAATTTCATTTCAAACCAATTCCCCAATTTTTCTACAAGGTTGATGTTACACATGCTTAAGTAGGTGATGCCCTTCTCATGCATCCACATGTAGGAGGGGATCAATTTTTGGTAAAGGATGTGATAGGTGGCAGTGTGTTATGGAGCCAGAAGCATTTGAAAGCCTAGGTGTATTTAGGCATAGTTTACAGGTTTAGATTACATGGATGCAATGTAGGGTAAAGCTCCATTAACATACCACAATGAAGGAGCTAGGACTGCCAGTTGATACTCAAAGGAATATTGCATTGTAGAAGTGCACATTCCCAAGGCATTTGTGATGAGTCAAATGGCATTGATTATATGTATTGAACACACTTTCCTTGCTCACTCCATGACTTTCAGGATTTGTCCAATAGGCAGCCAGTATGCAATGACTAGAACAATAACGCAATGGAATCATTCTCCAATGATTGCAGTCATTTGGGTGTCATAAAGAGTATGATGTGTCGTATTAGGTGGCACATATGTATGTCACCCGTAAACCCTAAAACCCAAAAACAACTAATGATATAGTGAAGTATGACTTTCGAAACATGATCAATGACTCTATATGAGTTGATTTATGAATCCTTCTAGTCATGCCTAAAATGTTGTGAGTCATTGAATTGATACATCAATACACCAAATGTACACGTGTCAAGTACACACCCCTTTAAATGAACAGTAAATGACTAATTACATTCACATGTAGTCATTCTTTCAGTGACGTATGTTGTACCTCAACTCTAGTCGTCCAATAATGTGTGGACATGTCATATGTGACCACTATATTCAATAACCAATCTGTGACTCTAATGAGAATACACATGGTAGTAAGGGGAGCACTTTACGACACGTGGCAACATTAGTATGCAGCACATGGACAAATCACTCAACGTGAAGTGGCATCGCAATTCATGGCATGAACACCACATGTATGATACGTGACATTTAAATCCATGCGTTTGACTAAAGAATGACTACAATGGTTCACATGTGGCACTATTGTTTCGCATCGGAATGGCCATGTGTACCTGTGAAATGAAGACACATAGGTTTCCATGTAAGATTAACAAGGGGTATGATGTGGAAGCCACGTCATTGTATGTCTTGACACATATGACAGTGACGTGAATGACTTGCCACATAGGACAATGACATGGTTGCCAAGTCAACAGGGGGCTACCACGTCAGAGCCAAATGGCAAGGGAGCCTGATGACTGTACCTTTTGGATGAGGTTGACGTGGAATCCATGTCATGTCCGCAACAACTATATGTCCGTTACAACTTGTCCATAATAACTAAAAGATATATAGTCATTGTGATCCTTTACAACTTGTTTTAGAGTTATAAACACAGTCGTTGATTGCTGAAATTCGTGTAGTGTAGTGTTTTCAAATCCCACTGGCTACATGTTGACATCTTTCAATTTTTTCTTTATTAATTTGAGGCATATTCAAAAGATTCCTCTAAGGTGATCAACAACTATCCTAAAGTCTTGAACCTCAACCAGTTCATGTGTAGCTAGCAGCTAGTTTTCCCCGTTCATTGTGTAAGATGGCCCTTTGTCTAAGGGTTTTTATTATACTATGACTAAAATCCGGAATAATAGGTTGTTGACTAAAGACTTTGCATATATATGTATAGCTACCCACACCTAACATGCCCAAACTCTTCATAGGGGTGGCCATGAGCACTTCTTGTCATTTAATAATATAACTAGTAGTTAGAACATTCAAACACAAAAAGTCAAGGTATCAACACATAATAAGCTTCCAGTTGATACCCTATCCTTTGGTCCTTAAACATCATAACCTAGTGTTTAGTATCACATGCACAATAAGTTAGAATATCAACCGAGAGCATGTGTCACAGTGGATACCCTAACTATGTTGCATAAGAATCATGACATTAGTTGGGATATAATAATAATAATAATAATAATAATAATAAAAGTTATTCTCACAATTTCCCAAAATGTTAGATTTTTCATAACAAAATATCCTAATAAAAACCTTATGTAACACATGTGAAACAAGTGTCAATGAAATACCTATGTCTCAATATCAACCAACACATCATAGATTCAATGAAAAATCAAAGTTAAGTACTAAACATACCTGATGAGATTAAATGATAGAGAATTTCTTGAAAATGTGGATTAAGAATATAAACAGTAGGGATTTAGGACAGAAAAAAAGATGAATGTTGGATAATGATTAACCCTAAATAATTACAAAATATTGCATCCAAAATAATTCATGATACTTGTAGATAGTTTTTCGGTTCGGGTTTCGATTAAGAAAACCATCCAGGGAAGACCAAATGAGTGTCAGATGTAACTTTAGATGTCACTTATTAGGTGAATTGATAGATCACAAGTATCGGAAATGAGTATAGAACAATAAACACATACAAAACTCATTTTAAGGTGGTAATGGGATTTATTAAGGGGTAATTTTAAGAACAAGGGTCACTCGATGCTGTACATGCAATTGCTCAATCTCTCCCTCACAGCCAACCCTCTACAATATTGGTTCTTTTATTATAATGATTTAATGTAAAGAGTCACAGCTCAACAATAGTCTTATGAGTGACAATAGTCTCAGAAACCCAAGGCCAAGACACCTTGATTTGGACCATAGTCTCTTCTATTAAGTGCCCAGGGACCATAGGCCATACCACAGGTTAGTATCTGTTCACCACGTACTACCCTCATATCCCTCAAACTTTGAGATTAAATCACTTAAATTATTATGATGACCATCAATTCCTTTTTATCCCTCAGGACTTAACAAAATCATATTGAAATTAATACATTTAAAATTAATTATGACAATTTGCAAAAGTCTAGTTACAAGTAACGCGAACCGAGTATCCGACCCTAAGCGAACCGGACCGGAACTAAGCGAACGAGTCTAATTCACGATACCATAGTCTAACGGGGCGTCCATAGTCCATTAGGGTCGGCCATAGTCTAAGTACCCAATAACCAATCACAAGTAACAATAACCTGTTCCAAGTTCCAAGTCTCACAGAGAGGGCCATAGTCTTAGTCACAAGTAACCAATCAAAAGTTCCAAGTCAGCGTCTTGTTCTCGAACTCGGAGCTGGCCACTTCTCCTTATATTCTTACCCTCCAGCCCTCTCCCAAACGATATGGGATAAAGGATGCGGTTTCCTTCAACTGAGCTGACCTCTCACAAGCAGACTCTTCGCTTTCCTCAACCTCTACTTCTTTCAGATTGGGTGGCGGCCATGATATCAATCTTACTTTCATAAAACAGATGCTAGAGCAATTGACTTGCCAACGATTATGACTTCGCACGACACTACTTCCTCACACAGAACTCTGACAACTCCATCTCATGAAACTATGGTGGAGTCATTAAGTTCTACATAATACAGGCCCCATCTTTTCTTTTTAAGGATCGATCACATCAGCCTTATCTGTTCACCGAACATGGCTGTGATCAGGAGTGCACAAGATCTATCCACTTTAAAGGGAGTCCCGATTGCTAATTGCAGACGAACCAACTAAGTTCGAGAAATAACTGGTTGAAGTTCAAGGCTTCAGGGACATTACCGATCATGCTAAAATATTCGATAAATCACACCACAACACCACAGATGAAGAAATTCATGAATCTCATGATGTGTAACCAATTGGTCTTGGTACCATTAGGATTCACAGTGGTTATTCTCCTCAACCCGATCCTGATTTACTGAGAGATTAAATCCCCTCCTGCTACCATCACTATAGAGGCCAAGTACATTCACCGAGGATTGTACTCCAGTGTGGGTTTGTTTAAATCATATTTCTTACTCACAACATCGACGAGTTCATCTGTATGATAGATTAGAGTCAATCGAATGAGTTCTGTAAGATTGTTTGTCCCATGAGTTGGACGAATTCAACGAGACCAGGGAAGTTATTAGAAGAGGGAGAGAACATAAAATCATTCCTCCTGATGCCACTTCTCTCCCACATTAACCAAAAATGAGACACACTTGTATGGAGACCAAAATGATAGATCTCTTCACCAATGACTCCGCTCTATTAGATGCTTTTATTCTTCCAATTTGAAAGGTCCCTCTTAGCTAGGTGAGAAGAGCACCATTCTGAAACCTACGAATATGTTGCAACATCAACAACCGCAGCATGCAACAGAATTCACTTCTGAAATCATTATGAAGCATTAGGACATTCTTGAAAAGGGACCCATTACCCTTTCACAGGGATCTATACGCAAAGCACACAGGACAACAAGTTGATAGAACAAGGACTCCATCTGGTAATTTCCGGAAGATGGTCCTTATCACAGAAGATTTACAACACACAATCTCACAGAAATTAAGGGCTTCACACCCCAAGCCATGCTATCACTTAATGTCATGAAACGTGATTCAAAGAAGTTAAGAATCTACTCTCTTCTCGAGAGACGATTCTGAATCGGCACACACTAAAACTCCTGATACTTAAAACTTCTGAAACTACACTGTGGTATTACTTCACATCAATCATTACAACGACCATCCCTCTTTCCCAGAAGAACCTTAATCCACTCCAGCATCCACACACACTCACAAATACATTGAATGACACATGCACACAAAATGTTTCACAAGAGATCTAATCAAAGTAGCGATGACACTTGCAGGTTATAAATTGAAATACTCTTTATATATAAAGAGAAAATCTGATACATATTAAAGGGCTTCACACCCGAGAATTTGGCCACGCTATGGACGTTCAAAAACTATGGTGGCAAGAGAGTCTCTCTTCTCGAGAAGAACTCTCTTCTCTTTCCTCCTGGTCTATATTCCATGAACTTAACTTCCCCAACTGCCACATCTCTCCGTAGCTTGATCTCAAGAGTCTTTTCAAAATGTTCACATGACTATAGTCCTACCCAACCGACTCTTCCTTTCCTAAGATTTGATTTGAGATGAGCAAAGTAAGTTACCTCTTGCTCATTTCCAATAACTAATCACTAATCACCTATTTCAGTGTTCATGCCACATTCTAACTCACACTTTGTATTCACATTTCACAAAAATTCAAAAATATCCACTCCTGGACCAAAAATCTGTACCACAATACTTCACAAAGATGCTACATGAACATTGAAGACTTAAAACTAGAATTTGTAATATGTGAATTTATAAGATAAATTTTCTATAATAATTGGCATACAACTACAATTTTGTAGTATATAAATTAAAATATGAAGAACAAGAACAAAGATGATATGTACAGAAAAAAAAACATTTCTTAAATGGGGTATGAAATTATTCAAATTATATTAAAATAAGATACGTGGAAAAAACAACAAAATATATTTAAGGTTTAGAGTCTAATATATTTAATGATGTTCATTAGATCATAATATTAGGATATATGTGATATTGGGATGTAGGGATACATACAATTATACATTAAGCCTCAAAAATCCAAAAAACACATAATTCATGTTTAAATGATGAGCTATTAAAACACTTACATTAAACTCAAATATTTTTATGTACAAATTAATTTCATAACTTTTAAATATCAAAATGATCCCTATCCCCTAAATTATAGAAAATAAAACCCCCCTTAAATCCTAAAGATCATAAGTCATTCTAACATGTTAAGAGGATGGGACAACACAAAGATATGAATAAAAGAGACTCCGATGTTGTCACCATTGTGAATTATGGTGTTGCTTCATTTTTGAATTAACCCGAGTTTCTTTATAATTCTAAAACGGGCATTACAAGAATTAGAAGGTTTTTAAGCTTTAGAATATTATAGAATATATATAGAAGAAAGTTTTATGAACTTATGTCCGTGACCTATAAATATAATATCCACAACTCTCAACATCTAACTATAAGTTTTGCTTGCTCGTTATGATATGTATCATATGCATCATATTAGTAATAGTTAGTAGTTCGAAATGTTTTTTTGTTTTATTATTATAATTCAAGGCAGATAATAAGATTTAATTGAATCTTCATACATTTCTCATAAAGTTTCTAAATTTTATATATAGAAGCTCATTTATTATTGGTGAGCGAAACATAATTAATGCATGAAAACAATATCACATCGGAGCATTTGCATTGACAAGTACTATGTTAGGGTATCAACATTACACTTTACACCAAAATAGAGAGTAATTGTATTATGGAGATTTTATTGGGATATAGAGCATTGTGTTTTGTGGTTAGGGTATCAATTGTATCACATGGTCTTGGTCGGTACTTAGTCCAAGGCATTTTAAACCTATTGTACTAGTGGAATGTGAATCAATAACTTCAAGTTAATAATACTCTACATGATTCTATGAAAAATTAATGTTGGTTATTAGTATATAATGTTTCCAATTTAAGTGGTTGGATTGTCACAATAGAGTTTCACAATAATTTATAACGTTCATGGTTTTGTGCAATAAAACATATGCACATTTTTAAATATTAAATATTAAAATTTTAAAATAGGATTCCAAAAACATGAGAAATTTATTAACTGAATTGGATTGTGAATTTCAAAAATGTTAATGTAGGTCAACAATCAATCTTAATTGATCGCCCACTTTAACAAGAAGGATTGAAAGCCACATCATGCACACCCCTCACTCACTCCCCACAATAATTTTGGAAGACAACAATCCAAACTCATCATGACACATGCTTTCATCTTTTTTTGAAATTAGTAAAGAGGGGCCAAGTAGGACCTACCTGCCAACTTGCAACCCACTTCTAGAACAAACTCCATCTCACACACCCGATTAAGGGCCGCTTCACACTATGGCCATCCAAGTCGAGAGGCCGTGGGATTGAATGGCCAAACTTTGTTGAGAGTCCAAAGAAATGGGCTGAAAATAGCCAATAAAATTTAGGAATTGGAGCCTTCGGTCAGGCATAGTGTGAAGCCTCCAAAGGCCAAGCCCAAAGTCCAAAGGAAGGAGTATCCCACTTTATTTCCTACCCAAAACAACCCTTCCAATCTAATGGCCAAGATCTTGTCAGTTTTTTTATTTTTTATGGAAAAAACCAACGGCCTCTTGACCATAGTTTGGGTATCCATTCGTGTCCGACCCAAACTTCCTTCGAGAGTCCATTGCTTTGGTCAAAAAGTATTGCCATGTAGGCATTTGGAGAGCGACGGGCTTTGGAATTTGGCCTCTAGTGTGAAGGGTCGAGAGGCCGAATTCTTGGTTTCTTGCAATGTGATTCGTGGAAATCGACGGCCTCTCGACCTTCGGCCATAGTGTGAAGTGCCCCTAACTCATCTAGAAATTTTTAACTAGATGAACTTATGTAGATGTTGCGAATCCCCAACCTCATTAACATGCATGGGAAAACTGACATATATATTTTTGAACAGTACATGCTAGGATATTGTTGAATCCATATCTCCATCAACATATAATATAATAAGAATAGCACGGTGGTGTAGTTTAGGTTTTTGCTATGGGTTAAAACAAAACAACAAACAACACATGATACTAAGTCTCAATGAAGATGGGTATAGTGTCTATTAGGATGTGTCGCATTGGTTTAAGGAATTCTATAACAATCTAAGGTTATTTCCTCCAAATTTCCATTTTATAAGGTTGATCATTCAATGATTTCCCTTTTGGGGTTCATTCGTGCATCTTCTAGTCGTGGGTGGGTCCATCCTATTTGACAACTTTTTTAATGCTTCTACATCAGTTATGAAGTTTTTTTAGCTCGAGCAACAATTTTTTTTTGATTGGCAATAGTTTGTATGACATGTGGCCATAATCTTCCAATGGATGTCCATCCTATTGGGTTTCTTCCTTAATTAAATGATCATTTAAGGCCATCATTTATAAACCAAATTGCATTGCTAAAAGATTTTTTGTTTTGATTTCTTTTATCTTCTTCTCATGAATTTATCTCATTCATGAATTATCATACATATATTGCATCTTGGACTACAATCCTTGCAAACACCCAAGTTAAACGTACAATTGCATAGACTATATTCTTAGTTAGCATAAAGCTCAGGTAGACTAATCTTCACCACAACCTTGAAACATATAAAAATCCAATCATAATCATAAGACCAACCTTTTGGCTCTAGGGCTATAGGCTATAGCCTCTTAACCTAGACTATGGACAACCCTAGCCTCTCTAAAGTTCTCTTCTTCCACTTATGTACTTTAACAAGTTAGGTCACATATCATGAATTCAACTCTTCTCTCTCTCCTAACAACCTTCTTATCGTTCGACTCAATCTTATGCTAACTGTCTTTTCTTTGACCTCACCTCTCTCAAGCTATTGGCATTCTCTTTGGCTTCCTCTTCACTGCTTAAGTGATCGTTTATGTACTGTGATTGTTATCAATACCTCGCAAGTTCGGTCCCCTTCGCTCCTAACTTCCTTTCTCTCTCAATTAAACATAGGCTATCACCTCTTAGCATATGACTCACTCATCTCTCTCTTTCCTTCTAAATCATGTCTAGGTGATTGTCAATGTAGTGGATGATTATAACCTTCTTGGTTAATTCTTGTCTCACATTTTGTTTCTTGTATCACTTGCTCACTTGCTCACAACTCTTACTTCTTATCTTCATTCTACTTTGGAATATAATTTATGTCGTCACACATCCTTCATGCATCATTCATTCTTCTTTTCCGCCAAGCATGGATCATTATTTCCTCAATTCTCACTCAAGTATACTTCATCTTCTTTCTCTTTCTAAATTACACGCACACATACACATTTATTGACATTCAAACTTTGCATACTTCTTATATTCAAATAAATTACTTCAAAATCAAGGGTGATAGTCTAACTCTACCCACATTGCAATAACTCATTCCTATACCTATCACAAGTGGTAGTGCTAACATTGTCATCGGCTCTCATCTAGAAACAAAATAATATTATGTAATCGAGCATCCAACCTATAGCCTCTTGTTATGCACCCTATTACCAAGCGATCATCATTGAGAAATGGACTCCTTGCTATCTCGGGCAATAGGCACTTATCCTTGTGTCTCATAGACAGTTGTAACCTCTACCTCTTGCCTATTGCTTGTTGTGGGCAGGGCAGGAATTACACGTCACGTCGCATCACGTCCTGTGACAGCGACGTGACGGCAGACCTGAAAATGTCACGTCCGTTTAGGGGGGTAAAACAGTTTACCACAGGGTAAACTGTCGTCAACAGTGTCGACTGCTAGTGGGCAGTCGACGAGTTAGAGCGACTGCTACTAGGCAGTCGACACACTGAATCGACTGCTCAAGGGCAGTCGTATAGGGTTGTCGACTGCTGAGGGCAGTCGAATTTCCATGTCGACTGCCCAAGAGCAGTCGACTTGGGTTGTCGACTGCTCTTGGGCAGTCGACATGGAAATTCGACTGCTATTAGCAGTCGACGACAGGCGGGCGACTACTTGTGAGTAGTCGCAACCCTTAGTCGACGAAGGGATGCGATTGCTTGTAAGCAGTCGCCCGCCTTTCGTGTCGACTGCTAATAGCAGTCGACGAAGGGGTGCGACTGCCCACCAGCAGTCGTCTGCCCTTCTTCGTCGACTGCTAATAGCAGTCGACGAAGGGATGCGACTGCTTCCAAGCAGTCGTCTGTCCTTCAAGTCGACTACTATTAGCAGTCGACTTGGAATGTCGACTGTCCAATTGCAGTCGATAAAGTGCAGACGACTGCTGGTGGGCAGTCGCACCCTATGGTCGACTGCTATTAGCAGTCAACTTCAAGGGCTGACGACTGCCCATGGCAGTCGCACCCTATGGTCGACTGCTATTAGCAATCGACTTCAAGGGCTGACGACTGCTGGTGGGCAGTCGCACCCTATGGTGACTGCTATTAGCAGTCGACTTGAATGGCAGATGACTGCTCGTGAGCAGTCGCGTAAAGACACCCATGGACACGTGGCGTCCATGGGTTGGTCCAGGGGGCGTCTAATTGAAAGGACGCCTCCATGGGGTATATATGGACCCCACTTCCCTCATTCCCTCACTCCCACCTCCCTCCATTTGGGCCCAGGTTGTTAATCAGCCCTTGCCATTAGGAGATAGAGGTGAGCTGGAGGGCTACAGGTGGACATACGTTCTGAAATACGTATACGGTACATATGTATACTATAACTGCCTAATGTGTGTATTGTACTGCAACCCACATATATACGGTCTACATTATACCCCATTGCGGTTATCGGCGTATCGTTTTGAACCATACCGGAAATTGTAATATGTGAACACTTATTTTGAAAGTGGTTTACATTTAATTATGTAGTTTGAACTTTGAACGGCCTTAATTTGGTTTTAGTGGATTGGAAAAAAAATTGTGGGTGGTGGCGCTTATTTTGGAAGTGCTGCCATATTATGTTTAATTTATAGTAGGCATACAAAGCTAGGGGTTAGGGGCAACGATGGCAGACGAAGAGAACTTTCCGCTGGAACCTCCACGTGGCGGGGATTTGGATCCGGGGGGGACTCCGCAATCGACATGTGAGGCCAAACCCACCACCCTTAAGCGTCCTAGTCCGGGTCATGGGTTTGGAGATCACATGTGTAACATAAAAACTTGTAGTAACATGGAATGTACGTTCTACCTTGATGGACTTACAACTTACTTCAAGTCATGACATTTTATTAGTGTGACTCTCTTGCATAGGTACATCCTTGGCTTTCTCAAGAGTCCACCCTACCGCCTTTGCCACGCATGCCCTCAAAGATTTCCCTCTTGCAAACTTGGTCCTGGCTGACGATTCTTCACTAGTGCATGACACCTCGCTGAGGCTATGGCTTGTTGATTCCATAAGGCACCTAAGTCTTTAATACAAGTGTTAAAAAACACTTATATAACCTATCATCGCCTCCTCTTCCACAAGTCCCTCACAACAACTTCCCAAGTTCACACCTTAATGCAGCTACTAACCCACCAGCCTCGTCCAAGTACTAAACCAACAAAATTAAGTGTTCCAATCTAATATAAATCCAAACACTATGAATCTAAATATCGCAAGTCTAAATACTATGAGATTAAATATTATAAGAGTAAGTACTATAAGTCTAAATACTATAATTCCCAACACTAGAAGTCTAATTTCTAGAAGTCTAAATACTAGAGCTATGCACTTGTTTCTAAATGCTTTTAATCTAACACTACATCTAACAATGCAAAGCTAACTTCAAGACTAATTGATCTTGGCTCTTCACCTTGAAACCTTGCACACACACGTGCTCCTCTCTTGCTTCCCACACACCCACACTTATAACACATGGGGTGCCAAGGAGCACAAAGGAAAGAGAGAGTGAATAGGAACACAAGTGAGTGAAGAAGGTGAGAGAGAGGAATATATAGGGGGAGGGAAGGGGTGAGCACCCCTCAAAGCTCAAGATAAGCCCCTTGATCCTCTCCTACTTTGTAGACTCTCATCCTATCCTTTAAGCCTTCAACTCTTAAACCAACAACATAGATCCTAATTCAAACATTTAACTCAAGGAGCCACCCTTGGTTCACCACACACAATGCTCACCTAACTAAGGAACTTTCTTCACACCGCAAAACTTCTAATCAACCTAAGGTCTAAACATAACTTCATTCAAGCCTCACTCTTTTTATATTTTTGTGAATAATCATAAAACATCAAAACATAACTTCTAATAGTTTCAAAGGGTTAAGAACACATGTGGGCACCATTTTGGGCTCACATGACACCGGGGTCGGCAGGCGCTAGAAGACGCGGCAATGCACCGAGGGGTAGGCCGCAACCAATCAATTTGGAGGTGGCGCGGGACCCGAACATTCTCGCCAATCCCGGCTGGCAAAATGAGAGGGACACTTGGCTGTATAGCACAGTCTGAAGGTACGTAGAGTGGACCCATTTGACGAAGATGTTCGTTCCTAGCGCGAATGCTGAACGGATGTCTAGACAACGCTATGGCATATGGAGGGAGGTGAGCCATCAAATATTTGGAGAACGGTTTAAAGAGGTGTGGGATTTCTTGTGGGGTGCACCGAGGGAATTTGATCGCGGGCATATGCTAATGTGGTTATGCCAAATGGTCTACGCGGAGGTAATTTTGGGAGTGGATATCGACTGGTCCACCATACTCTGCACGAGCCCGGACTTGAGGCAAGCACGCCGGGTCACGGTCATACCAAGTGCCGTGCTAGGCCGGAACGCTGGCCGTCCGATTCCATTGGCATGGCAAACTCCAATGAATCCTTTGACGGTCCGATCTTATTTTGATTTCCTTGCGGGACCAGATCATCAAATTGTGGGGATTCCACCGGCCGCCGACTCAAACATGGACGAGCACAACATTGTCATAGGGTTGCCGGTTGAACCACCTAGCCGGCGACAAAGGGTCCACGTGACACCGCCACATGGTACCCGGTTGGTTTGTCCTCCATCTTCGCCCGTTGACGTGGAGATGGCATCCGCGGTGCCAATCCCACCACTGGTAGTTGCCGACAACGACGTTGTGGAGGCGTTGAGGGCAGAGTTGGAAAAATGCAAATTGGACCACGAACGGGAATTGGAGATGGTTGTGAGCCCAAATTGATGCCCACATGTGTTGTTAACACTTGTAAAACATTACAAGTAGTGTTTTGTTGATTTATGATTATTCACAAAAATATAAAAAGAGTGAAGCTTGAAGAAAGCTAAGTTTGAAGCATTAGGCTTGTGTGGAGTGGATTTAAGTAGTATGAGGACATACCTTGGTAAAGTGTGGTAGGTAGAAAGCCAAGGTTAGTTAAATGTTTGAATTAGGATCTTTGTTGATCATTTGAGGGAGGAGGGCTTGGGAGATAAGATGAGAGCCTACAAAGTAGGAGGAGATTTCGAAGGCTTATCGTGAGCCTTGAGGGTGCTCACCCCCTCAAATTCACTATATAATCCCTCATTCTTCTCTCACTCACTCTCTCTTTCCTTCGTGCTCCTTGGCACTCCACGTGTTATAAGTGTGGGTGTATGGAAGCAAGATAGGAGCACATGTGTGTGCATGGTTTTGAAGTTAGGAGCCAAGGCTAGTTCGCCTTGAAGAGGGCTTGACTCTTGTTAGCATTAGTTTGGGTGTGAATGATTTTAATATAATTTATGGCTTCAAGTTGTAGTACTTGAGTTCATATTTCTTGGGTATATGTGTTTGCTAAGTGTCATCATAACTAGTCTACTCGGGCTAGGAGGAAATCGAAGGGTGGAGTACTTTTGGTGACACGTTGCCGGAACACGAGTTGGTAAATGAGAGGGTCCTTTGAGTAGTCTAGGTTGTAAGGGGCATAACTTCCGAGCAGAAGAAGATACTTCGTTGAAATTTAGAGGGTTAGTAAACAACTTGTTTATATGAACATGGTCAAAATCTGAGGATGTTTGGAGTATTGGAGCAGCAGTTATGACATTCTGAACTTTGCCTACATTTTCGAGCTGAAATGGGCATAACTCCTGGATAGAGGCTTGGAAACGTATGAAATTTTGAGGGATGCTTTGTTCTTAGGTTTCCTAGTTGTGGTACAAATTTCAAGTCATTCCGAGTAGATAAGAAGGAGATATATCCTTCTGAAGTGTTTCCAAGAGTTGCAGACTAAAAAGGCCATAACATTTTGGCAGAAAATAAAAATAGTTTGAAATTTCAGGGGGTCATAAACAATTAGTTTTTGTGATTGCTCCCAAAATTTGAAGTTCTTTGGAGCCCGTGGGAGGAAATTATGACATTCTGAAATCTGGGTAGACTGACACACTGAAATGAACATAACTCCTGGACAGAGGCTTGGAAACCCATGAAATTTTGAGGGATGCTTTGTTCTTAGGTTTCCTAGTTGTGGTACAAATTTCAAGTCATTCCGAATAGATAAGAAGGAGATATATCATTCTGAAGTGTTTTCAAGAGTTGCAGACTAAAAAGGCCATAACGTTTTGGCAGAAAATGAAACTAGTTTGAAATTTTAGGGGGGTCATAAACAATTAGTTTTTGTGATTGCTCCCAAAATTTGAAGTTCTTTGGAGCCCGTGGGAGGAAATTATGACATTCTGAAATCTGGGTAGACTGACATACTAAAATGGTCATAACTGTCGGACAGAAAATGGGATAGGCTCACAAATTGGTGAGATGTTTTTTGCTTTGTCTCCCTAGTTACAGATAAAATTTCAGGACATTCCGAGAAGTAATGGAAAAGTTACACTATTCTGAAATTTGTTCTGGATGTAGCCTTGGGGGTTAAATCATAAGTCATTAACGTTGTGTATATTCCAAAGGCATATAGGAATGATACATTGAGTTACTAAGGAAGAAGTTTGCTAAGTGTCATCAATACTATTCCACTCGGGCTAGGACGAAATCGAAGGGTGGAGTACTTTTGGTGACATAAATGGTGCGTCCGCCAGGAGCCAAGCGGGGCGGAGGAGAAAGACTTGGAAGGTGGTAGGAGAATTAGGAGTGAGAGACAAGTATGGAAGGAGCGCTCGTGAAAGGTTAGTTTTTCATTTTAAGTGATTTCAAAGTTATGCAATTTCAATTAAGGAGGGAGCGCGGCGAAGGTGACTACTCAACCTTCCTTGGGATGGCATAATTTGAAGATCACATTAATAGGGCACACATTAGTTCACCAAGAGGAAGAGGCGTAATTAAAAATTAGGGATCTCAACTTTAAACACTCACTCCGGTGTGAATGTTTAAAGTTTTCAACTAGGGGGTTATTGCTTTTCAATTGCAATTGTTGAAGTGTCGTTGTGTTTAAGCAATCACGGTCGAGAGAAGAGACTAACAAGCAGGAGGTAGCAAATTGCTTCAGGTACGCAACCTTCTTCCAATTGAAAATTTAAATAATTAAAAAAAAGATTTTTGTATACGTCTTTGTCGTTGACTAACGGAGAGGGTAATTCCGGATTATAGTATAATGTGAGGAATCGAAGGGTGAAGTCTCGATTCCAAACATGGTACATAAGAATGGTCAGCCCCTCACGTGAGGTCTTGTTGCAAATGTTACGCGGAAAGGGGGTATGACGAGGTGATTCTCTCATTAAACTTGATGCTAACACGAGCTTGTCATCTCCTGTTTGGGATCGTTCATTGAAATTGCATGTCTCTCTTCCTCACTTCCAAAACCCTTTATCACACAAGCTAAGTGGTAACATTAAAGAGTGAGAGTTGTGAGAATTTTGATTGGTCAAAGTAAGGGTTGATCGCTACATTATGGATGCAAGGAAATACTAGATCTCAAAAGCCTAAGTTAGCATTAGGGTTAAAAAAGAATGTTATTAAGCGTAGGTTGTCTAATATTGAGGAAGTAGTAGAGGGAGTAGATGTTAGTATAGAAGTTAGTTCAAATGTTGAACCATTAATTAGTCCATTAGTTGAAGTATTACCAATATCTACTCAAATTGAGGAAGGCAATCTTCCTCCTGAATTGAGTAAGAAAATAATTAACAAGTCTAATAGAATTAGACAAGAAAACTTTGTGAGTACTAGTGGATCTAGCGAGAGAGGGTCACCTAGCACCATGGATCCTCTAGGGGGAGGTGGAATTCCACCTCCCATACCTCCCTTGCCTCCATTTCCTCCCATCGATCCATTGGTAAGGCCGAGAGGCCTACCAATAATCGTACCCCAAGGATTGGTTTCGGTAAATATACCGTCTAACCTCCCAAAATTCTATGGGACCAAGGATGAGGATCCGTCTAGGCACATGGAGAGATTCGTTGAGAGGGTAATTAGTTCATTAATTACCAACCAACAATATTGGTTAGTGTGGTTTCCTACGACCTTAGACGGGGAAGCTTACGAGTGGTATAGAGATCACGACGAGGGACACTTTCAAACTTGGGATCAATCACAACGAGAGTTTCTAAATGAATTTCGACCCGAAGTCGGTCAAAGTATGGCTTTTAGAGCCTTAATGACTATGAGGCAAGGAAGGGATGAAGAGATTTCCGCCTATATTAGGAGATTTGACTTAGTGTGCGCAAGATACGTAGGTACTTTGCTCAACGATGATACCCTAATGCAATTCTTTATGAGAGGGTTTGTCAAAGCAAATACTATTAGGGGTGTGTTAGAAAGAAACCCTCGCACCCTAGCCGAGGCTAAGGTAGCCGCTAGAGACATGGAACATATCGAGAGAGATTATGAGCGGTTATGGAGGAAAGATGATGAGTTAATCCCTCAATTCATCCCTCTCCTACCTAAATCGGGAGTGGATCCAACTAGGCCATTTAACCGTCCTCCATATGTCTCCATTGAAGCGGTCTCGCTTCCCTTAGCGGTGAAGGCTCCCCCACCCATGTTAGCATTGCCGGCCCCTAGAACAGACCCTCAAATTGAAGAAGTAGAGCAACGGTTAGGTGCTACTCAACTAGGGTTTTATGAGGCGATGTTGAAACAATTCCAAAATCTCACGGACCAAATGGCCTTGTTAATTAAAAATCAACAACCCGGTCCTCCACCTCAAATCGAGTCGGGTAATCACTCATCGGGATTTTGATGTACTCAATATCAACAACACGGTCATACGCCTCAGTTTTGTAGAAATGGGCCAAATCGCAATCAAAGAATGAACAATAACGGTCTGCAACAAAACCAAAGGGGTTCAAATCAAAATCAAAACCAAGGAAACAACCGGGGTCCGCCTCCTCGAGGTCAAAATAACCAAAATACCGAGAAGAAAGAATTTCACCATCTTTGCGGGAGGTATCATGTTGTAGGACAATGTTGGTCGGAAAACCAAGGTCAAGGGTGTAGTAATTGTGGAGGTCCACATCCGTCTAACCAATGTCGTCATCCGGATAAGGTAGGTGGAGCACCAAACCCTCCAACCAACACACAACAATAGGGTCAAGATGTCATGAGAGGTTTCCATCCACAAAGTGAAGGTACTAATAACCTTAAACCTTCCAACCTCTACTATGATGGAAATACAAACCTTCCGGGGCAAGGAGGTCAAGTCACACAATCACCTAGACAAATGGGACCATCCACGTCTCAAGATGTCCGATTTATGAATGCCTCCACCATTCCGGTAAATTTAGAGGTGCCTACTAATGGCCAGGGTCCATGTCCTCCACATGCTAACTCTATATCATATGAGTTGAGGGGTCTTAAAGAGGAAGTTGTGCATAAGGCCCCGGCATTAGCCGTTACCACTAGAGCAATGAGAGGTAATGCACCATTAGAAGTAGAGGAGGAGGAAGAAGAGGAAAATCCCTTATCCAAAATTGGCAAGAATTTGCACCCTAAACCAATCTTCCAACCGCCCCCTAGGCCCTCTCAAAACATTAGGCAAAGGATGCTAGGCATGCTTAGTCCCAATGTCCCGCTTGAGGAGGGGTGGTTGAAAAATGATGTCAATGAGGCCTCTCCACTTATATATATAGGTTGGGTGGGCCTCACACCGACGGTACGACCGGACGCCGCGCCCCTGGATCCTGACCGTTGGACCGTGCATCATCCAACGGCCAGGATGGATGCGACGATTGGTCGACTGCTATACGGCAGTCGACCATCCAGTCGACTGCCAGATAGCAGTCGACTCTGGATAAGGCAGTCGACAATTAGCAGTCGACCGCTGCGTCGACTGCTATGTGGCAGTCGACGTGTGGGCCGACTGCATTTAGCAGTCGACTGCTAGTTTGCAGTCGATCATGAGAATCAACTGCCACGTCGACTGCCAAGTAGCAGTCGACCCCCGATGTCAACTGCGAATGGCAGTCGACGTGGCAGTCGACCACCACATCGACTGCAAACTAGCGGTCGACTGTGGGTGTGAGCCCAAATTGATGCCCACATGTGTTGTTAACATTTGTAAAACATTACAAGTGGTGTTTTGTTGATTTATGATTATTCACAAAAATATAAAAAGAGTGAAGCTTGAAGAAAGCTAAGTTTGAAGCATTAGGCTTGTGTGGAGTGGATTTAAGTAGTATGAGGACATACCTTGGTAAAATGTGGTAGGTAGAAAGCCAAGGTTAGTTAAATGTTTGAATTAGGATCTTTGTTGATCATTTGAGGGAGGAAGGCTTAGGAGATTAGATGAGAGCCTACAAAGTAGGAGGAGATTTCGAAGGCTTATCGAAAGCCTTGTGGATGGGATGAGTCCCTACTTAGAAAGAGAAGGTTAAGGGGTTGTGATTGGAGGCTCTAATCCTCTCACCCTATCCTTACCTCATGCCCTCTCAACTCACTATATAATCCCTCATTCTTCCCTCACTCATCCTCTCTTTCCTTCGTGCTCCTTAAGCACCCCACGGGTTATAAGTGTGGGTGTGTGGGAAGCAAGATAGGAGCACATGTGTGTGCTTAGTTCTTAGGAGAAGAGCCAAGGCTATTTAGCCTTGAAGAGGGATTGACCTCTTGTTAGAAGTAGATTGGGTTTAAGGAATTTGGAGTTTGATTGTAAACCTCAACTTGTTGCATTGAGATTCATATTGAAGTGAGAGAGTTCAAACTTGTTTAAACTTGTGGCATTTAGAGTGACTAGATTGTACTAGGTGCATTACTTGTAGTGTTTTATTAGTTATGAACTTGAGCAGAACTTTATAGTGAGAGATTTGTCAATTATGGATGATCAGAGTGTTCAATGGGTATGAAAATTTGAGGGATTGTTTATTATAAAGTATGGGAGTTGTGGTAAAAATTTGAGAGCTTCAGTCATTGGGATGAAAGAGTTATTAAAAGTTGAAGGGGAGGGTGTCTAGGAACAAAACAGCAAGGTTTGAAAATATGTATCTCTTAGAGGGTTATAGATATGGATACCAAAATTTGACACTACCTTTTGAACTTATATATCTATCTTGTGTCAAAATTTTAGATTGATTGGACGTAGGAGTTGGAAGTTATTAGAGTTTTAATGACCGGATGTTTTATCACAGCATTCATACTAAGTAGTTAGAGTTAGAATTTCATGCATAACTTTTGCATATGAACTCTGTTTGTGCCAAAATTTGGTGTGGAGATTTTTGATAAGGTACTTAACAAGTGTACTAAATTTCACTTGAAGAACATAAGTAAGGTGGGAGTTATACTATTCTGAAGTTTAGTAGGAAGACATTGATAGAGATTTACATCAAGAAGAACTTAGAGAAGGAAGGGCAATGATAGGTATATAAGTATTTTTTAATACTTGTATTTAAAGCCTATGTGCTCATGGAATCCACAAGCGAAGTGTCATGTACCAATACGGAATCAACCACGATGACATGTGATAGCACGGAATCAATAAGCGAGAACTCATGTAGTAGTGTGGAGTCGACGGCAAGGACTCGATTCACAAGAGGGATATCTTTGAAGGCATGCGTGGCCAAAGCGGCCGGGTGGACATTAGAAAAGCCTAAGGATATAACCTTGCCCGACATTAAGGAATGTAAAATTACATAGTGCGTTGTTAATCAAGTTGTGTATATTCCAAGGGTAGATTGGAATTATATATTGGGTTACAAAGAGAGAAGTCTCTACATGTCATTATAAACTTTTTCACTCGGGCTAGGACGAAATCGAAGGGTGGTGGATTTTTGGTGACATAAATGGTGCGTCCGCCGGGAGCTTCGAGTTTGGAGCTTCGAGTTTGGAGCTTGGAGCTTGGAGAGCGGGCGACGGAAGTCTTGGTAGGCGGTAGGAGAGGCGAAACGTGAAGATCGATTAAAAGACGGAGCGCTCGTGAGAGGTATGGTTTGAATTTAGTATTTATTTCATGCAATTTCAATTTGAGGAAGGAGCACGGCAAAGGTGCGCCTACTAAACCTTCTTGGGATGGCATAACGAAGATCACCTTAATAGGACCCGCACTAGAAAATTAAGAGGTAGAGGGATAATTAAAGAATTAGGATCTCAAACTTTAAATATTCACTCGGTTGTGAGAGTTTAAAGTTTTTAAACTAGAGGGTTTTAGTGTTTTTTTAAATTACAATTATTTGAGTGTTGTATGTTTAGCAATTCGATCGAGGGGAGAGAGCTAACAAAACAGGAGGAAGCGAGAGCTTGAGGTAAGCAAAATCTCTTCCAATTGAAAAAATATTAAATTAAAAAAGGATTTTCGTAATTGTCTTTGTCGTGACGAACGGAGAGGGTAATTCCAAACTTGGACGTATAGTGCAAGGAATCGAAGGGTGAACCTCGATTCCAAGCACGGTACCCAAGAATGGTTAGCCCCTCACGAAGAGTCTTGTTGCAAGTGTTGAGCGTAAGGGGGTGTGACGAGGTGATACTCGCACTAACCCTGAAACTAACATGAGCTTTCCATCCCCTATTGGGATTGTTCATTGAAAATTGTATGTCTCTATTTCCTCACCTCCAAAACAATGATCACACGAACTAAGCGGAAATATTAAAGAGAGAACTTGTGAGGCTTTGGTTGGTCAATGTGAGGGTTGAACGGTGAATGATGGATGCAAGGATACACGAGGTCCCAGAAACCTAAGTTAGCATTAGGACTAAAGAAAAATGTTACTAAACGAAGATCTTCTAATATAGAGGAAGTGGTAGAAAGGGTAGGCACTAGTGTAGAGGGTGGCTTTAGGGGTGAACCATTGGTAGAAGTATCTCCGGTCACTACTCGACTAGAGGAAGGAGATATTCCTTCCCTATTGAGTGAAGAATTAGTGGAAGAACCTAATAGGACTAGAGAAGAGAGTAGTGTAAGTTCTAGAGAATCTAGTGAAGGAGGACCACGAAACACCATGGATGATTTAGGGGGAGGTGGAATTCCACCTCCCATATTACCAATCCCCCCCATCGATCCATTGGTTAGGCCGCGAGGCCTACCAATAATCGTACCTCAAGGGTTACCTTCGTTAGACATACCTTCGAACCTCCCGAAGTTCTACGGGACTAAAGATGAAGACCCGTCTAGACATATGGAGAGGTTCGTTGAGAGGGTAATTAGCTCACTAATTACAAACCAACAATATTGGCTAGTTTGGTTCCCTACGACTTTAGAGGGGGAAGCCTATGAGTGGTATAGAGACCACGATGAGGGCCACTTCCAAACGTGGGACCAATTACAACGGGAGTTCCTTAATGAGTTTCGACCCGAAGTCGGTCAAAGTATGGCTTTTAGAGCCTTAATGACAATGAGGCAAGGAAGAGATGAAGAGATTTCCGCATACATTAGAAGATTTGATTGGGTATGCGCAAGGTGGGTAGGTGATTTACTCAACGATGATACTTTAATGCAATTTTTCATGAGAGGGTTTGTTAAAGCGACTACAATTAGGGGTGTATTACAAAGGAACCCTCGCACCCTAGCCGAGGCTAAGGTAGCCGCTAGGGATATGGAACATATTGAGAGGGATTATGAGCGGCTATGGAGGAAAGAGGATGAGTTGATCCCTCAATTCATCCCTCTCCTACCTAAGACGGGAATGGACCCGATTAGGCCGCATAATCGCCCTCCATATGTCGCCATTGAAGCGGCCTCAATTCCCTTAGCGGTAACGGCCCCCCCAACCATGTTAGCATTACCGGCCCCTAGGGTAGACCCTCAAATTGAAGAGATAGAGCAACGACTAGGTGCTACTCAACTAGGGTTCCAAGAGACAATGTTAAAACAATTTCAAAATCTAACGGACCAAATGGCATTGTTGATCAAAAATCAACAACCCGGTCCTCCACCTCAAATAGAGTCGGGAAACCACACATCGGGATTTTGGTGCACTAATTGTCAACAACACGGTCATACACTACAATTTGTAGAAACGGGCCGAACCGCAATCAACGAACGAACAATAATGGGCATCAACAAAACTTAAGGGGTCCGAGTCAAAACCAAGGGAATAATCGGGGCCCTCCGCCACGTGGACAAACTAACCAAAGTACCGAAAAAAAGGATTTTCACCATCTTTGCGGTAGATACCACGTCATAGGGCAATGTTGGTCCGAAAACCAAGGTCAAGTGTGTAATAATTGTGGGGGGCCACACGCTTCTAACCAATGTCGTCATCCGGACAAGGTAAGTGGAGCACCGAACCCTCCATCTAACCCAACCCAACCGGATCAAGAGAATACGAGGGGTTCACAAAATGAAGGTAATAATACCCTTAAACCTTCTAACTTCTATTATGATGGGAATACGAATCTTTCGGGGCAAGTTACACAATCACCTAAACAAATGGGACCGTCTACATCTCAAGATGTCCGATTTATGGATTCTTCTACCGTTCCGGTAAATTTAGAAATGTCCACAAATGGTCAAGGTTCATGTCTTCCACATGCTAACTCCATTTCATACGAGTTAAAAAGTCTTAAGGAGGAAATTGTGCATAAGGCTCCGGCATTAGCCGTTACCACTAGAGCAATGAGGGGTAATGCACCATTAGAAGTAGAGGAGGAGGAGGAAAAAGAGGAAAATCCATTGGGGGAAATTCCTTATTTTTCGGATTTGGAGAATGTAACTAGAGAGGCTAGGAAGGCCACTAAGGCATTAGAGAGAGAAAATGAAATTGCCAATGAGAGGGAGAGGTCTAATGTCATCCATGATTTAGAGGGTGGTGATGTAGAAGAGTGGGAAGGTCCGGGCATTTCCGTAGAGGAGTTTGATAGTGTTAGAAGGCCTAAGGCCGATAGAGTAGATGGATACGACCTTTGGGCCGACTTAAGCTCACTAAAGGCCGATATCACATTTGGTCAATTATTAGAAATTTCACCGGTAGCTAGGAAGACTTTGAAGGACGGGATGCCCGTGAATAGGAGGGCCAAGAGGCCAAAGACTGGAGTGTCGGCAAGGGTCCAAATGCAAGGAAGAACTCGGGAAGTCAAGGCGGTGGAGATTGAAGTAACAATAGTGGACAAGGTGGTTCCTCATGTATTGGTGGATGGTGGAAGTAGTCTCAATATTCTACCCGAGCACACTATGCGGAAATTGGGCTTAAGTTTGACGGGTCCGTCGCCATTTGTGATTAATATGGCCAATCAAAGTCCGGTGGTTCCGGTGGGGATTATCAAAGATTGTCGGCTTAACACGGGAGGTGAAGAATACATTGTGACCTTCCAAGTCATTAAAATGCACGACAATAAGGATGCATTCCCCATTTTGTTAGGGCGACCTTGGTTAAGGATGTCTAACGCCGTAGTAGATTGGGGAGGACACAAACCTTCTATCACCTATGGTCCCGTAGATAATAGAGTCAAGGTCTCTATTGCACCTTTAGGTGGTTGGGTTAGGGAGGAGATTGATCCAATGTCGGATGAAGAGGAGAATGGCGGAAGTAATGAGAAATTTGAGGATACATTGGTGGGGGTTGTTCAAAACAAGGAGAAGGCTAAAATGTATTCCTCTAACGGGTTCTTAGGTCCTAGCTTTTACAATCAAGATGTTGATGGAGATTTTACACATTGGCTAAGACAATACCCGGAGTCCATTAGCGATGTCATGATGATGACTCATAGTTGTATCCTCCAAGATGATGTGTCTAGAGAAGATTATTTGTCCTTAGAGCCATGTGAGGTTCTCACGGAGGAGGAATGGGTGAAGGGAGGACTCACTCCATGGTTAGATGATATTGAGTTGAGTGATGTGAGTTTGGTACATGTAGATGGGACTCAAGATGAGGAGGCCATGTTAGAACTCTCAAAATTAGAGCCCGCTTTGCATTTTAAAACTACTTCTACGGGCATTATAGCGGGTCATGATATCAAGGATTATCCTAATGTCCCCAACGATTGGTATAGAGATACCGAGGAGCAAACACGAGTGGTCGAAGAAGATTGGAAGTTTGTGGATGTCAAAATGAAGAATGGCAAGGTTAGACCAATGAAGATGGGTTCTAAACTCGATGACGAGGAGATCAAAGAGTATAGCGATTTGATAGATGAGTTTAGTGATACCTTTGCATGGTCATACGATGAACTCAAGGGGATTCCTAGAGAGATGGTTGAGCATCGTATTTCGTTAGTTCCGGGCTCTAAACCGGTGAGACAAAAAAAAAGAAGGATGAATCCTAGATTGCAATTATTAGTCAAAGCAGAATTAGAGAGGTTGTTGCAGGCTGGGTTTATAAAGCCGGTAGAGATTACGGATTGGGTTTCTCCCATGGTGTTAGTGAAAAAGAAAAATGGGAAGCTTAGAGTTTGTGTAGACTATAGGAAGCTCAATGATTGTACGCAAAATGATCACTTTCCTTTGCCATTCATTACCTTGTTGTTAGAGGAGGTAGGGGGTCATGAGCGGTATACATTCATGGATGGATACGCCGGCTACAACCAAGTAGCCATAGCATTAGCGGATTTACACAAGACGACGTTTACAACACCTTGGGGGACTTTCATATGGGTGGTGATGCCATTTGGTTTATGCAACGCACCGGCTACATTTCAACGACTAGTCATGTATATCTTCAGCGACTTGCTCTTCAAATCCATGACGGTTTATATTGATGATTTTAGTACCCAATCTAGCACTAAGGAGCATGTGCATTGTGTGAGAGAGGCCTTAGTTAGGTGTAGGCAAATGCGGTTGGCATTAAATCCGGACAAAACATTCCTAGGGGTACAAAGGGGAGTTTTGTTGGGTTATGTTGTGAGCCAAAAGGGAAGAGAACCGGATCCCGACAAGATAGCGGTCATTGACGGGTTAGAAACTCCGAAAAATGCCAAGGGAATCTCTAAGTTGTTAGGACATGTGGGGTGGTATAGAGAGTTGATTCCGGATTTTGCAAAGATAGCGGTCCCTATCACTCAATTGCTCAAGAAGGATGTCAGATTTGTTTGGACGGATGAATGCCAAAAAACCTTTGTAGAGTTGAGATCAAAATTGAACACTTATCCCGTCTTAAGGCCACCGGATTGGGAAAAGCCTTTTCATGTGTATTGTGATGCTAGCAACGTAGCGGTGGGTAGTGCCTTGTGTCAATCTACGGGAGAGAAGGGGAAGGATCTACCCGTAGCTTATGCTAGTAAGCAATTGACTTCCACGGAGAGGAATTACTCCACTACGGAGAGAGAGTGTCTAGCCATGGTATTTTCAGTCAAGAAGTTTAGGCACTATCTTATTTGTAATCCGGTAGTGTTTTTGTGGATCACATGGCCATTAAATATTTGGTCAACAAGCCGGAATTGAGTGGAAGGTTGGCTAGGTGGGTCTTGTTACTCGAAGAGTTTGATTACACGGTGGAATATAAACCGGGCCGCATGCATTTACAAGCCGACCACTTGTCTAGATTGTCGGAGGAGATGGGCACTACGCCAATAGATGATAGCCTCATGGATGATAGATTGTTTGTAGTCACGTCCACACCGGATTGGTGTGCCGGAATTGTAGAGTTCTTGACCACTCAACAATTACCAACCGAATGGACGAAAGAGGAGAAAAGAAAGGTTAGAGTCAATAGTAGGCACTTTGTAGTGATAGGCAATAGATTGTTCAGGAGAGGAGTGGACACCATCTTGAGAAGATGTGTATCGCAAGTAGAGGTTCCGGATATTCTAGAGGCTTGTCATGATAGTGCTTGTGGAGGGCATTTTTCTGGTCAACTTACCGGCCAGAAAATCCTTAGAGCAGGTTACTTTTGGCCTACATTGTTTCAGGATTCACACGACTATGTTAGAAGGTGTGATGCTTGCCAAAGGTACGCTCGAAATGACCTTAGGATGGAGATGCCATTGCACATTTCATTACCACTAGTTCCCTTTGAGAAATGGGGAATAGATTATGTAGGGGAGGTCCATCCCCACTCTTCGAGAGGGATGACATACATTGTTGTAGCTACCGAGTACTTGACTAAATGGGCGGAAGCCAAGGCGGTAAAAACCGACACGGCCGCACATGCCGCCACATTCATGTATGAAAATATCATTACTAGGTTTGGAGTCCCAAAGATTCTAGTTAGTGATGGAGGTACACATTTTCTTAATGACCTCATTTCAGAGATGACTCAGAGGTTTAAGATCGACCATAGGAAGACTACTCCCTATCACCCTCAAACTAATGATCAAACGGAGCGGGTGAACGGGATTCTAGTGGGCATTTTACGCAAGACGGTCATCGACTCAAAGAGAGATTGGGACGTCAAGTTAAACGCGGCTTTGTGGGCTTATCGGACGACTTACAAAGTGACAACACAAGCTACTCCGTTTTCTTTGGTTTACGGTATTGAGGCTACACTCCCTATTGAATTTGAGGTGGAGTCATTGAGGGTTGCAATAGGGACACGCCTCAACGACAATGAGTCTTTGAGAAATAGGCTCGGGGATCTAGAAGAGTTGGATGAGAAGAGGCGGAGGGCCGCTCAACACATGGAAGCAATTCAAAGGCGAAGGAAGGTTATCTTTGACAAGCGTCACAAAAAGAGGGCATTAGAACGAGGAATGTTGGTTATGCTCCAAGATGGGAAGAAAAAGGATTTTCCGGGCAAATTTGATGCGGTTTGGTTAGGTCCTTACATTGTGGCGAATACCTTTCCTAACAACTCGGTACAATTGGAGACACTCAATGGACAAAGCTTCCCGACACGAACGGCCGGAAGTAGGTGCAAGCAATTCCACACATGAAGACACTTGACTTCAAGCAAGACATTCTAGGAGCCGGTCCCAGATGGTCGCCAATAATGTGAGCCCAAATTGATGCCCACATGTGTTGTTAACACTTGTAAAACATTACAAGTGGTGTTTTGTTGATTTATGATTATTCACAAAAATATAAAAAGAGTGAAGCTTGAAGAAAGCTAAGTTTAAAGCATTAGGCTTGTGTGGAGTGGATTTAAGTAGTATGAGGACATACCTTGGTAAAGTGTGGTAGGTAGAAAGCCAAGGTTAGTTAAATGTTTGAATTAGGATCTTTGTTGATCATTTGAGGGAGGAAGGCTTAGGAAATAAGATGAGAGCCTACAAAGTAGGAGGAGATTTCGAAGGCTTATCGAGAGCCTTGTAGCTGTGGGAGGGCCACGAAGGACAAGGAATTCTATTCCTCAAGACAACAACAATGCCCCTTCATGAATGAATATTTATAGTAATGTCAAATGTCCTATGATGTTCAATGGGTTTAGTTGTATTGGTGATCAGTTGTTGTAATATGTATTTTTTGGTATGTTTGTTGAAAAAATAATGTGAATTACAAATTTGTATGTTAGATGTTGACTAGAAATTGAGCCTACATGTATGATGTGGGAGGATGAAATGAATGTCCAATGTACACTAAGTTTAGGAGTAGGACACATGGAATTGATTTGGAATGCAAATAGGCCCTATGTCATGGGCGAGGATGGAATTAATGTCCAATGTGTACTAAGGTTAGGAGTAGGACACATGGAATTGATTTGGAATGCCAATAGGCCCTATGTCATGTGGGAGGATGAAATGAATGTCCAATGTGCACTAAGGTTAGGAGTAGGACACATGGAATTGATTTGTAATGCCAATAGGCCCTATGAAGTGTTGCAATTTTTATTCTAGAGGTCGGAGGCGGCATTATAAAATATTTTTAAAAATATTTAAAAATAATTTTTATGTTTTTTTATTAAAAATCATCGAAGACATCAATCCGTGAGGTCCTTTATGGCAAATCATTGTCGAAAACATTCCCCTTTTCTAGGATTAGGTCTTCGAGCTCTTCTCCGCCCAAATATTGATCCAAGAATGAAGACATTGTAAATGCAAACCACCATTCACGACTTGTCCGATGTGCCATGTGGTGCGTTATGTATTCCAATATTTGCCAATTTGTGTGGCAATGCTCAAGGCTCAAACATTGCCATTGAGTTTGAATGTACTAATGCTATATGGTAATATGGAACAATTGTCAAAGTTGAGCGTGTCTATATTTGCCCTATTGCCATGGATTGGCTATAGTCGTGAACTTATAATAAAAAACATTAAAAAATGCCGTAAAAATTTGCCGAGTATTTTAAAATGCATTTTAAAATGTGTATTTTAAAATAAATTAAAAATAAATACACCTCTAGCCCTATGTCATGTGGGAGGATGAAATGAATGTCCAATGTGCACTAAGGTTAGGAGTAGGACACATGGAATTGATTTGTAATGCCAATAGGCCCTATGTCATGGGTGAGGATGGAATTAATGTCCACACACACACACACATATATATTGCAAATACCCCCAAATATATATATATTGCACATACATCCATATATATAGCACATACGTATAGAACATACGGTATACCGGGAACCCACATATATATTGCACATACACATACAAATGTTACACATACATATTGCAATTTGCACGTACACCCATACATGTTAGACATACATATTGCACACGGGTGTGGCTAATAAGGAAGTTATCATTTATTTATATAGCGATCCATTTTTATTTCACATTACGGATCATATCTTTCAGATAGTGCGATTATATCCACTAGGCCTAAACACTTATACACAGTGTTTGCTAGGATTAAACCGGCGAACTATATAGAACACGAACCGCAACATCTACATAGTAAAATTATCATGGCAATAGTCGCTCCGAAGGACAAATCCAAAAGTTGGTGCATCGACGGTATTCGGAAGAACGTCCATCGACTTGAATCCAATATTCTCCATTTTCCACAAGCTTCTCCCGCAAGTATTCAAGTTCCATGATCCAAATATCGTTGAGCCGAGCATGCTGAACTTCCCATCGAATTGGGATGGCAATGCGTTGCGTATGACTGAAAATGAAGAGGTTAAGTCGGAACGCTCGCAACAATTCGTGGAGCTCCAAAGTCCCTCTCACGCCCCTAAATTGATGCCCCATTGGTATGTCTACGTCCCAAAGCGACAAACGCAACGCGTTGTACACTTCTCCCATACCAAAATGTTCACGCCAAGCTTTGTTAACTCCCATGTATTTATAAATACATATGAGAGTAAAAAATTTGGCCCTCACTTCACACCCCTGTACATAGTCTCCTCGGTGATATGGCTCCAAAAGAGGCTCAACGACCTTCGGCAATATGTGCTCCCCCACAATTTCAGCGGTTAATCCGGGTATAAGTGCCGACGGTGCCATCTTTTAGTACAACCCCTAAATAGCAGATCCTCCGCTCCTTGTCCCTTTGTTCTCCTTATGCAAAGCTTGCTAAAACAAGCTATGGCCAATGGAGAACTTGGGAATGAGGGAATTGGGAGGTTGCATTGCTATATATATGCATCCTTTTTCATGATTGTATGCATTTAATGCATGATTTGACTAAGCTAACGCTCTTTCCAAATCCTAACGCCTAATTTTGATTGTTGGGCAGCAGTCGATTTGCATATTCGACTGCTGGGCAGCAGTCGACTGTGGATGGTCGACTGCTACACAACAGTCGACTAATAAAATCGACTGCTTCCTAGCAATCGACTGTGGATGGTTGACTGCCTTCTAGCAGTCGACTGTGGATGATTGACTGCCTTCCAACAGTCCACTACTGGAAGGCAGTCGACCATCTTAGGCGACTGCTGGGCATTTATCAATCGACTGCTGCACAACAGTCGACTGATATAATTGACTGCCTTATAGCAGTCGATTTACATAGTTGACTGCTATGAAACAGTCGATTTGCATAGTCGACGGCTGTGTAACAATCGACCATCCACAGTCGACTGTTGTGTAGCAGTCGACCATCCACAGTCGACTGTTGTGCAGCAGTCGACTATGCAAATCGACTGCTACAATGCAGTCGACTGTGGATGGTTGACTGCTACACAGCAGTCGACTTGCACAGTCGACTACCTTGCAGCTTAATTTAGATAACTAATTAGACACTGCCTAACCCAACTTGCCAACTCATTGGATGCCACCCGAGGGCCCACACTGCGATATCCCTATAAAATCAAGCGTGCTACCCACCATGAGGCCACCCTGCCTCGTAGTGATTTTGAGGACCTTGTATGCGTCGCATACATTGCCCAAGATCAACTACGGTGTGGCAATCCATAGGATTGCGATGGCTGGGAGTGGCAAGATACGGGATGCGGGTGGTTCGTCAAGAAGCATGTATTACAATCCCCGACACACATGGGGCTTGCCGGACGAACCGGACGAATTTGCACCCGAGGTGGTTGCAGAGAACACTCGAAATGAGGACGATTTGCGCAGTGTTTTATGTCCAATTCAAGGGTTCACTAAATTCTATTGGGTTCGACTGCCTAGGAGACAAGTTGATCGTCACCACCACGGATACTTGGACGCCCAAGAAAGGCCCGCATGCCACATCGGTTACAAGGAAAAACTTTGCCCATGGCACTTGTTTGAGGAAACACTATATTCGGTAATCGGAGACTTTTTGATGACTTTGAGACTTTTTAAGGACGTGGCTTTCACATTTGTAGGAAGGAAAACACTACAAATATACTATGTTCCCAATTTTGAACACAAGTATGAGACACAAATGCATGAGACACACACGCCGAAATAAGAAAATGGGATAT
Organism: Polytrichum formosum; assembly: GCA_964035585.1. Taxonomy (NCBI): domain Eukaryota; kingdom Viridiplantae; phylum Streptophyta; class Polytrichopsida; order Polytrichales; family Polytrichaceae; genus Polytrichum; species Polytrichum formosum. The sequence goes on from OZ037936.1 coordinate 76,531,150, forward strand.
ATGAAAACAATTGCGTATACAAAAATGGTATCATATTTATTGAATAGGATTGAAATACAAAATACAAGTGGAATATCCAATATTAGGCCAAAATCCTTCAAATATAATCGATCACCAACCAGTGCATTCGACAATTAAATACATATTAATATGATTTATACGTTTGGATCGTCAATACGACGCACTCCTTTTATTTTTGCGATAGCCTTTGCGGCCGTCTCTTTTTCTTTTGCTTTAATGGCCTCCATGGCTCTGAAGATCTCGGGCCCGCGGCTGTAACCTTGTTTGTTTGTTGGTCCGGAATATGTGCCGTTCGTCCATATTTGGCGACGCGCTACCGAATTGTAGGACGTGGTGTTGTAAGTGGAATACGAAGGCGTTTGCGAAACGGAATGTCTTGCACTCTTCCGAAGGGCCAAACAACGATCGGACTCGCAAGAAGCGGTCTTGAGGGTTCCCCTATCCAATGAAGAAGTCGAGCATGGACGGCCCACATTCGAGTACGGTGGGGTCTGAAACAACGACCACAAAGTCATACAATGAAGCGGGTTGGTATGAGTGAGCACAAGTTACGGATGCAAGTCCGAAAACCCCAAGAAACACAAATGCACTAATACACGGAAACCAGCAAGGAAAAACTGGAGAAGGCCAAAAGTTGGGCACCTTGGCATTGGGGGTGTTGGATTGAGCTTCGGGGACATCGAGGGGGGCAGATACAAGCACGACAGGGACGTTCGTAAACGTCGGGACATCAATCCGGGGTTCATCCATGCAAAGGCGTCTGGTCGATCGTGGGGCCTTGGGGACGGTATATTTGGATGGTGACGCATCGAAGTCAATAATACGAACGTGCTTCTCGTTGCGGAGGGGAGATGGAGACGGAGACGGAGCGCGGTTGTGTTTTGCTACCTTTGCAGGAGGGCTATCCACGACTCCATCTTCAAACCCAGAGTCTTTGGAGTAATCAACAGCAGAGGCGGCATCGACGGCCGAGAATTGGAATAGGGAAGGCATTGCAACGTAGCTCACACCAAGGGAAGGGGAGCCGGGGACCGACGGAGATGCGGACGGGCCATTGACGACACTTTGGGACGCTTGGTGAGGCAACTAGGACACAAAAATACATTACTAAGAAAAGGGGGGAACGGTTAGATATAAACAAGGAGAATCCAAGTACAAGTCCAAAAATGTTCAAAGTTCTCAAATTAATTTATTGAGTTTGGCGTACCCGTACAACATCCTAAATACTTCATCTCGTGGACCGAGAGGCCTATTGCCAATGGGGTTGGAGAGCACAAAATCCGGGACACTTCCGGGGTGACATGCAAGCCTCCTAATGTATGGACCTAGCTCATTCTCTAGGAAGGTGTCGTCTCTATCGCCTTTCCAAGGATCCGGGAAGATGGCGTTGCCGGGGGGGTTGAGGATGCTCTTCGCGGGGCTGTCGTCGACGAGGAGAGTGTTCTCCGGCGTTGGCCAAGAACCGTGGGGCACCCCCTCCAACATGGGGACGCCGACCCAGAGGTTCTTCCTGAGGACCTTCAGGAATTGCGGCCCGCCGCCTCCTGCGACCTTCGGTACAATCCTGCCACTACGGTCATGGAGCTCATCGCAGTGTTCTTGACCGAGAAGCAAGCAAGGCATTGCGAGTTCTCGGAAAAGGAAACCGGCGATGGCCTCCGTGTTGTCCATGAGCATAGAGCTCCAGACGATGACATGAGCCAAGCCAAGGACGTCACGGAGGAAGCGCCTCAAGCCGGGTCGGGCCCGGACGGCCTTGTTGTTAATGAAGGTATCCAAGCGCCCGCCGTAATCCATGTCTTGTGGACTACGGAGGGGCCCCCTGGGCGCGCCATGCGGGATGTGTTTGGAATGGCAAAGCACCCCATTGAGGTCAAATATTATGAACGGTTTCCTCATGGGCCGATTTGGTCTTCCAAAGGGGTTGCGAGCTATCTCCGACGGACCCTGTGATGAAACATTTTACCTAGGTGAATGTTGCTACTAACGAAAACCAATTGACAAACATTTCATGAATTCAACAAAGAAACAAAATGCCAAAATTGTGCGAACTATGTAGTTCGAAAAGATTTATAAATGTAAATGGTGATATACAATTTTCAAAGGACATCTATCGATGAGCCCAAGAATCTAGCGCTTTCTCTGCTGAAGCTAATGGATCCTACGCTACAAAATTTGCGTCCACTCGCGGGGGGGAGGCCGGAGTTGAACTTGTAAAAATACACCGCCACGAAGGTGACACACAGGGAACATACGGACGCGCGTCCGCAACGAGGGAGGCATGCTCAAAGGTTGGTTACCTCGTCATCGGCGAGATCCGCGCCAGTAGTGCCTCCCTCAGCAGGACTCGTCACCATGGGCGCAGCTCCCGGACGCGCGTCCGTAAAGTCGTACAGTCCATCTGTGTCGACCAGCAATGTGTCTCCAGCTGCTTGAGAGGCTTGGGTGCCTGCGTAAGCTTCCTCCGCGGAGTCCTGGCTGCCCCGCATATGTACATCTTCATCCTCGAGGGGGGCCTCTATGTCCTCGTGGCTTGTCCTATCGCGTGTCGGGCTCTCCTGCGACTCCTCCACATTGTCGGTGTGTCGCGCAGTGTCATTGCCCGCCCTATTTACATCCGCCCCCGAAATCGCGAAATCGGAGGCGCCCGCCTCTGTGGCCCTCTGAGGGGGTGCGCCCCCTCCAATGAGAATGGAGGGCAGCTCAGCAATGTTTCGGACGCGCGTCCGTAAGTCTTGGACGTTCGACGAGGTAGGTCGGGGGGAGGGATCTGCTGTGGGCGCAACCTGGGCAAGGGGTGGGACGTCCAACGCGGGGGTTGCATAGGCATGCTCTGGTATGTACACGGCATGGCTATGAGATGGAGGCGGCATGAGATCGGCGGGCATCGGCATGCCGGCCTGGGGAGGTGCATACACCAACGGAGGCCTCGCCTGCAGGCTCTGCATCATGCTCATGAATTGCTGGCTCTGGGCCAGGAACTGTTGATTCTGAGCCATGAGATCGGCGTGCCTGCGAGCGGATTCCAACCTGGATTGTTCCATCTCAGCTTGGATGGCAGCCATCTTCTTGGCGTGCAGCTCGTTTGCCTCCCGGAGCCGTTGGTCAAGCTCCTCCCTCATTCTCTTCTCCATCTTCTCGTCCAATTCGGAGACGGACATCGGCTCTTTCTTCACCTTGCCGGGCTCGCTAGGCAAGGCGGAGATGGCATTGTACATCTGGACCTCGTCCTCGTCTTCATCGGAAAGGTCCAAGATCGCCCCTTCAGGGTATTCGTTGTAAGGGGTCTTGTTTCTCTTCCGTCGGGTCTCACGGTAGAGAGAGAGGTCGGGCCTCAAGATCAGCTCCAACACATCCCTGCCCTCCATAGCTGGGAGCTCTGCCTGCTGAGACTCCCCCCCGGAAGAAGCTGTGCAGCCGGCTTCTGTCGCGAGCTCCACATCCACATCTGCTCTAACCCCCGCAGCACGAGACGGACCCGCAGTGGAAGGAAACCCAACACGCGAAGTGGGAGTCCCAAATGGCGAGGCACTGGGACCATGAGGGACCCTCAACGGAGTGACGGTAGGATGCGGCTCCTCCGTTTCCATTGGATCCGCGCCCAGGAGGAAATGACCTGTTGTGGGATCACGAACAAGGCTCGGTAAATCCTGGTGCGCCCTGGGCCGTTCAGGCGGGTGGATGGGATCCTGCTCTGCGTCAGTGTCCGTCTCCATTTCAGGCATCGCCTCGATTCGCGATGCGAGCGGCAACACAGGCTGGGGAGGTAGCACGTCCACGATGTCGAGGATGTCCATTTTGGAGGCATTGACCCTGTGGGCCTTTGCATCGTCGTAGTCGCCGACATCCACAAACGAATTGACCTGCAGCCCAAGCATCTGGAACATAACAACGAGTTAGGGGCAAATGTATCAGGGGACATACAAATGAGGCCAGATATGACAAAATGTAACAAAATGAAATAGTGTACTTTTACGGACGCGCGTCCGTAAAATTACACAGCCAAGAGGTGTTGAGGAACAATGCATATGAATATAAATCTTAAATTTACGGACGCGCGTCCGTGAATTTCCATTGGGGCAGGCAACTCACCAATGCTGCATACACAAATTTGGTGCCGCCGAAGACGTTGTACACAGTCTCGCTCATAACGGTCAAAACCTTGAGGATCCCGATGTAGAATTCCATGCGAAGCTCGTACGCCGGGTAGATTGTGTACATCGTCTCCTCCACGAGCTCCTTAGGGTGTGGTGTGGGTAACGAGTACATTTTCTTGAACACAGCAGTAGCCTTCACAGGCGGCCGCCCAGTCGGCGAAGACTTGTGCGTCAAGAAATACAGTTGCACGGCTCCCACTTGCTTGACCCCCCTGGCCTCTTGCACAGCTGTGACCCCTTCCGTCTTGGCCGGGATGTACGTGCTGTGGTAGAGGTCGTAGTCGACATCCATCTTCGAGTTGTAGAGCTCCACGACTGCTGCGGACTTCTCTTGCTCTACAATCCAAAGCCACACATTTGGCTCGCGGAGGGCCGGCGACCGAAATGCCTTGAAGGCTCCAAAGAACGGCTCGTAGAAAGGGGTTCCGGCAGCTCCCTGTTTCCAAGCTCCGGGGATTGCACGGAAGTCGAAGATTGCAAATGGACACCCCCGGGGGTCGTCTCTCACCGAGGCTCTTGAGGCGTGGGTGTCCCATTTGCCGAACTTCAAAGGCGTAGCAACTGTGCAAAATCTTGCAACCCCCCCAAACTTGGCGTTCTTCTTTCTATTGAGGAAGTTCGAGTACATCATCGTCTCCCTCTCGTCAATGGCGCCCTTCTTCTCATTCTTCCTGGATCGTTGGGCCAGGAAGGTGGAAGCCTCTCTTGTCAGAGCTCGCATGGAGAGGCTATTGATGTGGTATTCGTCCTTCAACCTCCTCCAATTCTCCCACACGATCTCCCCGTCGGCATTGGTGAGGTTGTAGGCGGGCAGCAATTTGCTGATCTCCCTTATGGCCATGGTCTTCTTCTTCCTGTATTCGCACCACTCCTTCATGTGGTACGTGGAAGGCTTCATGTGCTTGGGCCTCTTGAGGAAGATCTTTGGGTAGGGCAGAGTCCTTCTTGGAGTTTCGAGAAGGACGTGCGCTGTCGCTCGGTACATCTCCGAGTCGAGCAACCCTTGGAGCGGACGGAAGAACTCTCTCAGGATGGGTGGTATTTTCAACCTGGAGTCAGTCTTGTAGGTGTTCTCCGTGTTTGGATTGACCAGGTCCCCATGGTTGTGAGCATCGAAGAGTCTCAACCAGATTGACCATGTCTCTTCTGATGCAGTGATGAGCTTGATCTCACCTTTTAATTCCTGCACCGTCTTCGTGCCGCTGGTCTTCATGTCAATGCTGGAGAACTTTGTCAATATGGCATTGCTGAATGTCTGCAAGAGGGATGAACATCAAGGAATCAGCAAAGAGAACATTCAGACAATGAAAACATTCAAGGTAGAAGGGCCAGGGTTACGGACGCGCGTCCGTAAAGCTATTATAGTGGCCTACCTGCCATTTAGGATTTTTCACAGTTGTGTTCTCCCTTTCCTTTGGTGGGCAGTCGTGCTCCATCCATAAGGTCCTCCCAGCCACAATGTTGGCTGCCCATGAAGCCTCAAACTGCCTCACTTTGTTGCCTTGGTTCATGAAGGCAGAGATAACGATCAGTTGGTTCGAGTCCTTGGAATGCACGAGAAATGCCTTCCAGTATCGAATCGCCTCCTTCCATGGGCTTTTCCACTCATCGTTCTCGAGGAGAGCTTTTGCAGCCATCACGCTGTGCTGGCCGTCGACTATGTAGAACTCTCCTTCCTTGAGGATTGGCCAATTCCTCTCGTTCACTTCAACCGCCGGGTCCTTGGGCGTCACACAAATCGTTTGCATGTCGAACTTGGGGTTGTTCATAAGGTTATTCATTTGCCACCACACCCCCTGTTCTTCTTTAGCCCTCGTGTTCATACTCTCCGTCCCGGGGTGGCACTTGTAAACGTCCACATCGAACGTGAAATACCTGCCCAGTGGCCAGCATCCCTTTGTCTTCTCGTCGAACTCTTGGAATATCTTTGTCGAGAGTTCGGCGTCAGGTCGTTGGCCCTTTTTAAGGAGAGGGGCGACAGCAAGAGACGAGCTGACGTCTGGCCCCTCTGTGAGCCCAGATGACTCCATCAGCGAGTGCGACCGTTTGCTTCGTTGTCTGCTCCCAGATGACGCACCACTCTGGGACGGTCTTGAATTGCTTGGGACGGGCTTAGGCACACGTTTTGTTTGCGCAGTTGTGGAAGGTTTCTTCTTTTCTTTCCCTTTTTTGGCCTCTAGCAATGCGCCATTCACTCTTGTGACATTGTTCAAGAGGCGTCCTAGCCGCTTACCCGTCCAAGGCGCATTGCACGCGTAGTCTTGGAATTCCTTCGCGAGATTCAAGCAACCCGCATCTGGACTGTTATTTTCACACTCGTTTTTGTTGAAGGGATGGTACGACTCGTGCAAAATGAACGTTATTCTATCCTCCTTCTTCTCGAGGTCAATCACGACGTAGTCCCCCTGGGCTACTGCGCACTCTATTGTCCAGAATTTTAGCCTGACCCATTTCTCTGGTTCTTCTAATGGTGTCCTTAATTGATACGAAAATCTGAGCACAAATATATCTTTTTCATCTTTTTCTACAATGACTGTCCAATTGTCTATAGTATCTTCCTTCGGCTTGTAGTGGTCGTTGTTGCTTAGATCTTTGATTGCGTCTGGAAGTGGAGGAGAGAGAAGCTCCGCGAACATGTCAATAGCGGGTCTCTTCGTGGATGCCATCTGAAGAATAGGACAAACAGTAAGTTAGTGTAATATATTCAAGGATAGCGTGCCTAATTTAAGAACGCGCGTTCGTAAATATAGGTTGAACATTAGAGGAGAGGATTTCTTTTACGTACATTGTTGGGTATTTAGCAAATATCATTTAGCACTATATTTTAAGGTATATATATCTTGCGTTGATATAATTACAGGAGTCTACTTTATATTATTCAATTTAATCAATACTGATCAGAACACAAAGCACATACATTGTCTATTTACGGACGCGCGGCCGTAAGCATGGATAAGATTAAAATATTCTTTCATGAATTTAGTCGTGCGGTAATTAATTTATGCATTGCATTGCACAGTGCGTACAATTCCCAGTGAATTTGTGCCTCTTTCATGAAGACTTTGAGAGGATAGCATGACTGGGTTTTATTATGACATTTAATCGCCTCATATGTTCATGGCTTAGTGTTTTTGATCTCTAATTATATTGTTTGGACGGCTTTTTACGGACGCGCGTCCGTAAGATATTCGGCGGTATGAGGCCAACAGATGGACAAGCTATTATATGATGAATATATTTACAGACGTGAGTCCGGAATCTGTGGCGGCGTATTATTCAATGGCCATTAGATAAATTGGCTATTATTCAATGTATATATTTACGGACGTGCGTCCGTAAACTCTGCACATATATTGTGCATTAGAATTGCATGCCTTGAGCAGACATCCCGAGTTTACGGACGCGCGTCCGTAAACTCTGCACATATATTGTGCATTGGAATTGTCTTTCTTGAGCAAACATACCGAGTTTGCGGACGCGCGTCCGTAAACTCTGCACATATTTTGTGCATTAGAATTGCCTGTCTTGAGCAAACATCCCGAGTTTATGGACGCGCGTCCGTAAACATCACACTATTTCGTTGCTCTGCATTTTTCGGGCATTGTTGGGTTTAGGGTACTATACAATAATCTACAATGTTTCTTACCATGAAATACGATTTGGCTCTCTTGCGAGTTGAAAGCAATAGCTGACTCTGCACTGCATAGTGACAAATTAACACCAGCAACATATGTTAGAAACAATGAATCATAGAGACATCTGTACGGAAATTATGAGACAATGATTTCTACAATGCACATTCTTGCTGTTTTGGAGCCTCGATCTTAACAACTCAGTCTACTTCTTCAATCTGCACTCTTATACCTCAATCTCATTCCTCAATCTTCCAACGCTCGACTGTTGAAACCCCAATCACAAATTCTGCAAAACCTTTCAAGCCCTCTATTGCCAAACGCATATCTTTGAAATCTCAGAAAGTTGTGGACCAACTCAATGCTCTCAAAGCTCTTGCAGGTCTTAAAGCCTTCAACTCTCAAATCTCAGATGTCAATTGCCCTTTAGAATAATGAAATGCCTAAAACTAAATGATTTCTGGAATATGGCCTTTTATCAAGCTACCAAACAAACCCTAAATTGCTTCAAACTGAAACCTCACATGCTCTCAATCCGTATGAAGCACACATGCTGTCAAGCTAACAAAACAAACTCTAAACCCCAACAACCCAGAAGTGCAATCATACGAAAAACAAGAGCAATGTTACAGCAATACTTACCTCTTGTAGAATGCTAGCTCCCACACTACAACTCCTCTTCTGAACCCTCTCAAACCTCTCAAACCTCTCAAGCTCTCAAACTCTCAAACCTCTCAAGCTCTCAAGCTCTCAAATCTCTGAAGCCTCTGAAGCTCTCAAACCTCTCAAGCTCCCAAGCTCTCAAGCTCTCAAGCTCTCTAGCTCTGAAACCTCCCAAGCATCTCAAGTTGCTTCAGAAAAGAAAGCACAACTCCAAACAAAATCCTCACAATACTCACTCACACACACTCGCTCACACCCTCAACCAACACACACTCTCTCAACAAAAACCCTAGCGCAAGAATGCTACTATGCAGACGAAAAAATTCGCCAGCACCGCCCAACACCAAGCGCACAACGTTGGAAATGACGCTGGTGTGAGCGGGCGGCGTCGCTTAGGGTTGGGGAGAGGGGGAGAGAGGGCGCGGGCACGTGGCACCTCTTGGGATGGGGTGCATGGGATAGGGGGATGGGGCCATAGGGGGATGGGGATGGGATAGGAGGCTGGGATGGAGGGTTGGGATGGGAAGGGGGGATGGGATGGAGGGCTGGGATGGGATGAGGGGATGGGATGGTGGGCTGGGGGGGATGGGATGGGATTGGGGCTGGGTTGGGATGGAATGGGGGGCTAGGGGGCAATGGGTTAGGGCGACACTCATTAATACAACACTCGTTTACACGACACCCTCGATATTACGACACATTTTTTTGTGACCAAACTTTTTAGTTCAAACTGCCTCTTTTATATGACTACGACACTTGATAATGCGACATTTAGAATCCCCGTTTTGTCATATTAAAGAGGTAGGTCATGCTAAAATGCCTTTCATCTGTATTATGTACATCTAACATACATCCATTTTCACTTGGGAACTGCTTGGGAACTTCACTTATCATTGGGAACTTAATGATTATTAGGGTTTCTAGTGTAGAATGGACATGGTTAGGGTTAGAGTGGCCTCCTGCCTAGTATGTTGCCTTGCACTCATGGTGATATCTTTTACTGATGCTATACGTCATGCATCATTGTTGTCTAGTTTCTTATTAAAGAACTCTTTATATTTTGGTGATATTGAAATTATTAGTTTTCCAAAGTTAGTAGGGAATTTAGAAAAGATGATAGTTGCTAACTTGGGTACTAGGCAACACGAGAGATATTTGGACTCCTATATCAAGAGATCTTGAGAATATTTATATTTGTTTGGAGTTATAGGTTATTATTTCATACCATCTATATTGCTTAACCTCGTGGTGTATATGTTTAAGATCATATTACTTAAGTTTTCGTATTCCCTCAATAATACGACATCTTTTGTGTTTCCCAAACATGTCGTACTAAAGTAGGACACTTTGGATGCTTTGATGCGAGTATCATTATGCAACATAGAGTTGGAGAATATGGATTGGAACGCAATATTTAAGTTAATATGGTGCAACATGAGGAACCCCAAACCCTAAACCCTAAACCCTAAACCCATAAACCATAAACCCATTTTGCACAGTTGAATGCCAAGTGTGAAGGGTGATACTAACGGTGAAGTTGTTAACCATTATTGTATCCTAGCGTACCCCTAAAAATACGCAAAGTGACATACATTTCCCCTCCGACATCTTAATTCCCTAAAATAAAAGCAATCCTAGACTATGCGCGAGTCACATTGTTTGCGAATACATGCAAACCCACTACCACCAATCCCTCTTGTACATTAAACAACCTTCAAGATTAATTCAATCTTTGCACATGTAGGTCTGATCTTGTATTATAGCCTATAAGTAGACGCAAAATGTTGGTTAAATTGGAGTATGGTTTCCATGTTGGCATGTATTGTTGTGTTAAGTACTTTATTATAGAATATCAATATGAGATCCTCAAAACCTTTCATCAAAACTAATGGTTTAAAGCAAATGATTGAATTATATGGTTTAGAACATAAATTTCTTGAATCTTAAATATTTTCAAGTTGTCATTGTTTTTATAATACTCCTTGAATTCATTATGAACTTGAGGTCAACATAATTTATTGACACAACTCGATCAATGCGATTTAATGTTTTCGTATTTTAAACAAGTTTGCGTGACAATTCTTTGTTCAATGCCACCTACTTTTTCAAATTTTCACCACTTACACCGTACTATTCTAGAATTATACTTTGTGAACATATATTTGCTCGACTTTTCGAATGTTTATGATGTTTTTCACAAAATTTAAAGTTACTATATTAATAAAGGTTTGAATTATTTGGCCTTTACCATGTTTGCACCCCTATGTCCTCATGTTTGTTTAGGGTATAGGCGGCTATACCATGGTCTTAAGTCATTTAACACGTATATGTGAAATAAAAATAAACCCCAACACCTTGGTCTTAAATTGAAATTAGCCCAACACCCAATAATGATACAATGTTTTGTACCATTGCATACAAATGTTTTGTTTGATACCAAATACGAACTAGTGTGAGTGTAAGAGTTGGTATTGTTGAGTCATTGCCGTACATAATATACATAAGGTACTCAAAAATGTTTTTTCTCACGTATAGTACATAAAGAAGGCTCTTAGTTTTTTTGAAGTAAATGTTGATGTACTCAAGGGGGCACTAAGGATTCGAGAGGAAAATGGCAATATTGATTTTAATTCAACCCAGACCTAGGACAATAGATGTGTTGCTCTCATGGCGTCTAGGCGTTGCTAGTTTGTGTATCTATTAATACAATTATGTATACGTGTGTATAGGTGGGTAGATTAAACGGGTTTAATGGTAGGATGGTGGTCAATGTAATTGCAATACTAAATGCAAGATGACATGAGATAACATGATATTGTGGTGAATACCACTACATTGTATGCAAACCAATCAAATATTTGCTATTAATTTTCAATTTTGAATTACATATATTCTTATATTCCACGTACTATTGTTGTTGTTGTGGTCCATTTGTCCCATGATTCTATAATTTTTGTCTACTCATTCTACAATAAATTCTTAATACTAGGCATTCCAATATTATAAACCACCCCTAAAAAATGTATAATGCTCATATATTATTGGCCAATAGATGCCTTTGGTTTGTCTCTATGTGGACTCATGCTCTATGGATGCTCTCCGCCATGAATACATGTTCCATTGTGAGCATGGCCCATGGAATATAGCAACCTTAGGTTTTTTTTTTAGGCTTTGGTTGGCGGCTAGTATCCTATGTCGAAAAACGGATCCGAGGAAGAACGATCACTACTTAAGGGGACATCCCCTCACCAAGGGACTCTTTTTGCATCTCAGATGTGGGTTGCGCTCCCTGGACCCTTCTAGTATGCCGGATGCTTTTCTCGTCCAGGTACGGACCCCGATGCAATGGTCCGGTTATGCCGCCGGAAATACCGGAGGTTTACGGACGCGCGTCCATAAACCTTAACCCTCCTGGCGAGTATAACCTCTATATTAGCCCTAAACATTGTGTTTGAAGTAGTAATGAGGTTTCCGTCAGAGAGGTTTACGGACGCACGTCCGTAAACCTACCTCACCCTATGCACCATAGTAGAATATTTTGACATTGTGAAAAAACCAGTAGGTATATTAACTTGTCCAAATTCGTGTTGTCATGAGCCCTGGGTATACATGTAGGTGTCACCTACACCTCTTGATGCCCTGAACTTGTAGGCTTCTTGGTCAACACTGAGTTTCTACATACAGATGTTTACGGACGCGCGTCCGTAAACCTATGGGCTATAGGTTACCAAGGCCTTTACGGTTCGCAGTGACCTCTCTACACAGGAAGAGGATTACGGACGCGCGTCCGTAAACCTCTGCCTGTCCAGAGAGGTCACTGCGAACCGTAAAGGCCTTGGTAACCTATAGACCATCTGCATGTCCAGAGAGGTCACTGCGAACCGTAAAGGCCTTGGTAACCTATAGACCATCTTCCTGTCCAGAGAGGTCACTGCGAACCGTAAAGGCCTTGGTAACCTATAGACCATCTTCCTGTCCAGAGAGGTCACTGGGAACCGTAAAGACCTTGGTAACCTATAGACCATAGGGTTAAGGACGCGCGTCCGTAAATCTATGGTCTATAGGTTACCAAGGTCTTTACGGTTCCCAGTGACCTCTCTGGACAGGAAGAGGTGTACGTAAGCGCAAACCTAACCCTATGGTCTATATGTAACCCTATGGTCTATTGGTTACCAGAGCATTTACGCCTGGCAGTGACCTCCCTGGACAGGCATAGGTTTACGGACGCACGGCCGCAAACCCCATGTCTATGTCTGCAATGACAGTGTTGCCACATGGAGTTAATCGGATGCGCGTTCGTATACCATTGTGTTTTTGTTTCCACGCCATGAAAGCCACTATTGCCCGTATTGTGTTTTTCTTGATAATATGTGTTTGCGCTATCCATGACATACACTTGGACCTATGCTTAATTGGATATTTTGACATACTCCTAATTTGACTTTCTTGTAGTGGCCATGGATTCCGACATCGGTGATAGTGCGTTCGAGTTGTCTTCGGATCCATCAACCTCTGCTAGCGATTTTGAATCTGTCGTGGAACATGGAGCCACAAGTGGTGTTGCCAATGTAGTCGACGACATAGTAACTGGAAGGTCTCGTCCGGACGTTGCTATTGGGTTTGTTGATAGCGCAGAGGATGATTTCCTTCCACCATGTGAGGGTTATTCACGAGAACATTGGGTTGATCTTGATGTTGTCCTAGTCAATGGCTGTGGCGTTCCCGTGGCTGATGGTGTTTGTAGGAACTCGGATCCTAAGGATTGTATTGATGCATATCCCCTTGGGGAGGAAGATGTTGGGGTGTGCATTTTAAATTCTTTCCACCCATTGGAAGTGCCTCCAGGTTGGAGATTCTCTCTTCGTCGATGGCCGTTGCGAAGTGTTCTTCATGATGGTGTCAGCTTGTGGAATCATTCCCGCCGTTATGGGGAACTACAAGCAGCTTTGTTGGCCACAATGCGTCTTAGAAAAGGTGTACGGAAATATGATTCTTGTCGTGTGCCTCGGGAACCCACGCAACGTCGTCGAGATCAAACATTGGAAGAAACATCTATTAGGTCCGTAGCAACAAAAGATTGTTGTGCGAAGAAGTGTTGCCAACTATTTCCACGTGACAAAATAAAATCTTTGAGGCAAGAGATGTGGCTTGCGGACTTTCGAATGCGATCCGCAAAGAAACTTGAGGTTCATCGCAACACGCACTTTGATGCCGAAGGTCGTAAGGTGGTGACCTTGGAAAATATAGAAGTGTGTTGCACGGCGTGGTATATTATTCATGCAGTTTCAAAGGCTGATTTTTATAGGTTCCGGAACTACTCGTCCCAAGGACGGCGTTCTCGGTTCCATGGCAATTTTGGCACGAAGAAGCCTAGGGAGGCAACACTCCAAGCGGCTGCAACACTATCAACCATCATTATGCCATTAGCGAATGCGATGCCACACAAGACCAGGACTCTGGCGTCGGGGGAAAAGGTTGTTCAGATGGTTTTGCCAACAGGGACGAAATGGAAGAACATACTAATGGACGTTAATGAAGTTGGCGAAAAAGTGGGATGTGGGCCAATTTCGTTGTCAAAACTGAGTGTGATCAAGAATCAACAATTCACGGAATACATTACGAAGAGACCTGGGGACAAGTTTGCTAGGTGTACTGCTTGTGAGAAATACAAAGGCCTTCGAGACGCACATCCAATAGGGACTGAGTCGCACAATAGACATCAACGGAAATACATTGAGCATGTCAACAACCAGGAGGCACACCGTCAAGACTACTATAAGAACCGCGCACTATCGATAATTAGGCCGAACGAGGTTTTGACGATCATTCATGACAAAATGGACCATGCGAAGACTGCGTGCCCATGTTATGCACGGAAAATAAAGGCTACAGATGGATATTTTAAACTCCCAATAGCTGTCACAGGTTCGTTAGTCTTTCACATTATTTTTTACGCACCCACATACACATTTGTACGGGTTACGGATGCACGTCCGCAAATGTGTGTTCATTTTTGTCAATTGTTTGTGGGAAAATCCAATTTGTTTCGCATGGATGATTTCGGAATGTATGTCTCATTTGTATGTTTGAACGTGTTTATCTAAACTCAGGTATGATCGCACATGGCCATGTGGACGTCAAGTATGCACATTATGGCTTGGACTTCTACCCTGGCGATGCCAACCATACAGTAGGGTCTTTTGCAAAACTTCTACGGGATCTTGAGAGGCCACCAACATCATCCTCTCGTGCTCTTTTCGTGGGATGTGGAACAACACCGATTTATGAGGCAGTGCTAGAGGGGAAGGAAGTTTGTCTATCTTCATTGCAAGAACCGCCTGAACAACCTGTTCTTGCCAAACCTTTGCCTCCAACTCTACACGTGCAACTTGACAATTGTGCCAAGGACAACAAATGTCGATACGTGTTTTGTTTTTGGTCTTTGCTCGTAGCCAAAGGCATATTCAAGGAAGTTTTCGTGTCTTTTTTGATGGTTGGCCATACGCACGATGACATTGATGCTTCATTTGGACGTTGGAGTATGAAGTTGCACGAGGAAGATTTTCCAACAATTCCTCTTCTAATGAAATCGTACATGGATTTGGATAATGTGCCAGTCATTCCGCATTTGATTGAAGAAGTGCCCTATTTCAAAACGTTTATCAAACCATTCATTCTTAAAGGAGGTGACCGATTGGTAGGCCATACCAAGGCTCAACAATTCCGATTCTATATGCGTGATGACGGTCTGCCGGCCATGCAGTTCAAGGCTTTGTGCACTTCACCGAATTGGGGTCCATAGGAAGGGATACTCGTATGGCGCCAAGACGAAGATGGCAAATGTATGCTACCCGATGGGGAGCCAAAGCCTTGCACACCTAACCCCATGAGGAATGGACCGGAAATCATCAAAGGTATATCTGGATTCATTGAGTACTGGAAAGAATTGTGTGAGGAAGACATCACAAGACGCATTCGGGATACCCACGAACCATTGATTGCGTATTGGGATCGCATTCGCTCGGCATTGCTGGCACCTGATGTCGATACACGTCCATATTTGACACAAGGATTTTGGCCACAAAGCCGAGTGACAATCGTGGAGTCTGAGGCCATGTTCTTCAGCAATGGAGACGTACGTGAAGAGTTCGCTGCGGACGACCATTACGTTGGCCCTGCTCGAAATCGTCCGGCTCCATCATTTCGTGTGGCTGTTGATTGCTACGAAGGTTACATGGTCCTCGTACGAGCAGGAGATGAGGAGCACCCTAAACCGGTTTGGTTGGTGAAAGCATTGTCGTCACCGAATTTTGTCCCAACTAGCCCCAATTTTCGTCAAATTGAGGTGGAATATTGCCGTCCAAGCACCAAAGATCAAAATGTGTTTCGCACATATTTAGGTTGGGACACCAAAAAGGGTTTCAAGTGGACAATGGACTCGGCGTACGAACCAGTTTGGATAAACACGGATACCATACTTTGTGCTTGGAAGCCACGCAAAGGTTCCAAATCGGAGACAATGACCATCCCACAAAAACATATAGAATTTGCTAAAGACAACTTGGCCCGTATTGCTGCCGCAGAAAACAATGTCCAGAATGGAAACGAAGCTGAAGATGAAGATGGGGAATGATAGTGACGCAAGTTAGGACCAAAGTTGTTTGAAATATGTATTCATCTTTTCATGAAATATATGACATTGGGGTCGAATACTATATTAGACACACTTTATAGAAATTTTATAGATTACAATTATATTGCATGATTGTATTAGTTTACAGATGTGGAAACCAACTTCCCATGCGCTATCAAATGTTTTTTATATATTTTGTTACGGATGTGGAATCCAAATTATATATTCTAGATGCTAATTTGCAAATTCTCATGAACAATGTCAAATTATTTTAAGTATTGGTAGGTTTGGGATGTGCCGTCCAATTCAATAAGACCTTTATGTTTGGGATGCGCATCCAAGAGTCTTTAGTGAAAAAAAAAAATGGTTATTTATGGATTCAATAATTTTGTTCGATGCAAAACTGATAAAACAAAATATTTTTGAATTTTTGTCATTGAAATATCATGTTTGATGTAGTTTTGATTATCATTATATAACTACTATATTTAGAAACATACATATTCATTGCATATGGATTTCCAAAACATTATGTTGCCATTGTTCCCTATGTTCCCGATGTTCCCTATGTTCACAATATTCACATCCGAAACTATGGGTCAAATTTATTTTGAGACTTCCCAAAGTCTCCGATTAACGAATATAGTGTTAGGACCTTAGCGACGTTCTCACGAAGGGGAAAAATCAATTGTATTTTCGGAAAAAACTATGGGACCTTGTGGAGGTTCTACCAAACCATAAAACACTCGGTGCATGACGCAATTCATTGGGGGTTCAACCGGTGCACCGCGCACCAAAAGGAATACCGGGTGTATAGAGAGTACACACTTAGGTTGTCAATGTAAGATTTGCCCACGAATATGGTGAAAGCGTAGTATCAAGTTTGTACTTGCACATATACTTACGTATGTTGTTAAGTTGGAAATGCGCAATATATGAATTCCCGGCAATATTGCGGTGATGTTTTCCGCTTGGTGTGAACTTATAATCATGCCACATGGAATCATTGTCACAGTTATTTGCATCGATACGTGTTTGATTCAAGTGCAAATGCATGTAGATGCAAAGCCCATGGTTTAATTAAATGTTGGTGGCAACCGATTGTGTGGGCAAACATAAGAAATGATCATTGTGCGACACTTGTACATTACTCCCAAAATTGATAGTGAACAAGAATTCAATTATAAACATTTCCAAAATCATGGTTTTTCCCGCATTGTGTACAATTGAGTATCAAATAATGCCTCCTAGTCCAACGCCTATCTCACAAACACTAGCCAACATTCCTAATCCGGCTCCGAATCACTATCCAATGGAATGGGGGGTCCGCGGCTTGAGCTTGCACCGTTTAGATTTTGTGGCCGTAGTGTCCGGCGCCTTGCCTCACGCCTGCTCTCGGTGATGGCCCATAGTTCTTGCGCCGCAGTCTCCCGGTCAGCTTGTGCACAAGCGCGCGTGCGGTCTCCAATGTGCAACCCCCTCGCGGCATTCGAATGGCGCAGGACGTCTTGCATGGTGGGGCTAGAGGCCCCGTCACGGATGTCCAAAAGGCCGTTGACGTATTTCCACTCATTTATCCGGATTTGGACGTCGATCTCATTGAAGCTACCCTCTTGTGCAATAGCCTCGTGCCTCTCCATATCTACCTCAAAATTTGTTGTGTCCAACATGTGTTCCACATCCCAAGTTGTTTCCTCGCCCGGGACCGGTTCCCGTGGCAATACCCCCACTGTCACATTGCCGTTGGAGTCATACACGTATCCGTGGGGGTGAGGACCTGGGACATATTCACCCGTCTCTCTAGCGTGCCCACCCACAACACGGTACAAAAATGCCCTCAACCCTACGGCCTAAGGAGAGGAGCCGGGGTAAAACTCATGAGCAACCCTTGTGTACATTTCAGGCGTGAAGTTTGTCGGGTAGCCTCAGAGGTCCTTCACATACCTCCGTGCCCGCCAGCTATAAGCAGGAGGATCGCCGTATTCTGCGGGCGGCACACCATGGATTATTGTGTATTCAAAATCGGGAGGCATTCCCCATTGCACTCCGAATTGCTCGTACAACCTTCGATGCAGAGGGGCTTTGCACGAAGGACAACGGCGTGTTTGCAACATGTGTGGCAACAAACAATTCGGGTGGACCATGTGACCGCATGACCCAATGATCCATGCGCCTTCAGGTCCCCAAGGATTGGAACAAATGGGGCACATGCTCCCGTCCTTGATCCAATCGGGGACGCATGGCCACAACAAGGCTGGTTTGGCCGGGGGTATCACGATGCGGGATGATACTGCGGTATCCCATTGGAATTCATCCTCGGGTCTCTTGGTCCACGCAATACTAGGGTAATGGTCGTCATCGACCGGGAGGTTCTCAGGATACATGAAATCCAATGGCGGCCACGAGGTGAAAAAAAGCCGTCGTTCGGGCCATTGTTCGCCGTGGTCCCTATAGTGGGTCAGCTCGTCCATCAATGCCCTCTCGCGCGTGGCGTACATGATAGTGGCTGTGACCATGCCCATGTAGTCGTCCTCCAACTACCGGTTCCTCCTAATGACCCGGTTGTAATCAACCCTCATTGCCTCCAAGTTTGTTGTGGGCGACGGCTCCCGCCCTTGTCCATCACTAGCAGACATTGCTTGTGGCATTTGTGGCGCATCAGCCCTCGCAAGTTCAAGGTTGGTCAAACGTCCAATCTCGCCCTTCAACCCTTGGACCACCTCGGCGTGTGCACGTCAGACCATTGTCACCAAAAGTACTCCACCCTTCGATTTCGTCCTAGCCCGAGTGGAATAGTATTGATGACACTTAGCAAACTTCTTCCTTAGTAACTCAATGTATCATTCCTATATGCCTTTGGAATATACACAACGTTAATGACTTATGATTTAACCCCCAAGGCTACATCCAGAACAAATTTCAGAATAGTGTAACTTTTCCATTACTTCTCGGAATGTCCTGAAATTTTATCTGTAACTAGGGAGACAAAGCAAAAAACATCTCACCAATTTGTGAGCCTATCCCATTTTCTGTCCGACAGTTATGACCATTTTAGTATGTCAGTCTACCCAGATTTCAGAATGTCATAATTTCCTCCCACGGGCTCCAAAGAACTTCAAATTTTGGGAGCAATCACAAAAACTAATTGTTTATGACCCCCCTAAAATTTCAAACTAGTTTCATTTTCTGCCAAAACGTTATGGCCTTTTTAGTCTGCAACTCTTGAAAACACTTCAGAATGATATATCTCCTTCTTATCTATTCGGAATGACTTGAAATTTGTACCACAACTAGGAAACCTAAGAACAAAGCATCCCTCAAAATTTCATGGGTTTCCAAGCCTCTGTCCAGGAGTTATGTTCATTTCAGTGTGTCAGTCTACCCAGATTTCAGAATGTCATAATTTCCTCCCACGGGCTCCAAAGAACTTCAAATTTTGGGAGCAATCACAAAAACTAATTGTTTATGACCCCCTGAAATTTCAAACTATTTTTATTTTCTGCCAAAATGTTATGGCCTTTTTAGTCTGCAAC
The DNA here is from genome assembly GCA_964035585.1 of Polytrichum formosum. Taxonomy (NCBI): domain Eukaryota; kingdom Viridiplantae; phylum Streptophyta; class Polytrichopsida; order Polytrichales; family Polytrichaceae; genus Polytrichum; species Polytrichum formosum. The sequence goes on from OZ037936.1 coordinate 76,550,789, forward strand.
TCTTGGAAACACTTCAGAAGGATATATCTCCTTCTTATCTACTCGGAATGACTTGAAATTTGTACCACAACTAGGAAACCTAAGAACAAAGCATCCCTCAAAATTTCATACGTTTCCAAGCCTCTATCCAGGAGTTATGCCCATTTCAGCTCGAAAATGTAGGCAAAGTTCAGAATGTCATAACTGCTGCTCCAATACTCCAAACATCCTCAGATTTTGACCATGTTCATATAAACAAGTTGTTTACTAACCCTCTAAATTTCAACGAAGTATCTTCTTCTGCTCGGAAGTTATGCCCCTTACAACCTAGACTACTCAAAGGACCCTCTCATTTACAACACCATATTCATTATAATGAGAGAATTCCACGATTTTGAAAAAATATAGATCAGGTCGAGTCGAGCTGATCTGCACCACAGATTGGGAAACTGGAATTTTCAAATGGCCATAACTTACTCAAATTTTGTCCAAACTGGGCATATGAGGTGTTTTTTGACATCTACGGATTTCGTAGATGTCAAAAAACACCTCATATGCCCAGTTTGGACAAAATTTGAGTAAGTTATGGCCATTTGAAAATTCCAGTTTCCCAATCTGTGGTGCAGATCAGCTCGACTCGACCTGATCTGTCATTAAATTGAGAGATTGGAAATCTCTCAAAATAATGAATATGGTGTTTTACCAACTCGTGTTCCGGCAACGTGTCACCATGTGAGCCCAAATTGATGCTCACATGTGTTATTAACACTTGTAAAACATTACAAGTGGTGTTTTGTTGATTTATGATTATTCACAAAAATATAAAAAGAGTGAAGCTTGAAGAAAGCTAAGTTTGAAGCATTAGGCTTGTGTGGAGTGGATTTAAGTAGTATGAGGACATACCTTGGTAAAATGTGGTAGGTAGAAAGCCAAGGTTAGTTAAATGTTTGAATTAGGATCTTTGTTGATCATTTGAGGGAGGAAGGCTTAGGAGATTAGATGAGAGCCTACAAAGTAGGAGGAGATTTCGAAGGCTTATCGAAAGCCTTGTGGATGGGATGAGTCCCTACTTAGAAAGAGAAGGTTAAGGGGTTGTGATTGGAGGCTCTAATCCTCTCACCCTATCCTTACCTCATGCCCTCTCAACTCACTATATAATCCCTCATTCTTCCCTCACTCATCCTCTCTTTCCTTCGTGCTCCTTAAGCACCCCACGGGTTATAAGTGTGGGTGTGTGGGAAGCAAGATAGGAGCACATGTGTGTGCTTAGTTCTTAGGAGAAGAGCCAAGGCTATTTAGCCTTGAAGAGGGATTGACCTCTTGTTAGAAGTAGATTGGGTTTAAGGAATTTGGAGTTTGATTGTAAACCTCAACTTGTTGCATTGAGATTCATATTGAAGTGAGAGAGTTCAAACTTGTTTAAACTTGTGGCATTTAGAGTGACTAGATTGTACTAGGTGCATTACTTGTAGTGTTTTATTAGTTATGAACTTGAGCAGAACTTTATAGTGAGAGATTTGTCAATTATGGATGATCAGAGTGTTCAATGGGTATGAAAATTTGAGGGATTGTTTATTATAAAGTATGGGAGTTGTGGTAAAAATTTGAGAGCTTCAGTCATTGGGATGAAAGAGTTATTAAAAGTTGAAGGGGAGGGTGTCTAGGAACAAAACAGCAAGGTTTGAAAATATGTATCTCTTAGAGGGTTATAGATATGGATACCAAAATTTGACACTACCTTTTGAACTTATATATCTATCTTGTGTCAAAATTTTAGATTGATTGGACGTAGGAGTTGGAAGTTATTAGAGTTTTAATGACCGGATGTTTTATCACAGCATTCATACTAAGTAGTTAGAGTTAGAATTTCATGCATAACTTTTGCATATGAACTCTGTTTGTGCCAAAATTTGGTGTGGAGATTTTTGATAAGGTACTTAACAAGTGTACCAAATTTCACTTGAAGAACATAAGTAAGGTGGGAGTTATACTATTCTGAAGTTTAGTAGGAAGACATTGATAGAGATTTACATCAAGAAGAACTTAGAGAAGGAAGGGCAATGATAGGTATATAAGTATTTTTTAATACTTGTATTTAAAGCCTATGTGCTCATGGAATCCACAAGCGAAGTGTCATGTACCAATACGGAATCAACCACGATGACATGTGATAGCACGGAATCAATAAGCGAGAACTCATGTAGTAGTGTGGAGTCGACGGCAAGGACTCGATTCACAAGAGGGATATCTTTGAAGACATGCGTGGCCAAAGCGGCCGGGTGGACATTAGAAAAGCCTAAGGATATAACCTTGCCCGACATTAAGGAATGTAAAATTACATAGTGCGTTGTTAATCAAGTTGTGTATATTCCAAGGGTAGATTGGAATTATATATTGGGTTACAAAGAGAGAAGTCTCTACATGTCATTATAAACTTTTTCACTCGGGCTAGGACGAAATCGAAGGGTGGAGGATTTTTGGTGACACACCAAAAGTACTCCACCCTTCGATTTCCTCCTAGCCCGAGTGGACTAGTTATGATGACACTTAGCAAACACATATACCCAACAAATATGAACTCAAGTACTACAATTTGAAGCCATAAATTATATTAAAATCATTCACACCCAAACTAATGCTAACAAGAGGTCAAGCCCTCTTCAAGGCCAACTAGCCTTGGCTTCTAACTTCAAAAGCATGCACACACATGTGCTCCTATCTTGCTTCTATACATCCACACTTATAACACGTGGGGTGCCAAGGAGCACGAAGGAAAGAGAGAGTGAGTGAGAGAAGAATGAGGGATTATACAGTGAATTTGAGGGGGTGAGCACCCTCAAGGCTCACGATAAGCGTTCGAAATCTCCTCCTACTTTGTAGGCTCTCATCTTATCTCCTAAGCCTTCCTCCCTCAAATGATCAACAAAGATCCTAATTCAAACATTTAACTAACCTTGGCTTTCTACCTACCACACTTTACCAAGGTATGTCCTCATACTACTTAAATCCACTCCACACAAGCCTAATGCTTCAAATTTAGCTTTCTTCAAGCTTCACTCTTTTTATATTTTTGTGAATAATCATAAATCAACAAAACACTACTTGTAATGTTTTACAAGTGTTAACAACACATGTGGGCATCAATTTGGGCTCACATTATTGGCGACCATCTGGGACCGGCTCCTAGAATGTCTTGCTTGAAGTCAAGTGTCTTCATGTGTGGAATTGCTTGCACCTACTTCCGGCCGTTCGTGTCGGGAAGCTTTGTCCATTGAGTGTCTCCAATTGTACCGAGTTGTTAGGAAAGATATTCGCCACAATGTAAGGACCTAACCAAACCGCATCAAATTTTCCCGGAAAATCCTTTTTCTTCTCATCTTGGAGCATAACCAACATTCCTCGTTCTAATGCCCTCTTTTTGTGACGCTTGTCAAAGATAACCTTCCTTCGCCTTTGAATTGCTTCCATGTGTTGAGCGGCCCTCCGCCTCTTCTCATCCAACTCTTCTAGATCCCCGAGCCTATTTCTCAAAGACTCATTGTCGTTGAGGCGTGTCCCTATTGCAACCCTCAATGACTCCACCTCAAATTCAATAGGGAGTGTAGCCTCAATACCGTAAACCAAAGAAAACGGAGTAGCTTGTGTTGTCACTTTGTAAGTCGTCCGATAAGCCCACAAAGCCGCGTTTAACTTGACGTCCCAATCTCTCTTTGAGTCGATGACCGTCTTGCGTAAAATGCCCACTAGAATCCCGTTCACCCGCTCCGTTTGATCATTAGTTTGAGGGTGATAGGGAGTAGTCTTCCTATGGTCGATCTTAAACCTCTGAGTCATCTCTGAAATGAGGTCATTAAGAAAATGTGTACCTCCATCACTAACTAGAATCTTTGGGACTCCAAACCTAGTAATGATATTTTCATACATGAATGTGGCGGCATGTGCGGCCGTGTCGGTTTTTACCGCCTTGGCTTCCGCCCATTTAGTCAAGTACTCGGTAGCTACAACAATGTATGTCATCCCTCTCGAAGAGTGGGGATGGACCTCCCCTACATAATCTATTCCCCATTTCTCAAAGGGAACTAGTGGTAATGAAATGTGCAATGGCATCTCCATCCTAAGGTCATTTCGAGCGTATCTTTGGCAAGCATCACACCTTCTAACATAGTCGTGTGAATCCTGAAACAATGTAGGCCAAAAGTAACCTGCTCTAAGGATTTTCTGGCCGGTAAGTTGACCAGAAAAATGCCCTCCACAAGCACTATCATGACAAGCCTCTAGAATATCCGGAACCTCTACTTGCGATACACATCTTCTCAAGATGGTGTCCACTCCTCTCCTGAACAATCTATTGCCTATCACTACAAAGTGCCTACTATTGACTCTAACCTTTCTTTTCTCCTCTTTCGTCCATTCGGTTGGTAATTGTTGAGTGGTCAAGAACTCTACAATTCCGGCACACCAATCCGGTGTGGACGTGACTACAAACAATCTATCATCCATGAGGCTATCATCTATTGGCGTAGTGCCCATCTCCTCCGACAATCTAGACAAGTGGTCGGCTTGTAAATGCATGCGGCCCGGTTTATATTCCACCGTGTAATCAAACTCTTCGAGTAACAAGACCCACCTAGCCAACCTTCCACTCAATTCCGGCTTGTTGACCAAATATTTAATGGCCATGTGATCCACAAAAACACTACCGGATTACAAATAAGATAGTGCCTAAACTTCTTGACTGAAAATACCATGGCTAGACACTCTCTCTCCGTAGTGGAGTAATTCCTCTCCGTGGAAGTCAATTGCTTACTAGCATAAGCTACGGGTAGATCCTTCCCCTTCTCTCCCGTAGATTGACACAAGGCACTACCCACCGCTACGTTGCTAGCATCACAATACACATGAAAAGGCTTTTCCCAATCCGGTGGCCTTAAGACGGGATAAGTGTTCAATTTTGATCTCAACTCTACAAAGGTTTTTTGGCATTCATCCGTCCAAACAAATCTGACATCCTTCTTGAGCAATTGAGTGATAGGGACCGCTATCTTTGCAAAATCCGGAATCAACTCTCTATACCACCCCACATGTCCTAACAACTTAGAGATTCCCTTGGCATTTTTCGGAGTTTCTAACCCGTCAATGACCGCTATCTTGTCGGGATCCGGTTCTCTTCCCTTTTGGCTCACAACATAACCCAACAAAACTCCCCTTTGTACCCCTAGGAATGTTTTGTCCGGATTTAATGCCAACCGCATTTGCCTACACCTAACTAAGGCCTCTCTCACACAATGCACATGCTCCTTAGTGCTAGATTGGGTACTAAAATCATCAATATAAACCGTCATGGATTTGAAGAGCAAGTCGCTGAAGATATACATGACTAGTCGTTGAAATGTAGCCGGTGCGTTGCATAAACCAAATGGCATCACCACCCATATGAAAGTCCCCCAAGGTGTTGTAAACGTCGTCTTGTGTAAATCCGCTAATGCTATGGCTACTTGGTTGTAGCCGGCGTATCCATCCATGAATGTATACCGCTCATGACCCCCTACCTCCTCTAACAACAAGGTAATGAATGGCAAAGGAAAGTGATCATTTTGCGTACAATCATTGAGCTTCCTATAGTCTACACAAACTCTAAGCTTCCCATTTTTCTTTTTCACTAACACCATGGGAGAAACCCAATCCGTAATCTCTACCGGCTTTATAAACCCAGCCTGCAACAACCTCTCTAATTCTGCTTTGACTAATAATTGCAATCTAGGATTCATCCTTCTCTTTTTTTGTCTCACCGGTTTAGAGCCCGGAACTAACGAAATACGATGCTCAACCATCTCTCTAGGAATCCCCTTGAGTTCATCGTATGACCATGCAAAGGTATCACTAAACTCATCTATCAAATCGCTATACTCTTTGATCTCCTCGTCATCGAGTTTAGAACCCATCTTCATTGGTCTAACCTTGCCATTCTTCATTTTGACATCCACAAACTTCCAATCTTCTTCGACCACTCGTGTTTGCTCCTCGGTATCTCTATACCAATCGTTGGGGACATTAGGATAATCCTTGATATCATGACCCGCTATAATGCCCGTAGAAGTAGTTTTAAAATGCAAAGCGGGCTCTAATTTTGAGAGTTCTAACATGGCCTCCTCATCTTGAGTCCCATCTACATGTACCAAACTCACATCACTCAACTCAATATCATCTAACCATGGAGTGAGTCCTCCCTTCACCCATTCCTCCTCCGTGAGAACCTCACATGGCTCTAAGGACAAATAATCTTCTCTAGACACATCATCTTGGAGGATACAACTATGAGTCATCATCATGACATCGCTAATGGACTCCGGGTATTGTCTTAGCCAATGTGTAAAATCTCCATCAACATCTTGATTGTAAAAGCTAGGACCTAAGAACCCGTTAGAGGAATACATTTTAGCCTTCTCCTTGTTTTGAACAACCCCCACCAATGTATCCTCAAATTTCTCATTACTTCCGCCATTCTCCTCTTCATCCGACATTGGATCAATCTCCTCCCTAACCCAACCACCTAAAGGTGCAATAGAGACCTTGACTCTATTATCTACGGGACCATAGGTGATAGAAGGTTTGTGTCCTCCCCAATCTACTACGGCGTTAGACATCCTTAACCAAGGTCGCCCTAACAAAATGGGGAATGCATCCTTATTGTCGTGCATTTTAATGACTTGGAAGGTCACAATGTATTCTTCACCTCCCGTGTTAAGCCGACAATCTTTGATAATCCCCACCGGAACCACCGGACTTTGATTGGCCATATTAATCACAAATGGCGACGGACCCGTCAAACTTAAGCCCAATTTCCGCATAGTGTGCTCGGGTAGAATATTGAGACTACTTCCACCATCCACCAATACATGAGGAACCACCTTGTCCACTATTGTTACTTCAATCTCCACCGCCTTGACTTCCCGAGTTCTTCCTTGCATTTGGACCCTTGCCGACACTCCAGTCTTTGGCCTCTTGGCCCTCCTATTCACGGGCATCCCGTCCTTCAAAGTCTTCCTAGCTACCGGTGAAATTTCTAATAATTGACCAAATGTGATATCGGCCTTTAGTGAGCTTAAGTCGGCCCAAAGGTCGTATCCATCTACTCTATCGGCCTTAGGCCTTCTAACACTATCAAACTCCTCTACGGAAATGCCCGGACCTTCCCACTCTTCTACATCACCACCCTCTAAATCATGGATGACATTAGACCTCTCCCTCTCATTGGCAATTTCATTTTCTCTCTCTAATGCCTTAGTGGCCTTCCTAGCCTCTCTAGTTACATTCTCCAAATCCGAAAAATAAGGAATTTCCCCCAATGGATTTTCCTCTTTTTCCTCCTCCTCCTCTACTTCTAATGGTGCATTACCCCTCATTGCTCTAGTGGTAACGGCTAATGCCGGAGCCTTATGCACAATTTCCTCCTTAAGACTTTTTAACTCGTATGAAATGGAGTTAGCATGTGGAAGACATGAACCTTGACCATTTGTGGACATTTCTAAATTTACCGGAACGGTAGAAGAATCCATAAATCGGACATCTTGAGATGTAGACGGTCCCATTTGTTTAGGTGATTGTGTAACTTGCCCCGAAAGATTCGTATTCCCATCATAATAGAAGTTAGAAGGTTTAAGGGTATTATTACCTTCATTTTGTGAACCCCTCGTATTCTCTTGATCCGGTTGGGTTGGGTTAGATGGAGGGTTCGGTGCTCCACTTACCTTGTCCGGATGACGACATTGGTTAGAAGCGTGTGGCCCCCCACAATTATTACACACTTGACCTTGGTTTTCGGACCAACATTGCCCTATGACGTGGTATCTACCGCAAAGATGGTGAAAATCCTTTTTTTCGGTACTTTGGTTAGTTTGTCCACGTGGCGGAGGGCCCCGATTATTCCCTTGGTTTTGACTCGGACCCCTTAAGTTTTGTTGATGCCCATTATTGTTCGTTCGTTGATTGCGGTTCGGCCCGTTTCTACAAATTGTAGTGTATGACCGTGTTGTTGACAATTAGTGCACCAAAATCCCGATGTGTGGTTTCCCGACTCTATTTGAGGTGGAGGACCGGGTTGTTGATTTTTGATCAACAATGCCATTTGGTCCGTTAGATTTTGAAATTGTTTTAACATTGTCTCTTGGAACCCTAGTTGAGTAGCACCTAGTCGTTGCTCTATCTCTTCAATTTGAGGGTCTACCCTAGGGGCCGGTAATGCTAACATGGTTGGGGGGGCCGTTACCGCTAAGGGAATTGAGGCCGCTTCAATGGCGACATATGGAGGGCGATTATGCGGCCTAATCGGGTCCATTCCCGTCTTAGGTAGGAGAGGGATGAATTGAGGGATCAACTCATCCTCTTTCCTCCATAGCCGCTCATAATCCCTCTCAATATGTTCCATATCCCTAGCGGCTACCTTAGCCTCGGCTAGGGTGCGAGGGTTCCTTTGTAATACACCCCTAATTGTAGTCGCTTTAACAAACCCTCTCATGAAAAATTGCATTAAAGTATCATCGTTGAGTAAATCACCTACCCACCTTGCGCATACCCAATCAAATCTTCTAATGTATGCGGAAATCTCTTCATCTCTTCCTTGCCTCATTGTCATTAAGGCTCTAAAAGCCATACTTTGACCGACTTCGGGTCGAAACTCATTAAGGAACTCCCGTTGTAATTGGTCCCACGTTTGGAAGTGGCCCTCATCGTGGTCTCTATACCACTCATAGGCTTCCCCCTCTAAAGTCGTAGGGAACCAAACTAGCCAATATTGTTGGTTTGTAATTAGTGAGCTAATTACCCTCTCAACGAACCTCTCCATATGTCTAGACGGGTCTTCATCTTTAGTCCCGTAGAACTTCGGGAGGTTCGAAGGTATGTCTAACGAAGGTAACCCTTGAGGTACGATTATTGGTAGGCCTCGCGGCCTAACCAATGGATCGATGGGGGGGATTGGTAATATGGGAGGTGGAATTCCACCTCCCCCTAAATCATCCATGGTGTTTCGTGGTCCTCCTTCACTAGATTCTCTAGAACTTACACTACTCTCTTCTCTAGTCCTATTAGGTTCTTCCACTAATTCTTCACTCAATAGGGAAGGAATATCTCCTTCCTCTAGTCGAGTAGTGACCGGAGATACTTCTACCAATGGTTCACCCCTAAAGCCACCCTCTACACTAGTGCCTACCCTTTCTACCACTTCCTCTATATTAGAAGATCTTCGTTTAGTAACATTTTTCTTTAGTCCTAATGCTAACTTAGGTTTCTGGGACCTCGTGTATCCTTGCATCCATCATTCACCGTTCAACCCTCACATTGACCAACCAAAGCCTCACAAGTTCTCTCTTTAATATTTCCGCTTAGTTCGTGTGATCATTGTTTTGGAGGTGAGGAAATAGAGACATACAATTTTCAATGAACAATCCCAATAGGGGATGGAAAGCTCATGTTAGTTTCAGGGTTAGTGCGAGTATCACCTCGTCACACCCCCTTACGCTCAACACTTGCAACAAGACTCTTCGTGAGGGGCTAACCATTCTTGGGTACCGTGCTTGGAATCGAGGTTCACCCTTCGATTCCTTGCACTATACGTCCAAGTTTGGAATTACCCTCTCCGTTCGTCACGACAAAGACAATTACGAAAATCCTTTTTTAATTTAATATTTTTTCAATTGGAAGAGATTTTGCTTACCTCAAGCTCTCGCTTCCTCCTGTTTTGTTAGCTCTCTCCCCTCGATCGAATTGCTAAACATACAACACTCAAATAATTGTAATTTAAAAAAACACTAAAACCCTCTAGTTTAAAAACTTTAAACTCTCACAACCGAGTGAATATTTAAAGTTTGAGATCCTAATTCTTTAATTATCCCTCTACCTCTTAATTTTCTAGTGCGGGTCCTATTAAGGTGATCTTCGTTATGCCATCCCAAGAAGGTTTAGTAGGCGCACCTTTGCCGTGCTCCTTCCTCAAATTGAAATTGCATGAAATAAATACTAAATTCAAACCATACCTCTCACGAGCGCTCCGTCTTTTAATCGATCTTCACGTTTCGCCTCTCCTACCGCCTACCAAGACTTCCGTCGCCCGCTCTCCAAGCTCCAAGCTCCAAACTCGAAGCTCCAAACTCGAAGCTCCCGGCGGACGCACCATTTATGTCACCAAAAATCCACCACCCTTCGATTTCGTCCTAGCCCGAGTGAAAAAGTTTATAATGACATGTAGAGACTTCTCTCTTTGTAACCCAATATATAATTCCAATCTACCCTTGGAATATACACAACTTGATTAACAACGCACTATGTAATTTTACATTCCTTAATGTCGGGCAAGGTTATATCCTTAGGCTTTTCTAATGTCCACCCGGCCGCTTTGGCCACGCATGCCTTCAAAGATATCCCTCTTGTGAATCGAGTCCTTGCCGTCGACTCCACACTACTACATGAGTTCTCGCTTATTGATTCCGTGCTATCACATGTCATCGTGGTTGATTCCGTATTGGTACATGACACTTCGCTTGTGGATTCCATGAGCACATAGGCTTTAAATACAAGTATTAAAAAATACTTATATACCTATCATTGCCCTTCCTTCTCTAAGTTCTTCTTGATGTAAATCTCTATCAATGTCTTCCTACTAAACTTCAGAATAGTATAACTCCCACCTTACTTATGTTCTTCAAGTGAAATTTAGTACACTTGTTAAGTACCTTATCAAAAATCTCCACACCAAATTTTGGCACAAACAGAGTTCATATGCAAAAGTTATGCATGAAATTCTAACTCTAACTACTTAGTATGAATGCTGTGATAAAACATCCGGTCATTAAAACTCTAATAACTTCCAACTCCTACGTCCAATCAATCTAAAATTTTGACACAAGATAGATATATAAGTTCAAAAGGTAGTGTCAAATTTTGGTATCCATATCTATAACCCTCTAAGAGATACATATTTTCAAACCTTGCTGTTTTGTTCCTAGACACCCTCCCCTTCAACTTTTAATAACTCTTTCATCCCAATGACTGAAGCTCTCAAATTTTTACCACAACTCCCATACTTTATAATAAACAATCCCTCAAATTTTCATACCCATTGAACACTCTGATCATCCATAATTGACAAATCTCTCACTATAAAGTTCTGCTCAAGTTCATAACTAATAAAACACTACAAGTAATGCACCTAGTACAATCTAGTCACTCTAAATGCCACAAGTTTAAACAAGTTTGAACTCTCTCACTTCAATATGAATCTCAATGCAACAAGTTGAGGTTTACAATCAAACTCCAAATTCCTTAAACCCAATCTACTTCTAACAAGAGGTCAATCCCTCTTCAAGGCTAAATAGCCTTGGCTCTTCTCCTAAGAACTAAGCACACACATGTGCTCCTATCTTGCTTCCCACACACCCACACTTATAACCCGTGGGGTGCTTAAGGAGCACGAAGGAAAGAGAGGATGAGTGAGGGAAGAATGAGGGATTATATAGTGAGTTGAGAGGGCATGAGGTAAGGATAGGGTGAGAGGATTAGAGCCTCCAATCACAACCCCTTAACCTTCTCTTTCTAAGTAGGGACTCATCCCATCCACAAGGCTTTCGATAAGCCTTCGAAATCTCCTCCTACTTTGTAGGCTCTCATCTAATCTCCTAAGCCTTCCTCCCTCAAATGATCAACAAAGATCCTAATTCAAACATTTAACTAACCTTGGCTTTCTACCTACCACATTTTACCAAGGTATGTCCTCATACTACTTAAATCCACTCCACACAAGCCTAATGCTTCAAACTTAGCTTTCTTCAAGCTTCACTCTTTTTATATTTTTGTGAATAATCATAAATCAACAAAACACCACTTGTAATGTTTTACAAATGTTAACAACACATGTGGGCATCAATTTGGGCTCACACCCACAGTCGACCGCTAGTTTGCAGTCGATGTGGTGGTCGACTGCCACGTCGACTGCCATTCGCAGTTGACATCGGGGGTCGACTGCTACTTGGCAGTCGACGTGGCAGTTGATTCTCATGATCGACTGCAAACTAGCAGTCGACTGCTAAATGCAGTCGGCCCACACGTCGACTGCCACATAGCAGTCGACGCAGCGGTCGACTGCTAATTGTCGACTGCCTTATCCAGAGTCGACTGCTATCTGGCAGTCGACTGGATGGTCGACTGCCGTATAGCAGTCGACCAATCGTCGCATCCATCCTGGCCGTTGGATGATGCACGGTCCAACGGTCAGGATCCAGGGGCGCGGCGTCCGGTCGTACCGTCGGTGTGAGGCCCACCCAACCTATATATATAAGTGGAGAGGCCTCATTGACATCATTTTTCAACCACCCCTCCTCAAGCGGGACATTGGGACTAAGCATGCCTAGCATCCTTTGCCTAATGTTTTGAGAGGGCCTAGGGGGCGGTTGGAAGATTGGTTTAGGGTGCAAATTCTTGCCAATTTTGGATCCGATTTTTTTGCGGTGGAGCGGTGTGAATACGGCCGTGTTTGTGAACACATTTGAGTTGTGTTTGTGAACACAATAATAGCGTGTTTTTAAACACGATGGAGGATCGAAGTTGGAGGATGACGGAGGACGAGCCGGATGCACCCGGCAGGGTGCACAAACGGCCCCCTAAGCGGCAACGACATTCCGATGTAGGATCAGGAAGTGCTTCGGGAACGGGAGCCAATATTACCCCCCGTTCAGATAATACCGTTCCCGTCCGCCCAAATGCCGGTGCCCCTACGAGCAGCCAAGGGGGGGCTTCCGCGGCCCCAGGGTCGTCGAGTAGGAGCGGGAAACCAAGGGTAAAATTCTCGGATGCGATAACGGCAAAGGTCCACCAAGCCATAGTTGACTGGTATTTGAGGAATGGGGAGGTCGGCATCAAATTCCATTTTTTGGAGCAGCTGAAACACAAAAGGGTTGAGATAATTAAAAGGGACATGGAGGTTGCTATTCGACAGGAAGTGGATGGCCCCGAGTTTAGCGGTCATAGGAATCTTGCCGGGTTCGATTCATGGGTGAAGAATAAGGCCCAAAATGGTATTTTCAACCTCAAGCAATTGGTTGAGAACATGTTCCCGGAGGGCGAAACATGCGAGGTGTTGAGCCCTCGAGCTGTAAGAATCCGGGAAATATTTTTATGGTGGGATCCCGTGGCCAAAGGATTGTCCAAGACGGCCTCCAAAATAATTCCTTGGAAGGCGGAGAAATTGGAGAAATGGCTAAGGGTATCGAGCCCATGCCAACTATTGTGGATTCCCCATACGGCAAATGTCGTGAGTTTGAGGAGCATTAAGAAGGTGGGGGGTTACGGGGAGGTGAGGAAGGTGAGGATCGAGGGCGACGATCGTCTCCCACCGGAGATTACGTGGGCTGAAAAGACCCCAAAGACGTCGGATAGGCAAAAAGCTCGTATCCAAGTAAGTGCGGAGGCATGTGTTTTAAAGAGCACGCATCCAGGTTTCATCAAGTTTTGGTTAATCAACAATGTGTCCAATGTGGGCTATACACTATCGTGGAATGGGGGCACTCTACGAGAGATGTTCATCCGGGATAGAGCCCACCACCCAAATGCCAACATTTTGACAATGGACGCAACCGAATGGCAACTCTATGACCAAGTCCAAAAGTTCCGGGCGAAGAGGGTAAAGTTGGCTTGGGCATTGTTATGGATCATGGAGGCTTTGCACGCTGCAAATGTGCAACACAACGATCTATCCATTGACAACATTATGTTGTATTGGGAATCGGACGGGAGCCTCAAGATTGGGATGTGCGATTGGGGATGTGCAACGCATTCGGGTGAGGATGTCCTATCGCTATGGCATGCGGAAATCGTAGAAGCGAAGGAAAAATTGAGGAAGGAGAAGTTTTGGGGGGCGCCGGAACTGTTTTACATCCAAAACAGGAGACACCAGGATCCCGATGTATATTACACCGCGGAGGCTGAGTGTTATGCGGTCGGCGTGCTTGCTCGACAACTTTGCAACGATGGTGATGACCGAATACTCTTTGCCAATGAAGGAAGGAACATTTGGGATGTCACTTTGAGTGCATTGACCTGCGAGAACGTGTCCAACCGCATTTCATTGACCATCGCCAAACTACGGATGCAGATGCAGTTTGTGGGGTGGAATGAGCCCATAGACTGCTAGAGAACTAAGGTTAAGGATAGTGTTTTGTCTGTTTAGTTCTTTAGTCAACATCGTAGGGGTTAAGGTAGTATGCGTGTATCATTGATATGGACAACCTTGTATATTTTTTATATCTTTACGATATACTTGTTTTAATACAACGCGGTTTTTTTTTTCTTCTACATATCATTGTTGGCTTTAATCACATTTTTCCTAAACTACTTCCATCCATCCATATTCCACTATACCCAAACCATTAAAATTTAACCCAACAAACATATGATGTTGACTGCATTTGTCTGTTAATAGTATCAGTCGACAACAATGGTCGACTGCTACAACTGCAGTCGACTATCTTCGTCGACGGCCAACATAGCAGTCGACGGTGGTAGTCGACTACTATATAGGCAGTCGACTACCAACCATGGTCGACTGCCAATGTAGCAGTCGACTACCATGGTCGACTGCCAATGTAGCAGTCGACTACCATGGTCGACTGCCAATGTAGCAGTCGACTACCATGGTCGACTGCCAATGTAGCAGTCGACTACCATGGTCGACTGCCAATGTAGCAGTCGACTACCATGGTCGACTGCCAATGTAGCAGTCGACTACCATGGTCGACTGCCAATGTAGCAGTCGACTACCATGGTCGACTGCCAATGTAGCAGTCGACTACCATGGTCGACTGCTACATTGGCAGTCGGCCATGGTAGTCGACTGCTACATTGGCAGTCGACCATGGTTGGTAGTCGACTGCCTATATAGTAGTCGACTACCACCGTCGACTGCTATGTTGGCCGTCGACAACTTAGTGGATTGTTACATTTGCAGTCGACCATTGTAGTCGACTGCTAAGTTAGCAGTCGATTAAGTGGTCGACTGCCTATATAGCAGTCGACCACTTAGTCGACTGCTACATTAGCAGTCAACCATTGTAGTCGACTACTAAGTTAGCAATCGACCATTGTAGTCGATTGCTAACTTAGCAGTCGACTACAATGGTCGACTGCCTATATAGCAGTCGACTGCTTGTATTGATGTCGAAATAATTACTTATGTGAAGAAAAAAAATCCCATTAGTAATTTTTTTTACTACAGTAACGTCCGTTTGGCGTCACACCCTGGACATGATGCGACGTAACGCCGTCACGTCATTCGTGACGCGACGTGATGCGTTTAGACCGCGTCACGTCCATTTGTACATCCCTGATCACATGTCATTTATTGACAATCTTATACATGTGGTTAAAGACAACACTTGCACCACTACTCACATTCTACAACACCAGCAAGTTTAAGTAGGTATATGACCTCATTGTAGGTATATGTAGGTGCATGAATGAACTTATCACTCTCGTAATCTACCTTGCACAAAAACCTAAATAAATAATAGAGATGTTTGTAATACATATATTTCCCTTTCTTTCCCAATGCATGAGAGGATATTTTCGTGAAATTTGGGCATGTGCAATGCGGGATGTCGCCAATTGTAACACGGTATGTGACATCTTCATTGGAAACAATGTTGATTATCACTCCAAAGCTTGGATATGGAATGGCAGTGACTGCAACCATAAAGTAACCGTTCATGAGACCGGTGCTCTCTCATTTGTTTTTGTGATTAGCCGTTGGTACTCATGGATTGCGATGCACGGTCTTTCCAAACCTGAGCGTAGGGTGGGCGTCTGGGTTTAATGGCATACGAAAATGCGATCGAAAGATGGGGAGGGTCTTAATTGTTGACAACCTACAACGAGGGGACAATGCCTCCCTTTATTGTAGTTGAAAGCCAGCGTCCTCAAGCGCCAACACCTCTTCTCTTGATAGATTAGTACCCACCTTCACTGGCCAAGTATTGGGCAGTATTGGCCAATCCAACACGTATTTCTTCTTACTATCACTCATACAACGTTTGATGTCATCAGAGCAAAACCAGAACTCATACTCCACAATATTGGTGGAGCAAAATTTCTTCTTGAGGCCTTTGTATGTTGGAGCGGGTGTGCCATGTCTGTCTGTCCCAACTTTAGCATTGCACATAGGTCCTATAATGGCCTGCAGCGCCCAACATCGTTTGGCTGAGTTGGGTGGCAATCTTGCAATGTGCCAATTGGAAGCAAGACAATCGGTCTTTAACACGGATGTAATATGAGCCACACCATGCTCTGTAGAACTCAACAATTTCTCTATACGTTGACGAGTTGCCCGGGTGTTGGGGTGAGGAATGAAATAGTTCACTTTATCGGGTCGATGAGAATCGCAATCAACACCTGGGGGCAAGTCAAATTTTTGTTTGGTGGATCCAAATAGCTCAGACCCTTTCAATGCACAATCTCTAGTATTTACACCTTCTGCACCTGGGAACGACTTCATGGCATCAGCCAACAATTTTGGATCTCCACATTTTGCAGTTGCTTTGAGTTTTAAGGATGCCGAATCAGGACCCTTACCATCGGACCCCCCTTTCAACCATGTCCGATAATTCACGATTTGCATGAAAACACAAATCATGTCATCCACTATAGCTTCATATAAGCATGTCATTTTGTTGCCGGACTGTTGGAGCCATTTGTTGTGTACAATCTCTACAAGGTTGCATGTAGGCATTTCCACACGTTCTTCTATTGTCATATCCTATGAATAACATACAAGTATAGGGTTAAAAAAACATGACATTGATATATAAGAATATAAATACATTGAAGAAGTTGAATGACATTGAATAATGTAAATATGTATGCACTTACAAATAACATATGTCTGCCCCATTGTATGTAACGGAAGTGCCAAAGTCCCACCCATTCAACAAGGCCAATGATGTCTTTTTCGGTGGCAGCCCCTGACGACAACCACCAAGAACGAATCACATGGTACTTAGTCTCGGTATCATCCATTGTTGTGGCGTCCTTGTAATCCTTATATATTTGCTTGTGTTGAAACTGCAATGATGGTTTGATAAACTTTTGTGTCACCTTATCCAAGATCATAGACCAATGGAAAAAAAAACATGTACGTTTACGGTTGACCATGGGAAGACTTCGATCGTCATCCCCGTAAACCATCCTCACTACATTCCAATTAGCTTGGACACTATTTGCCATGAACCCTTTGAAGTTTACATTTGGCACACCATTCTCGGCCATTACAACATTCAAATTTTTCCAAAAGAAAGTTTGTGCTATACCATCTTCAGATTGCATGTCGCAACACGCAATGGTTAATACTTTACAATATCGACTGTCGGACATATGACAAATCATTGTTGTCCAATCCTTCAAACGTTTGACATGGTCAAACATAATCCATGAGTTCTCCATGTCCCCACTGACTTGCATCATTTTTACAAGCTCACCACCACTGCCTGGGAGGTCTACGGACATCTTGAAGACGAACATTTTGTCCTTGGATTGACCTGGGAACCGACTGCTATGAACAAATTTAAAAGCATAATGATGACCACATTCGTTAAATTGAGACTTTTCATAGTCTCAATTTAATGCTTAATTTTATGTTTTTCATTAATTTCTTGATTGAATCTATATTTATAAGTGATTTTTTGATTATATATGGGAAGATTATCCTCGAGTCGATGATAGTATATAATTAGAAAGTCCAAAAAATATGAAAATTGTCTCTAAACAATTGTTGAAATTGTAGGCAAAAAGTCTCAAAATTCTGATATTGTCTCAAAATAACAAATTTGGTCATAATGGTCTTTAAGGGCCATAATACTATCCATAGTTTCCATCCCACTACGCATGAAGCGCTTTGATCCGGATACAAAGTCACAACAATTCGGGGATGCAAGGGTACTGAATTTGTCCATGACCACCTCCAAGGATGAATCGACCAAGTGATGGTCTTCGCCAATTGTGGGAGATTTAAAAAGGTAATCGGCCAGGAATTGTTTGCTCGCAGCCATTATTATGGCCGAATTTTTTACAGTGGGAGTTTTCAACACTTCATTCGCAACGCATTGGTATGCTATATCCAAATATTTGCGGCATGTACCATTGGACACAGGGTGATCATGTACACCAAGATGAATACAAGCCCTGGACATCTCAACAGATCTGGAATGGGTATATAAGATGCAAGCGTAACACAGAGCAATGTACACAGGTGGTGAACGACAAACCTTACAAACAAGAATGGATCAAAGAGGGATAATATTATCCACATCAAAAGGGAGAGCAGTTGAACCGGCCCATTCGGTGTTGTTGCGCATACTTCCATTGCGATGCTATTGGGCCATTTTTCCCCACATCATTAGTTCTTCATGTAAAAGGCTGGAATAGAGGTTTCGGTACCGAAACCCCTATTCCAGCCCTTTCTATCGAAAACATTTTTTCCGTTCATCATTCATTTCTCTCCACCTTCGCTAATATTCTCATCTTTCTCTTTGTCTCCAACCTCATTCACGGGTCTGGAATAGGGGTTTCGGTACCGAAACCCTTATTCCAGATGTTTCATTTATTTGTTTATTTGTTTATTAAATTATTAAATTATTATTATTATTATTATTATTTTCTGGATTAAAAGTTTTGGTCCTGAAACCCTTATTCCAGCCCTTTCCATGAAGATCAACATATGTGGGAATATATGTGCAACAGCAACGACATCATCGAATGACTATTGAGTGGAAACAAAACCTTTGAAAGAAAGGGTTGAAAAAGGGGTTTCGGTACCGAAACCCTTATACCAGAATTTTATTCAAAGACCGCAAAAGTGTGGAATAGGGGTTTCGGTACCGAAACCCTTATTCCAGAAATTTGTTTCAAAGAGAGCAAAGATGTGGAATAGGGGTTTCGGTACCGAAACTCTTATTCCAGAAATTTGTTTCTCTTTGAACAAAGGTCTGAATTACGGGTTTCGGTACCGAAACCCTTATTCCAGAAATTTGTTTCTCTTCGAACAAAGGTGTGGAATACGGGTTTCGGTACCAAAACCCTTATTCCAGACATTTGTTCGAAGAGAACAAAGGTGTGGAATACGGGTTTCGGTACCGAAACCCTTATTCCAGACATTTGTTTCTCTTTGAACAAAGCTGTGGAAAAAGGGTTTTGGTACCGAAACCCTTATTCCAGAAATTTATTTCTCTTTGAACAAAGGTCTGGAATACGGGTTTCGGTACCGAAACCCTTATTCCAGAAATTTGTTCAAAGAGAACAAATGTGTGGAATAAATGACCAAATTCGTTACATGGGAACACTACATATGGGAAGATTATCCTCGAGTCGAGGATAGTCTATAATTAGAAAGTCAAAAAATATAAAAGAAAACAAAGGGGTGGAAAAGGGGTTTCGGAACCGAAACCCCTATTCCAGAATTTTGTTCAAAGAGAGCAAAGGTGTGGAATAGGGGTTTCGGTACCGAAACCCCTATTCCGGAAAAAAAATTAAGAAAGTTTTTTTTAATTTTTAAATTTATTTTTATTTTATTTTATTTTTCAGGAATAGGGGTTTCGGAACCGAAACCCCTATTCCACACCTTTGCGCTCTTTGAACAAAATTTTGGAATAAGGGTTTCGGTACCGAAATCCCTTTTCCGCACCTTTGTTCTCTTTCATATTTTTTGACTTTCTAATTATAGACTATCTTCGACTCGAGGATAATCTTCCCATATGTAATGTTCCCATGTAACAAATTTGGTCATTTATTCCACACATTTGTTCTCTTTGAACAAATTTCTGGATTAAGGGTTTCAGTACCGAAACCTTTTTTCCACACCTTTGCTCGTTTTGAAGCAAAGGTCTGGAATAAGAGTTCGGTACCGAAACCCTTTTCCACACCTTTGCTCGTTTTGAAGCAAAGGTCTCGAATAAAGGTTTCGGTACCGAAACCCTTTTTCCACACCTTTGTTCAAAGAGAAACAAATTTCTGGAATAAGGGTTTCGGTACCGAAACCCCTATTCCAGACCTTTGTTCAAAAAGAAACAAATTTCTGGAATAAGGGTTTCGGTACCGAAACCCCTATTCCACACCTTTGTTCAAAGAGAAACAAATTTCTGGAATAAGGGTTTCGGTACCGAAACCCTTTTTTCACACCTTTGTTCAAAGAGAAACAAATTTTTGAAATAAGAATTTCGGTACCGAAACCCCTATTCCATACCTTTGTTCTCTTTGAAACAAATTTCTGGAAGAAGGGTTTTGGTACTGAAACCCTTATTCCAGAAATTTGTTTCGAAGAGAGCAAAGGTCTGGATTAAGGGTTTCGGTACCGAAACCTTTATTCCAGACCTTTGCTCTCTTCGAAACAAATTTCTGGAATAAGGGTTTCGGTACGAAAACCCTTCTTCCACCTTTTGCTCTCTTTGCAAGAATGTTATGGAATAGAGGTTTCGGTACTGAAACTCTTATTCCACATCTTTACTTTCTTTGAAAGAAAGTTTTGGAATAGGGGTTTCGGTACCGAAACCCCTATTCCACTTTTTTTTTTTAATTATGGAATAAGGGTTTTGGTATCAAAATTGTTATGCCTAACCTTTCATTGAAAGAAAATATTAGATGTATTAAATTCATGTGAACACCATAGTCTCGCTTCTTATGTTTTCTAATATCTTTATGTATGTTTTGTGTACTATCAAAATATTGATTGTTATGTCTATTAGGTGGTCTTCATTAATTTTTGTATGAATGCCAAGTAAATTTCATCTTGTAAACTAATTTTTGTTTTGATGCGAAATTCATTATGAATATGTAGTTAACATTTTGTTGTGCAATGGATAGTTATTTTGTGGCATAATTTTTTTTCATTTATCATAGACTCTGATTTGGTTGTCAACATGTAGGATGACGTTTTGGCGGACGCTGACATTGAAGAAGTCTCAAAGAAGAAGTTGGAGAAAACATATTTTAATTCCATCATCAATACCTTTCGAATTCAGCCCTCTCAAAATCTCGTTTATCTAGTCTTATATCCCGCTTGGAGCCACTACCTTTGGTTAGGCCAATTCTAGAATTTGATGTTCAATTGTTGGAGAATGAGTTTTTCAATGGATATAGAGAGGGTAATCGTGTCTTGTATGTTTCCATTATCAACGATTGTGGGGAGAGTTTATTTGTAACAGATGACAAGTCAAGTTTTTGGGATCCACAATGACAACAAACGAATGATATTTTTGAGTAATTCATTTCTCAAGATGATGATCTTAAGATTTTTGAAGGTAAAATGTTTTAAGTATCAGAGGGTCACCACCGAGTTACAGCATGGAGACATCACATAGACAATGTTCATGCTAATGAGGAGAATTGGCATTATAGTGTGGATTGTATATGTCTTGATGCAAAAGATGCGACTAGCGTTCTTTTGGATGCCATGAATGATGTCAATAGGTGAGGTCTCAAATCCATTGATTCATTGATTTTTTTTTTGAATCCATTCATTTTTGTATTTATAGTTTTGTGTATTCTAAATTCAATATTAAATTCTTTGTCTCAAATAAATGTGCATTGGAGCTCTAATCATAAACCAAAAATGACATTGGAAAAATTACAAAACATTACAACAACTCCGGTGGATGGCCATTAATTTTCTTAATCCAACCGTGAGCGGTTTGGTTAATTCACGCGGATAAATCATAAATTATTTCAAAAAATAATATAATTGAGAAGGTTCTACGCACACGCGCGTAATAACATCTTTTCTATATCCGCCTATAAATTATTCATGCTTTAACACTAGCTCAACTTGGGATAACACCAGTCAATGTAACCAACCGGATTCGAACCCGGGTTAGTCCAGACCTAATGTTAGTCTCTTAGACAACTCGCATCCACAGGCGGATGTTTCAAAATGTAGTAACAACTTATATATTGACTATTCTTATTAACTAACTTGTTTGTTTTTATAGGCAGTGAGCCTTAATTCAAACATGACCAAATTCGTTATTTTGAGACAATATCAGAATTTTAAGACTTTTTGCCTACAATTTCAACAATTGTTTAGAGACAATTTTCATATTTTTTGGACTTTCTAATTATATACTATCCTCAACTCGAGGATAATCTTCCCATATATAGTCAAAAAATAACTTACAAATATAAATTCAATCAAGAAATTAATGAAAAATATAAAATTAAGCATTAAATTGAGACTATGAAAGTCTCAATTTAATGAATTTGGTCATAAACCGTGAGCGGTTTGGGTGGCTCACATGCAATAAACAAATTGCCATTGTGTTTGGCAACGGATATAAAACTTACGGTACATTCTTATCTTTAATTTTGAAGTATTTTTTTCAAATTTATGTGCATTTTATTTGTTATTTGATGACGTGATAAATAACTATATCTTAACGAGGACACAACATTATATGTAGACTCGACGGTTTCGATTCATGATGTTCTTTCATTTGGAGCCCCGTCCACAATTTATTTTCAAAAAAATAGATGGTTTATCTCTAGTGGAAGTGGAAGCCCTAGATGTCTTTTTTAATCGTACAACGTCCAAGTCACAATTGATGCACAGAGACATCCCATGGAGAAGAACACGTGAGAAAGACCATGAGTCTTTATAATTTCTTATTGAAACGCTGACTAAACCAAAAGATATTATCCTGGATGCTTATGCATCTTCAAGTAAGAAACAATTTTTGGTTTTCTAAGTTTTGGGATTGAATCTTTTGTGCATGACAAATATGTTATGATATGCATGGTTGTATTTGTTGTAGGTGCATCTATTCATACTTATCGTCGCAGTGATCGACACCTTATTGCATTCGAGAAAGACTCTGCAATTTCCAATGCAATATTGGCTCCTTTATGCGATTCATTGCCATCTCCTAATGTTGAAGGCTTGCAATTACTTAACATGCTATCATATGATGTCTATGCTGAGAACATGGCTTCCTTTCTTGCTGCTCAACCTTCCCCTTCCATACATAGAAACACTAAACATTATAATCGACGGGTTTTGGATTTCATAGATTTAGAGGCCGATTCATGTTCAGGATCCATCACAACAAGTTCTAATGATGGTTAGTTCTTTGGTAGACTTATTCAAGTACCATAACTAAGGCTTTTTGTCGTCTTTTTTTTAATATACTTTCATTTATATATCGGAGTTACACATGTTTTCTATCCATTTTTATTTTACTTGCATTTTCTATGTTTGTATTGTATTAATGACTTATTGCAAAATTAAGTATTTCTTGTAATATGTCGTGTTTCATTTTTTAAGTTGGTCTTATTATAAATGTCAATGATATTGATTATTATCATGTCATAAGGGATGCAATACAACTATTAAAATTTCTATATGATACATATATATGCCCATTGTCGTTTTCACTTCTCAATGTTCATTTCTCATTACTCATAATCTAGAATTTTGTTGTTTATTTTCCCCACCTTTTTTTATTTTAACCCTACAAATGTGCCAAAATATCACGGTTATAGGATACCAGTGGGCCTATTACCAAAGATTTTTCCTTCCTCACCGCTCACATGTTACCGCTCACCGCTCACCACTCATTGCTCACCGCTCACAAGATAGCACTCCCCCCTTCCTTCAGTTATGACTAGTTTAAGCCGTCAATCGAACCAGTTGGGTGGGAACATCGACCCATAAAAATGTAGATTTGAGATTGTTAGTTGAATAGGTTGGGCGTGCCACGCACAAAGTATCGGGGAAAGGTGGCTCATATGGTTTATTCTGGGTGTTGGGTGCATGTCACCATGACCAGTTCAATGTTATTCATTCATACTCTTGGGTATAAATTATACACATGCCAATCCATTGGGGCAATGAAGTAACTTAAGATTTTAATGTTGAATATGTAGACCTGTAGCAATTTAGTGGTTACTTGGAAGGTTAGACCTCATATGGGCATTATCTCTTGATTTCCCATTGGGTTGCGTTGGTTCTCCCGACTCCCGAGGTGGTTGTATTTTGGTTTTCTCCTTGCAATTGATTTTTCAATTTGTGCCAAAAAAAAAATGTTGAATATGTATTCTCGCCCATAGTAACTACACTTGGAATGATCTTGGCATAATTCCATGGCCATTTTGGGCCCAATCTGCCCAAGATGTTGTTAGGCTTGACGTGATTAGGTATGGTAACCAAACCTAACCGAAGCCCTTACCCAAAAGTGAACCATATATATTCTTAACAAAAAAGAAGGGAACATGTTTGGAACATGGCCAGTTTTTTCCACACCTATAATCAAGTCTATGAAACTTTATAGTTTATTCATGTGGCATCCAAAAACTACATGCTAAGATATGTTGAAATCATGTTTTGATTTCCAACAAAAAGTGAGATGATCTAGAAGTAGTAGTTGTGCTCAAATGAGTCAACATGATGATTTCAGGTGTTGTTGTTCTACACTTATATGTGTAATTAGGTTGCCTTCCAAAATCATGTTACCTCTTTACCCATACAAATGACCTTGGGTCAAAACCATATCACAAAACTTATGACTTTGTTTATTCATCCGTATAGCCACCATAGAAAAAAATAAAAATTGTATTATGTTATTGTTGTAGTAATTAGTCCAATATTGTAGATAATTAACATCAATAAATTAGTGTGAGGCAACCTAATTGCACGTATCAGTGTAAGGTAGACGCACTCAATTCGGTTATGAACATCAATTTGGACCTATATTTGAGTGATGTGTGGTTTGATGTGGCTCTGAGAACGGATATCAGAAGACATGTAGTTTAAAGAGATTGGATTGCACACTCAAAACATGATAACCATTATGGGTTCACTGGCAACACAATTGAAGAGACATATGTGACCATTTAATGAGCATGAGAATCTTCACTTCGATAATGTGCAAGATAGTCGTCTGAGCTCCCAAAACTACGAAGAAAGTGGCTACAACCTCGATTTGGATTTCTAACCATCTCATACTCACCACATTTCATATACCAGAGAAGGGGGCTGGACATAAAGAAATATCCATTTAAGACCCATCTACCTTAGATATATTTATTATCATTGGTGTGGGTTGCATGAAGAGTACATTGTCTATGGTATTTAGTTTCATGTGCATTATTTGCGAAGGGCCTAAACTAGATGCCCAAAGGTCTCAAAGTGTCATGTTTGTTAATGGCCAATATGACACCATTAGTCAACATAAGCAACTATTTTGAATGAAAAGTTATTTACATTATGACATTTAGCATAGCAGATTGGGATACTTGAGATGCTACACTAAATATTGTATTTAGAGTTGTATACCTATATTTTGCCAACAAAGTTCAAATTGGTTGTTTGGACATTATAGAACATTAACATCTTTACTTGAACATGAATATCAACGTTTGCAGGACTTGTGTTGAGAGTTGGACCCAACTTTTTGCTCAACCCAACTCTCAACACAAGTCCCAAGCCTCACCTCCAAAAAACATTCCCATGTAGGCATCCATGTCATACTTGGGACTTAGGACTTGGGACCCAACTTGTAAAATGGTAAGTCCCAACTTAAACCTCAAGTGACTTGGGACTTAGGACTTGGGACCCAACTTGCGAAGTGGTAAGTCCCAACTTCTATCTTCTCAACGGCTAAGATTGCATGGATGTCTAGACCTCAAGTGACTTGGGACCCGTGTGAACCGGCCCTTTAGCATACACCTCAACACTAGGACAAGTGACACTATTATGCATGTGACACTAAACACCTTAAATGGTGTTGTGTAGTTGAAGATGACATCATGGTGCACAATCGGGTCACATTTGCACTTGGTCTCATGTTTGAATCCACAATAATGTAGACCCACTTGTAAGATATGTGTACCTCTCCGAAGAGGCCCTTGAAGATCTATATATATATATATAAAACTCCAAATTCAATAGTGTCACGGGTGTTGAGTGCCTCGGATATTTTATCTACGGATAGGGACCGCCACGACACCGCTTTGTATACGTCCCTCTTCCCGTACTCTTTGCAAGTCGGGTCCACGTCGGACTTTGGGAGGACTTCTTGCAAAGCGTAAATGCTAAACAAAACACCTTGAATTTTTGAGTCATGGAACCTTCGGACACTTGACTTAGTAGTTGTGCTAAGTTATCCAACCACCCAACGTCCTTGTTATTAGTCTTCCAATCATCACACGCCCGCGTGGTGTCCGGTGAATATTTGGTCCCCGTAATTTAGGGTGGTGCATGAAAAGCATGCACCGTGGCTCGAGCGTTCAATATGTGAATCGACTTTTTAAAAAGCTTTAAAATAAAATTGGCTCACAATGCTTTTTTCCCCTCTTTTTGTGTCCCTCTTGATGGCCAACTTTGGTTTCGTATTATGCGACCCGTCGATATCATTGGGGCATATATTTTATTTTGAAAAAGGTACTAAAATGCATGAGTTCCGGGGTAGTAGGTTGCTTTGTCCACGTTCCTTCGAATGTGGCGGAAATGAACTCTTAAGGCGGTAGATGTACTTAACTTGGTTATTTATCATAATCGAACACCGATGTTGAAGTGGCAAGTGGTTCGATGTGGTTGCAAGAACGGCTATCAAAAAGACATGTGTTTAAATGAGATTGGGTTGTACATGCTCAAAATATGGTAATCATCCTAGGTTCAATAGGCAACGTAACTTGAGAGACCGATATGACCAAATTAATGAACATAATAATCTTCACTTTAACAATGAATACAATCGTCATATGAACTCCGATTTATAAGGAAAACGGCTACAACCTCGAATTGGATTTGCTAACCGTCTTGAACTAATCACGTGTTTCATATGCTAGGTGAAGTGGACTAGTCGGGAAAGAAAAAGAAAAAGGTATCCGTTTAAGACCCATCTACCTTATTGTTGAGGCCACCTTCAACCCTCAGCCTTAGACGGTGTAACCCGCTACTGAACCGGTTGACATGGAAGTCACTCCCACCAAAATTAGATTTTTCTAGGTTTCCATTTTGTTTGAAGGTGGTTGCATTCTACATAAGTTCTTAATTTTGTATGTTAGTTTTGGTATGAACCTTTAAGAATCCCTAAGGGATAGATGACCTAGTTCACCAGTTTATGTTCCCCTAAAACCTTGAGTTCGAATCAAGAGACATTTGAATAAATCTCTAAAGAGTAGGTGACCTAGGTTTTCAAGTTTATGTTCCCCTAAATCCTTTCATGGTTTGAATGTCTTGCAAAATATTCTTATTCCATTTCAAAACTAAGGTCTTTGGAATTCAAGCATACTCCTTCGCTAATGCAATTTCCCTACGTAATTTTACATATTTTTATCATTTCATTTGTAATCTTTAATATTACAATTGTCAATGTCTCTATAACCTGATGCTGAAGGGCTCGAGGTTTCTATTTGTGTTATGGTGGTGCATATCTTGATGGTCCTAGTTTGAATCTCATGCCATCATGAATTAGTATGTGATGGTGCAATCTTCATATGCGGTCTTCCTCTCTTGTATGGAATTATTTCTATGGTCATTATGATTTATTCCATATTTCCGATTTCATTTTGGTCAATCACTTGAGTGGGGAAATTTCCTTTATATGTGTGAGGGTAAAGATTAGTACGGGAATGTGCTCCGATAGATCCTCCTATATGATTTATTCTTTATCCTAACTTGACAAGGCCTCGGTCCGTAGTATCTTCTAGTCAATGGGCTAGATTCTCATACTAGGTTGAATACCGCTCCATTAATTCCTTTTCTTAATTGCCCTTGGTAACTTCCTCTATATTAAATGCTTGAGTGAAATCTCCTCTTTGCAAGGTGGTAGAAGCTCGTAATTTATTCCATATAGTAATATGAGTTTAGTAACTTGGGATTCCTTTGTAATGCCTAGGTGATTCTTCTATTTTCTAAAACTCATCTTCGGCCTCCTCTAAAAGCCTTGGTCTTTAAGTTCAAAGGAATCCGAGGCTAAATTTCTTCTCGCCGCGAAGCTCCTTAAAACTCTAAATTTGAAATCCTATATTGAAATATTTCTCCGTGCTACGCTTCTCGAGAGGCTCCTTAGTTCCTAAATTGATTATACTCCGAGAGCATCCTTGTCTTTCCTCTGTGGAAGGCCTAAGTATAATTCCTAATTACTTGAGTCCGAGTCATCCATACTAGATCTCTGATGGTAAGTAATGCACCCTAAATGGTAAGTCTATTCATTATCCGAAGGTAACAATTGAGTCACTTCACGTAAGATCGTTCGGGGCCAAATGAAGTGCTATAGGGCCTTCAAGTACCCCTCTTTAAATAGTCTCTGAAATCTAATTTTAGTATAATTATGCGTATTTGCTAAAAATAGGACTGTAATGTCTCTGCAGCCAAAATTCAGGGTCAATTCTCCTAGTTATGAAGATCCCAGTCCTAACCGCTTCCAACATCTACTTATAATGAACATGTGCCGGTTTCGGTAGTTGTTCTAACTACTTTGAAGTCTAGTTCTACTGTCTTAAACTTGAAGTCTTGGTTGAGTCTTGGGCGTTCCCCTCCGGGTCTGTGCTCCCGTTACCGCGCGCGTTCCCAGGTGCCTGCACTCGTTCCCCGGGTGTTGCTCTCGTTCCCCATTTGCCATGCTCGTTCCCCGGTTGCCGTGCTCGTTCCCAGGTTGCTGTGCTCGTTCCCAGGTTGTTGTGCTCGTTCCCCGGTTGCCGTGCTCGTTCCCCGGTTGCCGTGCTCGTTCCCAGGTTGTTGTGCTCGTTCCCAAGTCACCGGGGGTCTTTTCCTTCGCCGGCCTCCCTTCCTTTCACCGATCTCCCACGTGGCAGCTCCTCCTTCCCTAGTCTCCTTCGTTGGCCGCCTCCTTCGTCCATCTGCAACCCCTTTCTCCTCGCAGCTCCCTGATCAGTGGTCTGATCGCCTTTATCGTTTGTGTCACCACACTTATTGTAAAAAAATGACTTTGGTAAGTGAACTATTAGTATGATGGAGAGAGGGTCGTATTGTATATGAGCGTACCTCTCATTCATCTAGCATAAAAGCTCTAAAATAGCATGCATCCTCGAGGGTTTTTTTTAGTTGCAAACTTGAGGTCATTTGAGATGAATCGGCAAGAAACCTATAGGGCTCCAAAACTTTACATTGGATGAAAGAGAGGTACGCTCATATTCGATAATCCCTCTCTCCCACTACGAGGGCTCGGGCGAAACAACCCATACACTGGTTCCTTGGAGGGAAGGGTTTAGGCATCCAACAAGGAACAAGTGTGTGGGTTGGTTCGCCCAAATCCACTACAAGGAGCAAGCACTAAAGGAAGTTACTACTGCCAATTGGAGAATATGAAGTTAATTTCATGAGAGAGAGAGAGAGAGAGAGACTCATCCATCCAACATAAAAGCTTGATCCCCCATAGGTTTGTTGCCGATTCATCTTAAATGAACTCCATTAAACTAATTTCGGGATCTTTGAAGCTAATCTCGGTGTCGAATCAATGTTAAAAAGTAACCTCCGGGCTGCACACTTTTTTAGGGCTTTTATGGTGGATGAATGAGAGGTACGCTCTTGTAATACGAGAAAATTTCATCTCTCTCACTTGCTATGAACACATGGAGTGTACAAGGCCAGGGTGAACCAACCCGTACATTGGTACCTTACCGGATGTCTAGTGATGTCACATTCGAATGAATTGGCCCTCAACCCCATAGGGGGGCTTTTTTTTTATTGAAGCCACTTCATCCACGATATGTAGGATGGATGATTTTAAGTGAGTGCCACGAATCCCCAGCCATTTGCCCTCCCCGGTAAGGTACCAATATACGGGTTGGTTCGCCCCAGCCGAGTGTACAAGCTATGATGGATGTCTCTCTTTGAAGTAAATTTGTGCCTGGTCAGCCCAAGTACAGATGGTTATGTGAATTAGGTTAGAAGGCAATTTGGGCTAACTTAGAGCCTCGGTTTCTTACGGTTGAAATCTGCGTCACTGTTGACAAAAATATATCATCAGACTCTCCAGAAGGGAAGGGAAGGGAGGGCACATCAACCAAGGCGTGAAGACTTCGATAACTAGAGTGGAGTGGAGTAGGGTAGTTGCATGCGCCAATTATTTTTGTCGACTTTCATACAAATAAGAACGAAAAATTTTAGGACCTCAACTTGGCCGGGCATTATGGTAACCTGGCCTATGACCGAGAGCTACACATTGGTGAATTTTCACGATGACCTCTTCTATGGTAATGAACGATTTAAAATTTTTCATGCAAGGTAAAATGAAATATTTGTCTATTTCAAAAATTTGGAAATTTTTAAAATTAATTTTGAATTAAATATGATTTTTTAAAGATGTTCCCTAGGGTATCTTATGATAGACCTAAAGAAGTTTGACGTCAATGCTAATACAACTTATGAGCATTCTATAATTATCCACAAGCAAGTAAGAGGTTGTAAGAAATCCAACATTACTAAGCCGTAGACTGACTTTGACCTTACTATGTCAAGAGACATCCTAAACGAATAACTAATCTCATCCAACACGTTGTGGCAAGGTCTCATGTGCCTTGAACCGAGACCTATGGGCCTTGAACCGAGACCTATGTGCCTTGAACCGAGACCTATGGGCCTCCTCCTCCTTCTTCCTCCTTCCCCCTCTCTCTCCTCCCCTCTCTCTCTCTCTCTCTCTCTCTCTCTCTCTCTCTCTCTCTCCCTCCACGTCATTAAATGCATTAATGTGAGGTTAGTTGAGCTACGGACATGTCATCCACCTAGGGAACATTATTTCTAATTTGTTCTCTAGAGCTCAGTTTAAGGTCACATATCGGTAATAGGCCAGGTTACCATAAAGCACTCCCAACGAGCTTTTTAAGGAGGGGTTCCATGGTAGGATAAGGGTAGGGGTCTGCGACCCGCAACCCTTTTTGGTAGCCCCAGACAACTTTTATGAACCCGACCGGAAAATGTTG
This sequence comes from Polytrichum formosum, assembly GCA_964035585.1. NCBI lineage: Eukaryota > Viridiplantae > Streptophyta > Polytrichopsida > Polytrichales > Polytrichaceae > Polytrichum > Polytrichum formosum. Next base: position 76,581,731 of record OZ037936.1, read on the forward strand.
TCCACCCCGCCCGATTTCCGAAAAAAGTTGTCCGTGCATTCTTTGAAGGCCGCCTAGTCCATAAAACCCATGTTGAGTGCACCTCAACTTCAAGGCCCAAAATCCAATATATATATATATGTTCGCTTTCACTTAGTAAATAAGCAATTAATTTGTATTTCATTCTAGAAGTGAAACTGTTAATAAAGTATGTAATTAACTTGGAAATTAAAGATATGGGGAAAAAAATTCCTCACTAGCATTGAGGTGATCTTTTTGTGACTTACCATTTGAAAGGGCCTTTGTCATTTAGAATTTGAGCTTTGAAAAATGTGCTAATCAATCTAATTTGTCTTCTAATAATTTACTAGTGGCTTTTCCTTTCACAAGTAAATTTCTACAAATATTCATACACATTGAAGCTAATTAAGTGTAATCAAACATAATTAATCTTTCAAAGATTCTAGATACCCAAATAAGCACCGAGTTAGGCTTAGGCCTTGGATTTCATTAGGCTTAATTAGGTTTAAAGAATATTCTTGAGATGACCAAAAGCATTCTCAATTTTAACCCTACACCTTCTAAATGCCATATCAAAAGCATCTTTATGCATATCACCATTGCCTAGTTGAATAGTTGGTTCTTGCAAAATAGATTTCTCCAAAAATCCTTGTACAAAAATGAATCCGAAAGTGAGTAGCATTTGAGTTCCTTCATGTGCCTTTACACACACGTCCCAAGACAAAAGATTAACATCACAAACACCTTGTAATAATTTTAAGGGATGATTGAGGCGGTTCCAATAATCAATAGGAATTAAGTTCATAGGAGGTTTTCAACTAATTTGATGTGGGTGCCATTGATGGCCCCACACATATTTTATATTCCATGAAATTTCTTAAAGTGTGCTATAATCAATACAAATCCTTCACCTTTGAAAACATTAATGAAATGAGAATGTCATTTTTTTGGATTAGCCAAAACCTCTGTAACAATAAAAGTATATTTCCAAAACCGCATTTTGTCCAACACAATAAATGTTACCAATGTGTCTATTGGAATATCCAAATGCTAACTTATGGAAGATCATAGCTATGGCTTGATGAACCTCAATAGCTGCCCTATAATTGGTAGTTGCATGTTCAACGTAGGGCCTCAAAAATTCAACTAGATTCAAAAAAAAGTTGTTTAGTTCATTCTATATTCTTGAATCCATAAAGTATCATGAACTTGTGAGTCAAAATTCTAAACACCTTTTTGTAAAACCCTCCACATATGACTCGAACGTGGAAATTTACACGACTCACAATTAAAAGTTTTTTGGATTACCTCACTCATAGTTATCATAGAAAATAACAAAAAAATGCTACAACTATGTCGATCATTTTGGAACAAAGGGGACATCATAAGAAACTCTAATGGATCCATTGTAGCATACATTGCGCTTGTAACAATTTTGTGCCCACCACAAATGGTGAATTGAACACTTGAAGAGAGTGTTAAGTATGATCACGGGGGGGTCACTCCATTGTCGAGTGAATACCACGTGCGAGACAAAAAAATCTACTTTTTCCTAAAAATATCACCAAAATGGGTCAAAATTTTATCAAATTTTTTTCTTGTGTAGATATACACGGTATCTATTACATAGTAAAAAATGGTAACCAAATTTGATGATCTATTTTTTTAATAAAACATACCGTTTCTAACTAGAATGATGCAGAATTGAACGAAAAAAATTACTACAAAAAATGAAGATGACTAAAAATTTCAAAAAAATATACAAAAGATGTTATCAATGGTTATGTATATGTAGAAAAAAATCATAATTTAAAAAAAATTCTATGGCATATAATATAGGGTAGCAAAATTGTCTCGCACGTGGTATTCACTCGACAATGGAGTGACCCCCCCGTGAGTATGATGAAGAACTTGAGACAAAAGTTGAGGTGTTGAAAGTCAAGGTAGGTTCATTATAGGAGGAAAAATAGTTGTCCCCCAAAAGTCTATGCCAACTCATTTGACTAGTCATAATGGTGGCCACCGACTGCCAAAATGTTCAGCAAACCGAGATGTTGGTGTGAAGAACTTGGTATCCGGCCGTAGTAGCATCCCCAAGTATTTCACATCCAGAAGTTGACAGACAGTTTGGTGTGATCGGGGCATGAGCCATGCATGAAGCCCATCCTCCCATCCAAGGGCTCACGTCACCTAGGGTTTAGTTGGGTGAGGTGAGTGGTGTCGCCACTTTCTCCTCCATTCTCCACCCCTCCAGTAGCCACCCTCTCGCTCTCTCTACTTGTACCTTGTTACTTCTTTCCTATTGTAGCGGCGATGAGCGATGCTTCTTGTCTTTAAGTTTTTTGAAGTCGAAATTGGGAAATGCATTGGATTCCCATCTGGGGCTTGTAGTGGGTAGGTATTCCCAAAGGCGATTCAATCTTGTCAATTTTCCTTATAATGAGATTTTTGATACACGGATGGGAGGCGTGGACTCCGGACGAAATGGAATTGAGAGTTGAGTTTGAATACTTGGAGATTTTGATACCTACTAGTATCATCAAATATTGTAATCACAATTGGACCTTTTGATGTAATTTTGTTAATGCAAAAAAAACCTCCCTCCCAATCTATTTGTATTTGTATGTGTATGAGTGGTTTTTTTTATGTAAGCAATGATGTTTATTTGGGGTGTATTCTCTTGTATAAATGGGTTGGTCTAATTTTGTTGGGTGTAAAAATGCATTAGGTACTTCAAGTGTATGATGCTTCAACATTCATCCTCTTATATGTGTGCCGACTAGTTCAATTTGGGTGCACATTGATGTTTTAGAAGGTTGGTTCAACATTTGTTGGCCTAGGATGTTGCTAAGTGCTTAGAATGTATGATATGTGCACGTTGATCCTCTCATACATTTGCAAACTAGTTGAACTTAGAAGCCTCTAAAGGTTTAAGGGGCTAGTGCAATTGTTTTGTGTAGCCAACTTCCCCTTTAATGTTGTTGTGTGTGTGTCCACATGTAGAATGCGAATATCAATTCGGGGCCACTTAATCACTTATTATTTTATATGTGGGGCAATTGTTCACCTTATAAAAACATACATGTATCCTTGGATTTTTTCCATGTACAATTAGAAAGCTCCACCCAATCGAGACATAAGCTCTGTGCATTTGCCAAATACTATTCTCCCTCTTTATTAAGACACATTTGGTTGCGCCAAAAAGCGTCGTATTATCCGAATGTCATATTCTTAGTAATATGACATCTTGGCCTCAACTGTTGTACTATCAAAGTTTTTGAAGAAATTGGCCTATTTCAATCTAAAATGTTGTTTTGTGTACATAATGAAGATACATAAGTTTGAAAGACTATGCGTATTGAAGAAATATGCTCACAACATTCCCCCAAGGCTCCCCAATGTTTACAATGTTTTCCAATGTTTACAATGCCCCCTAAGGTTCCCTTGCATGCTCCAAAGTAGTAATTACATAGTACCATAGTCATAATATGGAGGTAAATCAACACTAGAAAGCATAGTCAACAAGAAATGCATTGTATAGTCAAGGTGTCATTTAATTGAGTGTCATGATTTGGAGGTAAAATTATACCCCCTTTATTTCATCTAAATGTAGTCACCTGAAAGTCTGCAAAAAATCTCAAGCTCGCCACCTTGACTGCTATTGACTTCATCATTTGTGGCTGCTACTTTCTAAAGAAGCAAATAATAAGGACTTTTATGCGCCCTTCCCACTTGACTTTAGCTAAGCCTAAAAGTTGGTTCTAAAAACATGACCTTCACACCATTGACACTATCTAGTGTTGAGCCTAGTTGGCAAACGATGTGGCATGGTTTAAAAGTGGAGGTTTTAAGGCTCAAGCACCGACCCTCCCATCGGTACCTAGACATGAGGCAAGAATGTAGGACCTTTAAAAGTGTCGCCTCCCGCCCTTGTGATCGATTGGTTGCTTCTAGTGTTAGCTATGAGGGCACGAGGAGCTCCATTAACAAAAACTGATGGCAAGATAGATGAGAAGTAGGGCATTTGGGGATGGGACAAAAACTATCCAACATTCATTGCATGGAAGATAAAACAATACACATGTGTGAAAACTGCTTTACTAAAACCTACTCGAAAATCTGCAGAGCAAGTTCTTGTAGGTGCATTGGGATAGCCGGATGCCTCCACTAGAACCGAGACAACTTTACCCGGTTTTTAGGAAAGATTTTGGTGATTTGGTAAAGTCAAGTGGGAAGGGGGCATCGTGGAAGTTGGTATTGAGGGCCGGTTTACACTATGGACCATGAAGTTGTCCCACGGTGATGTAAGAGCGCTGATTGGCTGCTGAACTCGTCCCGGGACAACTTCGGTTTACACTAGAGAAAAAATGGCAGAGGGACCATGGAGGTCGAGGTCCCCAAAATATAATTTTTAAAGCGTAATAAATGCACTAACATGGTCCAACGGGTTTTTCGTTGAGAGAGGCAAGAGAGGTGGTCTGGTAGGAAAGGCAAGGGCCCATGGCAGAGAGTCACCATTTTAATGATTCTTTAACGAATCTATCATCTATGGCCTTAATCATATCATAGCCCATGAGACATACTAGCACTACCTTGTTTTTCCCCTTATACCGGCTCCCACGTGTTTCACCAAACAACGTGGGACATCTAGAACTCAAGAATTTGAATGCAGATTTGTTTTTTTTGCTCTACCAACTGCAATATTTGGAATTTTGGGGCTTGTAATATACCATTGGAAAGGTCTTGAAAATACCTTTCCAACGGTATATTACACGCCCCCCCAAAAAAATTTAAAGTTACAGTTGAAAAACAAAAAACAAAAATCTATAGTTGTTTAGTGACAGCAGATCAGGGTGGTCAAAAGAACCGCAATGGGAAATCTTCTAACACTAATTATCAAAGAATTAAACTTTAGTGTTGAGCAAGGTAGGGTGGTAACAACATTAAATATAATCAAACACTAAATATCCTATTTAGGTAGTGACAACACAAGGTACATGTCACATGTAAATTACATTGAACATGTACAAATTAAATCGCTCATTTTTTTTTGTAAATTTTTTTGTAAGAAGATTCGCAAGCCACATCTTTGACACATTTAACAAGAAGCGAAGACAAGTGAAGCCCAAGAGAAGACAAGAGAATGATCAAACTTGAATTTTTTTCAAAATTGCCCTTTTTGGGCATGTATTAAAAAAATCAGCACCTTCACTTTTTGGTGCATGGTCATTCTTCTTGGTCCACATTCGGTTTACACCTAGTGAGGGGCCCATGGCTCTTAAAACTAATTTTTTATGAACTCGGACCATGGAAGTCGGACCACGAACTCGGATCATTGATAAACGCCATCTTCCATGGTCCGACTTCATGGTCCATAGTGTCAACCGGCCCTGAGAGTAGGTAGGGGGCATTGTGTTGAGAGTAGGTAGGGGGCAGCTCATTATACGGCTGGGGCAAACCAACCCATATATCCGTACCTTACCGGGGAGGGCGAACGGCTGGGGATTCGTGGCACTCACTTAAAATCAACCATCCTACATATTGTGGATGAAGTGGCTCCAATACAAAAAGACCCCCTATGAGGTTGAGGGCCGATTCATTCGAATGTGACATCACTAGACATCCGGTAAGGTACCAATGTATGGGTCGGTTCGCCCTAGCCCTCATTATACATAGGTGCAGGTACTTACCAAATTAGCCAAGCAAGCCACTTTTTGAAAGTTTGGACGCAAAGTTAATCGATAAGGGCCACTTCACACACGAGACTGAGAGCCCGTGACCATTGCACTTCAAGCACTCTCATTGGTGGAAAAGGTGGAACCAGTCCAAGTTTGTTTCACATGACGCTTGAGGGACCAACGGAGTATGTGAATGCAAGTTGGATGTAAAGTCTACATGGATTCTTACATGGCATTGAATGGATCATGTTTCATGGTGTCACTTGGACTACTTTCAAAAACCACCTCTTGGAGGTAGGCCTATCACAAGACCGGGAGACCATGGCACTCCAAACGCTCATAACTGTTGATTAATTCTATTTTATCATGTATGAGGACCCACATGAATAGAAATTCATTGAAATAGCATTTGGTTGAGGAGCCCGGTCACACATGGCTTCACACTACACTTGAGGATCCGTGACCACACTACATGATTTTGGAGGGTGTGTTGGGACGGCCTTTGGACATTTTCTTTTGGGCTCTCACAATTTCATAGTCACGGCTCTTGGCTCATGTGTGAAGTGGCCCTTAATCGATGAGTATACTTTAATGCTGCAGGGATTTGCTGGTGGTTTGCGTCAGTACTAAAGGCCGCAGGGATATTTTTATTGCCAAAATGCTATGACTGTTTCAAGCATGGAAAGACACTACTATTTATACATACCTTTTTCTCTTAACAATCAGGTCGCATGTGGCGGTGGCTTAGGGCCACTTCACACATGAGCCAAGAGCCGTGACCTTGTAATGCTGAGGACCCTTGACTCTCATCCAAAGGCCGTATCATGGGTGTTGGGAAAGCCGTTTTATGTAGTCACGGGCCCTCAAGCATAGTGTGAGGTGAGAATGGACCATGTTGCGGGACCATTGCATATTTTGTTGGCGGAAAAAGAGGGGAGGATTTGGTTTAATATAATATGTCTCAAACTCTATCAATTTAAGAGAACTACTTGGTGGTGTTTGTCTGTCTTGGAATCTGCTCTGAAATATGTCCTGAAATCTGTCCTACTGACAAAAATATCAAAAAAATCACGGTCTCCCAGAATTTGCGGCAGGCCCACCTCTTGGAAGTGGGCATGATGCAAATTCCAGTAGACCATGCACCCTTATCCACAACCTGCCATGTAGGACTCCATGTAGACTTTCCATCCACGAACTTTTCTTTGGGCCTTTAGGCCTTCACCTCCTAGTGTGAAGTGAACTTGGATAGCCTCCGCCTTTTCAACCAATGAGAGCTCTTACATTGCCATGGTCAGGGGCCTTCAGCCTTGTGTGTGAAGTGGGCCGGGGATTCGTGGCACTCAAGTAAAATCATCCATGCGGATGAAAAAACGCAAGAATCATCTAAATGACTATTTTTAGGCAATTTGGTTCCGGAAATAGAGTCAAAGGCGCCGAATTAGTCTAGTGATGTCACATTCGAATGAATCGGCCCTCAACCCCATAGGGGGGCTTTTTTTATTGGAGCCACTTCATCCACGATATCTTGGATGGATGTTCCTTAGTGAGTGCCACGAATCCCCAGCCTGTGAAGTGGCCCTTATATATACAGGTAGGATCATTGAATACGAGTTCTGACAGAGAAGAGAAGGCACATACTCGCGTCTGGGGAGATTTTTGGGCAAATGGGTCCATACCATAGTACCTTTACCACTTCGGCACTAATTACACTGTTTTTAGGAAACCAAATTTGTAGGAAATTTTTATTTTTAAATATCAGATATTAATATGGAAATTTTAAATTTTCCTTCGAATCCGGAATTGCTGAATGCAAAATGGAAATTATAATTACTATTTGTCTGTAACTAGCCGAAGTGGTAAAGGTATTACGGTATCCTAGTGTTTCCAAGTCCAGCCGGTTACATGTTGACATCTTTCAATTTTTGTTTATTGTATTGGGGTGTATTCTATAAATTCCTCTAAAATGATCAGTAATTTTCTTGGAATCTTGAACTCCAACCGATTATTTCTCAAGCTCGACCAGTTCTCCTTGTTTATTGGAAAGTACTTAGGTGGTTGCAGAGGCTACGGATTCATGGTGTCTATGTAAACTCATCCATTGCAAAGGTGAAAATGCAGTGAATAATATTGTAGCGTGTGATCGACTAAGATAATTTGACTCTAGAAATCGAATCAGGGGCTCTGAATTTGTCTAAGGGAGTCATGTTGGAATCCATCGGCCCCTAATCTTTGTAAGGGACACACACTCTAAACTCCATAATATCATGCTTGTGGCTACCAAAGTGCACATGATATTAAGGAGTTTTGTAGTGTTAACATGGATGCGTGATAAAAGAGAACTAGTGTAGCATGTGACATTATGGGATAACAAAAAGTCAACATTGCAAATATGACAATAATTACAATGATGACAACGTGATGCGTGCAGGTATGTGGTTTGAATTGGTGGTTTATTTTAATGTCAAAACCCATGATGTATGGAAGGAAAAAATGAGAACAAGGAGTGAGATTTAAACTAAGAACATCCGTTCCCTAGGGCTTCAAGATATAAGAGAAGGAGTGACATGAAGGAGGTTGATATTACGGACTAGAGGATCGACAATGTATGACAAATCTCCACGACCTCCATAAATCCATCAATGATTTATAAATAAATACATAAAGTGTATATATGCATATACATACCTATATATATATATATATATATATATATATATACACACACATTCATATATGTATGTACACACACACACACACACACATACTGTGGAGGTCACCTTCAACCCTCAGCCTTAGACGGTGTAACCCGTTATTGAACCGGTTGACATGGAAGTTACTCCCACCAAAATTAGACTGCTTCTAATCTTCATTTCTACGAAGGTGGTCCTATGTATGTTAGTATCGATACTTAGTTCCTTTCAAAAAGCTCTTAAGAATCCCTGTGGGGTTAGGTGTCCTAGGGTTGCAAGTTTATGTTCCCCTAAATCGTAATGTCGAGGTTAAGTGTTCTTAGAAGAATATTTTCTTATGTTTCATATCCAAGAAACATTCTTCTAACTTTCATGGTTTCAATGACTTAGAATCCTATTCATTCAATTTCATTTCCAATCATTGAGATCCTTGCATAAGTTCTTATTTAAGAGGTAAGCATATTCTCTTGTCAAATCAATAATACCTAGGTTGATGGGAAAACCACTTGATGATATGGAATCCTTGTTGATTCCATTATTCCCAAGTGTACATTAGCCCGAATTTCACTCAAGGGTGTTTAATAATCACCCACATTCCTAAGGGGCCATTCCAATTCTCGGTCATTACTTGCCTAAATTACCAAGTGTCCCCCCCTTACTTGTCTCAAAATTCCCTTAAGTCTATATGTGGGTAGGATAGGAGATTTTGATGGCGAAGTGGCGGCTTAGCCCACTTTAGATCATCTCTTCTTGCTTGCCTAGCACTCGATAGCTTTGGTACTCGTTGATTAGAGTTCACCCCTTAATTACCTCAAATCCGAGATTACTTTTGAGGGAGGTAATTACGGGACTTTCCACCTAGGCGTCCACTTCGGGTGATGGCCTCTTGTAACACTTCTCCAAGTACACATCACCCATGTAGCTAGCCGCTTGATCGATCCTCCTCAATGATTTACCTATTTTTGTATAATTTTGTTAATCCGAAACTTCGCGTGAAAGTCGCAATGTTGGCCTCTTACAAGGCTCCGAAGAATGTGCATGCGAGCATCTCTTTCCCTTAATTCACACATCGGCTGCGAAGCAATTTTCACAATCCCATAAGTCGTAGGTGCTCCTAAGGCCGCATGTATTTTCTTCAATTTGCTTGCTTCCCGAATGCTTGATTGCCTCACGACTCAAATTAATTTTCTAACACTCAAATTAGTTTGCACCACGGCGGGTGCCTCACGTCTCAAATTAATTCGCACCACGGGTACCCGCGTCACTGAGGCGCTGTGAACGGGCCTTGTGTGGTCGCGGGCATGGTGGATCCGGGCCGTTGATCCACCAAGGCCCATCCAAGGGCCTTAGTGGTCCTAGGTGGCGGGGGGCGGGGGGTGGTGCTTGCCACCAAGGTGGGTGGGGGCGGGGGTGGTGTTTGCCACCAAGGCGGGGTGGGGCCGTGGGCCTCATGTCTTTTTTCGGGGAGGCCAGCTTTAGGTTCTTGTCGGGGCTAGGTGGCTAAGCGGGCTCGGTGGCTAGGCAGACTAGGCAGCTAGGTAGGCTTATTTTCTAAGTGGCTAGGCCTACTTACTAAATAACTAGTTGGTTAGGCTTACTTACTAGGTGGCTAGGCCCACTTACTAAATAACTAGTTGGTGAGGCTTACTTACTAGGTGGCTAGGCCCACTTACTAAATAACTAGTTGGTTAGGCTTACTTACTACTAAATAACTAGTTTGTTAGGCTTATTTGCTAAGTGGCAAAGGACAACTAAGGCCGGGTCAATTCTTTTACGTACTCACACATGGAATTACAACCTGAAAGCAACGTGGGCACTTCCAACTTCGCCCAACATTGTAAGGTAACCGGGTCTTAAACGAATATTTTCTTTTTGCACCCACTTCTTGTACTAGGATACTAGGATGCCAAACATGCAATTAGTGCGAGATGATTAGCAAATCCAATTTGTGCATGTAGTCACTTCCCTCATAACTTGAGGGGCTCATATGAATATTCTATTTACTATCAAAATGAATATTCTCTAAGTTAAAACAAATATCATTTAGGCATCCCCAATTATGAGAATATGGCTTTTCTTATAAAATCTTCCGAATCGTGTAAGGTCTCATAAGGTAACCGCATGTATTATAGAATTTCTTAGTAAAAGACCCCTTCATCCATTGTGGTCACATAGGGGCATCTATTTGTGCCACCCATCCTCAACATGCACCACATCTTATAAGAAAAGCCATATTCTCATAATTGGGGATGCCTAAATGATATTTGTTTTAACTTAGAGAATATTCATTTTGATAGTAAATAGAATATTCATATGAGCCGGTTCGCCTTCGGAGCCTGGACCAGTTTGTCTCGGAGATTACTTTGCTCGAGGCCCAGACTAGCCCCGTTCTCACCTGTTGCCTGAGGCCTTGAATCAGCTCCGTTCCCACCTATTGCTCAGAGCCTCGACTCCGCTTGCTCCCGCTAGTCTCCCTTGACATTCTCGCCTTCCTCGGCGTTCTTTGTTGGTGCAATGAGATTACTGGTGCCTCTACACATACACACACACACACACACACACATATATATATTTTGATCCAGTTACTTGTAATCATATAGTGTCTATTCTCTGTAAAGGGTGGATTAGTTCGAGGGAAGCTAAGACATGAGCAATGAGCAGTGAGCGGTAACACATGAGCAATGATGCCAAATTTAGTAATTGGGCACGGTTTTAGGAGATATACTCTAAAATTGGCATTTGTATTTTTGCAATTTAGGAAATATAAAGTACCCGCATTTTGATTGAAGAAGAGTAAAGAGAACCTATTACCATGGATGCTTTCAAAACCATCAGTCCATTGTTGGTTTTTATTATAAAAATCCACACTAATACATGTCACTTTATACCATAATACTATCCATCGTGCCCATTCCGCTACGAACAAAATGCTTTGAGCCCAATATGAAGTTACGATAATTTGGAAAGGCAAGAATACTGAATTTATCCATAATGACCTCCATGGACGAACTTGCCAAGTGATGTCCCTCACTGTTTGATGGACATTTTAGGAGATATGACGATATTCGTTATATCGAGACTTTTCAACGATTTTTGAGACAAAATGCTAGTTATTGGAAATTCATTTTAAAAAATAGCAATTGAAATAAAAAATAAATAATTCTCAAATAGTGATATGCTAATACAATTCTAAAAGGTGGTGTTCTTACATATTTATTAAAAAATTCTAGTAAAAAGATAAAGTGGTTTATCTTTGAGTCGAGGATAAAATGAGACTCTGAAATGTCTCGATATAACGAATATCGTCATAGATGTTCTACGCTGTCTTTTGTCCTAATTTCTTCATACTAAATAGTTGACCTTAATCTAATTACTAACAACTAATTTCTTTTCTACTTAGACCGCGAACCTTAATCCAAACGCGAGCGGTTTGGTTAATTTATGCGGGTAAATCATAAAATGCTTCCAAAAGATAATATAATTGAGAAGGTTCTATGCACACGCGCGTAGTAACTTCTTCTCTGTATCCGCCTATAAATTATTCCTGCTTTAACACTAGCTCAACTTGGGATAGCACCGGTCAATGTAACCAACCGGATTCGAACCCGGGTTGGTCCAGATCTAATACCAGTCTCTTAGACAACTCGCATCCACAGGCGGATATCTAAAAATCAAGTAGGCTAAGCGACTTATATATTGACTATTCCTACTAACTAACTTCCTTGTTTTTGTAGGCAGTGAGCCTTAACTCAAACCGTGAGGGGTTTGAGTGGCTCACAAAGTACATGAATGAATTTATCACTTTCGTAATTCACCTTGCATAAAAATCTAAACATATAATAAAGATGTTTACAATACATCCATTTCCCTTTCTTTTCCAATGTATAAGAATACATTTTGGTGAAATCCAATGGAAAAGACATGTACGCTCACTTGCAACCATGGGTAGACTTGGGTTACCATCCTTATAAATCATCCTCACCGCCTTCCAATTAGCTTGAGCACTGTCAGCTATGAATCCTTTGAAGTTTATGTTTGGTATACCATTTTCCACCATAACAACATTCAAATTTTTCCAAAAGAGAGTTTGTGTTGCACCATCTTCATATTGCATGTCACAACACGCAATGATCAATACTTTACAGTATCGACTGTTGTACATATGGCAAGCCATTGTCGTCTAATCCTTCAAATTTTTGACAAGGTCAAACATAATCCAAGAATTCTCCATGTCCCCCCGACTTGTATTTTTTTCACAAGCTCTACACCACTACCTGGAAGATCTACATACATCTTGAAATTAAATATTTTGTCCTTTAATTGCCCTGGAAACCGACTATCATGGACGAACTTGAAAGCAAAATGGTCTTTAAGTGCCATAATACTATCCATAGTTCACATTCTACTACACAAAAACGCTTTGATCTAGATACAAAGTTACAACAATTTGGGGACGTAAGAGTGCTAAATTTATCCATGACCACCTCTAAAGACGAGCCAACCAAGTGATGGTTGTCATCACTTGTGGGAGATTTAAAAAGGTAATCGGCTAGAAATTGTTTGTTCGTTGCTATAACTATGAATTTTGTTGTTGTGGGAGTTTTCAATACTTCATTTACAACGCACTGGTATGCAATGTCCAATAATTCACGGCATGTGCCATTGGCCACATGGTGATCATGTACACCAAGATGAATGCAAACCCTGAACATCCTAATAGATGTGGAGTGGATGTATATTTTCCGAGCATGGTACAAAGCAATACACACAGGTGTGGAATGACATACCTTACATTCAATAGTAGACCTAGTAGGGGTAACATTACCAACATCAAATAGAAGAGGAATTGAACCAGTCTATTCGGTATTCTTGTGCAGACCCCCATTGTGATGCATGTAATCACAGTAGTCATTATGACATTGGAGATGATCTACACAAGTAGAGTGCCGAAAGAACAATTCAAAATCATCTTGGATATTCGTGGTTTTGGTGGTGCACCAAGGGTGACCGTCGCATATCTTGTCTATGCCGTCCATTGAGCGGCCATATGTACTTAGACCTCTATGTGCCACAGGGGGCAAGAAAAAATAAAACGTCACCATTAAAAACAGATGGTAAGTACTTGACATCACAAACATTTATATTGTCAAAATCAATGAATGCGAGATCTGACTTTGAGTTTTTTCTTGACTTTGTGAGCTTCAAGACAACAACGATAGTCAACCCTATAGATGAAGATGAATGGCAGAGGATGTAAAGAAAACACTCGTGAGGCCAAAGAGAAGACGTAGGAAAGCTTTATATTTTACCTTTGAAAAAAAAAGGTTCAGGTTGAGTGTACGAAAAAATAATACAAACAAAGAAAAAAAATTGTTGAGTACGATGGAAGAGACTGTGAAGACACTGAATTTTGATACAATAACAACAATGGCGACTGAAGGTGATGAAGGTGCAAAGAACAAGAACATGTAGACTATTGTATATCGGAGTCGGATATGCAGAGGAGTTCAAAAAATACAAAAAAAAAAAAAATAAGTTATCTTAATCTTCATACAATTTGATAGTGCATTGAATGGAGATGAGCTAGAATATGACATTTATATTTGAATAAATTTTATCGAGTGGTTTTAAATGATAAAAATATTAGTAAAATAAACCACGTGCGTTGACGCACATGGTGCGTGGGACGAATAAGAGAGCTTCAAAACTAGAAGGAAAAACCATGTGCGGCGAATAGGAGACCTTCAAAGTCAAGAAGGATAACCATATGCGTTGATGTACATGGTACGTGCGGGTAAATAAGTGAGCTTAAAAATTAGGAAGGAAAATGCTATACGTTGACACACATGGTATGTGGCCGCGACTTACAGTTTTTGAAAGTTAGGAGGGAGAACCATATGCGGTATTGCACATGGTATGTGGTAGTGACTTACAGAGGTTATAAGTTAGGAGGGAGAACCATGTGCGTAAAACATATGGTATGTGACAAGCGAATAGGAGAGCTTAAAAGTTAGGAAGGAGAACTATGTACGTTAACGCAAAAGGTCCATGCGAGCGGCTACATACCCTCGAAAGTTGCCAGCGCAGACATTGTACGTTAATGCACAGGGTCCATGCGAGCGGTTACATACGCTTGAAAATTGCCAGCACAGATCCTGTGCGATAACGCACAGGGTCTATGCGAGCGGCTACATACCCTCGAAAGTTGCCAGCGCAGACTCTGTGCGTTAACGCACATGGTCCATACGAACGGTTATATATACTCGAAAATTGCCAGCGCAGATCCTGTGCAATAACGCACAGGGTCCATGCGAGCGGCTACATACCCTCCAAAGTTGCCAGCGCAAACTCTATGCGTTAATACACAAGGTTCATACGAGCGGCTATATACGCTCGAAAGTTGCCAGCGCAGATCTTGTGCGTTGACGCACAGGGTTCACATCATTAAAAATGGCGATGTGGACGCTGTACATTAACGCACACGGTCTACTTATGCCAAAGGTTTTTGGTTTTTTTGGATATTTTTGGATATTTTGGGATATTTTGGGATATTTTGGGATATTTTGGGATATTTTGGAATTTTTTGAGACGTTAGATGCACAGGGTCTGCGCTGGCAACTATGGCACCAGAAAAAAAAATCCAAAAAAAAATCCAAAAAACTACAAAAACCTTTGGCATGGGCAGACCGTGTGCATTAATGTATAGTATTCATATCACCATTTCTAATGATGTGGACCTTGTGCGTTAACGCATAGGATCTGCGCTGGCAACTTTTGAGCGTATGTAGCCGCTCGCATGAACCTTGTGCGTTAACGCACAGAGTCTACGCTGGCAACTTTGGAGTATATATAGCCGCTCGCATGGACCCTGTGCGTTAATGTACAGGATCTGCGTTGGCAACTTTGGAGCGTATGTAGTCGTTCGCATCGACCCTATGCATTAACACATAGGGTCTATGCGTTAACACATAGGGTCTATGCGCACAACTTTACAAGACCTCCAGCCAGGCACATAGACCCTGTACATTAACGCACAGGATTTGCTCTAGTTCTTTAAGTCAATTCGCCACCTTAATTATACAACTTTCCTAGTGGTATTGTGGTGCTGCTTTTTTTGCTGTTGCTAGTGCTGGTCTTTTGCTGATGTTTTTGCCGTTTTTTGTTAATGCTAAATGCTACTGGTGTTGCTACTAATATTTTATTGCTGTTGATGTTGGTTTTCTTGTGATGATGGTCTCGCTGGTGGTGCTGCTCATTTGTTGCTTCTGCTACTCTTTTGCTGCTAGTGCTACATTTTTTAATCTTCTTTCGGTCTTCCTACTTTTAGGTATTTTTTTTCTCAAATTTTTTTTAAGCATGTCATTTTTTGCAATCTATAAGTTTTCGTTTGTAATCTATAATTTCAAATATTTTTCTTCATTAAAACGATTCTTAAAACTTGCTTCAATGTTTTTATTTAGGACCAAACGATGAATGTGAAGAAAATAATTAATAATTCCACTGATGATGATTACACAAAAAATTCAACTCAAGATCGTCCATCTGTATAAGTTTATCATGATCAGGATATTACATAAAATCTGAAGAATAAGAACAAAAAAATGATTACATGAACCCCTCAATAATTTTCACTCCAATAATGACAATGATGATGATGATATAACCTATTAAGAGAAACTGTGGGAGTTTACAGACAAACAAAAGGTAAACTCAACTGCTAACATTTCTTCAATCCAAGCTAGATCCAAGTCTCGTTTACGTGTGCCATTGTGTCGCATGGTTGCTATGCCTATTGTGCATCTTGCTTTAAAGGGTAACATTACGAAATTAGAGGCTGATTTTCTTAACGGTTATCATGATGGTGACCGTGTATTTTGCATATCGTCCACTGATTCTAAGGGAGACTTTCAATTTGTGTATGATGAGGTTCGTGTATCTTGGAGCCAAATTGGGCTCAAACCAATGCCGTATTTGAATATCAATTGGATGTAGACCCTTCATTTACATTATACAAAAACAAAATATTTTTTATATGGAATGGTAGTCACAAATTTTTTGCTTGAAAAAACTACATTGACTGTGTACACACCGCAGATTATGAACGTCACGTCTTTGTAAATTCTATCATTTTGGCGTTCCAGCCTAACGATATTCCAAGTTTGTTGACTACTATGCACGACATTAACAAGTAATTCTCTTAACCATTGGTTTTATTTCATTTATTTGCGGTTTATATTCTATTCATTAAATTATATCATCTGATCAATTCAATAAGTTTTCAGGTTTACGGAGAATTCTCACGTTTCTACCAATTTGGTACACACTTTGTATCGGATGCAAAGCATTAGCACCATGCCTTTGACTTTTTTCATAAAACAACTGGATCCAATAACTTATAAACGATGTGAAGAGAAGTCCGTCAAAACTTGGTATTCTTTGACACAACCAATTTTTTTGGATTATATGTATAGTGTAAGAGAAACTTCATTGTGTTGCCATCAGTAATGTGGATGCAAAAGTTAAAGTCGGATGGCTCAAACTTTGGAATGGCAATAGATTTGACAAAGATGCATTGCATTTCTTGAAATCGTCATTCTCTGATTCTGCACTTGATGATTGGTTATCAAAATCTACATATTGGGCATGGTTCGAAAAGAAAACTATTGAAGAACTGTACAGTATTTTTTAATCTCCTCTTGAATTGCTAGCAGATGTTCCTACTCTCTCCAAGTATATCCAAACTTGGAAGTTTGCGGCTTTCAATTCAATATTTTATCATAAATTCAAAAGCGGGAAAATTAAAAAAATACAACGTTTGGGATGAGCAATCCAATATTGATCTTGCTATGAAACGTGTACTATACATGTACAACCTATTCTTTAATTTTTGTTTAATTTCTTTCATTACATTTGGATTTCATGTTGTTTATCCTCCCCACTCCTCTTAGCACTCCCCCCCCACATTCAATGCATAAATACACTAAACATTATGATCGGCGGGTTTTGGATTTCATAGATTTAGAGGCCAATCCATGTTTAGGATCCATCACAACAAGTTCTAGTGATGGTTAGTTCTTTGGTAGCACTTGTTCAAGTACCATTACCGAGGTTGTTATTTTTGTGATCATTTTTTTAATATATTTTTATTTATATCTCGGAGTTACACATGTTTTCTATCCACTTTTATCTTCCTTGCATAATCTATGTTTGTATTGTATTATCGACTTATTGCAAAATTAAGTATTTCTTGTAATATCTTGTGTTTTATTTTTCAAGTTCATCTTACTATGAATGTCAATGATAATTATTATTATCATGTCATAAGGGATGCAATACAACTATTAAAATTTCTATATGATACATATATATGCCCATTGTCATTTTCACTTCTTAATGTTCATTTCTCACTACTCATAATCTAGAATTTTGTTGTTTATTCCTCCCACCCTTCTTATTTTTTAACCCTACAATTGTGCCAAAATACCACGGTTATAGGATACCAGTGGGCCTATTACCAAATATTTTTCCTTCCTCACCGCTCACGTGTTACCGCTCACCACTCATTGCTCACCGCTCACAAGATAGCACTCCCCGGATTAGTTCTACACCTAAAGCCCTTGCCCCTAAGACATGGCCATGGATGTTTTTGGAACAAACACTTTATTCGCTCCGGCCTCCCTAATGGAGACCAGAGTTTGTTTGCTTCTATATACTATGACCAAATCCTAGGCTATATTATTGAAGATGATGATGGACGCAAAGGTAGTTTAGGGCTTGAAGAAGTAGGTATTAGCTTGTGATTGACAAATTTTCTTGTGGATGACACCAACCTTTGCCTCTAAGGAAAAGAGCAAACTTGACCAATGTGGAACATGCTCGCTTTTGTGAGAGACTTGGACCAAAGTGAGAAATCACCTCTCTTACCACAACCCAGCAACCATTATGAAATTAATTGATGATTTATTTTCTTTTCTTTTCTTCTCTTAATCCAATTATCAACAATCATTCCTAGGTCATAACATTATTCAAATCCATAACAATGTTCAGACTGAATGTGGAGAATATTTTGTGGAATATTTTTAGTCCCACATAAACATTGTTATGAATATGGATAATGTTATGATAGGCAACTCACATATTATACGTAGGTGTCTTTGGTAATGAAACTCATTACAAGGTGGATTTGTTCATTTTAAAATTACAATATATAAAATAAAAGTTTCCAAAGTTGTCTTTGGGCTTCATTGGAAACAAAACCTTTATAATTTTGCAATGTTGACTACTTTTTAAGTGAAGTGGAACATCTATTAGGGGTGCTATCTAGAGTTCAAATCGTGTAGATCAACCCCTTCTAGAAGTTGGTTCTCAAATAACATTAGAATTTATAAATTTTCATATAAAAAAGAGTGTTCTAGAATTCTAATATAAGCATTAGGGGAGGAATGAACTCAAAAGGTGCCCATGAGTTTGGTCCCAAAAAAGGATTTTCTCTAATATTTTGTCTTCAAAACTCAAATGAAAATGAGGTTTGGCTCAAAGGTACCAGAAATCGGAACCACTAAACTATTGACACGTTAGGGTGTGGACTTTGTCATGGTGTGGTCCTTTGGTACTTGTGATGTTGCCGTGACCTCCACAATGTACTTCTGGAGTTGCATTGGCAAGGTTGATGTACGTTGAGTCACATCAACAACAACTCCATTGGCTTGGACCCGTGGTCCACAACCATGTGGCACCTTATGTGCCATGTGAACTCGTGGGTAAGCCCTTGTACTATGGGGCTTGGGATATTAAGAATCTATTTTTTTGGTTATTACAAAGGCAGCAACCTTTTGAGTCCATTCCTCCCCTAATGGCATGACAAGTAGTTGGATAGTTTACTCTATGACACATGTCTTTAAATTCCATATATTTTAGTTTAAAGAGAAATATGGCCCATCAAAATTAATCAATTTTCTTAAATAGAAATGTTTGTGCACTCTTTTAAAATTCTACACAAGGATTATAATATTTTTTAAGCAATAACAAACAATTACACTCCATGTTGCATTAGAAAGTAATTACAATCATACCATACATCATGGGAGTTGCCTACCGGGGCAATTGCGTGGCATGCGAAATGCTCGGAGCTAGTCTACCAATCATTCAACACTTGGTTGTGATGACTCCAAAATTAGATTTTTCACCATTGGGTCCTTTGCCTTTGGCATATAAATGTCCATGGTTGGAGAAGTTTGAAAGAATTCATTGAAGTTGTGGGATGCTAGAACCACACATAAATATCGTGCTAGCAATGAGCTTATTGAATTTGTACTTAACGTTATTCAACGTTGTGCTTTATTCTATGGGCCATAGAATATAACCAATGAAATGACTTGGATTCAGAATGAGCTCCTAACATCCAATGGTTGTATTTCCATGGCTCACAAAACAAAAGTACAACACAAAGTAATGTTATGATAAGTCATGGTTAGGAGTCAGGACTGCCATTCTTTGGCATGTTTAACATGTTAGGTGTAGGTTGGTGTCCTCGAACACCGAAATGATTGCAAAGCAACTTATGCTACTTAGTGATGGGAGTGATATATATAAGCAAACATTGGTGTAGTGCACATCATATTGAATGCTATTTCTCATATATGTCTAAGGCGTGAGTGACTTTGACCCTTAAGTGTATGAAGGGCCCAAACTGGACCTCTCCAAGCAAAAAATAATGTATTTGAGCTACATACTTTCATTCTTAGCTAATCATGTTACAAGTGGCAGATATTTAAAATCAACTTATTCTTCAAGTGCACTATTTGAAAAAGTCAAACACTTTGATGTTTTGAAGATTTAAGTTCACATACGCAACATGGATGCCCTTGGATGCAAAAACATGCATTGTATTTTGATCATCAATGTTTAGTATGAGTATATCTTTATTTTCTCCTTGACATTAAACAATTTATTCAATCATGTTTCAAATACATAAATACAAAAAGTGTGATTTTTAAACTTGATGAAGCCCATATAAATTGTGTACATGGCCATATGTGGAGACCCCACATCCTTTAAGGGTTCCAAGGGTTTGTATGAACATTGCACTAAACTCACTGAGCTCACTCATGATTCAAGATCATTATCAATCCTATAAGCACATCCTATATATATATATATATATAGGTACATAGGAGTAGTATGTTCAATCTACACACACACAAACCAGTCTTATGGTCGGTTCACATGATTTGGGCAAACCAACTCATACACTCGTTCCTTGTTGGATGCCTAAACGCTTGCCTCCAAGGAACCAATGTATGGGTTGTTTCACCCCAACGCGGTTCACATGGGGTCCCAAGTCCCACTCATGTTAGCAAGTCCCGCACTCATGTTAGCAAGTCCCAACTTTTGAGCCCATGTGACCGGCCTTAGAATTCTCGCACCACAGCATGAAATCATTCGTATTTTCAACCATATCTACTTTGTCAGAGTGTCATACTCATTGACATGTCCTCCTAATCTTAGTCACATTTGGTATTGAAAGCTTCACTTGTGGTGGAGGCATTCATGTCAATGGCTCCATTAAGGTAGAGGGTGCTAAATCCAACACCCCATTCAAAACCAACACCTATAAATGCCTCCCAATTGCCAACACTCTACAACCTTGAACCGTTACCCGGCGGTGTAGGAGTGTATGGGCCCACAGAGTGACGGTTTTAGGTGCCATTAGTGGTGCCACCTCATAGCGGCCTCCACTACTTCCATGTAGGGTAGGTAACGGGCTCCACTCTATCTCGGGTTGGTTCAAGGTGGGATTAGGGTGGCTTGTCAATGCCTATTCTAGCCATTCTATTCACAACACCAAGGAGGTAGGCTCACAAAGCACAAAAGGGTCATTCCCCGGGATGCAAGGGGGTTGGTTCCCGGGATGCAAGGGGGTCGGTTCCCAGGATGCAAGGTGATGGTTTTGCAAGCAAACCGGGTGGGATCATGGAGGTAGCCATGTGGCTTTGCATACCATTACTACTTGGGCTTTGATGTAGTTTGGGTCTAGTACCCAACTATGTTGTGTTGGTTCTAGGCAATGAAGGTGGGGGTCCTCATCATATGCAAGGTTGCCATACACGGGGCCTATGGATTGGTTTAAGGAAGCTAGTAGTTTTGACTTTGAATATTCATCAAATATTCAATTGAGACTAAAAATATATTTTCTTTCTTGATACCTATGTTTAGCCCAAAGGCTAATATGAATATATATTTTTTATATCAACGACATACCCATATGTATGTGCAATAGCTTAAAGTGTTGGTTTAAGCACCCTCTACCTTAAGTCAATGGAGTTCGACTAACGCAGATGTCCGCTTCCTGTTCATGTCCTTCTATGGCCACCATGCGCCCTAATGGTGTAGGTCGCACCCGGACACTGCACCGGAAGCCCCTGTGGAAAGTTCAACTTAACCAATCCTTAAACAAGTTGTGCCTAGAGGTGCCTCTAACTTAACATTCTACAATCTTAACTTCCTATATAAACCCAGCCATGAGCAAGGTTCTTCCATCACAACCTGAGCCATTCGAGCTGTTCTTAGCTTTCTTCTTCGACGACATACTCCCCACAGCACTCACTCGTGTGGATTGACCCAACTGTTTTTTTAGATTTCAACTGTTTTCATCCCACATCAACTATCCAAACATCGCCATGGCGATCTTGCGTGTCATGTGTGTGTTGTTGCTTCTCGCAGCAGTCGTGACTGTCGAAGCAGCAAAGATTCAGACATACAACCCAGCGAGCTGTAGCGGTGCAGCTACCAACACGTTCTTCGTGAACGGAAACACTTGCCAGACATTCAATGACCAGGGTGCAGTTCAGATCACTGAAGTGAGCGATAGCACCCGTATTTCGATTCACAACCAGAAATATTGTGAATCAAGTAGTCAAGTTGCACAGATCTACGGGCCCGGATGTGTTGTGAAAGGTCACACCAGCCTGCGTGCTGTCTGGATTCAGGGTTAATTGATCCAATATCCACGACTCTGTATTCTAGGCTACTGATCTCATCAAGGTGCGCATGTGGCCTCTGTTTGTAAACTGATTCTCAAAGTTCACTTCATGTTAGCAAAATCACAATGGCTACGAGTTGTAATGTTTGGAAATCCTTTGCAAGACAAGTCTATGATTGCACATCCTGGACATCATGTGATGCCAGCTGAGAAAACGTTATTTTCTGCTCGATTGGGTATGGATATTCATTGATTTGGATGTACATGTCGACATGGCTGCCTAGTCAATGTGGGCCTGGATCAATATGGACTCATAGATCAATGTCTTTCGTCATTTTCATTTGCTAACTACACGTGTGGATCATGAGTTAGCTGCTTAGGCATCCAGCGGAAATAGTAATGCAGGTCTGTTAATCATTATAACACTAATTGATTCATTTTTATGCATCTGTCATGCACTTTTTATTGATTCCATGGTGCACTGTTTCATTAATCTGTGCAGATATGTTTGGCCGGGATTATGTCACCAGTTAGTGATGATAGCTGGATAGTTTCTTCTTGCAAGTTCCGAGGGCCTTCCAACTTGGCAGTACAAAGAAATGCCTAGAGAGTTTATATAGATATGTCTCCTATAAATCATGCAAGTAGAGTCACACTCTATTCTGCTCTGCATGAGTACGTGTCCATGTAATTCTGAGAATTGGCAGATGCGATTTGCATTCAGCCACGTTAATAAAAATTATTATACTTGTTGTTAAATCACTCATGACCAGAATAATACTCTTAACAACTTTAGACTGTCCCTCCCAGTCGAGTGGCTCAAGTTTGTTCCTCTCCCATTACATAGAATCCTTTTGATTTCAAAGGCCTTTGTGCCTTCTCTCTTATCCCTGCTCGAATTTTCATAAATGGGTATATAGTGCTTGTATATATGCATGGCACATGCTCTCTGACTGGAGGTGCCAGCTCTGTGTGTGATACGAAAATGCTCCATGAAAGTTCTAAACTGGGGGTCAAGGCAATTGGGCTCGAAAGGTGGTTCATTGTGCTTTTTCAGGCTCTCAAGTTTGCATTTATTTGTACGCAGAATAGGATATAGCTTGGTCACAATTCTGACATGTTATTATAAAAGCCATGAGGAGTGACTAAGGCGACCCTAAGACTAGATAGCTTCCTCCGAAGCCACTGTACCTCTGGTGATCTTCACATACACATAACAGCGCTTGCACCTAGGTACAAGTACGAGTCAAAAGACAGCAATTAACTACATATATATCAGACTAAATTGTTCAGTGTGTTTTGTTAAGACCATTTTGGGAGTTGCAGGGTCTTTGTTGAAATGACAGTAAGCGTCTGCCCAAGTGTGTGAGTGTCTACTAGTCTATGTTTTTGGAACATTGGAACTGCAAAAGCTCGTGGACGTTGACAGGATCATTGTTGCAAAGTTCCAAAGCGATCGTCAATGGCATGTTGAGCAAACGGTGCAGGATATCCATAAAGTCGCTCAAAGAGGGATGAAACCGTGGGTTTGATCCTTCTTTGAGAAAACTTTCTATTAAGAGCTCTTTAGCTCTTCATGTATTGGAGCCTACTTGAAAGTTGAGTGCAAATTTTTGGACTTCCTTTTTGTATCTCTCAAATTTTGAGAGAATTTTAGGATCTAGAATAACGTATGCGCATGGGATCTGTTATCCTAAATCCCTAATCGACTTATGCAAGGCTAGCTTAGTCCACCCATCCTAGTAAGACAAGCTAAAAAACTAGTTTTTAATAGCCCAACACCACTCTTTGTGTATGATAATTTGAGCATTAAGAAAACTTAGCGTGACTTTGTGCTTATTCTTATAAACCTAGGGTTTAGAACTAAACCCATGGTTTCATCTGCTTTACTTTATGAATAACTTTATTACCTGTTTGTGGTTGCCTGTTTTTTGTGACTGTATGACATTCTGGTTCTTGGTAGAGCAATTGTTCTATGTTGCATAACTTTGACACAAATTAGCTAATCGTACTTAAGCAGCCATATCCTAGCTAGATGGCGACCTACAATGCAATAAACTAGGCTGCCCCCAACAACCCTCTAAGTTCTAATTGACACTTCCAAATCCACATACATTTTTGTGGCCGATGGATGGGATTGCAAATTGTTTCATTTGTTTAGCAATTATGAATCATGAGAACTGTCCTTTCAAATGTCAAAATTAGAGTTTAGATGCAAAAGTTGCAAGAGATCAAAATAAAGATTTTATTTCTATTTTAGACAATCACATAGGCCCTTCCAAGTGTGTTAACTATTATCAATCTTAATATTCTCAAAAAGTTTTTGGATTAAAATAGGAGGTCCAATAATTTCAAGCCAGATGCTAAAGCACTCCTATCGAGCTCTGTCCGCCTAAGAATCCGCCACATCTGGGCCACGCGTCAATGCCCAAACTAGGAATTACTAGTTTTGCCCACGTTGTTGCTCGCAACTTGCATAATTGGATAGAACCATGGACAAAGTTAGCTCCATTGACGTTAGTCATCCTTCAAGCCACAGACCCTCCTCAGACATTGGGAACGTTCCATGCTTCCATCTCCTTGAATCTGCACCAAATCTACAAATGTGTTATGCACTAAACTATACTTCCCCTAATTTGGTTTCTCTTTGACACTGGACTTTCGCATATAACTCTAGTATACCACCCAATTTGTCACTAGGAGGCATATAGGGCTAGGTGGGGTTCCATATTACGTTATACTTAAGAGCAAGTCCAACATTGACCACAACCAAGTCATAGAGGTTGTAGCAAACCCTAGGGCCAATTGGATAATTGTATACATAACCATTCATATAGCTTCATTGTTTTAATATTTAGTGATTCAACTCAGTTGCTCAAAAAGAAAAAGTGAAGAAATAAACAACCTTGTACTTTAAGTGCTACTTTGTGAATTTCAATGCACAACACCAATCAAGGTGGAATAGTTAAAATATGCCCCCTATAGGTTTGTGGCAACCAATCAATCCCAACTTAAACTCACTAGACTAATTTGAGATCCCCGACACTGATGAAGGGGTTAATTTGGTTGTTTACAATAATAACTCCCAGGCTGTTCGTAGTAATGAGCATTGTCACCCTCCCCTTGAAGAGAGAAAAAGTTATTGCATATCTTCTTAAGTCCTCATTTAATTTAACATAAAAATCCTTAAATGATACGCATCCCATAGATTACTATTGTTATTGATTTGACCTAAAAATTAGCTTCAAAGACCTAGAGTTAGGGCCAGTTTACATGAGGTCCCAAGTTCCAACTTTTGAGCCTCAAGAAACCATTAGAATATGGTTAAGTATCATTGAAGTCATATTTTGATTCTTTTATGTCAGAAAATTGTTGGACTTTTGTTGAAAGTTGGGTTGAGCTTTTTGCTTGACCCAACTTTCAACACAAATCCCAAGCCTCGCCTCCAAAAAGTGTTGCCATGTAGGCATCCATGTCGTACTTGGGATTTTGGGACTTTGGACCATGTGTGAAATGGTAAGGCCCACTTCCATGCTCTTGGGCAACGGCTAAGAATGCACAGAATGACCTCAAGTGACTTGGGACTATTAGGACTTGGGATCCCGTGCGAACTGGCACTTAGTCTAGTCCAAGTCATTTGAAATGAATTGGCCACAAACCTATAAGATGAGAGATAGGGGTCCAAGTTTTTATGTCACATGGATGAGAGATAGTTCCCTCTCTCCTCCATCGTAGCAGGAGAGAGGGAATTATCGTCTATGAGTGTACCTCTCATCCATCCAACATAGAACTTGATTCCTATAGATTTGTTGCCAATTCCTCTCAAATGACCTCAAATAAATTATTTCGGGATCTTTAAAACTAATTCCGGTGTCAAATCAACTTTAATTTGTTTTTTAAACTCCAGGCTCCACACTAATTCCGGGCTTTTATGTTGAATGAATGAGAGGTGCGCTCATATATGATAATTCCCTCATCCATCGTAGCCTGGTCACGAAACCTCAAAGTGATATAAGAACCGACTCGAGAGTCGTATTTGAGCTCCTATTGAGTGATCGAGGTCCCAAAATGTGAGGACGTGGCCTAAGGCTTCTCGAACGTAGCAGAAACTTCGACAACTTTCATTCTCTCGAAGTATCTTCTCATTGCGTCACTCGGTGAGCTCCCTTTCGCATTTGCTTCTGCATTTTTTCATCACGAGTTAATTGTGTACTTTGCTGCTCTGTTGTGAGGGTAAACGAGGTTTCATAGAACTTGTCGTAATTTTTTTCCACAACTTTTGTGTCGGCAATTCGGGGAGAAGGATAAATTCACGTGTGCAAGGAGGTAGAGTGGTTCCCAAGGGAGCTCTTAGGGATTTACCACCAACAACTGATAAGTCTCAAACGTGCAATCTCTTGCTCTGCAGAAACACACGAATTTCAGTTCAAGAGAGTACGTAGTTTCCCAGTCCATCGAGAATGTGATCCGGTTTGTGAGTCAGGCTGTCCGGCGTAAAGAGCGATGCCGGAAGCTCGGAGAGAAACTCAAGAAACTGCTGCCGAGAGTGCAAAAGATCGAGGAGCAAGTGAACAACGGGCAGAGGAGGTACGAAGGGGCAGTTCGAGACTGGCTGGACAATCTGAAGGCCACGGCCGACCAAGCCAGCGCGGCGGTCCACAAATGCAGCACCAACTCGATCTTGCCGTGGGAGCTGGCTGGGATTTCGGAGGAGCTCGAGGGGTTGCACGCCAGGATTGAGAGGCTGGAGGAGCGAGATTTCGATTTCTCTCTTCACCTTGAGACACAACAGAGGCTGTCCCGTGTGGAGTCCGACATCTCTCACATTCGGCGTCAGTCACTCCCAGGTTATCTAAGTGCTTCTGCTTCCTCCAATAATTACTATAACATGCAAGCTGCCTCGTCATTCGGACCTAATGATGTCGCCCTGCCCGACTACAACTCAGCCGGACCTCATTCCTCGCATCTCTTCGCCGAGGGTCAGCACCACCCCGTTTGCCACGGAAACGATTCCTGGTCTTACATCGTCCAGACGAGAGAGGAAGCAATGCAACGAGCAGAGGAGACAAGATGGCGAGAACAACAACTATAACTGGCGAATAGATCAGTAAGAATTTATTAGCTTCATGGAAGTAGACATGCATAGTAAGATTTGGTGGTTCTGTGTGGTGAGTCTACTTTTCACAAACCAGTACCAATTGAACTATTCCTCTTGCAAAATCGAGTGTAGCCAAGAGTAGATTAAGACTCCAAATTTAGGAGTAGATCATCGATTCTGACCAAAAACTTCTCGTATGTGACTTCTTCAACTCATCTATTCCAGGTGACTTAACCCCAGTCAACGACAAATTTACTGCGCATAGTGGAAATCCCTGGTAACGAATTGAAGAAGTTGAGTTCCATCCGCAAGATTCGTTAGATTGATCTTGTAGTTCCGCTGCTTCAATTTTTCTCTATGTGTTGTCTCATCACTAGTGTACAAAGATCTTATGTGCAACTCTACCAGATGATCAAGATTTTTGAATGTCAAGGGTTGAGTGTCCCGCCGCATTTCACAACCGCCAATGTGGCCACTCTTTAACAAGTCCAGCTGCATAGCTTCAAAGTCCTTTCTTCCTTGATGTTAACTTGATCCTAATTTTTCCTCACTCTAGGGAATCTTTAAATTTTTGAGTTTCCCTCTGGCAGGCTTTCGGCATCTCTTCTTGCATTTCATAGCAACTTTCACGAAACGGATTGATTTCTTGATGATGGCCTCTGATATTCATTCCAAACCTGATGAATTAATGCAAGGTTTGTAGTAAAGAATGGACACCAAAATGGTGTGTTACGATGAGAATGGATATGTGCTGAGATTATACGCAGACACAATGTACAGCTCTCAACAGGCTGAATTAAATGAGGTAAACTTCATACACATAAGTTAAGTATCCTTTATTCAGAGAGAGTGCTGAGAATCTAATTACAGTAATTTAAGAGTCATATTCTGAGGTGACATTTGATTAAGTAATTCAAGGTATTTATCCGATCCAGCGCATAGTCTGTTGACTGTAACTTAAATGCCGTTGACAGGTATTCAAGTCAACATTCGTCTGATTGTCGTGCGTATCAACTTTGGATGAAGTGGCTACAGGATTATACCGATTTTCAACTCCTAGACATTGTCCGAGATGACGGCTGGGGATTCGTGGCACTCACTAAGGAACATCCATCCAAGATATCGTGGATGAAGTGGCTCCAATAAAAAAAGCCCCCCTATGGGGTTGAGGGCCGATTCATTCGAATGTGACGTCACTAGACTAATTCGGGGCCTTTGACTCTATTTCCGGAATCAAATTTCCTACAAATAGTCATTTAGATGATTCCTGCGTTTTTTCATCCGCATGGATGATTTTACTTGAGTGCCACGAATCCCCGGCCCGAGATGACCCTAAACTACCGGATGATGGTGGAGGGATACCCAAATCTCAAGGAAGAGGTTGGCGGTTCGAATCCCGGCTGTGAAATCTCCTCTCTACTTGACGGAAAACTTGCCAGGTGGTCAACTGCCTCTTGTGCTTTGGCGTTGGCCTGTCGGCCTTCTGTCTCAAAAAAAAAACAAAAAAAAAAACTCCTAGACATTGTACAGACAGCCGGCCCTAAATTAGTAGCATGCGATTGCGTGTCAGCACAATAATGTCTCTCACACAAGTTGCAGAGATTGTTTTATACTTTTTTGGAGAATGAATGGAACTTTCCCATTGTATTATATAAAAATATAACAGTGTCCGTGGAGATGATTTTGGGCAAACTTGTGCTTTGGCGTTGGCCTGTCGGCCTTCTGTCTCAAGAAAAAAAAAAAAAAAAAAAAAAACTCCTAGACATTGTACAGACAGCCGGCCCTAAATTAGTAGCATGCGATTGCGTGTCAGCACAATAATGTCTCTCACACAAGTTGCAGAGATTGTTTTATATTTTTTTGGAGAATGAATGGAACTTTCCCATTGTATTATATAAAAATATAACAGTGTCCGTGGAGATGATTTTGGGCAAACTTTTAGTGGAGATCCAAGTGTTTCCAAGTCCAACGGGTTATGGCATATTCATATGTTGGTTTTTCTTTATTAATTCAAGGTGTATTCCATAGATTCCTCTAAAATGATCGAGAATTTTCCTTGAGGTAGAAAAATGGAAAACAATGAAATTAAGTTAATATGGCAAGAAAGAGTGGTTTGAAATTTTTGCAATATTTTGCAGAGATGGAGTAGAGGAAATGATGAGGAATGCAAGTTGTTTCGTAATTTTATCCCTATACTAATTAGTTATACTTCCCAAAGTGGCAAGCAAGTCAAACTCCCTACTTGTATAGTAGAGTTCCCCTAATTTGAGCATGAAAATATCCTACTCTGCATACAAATGTACACAAAATGGTAACTCAATGGCACCCAAAAGTGATCCCAAGTGGTGTGAAACATGACCTATCCGGTTAAACACTACATTGGGCCTATCATTGCATCATTTTTGGACCACCACTTTTGCAATCAACCATTTTATTATTTTTTTTTTTTTTTTGGAACATAGGAGGCGCTTGGCCACTTGGCTAGTTTCCCGTCAAGTAGAGAGACGATTTCATGGCCAGGAATCGAACCGCCAACCACTCCATTCGGTTTGGGTACCTCTCCACTATCATCTGGTAGTTTAGGGTCATCTCAGACCATACAATCAACCATTTTGAGTCCACATGCAAGAATCATTATAGTCCTAGTCTAGTGCACCAATAGTGGTCATTCACTGTTTCCAATTTTCTGCCTTGCCTTAAGTTTTGAACTTGAACAGGTTATTTTCCAAACTCAATTGGTTCATTTGTAACTAACTTTTGGATCTCCCCATTTGTGGGAATATAAGGGTCACTTCACACACAAGACTTAAGGTCGGTTTAGACTATGGTGCAGAAGTGCACGGATCGCTCAAGAATTTCTGCCCAAGACAAGGCTATTTGAGGCAACAGTTGGTATGGCAGGCAAGATGGAAAAAACAAATTTAAAAAGTGCTTCAAGTTGGAGTTCTCCAGAGGTCAAGTTTCTTGTCCAAGGGTTTGAAGCCCTGGTACGCAACTCCCATATTATACGCAGGGGGCATCGTATTAAAAATGGCTTAGAGGACGGCATTTGTAAAAATTACATCAAATTATAAAAAAAATAAAAGGACCAAAAAGTTGGGTGAAGACCAAATAAAATAAAATAAGATGTAGAAAAAGTTGGGTTTCATATTAATTAATTTATTAAAAACTCCACAACATATATAAAGAATTGAAACACTTATTTTTTAACCTATGCCTATGAATAATTTTAAAGGATCCTCACAAGTAATTGCCTCCAATTAAAATTAAAAGTCATTGGCAATGTTTTATTTATAATTAAAAAAACTTAAATTTTTATTTAAAAACCCAAAAAGTTGGGTAGTTTGACCTATGGTACATGTATTAAAAACTCATATAATTAGGTTTGTAATGCAATTTTATGCTTCAAGGAATATTCATTTCCTATATATAATTACATTTTTGGATTCCTTGTTAGAAAGGCTACAAGAGTTTCCTACATGAAAACAAATTATATCACTTGAGATTGGACTAAAATGATAAGTGATTATAACCAGGGCCATATAATACGGGAGTTGCGTACTTGGGGTTTGAGGTTGCCCAAGAAACTTGACCTCCGGAGGACTCTCCTAGCAAAGAGTGTTGCAATGTTGGCATCCTTGTCATTTTTCATCCATGCTTGAAGTTCTCCACTGGAGAAGTCTTGGCCATAGTGTAAAACCCCAACCAGTGAAAAACTTATTTAGTAGCCAATCATATTGCTCCATTCCCCTAAAATTCTTGACCAATGTACTTCTTCATCATAGTCTAAATCAACCCTTAAGGCTCATGACCATTGCACTCTAAGATCTCTCATTAGTCAAAATGGCCAAGACCATCCAAGTTCACTTTACACTAAAAGGTGAAGGCCTAGGCACCCAAAATTTTATCATGGATAAAAGTCCACATGAATTCTTACACGACAATCTATGGATAATGTTTCATGTTATATCAGAATTTGCGTCAAGCCCACCTCCAAGAGGTAACCCTAAACACATGTCAGAGTCAAGGGCCTTACATAGTTGGTACAACTTGTGGATGAGAGTCAAGGACTCTCACAATTACATCGTCATGGCCCTTGGCTCGTGTGTGAAGTGGTCCTAACTATTGCACCTTTCTACAATGGAAAGTCATGCTCAAGTGGGTCAGCCAAAGTGATAAAACAAGACTAACGTGGCCAAGTAGTCAAGTAACGAAGTAACCACAAAACCAAGTAAGTTAGCTGGGAGTGAAGAGCAACCACGAGACCAAAGAGCTATGTAGTTAGTTTTTTAGAATTGGGTTCAAACTCTCAAAAACCCCAGGGAAGACCAAATGAGTGTCAGATGTATCTTTAGTGTGTCATGATAAGATTAATTGATAGATTAAAACGTTTATAAAGTGCTTTTGACAATCAATTAACTTAGGATTTACTTTCCCATTGGTACTTATTAGGATTAATTACCTCATAAAGAGTAAATTACTTAGCCACAGTTTTATATCTCACGAAGACTGAAAAAGACTCTAAGTGCTCATAAATAAATTATCATCCTTTTATGTTTAGCAAAAGTCTAGTAACGAGTGACGAGAACCGAGTCTAAGCGAACGAACGAACGAGTCTAAGCGTCTTAATCGGCCTAAGTGTCACGAGTCTAGTGCTAAGAGTCTACAGTCCAGAACCAAAGTCTCAAGTAGCCGGTCAAGTAGACAGTCTAGTCACCAGTTCCAAGTAACGAGTTTGAGTAACGAGTCTAGTAACCAGAGCCAAGTAACCCGTACCCAGTATCGAGTCTTGTGTCATGAGAAGCGCCTTGACACATTAGCCACTGGGAAGGGTTAGGTTATATACCTGCCTTTGGCTCCTTTCCCAATCGATATGGGATAACTGTCCGCGTCTTACTCTTCACTTCTGAGCTTTCCCTTCAGGTCCTCTCGCACCTACTCCATGCACAACTCCTTTCATCATCAAATTACACTTGCGCGCTCACAGCTTCTTCCTCACCTTCTCTGCTCAACAGAGATTGTTCCGTTTCTTCGCACAATTTCTTCCTCTTCTCTTTCACTAAAATCAATATTCAAAAGACTATGTTGTTGCCCTGTCGACTCGATTTCAACAAGAACTTCTGTTACGAGAAGTTAGTTGCTCCTGTGCACTCTTGCATTCCCCGAGCATTATAATTGTAGCAGTCGATTTCCGAGCTGACCGATTTCCTTCAGACTCCACAATGGCGAGATAACTAATCACGAATCTCATTTCTTCATTTCAACAGTAGTCCGGGTTCTGATACGACATTACATTCACTTTATCTCATTCCTCTCTTTCGGCATAGAGCCTCAACAATATATCCTTACTCCTATGGATACGTCTGTGTCGATCATCAAGTGCTGGGATTGTGACTGTCTTACTCACAGAGACAACTTCTTTCTTACAAGGAGATAATTTCAGAATCTCATGCCGATCAATTAATCGGTTTCCTTCCACAGGAAAAATCCAATGTATGTAGACCTCTCCTCTTTAGATCCAACAGGGTTCGGAGAATACACTAATGAGTGAACTGCTCGGGATCGGAACGAGATCTCGGGTATTTTACTTAGTTCATGACTCGTAATTCATTTCCCAACATTAGGCACTGTTGTAGTGCCCCATATATTAATTTGAGACAAGAGAAAATCTCAGTCCAAATAAGCTTGCCTATATGACTTGGAAGCCCCTGATTGAGTTTGTAGAATTAAAACCTACATTAGCTTCGAGGAATTTCCCATTCCTTACGTCGCTCAAGGACATAAATGAGCCTAGGGAGTTTGAGACAAGTACACTGCTTCCCGCAGTATCACCTCGGACACTCTCAAGTGTTTGCTTCTCTTCACGAGGGTAGGATGAATTAGATTTCCTCTTGACTTACTTTGAATTAGGGACATTCACTGTCCCCACATCAACTTTAGCTTTTTAGAATCTTAAGACACTGTCCAAGAGATTTTGGGCTAGACTGTTCAAGATACAAACATAAAACACATGCACTTCAATTCAAGAGCTTCACACTCCTGAATCACAATCCCACATTAACAACAATGATCACACTTCCCACTTTCACAGTGGTACAACTTCAAGACTCACACACACATCCAATCTCAAGATTTTAAAGTTCACCTTCACAACTCACAAGAGAGGGATTTGATAATGGCACTTTAGTATTAATAAAAAGGTGCTGTACACATAAACTTAAGGGCTTCACACCCTGAGAGTTTTAGAATTCACTCTCTTCACGAGAGGAAGATCAAAAATTACAATGCACTCTCTCTTCTGTCCTCTTCCTCCTCCTTCTTATCTTTCTGTCCCCAAAAAGTGGTGACTAACTGTATCTAGGATACCAAGTGCTACTTCTAATTGTCACATGTGAATTCCATGCCTCCTGATATCCTCTAGACTATGGGCAACAATGAAAATTCTGACTTACTTGCCTGTTTCCATTTCAGAGCTACTAAATGCCTAATGCTTCACTATTTTACTAGTCTTGAGTGAAATTTATCCTTTATTTACATTTCAAGACTAAAATCTAGGCATTCTGTCCAAAAAATGGTACCACAAGCTACATTAAATATGCTATTTAGTGTCATATGGTATTTAGTGTCACTATGGTAACTTTTCGGATGACACTTCTTATGAATAAGTGAATAAATACTGTCATGGATGATGGATGAGTTCATCCATTGGCCAAAACACTACCTTCTCTTGTCAGCAACTTGTGATGAAATATCGTCATGGATGATTGAAATTTGGATTAAAAAATCACTTGGTAAGTGACAGTAGGTGCAACACTATAATTCTATAATCCCTCAAAAAATTTACAAGGAATGATAAATAATTTTGGGTGGACATTTAGTGTTGGTGACACTATATCGCTATTTAGGGTTTAGGTTAAAAGAGATGGGACTAGTACAGTCAAGACTCTATAAGTGTTACCCCTATAAGCGTTATAATTTCATATATGTTAAGAAAATTTTACTCCCCTACAAAAACACAATTGGTAAGACTAGTGAGTGTTATGTGTTAAGTGTTATAACATGCTCTACTCCCTTCTTTGTTAATTGCACCTTTATAAGTGTTAATTTTGAGAAAATCAAAGTAATAATGTATGAGAGCATACATTTTAAACATGTAATCACATTTATCCCATATTCTTTGCGAACAAGTCAAATATTCTCTCTTATTTAGAGATCCTTCCTCCTTGTGCACTTTCAAGGGAGTTACCACATCGACAATTCAAAATTGTTGGAGGCACATGGGTGTTCGTTCGATCTCTATTGAGAGGGAGATAGAGGAAGCTAGGCGCTTGGTAGAGGTTGACAAAGTTGCTACTCTACTGCATCAACTGACGTTGTTCTCATCTGATAGTGAGGTGGGTGACATGATGAATGCTCATGAATACCTCAATTATGAGATGGAGTTTGATTTAAACAACCCCTATGAACCTACCGATGAGGAGTTTTTGGATATGTATTCCTCAAAACATCAAGAAATTGATGTTGATGAGGTTATGGTTGATGTGGTAGAAGAAGTTGTAGGATTGAGTGTTGCTGAGCGTTCTCTAGAGACTTTGAAGAAATACCTTGAACAAAGACCAAATGATGCCCTATCACATATCAAGAGCATTCAAGGACTCCAGAAGGAAGTTTCATCTCATCATTTGGAAGTTTCTCGTCAGACTACTATAGACTCTTTCTTTTGGTTAATTTAGTTGGAAGAATCTCGTCAAGTTACTACTATATAGATTATTTCTTTCAATTAGTTTAGTTGAATTATGTATTATCATTTGTACTTTCATTTTTTATTTTTATAAAACGTTATGTTCTTCATTTTCGGAATTTTAAGTGTTATTTCTATAAATGTTATAAATCATCGGTATGAATTCTATAAGTGTTACTTGTTATAATTCTATATATGTTATTTTTTTGCCACTCCCGACTTGTAACATTTATAGAGTCTTGACTGTACAATGTTCAAAATTTTGTTGACTATTATGGGTTCAATAATCAACATAATTGAGGAGACCTATATAATCATTTAAAGAGAAAGAGAATCTCCACTCTTAGAAATGAATAAGATAGTCATATAAGTTCAATAAAGTATGAGGGAAATAGCTATGGCCATGATTTGCATTTGCTAATCATTTTGCACTAAGGTAGAGGGTGTTGAAACCAACACCTTAAAATCTTGCATAGTAAATACATATTGATTTTGAGAATGTTCATCATGTGAACATCAAACCCCCCTAACGGTTTTTGGTAATCTACCAATTAAACGTTGAACCCTTGTAACTTTTGCATACATAATCCAAAGGCATGCTTTGGTGCATTGTAATCCCCTTTCAATTGCTAGCAAGAGACATTTTATTTTTCACATCTAATAATAGTATGTGTACTTAGTGCTTAAAGTGATGTTTATAGGGTGAGTTTCCATGTAAGCTGCTCGCCCACTAGAGTCTAGATAATAGTGGGTTGGAGGTGTTCTCATGTAAAATAAGCACAAGCTACCAACCAACAACATTCTAATGGTCTACTAGAATGTGAAGGGCCGTGGACATGAGCCGCTAGACTTCCATGCACCCACTAAAGCACTTTTTAACCTACAAGTGTTAATCACCAAAGGATTGAAGGAGGAGGTCCATCCTTGGCAACTTGGAGGAGGAGGTTAGTAGGTGAGCCCGGATTTGAGAAGATGAGAGTAGCTAGTTGGCACATACAAACCCTACCCCACTAGATCCCATCTACATTTGAGCGAGTTTTTCCTTATTCCACTAGAATCTTAGTGGGTGAGCGGCCTACATGGGAAACTCACCCTTAGCACCACCTAGCATAATAGTGTGTTTCATATCCTACCAAAAGTGGGTGTAGATTGAAAAGTGTTGATTTAAGCCTAAGTATTTACTAAACAACTAATATACTTATAAAGGATCAGGGTTGTCCCTGATAAGTGGCTTTGGTGGGTTCTCCATAGTAAAATTTTAGTGTGGTTGCTCTTTACATGGTGGTGTGGCAAGCTTGAGTGGCTTCGCCCACCTATCTCTTAACATAGCCGGGTCCCCCTATTTTCCACATGAAACCCACCCATATGAGCGCGCACATGTACATACTAAGGTATCCTCTAACCACAATCACAAACTGGCATGATCTCTTGCATTAAAATGAGTGTCAAATGTTGAGTCAATGTAAATGTACTCACATAATTGGTGAAAGTTGACCACCATATTGCAATGATCATGCAAAATTGGAATAATCATGTTAAAGTTTCTATTTGTTGTATAATTTGACTCCTTTGTGCTTGATGTGAGATGGTTTCATTTTATCCTCTTCCATGAAATGGAGATACTTAGGGTCCTCACTACGTCTTTTGTATTTTGAAGGATTTTAGTTGTGTCTTGGGTACATGCTTGGTCTGGGTATCCGACTAGAGAGTCTTGGAATTCAGGACATGGTCACCGCTCTCGTCATTTTGTGACGCTCAACCAACTACCATGTTATTCATATATGGCTTTAGGGCTAAGAGCATCCGCAGCGTTCGCACGGGGAAAGGTTTCGGTATGAGGCACTTGCCGTGCCACTCTGAGCCCATAGCTGCCGGGTCTCTTCGATGGCGTGCCCCCCTCCGCAGCCATGCCCCGCCACCGGCCCATGCCACCTGATCTGATCCTCTCCACCTGGCCCACTTGCTCACATGGGGTCCCGCCACTTCGTCTCGCACCTCAGTTCAAATCTCATCCCCCTCTCTTTGTTCGCAGGTCCAGCAGCTGCAATAGTGAGGTTTTTTTTCTTTGGGCCACAATGGAAGCTTGGCAAGTGCGACTTGCAGTCTCCAGGCAACGATTATTTCAGGATGACGATGAGGACGAGGTCATGCTCAACCTTGTAGCGGGCCAATTCGATGTTGGTGGTGATGCTTTGCCGAGAATAGTTCACCGTGGATCCAGACCAGGAAGAGCACGTAACATTGATAGGGAGAGGCAGCAAGGACACGATCGGATTTTTGCTGACTACTTTGCGGATCCCCTTGTATTTGGCCCCGATATATTAGTCGCTACCTTCTCCCTGCCCACACTCACACCACCCTCCTCTCCACACGCCCACACCTCCTCTCCACCCGAATATGACCCCCCCACACTCACACGACCACGGCCCCTCTTGGCAGCAACACCTCGCCCCCTCCCGGTAGCACCACCTTGCGCCCTCCTTGGAGCGCCACCGCGCCCCCTCCCTACAGCATGCGCACCACCTCGCCCCCTCCCTCTCGCGGATACTTGGCTCACGCCCCCTCCCTGCACATCGAAATCGTACTGCGATGCATCCTCCCACCCCTCGCCACACCAATCCTCCTCTCCGAAACTTGAATCCCACGTCGACGTTGTGTCCAGGGCCCTCTCCGAAACTTGAGTTGCAGCTCCCCTTCGAGCTCCACCTCCCCTTCCCGCTATCGCACTTGAACTTCGTCAACCTCACACGTCACCTGGTCAAGCCTGCAGATATCCTAGACGTGGTTCCCGAGGTTGTGCCGTGACCCCGCCAAATGACTTCAAGTTGGTGTGAAAACCACTCCATTTGAGGAGCCCGTCTTCCTGCCGGCCGTTGCCACAGTGCCGTTGCGGCAGATTTTTCCTCGCCGGGACCCTTCGCCGTGCTAGGCTGCGGATGCTCTAACCCAGCTTGAGGGGGAAATTTGCAAGAAGAAAATCCCTACTTCTTTCCAACTTTCCGCCTCTTTCTCATGTGGTATTGGTATGGTGTCCCACCTTTTCTTCTATTGAGTGGTCACCTTTCCTGATTGAAATGACAAAGTTTTCTAATTTTCAAAACTAAATTTATTAAACTTAGATGTTCATTTATATTGCCAACAAATATTGTGGGGGGAAACTCACCAATGCTTGTCCGGATGAGTCCTTTTTTAGCATCCTTGGAAATAAGACATTTCCAGAAACCTTGCATTGGGACAAGAATTTGTACTTTATTTCATAATAAAGAATGTTTCTCAAGACCCTTTAGAGGCACTCTCTTTGAAAATCCAAATAATTGGGGTGTGGGTCGTACGAGGTTTTAGTGGAGGAATGCCAAAGGGAAGGGGTCCTCTGAAAATGGGTGGAGACAGTCCGGTTGGAGACCCAAACCATGCTTGCCCCCTCTACCAAGAACTACAATAAAATATTAAGGTAAAATCATTATCACCTCTTTACCACAATCCCGTGAAATCATCTATGAGAGGAGAAAAATAGTATGCTAGAGCCATCTAGCAACCTCTAGACTAGTAGGCAATCCACTAAGTGATAGCCCATATGGTAAGGATAGCAAAAAAAGAAGGCAACATACAAGCATGCTGTGACCCAAGGAAATTAAGTTGTCAAACAATGTTCACACCAATGTTAGACTACACTACATATCTAGTCTAGTGTGGCTTAAAACTTCATCATCGATCCACATTAATTGTCTTGTAATTGCTTGGTGGCAATCATATAGGGCATCATGATATGACACTTGATGCTACATGACAAGTGACAAACTTGACCACTCTTCTTAGGATGGCATGCCAATTTTAATGCGATGCTAAATCATATGTTTAGTGTAGTATATAAGTGGAACCATGGTATGATTTCACAATACCAATAATGGTATTAAACAACCAACCCAAGCTTTATCAAATTGTAATACAAGATGGAGACTCAGTTTCTATACAACCAAGTTATTATTTCCAGCACCAACCAATATTTAAACAAAATTGAACTCAGTCCAAGTCCAAAATTATAACATGTTTGAATTTTATTTTAGGATCCTTCAGACGATAAACTCGGGGAGATCACTAGCGAAAATCATAGAAACAACGTGCAATAAAAAATAGGGTCCAATATATTCATTGTAGGTAAATTTTGCAAAAAACGTACATATAATATAGGGGGTTTTAAAATAGTGAAACATGTTTACATGTAAAATACCATGACATATAATGGCATCTTTTATCTATTCAGTACATGTAAAATAGCGTGGAAACAATTACTAGGGGTAGCGGGTGTAGGGTAGGGTCTGTGCTAGTGGATGAAAAGTGGTATGTGTTGTGGTAGTGTGATTGTTACTTAAATGTTTAGAGAGTAATTTAAGGTGGTCTTCAGGTGCTTCAGGAAGGTTGGGTAGTCAATATCCCATACTTTGATTTCTAGATGTTAATATGTGAATGGCGGTTTCTGGGTGTGCTCAAAATGACATAGAAAGCCAATTGTTTGGAGAAGCTAATTTATTGCTTTATGACCAAGCTTTTTGTAGATTGCTTGCGGGCATACATTCGAATTGTGGGATACTTACTTGATGGAATGAAAAGCAACTTAAGATTACTTCAGGTCATTAAGGAAGTTTGTGCATCCAAAATGCCATGCTTTGGTTTGTCGGTGGTGATATATAAATGTGTGTTGGAATCATGTGTTGGAAAAAAATGGGGTGTAAGAAATAAAATAAGGTGTAAGAAAAAAATGGACATCAGTTGGGCTCCGAGAAAAAAATTGGGGTAAAGTCAAAAAAATTGGTTACTTGGGGTATAAGGAACAAAATGTAGTATAAGTAAAATAGGGTATTTTAAAATGATTCCCCAAAAAATTTATAAATATTGATAGGGTGTATTAAAATACAAGCATTTACCTTTATTTTGAAAAATACCATACCTTCAAATATTTTCTGCAAGGTAAATAGCCCCCTAATAAATAGGTCTTGAGCGCACGTGTATGCATCAATTAAAGAGGGAGTGATCTCCCCGAGACGATAAAATTATATGGTAGGATCTTACTGTAGAATATGTAGATTTGATTATGATAATATTATAGCATTTTTTATTATATTCTCATTACTTGTCATATACATAGACTTAACATCAAAAATTAGATATTTGATTTTTTTCCATCATCATAACATCTAAGTTTTCATAGAGAACTCACATGTCTCTCATAAAAGGTATGTATATTGAAAGTTTATCAATGATTCCACCGATAGAATTGAAGCAACCCGATAGTCCAGATTTTGGAGTATGTCCATATTTACTTAAATACAAATTCACCATGCACCATAACATTATTCAGATCCATAACAATGTTTTGTGGGACTGACAATATTCCATGAAATATTCCCACATGCAAATTGAATGTGGAGAATATTCCGTGAAATACTACCAGTCCCACATAACACTATTATGGGTCTGAATAATGTTATGACTACATTCCTGTGCCAACAACAAAATAAAACACGAGTGAATAATCAAGATCTGGATTTCACAACTTTGGTAGGAGAATAAACTCAAATTTAGATAACATATATAACTCCTTAGAATGTAAGATGCCTACCCGAATTGTTTGCAATCTCTATTTTTTAATTTATTCCTTAAGTTGACCTTATGATCAGAATGAAGTCCTCTTTCAAGGCTTTATAAGCCCCAAAGCACACCACTGCAATTGCTTGATCAATGAAATCTTATGCGTGCATATCCGTCCACAATCTGGTCTGCGATATACCTGCAGAAACACAATAATCAATCTCCATGGAGTTTTTTTTGTTTAGAAATCTTGGTTCCATGATATTGCAACACTTGGAATGTTCATGAACGTGTTGCAAATATTCTTCAATGCAGCTTTTGAGAGTCTGGGTGAGGAGTCCAAAATATTCCTTGTACAGTACATGAAATTGGAGTGAGGTTGCAAATATTCTTCAATGCAGCTTTTGAGAGTCTGGATGAGGAGTCCAAAATATTCCCTGTACATGAAATTGGAGTGAGGTTGTTTTAGAACATTTAGCAGGTTGGGATGGCCGCACATGCATTTGCTACAGCCTCTTTGATTTTGCCCTAGGAGAGGTTCGATTCCAGGATTGATGATTGTCGAGGCCGTAGTGTGCAAGTGAGTTGCATGTGCAAAATTGGAATGACTCAAGCAGTGACCGGGGAGATTTTTGGGCATAATCAGTTGAGATCCTAGTGTTTGCAAGTCCAACTGGTGACATGTTGACATCCTCTGGTTTTCCTTTATTAAATTGGGGCATATTCTATAAATTCTTCTAAAATGATCAGTAATTTTCCTACAGTCTTGAACTTCAACCGGTTATTTCTCAAACTCAACCGGTTCATTTGTAAGTAACTGCCAGTTCGCCCTGATCATTGGACTCAAGTCATCCCTTTGCATCCACATGTTTGCACACCTCCCAAGACTGTTGTGGTGAAGATGTAAACCAAGCTCAAATTTGGCAACGACTAAACCAAGAAATTTTGAGATGTGACAATGTTGAGATAGCTGAAGTGTATATAAATGAATCCCAAAAGAAGGACACAAAGAAAACTCACAAAATAATAATAGTAATTACTTTTTTACACATTGTATGTTTGTCCTAATTTTATTATCTATGTTTTATTTGGATTTAACACTTGTATTTGTTTTTGAGGTTGTTAGTGAAATGCCTTTGGTATGATCCTCTTTGTAAATGATGATGGTGATTTAAGCTTCCAATGAGATCCATTTTGGCATCTAGTATGTTCGATTACACTGTCTTGGATTTTTCATCTCAGTTGTTTATCTCTGGTCTGGTTGAAAGTACTAGTTGTGGATGAAGAATGGTTTGAGATGCTGTGACATTGTTTTTGTGTTGCACATGTAAAGGCAAAGGTTGAGCAAACGTTTCGGCCGACAGTAGGCAATAGCTCTGGGAGCTAAAATCAATTGTACGATAGGCACCTTGCATGTAAATTGTACTACAAAAGGTTGTGAAAGACTTGGACAGACTTTTGAAATATGAGAAGCAATTCACAGCGTAACATTCTCGAAATCAAGAGATGATCATGATGAGAAATTTTCCCAAATCTACAACCTCAGAATAAGGTGATGTGTGGAGGGTTGTACTCTTTGGAAGAGCCTAAGCCAATTTGCAAGTACCAGAGGTCTTCAAGGGTTTCCCTATGGATAGCAAGGGTCAAGTTAAGCTGCTCTTTTGCACTTAATGTCCCCTTTCCCTTTCTGTTTATGTATCCTTCCGGCCTCCTTGTCATGAAGTAATTTTGCGGTGTCACGGGGAGGTCACTGGCGAAAAATCGTAGAACAACGTGCGATAAAAAATAGGGTCTAATATATTCATTGTAGGTAAATTTTGCAAAAAACGTACATATAATATAGGGGGGTTTAAAATAGTGAAATATGTTTACATGTAAAATACCATCACATATAATGGCCTCTTTTATCTAGTCAGTACATGTAAAATAGCGTGGAAACAAATTACTAGGGGTAGCAGGTCTAGGGTAGGGTCTATGCTAGTGGATGAAAAGAGGTAATTTTCTATTGAAAATGCTTGGATGGATGACTTTGCAGGCTGGCTTGCTTGAACGTTACTGAACCAGCGATTCCAGCGTGGAGTTAATGGTCTCTACCCACCTGCCGGGAGGGGAAAAAATGTAGTATAAGTAAAATAGGGTGTTTTAAAATGATTCCCCAAAAAAATTATAATTACTGATAGGGTGTATTAAAATACAAGAATTTACCTTTATTTTGAAAAATACCATACCTTATAATTTTTTTTGCAAGGTAAATAGCCCCCCGATAAATAGGTCCTGAGCGCACGTGTATGCATTAACTAAAGAGGGAGTGACCTCCCCGTGTGCGGTGTTGCACTTGTAAAAAGCATTGTGTTGGTGGTCTCATGACATGATATGATGAAGATACCTTCTTGTGTGGATCATAGAACGCATCCGGGGGGAAACAAAAAATGATCTTCTTCTCATACCCTGGCCACACCGGGGTGGCTAGGCCCAACCAGCCAGTGGTGACAGGCTAGGATGCAACTGGCCAAGTTGCCCCAATGTGGTCCCGCGCCAGCCAAGGCTGCAGCTGGAGGTGCCGGCAAGGATTGATGCCCTTGCCCCCTCGTATTTGCTGTTGCCCGGGGGAAATCATGGACCAAATTATAGGGTTTAAACACATAAGTGAATATATAAATGAATATATATATATAATATTTATTTATCACATATTTATGGAAAAATATATATAAAATAAAACCAACCCCATCTTACCAACTAGAACTACCCACCTATTTTGCCCCCAAAAAACATTATATACTATACAGCTACAAATCTAAATTCTTTAACCAACATTGAAATAGCGCATTTCTATTCAATGAGCTTGCATGTTGTGACGCCGCCTTTGATAAACGTCTTGTTTGGATAGCAGGTTGCACATCATTGTCATTTGGTAAGTCATCGGTGTTGTCGGTTGCCGGATTTAACAGTTTTCTATCATTATTGTGTCTGAAAAAATTGTGTAACACACAACATGCAACTATAATTGTTCCTACATATTTGACATCACAATTTAATGCCTTTAATATTTTCCATCGGTTTTTTAAAAGTCTAAATGTATTTTTTATTTTATTTTAATTATTAAAATAGAAAATAGAAAATACATTTAGAATTTTAAAGAACCGATGGACGATACTGAAGGCATTAAATTGTGATGTCAAACATATAGGAACAATTATAATTGCATGTTGTATGTTACACAATTTTTGCAGATACAGTAATGATAGAAGACTGGTAAATCCAACAACCGACAACACCGACAACTTACCAAATGACAATGATGTACAACTTGCTATCCAAACAAGATGATTATCA
This sequence comes from Polytrichum formosum, assembly GCA_964035585.1. Taxonomy (NCBI): domain Eukaryota; kingdom Viridiplantae; phylum Streptophyta; class Polytrichopsida; order Polytrichales; family Polytrichaceae; genus Polytrichum; species Polytrichum formosum. The sequence continues at coordinate 76,625,841 of OZ037936.1, forward strand.
AAGGCGGCATCACAATGTGCAAGCTCATCAAACAATACTTCAGATGGGAATAGTTGGGAAGTACATACATCTCTTCATACCTTGCCACCAAATCAAACACTATTTTATTTGGCCATTGAGCACTGGATGAAACAGGAGCAAGCTAGAGTCTCCACCTACAATGCCTCGATGTACATGCTACCCCTCTTAGTTTCCATGTATGTCTATGAATAGCAATAGAACAATAATGTATATTCAATTAGTTATGTAATTGAATAAAAAACACATAATTTATTTTCAATCAAATGTCTCATACAATAAGGAGAGAATAATACATCAATACGCCTTTTTATATGCTTGTTGATTTTTACTTATCATGCACTTTTAATTTAATTATAACGTCATTTATTTTAACTTTTATTATGTGCTAGTTAAAATCTAAATATAATATTTTAACATTTTAACATTTAATTTTAAAATTTCACTCTTATTATATTTTAATTTAAAAAATTATGCAATCAAATACAAGTTCAATGGTGGTATCAACCTTGTATTCACAATTTGATTGAAAAACGTCTCATGCAATAGAGCAAAAAAGTTGTGCACTAATGTTTTTCCATATTTCATTGAAAATAATAAGGTTGTTGATTATTGTATGGCTATCATTAGTATGGAACAATATGGTGAATGTTATGTAGATTTGCCGCAATCTGTAATGATATTTTTCATGTATTAGATAAAATGTTTATTTATTATAAAAAAATCCATGAAGAATAGGTTGCTCAATAAAAGCTGGTGGATGTTTCCTAGGTCTATTCATAGATGGGACATGATGTATTAGGTTTTTGCGTGACATATGTTTTTACGTGATGTATGTTGATTTTTGTATGACATATACGACATATAAGGAATTGTGTGACGTACTGAAACCATATATAGAACATAAAGATACAAATTATAGAGAAGCATTGTTAGTACAAAAAACAATAGCAATGGTACTTAGGAGGTAGCATTGGATTGGAACGTCTATAATGTTGGATTGGGAAGAGCAACTGTTTTCAAATATACAAAATTGGTTTGTAAGGCATTGGTTTACAAAGACAAATTGTATGCTAGATATATTAATATTCTAAGTAGAGCAAAATTACAACAAATTATGCAAGATTTTTTTTAAGCTCACCAAATACCCTAAAATATGTAGTGCTATAAATGGCAATCATATCAAATTAGCGAACAAACCTAAACATGCATATCAACGAGATGATTATTGATGTCAATATGATGCTTATACAATATTATTACAAAGAATTTGCGATCATGACAAAAAAAAAATTACATGTGTGTGTACTTGCACCTGGAGTTATTCATGACACAATTCATTTGAAAAAATCTTCTTTCTACAAAAAACTTATAAACTCCGAAATATTACAAGAACTAAGAATGTTGATTGAAAAAAAACAACTAAAACCATATATTATTGGGGACTCCGTGTATCCTCTACTACAACAACTCTTAAAACCTCATAATGTTCAGAGGTCAAAAAAGAGGATGAAGATGATTTTGATCAATGTTTATGACATGGGAGGGTTCAAATAGAAAATACACTTGAAACTTTTTTTAAAACCAATAGGCGATACTAAAGGCATTAAATTGTGATGTCAAACATGCAAAAATAATTACAATTGCATGTTGTGTATTACATAATTTTCGCAGATACAATAATGATAGAAGAATAGTAAATCCGACAACTGACAACATGCCAAATAATAATGATATACAACCCGCTATCCAAACAAGACGTTTATCAAGGGCAGCATCACAACGTGCAAGCTCAGTGAATAGAAATGCATTATTTCAATACTAGTTAGAGAATATAAAATCTAATAAGACAAACGATTAGATTTGTGGATGTACAATATATGTTCATTTTTTTTGGGCAAAATATGTGGATAGTTCTAGTTGGTAAGATGGCGTTGGTTTTATCTTATATGTGTTTTTTCCATAAATTTCTGATAAATAAATATTATATATATATATATACTCATTTATATATTCATATATACATTCACTTATGTTTTAAAACCCTATAATTTGGTCCATGTTTTCCCCCGGGCAGACCGGGGCAACCCGGCCAGCTGCACACTAGCCCGCCACCACCGGCTGGCTGGGCCTGGCCACCCCAATGTGGCCAGGGTATCACTCTTCCTTTGCGTACAACAGCAGATCTTGGACACCCTTTAAGTGATGCGCATGTCTGCCAGGTAGAATTTGCACAACTCTTAAGCACTTTCACCAAATATGGTATCCACCCAGGTGACCAGGAAAGATTTATGATTCTTTTGTCAAATTGTACCTAATTCATAGAAATGCTAAAGTTTTTCCTACTGTTCCCAGGAATGCACATTTACTACTACTACAACAAAAAATACAAATGCACATTTTTCATGATATCTTGGAGTGTGAAAAGGACTATCTTACATAAATAACTGTCTCTAAACACACATACATATGCATCTCCCATTCTGAGTTTTGGTGCAGGCAGCAATAGTGTGTTTATTGGACCCACTCACAACCAGTATCCCATCCTTGAGAAGGATGGAGTAGCACGGCTGCATATATGTTAGAACACACAATTTGGGGATGGTTTGAGACATCAATTCATGTGCACAGGTGCAACAGCCAGGACGACAGTATTCATATCCAAGCAGAAAATTCACCACGATAGAGGGGGTAGAACTTACTGCTAGACTGTGAGTTGCCATGACCATAACCAAGTTCCGTTACTCCTCTCAAATAATCCACAAAGATGCATTGGTGCCAAAATTTCAGCAAGTGGTGCTTACTGCAACAAGAAATTTCTTGTTGTGTGCTCATAACCTGAAAGCTGAATAGGTGACCACACATCCAACACCAGCATGTGGAACATAAACAAAAGAATGTCAAAATGCAAGTTACATCAAAATCTGTTTTAAGCATCGTCCCATTTTGAGTCCATCTTTCTAGTAAATTGGTTATAAAACCCTATCACATATGGAAAAACATACAATTATACAGTACAAGGGTCTCAATCCAGAAGGATCAACACAGAAAACCTGTCATCACAGAAGATGATTACTCAACAGGAATCGAATTGCCACAAATTCATACATGAGCACGAAATTAAGCTTCATACAAGAAGTGGAACTAACTGCAAGAAATAAGTTGATTTTGTGTGCTCATGACCTAAAAGCTGAATAGGTGACCACACATCCAACACCAGTATGCAAAACATGAACAACACAATTGTGCACTTGATGCGAATCACATCAAATTTAATTGTCCCATTTCAAGTCCATCTTTCCAGTGATTTAGCTATTAAACCCTATCACATATCAAAAATATACAATTATACAGGGTTTCAATCCAGAAGGATCAACAGCTGATGATTACTCAACAGACATCAAGTTGCCACGATTTTATACACGAACACTAAATTAAGCTTCAAACAGGAAGTGTGACTTACTGCGAGAAGTTAATTTTTTGTGCTCATGACCTAAAAGCTGAATAGGTGACCACACATCCAACACCAGTATGCGAAACACGAACCAAAAATTGGCAAGATGCGAGTCACATCAAAATCTATTATGGGAATTGTCCCATTTCGAGTCCATCTTTTCAGCAATTTGGCTATGAAACCCTAACACATATCAAAAACATACAATTATATAATACAAGGGTTTCAATCCTGAAGGGTCCACACAGAAAAACCGGTCATCACAGCTGACGCTTGCTCAACAGGAATCGTGTTGACATGCACACCGTCCCTTAGGATTTCACCCCTAAACAGATCATGATGAGTGAAGTTCATTAAGCTCCTTCCCTCAAGCCATGGCCTCCTTAATTAGTTGTAGTAAAGCTCCAGACCCATGCCATCGTGAATTTCGTAGTCTCCCAGCGTGATGTGGTCCTTGTAGATGGTGTACCATTTCTGGATGCGGATCTTCTCAGGCCGAGTGCCGGTCTGAGCGGCCACCAGCTTCTTCAAATCACCGATTGTATCATCCTGATTGCACTTGACGCGCACCTTCTTGCCCAGCCTGTCGTTCAACACTACCTCGATCATGGTTCCTGCCTTTGCCTCCCACCAACCTCAAACAATCTGAAACTCCGGTAGGAAACAACGATTCTCGATTGCTAAGTAACGAAGTGCAAGAAATTGTGTTACGATCAGAGTGGGAGTGAAAGATCTTTCTTCAATTTTGTCGACGGGTCGCGAAACCCTAAGAGCTTTCTGGGAGCGCTTTCAGTACCGTAAGCGTATGTGGTGAATGAGCTTATATGTTACGAAACATTGCACCACTAGGACAACTTGTAAGGGCACGTGTCAAATGTAACTTTTAACTTTTGAATTTAACTATTCATTTTAACTTTTAACTTTCGAATCAACTTCCAGCTCTTAAGCTTATGTAGTGAATGAAATGAAATGAATTTTGAAGTCCGTGAAGCCAAAAGGTGCATTAGGATGGTTTCAAATCAGCTAATGAGATGCTATTAGTATCTACTGGAAAATTCATGTTGAAACATGAGTTTTAATTTTCTTTGGATTGTGGGGCCCACCTCACACAAAGTTTTTATCTACTTTTTTAAATTTCTAGTTTTAATAATTCAGTTTCTTCAAATGATAGGAGGGATGAAATTATTGCACACAAGTGCATCTCTCATTCATCAAACATAAAAACTTGACCCCCTATTAGGTTTGTGGTTGATTCATCTCAAGTGACTTGGACTAGACTAATCCAGTGTCTTTAAAGCTAATTTTGTTGCCAACTAACACTAAGAATAGCAATGTCCAGGTGCATACTATTTCAACGTTTTCATGTTGGATAAATGAGAGGTACGTTTGTATGCCTCATAGTCACCCTCCTAACCCTAGCTTGGGGTAGAGAGGTGTTTGTGGTATATTTTATCTTATGTTACTATATTCAAATAGAGGGTGAAAATATTGAAAGGTAAAAGTTTTATTTTCTCTTTTCAATGAACATCACAAATTTTCAAAGGGCGGTGTATGATGTCTTTATTGCTTGGTAAATTAGGCTTAGTGGTGTATGATGTAATTGTCTCATGATATATGAATAATTTTCAAAGTAATGATTGCTTCATAGTAGCTCAAAATGATACATGTTTACAAAAACAAGAAAACCATAACATTTGAAACTTAACAAATTACATCATGTAATTTTTTAATGTCGGTTGGTAGGTGGGGACACCTTCTTGTCAAAGCAACTTTGCTTTCATTTCTACTTTCGATCAATATGAGTTTTACATAGTTAAGAAGCAAAAAACTTTGGATCGTGAAATGGATCGTCCAACAAAGAAAGGTCTTTGTCATTATGTCATAGAATTCATTGTATTAAATAAATAAATAACCAACGTCCGGCAATCCAACGTGAATTTGAGCCCGTTGGCCCTACACCCTGCTCAAGAATCCTCTTGGTGCAGGGTGGGGTTTACTGTCTACCTTGCGGTGGGTGGGCTCTTGGCTTCCTACCTACCTAGCTAGTTTTTTCGTCAAGTATAGAGAAGATTTCACAGCGGGAATCGAACCACCAACCACTCCATTTGAAAATGGGTACCTCTCCACTATCACCCGGTAGTTTAAGGTCAACTCGGACCAGAATTCATTGTACTATTACACATTTGCAACAAAATCCCGTGCACTTTCTTTCCATAATCTCATCATGGGAAGCTAACCCTTAATTGTCGAAGAGAGCTTCTCTTCCCCCAAAAAAAACCCTCCAGCTCGTCGCGAGTCGTATCTCCGAAGAAAAACGTTGACGAGACCATCCCCACAACTCCTTGGCACTCACACCATGATTCCTTGTTGCGGCGCAAATTGTGTAGCAAACCTCCACACTCAAAGTTCCGTGTTCGAATACAGCATAGGAAAGCCCATCTCATATGCATGAAGGTGTCTCCTTCTCTTCCCGTGGTTAGTCGAGAGCTCTTCGCTCGGCATTGAGGTCCTCCCTTTCCTGGTCTTTAGTTGGTCTTCAGCACAAGACCACTGCATGTGTCTATTTCTTGCAAGTAAGATTGCTTGGCCAAAGGTTGATGCCCGAGTAGAGGCACTGAGGGCTAAACGAAGAGGGTCCGATGCATTTGTTGTTGATCACCTCGTAATTCCAGTTTTTATCGTTTTCGTTTACGTGGCTATTATGTGTTTGAGAGTGAAGCATATTTTATGTGTTTTATATGGTTTTGTGACTGTAATTGAGAATCGCTTCACTGACAACCTATCCTTTCAAAGGTCTTAGCAATCCAAGCCTTCATTCTAGACAAAGAGAGTGGCAGATAGAGCTCCGATGTGAGCACTTCGCATAGTTGTTAAATTAACAACTCGATGCAGAAGGTTCTCCTTAGATTCTCAAGAGCAACGATGGTTGCTTGAACGGCTGCCACTGGTGTTACGTGTTGACTTGTAAACATCTCTTTTATTATTTTGCTACAGGTTCTTTTTGTTCAGTGATTACAATCTCACCCCTTAAGAGGACTTTCAAACCACCCACAACTACACTGTTTTTTGCATTTAGTGTTAGCAACAGTAATTACGAACCACAACACTAAATGCCAGTGACGCCCTTAATGTTGCATGCACTAAATGCCAACCTATACACTAATTGTGAACTAATGTGAAATTTGGCCATGTTCAGATTTTTACATCTCCACAATTAGTGTTATAATATTTTTATGTTTTGTGTTTTGTTGCCGCATGGTTGCACCACCACCATCTCTACCACCACTACATTACCAAATCCTTGATCAGCCACTATGTTTGCATAGGAAATTATCCATTGAATACAAGAAGTACATACAAACTGAAATTTTTTATTTATAATAAATTCTGGAAACAAAAAAGACACATTTATCCTGCCCTAACATAGTCGGGCACATCTTGCCCTTGAAAGTATTGGAGATGTTTTGCAACACTATTTGTCAAGTGGTTGGTAGATAGTGTTGCAGGTAAATGAATAGTAACAACATTAAATGTAACACAACACTAAATGCAAAAAACAGTGTAGTGCATCTCTTCATAATATGTTACCATATAGATATCAAAAATAACAAAAGATATATAAAGTTGATACATTCACATATGTAATACATAAAATATTCACATAATAATAAATGAATTACGAAATGTGTTTAGCCATTTAAAATGAAATCTAACCATTTCTCAAAAATAGCAGGTTGAATGGCAATTGCAACAAGTTTAGATACTCTCTCAGTACAGTCTACCCTCTATAAATGTTAACCCTCGGGAGTGGATCAAAGTTAACATTTATAGAGGTGTTAACAGTTAACAATTATAAAATTACTTTTTTGAGCAATATACAAATCTTAACATTTATAAATATAAGCAATTGTGAAGAGTCCTTGTGAGAGAATACCATTCATAAAATTGCAAACCCAATCAAAACTTTATTGAATATCAAGTTTACAAATCACGGGTGAAGTATGAATCAATGGTTCTTTGGTGAGATTCATCTGCATGCACAACTTGCAAATATTTCTCAATCTGCACCAACAAACCCACATACTTGGACACATCACATGAACGTGATTCCATGTACCTTCTAATGGTACCAAAACTAGATTGCAAGTCACTATAAGATGGAATGGGTTCCACCTCACACTCCTCTCCCTCACAATCATCATCTGAGACATTAGAAGTCCCACCAATAGAGCCTAAAACATCCCATACATCCTCTTCGGTGACCTCATATGGATTGTTCAAATCAAAGTCTAATTCGTATTGCACATACTCTTTGTGCCTCCATTCTTGAACTTCCATCACTAGAACTATTAGTAGCCAAACTTAGCCTTTCCAAAAGACTAGTTTACTCCTGCAATTCCACTTGAGGATTTGGAATGGAAACTCCATTCAAATCAGGTAGTAGGAGCATACCAGTATGTCTCCAACAATGATAAATCACATTAGATGTGACTTTCAACCTCCACGCACATTCTAGCATTTTCAACGCATGGTGAGAGAGCGAGGAATGTAACTGGATGTGTAGTTTTTATCATCCATATTATGGTTGTATTTCATTCGTTAACATTTATAGAGTCAAATTTACAAAGAAGGGAGTACCATTTTGTTAACAGTTAACACGTTTAACATTTATAGTGTGCAATATGTGGGGAGTAGAAGAAAGTTAACATTTAGAGAGGGTTAACACTTATAGGTGTAACATTTATAGAGGGTGGACTGTAGTTGGTCTTCTTGGAACCCTTAAATCATTAAGGTTTGGGTTGGTCATCAACTAATTTTTCCCTTGCAAGTCGTTCATTATTCACCCTACAAAAATTGTGTAGAACACAATACACAATAATAATTCAATTTGCATATGGGGTAGAAAAGTAAGACATTCAAGAACTTTCCAAATATTCTTGAGATGACCAAAAGCATTCTCAATTTTAACCCTACCCCTTCTAAATGCCATATCAAAAGCATCTTTATACATATCACCATTGCCTAGTTGAATAGTTGGTTCTTGCAAAATAGATTTCTCCAAAAATCCTTGTACAAAAATGAATCCGGAAAGTGAGTAGCATCGTGAGTTCCTTTAGGTGCCTTTACACATACGTCCCAAAATAGAAGATTAACATGACAAACACCTTGTAATAATTTTAAGGGATGATCATGGCAGTTCCAATAATCAATAGGAATTAAGTTCATAGGAGGATTTCAACTAATTTGATGTGGGTGCCATCGATGGCCCCACACAAATTCTTAAAGTGTGCTATAATTGATACAAATCTTTCACCTTTGAGAACACTAATGAAATGAGAATATATTTTTTTTGGATTAGCCAAAACCTCTATAACAATAAAAGTATATTTCCAAACCACACTTTGTCCAACACAATAAATGTTACCAATGTGTCTATTGGGATATCCAAATGCTAACTTATGCAAGATCATAGCTATGGCTTGATCAACCTCAATACCTGCTCTATAATTGGTAGTTGCATGTTCAACGTAGGGCCTCAAAAATTCAAGTAGATTCAAAAAAGATGTTTAGTTCATTCTATATGCTTGAATCCATAAAGTATCATGAACTTGTGAGTCAAAATTCCAAACACCTTTTTGTACAACCCTCCACATATGACTCGAACGTGGAAATTTACATGACTCACAATAAATTGTTTTTTGGATTATCTCACTCATAGTTATCATAGAAAATAACCAAAAAAATGCTACAACTATGTCCATCATTTTGGAACAAAAGGGACATCATAAGAAACTCTAATGGATCCATTGTAGCATACACTATGCTTTTTACAATTTTGTGCCCAACACAAATGGTGAATTGAACACTTGAAGAGAGTGTTAAGTATGATGAAGAACTTGAGACAAAAGTTATGGTGTTGAAAGTCAAGGTAGGTTCATTATAGGAGGAAAAATAGTTGTCCCCCAAAAGTCTATGCCATTTGACTAGTCATAATGGTGCCCACCGACTGCCAAAATGTTGAGCAAACCGAGATGTTGGTGTGAAGAACTTGGTATCCAGCCGTAGTGGCATCCCCAAGTATTTCACATCCAGAAGTTGACAGGAAGTTTGGTGTGATTGAGGCATGAGCCGTGCATGAAGCCCATCCTCCCATCCAAGGGCTCACGTCACCTAGGGTTTAGTTGGGTGAGGTGAGTGGTGTCGCCACTTTCTCCTGCATTCTCCACCCCTCTAGTCGCCACCCTCTTGCTCTCTCTACTTGTACATTGTTACCTCTTTCCTATTGTAGTGGCGATGAGTGATGCTTCTTGTCTTTAAGTTTTTTGAAGTTGAAATTGGGAAATGCATTAGATTCCCATCTGGGGCTTGTAGTGAGTAGGTATTCCCAAAGGCGATTCAATCTTGTCAATTTTCCTTATAATGAGATTTTTGATACATGGATGGGAGGAGTGGACTCTGGACAAAATGGAATTGAGAGTTGAGTTTGAATACTTGGAGATTTTGATACCTACTAGTATCATCAAATATTGTAATCACAATTGGACCTTTTGATGTAATTTTGTTAATGCAAAAAAAAACCTCCCTCCCAATCTATTTGTATTTGTATGTGTATGAGTGGTTTTTTTTATGTAAGCAATGATGTTTATTTGGGGTGTATTCTCTTGTATAAATGGGTTGGTCTAATTTTGTTGGGTGTAAAAATGCATTAGGTACTTCAAGTGTATGATGCTTCAACATTCATCCTCTTATATGTGTGCCGACTAGTTCAATTTGGGTGCACATTGATGTTTTAGAAGGTTGGTTCAACATTCGTTGACCTAGGATGTTGCTAAGTGCTTAGAATGTATGATATGTGCACGTTGATCCTCTCATACACTTGCAAACTAGTTGAACTTAGAAGCCTCTAAAGGTTTAAGGGGCTAGTTGCAATTGTTTTTGTGTAGCCAACTTCCCCTTTAGTTTGTTGTGTGTGTGCCCACATGTAGAATGCGAATATAAATTTGGGCCCACTTAATCACTTATTATTTTATACGTGGGGCAATTGTTCACCTTATAAAAACATACATGTATCCTTGGATTATTTTCCATGTACAATTAGAAAGCTCCACCCAATTGAGACATAAGCTCTGTGCATTTGCCAAATACTATTCTCCCTCTTTATTAAGACACATTTGGTTGCGCCAGAGAACGTCGTATTATCCGAATGTCATATTCTTAGTAATATGACATCTTAGCCTCAAATGTTGTACTATCAAAGTTTTCGAAGAAATTGGCCTATTTCAATCTAAAATGTTGTTTTGTGTACATAATGAAGATACATAAGTTTGAAAGACCATGCATATTGAAGAAATATGCTCACAACATTCCCCCAAGGCTCCCCAAGGCTCCCCAATGCTTACAATGTTATCCAATGTTTACAATGCCCCCTAAGGATCCCCCGCATGCTCCAAAGTAGTTAACACATAAGAACTTTAAAATACATATGGGTCCCACTATTAATGCACATTAATACCTCTATTATATGACAAACCGGGCCTAGAAATGTTGTCTTACGAGCACCATAGTCATAATATGGAGGTAAATTAACACTAGAAAGTTTAGTCAACAAGAAATGCGTCGTATAGTCAAGGTGCCATTTAATTGAGTGTCATGATTTGGAGGTAAAATTATACCCCCTTTATTTCATCTAAATGTAGTCACTTGAAAGTCTGCAAAAATTCTCAAGCTCACCACCTTGACTGCTATTGACTTTAGCATTTGTGGCTATTACTTTCTAAAGAAGCAAATAATAAGGACTTTAATGCCCCCTTCCCACTTGACTTTAGCTAAGCCTAAAAGTTGGTTCTAAACACATGACCTTCACACCATCGACACTATCTAGTGCTGAGCCTAATTGGCAAATGATGTGGCATGGTTTGAAAGTGGAGGTTTTAAGGCTCAAGCACCGACCCTCCCATAGGTACCTAGACATGAGGCAAGAACGTAGGACCTTTAAAAGTGTCACCTCCCGCCCTTGTGATTGGTTGGTTTTAGTGTGAGCTATGAGGGCACGAGGAACTCCATTAACAAAAATTGATGGCAAGATAGATGAGTAGTAAGGCATTTGGGGATGGGACAAAAACTATCCAACATTCATTGCATGGTAGATAAAACAATGCACATGTGTGAAAACTACTTAACTAAAACCTACTCGAAACTCTCCGGAGCAAATTCTTATAGGTACATTGGGATAGCCGGATGCCTCCGCTAGAACCGAGAGAGCTTTACCCGGTTTTTAGGAAAGACTTTGGTGATTTGATAAAGTCAAGTGGGAAGGGGGCATCGTGGAAGTTGGTATTGAGAGTAGGTAGGGGGCATTGTGGAAGTTGATATTGAGAGTAGCTGGGGGGCATCGATAAAGGCCACTTCACACACTAGTCTGAGAGCCTGTGACCATTGCACTTCAAGCACTCTCATCGGTAGAAAAGGTGGAACCAGTCCAAGTTCGTTTCACACTACACTTGAGGGACCAACGGAGTATGTGAATGCAAGTTGGATGTAAAGTCTACATGGTATCAAATGGATCATGTTTCATGGTCACATGGACTACTTTCAAAAACCACCTCTTGGAGGTAGGCCTACCACAAGACCGGGAGACCAATGCACTCCGAACGCTCATAACTTTTGATTAATTCTATTTTTATCATGTGTGAGGACCCACATGAATAGAAATTCATTGAAATAGCATTTAGTTGAGGAGCCCGGTCACATATGGCTTCACACTACACTTGAGGATCCGTGACCACACTACATGATTTTGGAGGGTGTGTTGGGACGGCCTTTGGACATTTTCTTTTGGGCTCTCACAATTTCATGGTCACGGCTCTTGGCTCGTGTGTGAAGTGGCCCTTAATCGATGAGTTCACTTTAATGCTGCAGGGATTTGCTGGTGGTTTGCGTCAGTACTAAAGGCCACAGGGATATTTTTATTACCAAAATGCTATGACTGTTTCAAGCATGGAAAGACACTACTATTTATATGGACCTTTTTCTCTTAACAATCAGGTCGCATGTGGCGGTGGCTTAACTTATATGTACAGGTAGGATCATTGAATACGAGTTCTGACAAAGAAGAGAAGCAGTGTTCAAGATTGAAGCCCTCATAGAAGTTTCATTTTGAAGGGCTCTCAAATTTCAGCCCTTCAGTTGAAGGGCTTGTTCAAATTCAAGACGTCAATCTAACAATATAGAAATGAAATACAAAACTCACATTAAACTTGTGCATGAATTATATGGTACATGATTCCAATACAATGTGAAGAATTAAGAACCAACCATTTAACTCCACTTCTTGTAGTGACAATGTCCTAAACTTGTTGGTTCTTGTGGCGAGCATATCATATTGAGAACTTCAAATGACGTCTTCATTTTTCAATTTGGGGTTGCATTTTGAAGGGTTGTTTTGAGAGAGGTATATTTTGAAGGGCCAAATCGCGTTTGAAGGGCATTGAAGACTTCAATCTTTGGTCCGAGACGACCCTAAACTATTGGATGATGGTGGAGAGATACCCAAATCTCAAGAAAGAGGTTGGTGGTTTGATTCCCGGTTGTGAAATCTCCTCTCTACTTGACATAAACTTGCCAGGTTGTTAACTGCCTCCTGTGCTTTCGCGTTGGCCTGTCGACCTTTTGTCTCAAAAAAAAAGAAAAAAAACTTCAATCTTGAACACTGAAGAGAAGGCACATACTCGTGTCTGGGGAGATTTTGGGCATAATGGATTGACACCACAGTACCTTTACCACTTCAGCACTAATTGCACTATTTTTAGGAAACAAAATTTGTAGGGATTTTTATTTTTAAATATCAGATATTAAAATGAAAAATGAAAATTTTCCCTCAAATCCGGGATTGCAGAATGCAAAATGGAAATTATAATCACTATTTGCCTATAACCAGCTGAAGTGGTAAAGGTAATTACAGTATCCTAGTGTTTCCAAGTCCAACCGGTTACATGTTGGCATCTTTCAGTTTTTGTTTATTATATTGGGGTATATTTTATAAATTCCTCTAAAATGATCAGTAATTTTCTTGGAGTCTTGAACTCCAACCGGTTATTTCTCAAACTCAACTGGTTCATCTGTGACTAGTGGCCGGTTCTCCTTGTTCATTGGAAGGTACTTAGGTGGCTGCAGAGGCTACGGATTCATGGTGTCTACGTAAACTCGTCCATTGGGAAGGTGAAAATGTAGTGAATTATATTATAGCATGTGATTGACTATTTTAAGATAATTTGACTCTAGAAATTGAATCAGGGGCTCTGAATTTGTCTAAGGGAGTTTTGTTGGAATCCATTGGCCCCTAACCTTTGTAAGGGACACACACTCTAGACTCCATAATATCACGCTTGTGGCTACCAAAGTGCACATGATATTAAGGAGTTTTGTAGTGTTAACATGGATGCATGATAAAAGAGAACTAGTGTAGCATGTGACATTATGGGATAACACAAAGTCAACATTGCAAATATGACAATGATTACAATGATGACAACATGATGCGTGCGGGCGTGTGGTTTGAATTGGTGGTTTATTTTAATGTCAAAACCCATGATGTATGGGAGGGAAACGTGACAACAAGGAGTGAGTTTTAAACTGAGAACATCCATTCCCTAGGGTTTCAAGATATAAGAGAATGAAGGAGGTTGATATTACGGACTAGAGGATCGACAATCTATGACAAATCTCCACGACCTCCCTAAATCCATCAATGATTTATAAATAAACACATAAAATGTATACATGCATACATACATACATACATACATACATACATACAATTTTTTGATCTAGTTACTTGTAAGCATATAGTGCCTATTCTTTGTAAAGGGTGGATTAGCTCTACACCTAAAGCCCTTGCCCCTGGGACATGGCCATGGATGTTTTACGAACAACCACTTTATTCACTCCGCCCTTCCTAATGGATACCAAAGTTTGTATTCTTTTTTGCTATGACCAAATCCTAGGCTATACTATTGAAGATGATGATGGACTCAAAGGTAGTTTAGGGCTTGAAGAAGTAGGTATTAGCTTGTGATTGACAAATTTTCTTGTGGATGACTAAGGAAAAGAGCAAACTTGACCAATGTGGAACATGCTCTCTTTTGTGAGAGACTTGGACCAAAGTGAGAAATCACCTCTCTTACCACAACCCGGCAACCATTATGAAATTAATTGATGATTTATTTTCTTTTCTTTTCTTCTCTTAATCCAATTATCAACAATCATTCCTAGGTCATAATGTTATTCAAATCCATAACAATGTTCAGACTGAATGTGGAGAATATTTTGTGGAATATTTTTAGTCCCACATAAACATTGTAACAGTTATGAATATGGATAATGTTATGATAGGCAACTCACATATTATACGTAGGTGTCTTTGGTAATGAAACTCATTACAAGGTGGATTTGTTCATTTTAAAATTACAATATATAAAATAAAAGTTTCCAAAGTTGTCTTTGGGCTTCATTGGAAACAAAACCTTTATAATTTTGCAATGTTGACTACTTTTTAAGTGAAGCGGAACATCTATTAGGGGTGCTATCTAGAGTTCAAATTGTGTAGATCAACCCCTTTCCAAAAGTTGGTTCTGAAATAAAATTAGAATTTATAAATTTTCATATAAAAAAGTGTTCTAGAATTCTAATATAAGCATTAGGGGAGGAATGAACTCAGAAGGTGCCCACGAGTTTGGTCCCAAAAAAGGATTTTTTGTAATATTTTGTCTTGAAAACTCAAATGAAGATGAGGTTTGGCTCAAAGGTACCAGAAACATGAACCACTAAACTATTGACATGTTAGGGTGTGGACTTGTCATGGTGTAATCCTTTGGTACTTGTGATGTTGCCATGACCTCCACAATATGCTTCCGGAGTCACATTAGCAAGGTTGATGTACGTTGAGTCACATCGGCAAGGTTGATGTACGTTGAGTCACATCAGCAACGACTCCATTGGCTTGGACCCATGGTCCAAAACCATGTGGCACCTTATGTGCCATGTGAACTCATGGGTACGCCCTTGTACTACGGGGCTTGGGATATTAAGAATTTGATTTTTTTGGTTATTACAAAGGTAGCAACCTTTTGAGTCCATTCCTCCCCTAATGGCATGACAAGTAGTTGGATAGTTTGCTCTATGACACATGTCTTTAAATTCCACATATTTTAGTTTAAAGAGAAATATGGCCCATCAAAATTAATCAATTTTCTTAAATAGAAATGTTTGTGCACTCTTTTAAAATTCTACACAAGGATTATAATACTTTTTTAAGCAATAACAAACAATTACACTCCATGTTGTATTAGAATGCATTAGAAAGTAATTACAATCATACCATACATCATGGGAGTTGCCTACCGGGGCAATTGCGTGGCATGCGAAATGCTCGGAGCTAGTCTACCAATCATTCAACACTTGGTTGTGATGCCTCCAAAATTAGATTTTTCACCATTGGGTCCTTCGCCTTTGGCATATAAATGTCCATGGTTGGAGAAGTTTGAAAGAATTCATTGAAGTTGTGGGATGCTAGAACCACACATAAATATCGTGCTAGCAATGAGCTTATTGAATTTGTACTTAACATTATTCAACGTTGTGCTTTATTCTATGGGCCATAGAATATAACCAATGAAATGACTTGGATTCAGAATGAGCTCCTAACATCCTATGGTTGTATTCCCATGGCTCACAAAACAAAAGTACAACACAAAGTAATGTTATGATAAGTCATGGTTAGGACTGCCATTCTTTGGCATGTTTAACATGCTAGGTGTAGGTTGGTGTCCTCGAACACCGAAATGATTGCAAAGCAACTTATGCTACTTAGTGATGGGAGTGATATTGATGTATATATATATATATATATATATATATATACATACATACATATGTACACACACACACACACACACACACACACACACACATATATATAAAAGCAAACATTGGTGTAGTGCACATCATATTGAATGCTATTTCTCATATATGTCTAAGGCGTGAGTGACTTTGACCCTTAAGTGTCTAAAGGGCCCAAATTGGACCTCTCCAAGCAAAAAATAATGTATTTGAGCTACATACTTTCATTCTTAGCTAATCATGTTACAAGTGGTAGATATTTAAAATCAACTTATTCTTCAAGTGCATTATTTGAAAAAGTCAAACACTTTGATGTTTTGAAGATTTAAGTTCACATACGCAACATGGATGCCCTTGGATGCAAAAACATGCATTGTATTTTGATCATCAATGTTTAGTATGAGTATATCTTTATTTTCTCCTTGACATTAAACAATTTATTCAATCATGTTTCAAATACATAAATACAAAAAGTGTGATTTTTAAACTTGATGAAGCCCATATAAATTGTGCACATGGCCATATATGGAGACCCCACATCCTTTAAGGGTTCCAAGGGTTTGTATGAACATTGCACTAAACTCACTGAGCTCACTCATGATTCAAGATCATTATCAATCCTATAAGCACAACCTATATATATATATATATATATATATATATATAGGTATATAGGAGTAGTATGTTCAATCTACACACACACAAACCAGTCTTATGGTCGGTTCACATGATTTGGGCAAACCAACTCATACACTCGTTCCTTGTTGGATGCCTAAACCCTTGCCTCCAAGGAACCAATGTACGGGTTGTTTCACCCCAGCCCGGTTCACATGGGGTCCCAAGTCCCACTCATGTTAGCAAGTCGCACTCATGTTAGCAAGTCGCACTCATGTTAGCAAGTCGCACTCATATTAGCAAGTCCCGCACTCATGTTAGCAAGTCCCACTCATGTTAGGAAGTCCCGCACTCATGTTAGCAAGTCCCAACATAGAGACAAAGTCCCAACTTTTGAGCCCATGTGACCGGCCCTTAGAATTCTCGCACCACAGCATGAAATCATTCGTATTTTCAACCATATCTACTTTGTCAGAAGGTCATACTCATTGACATGTCCTCCTAATCTTATAGTCACATTTGGTATTGAAAGCTTCACTTGCGGTGGAGGCATGCATGTCAATGGCGCCATTAAGTCAATGGAGTTCCACTAACGCAGATGTCCGCTTTCTGTTCATGTCCGTCTATGCCCACCATGTGCCCTAATGGTATAGGTCGCACCCGGACACTGCACTGGAAGCCCCTATGGAAAGTTCAACTTAAACCAATCCTTAAACAAGTTGTGGCTAGAGGTGCCTCTAACTTAACATTCTGCGTCACAATCCTAACTTCCTATATAAACCCAGCCACGAGCAAGGTCCTTCATCACAACCTGAGCCATTCGAGCTGTTCTTAGCTTTCTTCTTCGACGACATACTCCCCACAGCACTCACTCGTGTGGATCGACCCAACTGTTTTTTTAGATTTCAACTGTTTTCATCCTTCATCAACTATCCAAACATCGCCATGGCGATCTTGCGTGTCATGTGTGTGTTGTTGCTTCTCGCAGCAGTCGTGACTGTCGAAGCAGCAAAGATTCAGACATACAACCCAGCGAGCTGTAGCGGTGCAGCTACCAACACATTCTACGTGAACGGAAACACTTGCCAGACATTCAATGACCAGGGTGCAGTTCAGATCACTGAAGTGAGCGATAGCACCCGCATTTCGATCCACAACCAGCAATATTGTGAATCGAGTAGTCAAGTTGCACAGATCTACGGGCCCGGATGTGTTGTGCAAGGTCACACCAGCCTGCGTGCTGTCTGGATTCAGGGTTAATTGATCCAAAATCCACGACTCTGTATTCATGGCTACTGATCTCATCAAGGTGTGCACGCGGCCTCTGTTTGTAAACTGATTCTCAAAGTTCACTTCATGTTAGCAAAACCACAATGGCTACGAGTTGTAATGTTTGGAAATCCTTTGCAAGACATGTCTATGATTGCACATGCTGGACATCATGTGATGCCAGCTGAGAAAACGTTATTTTCTGCTCGATTGGGTATGGATATTCATTGATTTGGATGTACATGTCGACATGGCTGCCTAGTCAATGTGGGCCTGGATCAATATGGACTCATAGATCAATGTCTTTCGTCATTTTCATTTGCTAACTACGCGTGTGGATCATGAGTTAGCTGCTTAGGCAGCTGAAATAGTAATGCAGGTCTGTTAATTATTATAACACTAATTGATCCATTCTGTCATGCATGGTCCTTTTTATTGACTCCATGGTGCACTGTTTCATTAATCTGTGCAGATATGTGTGGCCGGGATTATGTCACCAGTTAGTGATGATAGCTGGATAGGTTCTTCTTGCAAGTTCCGAGGGCCTTCCAACTTGGCAGTACAAAGAAATGCCTAGAGAGTTTATATAGATATGTCTCCTATAAATCATGCAAGTAGAGTCACACTCTATTCTGCTCTGCATGAGTACGTGTGTATGTAATTCTGAGAATTGGCAGATGCGATTTGCATTCAGCCACGTTAATAAAAATTATTATACTTGTTAAATCACTCATGACCAGAATAATACTCTAACAACTTTGGACTGTCCCTCCCAGTCAAGTGGTTCAAGTTTGTTCCTCTCCCGTTACATAGAATCCTTCTGATTTCAAAGGCCTTTCTGCCTTCTCTCTTATCCCTGCTCGAATTTTCATAAATGGGTATATAGTGCTTGTATATATGCATGGCACATGCTCTCTGACTGGAGGTGCCAGCTCTGTGTGTGAAACCAAAATGCTCCATGAAAGTTCTAAGCTTGGGGTCAAGGCAATTGGGCTGGAAAGGTGGTTCATTGTGCTTTTTCAGGCTCTTGTATGCAGAATAGGATATAGCTTGGTCGCAATTCTGACATGTTATTATAAAAGAGATGAGGAGTGACTAAGGCGACGCTAAGACTAAGTTAGATAGATTCCTCCGAAGCCACTGTCCCTCTGGTGATCTTCACATACACATAACAGCGCTTGCACCTAGGTACAATTATGAGTCAAAAGACGGCAATTAACGACATATATATCAGACTAAATTGTTCAGTGTGTTTTGTAAAGACCATTTTGGGAGTTGCAGGGTCTTTGTTGACATGAAAGTAAGCGTCTGCCCAAGTGTGTGAGTATCTACTAGTATGTGTATTTGGAACGTTGGAACTGCAAAAGCTCGTGGACGTTGACAGGATCATGGTTGCAAAGTTCCATAGTGATCGTCAATGGCATGTTGAACAAACGGCGCAGGATATCCACAAAGTCGCTCAAAGAGGGATGAAACCGTGTGTTTGATCCTTCTTTGAGAAAACTTTCTATTAAGAGCTCCTCAACTCATCATGTATTGGAGCCTATTTGAAAGTTGAGTGCAAATTTTGGGATCTCTTTTTTGTATCTCTCAAATTTTGAGAAAATTTTAGGATCCAGAATAGCGTATGCACATCGGACCCGCTATCCTAAATTCCTAATCAGCCTATGCAAGGCTAGTTAGTCTAACCATCCTAGTAAGACAAGTTAAAAAACCGGTTTTTAATAGCCCAACATCCTTCTTTGTGTATGATAATTTGAGCGTTAAGAAAACTTAACGTGACTTTGTGTTGATTCTCATAAGCTTAGGGTTTAGGACTATCCCCATGGTTTCATCTACTTTACTTTACGAATAACTCTATTACATGTTTGTGGTTGCTTGTCATTTGTGATTGTATAACATTTTGGTTCTTGGTAGAGCAGTTGTTCTATGTTGCATAATTTTGACATAAATTAGCTAATCATACTTGAGCGGCCATCTCCCGGCCAGATGGTGACCTGCAATGCAATAAATTGAGCCGCCCCCAACAACCTCTAAGTTGTAATGGACACTTCCAAATCCACATACATTTTTATGGCCGATGGATGGGATCACAAATTGTCTCATTTGGCTAGCAATTGTGAATCATGAGAACTGTCATTTCAAATGTCAAAATTAGAGTTTAGATGCAAAAGTTACAAGAGATCAAAAAAAAATCTTTCTATTGTAGACAATCACATAGGCCCTTCCTAGTGTGTTAACTATTGAACCTAGAATGATGTCCTCATTCACTTCTATCACATCATAACACTTGCCTATATGGTATCCCTTCTTAACTACAAGCCTTGTTGGATATACCACTCGAATTTAGGCATTTATAGAAGACTAGAGTACTTTTAAGGTCTACATGCCTTATTTGTAAGGTCTCTGGATCAAACTCCAATGAGTTGGCTAAAGGTGAGTTTCAGAGCTTATGCATAAAGTTATCCACGATTTTTTGGAGTCTTAACTTAACATGCTTAAAGAGTGGGACCATGCTATCACAAAAAGGATTTTTAGTTTGTCATATATTAGGATCGATGGGCTGAGCTAGCCTTGCATAGACAAAGTTGGGATATAGAGCGTTGGGTTCCACGTGGCAAACCCTAATCTCAATCCTAATATTCTCAACAAAATTTTGGATTAAAATAGGAGTTCCAATCATTTCAAACCGGACGCTAAAGCACTCCTATCTAGCTCTGTCCACCTAAGAATCCGCATGGGCCATGCATCAAGGCCCAAAATTTACTGGTTTTGCCCACGTTGTTCCTTGCAACTTGCATAACCAGACAAACCCATGGACAAAGTCAACTCTAATGATGTTAGTCATCCTTCGAGCCACAAACCCTCCTTGGACATTGGGAACATTTCACCATCTCCTTGAATTTGCACCAAATATACTAATGTGTTATACACTAAATATGTGGAATGTGTAATGCAATGAGATGTATGGAATGTGTAATGTGCTGAGATCTGTGGAATGTGTTATGCACCAGATTTATAAATGTGTTTTGCAACAAAATTAACAAATCCAAACTTGTTAGTGCACACAACTATTTCATACAAATAATGCATATAATCAAGTGGTCTTCCTCTCTAAGCTTGTGATGCCAAGATTCTATAGCTCAGTGCAGACACTTTTTTGTTCTATACCTACACTCACATGATATGTAGGTTGTTCATGAGTATTTATGATTGCATTCCACTCGATTATGTACTAGTAGTTGATGTGGTGTTATGAGATTTTGTTATGTCTGATGATTCACTACAATCTACAGTTCATATTAGTGTAGACCCGTAATTGTTTTGTACCCGTTCGACTAGATCATCACTTATAAGTCTTATGAATCTCTAAATGGTTAGTTAATCCAGTTGGTTTAATAACGCAAGCTTGTTGATTTAATAACATATATTCACATGCACATAACATATTGATTTATTGAGTTTTGCGGTTGCAGCATAGTTGAACAAGACATGGTTGAAAACATGTTGTAATTTGTGTAGAACACTTACAATTCTCATTTCAAGAGAGTCAACTTTATGGACCTCAAACCCAACTATGAGACTGACAACAAAAATGCCATATTTTGATCCAATTGCCTTACTTTGGCACTCTACAAGTATTTTCATCCGGGGATGGCCAATAATCTATTTTACAAATCTAATGGTGTAGTCACCTTTCTTGTTCAAGGGCAAAATATATTGCCAAACCATGGAAGTAGCGACTTTGATTATGAGGATTGATTTTAGAAAAAACCTTAGTTGCAACATTTGCAAACTAGATTAATTATTAGAATTATACACATGATTAATTATGTCAACTCAAGTTGATGTTCAACCACGAAATAAAATGTTCTTTTCAAAATTCCTTTAATATGTATCAATGCACTCTTTTTAGGATACACAAAGTGTCATACAAAAGACATCATGCTAGAAATTATTATACAAAATACATTATGCAAAAACATCATGTAGAGTGTGTCATACAAAATGTATCATGCATAATGTGTTATGCAAAATGTGTCATGCAATATGTGTTGTATAGAACATTTGAAATACTCATCATTTATTGAATTCTAATATATTTTACAATGAATAAACATGTCACCAAAAATCCTCCACCTTTCGATTTCGTCCTAGCCCGAGTGGAAAAGTTTATAATGACATGTAGAGACTTCTCTCTTTGTAACCCAATATATAATTCCAATCTACCCTTGGAATATACACAACTTGATTAACACCACACTATGTAGTTTTACATTCCTTAATGTCGGGCAAGGTTATATCCTTAGCCTTTTCTGATGTCCACCCGGCCGCTTTGGCCACACATGCCTTCAAAGATATCCCTCAAATTTTCATACCCATTGAACACTCTGATCATCCATAATTGACAAATCTCTCACTATAAAGTTCTGCTCAAGTTCATTACTAATAAAACACTACAAGTAATGCACCTAGTACAATCTAGTCACTCTAAATGCCACAAGTTTAAACAAGTTTGAACTCTTTCACTTCAATATGAATCTCAATGCAACAAGTTGAAGTTTACAATCAAACTCCAAATTCCTTAAACCCAATCTACTTCTAACAAGAGGTCAATCCCTCTTCAAGGCTAAATAGCCTTGGCTCTTCTCCTAAGAACTAAGCACACACATGTGCTCCTATCTTGCTTCTCACACACCCACACTTATAACCCGTGGGGTGCTTAAGGAGCACGAAGGAAAGAGAGGATGAGTGAGGGAAGAATGAGGGATTATATAGTAAGTTGAGAGGGAGAGAGGGCATGAGGTAAGGATAGGGTGAGAGGATTAGAGCCTCCAATCACAACCCCTTAACCTTCTCCTTCTAAGTAAGGACTCATCCCAGCCACAAGGCTCTCGATAAGCCTTCGAAATCTCCTCCTACTTTGTAGGCTCTCATCTTATCTCCTAAGCCTTCCTCCCTCAAATGATCAACAAAGATCCTAATTCAAACATTTAACTAACCTTGGCTTTCTACCTACCACATTTTACCAAGGTATGTCCTCATACTACTTAAATCCACTCCACACAAGCCTAATGCTTCAAACTTAGCTTTCTTCAAGCTTCACTCTTTTTATATTTTTGTGAATAATCATAAATCAACAAAACACTACTTGTAATGTTTTACAAGTGTTAACAACACATGTGGACATCAATTTGGGCTCACAAAACCAATTTTATTTGATATTTTTGATTCTACTATATTTGCCCTCATAAGCAACAATCCTCTTGGATGATCCTTTAACAGATTCTTCAAGAAAGTTTTTATATATTTTTAGTAAATGATTGTCGTCACATACATATAATAATATTTTCTTTTCTTTTCTTTGAAATTATGCAACATGTCTCGCGATTAAATCATTTAGCTTCCTTTTACCAACTCCCTCACCTTTTGTTAATAATGGCTCATGACTTGAGTTTGAGATAACTCCAAGACATGCATCTTCGCTAGTCATACAATGAACTATGCAGTCAAAATTCAACATATCAAATTTCAATAAATGATGCGTACTTCAACTATGAGTTATTTATTGAATTTTGATATATTGAACTATATCAACTACCCAACATTGATATGAACGGTAGATTGTAATGAATCAATATAATCAGCAGACATAACAAAATCTCATAACACCACATCAACTATTAGTACATAATCAAATTGAGTGCGTTCAGAAATACTCATGCACAACCTACATATCATGTGAGTGTAGGCACAAAACAAGAAGGTGTTTGCATTGAGCTATAGAATCTTGGCATCACAAGCTTAGAGAGGAAGACCGCTTGATTACATGCATTATTTGTATGAAATAGTTGTGCACACTAACAAGTTCGGATTCGTTAATTTTGTTGCAAAACACATTTATAAATCTGGTGCATAACACATTTGTAGAACAAAATCCCGTTCATAACACATTCCTAGATCTAATGAATAACACATTCCATAGATCTCAGCGCATAATACATTCCGCATATTTGGTGCATAATACATTAACAGACCTCGTTTGCATAACACATTAGTAGATGTGGTGCAAATTCAAGGAGATGGAAGTAAGGAACGTTCCCAATGTCCAAGGAGGACCCGGGGCTTGAAGGATGACTAATGTCATTGGAGCTTACTCCATCCATGGTTCTGTCTGGTCAGGCAAGTTGCGGGCAACAACATGGGCAGAACCAATAAATTATGGTCTGGGCACAAATGCATGGGCCAAGGGCAACAAATTCTTAGGTGGATAGAGCTCAATAGGGATGCTTTAGCGTCCGGCATAATTTCACCCACCTTTCAAAATTAGTTTCCAACACAAGATGCTCCAACGAGCTCTTGATAGAAGAGTGCTTCAAAAAAGAACAACTCCCCTAATTTGGTTTCTCTTTGATATTGGACTTTGCATATAACTCTAGTATACCACCCAATTTGTCACTGGGAGGCATATAGGGCTAGGTGGGGTTCCATATTACATTATACTTAAAAGCAAGTCCCGCACTCATGTTAGCAAGTCGCACTCATGTTAGCAAGTCTCACACTCATGTTAGCAAGTCCCAACATAGAGACAAAGTCCCAACTTTTGAGCCCATGTGACCGGCCCTTAGAATTCTCGCACCACAGCATGAAATCATTCGTATTTTCAACCATATCTACTTTGTCAGAAGGTCATACTCATTGACATGTCCTCCTAATCTTAGTCACATTTGGTATTGAAAGCTTCACTTGCGGTGGAGGCATGCATGTCAATGGCGCCATTAAGTCAATGGAGTTCCACTAACGCAGATGTCCGCTTTCTGTTCATGTCCGTCTATGCCTGCCATGTGCCGTAATGGTATAGGCCCCACCTGGACACTGCACTGGAAGCCCCTATGGAAAGCTCAACCCAACCAATCCTTAAACAAGTGGTGGCTAGAGGTGCCTCTAACTTAACATTCTGCGTCACAATCCTAACTTCCTATATAAACCCAGCCACGAGCAAGGTCCTTCATCACAACCTGAGCCATTCGAGCTGTTCTTAGCTTTCTTCTTCGACGACATACTCCCCACAGCACTCACTCGTGTGGATCGACCCAACTGTTTTTTTAGATTTCAACTGTTTTCATCCTTCATCAACTATCCAAACATCGCCATGGCGATCTTGCGTGTCATGTGTGTGTTGTTGCTTCTCGCAGCAGTCGTGACTGTCGAAGCAGCAAAGATTCAGACATACAACCCAGCGAGCTGTAGCGGTGCAGCTACCAACACATTCTACGTGAACGGAAACACTTGCCAGACATTCAATGACCAGGGTGCAGTTCAGATCACTGAAGTGAGCGATAGCACCCGCATTTCGATCCACAACCAGCAATATTGTGAATCGAGTAGTCAAGTTGCACAGATCTACGGGCCCGGATGTGTTGTGCAAGGTCACACCAGCCTGCGTGCTGTCTGGATTCAGGGTTAATTGATCCAAAATCCACGACTCTGTATTCATGGCTACTGATCTCATCAAGGTGCGCACACGGCCTCTGTTTGTAAACTGATTCTCAAAGTTCACTTCATGTTAGCAAAATCACAATGGCTACGAGTTGTAATGTTTGGAAATCCTTTGCAAGACATGTCTGTGATTGCACACGCTGGACATCATGTGATGCCAGCTGAGAAAACGTTATTTTCTGCTCGATTGGGTATGGATATTCATTGATTTGGATGTACATGTCGACATGGCTGCCTAGTCAATGTGGGCCTGGATCAATATGGACTCATAGATCAATGTCTTTCGTCATTTTCATTTGCTAACTACGCGTGTGGATCATGAGTTAGCTGCTTAGGCAGCTGAAATAGTAATGCAGGTCTGTTAATTATTATAACACTAATTGATCCATTCTGTCATGCATGGTCCTTTTTATTGACTCCATGGTGCACTGTTTCATTAATCTGTGCAGATGTGTGTGGCCGGGATTATGTCACCAGTTAGTGATGATAGCTGGATAGGTTCTTCTTGCAAGTTCCGAGGGCCTTCCAACTTGGCAGTACAAAGAAATGCCTAGAGAGTTTATATAGATATGTCTCCTATAAATCATGCAAGTAGAGTCACACTCTATTCTGCTCTGCATGAGTACGTGTCCATGTAATTCTGAGAATTGGCAGATGCGATTTGCATTCAGCCACGTTAATAAAAATTATTATACTTGTTGTTAAATCACTCATGACCAGAATAATACTCTAAACAACTTTGGACTGTCCCTCCCAGTCAAGTGGCTCAAGTTTGTTCCTCTCCCATTACATAGAATCCTTTTGATTTCAAAGGCCTTTCTGCCTTCTCTCTTATCCCTGCTCGAATTTTCATAAATGAGTATATAGTGCTTGTATATATGAATGGCACATGCTGTCTGACTGGAGGTGCCAGCTCTGTGTGTGATACCAAAATGCTCCATGAAAGTTCTAAGCTGGAGGTCAAGGCAATTGGGCTGGAAAGGTGGTTCATTGTGCTTTTTCAGGCTCTCAAGTTTGCATTTATTTGTATGCAGAATAGGATATAACTTGGTTGCAATTCTGACATGTTATTATAAAAGAGATGAGGAGTGACTAAGGCGATGCTAAGACTAGATAGCTTCCTCCAAAGCCACTGTACCTGTGGTGATCTTCACATACACATAACAGCGCTTGCACCTAGGTACAAGTACGAGTCAAAAGCTGGCAATTAACGACATATATATCAGACTAAATTGTTCAGTGTGTTTTGTAAAGACCATTTTGGGAGTTGCAGGGTCTTTGTTGACATGAAAGTAAGCGTCTGCCCAAGTGTGTGAGTATCTACTAGTATGTGTTTTTGGAACGTTGGAACTGCAAAAGCTCGTGGACGTTGACAGGATCATTGTTGCAAAGTTCCAAAGCGATCGTCAATGGCATGTTGAGCAAACGGTGCAGGATATACACAAAGTCGCTCAAAGAGGGGTGAAACCGTGGGTTTGATCCTTCTTTGAGAAAACTTTCTATTAAGAGCTCCTTAGCTCTTCATGTATTGGAGCCTATTTGAAAGTTGAGTGCAAATTTTGGGACCTCCTTTTTGTATCTCTCAAATTTTGAGAGAATTTTAGGATCTAGAATAGCGTATGCGCATGGGACCCACTATCCTAAATCCCTAATCGACCTATGCAAGGCTAGCTTAGTCCACCCATCCTAGTAAGACAAGCTAAAAATTTGGTTTTTAATAGCCCAACACCACTCTTTGTGTATGATAATTTGAGCATTAAGAAAACTTAACATGACTTTGTGTTGATTCTCATAAACTTAGGGTCTAGAACTAAACCCATGGTTTCATCTGCTTTACTTTATGAATAACTCTATTACCTATTTGTGGTTGCATATTTTTTGTGATTGTGTAACGTTTTGGTTTTTGGTAGAGAAGTTGTTCTATGTTGCATAACTTGACACAAATTAGCTAATCATATTTAAGCGGCCAGATGCCGACTTGCAATGCAATAAACTGGGCCGCCCCCAACAACCCTCTAAGTTCTAATGGACACTTTCAAATTCACATAAAATTTTGGCACATACATTTTTTTGGCCGATGGATGGGATTGCAAATTGTCTCATTTGGTTAGCAATTTTGAATCATGAGAATTGTCGTTTCAGCTATCAAAATTAGAGTTTAGATGCAAAAGTTACAAGAGATCAAAATAAAGATTTTCTTTCTATTTTAGACAATCACATAGGCCCTTCCAAGTGTGTTAACTATTGAACCTAGAATGATGTCCTCATCCACTCCTATCACATCATAACACTTGCCTATATGATATCCCTTCTTAACTACAAACCTTGTTGGATATACCACTCGAATCTAGGCATTTACAAAAGACTAGAGTATTTTTAAGGTCTACATGCATTATTTGTAAGGTCTCCATATCAAACTCCAATGAGTTGGCTAAAGGCGAGTTTTAGAGCTTATGCATAAAGTTATCCAAGATTTTTTGGAGTCTTAACTTAACATGCTTAAAGAGTGGGACCATGCTATCAAAAAAAGGATTTCTAGTTTGTCATATATTAGGATCGATGGGCCGAGCTAGCCTTGCATAGGTAAAGTTGGGATATAGAGAGTCGGGTTCCATGTGGCAAACCCTATTCTCAATCCTAATATTCTCAAAAAGTTTTTGGATTAAAATAGGAGGTCCAATAATTTAAGCCGGACGCTAAAGCACTCCTATCGAGCTCTGTCCGCCTAAGAATCCGCCGCGTCTAGGTCATGCGTCAATGCCCAAACCAAAAATTATTGGTTTTGCCCACATTGTTGCTCGCAACTTGCATAACTGGATAGAACCATGGACAAAATTAGCTCCAATGACATTAGTCATCCTTCAAGCCACGGATCCTCCTCGGACATTGGGAACGTTCCATGTTTTTCATCTCCTTGAATTTGCACCAAACCTACTAATGTGTTATGCACTAAACTATATTTCCCCTAATTTGGTTTCTCTTTGACACTAGACTTTGCATATAACTTTAGTATACCACCCGATTTGTCACTAGGAGCCATATAGGGCTAGGTGGGGTTCCATATTACGTTATACTTAAGAGCAAGTCCAACATCGTCCACAATGGCCATGCCAACAATATGCGAATCCGTTGGCATCGAGACCTTGGGATTCTAATGCAAGGGCCATTTGTCCCACCAAAGCTCCCACCATTCCTCCCGCCAAAGATTACACCATTCCTCAAGCTTTGTTAATTCCTCGAGGATCTTCTACGCCACAAAGCTCCTAATATCCTAATGCATTAAAGCATACAACGTCAAACCACTAGGCGATCCATGTACAACTTTTGCCAAAAGCTAGTGGTCCAATTGGCATCTGGAGTTGCACTAAGCATGGACTAAGGATTAAGACAATGTTTGGAGTAGTTTCAATAAATGTATGTTCTATTTCCAATTGGGTATTGCTAAATGTCATGTGAATTAATTGGACATGCTAGAAATGGAACCAAAGAATTTTGTTGGGGATTGAGTACAATGCAACGTTAACGGCAAGGTGCCAATGGTTCCATCTTACATAATTTTTATAATAAGAAGGATGAATTATGAAATTGGATGTGTATAGAGTAAAAGACCCTAATAGGACCCTTGTGACAACACCTAACAATACACACTAGACATGTCCATAAACCCTAAAACTGGTAAAGCCAAGTGAGTCTCCCAATTGATCCATGATCTATTCAAAGTTTCTTGATTTCACCTAATTTTTGTTTCATTGCTACATTGAGATCTACGCAAAAATTCAAGACCTTAAGAAAAATGGTTTAGTTCATATCACTCATCTCTCACATGGTACCACCATAATAATTATTAACACAGTTTCTAACAACCCACAATTTCTCAGCCAAGTCATAGAGGTTGTAGCAAACCATAGGGCCAATTGGATAATTGTATACATAACCATTCATATAGCTTCATTGTTTTCATATTTAGTGATTCAACTCAGTTGCTCAAAAAGCAAAAGTGAAGAAATAAACGACCTTATACTTTAAGTGCTACTTTATGGATTGCAATGCACAACACCAACCGAGGTGGACCACTTAAAATATGCCCCCATTAGGTTTATGGCAACCAATATATCCCAACTTAAACTCACTAGACTAATTTGAGATCCCTGACATTGATGAAGGGGTTAATTTGGTTGTTTACAATAATAACTCCCGGGCTCTTTGTAGTAATGAGTGTTGTCACCCTCCCCTTGAAGAGAGAAAAAGTTATTGCATATCTTCTTAAGTCCTCATTTAATTGAACATAAAAACCCTTAAATGATACGCATCCCATAGATTACTGTTATTATTGATTTGACCCAAAAATTAGCTTCAAAGACCCAGAGTTAGGGCCAGTTTACATGAGGTCCCAAGTTCCGACTTTTGAGCCTCAAGAAACCATTAGAATATGGTTAAGTATCATTCAAGTCGGATTTTGATTATTTTATGCCAAAAAATTGTTGGACTTTTGTTGAAAGTTGGGTTGAGCTTTTTGCTTGACCCAACTTTCAACACAATCCCCAAGCCTCACCTCCAAAAAGTGTTGCCATGTAGCCATCCATGTCATACTTGGGATTTTGGGACTTGGGACCATGTGTGAAGTGGTAAGGCCCACTTCCATGCTCTTGGGCAACGGCTAAGAATGCACAGAATGACCTCATGTGACTTGGGACTATTAGGACTTCAGATCCCGTGCGAACCGGCACTTAGTCTAGTCCAAGTCATTTGAAATGAATCGGCTACAAACCTATAAGATGAGAGATAGGGGTCCAAGTTTTTATGTTACATGGATGAGAGGTAGTTCCCTCTCTCCTCCATCGTAGCAGGAGAGAGGGAATTATCATCTATGAGTGTACCTCTCATCCATCCAACATAGAAACTTGACCCCTATAGATTTGTTGCCAATTCCTCTCAAATGACCTCAAATAAATTATTTCGGGATCTTTAAAACTAATTCCGGTGTCAAATCAACTTTAATTTGTTTTTAAAACTCTAGGCTCCACACTAATTCAGGGCTTTTATGTTGGATGAATGAGAGGTGCGCTCGTATACGATAATTCCCTCCATCCATCGTAGCCTGGTCACGAAACCTCAAAGTGGTATAAGAACCGACTCGAGACCTATATTTGAGCTCCTATTGGGTGATCGAGGTCCCAAAATGTGAGGACGTGGCCTAAGGCTTCTCGAACATAGCAGAAACTTCGACAACTTTCATTCTCTCGTAGTATCTTCTCGTTGCGTCACTCGGTGAGCTCCCTTTCGCATTTGCTTCTGCATTTTTTCATCACGAGTTAATTGTGTACTTTGCTGCTCTATTGTGAGGGTAAACGAGGTTTCATAGAACTTGTCCTAATTTTTTTTTCACAACTTTTGTGTCTGCAATTCGGGGAGAAGGATAAATTAACGTGTGCAAGGAGGTAGAGTGGTTCCCAAGGGAGCTCTTAGGGATTCACCACCAACAACTGATAAGTCTCATTCGTGCAATCTCTTGCTCTGCAGAAACACACGAATTTCAGTTCAAGAGAGGATCATCCAGGCGATTTGTGAGGCGTTTGTTGACGCTTTAGGGTTTGCGGAGGCAGGAACCATGATCGAGGTGGTGTTGAACGACAGGTTGGGCAAGAAGGTGCGCGTCAAGTGCAACCAGGATGATACAATCGGTGATCTGAAGAAGCTGGTGGCCGCTCAGACCGGCACACGGCCTGAGAAGATCCGCATCCAGAAATGGTACACCATCTACAAGGACCACATCACGCTGGGAGACTATGAAATTCACGACGGCATGGGTCTGGAGCTTTACTACAACTAATTAAGGAGGCCATGGGCTGAGGGAAGGACCTTTACGAGCTTCACTCATCATGTCTGTATGGAAGGGTTTGCCTGTCAACATGATTCCTGTTGAGTAATCTTCAGCTGTGATGACCAGTTTTCTGTATTGATCTTCCTGGATTGAAACCCTTATACTGTGTAATTGTATGTTTTTGATGTTATAGGGTTTTAATAACCAAAATACTCGTAAAGACGAACTCGAAGTGAGACTTCTTTGTATTAAATTTTGATGTAACTAACATCTTTGGAAAGCTGTTGTTCATGTCTCATATACCGGTGTTCGATGTGGTGGCATTCTTTTTACCTAATCAACTTTTAGGTCATGAGCACACAAAAAGAGCTTTCTTCTTGCAATAAGCTTCCTGTGTTAAGCTTAATTTAGTGCTCATGTATGGAATTGTGGCAACTTGATTCCTGTTCAGTAATCATCGGCTGTTGATGCTTCTGGATTGAAACCCTTGTACTGTATAATTGTTTGTTTTTTATGTGTGATAGGGTTTTATAGCCAAATTAATTGAAAGATGGACTCAAAATGGGACAATCTTTGTAATAGGTTCTGATGTGGCTCGCATCTTGACAATTTTGTGTTCATGTTTCACATACCAGTGCTGGTTGTGGTGGCCTTCTTTTTTACCTATTCAGCTTTTAGGGTCATGAGTACACGTCATTCTTCTCATGGGTAAGACTCGCTTGCTGTATTAAGCTTAATTTAGTACTCATGTGTGAAATTATTGTGGTTATCTGGGAGGAAAGCGACTTGGGAATCAAAGGATCATGTAAAGGATGTCGTTTTTGCAGTAAGTTCCATTTCCTCTATCACGCTGGATTTTTGGATTGGATATGAACAAAGGTTTTCCTCTATCACTGCAATTTACAGCTGACAGTGGTTTTTTGGGGATGAAGGCAACCTGGGAAGAGGAGGACCTTTTAGGGTGGTATCACTAGTGTCTTGGCATATTCAAGGCTATGACAAAGGATTGTTCTATCCTTTTACGTCCAGAATTTTTTTATTGAACATGTTGTGGCCTCATAGGTTTGTGAATTTGTGTCATGGCTGAAAACCTTGTTATTCTTGAAGTGGGCCAATTATGCCTGGCTTCTAACGGGATGGCAAAACTCTGCTCAACAATTGGAAGTGGTTGATGTGATGGCATGAAGCGCCACAGAGGATATATTCTCCCTGGAATCATATAATCCAATAAGGCCGTCTAAAAGAACATTGCAGGTGTTTTGAGCAATACCTCAGTCAAGGTCACTTTCTCTTCTGGATTGGTTGCAAAGCATCACAGCCGAATTTGGGAAACAATCACTCAAGTTGTTATATGGCATGTTTTGGCTAAGTTGTTTCCTAAGGTTTATAGAGCCATTATGTCATCATGTTTGGTGAGGTTTTCGTCCAAAGAGAGATCTCCCAGTGCCCAAAAGGTCTCAAGTGCTGAAGGATGTTTAGAATGAGTAGTGAATTTCAATTTGAAATAATATAATGATATCCTTGTGCAGGAAATGTATTGACATTGGTACTATGTTGATACACTTTGTGCTTCAATTGGATCTGACAAACTCCACGTGGGCATTTCCAAAAGTTACAACTTTCAAAATCTCATAATAAAAATTGAGTGTCAGATTAAGGACAAAGAAGTGTCCGCATGTCTTGCTACACGTAGACCTTTGATGCATCCCAAAGTTGCCATATGTGAACAATAGGAGCAAGCCTAGTCATGATTTTGACCAAAAAAATATGTGCGATAGATAGTCCTGACAACCACATGTTTGACATCCAGCATTGGCTTATCATAGAAACTCCACACACAATTGAATGGTCCTTCTCAGTCAGGTAATCCAGCCCTCAAGAACCTTCTATTGAAATCAATTGAAACTATGTCCTTTGGAAACGGAACCAGTGATTATTTTGTCTACTGGCAATCACAGTTGTTACTTGTTGGCTGATTGGCAAGACTTGTGGATGGTCTCAAAAAATTTGGTGGTTGCACATATACAAAGGCGTTCAGGTAGTTTCTTTCAAGTGCTCATAATTGAATTTCAGATGCTCTCCCAGTATCTATACAATCCAACAACTTCCATAATATACACTGAAGAATGTAGCTTCTTGAATATGCGACAGGTGAAATATATGATGTCATGGGGTATGAATATACAGACTTCTAAACCAACATGTTATGGAGGTTTGGGTTCCTCAAACATTTCATACGAATCATGTAGGTTTTGTCTGTATGATTTCATAAAGTAATGCAGAACAAATTTAATCTGATCACATGTTTATATAATTAGTTGTGTTTCAAGAATTAATTTGAATTCTTTAGCAGTGGTTACTTTGTCTTCAGCTTGTTCTCTAATCCCCTGATGCTTGGCCCAATGTAACTCAAAATCTATCTCTGAACACAACATGCCTTATAATTCGTGTCCAATGTTTTCAGCAAAAATCTTGTGGTACTTCAAACATGACACACATGGCATGCCAGAGCACTACACAAAGTGGTAAGGCCGAGTCAACAATGTATGTTTCACCCAAGTTTCTCAAGACGTGGAAACAAGCTAAAAAAGTAACTTTTCAAGGAATTGTCGTCATGTCATCTTGTGAAACTGTACTCATATTCGTACAGGGGCAAAGCTGCTCTTCCATTTTACATGTGGATGTGCAGGTTTCGTGGTTGAGAAGGATACATCCATGAGTCACTGAACTGTAGCACCAATGTGGCAGCCTTTGCATCAAATTCTCTCCTGACCATGGCGTTTCTTGTGCCAACACTGCTGTCAGAGAAGTAACTCAAGCCATAACTGATTGCTGTGCATTTCTTGAACGGAAGGTCTCCTTCATTGCATTAATTAACTTAGTTTGCGTTAGTGCGATACATCAAATTCAATAGGTGATCTTCTGCCTTGTATCCCATGAGCTCCCTCAATATTGGTTTCGATGCATGATGTGGCAGATGTGAACCATTTCCTCCAATTTTCAAAGGTTATGTACTTACCATGTACAGAGTTCAGTGTTGGTCTGATACTACTATTTTTATGTACCATTCAGATGGCTATAATGAGGATTCGCATGTTTTGATACCGGTAGGGTATGGGTATTTGACAGTATTTTATGTTTTTGATACCATTCAGGTTTACACACCATGCAAGAACTTTGATACCTATCAAGGTATATCAGACAATAAAGCTCTATTATCAATATGGTTTAAAATGGTTTGACCCAAGTAATAACTCAATGTATAGAAAGATTTTGTCACCTTGACATACCCACCAAATGTCTTTATTTGATTGGTGTTACTGTTTTGATACACACATGTAGGTTTTTTGATACCATTATTAATGTTGATTATTAATACCATGCATTCACCTATAGTATAGACCAACACTGGTACAGACAGTTTGGCATCTCGGGATGGAATCACCAAAACAAAAGAAGTTGACAGAGAGTTCAGTTCTTGTGGGAAAAGAACTTGAAATCTATGTTTCTTTGCATTTCAAAACATTTTGACAAAGATGCAGAGCTATCAATTAATTAATACTCGCAATTCCTTGTAGTTGTACGCAAACCATCCATCTCCTACCCCCCCACAAAAAAATCACTGTTACCTAATAATCATTGAGAAGCAGTGTGCAATGCACACGTAATGAAAGGAGGCCCTGCCCGAATTCGAAAAAACATTCACACGCTGAAGGTCTGACATCAAGTAGTTCACCTCTAACTTCACTGACCTTACAACCTACAATCATCAGCGCATGTCATCAGCTCCAGCAGTTAACCTAGTACCTTCTGAGCATATTTTGTACAGCACTTAAACTCCTAGGTACATTTTCACACATGGGAGCTCTGCAGATTTGGGACAAAACTTCGAAAGACCATTAGGACCAATTTTGGCCCCCCTTAGCTGCAAGGGTGATCTCCTAATAATAACTGACAGCTACATGATTGCAGCAATCCGCAGCCTCTTTATACACACAATATAACATAACAACCTCGATCATTCTGCGACAAAAACAAATGTTCATCTCGACTGGTGAAGGGTGTCGTGAGAGCTGGAACTGTGACCGTGTCGGCTCTCAGGAGACTACTAAGGACCTCTTTACAGTATGGCCAATTGGACTGCGACGGTGAAATTGCAAGGGCCGTACCCTGGAAATTTTGAAATTGAAAAAGACCTTGTGGTGTCACAGGCCTTCAAGTGAGGTGTAAAGACATATGTGACTCAATAAAATTTTCTTTCAGGTGTGTCTACACTAAATATGATATTTAGCGTCACGAATTCTAATTGTCTTGCTTAATACTAATTGAAAACCGCGGTGTAGTGTCACCAGCACTAAATGCTAACCCAACATTATTTGTCATTCCTTGTAAAAAAAAATTTTGGGAGGGGGATATAGATTTACAGTGTTGCAAATACAGTCACTTATCAAGTGCTTTTTCATTCAAATTTCAATCATCCATGACAATAATTTATCACAAGTTGCTGACAAGAGAAGGTAGGGTTTTGGCCAATGGATGAACTCATCCATGACATTATTTGTTCACTTATTCATAAGAAGTGTCATCCAAAAAGTTACCATAGTGACACTAAATATCATATTTAGTGCAGTTTCTTTATTGAAGAACGATGTGGGAATGATGCTTGCATATATTCATGACAACCGAGTTATTTAGCATAAATTTGATTATAGAATTAGAACTACAAATAGATGTAGATCTACAAGGAGTCCTACATGACATGAAATGGATGGTGTTTCATGGTCTATCAAATTTTGTGTCAAGTTCTCTCTTCAACACATTGTATTCATTGGTGGAGGGGCACTTTGCGCTAGAGCTTGAGGGTCCATGTCAGGGTTGTCTATCCCGCCGTTGTGACGGTGTCGTGCCGTCACGACGTGTCATGTCGTGACGGACCCCTCCGTCACGACACAATAGGGTCCACGTAGGGTCAACATAGGGGGAGCCGACTAGGGTGGGTAAAATACTTACCTTCTTGCCAAGGTGGCGTCCTATGTGGCAGAAAACGTCGACGTGGATGTGCATATTTCCCCTGCCACGTAGACCATTTTGCCATTGTGTTTATCATTGTGTTAAAATCAAAGTAATAAAATATTACTAAGGAGGGTGTGGGGCGGACGGGGGCGGACGGGGAAGGGGGGTGGAGCGGACGGACGGGGGGGGGGGGGGGTGGTGCGGACGGGGAAGGGGGGTGGAGCGGACGGACGGGGGGGTGGTGCGGACGGTGGATGGGGGTGGAGCGGACGGACGGAGGAGCGGACGGGGGAGCGGACAGGGGAGCGGACGGAGGGGGGGAGCGGACGGGGGAGCGGACGGGGGAGCGGACGGAGGGGGGGGGAGCGGACGGGGGGGGGGGGGGCGAACGGGGGAGCGGACGGAGGGGGGAGCGGACGGGGGGGGCGGACGGGGGAGCGGACGGATGGGGGGGGGAGCGGACCGGGGGGGGGGAGCGGACGGGGGAGCGGACGGAGGGGGGGGGAGCGGACGGGTGAGCGGACGGAGGTGGGGGGAGCGGACGGGGGGGCGGACGGGGGGGCGGACGGGGGAGCGGATGGGTTGGGAACGGGGCGGGGGACGTGGGCAGACGGAGGTTGGGAATGGGAGCGGACGGGGTTTGGGTACGGGAGCGGACGGGGTGGAACGGGGATTGGGAACGAGGGCGGACGGGTGGGAACGGGGATTGGGAACGGGGGCGGACGGGGGGGTGGACGGGCGCTAGTAAAATTTTCCCCACTTTCCCTTTACTTTGCTGACATGTCGTCACACGTGGACAATGTAAATCCTATGTGTCCGAAATTGGGTAATGTAATTACACAAAAAAATCGGTAAAATTCAAGTCCGGCAGGATAAAGACAGCATCCGGCATAATCCGGCATAATGTCGTGACGGATACGTGTCGTGACGGCACGACATTATGCCGGGATAAGCCTCCGTCACGACACAATAGACAACCCTGGTCCATGTGCATTGAAAAACTAGAATATCTCATTGTTGAAAACGGCCAAGACAATTTGACTTTACTTTGCACTAGCTTAAGGGCCTAAGGAAACAACACTGAGGTTTGAGTGGATGAACAAACTTGCATGGAGTCCTACATGACAGAAACTGGAAGATGTTTCACAGTCTCATGACATATTTAAGTAAATCTGGATTTTTGGTTGCTTCAAGTCTCTGGGTGGATCCATCAATACAGCTCCAGGAAATATGTGAGTCCTTAGTGATTACTTGAATGTCATGCTACTAAAATACGATGGAAAAATAAAATATCTACTTTTTGATGTTAAATTTATATAAATAAATGTTGAATGATGATAATTTAATCAAAAACTTTGCTATAATATTATCATAATCAACTATGAGCATTCTATCAGAGGATCTTAGCATACAATCCTATTATAGGATCCTATGATAGAATTTAGCATGTTATAATTTTGGACTTGAACTTAATCCAATTTTACTTAAATACTAGATCTACCAAATTTTATGTCAACCCCACCTCAAGGAGGTGGCTTTAACACAACCTAGAGATCGTGACAATTCAAGATCTTACAACCATGCTTGGTTAAAAATAACTTGTAGTGTGGAACCTTGGGCCTCAGATAGTTATAAGATGAATAAGATAGTTATGAAACAACATTTAGCGGAAAGCCCTAGCACAACCTTGCATGTGTCACGCAACGGGAGCAACGGATGGGGAGACCTGACCACTAGTTAAATGTGAACCAGTTTGAGAAATAGCCAGTTCAAATTCAAAACTTCAGGAAAATTACCTCTCCATTTAAGGGAATTTACAGAATATTCCTCTATTAAAAAATAGAGCAAAACTGAAAGATGTCAACATGACATGTAACCGGATGGTGTTGGAAACACTAGCTAGGGCCTTGACCGATTGTGCCCAAAAATCTCCCTGGACACTACTGCACAGGAGACTTTGAACTGAAGTTGTCAAAAACGAAAGCTGGACGTGGCAGGTGTTTGGAAATAATGTAGGCTGGCAGTGCAGGCCTCTGGGCCGACCGGGCTGAAGCTTCCCTTCCGTGGCGTGGCGTGGCAACGGGATGGAGACGCAGCCCATGCCAATCCGGGACTCAGGAACCCGTCCACTCCTCATCATGCCAAAGGCCGGGGGCAATGAACAGGGACAACTGACCGCTAGTTACAGATGAACCGGTTGCGTGCCAGAAGTAACTGGTTGGAGTTCACCAAGACTTCAGGAGAACTACCCCACCATCTTGGAAGAATCCCATGGAATGTATCTCAAAATAACGAAGCAAAACCGAAAGGTGTCAACATGTAACCGGTTGGACTTGGAAACACTAGGACAAGATGAACCAGTTGCATGTCAGAACTAACCGGTTGCAGTATATCAAGACTTCAGGAGAACTAACCCACCATCTTGGAAGAATCGATGGAATATATCTCAAAATAATGAAGAAAAACCGAAAGGTGTCAACATGTAACCGGTTGGACTTGGAAACACTAGGACAAGATGAACCAATTGCGTGTCAGAACTAACCGGTTGCAGTTCATCGAGACTTCAGGAAAACTAACCCACCATCTTGGAAGAATCGATGGAATGTATCTCAAAATAATGAAGAAAAACCGAAAGGTGTCAACATGTAACCGGTTGGACTTGGAAACACTAGGACAAGATGAACCGGTTGCGTGTCAGAACGAACCGGTTGCAGTATATCAAGACTTCAGGAGAACTAACCCACCATCTTGGAAGAATCTATGGAATGTGTCTCAAAATAATGAAGAAAAACCGAAAGGTGTCAACATGTAACCGGTTGGACTTGGAAACACTAGGACAAGATGAACCGGTTGCGTGTCAGAACGAACCGGTTGGAGTTCATCGAGACTTCAGGAAAACTAACCCACCATCTTGGAAGAATCGATGGAATGTATCTCAAAATAACGAAGCAAAACCGAAAGGTGTCAACATGTAACCAGTTGGATCAACATGGAAACACTAGGACAAGATGAACCGGTTACGTGTCAGAACTAACCGGTTGGAGTTCATCGAGACTTCAGGAAAACTACCCACCATCTTGGAAAAATCGATGGAATGTATCTCAAAATGATGAAGCAAAACCGAAAGGTGTCAACATGTGACCGGTTGGATCAACATGTAAACACTAGGATCTTGTCCGATTATTATGCCCAAGAATCCTCCCTGGACACTTGCCAGGGGTGCGTGACGGGTTCAAAGGGGGGGCTGACCAGCCGGCCGGCCTGCCTGCCTGCCTTATAAGGCCTTGTGCATATGGAGGCCTGACTACTCCCACTGTCCTTGGCTCAATACTTTCAATGGGCCCCAATACTTACACTACAATGCGGGTTGAGTCCGTTTTGGCAGTGCACCCCGTGCTCCGCCTGGGCACATAGCGGACAACGGACAGTTCCGTAGCTAAAACGCATTGCACGGGACTGGACTAGAGAGAATTAAGTTGGGGCACCTTCCATTTCACATCAGGTCTAGTAGTATGCGGGTGTCATGGCAATCATATTTACATTTTGCCAACTTATGGTGAGGGTGGGTGGGCGTCGACGCAATCTCCATTTCAAAGTCTTAAAACAATTGACTGTGGACATTGTTGTGTTGAGCAAACGGTTCAAGGATGGGTTGGGACATTGCTTCATATCTACGTGTGCAACAACCAAAACGACATGGATCTAACTAGTTATGTATAAATAATGTAGATGTCAAAATGATTGAACGTGGTGTCTAGGTGTAAATTGCATCTTGTAAGAGTATATGTTGGATTCCCTAAGATTTCAATCTAAGTCCAATTTCAAAACTTGGCACGACAATGTATGTGTTTCTTGATTGCTAATTGTATGAGACAATTGTCTCTTTACTAGCATCTTGTTGGATCCAACGGTCAAACTCTTTGTGAAATTCAAAGTGGATTTGGTTTCACAACACTTATCAAAGGAAAGAAAGGGGGGGGGATCGCAGGGATTGTAAAAACATGTTCCCCTTAAGTTTGTTGTTATATCATCCCATTTAAAGTTCATTAACATAGTCAATTCTCCCACTATCTAGCTCTTCATGCTTTACCCAAACCTCTCCAAACTTGGCATGGTACTCCCAAACCTTCTCATAAATGTTCATACCAAATTTCACAATAAAAAATGTAGACTACAAACCGTGGCGATGTTTTCCCCTAAAACTAACATTCAATCTCTAAACTCTGCATCAAGACCTAGTCACATTAGAGGTCGTATTTTTCAATCAATAAACCCCCTTGCCTCAAGTTGTTGACCTAGAAAAGATAAGGTAGATACGAAACCACTCAAAGTTGAGTCACTCAGCTACCATAGTTTCTAGACCCCACCACTTCAACGCTTCACAAAGATTAATGCTCTTAACATTAAGACACTTAGTAATGTATCTCATCAAGAACAATCTCTCAATATCTCGCACCAAGGAGGTGCTCTCATCATGCATAGTTCACTAAAATTCAAGACCCAAATTTTGCCACATTGTATACTCTATGTAAAAATACAACTATTGCATCCTCTCACTCTCCCAAGTCACTTCCTCACCGTTAAGCATTCCAAGCACTAAGAAGCACCTAGAAACACCCTCAAAATACACAAAACTCACAACTCAATCCTCTTCCCTTGATAGTCCACACACACTATCTCTAACAACCACCACCTCCACCTTTTCCTCCCTCTTGAATTTTCTTGACCAAAAGTAACCTATAAGGGTTAGGGCTAGGGTTTGGCCATCACCACCATTGT
The DNA here is from genome assembly GCA_964035585.1 of Polytrichum formosum. NCBI lineage: Eukaryota > Viridiplantae > Streptophyta > Polytrichopsida > Polytrichales > Polytrichaceae > Polytrichum > Polytrichum formosum. The sequence continues at coordinate 76,667,207 of OZ037936.1, forward strand.
TGCTCCTCTAACCTACCCCTCCAAAAGACTCTCTTGGCCAATAGCAAGCTTTAAGAATTAGGCCTAGGGTTTGGTTGCCGCCGTTGCTCCTCTAACCTACCCTTTTATTAGTCTCTCTTGACCAATAGCAAGCCTTAAGGGGTAGGGTTGGGGTTCGGTTGTCATTGCCGTTGTTGCACGCCCAGACTAAATTTCCCTACCTATCTCTTTTGGTTCTTAACCAAAAACACTACCAACATAACATTATTTAGCCATGTGGGTTGGTTCCATGATCCTAGACCCCCGACTTATATTATGTGTGATCCCCAAACAAAATGAGAATATTCATTTATTATTCATACATCCAAGCTGACACTTGGAAATTTGGGTGGAGTTAGCTCCCGGCACTATTCACATGAATCATTGTTCATCCTGGTAGTATTTACATGAAACATTGTTCATCCAAATATTATTCATTGAAAATGCTATTCATAGTAGCACTAGCACTAAAAATACAGACACTATTCATAATATCCTTACTATGCATACCAGCACTATTCATTATTCGTACTGGCGTCAATTCTTCCTATTTTGTAAGTTTCTTCCCATGAAGGTAAGATAATGGAGGCCCATGCTAGATTCTAAATATAGAATGGACACACAACCATGTAGCTAAATAATGTTATGAACCCCGGGGAGTGGACTCTTCATGCCATATACGAACTAACGTGAGTGTAAGAAGGGGTATTATTTGAGGCACTAACATACATAAGGGAGAGGCATTATTTCTCTCTAGTGTGTTCATCTAGAAAGGCTATTAATTTTTTTGAAGTAAAGGTAGATGTACAAAAGGGGCCCTAAGGTTTAGAGAAAACATTGACAATAGATATGTTAGTTTCATCCAATTCATGTTTTCATCCATTATTGTCATATGGTCATAGTCCTTCATGATTACCATGTATGTTCTTGTTAGGGTTTGCATTTGGGTTGTAGGATTTTAGTATTTATATACTAGAGGCTCTTGGAGTGATAATGGGTTTCCTTGAGTTTTTCTCTTCAGATTGTGGCTAATTTATTGTGCTTTTGTCTTTGAAACAATTGTTGAGTTACATGCTATGGATGAAAAAATGTTTAATGACTTCTCATTGGAAAGTGAAAGTAATTTTTATATGTGTATTAAATTCTTATAGAAGTATTATTTAATCCATGGTTTATATTTGTATATGTAATGGAGGCATTTATCACATTAAATTGAAAGGCTTAGTATAAATAGGTGAGTCCATTTTTCTAGCATATTGTTAGTACGTATACAATTTCTTTTCTCTATAAACTTCACTTATATAGGGGGGTTAATTTCATAATGACCCACGCACGTCATTTGGGTTTCCAAGGAAGAATCCATTCCCCGGGTTATCAACCAACCGATTCTTAACTAAAAAAACAAATTTGTGGACTAAAAACACACCACACTAACATAAAACTACTACATGTTTAGAATACCACCAAACATGCACATATATAGTAAAGTTTAACCACTAAACCGCCCACATCATGACAAGAGCCTCTAGTTTTGCGTTAAAACCACCTCTTTTTGATGGGCCTAGTGGAATATTTGATAGACCATAAAAACATTATCCACTTGCTGCCATGTATCACATCATATAGATTTTTCATCCTTTCAAATCTCTTTGGTCCCTTAGGCCTTCAAGGTCTAGTGTGAAGTGAACTTAGATTGTCTCCAACTTCTCAACCAATCACATAATATGTATATGACAAGTCAAAGGCCCTAAAACTCTAGTGTAAAGTGGCCCTAAATAAGCTTATTAGTGTGACCTTTTGAATATTGTGACTTAGTGTGTTGACTTGAGGTTTCAATTTACCAAGATAGAAATCAATTTCATTTCATGACAGCTGAGGACACGTGGAGTTGTGTGAGTGTGTCTACTACTACAAAGATTTGGGTATTAAAGTTTTTATTGTAGTAGAATAGAACATTTCCAAATTTTTATGAAATATCATAAGTTTATTGTTATTCACTCTAGTGAACCTATTTAACACAATGATCATTGAATTTGCTCAAGAATCGTCTCATTCTAGCAATTTAAATCACAAAGACTCAATGTCATTTAATATTTTAGAATCATAGTTGAGATGCAAAAATTAGGAGAGGCCAATGTGAATATAACTACCTTTATCTTTAAGTGATCACATAGACTTTCCCGATAAGGTTGGCAGTTGATGGTGTCTATATTTTGACCATGTAATCCAGTCTCATCATATACATGTCTTTTTGTTGTCCAATCTTAACTACAAGCTACAAGCCATACCATTATACTACTTCATAATATAGGTGTTAAATTAGATGACAGGCCACATGAGGCATGCATGCTATAGTTGGTTATTTATCTTTGATGGGACACCTATATTTGAGTGGTGTGCTTAGATTACATTTAAGAATGGAACCCACTAAGACGCATGTTTAAAAGAGATTGGACCAAGTGCTCAATTTTTAGCAGCCATTCTAGACCTAATAGTCAACACAATTGGGAAACCTAGATATTCAATTAAAACATCTGCACACATGCACTTTTGATAACCAAGTCCAAATCTAGGAAGGTCCGATTTTCAATTCATTTTTTGCTAATGCTTCATTGTAGATTTGCTTGTGGAACACAAGTTTGGAAGAAGTTGGAGAACCAAAATAGGAACCAAAAAAACATCCACGTACCTTAAGCCCACATACCTTGCATTCAAGTTTAGCACATTAAAAGTAGAGCCCCCCCCCCCAAAAAAAAGGCCTAATATGATTCGGAGGGAAAGAATGGAGAATCATCTCTTCAAAACAAAGTAAATGGCATCAAACCATCTTTTTCAATATGCATAGAGAAACACTTAGTAAGGGCATACTTCGAGGTGCCAATCGTAGTGGAGAAGAGAAGCTAGACTTTGTCAATATTGGACAAGTTTTGCACAAGATCTCATGACATTTTGTTGGTTGAACACTCTTTTTTTTGTGGAATGAGGATTCTGTGCAACTTCAAATATGGCCACTCATCCATTATGATTTTTTTTATTATTGCATGAGTATGTAATATATATTGAACTTTATATGTTGACATTCATAAAAAATTAACATATTCGGAAATATGAAAAATATGGTAATGTTTGAATACATGAATATGCTATCATTAAATACCTTAGTATAATGTACAATAATCTTTGGTTCACAAGTAACATAGAATCCTCACGCAAATGAAAGTCAATATCCGGTACCAAGTAGCGAGGCAGTCAACTCCCTTTCCTCAAACTTCAATTTTCTTTTATAATTATGCTTGCCACCAATTCTTGTTCTCTGGGTGAAAATTGCATACCCTTCCATGTGGATGGGGGTCAAAGTTCTATCAGTTATGGTAACCATACACATAGTCTTGCTTCTATGCATTTGAGCATGTTTCCTATGATACTATATATTTTTTGTTGGGCCTTGTTGGTAATTGTAAGGGGATTTCAAGAAAACATATGCATCTATGAAGCTTTAGGCCACCATATGCATTTTCAAAGTGTTCATTATAGATGTGTTCAATAACATGCTTATAGATGGAGTCCACCAAAAGAAAGGAAGCACCCTTACCTTGAAGCCTGGTAAAATATGGCCAAGGCACGGAAGAATGGCTCCCATTGACATCACTGTATAAAAACAAAACACCGATGTTACTTTATTCTATTTTATTGTGCAATAACCAACTCCTAGAGTCTTGTGTTTACATAATGAGGTTATCATAATAAGATAAGCATGCCTGAAATGGACATTTTAGCTTTGCACACACTTTTCCTAGAATATGAAATACACAAACAATGTGAGATATCCTTAGTCAAAGGCAGTAGCAAACTTCCCTTATAACTTTTGGAGCTCATATAAACATTCAATTCGCCGTCAAAGAGAAAATTCTCTTTCTTGTTAGATGATCATATAGGTCCCCCCACTTATGTCGACTACTGAACCTAAATGGTTAATTCACATGTACTCCAATGTCAATTTAAACATGTGGTTGTTTGGTGTATGTTCTTAGATCTACACTTAACCACACAACACTCAAGTGGAGGAGTCCAATTAAGATAAGTAACTGAATTAGACCCGCTTACCTTAGCTCTCAAGTCTCGCCAATTGACCGACACATGAAATTGTGCCCTAAGTTTAACATGATACCAATGATTGGGGAGAACCGGCAGTTAGTTACAAATGAACCGGTTGAATTTGAGAAATAACCGGTTGAAGTTCAAGCCTACAAGAAAATTACCAATCATTTTAGAAGAATTTATAGAATATACCCCAATTTAATAAAGGAAAACATGAGGATGTCAACATGCAACCGGTTGGACTTGCAAACACTAGGATCTCAACCGATTATGCCCAAAAATCTCTCCGATCGATGCATGATACCTAGTGCAAGAAGTGTTGTGATGAAAGACCATGTCAAGGATAATGTAAAGATTGGGGCAATAAGTGTGCACATCCTTTTTGATGCCGTTTATGAGGGACACCCCCTCCAAGGGTTGCCTCACGGTCTCCCGTTCATAGGGATTCCTAAATGCTCATGACATAAACCATCGCATTAAAGGGAGTCCCGCTTGCATGGTTCCAATTTACTCACACCTAGGATATATACTAGGTCTTCTCTAGGCTAGGAAAACGCCCATTTGTCCAAACGCGATGTCAAACTTTGCGGGTGCCGTATGCTAGCTAGCTTAGCTAAATTGACTTGCCACTTGAGTCCTAGACTTGTAATTGAAGTTGAGGTTTAACTAGCAACTTTTCGCATATAAGAATAAGGAATATTAATCGAATGTACAGCCACACGGGATCAAAGACTCAAAATTACACCACATTGACTTCCAAGTTGCCATTTCCCCGCACATGCAACTTGCTTTGAGTTTATAAGGCACAACGACTGAAAAATGTTGGTTATAGACAATAAATGGTGGTGGGTTCATCAAAGCCCCGTGCATTTGAAGTGTGTGTGTGACGAAAAGACCATTTATTTCGAGTAAGCGAGCGAGGACCACACGACCCAAGGAATCGAAATAGGGTTGATTTTTGAGTGTGGTGATCACGTGGTCCACACCAAATCAAAGTCAACGTCGGGTTTTGCTTAGAATTTGATGTGCACCGAGATTGGATATTTTTAAGTATTTTATGAATTCGATCTACAAAAGTAGGTGTTGTCTATGTGTCACATGCATGCCGCCACTATGTTCATCAATGCACATCGTGCCATGTGACTTGGCATGGCCACGTCTTCATTGATATGTGTATCAAGTCAAGTCATGTCATATGTGTCACTTGTTTCCTTTAAAGCAATGTAACATTATTATGCGTCAAAATTAGACGACCAACGAGTTTTAGAGTTTTGTAGTGTTTCAACATCATAGGATTCAAATTTAGTTCCAATGAAATGAAATGAAACAATCTAAGTTTTATGAAATCGTTCATTTCTTCACCTTTCAATTCCTAGTAGGCTTTGGCAAAAAGTCTTAAGTTTGATTTGTAATTCGCCACTTTTTAGACCGTCCCAAAACATGCTACAACGTTTGTCCAAATCGCACCTCTACTCATATAGCACACATGATTTTGCAATATGTGAAACTTTGCCAGTTAAAAAACCATCCGCATGTTTATGAATGTTCACTTCTTTACATCCACACGGTTTGATCGCGTTGATTATTTCTCGATAAGGATAGCTATGAACTCTTAAAGAGGGGCTTTAAGATGACCCATTTTTAAAGGACCCAAACCCCTTGTTTTGGGGATTAATGAACCCAACCGTGATCAAAGTGATCTTCCTTACAATGCCCTATCCTAACTTTTTATTCAACCACATGAAACCTCTTTGTCCTTCGTAGCATAGTTTGGCCTTTGTGATTGTATCCTTTGTACCATTTAGCTCAAAGTGACCGGTTGGTTTTACGGAAGAATCGTCCCAATATGTGAAACTTTGAATCTTCTTTAGATTGGTACACTTGGGGTTGTGTTTAATGTTTCTTGAAGAGGTTACCTATAAATTCTCAAAGTGGGAGGCTTCAAGATGATCCGTTTTTAATGTACCCAAAAAAACCCTTGTGGCATTTGGGGGGTTAACGGACCCAAATATGATTAAAGTGATCTTCCTTACAATGCCTATCCTAACTTTTTATTCAACCACATGACCTCTTTGTCCTTTGTAGCATATTTTGGCCTTTGTGATTGTATCCTTTGTACCATTAGCTCAAAGTGACCGGTTAGTTTTATGGAAGAATCTTCCCAACATGTGAAACTTTGAATCTTCTTTACATTGGTACACTTGGGGTTGTGTTCAAAATTTCTTGAAGAGGTTACCTATAAATTCTCAAAGTTGGGGGGCTTCAAGATGATCCGTTTTTAATGTACCCAACAAAACCCTTGTGGCATTTGGGGGGTTAACGGACCCAACCATGATTAAAGTGATCTTCCTTACAATGCCTATCCTAACATGTCCTCGTTGTCCTTGGTGTCACCAACTTGGCCTTGCCCATTGTATTTGTGTACCATTAGCTTAGGTGACTGGTTAGTTGGCTGGAAGAATCTTCCCAATCGCTTATCAATCTCCAACGTACACTCCACAAACACATCAATTGTGTGGGTGCACGAAGTTAAGTTAGATCCTTCCGTGGAAGTCAAGTTATAGTTGTCCATTTGGGCATAACCCTATTAACCTTGTGTTAAATTTACATTGTCTTTTTTCATTTCTTTCTTCCTTTTTGAGACAGAAGGCCGATAGGCCAATGCCAAAGCACAGGAGGCAGTTGACCACCTGGCAAGTTTTCCGTCAAGTAGAGAGGAGATTTCACATCCGGGAATCGAACCGCCAACCTCTTCCTTGAGGTTAAATTTACATTGTCAGGGCCACTTCACACACGAGCCAAGAGTTGTGACCATGAAATTGTGAGAGCCCAAAGAAAGTGTCCAAAGGTTGTCCCAAGATCATGTAGTGTGGTCATGGGCCCTCAAGTGTAGTGTGAAGTCATATGTGACCGGGCCCTCGACCTATTGCTAATTCAATGAATTTCTATTCATGCGGGTCCTCACACATGATAAAATAGAATAAATCAACGGTTGTGAACATTCGGAGTGCCATGGTCTCCCGGTTTCGTGTTAGGCCTACCTCCAAGAGGTGGTTGTTGAAAATAGTCCAAGTGACCATGAAACATGATCCATTTGATGCCATGTATGAATCCATGTAGACTCTACATCCATCTTGCATTCACATACTTTGTTGGTCTCTCAAGCGTAGTGTGAAGCGAACTTGGCCCGCTCCGCCTTTTCCACCAATGAGAGTGCTTGAAGTGTGATGGTCATGGGCTCTCAGTCTCGTGTGTGAAGTGGCCCTCATACATGACTTCCTCTTGTTGCAAATTTCTAATGGTCTTCTTAAATTAAACCTCCAACGACATTATTTGGAGGTGGGTAAAGTTTTGTGACACCCATCATGGGAAGAGTGAAATTGTAGAGAAATGTAAAGGCATGTTGCATCTCCTCTTTTATTAACATATGGTTGTTATATAACAAAACATCATGTTGTATGGTCGGAGGGCATTATGGGAGATAAGGAATTATCGTATACAAGCGTACCTCTCATTCATCCAACACAAAAAAAACTAGAACCCCCCCCCCCCAATAGGTGTGTTGCCGATTCATCTCAAATGACCTCAAGATCATTATTTCGGGGTCTTTGAAGCTGATTTCGATGTCAAATAAGCTTTAAAAAGTAGCATGCAGGTTGCATCTCTCTCTCTCTCTCTCTCTCTCTCTCTCTCTCTCTCTCTCTCTCTCTCATGCGGAATACCCCGTCACCAAAAATGTAGCCAAAAAATTAGGCATGGATATGCCTCTCGGGTCATGTATTGTGGAATTCTTGGGCATTATCCTTGGGTTCCCAATGCATCCCCTCAAGGCAATTCCCTTCATACATTGAATGTTATGGTGGCTTTTAATTTTGGCCAAATTGACCCCTCATTTGGGGTTTAAAACCTTAATTTAGTATATTAAAACATAATTAGAATGAATTAATAATAAACTTGGGAGTGGTAATTTTCTACTGCAACCCCCATGGTAGGTGTTGTGAACCAAAATCCAGGGTTGGGTGTGTTGCATGGCCTATGGTAGAAGTGCCTTAGATGGATTTGTTTCCTTCTTCTTCATGCACCCACCTCTCATGGGTTATGAACCACACAATTAGTGTGACATGATTAGCAAATTGAAATTGTGCCAATAACCATTGGCCTCACATTTTCAGAGCGCACATGAATATCTTATTCATTAACAAAGTGAAGGTTTTCATGTTCATCAAGTGGTCATATGGGTCCCCCCTCCCCCCAATCATGTTGATTGTTGAGCCTAAATTAGTTAGCATGTTTGAGCCCGTAGTCCAATATCTTTTAAACAAATGTTTTTTTGGTACCAATTCTTAGATCCATCTAACCACATACCACTCAATTATAGGTGTCGAATGATTGTTGTGTTGGATTTAGGCACGTCTACCTTAGGGTCGTTTTACACGTGTGACCAAGGGGTGTGAGAAAGAGCTGATTTAGGATTTCTTGTGGTCATGGTTAGCAATTGGAAGACCATGACCAAGAGAATTCCATGTCAATTTTTAAAAGCTTTGGTCATGGGTATAGTGTAAAGTGGACTTAGACCAGAGCGTAGTAATTTTAATGATAATAAAAAACTAGAAACACATAGGCGTATTTGCTTTAAAATGAATATGTACTAAAATATAAATTTATTCAAAAATATTTTTGTCTTTTGACATGGTTGCCTTCATTTTTGTTGAGAGAACCTATTTGGATCCTCTGCCCACAAAATCATGGTGACCACCAACAATATCCATATTTGGACCTGTAGGATTCCATGTCACTTCTCATTTTTGTGTTGTGACATTCTCACCCATGGTCACTTTTGTTTTTGGCAAACTTGTGTAAAACGAAGTGGGACCGCCACTCCTTTCTCAACCAATGAGAGATTTTAGAGTGTGGTGGTCATGGTCACTAGTCACCAATGTGAACTGACCTTTCTGTACACAAACTTTAAAAATTAAAAAAAAAACTATATTCGATATAAGTTTCAATAACAATCAAATGTTTGAAATCAAGTGTCATACTTGAATATGGATAGGACCAAATTTTAATACATGTCAAAAAAAATGGACAATTTCTAGTGGTCACCTAGACTTTGTGACGAGAGAACTCAAACAGGTTGTCTCAACAGAATATGAAAATAACCATGTCAACAAAACACTTCTTAATACTTTCCATTTTCATTTTTATCACAAACACCACGTTCTGGTCTCAGTCCAATCCACATTATGTCCCGCAACCAAGGCTTTTCAAATCATGACTTAGAATTTGTCGTGGTCACGGCCTCATACTACGGACCATGACCACAAGATATTCTAAATCGTTTGTTTCTTTCTCACATCCCACAATCATGTGCATAAAACGGCCCTAAAGGATGAATCCAAGGGAAGGGCTATCCGCACCTAATAATAATATATATGTGCGGTGTTTAGATCATATTCTCGGGGTCTAAGCCATCGGGTAGGTTAGTTGATCTATCAAACGGGCAGGTTCCCAAAATCCTCATCTACGGGGAGACATTCCAAGGACACGTGGCACTACGGTAGTGGTAGTTGGCGAGCCACGTACGTTCCACACTTCAAAATTTGAAAACCCGCTTCACTCCTTCCAAAGTGGATCCCGAAATCCAATGTCACTTACTTACTTACACACACTCTCATCACTCGCAGAGAGCCTCCCGTTGCGGAAGCACTGACACCTGTCACCCACCCCTCAAAATTTTATTAAAAATTTTAATGTGAAAAGGATTGCCCGAGCCCGTTTGCTAACAGTGTGTTCAGTGTGGTACATATATAGGTGGATGCACGGTAATCAGTAATCGACGTCATTAATGGTATCCAACAACCTCCTCGTGGGTATCAAAATTGGAATACCGGTCGAACCAGTGATCGGGGAGATTTTTGGGCATAACCGGTTGAGATTCTAGTGTTGCAAGTCCAACCGGTTACATTTGACATCCTCCGGGTTTCCTTTATTAAATTGGGGTGTATTCTATAAATCCCTTTAAAACGATCGGTAATTTTCATGCAGTCTTCAACTTCAACCGGTTATTTTTCAAACTCAACCGGTTCATCTGTAACTAACTGCCCGTTTTGCCCGATCATAGGATCGAACATCGACATTTGATGAGTATGTCAAGGTGAGAGAATCTTGGCACACCCGAGTTATTGTTTGGGTCAATACCAATGAACATGGGGAACTAGCATCTAGTTACAGATGAACCGGTTGATATCGGAAACACTAGGATCTCGACCGATTATCCCCAAAAATTTCACCAGACATTGGTCAATATCATTTAAAAAAATAAAAATGGCACAAATTGAGAATTCAATTGCAAGAAAGGAACCAAAATACAATCACCTTGGGAAAACCAGCAAAAACCGAGGGAAGGTCAAGAAATAATGCCCATCTGGGGCCTAACCTTCCATGTGACCGCTAAGTTACTCCGGGTCACAATGAGACCTTTGACCCCCCAAGTCAAATTGAATTTGTTAAGAACATCTTGGTAGGCAATGTCCGGGGCCTTCTCTAAATCCGCGAGAGTCTGTTGCCACTCAATCCTCCCATAATCCTACAAGGTGTCCCAAATGACTTGTTGTGTTTTCTCAATGGGCCATTGTAGCGCATTAAACACCAGATCATTTCGTCAGCGCCAAATAATCCACGGAAGACCACTCCTCAAGTAAAACTAGATGCGGCCGAACCGTTTCACTGTCTTGCACAAAGGTTGGTCAAGAAGGCATTGCATCATAGAAAATGATTTCCTCGGGCCAAGGTTCCCTCTTTTGGCAAAGAGTTGCCACATAATATTAGCAACATATTGCCACCCTTGTTGAGCGAGTGGGCAGCTAAAGAACCTATGTTCCACCGATTCCACTGATTGCATGCCGTAGTGAGGGCAAGTTTTGCCAATCTCTGTCAAGATTTTCCTACGCCACTCATTAACCGCCATGGCTTTATGTATGACTAACTAGAGAAAGGCAGCCCCTTTATGTGCCATAGCTTTGTGCCAAATGATGTTCCACTTAGGGGAAGTGGAGGGGGAATTTCATTTCGCCACTTATGTGGAATCGATTTCTTGAGGGCCTCTTGCTTAGTAATTTGTTTCCTCCCCTCCTTGGCCAAATAAGCAAAGAAGGGAGTAACCTCTGGCCACCAACACTAGCATTCTAAATATTGATACTAGGATGATTTTGCCCGGTATGAAGATTCTTGCATGGTGTATAGACCCGAATGACATCAAAGTTATATTAACAAAATCGTCAAATACTTAAACCATATTGGTATCAGGATTTATGAAATTTGTATTATAGATACGTGAATGATATTAAACAAAAAAAGATGATACTAGTCCAACACTATATTAATATGACATTTAGTGTCATATGGTATTTTATGTCAGTATGGCATCTTTTCGGATGACACTTCTTATGAATTAGTGAACAAATATTGTCATGGATGATGGATGGGTTCATCCATTGGCCAAAACCCTGCCTTCTCTCGTCAGCAACTTATGATGAAATGTTGTCATGGATAATTGAAAATTGGATGAAAAATCACTTGATAAGTGACTGTATTTGCAACACTGTAGTCTATAATCCCCCCCCCCCAAAAAAAAATTACAAGGAATGACATATAATGTTGGGTTAACATTTAGTGTTGGTGATACTACACCGCGATTTTTCAACTAGTATTGAGCAAGACAATTAGAATTGGTGACACTAAATATCATATTTAGTGTAGTTACCAGCTTCTTTATTAACTACGTCTGTACTTTACCAAGCAGTTGGCTATTGCTGTTGCAGTAATTTTTGGTTCCACTGTTTTGGTGGCCAAAATTCACCTAAGTTAGTAAGCCCTTAAAACCAAATTTATTGGTTTATAAAACTATTTTGGTGACCAAAATTTGGTGCAAAATTGAATTTATTTTCCAATTAAAACTTTAAATGGGCTTTAACCCTCTTGGCAGGGACTACACATATGTAAGTATGAAGGGCCGGGCTCGTGCTCCTTTTATTGAATTGTAAATTTATGGGCTCTGAGCTAGTAGGTACCTCAGTGTGAATGGAGACATTTAAGCGATGCCACTAGCCAACAACCTTTGGGCCAAACATGGGGTCTTGTTGAGCTAATTTTGTTTATTGGGAGTTACCGGTGTAGGACCGTTTCCGTTTGGCCTACATAAGGAGCCAAGGTAGGTGGACTTATTCTCAACACCATCAATGAGGGATCTTCAATTTAAAATCATTAGATATGTCTTGGTTCCCTAGATAATAAAGTTAAGGTTTAGTTTGCCTCCTACAATATGTGTATATTTGGCACCTAATAACATGCTTGTCTCATACATAGATCGCATGTTGAGTGTGTTTTGTGGGTCCAACATGCAAGCATTGAGATTCAAGAATAAAACGTTCAGACCTAGGAACAAAACATTCAAATCCCTTACATACTGAGGCTTTCAATATGAACACGAGTTCAACAACGAGATATCAATGATGGCTACCATTTAAACACTATAGAGCATGGAGGTCGTACCCAATATTAGAAAAATGAACAAGACCTAATCTCTTAGTGATGTTATGACACTTCATCATACACACATGCTATATTATTATGACAAGAAGGTTGACCAAATTGGTAAGTAGTCAAGCTCGTGTTGTTGAAACCATAGAGTCTTGGGAATTGGCAACAATAATAGTCTTGGAAAACATGTTTCGACAAAGGCATGAAACGATGTCCGCCTTCATAAGAAGTATGCCAAATGGAAGGGCATTTGGTAGGCACCTCCTTTGTGGTATCATCTTGTGGATTATATAGATTGAGCAAAATGATGTGGTATTTAATCAAGGTCCATTGCATGATCTCAAAGTCAAATCTTTTCATTTGGGATGAATGCATTGATTATGGCAAGATCGTGTGGGAGAGGGTGTTTAAACACTTATTAGTCACTTTGATCATATGTGCGGCGCTTGGGGGTATTGTTTGTTTGCAGGAGATTCCAGCTTGTGGTTAGTTGGAATCGAAAAAGTATGCAAAGGTACTTAGGCAAGTGGGTTTTAGGGTTGGGCCTGGAGAGTGAGTGGCTTGGAGGTTGTCTATGGTTAGGCTCTTGGTTCTTTAATTTCTTGACTTTCTTCAATGCATGGCGGTGGGGCTCTGCCTCCCCTCCAAGTGGATGCGTCTTCCTTCAAAAATAAATGGTATTAAGTACTTTCGAATACGGTAGGTTTTGATTTTTTTTTCACACAAAAATTGCATGTTGGATTGTTCTCAACCCCGTCTTTATCATTGTTACTAATGAATTTCTCATTCAACGTAGCCCAATATAAATGTAAATGGCCATTCATTTGGGTAGGTGGAGCCTTGTGTTCTCTGCCACCCATAAATTAACATCATCCTCTCTAAATTCATGTCCATAGGGTGACCACATATGATACTCCATTCACATACTATTAAATCTAGAGATGTTGGTGACCTTGAAGGGGTGAAAGGGTCACAAATTGGACACATTGATATGTATGCCACAACTCACAATGGAAGCAATTGAGTGCAAACTGCCGCATGTAAACAATGAGCGTAACTCAGTCACATTGTTTGGTCAACTTTAATAGTGCACATGACAATGCAAATCAATCAAAAACGACATGGCAACAACAAGATAAAATTAGAAACAAAGATCCACTAAGTATCGTCGTTTCCTAGCAGCTTTGGCAAAAAATAAAAATAGAAGGATGCCCAAATTTCTAGGAAATTATTGACATGGTTTGCTCTTCTTTTTTAAAATAAAAATATCATATTAATGCCCAAATCACAAAACCTCAGCTCACATGTGTTGTAATTCAATTAATCAACTTTAGGTATCAATAGGTTTAAATATACGTTGCAAAGTCTTTTCTAAGTCTTTTGTCTCACCATTCTAACACTTCTAACCCAAAATCTTTCACAAATGTAACATATCTCTCACACATAACGAATTATGCCACATAAGAGTTTAGGGTCACTAATGGGAGCTTTGGAGGTGAAGATAAGGGTTTAGGGTAAATCGCCCACCTTAGATGAAATTAGCAATAACCATCCAAAAACCGTTAGAGAAGCTTGGATGAATGCCTAACTTATTTTAATTGTATTTTGAAACCACTCGATTTAATATATTATTTTCCAAGTTGCCTAATTGTTTCGGTCACTTTAATTATTATTAGGCAAAGACCCGCCCAAGTTGCTATGAAACTATGGTAGACCAAAAGGTCCACAACTATCATGTGAGGCTTATTATGTAAAAATGTACAATAGGCCCATCATTGGGGAGGAAAATGAATATTAGGGTTCTTGTCAATCTTTTAAAAATTTCCACTTAATACACATATATCTTAGTGGATTTGAAGAGATAAAATTAAGGACATGAATAGTTGTGAAAAGTTTGTCATAAGACCCACCACAAGGTGACATGCCGAAGTCTTAATGGTTTACTAAATTTAGATTGTAAGTCTCATTATCTAAAACATTGTTTCCCTTTGTGATCCTCTTTTCTTATGAAGATAATAATCATCCAACCTCTCGCTCATTGACTTCTCATCATCCACATTCTTTAGTCTTGGACATCTATCCCTGCAATTTTTCATCATAGGACTTCAACATTCCATTTCCCAATTAGTCCATTATAGAGTTCTTCATCACTTAGATTTTTGAGGTACTTGCAAATGTATGTGAAGGGGTTAGCAAAATTCCAATGCCGATTTGGAGTCTGTTTGAATTTACTATGAATTTCTAAACGTGAGATTCTTTTGCCCATAATTAGCCATGTTCCCCCCCACACACACTCCCATGTGGAGTCCCTACCACTCCCATGTTGAGCCACACATAGCACATTTTGAACACTCATTCAAATTTCACCCCAAATCAAATACATGAGATACTTGTGTGATTGGTGAGTGCATCCACTTTCACATCATGTTACATGCCTTCATGAGTTCAGTTGCATGATAGAGTTAATTTGGCCACATTCTTGGCTGAATACGATTTTGGAAGGTGAGCAACCACTTAATGATGTTCATTGCCACAATTCAACCTTGAAGAAGTATTCCATTATCGGAGGTGTTGGATTAAGATACATCTACCTTTACAAGCACCAACATCTTCTTACGATCTAACATTCTAAGTGCACCCAACAATACTTATTCTCAAAATTACTGACCCCTAATAGTACACAAACCATTGAATACACATGTAGTGTTGTTGGTTGGATACATTTTTATTGGCAATGTCAAAGTGCCAACTATAACTTGAAATAGTTTGTGTTGAGCTAATGATGGTACAAATTTACCAATATTACATATTAAAATTAGTGTACTTAATTAGAACATGGTGTTATATGTATATAGTGGAAACATAGAAAACCAAACTAATTGTGGTACACATTTAGCAGTCACAGAATGAAGTCGCACAAATTGTGACCACCCTTTGTATCCCATACCCTTTCCAACTTTAGCCTCTAAATTCTAGGGTGGACATATGTGTATGCAAAG
Source organism: Polytrichum formosum (assembly GCA_964035585.1). Lineage (NCBI taxonomy): Eukaryota > Viridiplantae > Streptophyta > Polytrichopsida > Polytrichales > Polytrichaceae > Polytrichum > Polytrichum formosum. The sequence continues at coordinate 76,682,860 of OZ037936.1, forward strand.
GTCATCTGGAGAGGGCTTTAGAGGTCTTAATAAATCCAAATTGATGCAATGTTTCTATGAAGTTGGGCGCAATTACAACACATCATCTCGTTGTGTCTTATCATGATCTGAGAAAAATATTAAGGGTTCAAAAATATCATGGATTTTAAGGGGACGGTAGAACAACATTTAACCTTGAAAACCACCTCCAATTTGGGGGCAATATTTGAATTTATGTTTATCTGAATGGTCAAATTTTTTGCAAGACACTTGTGAACTATCTCAAAAAGACATCTACCATAAGAATTTTCAACATTCAATGACCAATTCAAATGCATCATTTGTGTAAACTTGAAGCCCTTTTTGAGTTTTAGCATTACAGGACTCAAAAGGACTTTCCATCAAAGTGAAATGAAACAAAATATCTTGTATTGGATGATCCATTTCTTCGTTTTCCAATCCCCAATAAGATTTGTCAAGACTCCTAAATTTGATATGCAACCCGTCACTTCTTATCACCTCTCAAAACTGACTCCAATTTTGTCTGATTCATACCTCTACCCATGTATATGAAGAGTTACGGTCTTGCAATTTGTGAAACTTTGACACTTTTAAAACACACTAGAATTTTTAGACTCTTTCGTACAGTTGAATCATGGTAAAAACTTTCGGATGTTTATCCCAAAAGACTCTCAAAGAGGGAGCTTCAAGATGACCCATTTTGAACCCTAAACCCCTCACGACAAATTTACAAATCTACTGAAACTGTAATGAACCTGTCAATGATTTCCTCAAAAACTCCCAATGATCATAATAGAAGTTAAATGAAGCTCCGTGTGGATGGTACTTGGGTGAAATCGTACGTGTGAGTGGAGTCTTGTGAAACTGAATTTCACTCCGGCTTCACGTGATTGTAGATGTAACATGAGGGAGAGAGGGGGAATTATCGCATACAAGTGTACCTCTCATTCATCCAACATAAAAGCATTGAGATAGGTTGCAGCTTAGAGGTTGTTTTTTTTAGTTCATTGGACACTGGAGTTGGTCTCAAAGATCCACGATTAGTCTAGTCCAAAGTCATTTGAGATGAATTGCCCATAAATTTGTTTGGGAGTCAAGTTTTCACATTAGATGGATGAGAGGTATTATTGTATGCGATAATTATCTCTCTTCTAATGTGGAGTGGAGGGGGGGGGTGATTTTTGGGAATTTTTTTTATCACCATACTCTTGAGTACGATGTCATGGTTGGCACATGCAATTGCATGTCTTCCAACAATTGAGTTCCTAGAGCCAAACTCGAGCCTCTTTCTTTGATAGACCGGGGGTCTCTATGGTGTGCTTAGGAAATGCTCCAAGAAGTTCTTCATTTGGCAATCCCGTTGTCTTCCTTATGAAGGAATTTGTCATAGCATTCTTCAACCTTGCTCATGTGTTCACTTTTTTTTTGTTCTTAGTCAAACTTAGTTCGTCTCTCATTGCAAACTCAACATTCACACTAAAACTCTCCTGAATTCCAACATTTATCTAGCTTGATGTCAATATTGACCTATCTTGATTCTACATATGGCCAAACAAACGTGTAGAAATAAAGGATGTCGTGATATAATTAGGATAATATCTTGTGGTTTCTTTTGTGGTTGTTCTGGAGGCTGGTTCTTCATCCCACGGTTGTTTTGGTGGATCAACGAGTCTTCTCACCTTGTCTAATATTCTAACACTCTGTTTTCGATCTTCAATCCCTTTATCCTTTTATTATATTTTATTTATAGATTTAACGTTTGGTTGGTCCAGTCCCCTTTGAGCATGGCTCCATATGAAGTTCCAATGTTTTGGTTGTATTGTGTTTCTTCACGCTATAAAAATTCATTTGTTGTTCAAACCAAACCAAAGGTCAAATCAAACAAACTCAAACCTCTTGATTGTTTTTCCCTTGCAGGTTCCATGTTGTCACATAACTTTTCTACTTACAACAAACGATAAAAAGACAAAAAGAAAAAACTTCGATGTTTGTGTACCAACGTGAATGTGGGTCCATTATCCTTAAGTTGATCATGATTGCCCATGATGCAAGGGTACCTACAACACATCTCTAACCTTCTAGGTGTCCTTCAATAGAGGTTGATTTAGTCTCACTTTCCTCTTGTTTTGTTTTGTTCATTTTCCTTGAGTGATTGGATTTTTAAATATTATATATATATATATATATATACAATCAAGACTCTATAAATGTTACAGGTCGGGAGTAGCAAAAAAATAACATATATAGAATTATAACAAGTAACACTTATAGAATTCATACCGATGATTAATAACATTTATAGAAATAACACTTAAAATTTCCAAAAATGAAGAACATAACGTTTTATAAAAATAAAAATGAAAGTACAAATAATAATACATAATTCAATTAAACTAATTGAAAGAAATAATCTATATAGTAGTAACTTGACGAGATTCTTCCAACTAAACTAACCGAAAGAAAGAGTCTATAGAAGTATGACGAGAAACTTCCAAATGATGAGATGATACTTCCTTCTGGAGTCCTTTAATGCTCTTGATGTGTGCTAGGGCATCATTTGGTCTTTGTTCAAGGTATTTCTTCAAAGTCTCTAGAGACCGCTCAGCAACACTCAATCCTACAACTTCTTCTACCACATCAACCATAACCTCATCAACATCAATTTCTTGATGTTCTGTGGATTACATATCCAAAAACTCCTCATTGGTAGGTTCATAGGGGTTGTTTAAATCAAACTCCATCTCATAATTGAGGTATTCATGGGCATTCATCATGTCACCCACCTCACTTTCAGATGAGAACAACATCAGTTGATGAAGTAGAGTAGCAACTTCATCAACCTCTACCAAGCACCTAGGTTCCTCTATCTCCCTCTCAATAGAGATCGAAAGAACACCCGTGTGCCTCCAACAATTTTGAATTGTCGATGTGGTAACTCCCTTGAAAGTGCACAAGGAGGAAGGATCTCTAAATAAGAGAGAATATTTGACTTGTTCGCAAAGAATATGGGATAAATGTGATTACATGTTTAAAATGTATGCTCTCATATATTATTACTTTGATTTTCTCAAAATTAACACTTATAGAGGTGCAATTAACAAAGAAGGGAGTAGAGCATGTTATAACACTTAACACATAACACTCACTAGTCTTACCAATTGTGTTTTTGTAGGGGAGTAAAATTTTCTTAACATATATGAAATTATAACGCTTATAGGGGTAACACTTATAGAGTCTTGACTGTATGGGGGGTAGAAGCATCGGTATTCTGATTCCGGCCCCCTTTTCCCTTTGATCCTGATGTTTATCTACATTCACCATCACTAGTTCACATTATTTCAGTAGAAATTGGGAAAAGTTTAGAGACATTTGGCTTTCTTTTCCCCCTTTTTCCTCTCCGTTTTTAATTTTTTAATTTTTTTGTCGCCAACTCCCATCATTATTTCGGTACTCGTAGAAACACGTCCAGGAGTTTGATTCAGTCTCCGTATTTTTTTTTTCCTGTTTCCTTTTTGACTGATGTTTTCTTTGATTTTGTCATGGTCTACCTTACCTTGCATTGTCACCTTCTTCCGGTAGTACCAGTGTCCGGGGAGGTTTTTGGACACAACCGGTGAAAATCCAAGTGTTTCCAAGTCCAACAACTTACATGTTGACATCTCTCGTTGTTTCTATACATATATTAAGTTGAGGGTATATTCTCCAGATCCCCTAAAATGGTTGGGAATTATCGTGAAGTCTCGAACTCCAACATATTATTTCTCAAACTTAACCGGTTCATCTACAACTAGCTGTCGGGTTCAGCGTCCGGCAAGAGCCTAAGGCTAATACAAATGCAGCCTACAAAATTTGTGACTTAGCCTATAAAATTTTGAAAGTGTAGGACAAAGAGCCTATGGACAATTTAAAAACATAGAATATCAACCTATGTGATAAAAAACATGTAGGAAATTTTGCCTACAAATTTTTTTAAAGAGAGGATTTTGAGCCCTACTAATTTGCCTCAAAGGCAAGTTGGCTTGAGTTCTTATGGAGTTGTGCAGTTGGATTTGCTTCTGAAACAATATGGAGAAGAAAAGCGTATTGGGGGCACAACATATCCTCCATTGGTAAATGCTGCAGCTTGTAAACAAGAATTCTTTGCTTTCAAAGTGCAAGGTAGTTGTGAATGGAGTGATCGTACCTTCGAGGATTTGTGGACATCTATAAGTTGGAGTCCCTCTTTGAAACTGAAATATCCTAACCTACTAAAGCTTGCCGACATTGCAAGATGCCAATGTGTTAGTACTACTACTTGTGAGAGAGCTTTCTCTGTGCAGAATAACATCAAGCAGAAGAATAGGAATCGAATGACAACAACACACTTGGATAGTGTGATGCGGGTGGCGATTGAAGGACCAACCAAAAATTTTGAGTTTATTTTGCAGGAAGCTATATCTTTGTGGAAGGATTCAAGAAAGTTTCGATTCTTGTTTACTAATCCTGAGAAATATCTTGCAGGAAGAGTAGAAGTTGAATCAGAAGATGGTGAGGACTTTCACCCTTAAACTCATTTGAATTTTAGCAACCTTTCATAACTAATAATCAACTCTTTAAAAAAGAGTTGGTTAATCCTTGGCCTTCAAACGTGGTGAAGGGCTTAGCCAGGTTCTATTCCTGCCAAGGATACCACTTAGTACTCAGATTTTGAATTTAAAGCCTACAACATTAAAAGATATGAAGGATTTTAACCTACTAAAAATTAGTTTTGAAAGCAATTGGCGGGTAACTTAAAAACTCAAAAGGTTTTCAACTTACAAAAATTTGATATTGTAGAATGCAACCTATGCCATGAGGGAAATAGCCTATGCCCTTTTAAAGAGGTAGGCAATTAACCTTAATAACTTCAAAAACTTTTCGGACGCTGGTCGGGTTCTCTGCGTACACAGAAAGACAGGTGGTCTGAATTTGGACTTCCCTTGCCTTTTCTTCCCTTTCAAATTTTAGCTTTCTTTCCCATGCTTCTCACCAGCTCCAATCATTGTTTCGGTTAGCATATATATAAGCTCACGTAAAGTCTTGTGCAGACTCTTTCTCCCGCTCCGATTTTGGTCACCAGCTCAAATCAAGGAGCACTCTTTTTCTTTGCGTCTCCCTTTATACTTTTGAAGTCGATTCTGAATTGCTGCCTTTTGGAATGAAACGAAATGGAATTGATTTTGAAGTCCGGGTTGAAGCCGATTTAAGGCTTATGGACTAAGGTAGAAATACCATAACCCGTGAAAATAAGGTGATTCGCATTGAAGATCTGGTCTGACAATCATGAGATAATTTTCCAAGATAGACGAGAAGGATTCATGAAGAATGCAAGTTGTTTCGTATTTTTCTGCCTTGTACAAAAAGTTCCACAATTTTTCAAAGTGGAAAGTTTGTCCAACCCACTTCCGGTTCACTAGGCTCTCCGCATTTCGTTACATAACATCACCTAAACCCGTTAATCATGAGTATGTTAGATCTTGCCTCCCATTGGCTACACTGCATTGAAGTTGCCGCTCCATTTAAGACATGGCACTTTACCATTATGAGGCGGTCTAGTGCACCGCTATTGGGTGGTGATCGGGTTATGGTATTTCTACCTTAAAAGTACCCGAAGATGGTGTCAAACATGTTAAATTTTCCAGAGCAATGAAATGCAAGAACCTCTGTGAGATAAAGGCTCATATCAACTCAATGATCTAGTTGGAAGAAAGATTTGCGACTCCCTAGTCTTACATTCTCGGATGATGAAGGAAACTTATCTCTTATGTAATTGTAGAGGCGATATTGGGACACAAAATGTGCCTCATTTTCAACTACACAATCAAGAAGCCAAAAATAATTCCAAGCAATCTCAGAGATACTTGTCTGAAAGTTGAATTGCTTCTTCTTGGTTTTACTCTTAGTCAAGTGCTGGTTATTTCTTGGGTTTCGTAACCAGAAATGAAGTCCCCTACGTTATGCTTTGTAATCTCCAAACAAGCTCATTGTAACATGCATATTCGATGCTATAAACAAAAAGTCTCATTTCATATCCTTGTTTTCCCTCGCCCTTTCGGATATTCTGACCTTGAGTGTCATTTCTTGATAACGATGAGTTAACATCCGCTTAATTCCTTGGAAATCTTAGCATGCTGGAGGAGATATGGAGAGAGAGTGAGGGAATTATTATATGAAATGAAATTGATTTTAAAGTTTGGGAAGCCGAAAAGGCTAATGGGATTGAAAGTATGTCAAGATGGTTTCAAACTAGTTAATTCTCTAGGGTGGTGGAATGCAGTAGCCTCCGTGAGATAGACGCTAATGTTAACTTGTTGGTCTAATTGAAAGAAAGACTTGAGGCTCCCTGGAACTATGTTCTCAAATAGTCATGGTGTATAGGCATCGCCGCAACCAAGCGAGAGAGAGAAGCTCTGGGGCAACGGGGAAGACGAGAGCTCACAGACGGCAGTGGAAACGGGACCGGTGGAAGGCCGGTGGTGTGAACAGGAGTACCCGGGAACGTAAGCGCAGGGGAACGACTACGGGAACGGCCACGACCACCGGGAACGCACGGGAACGACTATGGGAACGGCAACGACCATCGGGAACGTGAAGCGGCCCTTGGGAACAAGGAGCGGTTCCTGGGAACGTGAGAAGACGAGGGGAACGCGAGCGGCTAAAGGGGCACGAGGGCGGCCAGTGGAAATAGGGCTAGCACCGAGAATTAAAGAGGCACAAATGCCCCCACTTTAGGAGCACGTGCTCAATTAATTAGCTAGGGATATGAAAAGATATGTAAGTAGGAATTACATGTTAGACTAAATAGATTTAGTCTCTATGAATTAAGACTTTTTAATCAGGCTATATTTAGATACAGTGCTAAATTTAGCTGAAGCTAACATTTACAAAAATCTACAAATACCTAGATGTGAAACACTATATAAAGGGGCCAAGTTGAGTCCCCTAATACACGTCATTTGCATAAGAAGACTTTACATGAGTGTCCGAGCTCCCGAGTCTTGAGTTCGCAATCGGCACCCGCGGTGCACTTAGATAGACAATCGGCACCCGCGGTGCACTTAGATAGACAATCGGCACCCGCGGTGCACTTAAGTCAAATTGGCACCCACGGTGCGCTAGGGATCGCAATTGGTCATTAGATAGACAATCGGCACCCGCGGTGCACTTAAGTCAAATTGGCACCCACGGTGCGCTAGGGTTCGAAATTGGCACCCTCGGTGCATTCAAGTGAAGAATTGGCACCCTCGGTGCACTAAGTCCAAATTGGCATTGGAGCGAAGAATTGGCACCCTCGGTGCGCTAAGTAAAAATAGGCACCCGTGGTGCATTAGCAACCTAATAGGCACCCGTGGTGCATTAGCAACCTAATAGGCACCCGTGGTGCATAGCAAACTAATAGGCACCCGTGGTGCATTAGCAACCTAATAGGCACCCGTGGTGCACAACAACCCAATAGGCACCCGTGGTGCATTAGCAAATATATAGGCACCCGTGGTGCACTCGGACCCCTTATGAAAATTAAGGCACCCGCGGTGCAAATCAAATCCATACAAAGGCAATAGGCACCCGCGGTGCTCTAGACTCAACTTAAGCAAGGACATTTTATGCGGCTCATTGGCATTATCAAAATACTACACAAAGGAGCTCAAATAATGACTTTGTGAATTCATATAAGTTATCTAAAGGAGAAGCAACCGCGTTACGACAAACTTGAGGGTGTCACATAGCAACTTGGATTACGTATGTCATACGGTAATATCACCCAAACTTGGCAAGTGTTTGAGGTAAGAGAATATTAAGCTAAGTAAATCAAATCACTTAGATAGTGCTTATTGGAGGAGAGGGGTATGATGCCTCAAGCCGAAGTTGACACCTAAGTAAAAGTACTTATCATTACCTCCCACACTATCGGATTTGAGATACCTAGATTAGCTTACTCGAAAGGACTTGACAAGTCTAAGGCAAGCAAGGGATTTGAACTTAAGGAGGCTAAGTTGTGGCCTTGTCATCAAATTCCCCCTATCATAGCACCTACCCCACCTAAGGAATTTGTGGCCTAAGGAAAATATTCTGAAATATATGCCGGCCTTAGCTAAAGATTCGGAATGACCTTAGAGGAGGAAGCAAATATGGATTAAGCCTTAGAGATTTGGCTCGAGAAGATTCATACTTATGAATGACAGAATAAATAGGGATTTTATTATATCAAAGTATCTTTCAAGCTAGGTTGTTTGACTTAGCGAGGGAGCATGCTTACCTTATAGAGAACTTAGGCAAGATACTTGAGGACTTGAATGGAATAATATATATGAACTTGAACGGATGAATAAGGACTTTAGATAAATTCAAACCATGAAAGATATTGTATAAGAATGTTTCCCTCTTGAAACACTTAACCTTGACATTAAGGTTTTAAGGGAACATAAACTTGCAAACTTAGGTCAATGACTCCTTGGGAATTCTTAAGAGCATTGAAATTATATGTTACAAGATTAAGATAACAAGAGAGTACAAACACCTTCACGAGGATGAGAATTTAAGATGATCTAATTTTGGTGGGAGTAACTTCCATGTAAACTGTTTCAGCAACGGGTTACACCGTCTAAGGCTAGAAGGTTGAAGGTGGCCCTCCACACATGGAAATTTATCTATGATGGGATTGTATAGGGGACATTCCAACACGAAACATGCCTTGTTTTCAACTGCATTATAGGAGCAAAGGTGGCATAGTTTAGTATCTCTAGAGATAGGATACCCATCCATCGTCTAGTTCAATGGCAAGTCTATGGTTCGAGGTGCAGTAGGTAGCAATGATCTTGCGTTGTGGTGGAGTCAATAGTTGCTTCAAGTACAATTCACATTCATATTTAAGAAAATCCTTGAGGTGGAGGTAAATTAGTTTCTCCCCAAAGAGATGGAAAGAGTTTCACTTTTTAGCAAAGAAAAACCTCATTGATATCAACATATGTTGGTTTTGATGTGGTTGAGTTGTCATGGATTTCCCAATGAGATAGACCCCATGATATCTTCCACACGGTTGTCAATTTGTACCAACTGTTAAATCCTTGATCGGCTAGGCTGCTTTATTGACTAGCCAAGAGGGGGATAGGTGGGCGAGCCATTGTTGAAAGCCCATAGTAAGCTTGAGAGCGTATAATTCTATGGGAAGTTCTCCAAATTCGGCTAGTAAGATATGATAGGTAGTCGAAGAACACACTTTGACATGAGACATCATATGCATCTTCATGCCCTTTTCAAAGACTTTCCAATGAGAGGTTTTCAAGTTGCCTCTCCAAATTTTAGTGCCATACATGAAAGTAGAAAGCACTAAAGCCCTCAATATGTGAGATTTGAGCTCCCAACATGTGACGCCAACTACCGCTTCTTTCCTTAAAGTTCCCATCAACGCTTTCATACTTGCGATTCCTCGCCTTCTATTAGATGGCTCAAAGTAACCATGTGAATAAAAATCAATCCCAAGCTCTAGAAGAAATCGTGTCCATTTCAACCCTTGGCCATCACGACTTGCACCAAGAAAATGCATAAACAATTCAATTGGTAGGCAACCGGAAGGTACCCGTGGTGTACCCATGGAAGGTGCCCCCCGATTTCCAACCGAATTGATTTGTTTATGCATTTTCTTGGTTTAGTCTTGATGGCCTAGTCGAAAGGAGGGTTGAAATGGACAAGATTTCTTCTAGTGAAGGCATTTGTATTCATGGGTGATCTCAATCTGGTCCTTGTCTAGGTAAAATGCCTCTTGGGTTTAATTTCCTTTTGTTGCGGCCAAATTTCATGATTTTAGTCTTAGCTAGATTGACTTCAAGGCTAGAAGAAGTGAAAAACTCATATAGCTTGTTCAAAAGTCGTTGTAGGCTTGCGCTTGATCTAGAGAGTAGAACAACATCGTCAGCATAAAGAAGAGTGGCAATCATTGTGTTGAATAAGCACGGAGAATCCCCATTGATCTCGTCCTACTAGAAAACCCTCCCATAAAGATTGATAATACACAAACTTGGTAAAAAGATGAGTGTAAGGACATGTATTTATAGATTTGTAGCTTTTAGGGCCAGAGGGTGGAAAGTAGCATATATATATATATATATCCATGGAGAGACCTATGCCCTTGTGGATCCTAATTCATATATGTGTGCCTGTGTGAGAAGAGGGAGGTGTGAGACCCATGTGTAGATAGACGTCCTAATAAATACAACAATGCCCCCATGTCCTTGAGTAGTAGTGCTTGAATGTATATTGCTAGATCTGTTTCATCCTGTGGAAGATGACTGTAACCAGTAATTTTTTCTATACCTATTCCTTCTTTCTCCCAAGTTTCTACTAAGAATATTAGATCTATAGTTGGATAAGGACTTGCTATTAGAGTATTGTCATGCATAGGATAACCTTTACAGTTATAGGGAACACATGAAGTGGGACACAAATTGTGAGGTTGAGGTTTGACCCCTAATATTGCTCCAATTAATTTGGTTTGTGTGTCATGTTGCATGACCATGTTTTTGATCCCTCCTCAAGTATTATGATTTCTCCCTGTATAATCTTGGCTATTTTCCCCAACTTTTGAAGCTCTTTCATTTTTTCCATTTTTCGACAAATAACTTCTATTGAATTGGTGTTCTATCCTCATCAAGTCCGATTTGTGTGCGTACGAGTTTCTTGCGGTCTCTCATGTAGTTTGTTTTTGTCTCCGGGTTGATGCTTTTGAAAACAAGCGGGCATGATCTAGCTAGGTTGAATTATCCGGCCCTCTAGGCTTCTAAAATATGTGAAGTCCTGCCAAACATGCGTTGTAAAATACCTTGGGTGAGTTGGAGAGTGTCCTCATCCTCACTTTCTTCCATATTAGTCAATTTCAAATGTAAGCTCCATTTTCCCTTTCCAATATCTCCCATACGTGTTGTGTTGTTTGATCATGAAAAGGATATGCTTGGCCATTGTCTTGGAGTTTAGATGCCCATGTGGTAGCCTCTTTTTCATGGGTTTTTAAATGGTCTTGTAGTACGGCTATGTCCCTTTCAAGCTTGGACATGTGAGAAGTGTCAAAATACTTGGCTATCGTCATGGATGATTCAAAATTAGAGATGAGGGAGTCTAATTACTTTAGATGGATATGAAGTGTACCGATGGTATGCCTTGTTGCCAGAGTGAGTGTTTTTTCGTGAATCTCATGCCTTTGTTCCATCGATTTCGGGCGTTGTTCTAGAGTTTGTATAATGCCTTGAAGGTTGTTGACTTCACTAGAGAGTGAGGTGGTGAGCTCAATTAATTTATCCTCTTGGAGTGTCTCCCTTCTTCGCATCCAAGATTTCCAAAGCAAGTGAATTTTGCAAGAGTTTAGTGTTTTGAAAGGCTTCGGTTAAAGTTGTGTGACTTGAATGGAGAGCCTTAAGCTTTGACCAATTTTTTCCAAACTTTGCGCTGCCTTTGAAATAGCTACATGTATGTTGCATTGCCGTCTACAAGTGCTACATATTTCCTTGAAGCTCATCAATGGTTGTTTGAAAAACCTTCTTGAATTTATGGAGGGATATTTCAAGCATATTATGCTGAAGTCAATTTTTCTCATAGAGTTGTTTTAGAATAGCCCATCAGATCCTATCCGGTTGTTGCACAGTTACTCCCGAAGTGGAAACCAAACCTTTAAGCATATCTTTGTCCATTTCCATAACAAAGTCAAGATCAAAAGAGAAATGCATAGATGGTTTGTTATATGATGAAACCGCGGTCTTGGAATCTGCATTTATTATGTGTGAAGATGAGCCATTTAATCATGTACTAGTTCTTCCCGGAATTCCTTTTGCCAAATACTCCAATGTGGCTTCTTTATCTTCTCCACGTGGAATTATGCAAGCCATACTCTTAAGAAATGAAAGTTGTTCTTGGGAGTTGAGGTCTTTCATCTGACTTTTGAGATTATGAATATTAGAACCATTTGTGATGTGCCAAGAGCATACTTGGTCATATTCTCTAGCTATCAGATCTCCTGCAAACATGATCGGATAGAAACTACCAATAAAATTCTACAGCTCGTGTGGTAAGCTTGGGGGGGGGGGTGTTCATGGGTCTTGGATGCCATTGGTAAAAGGAAATGTCTGCGAGAAATTCTTAGTGCAGATGAAATATTGGGATTGCAGGTTGATACTGAAATACTCAAAAACATAAAATTCAGTGGAATTGAAGCCCCCCTTGTAACAAGAATGGACCGTTGAGAAACGGCTTCATGGATGGATTTGTTGCGGAGCCGGTCCTATCGGCTATAGTAGAAATGTGGGCATTTTTTAAAACATCAATCAAGGCTAGTGGATTAACTGTTAACTCTTACAATCCGAGGTAGGGCTGAATCTTGGAAACCGGAGCTCATTTATGTCATTCTAAGCCCTCATTGAAGAATTGGTGTGAAGAAGTGGGCTGGGGATTCGTGGCACTCACTAAGGAACATCCATCCAAGATATCGTGGATGAAGTGGCTCCAATAAAAAAAGCCCCCCTATGGGGTTGAGGGCCGATTCATTCGAATATGACATCACTAGACTAATTCGGGGCCTTTGACTCTATTTACGGAATCAAATTTCTTAAAAATAGTCATTTAGATGATTCCTGCATTTTTTTCATCCGCATGGATGATTTTACTTGAGTGCCACGAATCCCCGGCCGAAGAAGTGGTATCTATACACTCCTCTGTATGTCTACGTCTGGCCTTAATGCAGGGATATACTTAGAAAATTACACTTTTCACCAAGTCTGGGTACTAGGTAATCCACGACAGAATGACTATGGAAAATTGAATGCGTGGAGAACTGATTTCTAGTTACAAATCAGAGTTTGAGAAATAGCCGATTGAAATTCAATGAGAATTGGGCTACATATTATTTTAAAGGCTTTTATGTTGGATGATTGAGAGGTAAGCTCATTTACAATCATTCCTTCTCTCTGAGGAACAATTGTGTGTGTGTGTGAGAAAATATTCCTTGTTTTGTGATGGGGAAAAACCTTGGGGTAGGCATTTACCTATCCAAGCTTGGGTTCAACCTTGAGTTCAATCTTGAATCCTACAATATGGTCCATTTAAAGGATGTTTGGGACCATATTGATATTAGGACATAGGCTGAAATGTTGAAAGTGTCCACTTTAGATACACATGTCTTATTTGGTTACTTTTTGTTGTTTGCTATTTTATACTACTCGGATTCGTGAGGTTGAAATTTCTTGGCATCTGCAAATGTATATGAAGTAGCCAAGATAGTTCCAAAAAAGTTTTGGAGCTAATCTCGGATTGTTATGAATTATCAAAGAGCCCTAATAATGAGCCATAACATGGCCACATAGGTTCCCCCTCCCAATTATGTTGATGTTTGAGTCTAGAATGGTCAACAAAGTTTTGATTATCTCATTTAATCTCTTTTAAACACACATTTGATTAGATCTATAACTAACCACCCACCACTCAAATATAGGTTGTCCGATTAAGATAAATAACTGAAGTAGGCCCATAATGAGCTCGAAATGGGAAATAGGTAGAAAATGCAAGATTTAGGATGAGTTTACATTGAGGTCTAGATCCAAGACACATTCTTCATATCAACATGGTTTAGAATGGTATTGACCCAAATAATAACAAGTATACAACACTTCTCTCACCTTAACATACCCTCCAAATATCAACATTAGACTAGTATTACAATTTTGATACCCACGGATAGGTTCTTTGACACCATTATTGATGTTGACTATTGATACTATGCATTCACCTAAGACATGTGGGTGTTATTTGGTTTGCTTTTCATGTTCTCCAACTTCTGCCGATTGAATTTACACAACAAACTTGTGTTGCATTCGCAAATCTACGATGAAACATCTGCAAAAACCAAATTGAAAAACAAACCTCCTTTGCTTTAGTTATGATTATCGAAAATGCATGTTTGTTGATTTGTTAATTGGATACATAGATGTTCCCAATCGTGTCCACTATTGAATATAGAAATAGTCATTTGTATTTAAAAATGTAGTTCAATCTCTTTTAAACTTGTGTCCTTGTGATGTTTGCTCTTTGATCCTCACCGAACCACATACCCATCAAATCTAGGGGTCCGATCAAGAAAGCGAGCCACTTAAGACCCATCTACCTTACACACCGGTCCAACATTGCTCCATTACGTTATCAGTAAATGCAGCGCGGTAGTAATCGGAAAAACTCGGACTTCGTCTCCCATGTTCCGTTCTGACCTTGACGAGTGTAATAAGTTGAAGTTTCGTGGTAAGTTTTGTGGAGACAATGTCACAGGCATGGCCATAGCCAGCTGCCTTTGAGAGCTCCCAGTCCCACCACCATCATCACATGCCCATGGGCCCTCCCATCCTCCCTTTCCCTTGTCAACATTCATCAACACTCCTCACCACAGATCGCCTTGCACAGCAGCAGCAGCAACAATCTCTGGCCCAGCTAACGTTGCTCCAATTTGGGTTAAGCTAGCCAGCCCAAGGTACCATCTTTCTGTGAGCATTCTCAGTGAAGATGAGCTGTTGTTTGTGCGTGTAGTCTTTGAGGGAGCAGCAGTGATGAAGAAGGGTTTATGTGCGGATTTTTGGTGGTGGATCGGTTGCAGAGCATCAGTGTTGCTTGGAAGCTCAGAATTGAGTTAGTTCCATCATGTGAAGTGAAGTAGTAGTTTGATGGTTTTGCTTCGCAGCATTGTGTTGCAATTGGGGTTGGTGCAATTGTGTGTTGGTGGGGAGAGGATCTCAGGTTGGGGCTGCTTGGATGTAATTAGGGGCGCTTGAATAAAGATTAGCTGGTTAAGGGTTGGTAGCTCTGCAATTGGAGCCTAAGGATTTTTGGGAGGGAGTGAAAGGTTTTATAATGTAGAGTTTGGTGGAAGGATGTTTCCTGCGATCGCATGTTGTTGTGATGAGCTTCTATTCTAAAGCTTTTGAGCTTGGAGGTGTGTTTGTGCTCACTCCATTGCTGGAACCGCAAAATGTGAAGGTGTTACTTACAAATAACTTAATCTTGTAGCTTTCTAGAGTGGAGTGAATATTCTGTGTACATTCTCGATGGGAGCATCATTTTGTTATGTTAGGTTAGCATTTTCCATTTCGAACAGGTGAGGAATCTTTGGATGGGAGATGATACAGACCCATGCATACTGTACAGTAATGCTGTAGTTAACCTTCGATTGGGTAAATCTGGTCACAATTCTCCTTTTGGCATCTCTCTGCTTATGCAGTTCCTTCTTCAAAGCTCTCCGGAGATCATCTGCCCCAAATCAACCCCCATAACACACTTTGATATAAGGTGGACAATCTTCTTCGTGACCCGGGGCTCACTTTGAAACTCCGATCGATTGTTTGCCAGTGCAAAGCTGGAGAACTCCATTAACTTGGGAACTCCATTGATTTTGAGCCTGGAATGATTTAGGTAGGTAGTAGTAGTTCTGCTTCTCTGGTTATTGTGTGGCCGTATCTTCCGTGTTTGAAAATCTTCTTTCTACATGTATAATAGTAGTACAGTAATTCGTCGAGGTATTTATGTCTGTGCAGCATTCTGACGCAAGATATTGAGCTCGTTACTAACGACGTTGAGTTAGGTCATTTGCCATTTTCTCTTGGTTTTCAATTCTTGTGAGCCACCGGCTAGGCTTGTCCTCCATACTCATTGCGTTGACTGAGTTTGCTTCCACTTTACTTCCTTCTGCTCCAAAGGGCATACAATATAACCCTTTGCAGAAATGAATGCATCGCCATAGCCAGTTGGAAGCTCAATCCATGTTGATCTTCTAACACTCTTCTCCACTTCCGGGGGAGCATGTAACTCTCGATGCAAGTCAACTTGCCTTCACATTTGTAGACTCTTTCTTTCCATGGCAAATCTGCAAAATACCAACCTTCCCCGTAGACTTCATAGTACAAGATTTTTTTCTCTGACAAATTCTTTTGTAGTTGAAACTTTTCCTTCTCTGTTCCGGCCGCAGATACTTCCCAGCATCGGTAGTCAGCAGAAAGTGTGGCAAAAACTTGGCCAAATTTTGCAATGTTTCTTCTTAGGCTCTTCTGTGCAACAACACAATGTTTTCCTTTCTTGAGTTGGCGACTGATCCTTCTATGTAATTGTGTCAATGTGCAGGTTGGGGCGAAGAAGTGACCCCCATGATTTCCATCTCTGAACAGGAAAGTAGAGACTAGGATTTAGCTGTAAGAACAGTTGAGGGTGATGAATAATAACAATGTGCACATCCCTAGCCCTCCGAAGGGCCTCCGAGGTGTCACTTGGAGCCAGGATTTTATAAGTTAGAGAGCATCCTATGTGTTCTTGCGAGAATCAAGCACCATTGTGCACAAATCATCACAAGCAATGACATTAACAAGACAGTGCGGCAGCGCTCAGGAACTCAATCGATGCTTCTTTCCAAAGTGACCAGCAACGGTGATCAGCAGGTGTAATTAAGTGTACAAGCACGTGTAAGAAGAAGGAAGAGGACCAGCGATGGAGAAAACCCTAGAGAAGGAAGGCTCGAAACGGCTATGGCCATGGAAGCGAAAATCGAGCGACAAGACTATGAATGACAAGATTGCAGCAGCTGCCTCGGAGCCTGCGACCTCCCCCCATTCATCGAGAGTCTTTGATGACCAGCAGGTCAGAATACCGTCCAGCGTGGTTATGGTCTTTCAATGATGCAACCTGATCATCAACATTGTTGTGTTTGCACTAGAGGATTTGATATAGTTTACTGATCAGCTTGTTTGTTTGAATTCGTGGTAGAGATGGGACTATCATCATCATCATCATCATCATCAGGAGGTTTCACCCCAACCCACTCCCACAAAGGTGCACAATCTTCTTCAGTCTCCACATTGTTGTCTGTTTCCTTTGACATAGGTCCATTGGAAACTCCTTGAACAGAGTTCTTGGAGTAGGGTTACCGTGCCTGCAAGGATGTGGTTGTTCAATCCGGAGGCAGTTCTAACACCAAGAATTGATGGTCCATTGGAAAACATCTCGAATAGAAGTTCTTGGGGTTAGGTTGCAATGCCTACAATGATGTGGTTGTTCAATCTGGGGGCAATTCTGACAACATGGAGTGATGGTCCTTTGGAAAACATCTTGAACAGAAGTTGTTGGGTTTAGTTTGCAATGCCTGCATAGGATATGGTTGTTCGATCCTGGGACAATTCTGACGCCAAGAGACTATTTTGGAAATCAGGCAATTGTTCCCCATGTTGAGCGCAACACAAGCATGCGGGTGGCTGTAGATGATGTGAGGAGCCAGTGGCTGCAGGCAGAAGAAAGGTCAAAGCAGCTGAATGAGAGGCTCTCGACAGCGTTTGCAGATATCACTGCCAAAGATAACCTTGTCAAGCAACATGTCAAAGTGGCGGAAGAAGCAGTCACTGGTACAAATTCCTTTCCCCTCCTCCTACGCGGACACCACAGAATTACTTGAAGCTGTAATCATATTCCTTACTCTGTCTCAATAAGTGCTGTGAATTCAATCACAAGGTTGAAGAATTACAGTTTTCTGTTGTGATGACTGTGCTGCCTGCTTTGACTTGAATATTCCAAACCAAGATGTGATGCCCAGCTTCTGTCTTTGACACATATTTGGGCAGGCTGAATGTTTCATAGCGGTGGTGATTCATTCAAGCAAGACATCTTACGATGTCACAATGCGCCCATTCTTATGGCACTTTCCTTTAATAAATTTTTAGCTTATGGTATGCATCATATCTAAGACCTGGGCTTGGCTTGCATGATCATAAGTCTTGCCAGATTGTTGTTTTCAGGGTGGGAGAAGGCGGAGGCAGAGGCAGTTGCACTGAAAGCACAGCTTGACTCGGCATTGCAACAGAAGTTGGCAACCGAGGATCGCGTTGCACACTTGGATGGGGCTTTGAAGGAGTGCGTGAAGCAACTGAGGCATGTGAGGGAGGAGCAGGAGCAGCGAATCCACGACACTTTGGTCAAGAAAACTCGAGAGTACGACAAACTCCGCATGGAGATGGAGGCGAAGATGACCGAGTTGACGCAGCTCCTTACACAATCCCGGTCTGAGCTTCTCGAATCAAGAGCGGAAGTGACTGCTCTTAGCCATGCCTTGCAGGTAGCACAATAATTCTTCGCATGTTTAAAGGTGGATTCCTTTCATATTTCCAGTCAAGATTGCTGTTCTTATGCCTTGTTCTACGATTTCAGGATCGTTCACGTGGCATTGCGGAAACCAACGAAGCAAAAGGCCGAGCTGAAAAGGAGATCAAAGTCCTCCAGGTAAGCCACAATGCCAAAGCTCTTCAACATGGTGAGTCATGTCATTTAGTACAGATCTATAGACAGGTGCAAAGATGTTTCAAGTTTCAGGGGCAATGTAAAGTAATTAGTGGAACTGATCAATTTGCCTGTGTGGTGCAATTTTCATGTAGGTGAGGTTGGAGACGGTTGAGAAAGAGAATTCACAGCTGAAGTATGAGGTGCACGTCCTCAACAAAGAGCTTGAGATTCGAAGCCAGGAGCGGGAGTATGAGCGAAAAGCTGTTGATGTGGCTAACAAACAACATCTGGAGAGCGTGAAAAAAGTCGCGAAGCTCGAGGAGGAATGCACCCGTCTCCGCCTCTTGGTCCGGAAAAAGCTTCCAGGTAGGCATCTATCTTCCTTTCTTCCCTTTCCACTTGCAGGCCATTTGTTGTTTATTTACCAGTGCATATGTTTTTGATATGGCACTTCCTTTTCTATCTTGGGATTGACATTCTTTGCAATTAATCCTGTGCAATGTGGTGATGGACATCATGATGCTGCAGGTCCAGCGGCAGTGCAAAGAATGCGGATGGAAGTCGAGGGTATGGGAAAGATTTCAATTGACAAGCGGCGGACCGTGAGCCGTAGCAACAGTAGCATTGATCAAGCAGCTGTCAACAGTGCAATGCAAGAGAATGCAAATGGATTACACAGCCAGGAGGCCCAGATGCTGGCGGAGCGCGTTGTGGCTATGGACGAAGAGATGAAAAAGCTTAAGTTAGCTCTCGCACAACGAAACGGAGAGCTCCAATCCGCCCGCCTCATGTGTTCCAAAACTGCATCCCAGCTCTCTATTGTAGAAGATGAACTTAAGAAGGCCCAACAACAAAATGGTTTGATTCGCTCCTTCTTCTCTCTTTGTTGTCTTTGAGTTGAGGCCTTATTATCGTATATACTTCCAAATTTTGATGTTAATTAGAAAGGTGGCTGAAGATGATGTGGTTTTGGGTTAAATATGCTTTTTACTTGAAGTACGAGGATGTGATTGGTCCTTTGAATTGAAGTGGACGATTTGTTGGAAAAGCACTTGTGTTGACAACTAGTTGCATTCTGGAAGGGGTTGCAGGTAGAAAGGAGGTTGGAGCATCAGGAAAGGAGGTTGATTTCTTGAGAAAGGGAAGACCGCGAGGCAATCGAACTCGGGACAACCGACGAGATTCTCAAAACTTTGATCTCATGGATGATTTTGCGGAGATGGAACAGCTCGCGATGTGTGAGGCGGCTAATTTGATTACCTCTGAGAACAGTACCTGCACACCAAGGGCATCACAAGAAGTGAATTCATCAATACTCGACCTAAGTCCAGCTAAGAATTCCAAGCAGGGCTTGTTGGATCAGAATGCTTTAGCATCAAAAGGTGGTGACGATGATATTCTACTGGCGAAGATGAGTCAAGAATTGGAAGAAGCCAACCATATGTGCAAGGATCTGCGGTCGAAGCTGTATGCATCTGAACACCAAATTTCTGTGTTGCAAGCTCGGAATGTCGCCAACGAGGCTTCCTTGATCTCTTTGCAAGACCAGTTGGATCTGTTGAACGAGGCTCGTGAACAGGACAAGTGTCTCAGCATCTCCATGGTTCCTCCTTCGTACAAGCGGCTCTCAGGTTACACGATGAAAGACATATTAAATGGTGCTAAAAAGAACAGTCGCCGAGTTAGGTTAGCTTTGGAGGATAGCTCTTCCGACGATGAAGGTCTTGAGGAGCACGCCTCGAATTCAGACGCCGAGTCCAAGGTGGGAATCAAATTGCAATATAACCTATAGTTTCATGTAAATCATTGAAAATCAGAATCTTTTGGTTAGTACTAATTCTTCTGGAGATCATGGAGCTTGCTAAGCTATCACTACACTAAACTTCTGATTCAGTGTGGCATTATGATTGGTTTTCCATGTTATTCTAGAGTGGTCTTCATGACTTGTCATGTAGTACCAAATGCCATATGACACCCTCTCTAGTTGCCACCCAGTGATTGCAAGACAATCAATTTGGGTCAATGATGAATAGTGTGGGCCACATTAAATCAGGTTTAATGGGTCATGTTGAAAAGATGCTTGTTTCCTTCTAGTAAGTCCATCTTGTGGGTTATCCTTCTTAATTTATTATTTACACTTGTCATGGTTGACGATCTCAGGCAAGTGCTGCGCATTCAGAGCTTGCTGTGGCATTCCAGAAGTTGTTGCAAATTGTGGAAGCCTTTGCACAGGAAACAGGGAGCGATTTCACCGCGTCAACTTACAGTCAACTCGACGCTGCCAACAGTGAGATTTCACTGCACCTAAAGTGGAATAACACGAGCCTAAACAACACCATGTGCAACCTGGCTCTAGTAGGGAACAGAGTGTTGCAAGGGAAATCGGACGTCATTCACTTCATCAAAGAGATGGTTACAGCACTTGAGTTTATATCAGTCCTCAAGCCTCAAGTCAGGAGCACAAATTGTCTTGCCATTTCGGAAGCTCACGAAGAGTTGGAAAGAGTGCAGGAGAGGTTTGCAGCTGTTGATGAAGAGCTTGAACGCCTTCGAATTGAAAAAGCTGAAATCGAATCACACTTGAAGGAGGCTAATAATCAGGTGGAGAATCTGAAGGCCCAATTACATCAAGGGGAGAGGTTCATTGTCACCGATAGACTGGTTCGACATCAGGTACTAGCCCCAAAACTTCATTTGAATTGCACAGTCTGAGCTGAGCTAAAATTTGAGCGATCCTGAGGTAACGTTCAATTGCAGAGGCATATGATTTGTGTCAAGTGTTGTCTACCTGTTTGACTTATAAGTTATTCCTTATTGTGGGATTCGTGTAATCAGAATCTGTAGTTCAAATTCCCTGTAACCTGTGGAAAAGACTTTGGAAAGGAAGAGAGACAAGATAGGAGTAGCTAGAAACACAGAGCATTAGCAAAATCGAGACTCTACAAAACCTGCTTAGGGTGTGGCTAATTATCGTAGGTTTATGTAATTTTCAGCAGGGTGGAGACTCTCCAGATTCCCTTAATGGGAGGAAGGAAGATGAGTTGATTGAAGAAGAGCTCATGGTACTTTCATCCTCAAACCCAGCACTTCGAGCTGCAAGTGGAGAACTCAGCAAATTGCATGACAAGGTGGCTGTCTTGGAGAGGGAATTACACAAAGAAAGGCAGCGGCATCAAAGTGTTGCAGCGAAGTTTCAAGACCTCCAACCAAATGTTAATGAGAGGTAAGGCAGACGCCCTGGCAAGAAAATTATGAACTTACTGCCTCCTTTAGTGCTGCACTGAATCATGTATCTTGAGTCTGATCGAAGGCACAAAGACTTGTGAAAATTAAGTACATGAGGTGCACTTTTTGCAGAGGAGGTCACGCCGTCAGTAGTGAAATGTCCGGATTTTCACCTGGAGATTTGTCCAGTCACTCGACCTCCGAAGAAGATGAGGACACCAAATCTCAGAAGGTATCCTTTTTCCATTTCAATCCTATGTCTCTACATATAATCTGACTAAACACTGAATTGATTATGGTCTAAACTAGACAGGCAATAAACCTCATGAAGTTGTTTCATTTTGAGGACTTAGTATAAAACATCATGATGTAAACCCACAGGAGCGTATAATACTCCGAAGACTTGATGTTAACTGGTGCTGATGATTCCAGAAACAAACTTGCACATTTTTTTTAGGTCTTAATCAGCGATGCAATTAAGCAGGAGCGACAAGAACGCGAAATTGCAGCAGCCGCTCTTGCCGAGTGCCAAAGAACCATCCTGGCGTTGGGGAAGCAACTTCAAGGCTTAGGAAATACACCGTCCTTGACACAAAGCCGGGAATTAGTGACGCAACCCTCCCCGAACTTATCATCAATGGAGTCGGTGACGTCCATTGAAAAGATGACAGGAAACATGGAATTTCTTCGCTGGCAAACCGAAGCGGCCGAACATTTGGATTCTCCAGCTCCAGTGCCTGCAGGCAGTGCCTCCAATTCACATAAGCAAACACCAACTAGTGGTCACAAATCAACATGGTCCAGCCCTAATCCGCGTCGAGCTAACCGAAGCGCAAGCCCAAGTTCCCGTCGCATGTCAAGTGGCAATATAGCAATCTACCCGCAGTCTGTGCACTACGACTCGAGCTTCTACGTTCGCAGTGGCGAGAATGGCCTAGGATTTGCAACTCGACCTCCGTCGCCTGCACTCTCGGACCTCTCTGGACACGGCTCGGGCTCCATCCCGGGCTCTCCTTTACGGTCCGACCGATCACCAACGGCTGGATCATCATGGCCTTCAAGAACGTCACTGGAAACTGCAATTACTGCCACAGATCAGGTATTGGCTGGTGAGGCGGAGGTGATGCAAAATGTGGAAAGAAATGGCGAGAAGCAGCTGCAAAGTCCATCGAATTTCAGCCAATTTTACTCAAGGTCAAGAAGCGAGAGCAGTAATTCCTCCCAGTAAATGTCGACAAACGAGTATCATACAACGGTGTAAGTCTTTTGTATGGAAGCATATCCTCAAGGATGCAAAGGAAGCACTCGAGGCATGAATAATGCATTGACTGAAAACTAATTTTGCATCTGATTGAGTACCAATATGCAGGAAGTGTGTTCATGCACACCATCGATGGGCTCGACGATGACGAAGATGAGTATCGATGCGTTGACAGAATTTTATAACTGAAACCTGTGCTTCTCAGTCGAAGCGATTTGTGAGCTTGTGTGATGATGATGTTCATTTCATCTGCATCGATCCATGTCAGGCCGTCGCAAGCTCCTCCATGATAGTTGTAGTTTTAGTTTTAGTTTTAGGTTTAGTTCCTAATCCACATTTTAGGGAAGGTGTACCTTTTATCTGTTCCTCGAGAGAATCTCTAGGACTGCACAATTTTACAGTCAAGTACCCAACCCTCGATGCCATAAGCTAACAACATAGGTCACCTATTAGAGTAACAGAACTGCTCACACTAAGAGTGTATTGCATTTTGGACATGACAATCTGGTGCACTTTTTATGAGCACCCAGTATCTTTTGAGGCATGTTAGGGAAGTCATTTCTCTCGTCCCCACTGAAACCTGGTAGTACATGAGACACATTTGTGGGGAAGAGATGATTTATGTGAATGTGAAAGAGCACGGGCCGATGTAATGACTGCCGGTGTTTTGCTCAATTGTTTGTGTTCTCGTTGCAAAGTACCTACTTACATGCTTTGGCTTGCTTGTGGATACAACTTGAAACTTAATAAGAAAATTCAAATTTGTCTCCTGCTTTTGAATAAGGTAGATGTGCCGAATTTGGTTACCGTACTTATCTTAATCAGAAACCTATATTTGAGTGGCATGTGGTTTGGTGTGGCCTCAAAAACAGATACTAAAGACTTGTGGTCAAAAAAGATTGGATCGTGTGCTCAAAATTTTATAACCATTCTAGGTTCATAATTGTGGGGACCTATATGGCTATTTAATGAGCATGAGAATCTCCACTTTATGATGAATAAGATATTCATATGAGTTCCAAAAAGTATGAGGAAAGTGGCTACAGTACAATCATCTCATGGTTAGTGCGTGTCTCATATCCTAGGAGTGGGCTAGTTGGAAAAAAGTAGCCATTTTAAGACCCATCTACCTTAGCTGAGATCGTTCCGGTAAATATGGTGCAGGGATGCCATCAGGAGTACTTGATCAAATTTTACCAGTTTGAGAAAACTCCACTGCCACAGACAATTCATCCATGCAAACATTGTTTCTGTGCACATTCACATAAAGCACAAGAAAGAAGATTTGGAAGTAACTAACATAATGCCCCCTTCCCACCTGACTTTAGCTAAGACTAAAAGTTGGTTCTAACAACCGTAACATTATTCAGATCCAGGGCAGTGTTCTGTGGGACTGACATTATTTTGTGGAATATTCCCTAATGTTTCCCACATTCAGTCTGAATGTGGGAAATATCAAGGAATATTCCGCAGAATACTGTCAGTCCCACAGAACACTGCTATGGATTTGAATAATGTTATGACCCGGCCTTCACACCATCGACATTATCTAATGCCGAGCCTAGTTGGCAAATGATGTGGCATGGCTTAAAAGTGGAGGTTTTAAGCCTCAAGCACCGACCCTCCCATCGGTACCTAAACATGAGGCAAGAATATAGGACCTTTAAAAGTGTCGCCTCCCGCCCTTGTGATTGGTTGCTTTTTAGTCTTAGCTTTGAGGGCACGAGGAGCTTCATTAACAAAAACCGATGGTAAGATAGGTGAGTAGTAAGGCATTTGGGGATGGGACAAAAACTACCCAACATTTATTGCTTGGTAGATAAAACAATGAACATGTGTGAAAGCTACTTAACTAAAACCTACTTGAAAATCTCCGGAGCAAGTTCTTGTAGGTGCATTGGGATAGCCGGATGCCTCCACTATAACCGAGGGAGCTTTACCCAGCTTTTAGGAAATACTTTGGGTCTTAGCTAAAGTCAGGTGGGAAGGGGGCATAAGTGACATATCGGCGTGAACATGGTATTCTAGTTTGGATTGCAGTAAGTTATGACTTTTCACGCCTGGAGGCTGACGATGAAGAGCACTGATTTAAGGTAGAAATACCATAACTCGTTAACCACCCACTAGAGGAAGAGGTTGGCGGTTCGAATCCCGGCCGTGAAATCTCCTCTCTACCTGACGGAAAACTTGCCAGGTGGTCAACTACCTCCTGTGCTTTGGCGTTGGCCTGTCGGCCTTCTGTCTCAAAAAAAATTAAAAAAAATAACCACCCACTAGCGGTGCACTAGACCGCCTCATAATGGTAAAGTGCCATGTCTTAAATGGAGCATGGCTCGGCGGCAACTTCAATGCAGTGTAGCCAATGGGAGGCAAGATCTAACGTACTCATGATTAACGGGTTTAGGTGATGTTCTGTATTGAAATGCGGAGTACCTAGTGAACCGGAAGTGGGTTGGACAAAGATCTACATGTAAAGAGAATCAAATAAGACTTCCACTTTGTAGTATGCTGACAATCTCTTTCATACTAGTCCGAGACGACCCTAAACTACTCGATGATGGTGGAGAGATACCCAAATCTCAAGGAAGAGGTTGGTGGTTCAATTCCCGGCTGTGAAATCTCCTCTCTATTTGACAGAAACTTGTCAAGTGTTCAACTGCCTCCTATGCTTTGGCGCTAACCTATCAGCCTTTTGTCTCAAAAAAAAGACAATCTCTTTCATATTTTATGTCTTTTGTACTCCAATAATGAGACCTTTAATTTAAAAACTACTCCAAACTATTGTGTGCCTTCATATGATTGGAGTCTCAAATTGCTTGATTGCAACAAACACACAACCAGAACACTTGACCTAGACATGCTTTCCCTTTCAACCAATGCACATCCTCCTTCATCCCTACTCTAACTTAGATAGCCCAGCAGACGCCGATGGGGCCTCCAAAAGCCCATGATCTTCAACCAATAAAAGGGTCACAACTAACCTCTCCAGTCACTGGTCTAATGTAATCTAGATTTGGGCGAACCAACCCACACACTCGTTCCTTGTTGGATGCCTAAACCCTTGCCTCCAAGGAACCAATGTATGGGTTGTTTCGCCCCAGCTTGTAATCTAGACGACCTTTTACCTTGAAAAGGGTTAAAGAATTGTTCTCCCTTAAAGGATTTAGGTGGTTTTTTTCCTGACAACTTCGGAGATAGTCTTATAAGATGAAAGACTTATTTTTTTTAAAAAGAAAAGAAAAGAAAAAGACAGAAGGCCAACAAAGCCAACGCCAAGTGCATTAAGAAGCATGAAAACGCACCCACAACGAGGGGAGGCGGGGCCCCTTGGATGCGAAACACCGCCATGTAAAAGTAACAATGACCGACTACCACCACGGACAACCCACCGGACCCACCATACCCACCATACCAAGGACAACCCCCACCCCACCTGCCAAGGACAACTCCCACACCACCAAAAGAGCGCCAATGACTATCTACCTACGTTGCCGTTTCCAATTCCATTTGATATGTAAATTGTTCCTCCTACAGAGTACATTCCTAGCACCCCACGTTTGGTCAAAACCTTGGAGCATGGTCGTAGAGGAAAAGTTGTTCATCTTGATTTGTTTGATCACCCGTTCCCATGCCGCCTTGGCATAGATGATGAGTTCATCCCCAATACGATGCTTGACCTTAGACTCATGCCATTGTTCATGGTTGAACACTTTGTCGTTGCTCTCAATCTAGATGGTCCAAAGCGTAATCCCCCTAAGAAGGTGCCAAATTTTGATATTTTTACCGTATTTCTTAGGGATTCTTTCCCCAAACATTGCTTACTTCCAGTTAAAATGATTATAATTGCCAGTTCTAACCCCACATAGTTCATGCATGATTAATGTGGCCCATCTCCACGCCCTTCTAGCTTGAATGCAATCCCATAATTTGTGTTTGACCGATTCACTCGTATTTGGGAGGCAAAAGACACATTGCTTGGAGATAGATGTTGGCGCAATGCGGGCCCTCAATTCATTAACTACCACTGCTTTGTGCCAAATGGACCACATAAATGCAGCTTCTTTACCCGATCGGAGAGGATCCCACACTTGAGACCAATAGAACCTGTAGTTACCCGGGAGATAGCCCTACCATTTGTCCACCATGCGTGTGGTCTCGGGGCCCTTATTAATGACAGAGTCTCTACCGAGTTTACTGGTGTAGTTAAGAAATCGGGATCCATCAATCTGCCGCCACCTATTTGGGTCCCATTGGAGGGTGGCCATCTTTCCATAAATGAAAGTGATTTCTTCTTTTTCTCCTTCCGTTTTAGGTCCTCTAGTGGTGTAAATAACTTTAACTTCGTGGAAAAAACCAGTCAATATCCCCAATAGGGTTTTATCATTCCATAAGGCATCAGGGGTGAGTGCTGACCTAAAAAAATTGCACCGGCAATGGCATAGTAAGGTGTTGTAATGTCATGCAAGGGGGTGCAAAGTCGGCAACACATTGAACAACAAAGACCGGGTCTTTCCCTCCATCCACGTAAAATCCAATCCATTGACATGGGTGGGTGGTGTCCAAATCAGTGTCTAACAAGTGTCGCCATTGACCAAAAAATTTATTTGTAAGCTCGTCCCAGTCACCTGCCTCCGTGGGTGTGAGGTTAAATTTCTCTTGCGTTTTTTCCTAAGTTAGGAAATTTTGATGTTCACTATCCCAAATGTCGTCTACACATTGGATGCCTTTGCGGTAAAGGTTAAGGCCTTTAGCGTAGGTTAAATCTTTATTGAGAAATTCTGCCCCATTGGACCAGCATATATTTTAGTATAACAATTATGTTCGAGTGCGGGGTGGAAGTTGATAGGTGTCTTTTACCATAACCTTCCAGGCTTTACTAATATGACCCCATATCCCAGATCCTTGGACTCCTTGGTGTTGTTTGCTGGTGAACCAATCCAAGCTAATTCCTCAATTCCGTCCTCTCTGTGGGTTAAACTTGGCCAGTCTATATCTAGGCATGAGTTGGAGGTTAGATTCTCTTGGTTCCATTGCCTTAACTATCTATTTACATAGGAAGTTGGTTTTGGCAGCCTCCGGGTCCACTAGTCCTAGTCCACCATGTTTCTTCTTCAAGTAACACTCTTTCTAGCTAACTCTTGTGTGAATAAGTTGCACTTTACCGGACCATAAGTAGTTGCGGATTGCACCTCTAATTTTTGTTAAAATCTTGTTGGATTCCCCCCCATACTGCGATAAAGAACCAAAGTATGAATAACAACACTTGGTTGCAAATGACTACTCTCCCCGCCAAAGAGAGTTTCATGGTGCTCTAGTAGTCTAGCTTCTTAGATATTTTGTTGTAGAGGAATTGGTCAACGTCCTGCGTGTTGAGATTGAGACCAAAAAGGATACCAAGTAATTTGGAAAGATCTCCTTCCTCTGCCCATTACCAATTGTAACTTATAAGCCATTTTTGTTTATGTGTGTACTTATCGAACCAGTATGCACATGATTCTTTCCAATTAATCTCCATCCCGGAGGCTTCGCTAAAGACTTTGAGAAGATGGACTAGTTCATCAACATATCTTTTGTCTCCTTTGATCATGAAAGACGAGTCATCCGCATATTGTGATATGCATTGTTGCACTTTCCTCCCTTAAAGGTAAATCCCTTTCAACCTCCCTTCTGCGACTGCATTCTTGATAGTGTGCGTAAGGACCTCCCCAATGATGAGAAAAAGATAAGGGGCAAGTGGTCAACCTTGGTCTCTCAAGTCATCTCTACGACCACAGATTACATATGAATCATTGTTATAAGCATAACACCTATACATGTAAAAGTTGTATTTATGCTTGTGATTTTGCTTTAAAAAAAAGTCTTTTGTATAATTTAGTGAAATGATAATTAAAGAAAATAAACCTCGTTGACGAGTTTGATCCATAATTAGCATAACAATGATGTTTAGAATCCAATTTTCACTCGAAACAACATATGTTGCATCGATTAAAAAGAATGCAATGAACCTCCAAGTAAGGCTTTGCCTTCCTTGTTGGCTCTCCTCATCATACTACACCAACTATGGTATTTAGTGTCACATGCATAAAAATGTCACTTACCCTGTTTTGAGCCGTATGCTAGGTTGTATTGATGATTAACAACTTCACCATAATTGACACCTCATGACACTTGGCGTTCAAGTGCGCTTACTAATATCTTTGACATGAGGATGTTCAATAAGGTTATGAGGTGCATGCCTATGTTACACAATGGTCTGCAAAAGTATACACAAAACGACACTTATCATTAGTATGCTCAAGAATATCTTCCTCTTGCATACTAAAAATGTAAACACATGACACTTGCCATTAGTACACTCAAAATAATCTTCCCCTTGCATACTAAAACGCAATACTATCATCCAACGTTTTCCAGTGTGCTACTCTAAATATCATAATGTAGACATTTTTTCACTTAAAGAAGTTATTTGTCTATTTATTTAAATTTTTGAGACAGAAGGCCGACAAGCCAGCGCCAAAGCACAGGAGGCAGTTGACCACCTGGCAAGTTTCTGTCAAGTAGAGAGGAAATTTCACAGCCGGGAATCGAACCGCCAACCTCTTCCTTGAGATTTGGGTATCTCTCCACCATCATCCAGTTGTTTAAGGTCGTCTCGGACCATAAAGAAGTTATTTATGTTGACAAATGGAATCATATTGGCAATAAACAGGCATGACACTTTGAGGCCTCTAGCCAACTAGTTTAGGCTCTTCGCAAATAGTGTACATGACACTAAATACCATAAACGGTGCACCAGTTCCTTTTGGCTATGCTAGGGCCAGTTGATTTCCAGCTCTTTGGTTACACAATTACATGGTTATTTTCATGCATCTTGTTACTTGGTCTTTGGTCACATATGAGTCTCATATAGTTGCCGGTCTAGCCCACTTGAGCACAATTCTTCAGTGTGGGTAGGAGTGCGGGTTGCATTTTGAAGCAATACAATAGATTCTACTTGTTCTTTGAGAGCCTACCCATCTAACGGGATGGATTTTTTTTTTGTTATCATCGGTTTTGGAAGCTTTATAAGAGATGACAGCATGTTTGTCCCTTCGTTTATAATCAAAATTTCTCATGGTTCACCAAATATGGTTTAGAGGTTGTCTCTTTAAAAGTCTTGGTCGGAAAATTGCTCTCATATTTGCTTGACTAGAGCATCCAAAGGAACATCCTCTTAACCATACTTAGTAGATAATAAAGAATTTTGGTTATAAACAAAGGAACAAGCATGTTGGTATACCTTAAAAGTCGATGCTAAATTATTTTAAAATACGTAAATTGCATGGACGGTCTAGGGGACACACTTTAAAAATAAATAAATAAATAAATGTAATGAAATAAACATTGATTTTTGAAGTCCGGGAAGCCCCAAAAAACTTATAGAACTAAAAACACATCAAGATGATGTCAAACATGCTAATTCTTAAAACACTAGAATGCAATAGCATCTGTGACATGAAAGCTAATATCAACTTGATGATCCAGCTGAAATTGCAATAGATAAAATACCTGAATTGAGTTACTATTTCTGTAGCAATTTTGACTTAAAACACACATGGGTGCATGCAAAAAATTGAAAACATTATCCAAGCAGCCCTGTGGGGGCCTCTCAAGCAGTTGAGGGCTAGTAAGCAGTTGCTGCACGAAACTGGAGGTGCACTTTGATGCACGATTGCATGTTGATGGCGTGCTCTTGAGAGTTTTGTGCACCCAGGCTGGGCCCTAGCACTCCATCCCTCTCGATCAGCCTCGTCAAGTTAGTTAATTTGTGCAAGGGTCAATTCATAAGGACGTAAGTAACCGGCCTCTGGTTAAGGGTCCCCACTCCCCATGACTGTCCACATGAGTGACCTATATTGGCCCCCATACCCACAGAATTAAAACCGTGCATCAAATTATTGTCCTCATCTCTGGTAGTTATATGTACGTACCTGCTTTAAACTTGGGTTTGATAATGTGCAGATATAATGACAGACTTGCAACTTAATGTCCGCAGGCTTGCGGAACAATTTTTACCATTCAGCTGCAAAATCACTGGGTCAGATCTGATAAGTTATGAGCAATTCTGGCAGAGACTTAGGTACTATACTTGATAAATTACCCAGTGGTGCTGACTTCTCAGCCTTCACTTCCAGCATTGTAATATTTGATGTTTATCATCCTGTGAGTTAACCCCCAAAGGCCAAAGCAAAATCTTCTGAAAATCGCTAAAACAGGTCGATCCAGTTTAGTATCTTATTTGAAGAAAATATTCACCTCTTATGATAGATATGACTGCAGGTGGAAATTTTGTAGAATTGGGATTCTCTACACAAAAAAATTTCATCCACATGGTTAGCCGCCAAAATCAGAAGATTTTTAATGTAAATGTACACTTTGGTATGGTTGGGCAGCGGTGACTACCCCGCACAAAAACGTCCGCCTCAACTTTCAGGGGTTGATAATATGTTACTTGAAACAAGTTAAAAGTATTGCTATTTTGTATCAATTCATGAGCACTTATGGCACAACAATAATGGTTTCTCGAGGTTGCAAGTTCTCCAATTTCAGGTCAGTTCAGTAAATGATCTGAACTGTCCTGCCTACATGTAATTGATTGAGCATAGAACATTTTCTGGTGCTCAGTACTTTTCTTTCAAGAAGTCCCAAATTCTTCCCAGGGCCTATTCTTCATTGATTGGTTTGCATCATGCTGCTCACTTGACACAAATTACACATAGATCTTCGAGCTCTGAATTACAACCATTATCGGCTTGGTTTCACAATTTCAATTATCCCTGCTATTTTGCAGGAAAATTCTCCTCAATCTCAGCTCAGTGTGTATTTACCCCAAAGTATTCATGATGGAGAAATTTGGTTGAGCATGCAATGGTTATGCTGGTAATTCAAGTGTAAACTGCATACATTGGCAGGTGCGAGATTCTCGGTGGGTTTCAGGTTTTTTGGAGCTTCTCAGCAATCGCCATTGTTCTGATGTCCGTACACATAGTACTTTAGACTTGATGTTTCCTAACCTATCGACTGACCTGCTCTCAATCGCCACATGCACGTGGTCAGGGCAATTGGTTCACCCTCACTCGTGGCCCAAGGTACACCACTGATCAAATCATCATGAGCTGCACTTCCTCAAATTTTGCTCCAAAGTAGCTCCGTTGTTGACACCCGTGGCAAGTTCCCGGTTTTCCTAAAGTGACATGGAAAAGTATGAAAATCTGGCCTCGGAGGAAAATTTTCAAGGTAAACTGGACATAAGCATGGTAGCATTCTTCAGCCCTCATGTACGATTATGTGGGTCCAAGAATACATAAACATGACTCGGCTGATGAGCTGTGTTCATGGGTCCCACAGCAGATTCAAGAATAAAGCCTCCGGATGTCGAAATCCCGGTGCTTCAGACTGAATCTGAAGTTAGGGCAACTGAACACAGCTCATCAGCCGAGTAATGTTATGTACCTTCAAAACTTCACAAGAACATTGAATACTGATTTTATAATCTACTGTAGAGAATCATGCATAATGGAGGGTGATGTACCAGCAACTGATGCCCGTGATGGCATGAGGCCAAATGGATATCAACAGTGCAATCTGTTGCACGTACCAAAGTTTGGGTTAACTTGAGAATTGTGCTAGAATAATTCCATATATATCCGCAAGCTTAGGAAGACTTGAATCTGGCACCATAGCTCCAGTCGACCTGACAACCACTTTTCTCTTTTCAGATAGAGAACTCCACAAGAACGCTGAATAATGATAATAATAATTATAATAATGAGTCTACTTGAGGGAATTATACATACTGAAGGGTGATGTACTGGCAGCTGTGGGGAACGCCCAGGGTGGCAACACCTGTATAAGAAGTAGATGTCACCAGCTTAAGAAGACGAATTGAAGCTGAAATTTATAATACGAAATTTATCTTATCATAAGTTATAATAAGAGATTTGAAGAAAATAGTTGTACCTGCTAATTCTAATAAGTTATAAATGAGGAATTGCTTACCATGAGAACGACTTGAAACTTAGAAATGCTCAATCCATTTAAAGTTGTTACCGGAGGTTTATGGGAATTCGATATACACCTACAATCATTCAGCTAGGTAGAGTGCACATAAAGTTCGAACTTGGACATTATCAAGCACTGGAATCTGATGGATTATTACGATGTCAGCTAGGAGTGCAAATGCAAATTGATCACTATATTCGTTAATTTGAGACTTTCTCTTG
The DNA here is from genome assembly GCA_964035585.1 of Polytrichum formosum. Classification (NCBI taxonomy): domain Eukaryota; kingdom Viridiplantae; phylum Streptophyta; class Polytrichopsida; order Polytrichales; family Polytrichaceae; genus Polytrichum; species Polytrichum formosum. Next base: position 76,715,902 of record OZ037936.1, read on the forward strand.
TCTCAAATTAATATATGGACCACAACAACATGGTCTAATGTTTGGGTCATCCTACCTAAACCATCCTGATATGAGTTCTTAATTGGGTTCTTGATATGAACACCCGCTTCAAAGTATTTGCATCTTACAACATTCTCCAATATCTGTGTGATTTTATCCATGTTCTTATATTTGTAATTGTCTCAAAATGCCAAAAAAATCCCAAATTAACGAATATAGTGATATTGGTATTTGTTTGCAAATCCAAAGTTACCGTCTAATTTTTATGTAATATATGAAATTGACTAGACATGCAATTGCAAATTGATGAGATTAGATCATCATCTCCAACCTCCTTTGTACCAATTTGAAAAACAGAGACGAACCAGAGACACCATAGTCATCTATAATATGATATAATGTTTATTTGTGAAGGTCAGCTTAACAAACATGAGTTGTGAAGGCGCATAAGAAGATATACACTAGTGAAGTGAACTCTAAAGTTTTACAAGAGATACGGCTTGGGAACAACTTCATCATGTTTAGAGGTAGTGAATCATGAGAACTCAAATAATCTCATGTTTCTTCATGAGCTGATTCAAGCCAAAGGTGTTTTGTCGTCGTTGTTTATGCTTCAATCAAGGACTCATCTATCGCTACATAATCTAGACTCATCAGGGACATAATCTATTGCTCAAGTAGTTGTCTATTTCCCCCGATTAACACTAATGTAAATCACAAATCACACACAACACCAACACTAATGCAAAGCCCAATACCCCTCGCAGCCCTCAAACCCTAGACTTTAAACCATGCCCTAAGTCCTCCTGGAAGTTGCCCATCTAAGAAATTTTCATATATTTGTTTATTAAGAATTCTAAATTCTAAGAGAAGAAATATAAAGCTGGGGGGTCTGGATGGTGGCCCTGCATAAGAAAAACTACTTATAAGAAGCTCTAAAATTAAATTTTGAAGGTCCAAAATTTTTCTGCTTTGAACGTTTATAGTGTCATTGGATTCCTCTCAATGTCCTCTTTCTATGCATGTTGTTTGTCTTCGCATAATAACAAATTGTGACCTCTTAGATGCATTAGAAGGGAATACTAAGGAGCTGTTTTTGAAAGAAGAGTTGCCACCCGGGCGGGAGCATGAAGGCTCTGGTGCCCATGATGGATGGATATCAGCAGCGCAATCTTTGGCCAGTACCACCTGAGTTGAAGGCGTTGCGGGAGCATTAAAGTGGACGTTACAATTACAAAACCTAGGTAAGGATGTGAATGCACTCATGTGATTTGATCAGAGACTCGGAGTTCGAAGTTAATCAGGCTGGAACTCTGCACAGACAGATTACAAGTTACTTACAGGATTAGCCGGACTACGATTAAGAAGATGATGAAGACGATAATGAGTGCTGTTGCAGCATGTACGATCGACGTGCAGGATAACCATGGCAATGGCCGCTGCAGACGGCGATTGCAGTGTCACTGCTTTACTTTAGTCTCATCTTCATCTCCCTCATCTTTCGTCCTCTCTAGTGCAACTTGTTGTGTGGTCCTCTACACCTGTTCCATGGAATTAGTTAACATGGCTTGTGGATCATCGGTTGGAGTTCCGTGTAGGCGGCGTTTCGAAGTTGTTGAGGAAGGTCTATTTCTAGGTTGCAACCTCCCAGGAACCTAGTCCTTCTGATCCTCTCCAGGTTTGAGGATGCAACTTGATCGACTCCGAAGCTTCGAGGTGCAGCTTGCTGCTTATTATTATTATAAAACCCGCGCCGGAAGCAGGTAGGTTGAGGTTATGACCGATGTTGCTTTGGCTGAAGAGGTTGGGCTGGGAGGTATAGACAGTATGCGACGTCGTTGTCAATTTTTAACCATCAAGTGGATTAATTTTGAAGATGCATATACTAGCACTCGATTCCAGGCTCTAATTCTAACCACCACTTCGATTAGTGGAAACGGGATGTTCCTTCGAAAAGTTGCAACTCTTTTTTGGTACGGGTGGAGGACCAATTGGTACACATGGGTGGGCAGCAGATCATGCATGCCGCGGCTCTTCTTTGTCCACACCACCGCTTATGTTATAATAGTAATACTTCTCTTCACCGTGGTAGTATAAGTAATGACTTGATGAAACAGTTGGATGGTGCGCAGCTGACTCTGCAAGCAGTTGTTCCCTTTCCAAAATGCTGTTTCAGGTGCGAAGGAGGCTGTTTCTTGCAGCAGGCCATATCCTTGCCCTGCAGCCTGAAGCAAATGAAGAAATTACTGGACATCATCTGGCAAGTTAGGCCAAGATATCTGAACAGCAGCAGCAGCAGCAGCATTCGACAACAATATGCCAGACTCTATGTGACGGTGAGAGGTGCGTGACTCATTGCCAATGTCCTCCGCACTACATATATTATCTTTGCACATCAACTAGTAAGCAATAGCATGCGATGAGCAGCAAGGCTAGGGTTATGATGCTTTCATTTATTGCTCGAGTCGATGGGGAGTCGATGATGGTATGAGCAGACGAGATACAATGTAATTGACTGGAATTAACATGCCAGACTCTATCTGTCGATGAGGTAGGTGCATGATTTATTGCCAATGTCCTCCGCACTACACATGTCGCTGGACATCAAGTTGTAAGCAATAGCACGCAGTGAGTATCAAGGTTAGAGCTATGATGCTTACATTTGATGCTTTAGATGTCGATGATGGTGGAGCAGGCAAGGGAGGTTCGGTGTAAATGACTGGAAATAGCAAGGTGAGCGATCTGGAAGTGGAGCTGGATGCATGGCCAGGCAATTTGTCCTTTCCCGGACACTGCTCCTGTTTTTGATGCTCCTCATCCTCATGCTCCCCATGGGGTTACCTGTGCTCTCCCCTCCGCCATGGCTCCTGCTGCTGCTACCGGTGGCCATCTTCGGTGCCCTCTTCGTGCTCGCCTTGGTGCACTCCGAAAGCGTCGTCAGCCACATGCCACACGTCTGACATCAGATCAAGTGTCATCTCGTCCAACTCCCAAGCATCGATCGATCGACTTGCAGAGATCCGACATAGCCACAAACTTGCAGCAGCAGGTCGCGACCTTCAAAAACAGCCTATGAACTGACCTCCTTAGTTTTCTTATTATGTACCAACACATGAATTAGGAGATGCTAGAGCTGCAGACGAGTTCCTAAATACAATATATGTCCACGTCTGTCTCGCGCAGCTAGCATCGGAGCTTGCTAATTCATCCCAATCCATATTGAAAAGAGAGAATTGCTCCAGAATGTCTGTTCAGAAGGAGATCATAACATCATGAGAGAAAATGGTAATACTATTTTCTGGTGATTCCAAGTTCTGTGCCCGACATGATGCTCCATCGTCATAGTTACGAACCTTGAAAATTTCCGTGGTAGATAGATTCTTACTTTTGTTTGTGTTCCACACATCAGGGATATTAATTTCTGAACAACTGAAATTCAAAGCCGCTGATGCATTCCTATAATTTGGAGCCTGCTTGCCAGATCCCCGTATGTTCACACAATAGTTGGTGAAGAGAGCCCTATCTCACATTGGGGACTCCTATCGTGAGCCTAAGAATAATATTGGAGATAATGTACATCGATTGACATTTGAGTACAATTGGAACTTTACAAATATGCAACAACAACAACAACAACAACAACAACAACTGTATTGCACATTTTGACATACAATGTCATGCAATTTCTCCTTTCGCGCGTAGTCAATCAAAATCAGGTGTCAAAACTCAATTGTGTATGGTTGGGGCCACCAATACAATAAAAGAATCAATATCATGACTCCAACTAAGTTCATAAACAATCTAACTCTACAAACCTCTCTTATCCAAGAGAACGGTGATAGACATTGAATATCTGTAATGTCACCATGACGATTTCTGGACTCCCAAAAAGTCCAATTGTCCTCGAATAGATATGTGGTTATTCTAAGTGGGAGACTATTAGTACTAGTAACCAAGAGAACATTCATAACATTATTTTGAACCATAACAGTGTTATGTGGGATTGACAATATTCCACACAATATTTTTCACATTTAGATTGATTGTGGGGAATATTTTGTGGAATATTGTCAGTCCCACAAAACACTGTTATGGATCAAAATAATGTTATAGTCATAATCTCAAATTAAAATACGCTCAATACAAGTGCGCCATTTATGGTATTTAGTGTCACATGCATACTAGTGTCACGTACCCTATTTGAGGCGTATGCTAGGTTACACTACCGTAGTACCTTTATCACTTCGGCTATTTATAGGCAAATAGTCATTCTAATTTCTTTTCTAGATTCGGCAATCCCAGATTTAGAAGATTTTAAAAAAAACCATGTTAATTTTGAGATTTTTAAAATACATTTTCCAAAAAATCAGTTTTCCTAAAAATAGTTTAATTAGTGTCAAAGTGGTAAAGGTATTGTGGTAATCATCAACAACTTTGTCATTGGTGTCACTCCATGACACTTGGCGTTCAAGTGCGCTATTAATATCTTGGCTTGAGTATGTTCAATAGTGTTATGGGGTGTATGTCAGCCTATGTTACACAATGGTCTACATGTTGACTAAAGTGTACACAAATGACACTTGACATCAATATGCTCAATATTAAATATTATTCTTCCCCTTACTTATTAAAATGAAAAACTATCAGATCTCAAGTATCCTAGTGTGCTATGCTAAATGTCACGATATAAATGTTATTTCACTCTAAAAAATTATGTATGTTAACGAATAGTATCATATTGGCAATTAGTGGATGCAACACTTTGAAACCTCTAGGCATCTAGTTTAGGCCCTTTGCAAACATTGTATGTGACACTAAATACTATAAACAGTGTAGTGACATGATGCATGTACAATGTTTATATATTTATTTTTCATGCCACTGACAACACTGGTTTTACATGATAGTCCCACGACTATGTGACCATGATAGTCCTAGGCTATGTGTGCGAATTATGGAAATTTCCAACTCCTCGAACCAATCTAACCGTTGGATCAAGGAGCCGAAGGACTCGTTCTGCTAGTATTTTGGAAAGAGGATGAATTCCGGTGAGAAATTTGCAATTGGAGAGTTTGTATACTCCTAGGATTCCTAGTCAAAGTACGAATTCAATGATATGTAAAGTGATTATGTAAAAGGGGGGGGGCGCATTGAGCCCAAATTGCAAGGTTCACACATGTGTAGAAAGACACTCATGTATGCCTATTTAAGTGGTAAATGGTGTGCAAAAGAATAGTCTACCACATTCAAACAAGCATACTATCTTGTGTTGAAACTTTACTTATGAGGTATTTATAGTAGAGGCGTCTACTCTCGATCAGGACCCAATCGGCAATCTATAGGGCACCAAAATTTTGATCAGGTTGGGATTGAATTTTGATCAGGCTGGGACTAAATTTTGCCGACATTCAAGCTTGACCATCATTTTGGATGGCAACTAAGATAGAGCCATCCATAACCAATCACGTAAGAGATTGTGCGCTAGATCTGGAGAAGTTTAAGGCGGTGCAATTTTTTCCCATGTAGGAAGGTAGAAATCAAGAGGATTGCATATTATTCAGTAATTTTTTTTCTTAAATTGAAATTATTATGAATTTTTGAAGCTAAAAGTTGGCCTTAACACATTACCAATGTCTAGAGTCTGCCATAACTGCTCACTTTGAGACAAATTCCTCCTCACTTTAGCACTCAAGTCTAGGCACATGTGTCATGGCATTATTTTTTCCCCGGTGATACCATAACCGAACTTGGAGACTCAGAAACCAAAAATTGTTGGTGTACAAGTTGACCCATGTTACGTTCACCACCATCAGATCCCCCACATTTTGTTGTGAAGTTGCAACCATATCTTGAGACTCAAGTGCACATAATTTTTCATTGCAATCCTACCAAAAGTTCACTAAAGAACTTATTCCATGTCACTTACTATTTGAAATTACGCAATGCTATAATTATTAATTGTAGATCTCATTATCTGCCAAAATAAGAAGTCAAATTGATTTTTTAAACATTATAAACCATTAACACCTTTACTTGGTAAAAATTACATTATTAGTAAGAAAGATATAGCATGGTGTAACTCCAAATTGTACGTGACACTAAATGCAATATTTAGTGTAGTTAACATACTTTGGTATGATGCCAGTCCCACAATGTTATTTCTGGGTGCTACCTACTCGTATTGCCTAATTTTCACAATGCATATTTTTATGAGTTTAGGGCCACTTCACACACGAGACTGAGAGCCCGTGACCATTACACTTCAAGCACTCTCATTGGTGGAAAGGCGGAGCCGGTCCAAGTTCGCTTCACACTACGCTTGAGGGACCAACGAAGTATGTGAATGCAAGATGGATGTAAAGTCTACATGGATTCCTACGTGGCATCAAACGGATCATGTTTCATGGTTACTTGGATTATTTTCAAAAACCACCTCTTGGAGGTAGGCCTAACACAAAATCAGGAGACCATGGCACTCCGAACGCTCACAACCGTTGATTTATACTATTTTATCATGGTTGAGGACCCGCATGAATAGAAATTTATTGAAATAGCATTTGGTTGAGGGCGCAGTCACATATGACTTCACACTACACTTGAGGGTCCGTGACCGCACTACATGATTTTGAAGGTGACTTGGGACGGCTTTTGGGCACTTTCTTTTGGGCTCTCACAATTTCATGGTCACGGCTCTTGGCTCATGTGTGAAGTGGCCCTTAGATTTCTACACACATCATTCAAGAAGTTTGGGAACCTAGGGATGCTCAAACTTCCGGAGAAGGACAAAGGACAACCAAGTTGCGACCGTTGCGGCTGTTTGAAAAGTGCCCTTTGGCTTAAATGTTAGTGGCCAAAATGGCAATCCTTGCCCAGTGGATAAAAAAGGAACTCACCTCACAAGCGACACGCCATACTCCATGTTCATCCACTAAGTTATGAGAGTGAATATCTAATGATTTATCCCCCCCCCCCCCCGACCACAAACACTTTTTCCCTACTAGGTGGTCTTATGAAATGAAATTGGTTTTAGAGTCTGGGAAGTCAAAAGGCTAATGGGATTGAAAGTACATTAGGGTGGTTTCAAACTGGCTAATTTTCTAGACTAGTAGAGTGCGGTAACCTCCGTGAGATAGAGACTAATGTCAACTTGATGATCCGATTAGAAGAAAGGCTTGAGGTTACCTAATACTACATTCGCAAATAATGATAGAAACTTGTCTTTGATGGGGTTATATAGGAGTCACTCCAACATAAAATGTGCCTTGTTTCCAACCAATGCATTATAGTAAGAGCAAAAGTGGCATAGTCTGTTATCTCTAGAGATAGGGGCAATCTTATATGCTCACTTGTCTTACATGACTACACTAAGTATGATATTTAGTGTTGCCAATACTAATTGTCTTGCTCAAATACTAATTGTAAACCGCAGTGTAGTGTCACCAACACTAAATGTTAACCCAACATTATATGTCACTCCTTGTAAATTTGTTGGGGGATTATAGATTTACAATGTTGCAATTACTGTCACTTACCAAGTGATTTTTCATCCAAATTTCAATCATCCATGACAATATTTCATCACATGTTGCTGACAAGAGAAGGTAGAGTTTTGGCCCAATGGATAAACTCATCCATCATCCAAGAACGTTCACTTATTCATAAGAAGTGTCATCCAAAAGGTTACCATAGTGACATAAAATACCATATGGCACTAAATATTGTGTACATAACATTGTTTTGTGGGGCTGACAGTATTCTAAGGAATATTCCCGAATATTTCTCACATTCAGTTAAGGATATTCAGGAGATTCGGGATATTCACTAAATGTGAGAAAGATTTGGGAGTATTCCCTAGAATATTGTCAGTCCCACATAACAATGTTATGGATCTGAATGATGTTATGTATATTGTAGTTGAACATGCCATAATAAGCATATTTACACAACCTTGGAGCACAAGTTCATTGTCGTTTATGGAATTTGTTATTGACAACTATAGGAGGAACATAAGCACTTTGAGACTACTTCTAGCTTAAGAAGGAACATAGTCTTATTTTTTAACAATTTTGAGGCCACTTCCATATATTCCCATAGAGTAGAGGCGTCCATAACCAATCACTTATGCGCCAAATCTGAGGAGGTATATGGCGGTGGAAATTTTTCATGTGTAGGAAGATAGAAATTAGGAGGACTGCAAATTTTTCAGTAATTTTATTCCTTAAATTGAAATTACTATAGAATTTTGAAGCCAAAAGTTGGCCTGAGCATATTGCCAATGTCTAAAGTCTACCATAACCACTCATTTTAAACATTCAGTCCTCCTCACTTTAGCACTCAAAACCATGATGTGTGTCATGGCACTATTGGTTAGGACCATGTAAGGTATCACTTGGGTGCTATTCAGTTCATTTTCATGTTCTCCGGCTTCTACCAATTAGGTTTATGCAACAAAACTTGTGTTGCAATAGCAAATTTGTGATGAAGCATCAACAAGAATCGGATTGAAAATTAGACTTCCCTTGATTTAGCTATGGTTATCATAAGTGCATGTTTGTTGGTTTCTTGACTAACTACATATGTCCTCTCAATTGTGTTCAATGTTGAGTGTGGACCAGTTAACAAAAGTTGAAGTTGTAGTTCAATCTCTTTTAAACATATGTTCTTATGGTGTTTGTTCTTTGATCTTCACCAAGCTACACACCACTCAAATTTAGGCGTTGGATTAACAAAAGGAACTGAATAACACTCGCAAGCCTTAACAAGAGAACAATCCTTGCTTTGTGCTAGCATGTCTACAAAATCATGTTGAATTTATGACCATTACTTCCTTGACATAGCTCACATCTTACTATGAATAGAATAGTACATGCCGGCTTGCTTAGTGTTGTTATGAAGGGTGAGAGGGGAGATGTTGCATACACAAGTGAACATCTCATTCAATTCAATGAAATGGTATGTAGTTTGAAGTCCATTTTTTTAGTAAACAATTCAAATAAGCTTTGAACCTTAAATTTGTTTACCATAGCACATTTAAGATTAATTAACCGCAAACCTATAGGGGGTGTTATCTTAAATTGGATGAATGAAGGGTATGTTCCTATGCAACATTTTTCTCACGCCATCAAAGAATTCCTTACCTTGAGGGTCTTCATATTACAGTCCTGCACAGAGAGAGAGAGAGAGAGAGAGAGAGAGAGAGAGAGAGAGAGAGAGAGAGACGCCAACCTGTAGTGTTGGTGTGACTGAGGGATGTGTTAAAAAGGCCCACATAACAACCGTAGCTCACCTAATTCGTGAGCATTTAAAAAAACTAATATGGCATAAGAAGCAAGACTTTTTTCTATTGCTTATTACATGCAATCTTCTACCATCCTATATCAAATGTAAAGGCACACCTCGAGACAACACATGCATCAAATGAACAGTGGGAAATTCTTTTCTCCTACGATTCACGGTCGTAGTGCTCATGTAACATATTTTTTGCTTGCATATCCCCCCAATGGTTCTCAAAAGGCTCCTCAAAAAAATCCATGTGAAAGAGCGTTGTTGTGGCGAAGGAACGCTCCTCGCCTCCTAGCAATATTGTAAAGGTTTCAGGAGACTCGATTTGGACGCAAGTCCGTCACTTAAATCACACAAGGAGCAAATTCAGCAGGAATGACGAAATCCACTTGATGAAACCGTGAAGACTGGGCCACAAACAGTTCATGATTCTTGATGAGAGAGAACATAGAGAAGAGCTAGCCTTGAAACTTGGAGCCCCTATATATATACACACACACACCTAGTGTAAAAGAAAGCTCGAATAGTGGATCAAGACTTGCTTGTGTATATAAAAGAAGTCCCACAGACTCAGTTTCGTGCTTCCGGTAAGTGGGCCTTTCATGGTTCTTTTTAGAAATTGGAGAGTTTATCTAAGTGGTTCAGTTTGTGGCTAGGTGTAATTGTAAGAACGCACATAAAAAAGACATGTGTTCATAAGAGATGGGACCACTTTATGTTCAATAGGCAACAAAAATTGGGGGACCGATAAACAAGGAGAAATTTAAGCTAACTCGGTCGCTATCCTTGGTTATGTATTATCAAGCGGCTAATCATTGAGATGATTATGTTATTCCTTGTAATTTATTAAGAATACTGATATCATTGATTTTTTTAATTATAAAAGTGGTTGACTGGTCACGGGGAGACCTAGTGTATAACCATTTAATGACAACAAGAATTTTCACTGTCACAACGAGATATTCATATGAGTTCTGAAATTTATGGGGCGAATGGTTAAGGACACGATTTGGGTGTGGCAATCAAATCATCTCACACTAATTGTTGCATGTTTCGCAACCTACGAGAAGCGGGTCCAAAGTTGTAAATGACCATTTAACACCCGCCTACCAAAGAAGGATTCAAGGAAGAAAAATGTGGCACCTTGGAAGTTGGGCACTGGGTAGAACTAGAGAAACAAGGGGACGTGGCTTTGCCATGAGAGGCTCCGTCCTAAAATGACATTTGAAAAGTGATTATTTTTAAATACTAGCTCTTGTCATATTAAATTGAAAATTTCACTGAGCTCCACCAAACCTTATTCATTAAGTCCCGGCATGCATTACCCGGGCCCTATTACCACTCAAAGGTGGTCTCACAATGCCTCTATCCCATGATATGGGACATAGCCAGCAAACATGATAAAATAGAGGAAATGTGAGGAAAACAATAAGGACTGGAGTAGGAGTGGAAAGAAACCGAAAAGATGGGGTTTTTCCATATCCTCCAGGTTGTAGACTAGCCAATGAGAACATGGAGAGGGTGATATATTATATACACCGAGTGTAAAAGAAAGTTGGAAGAGCAGAAAGAAGGCCCACAAAACTTATAGGAATTTGGAAAGATTGAGAAGGAACTTCCAAAAGGTAGCATCTTGATAGGATTAGAATGCATAGGGAAATCGTGAGAAAGAGTAATCGGGGGAAGGAGCCGAAAAGATGTAGGTTTTCATATCCTGATTCCTCCAGTTTTAACCAAAAGGGGAGCCTAGCAAGGGAAGGAGAAGGAGCGGAGGAAGAAGTTGAAGACGAAGAGGAAGAGGAGGAAGAAGAAACAGATAGGGAAGAGAAGCAGAGAGAGATAGGGAACTTCCGACGTTCGGAGGTGAGCGTTGTAGCTGCCTCACTTTTGTTCTGGGTGAAGCTGGGAGCAATAGAAAGTGAGAGGAGGTGACTTAAGGTAGGTGAAGGAAAAACCTTTTGTTCGTTTGTTTGTTGTGTTGTGTTTTGGCTATGGCGGCCTCGCTTGCAGGGCGGCTGCAACGGCCTCATCACAAGGTGGTGTTGGCGCACAAGTGTGTGCTGAATAAGGAGTATGGTGGGAGCAAGAGGAGCTCCAGGGTTCGTCTCCACGCTGCTCTTTGGGGTCGTCCCAATGGCGGTCTCTTGGAATCCAGGTTTATATCTCACCTCCTCCTCCTCCTCCTCCCTCTCATCCTCTTTGCTGGAAGGAGTGGAGCAAAATTGTGGAGTAATTGTAGCACGTAGTCATTATTTTTGTGAAATTTGTTAAGGTAAGAAACCATCACGACGGTCTAAAACCCCAGAGATAACCCTTAGTTGTCGCCGTCCACACCGTTTGAGCATAGAAGTATGTAGTGGAATTACTGTCTCCAGCAGCATTTTGTAGACCCTCTTACATTCTTCAAAATTGGTTCTATGTGATGCAAACTTGCTAAGGTTTTTTCCAACAGTATTGGATGAAGACGATTACTGCAGTCATGGTGTTGTTGAAAGGAATTGCTCCTTACAACTATTAGAGCACTTGATGTTACTACTGTGCCAAAAGCAGAGAGAGTATAAACAGTACAGTTTCTAATGAAATGTTAGGACCAAGTAGCTCTTCAAGGGCTGGGGCGAACCAACCCCTATATTCGTACCTTACCGGGGAGGGCGAACGGCTAGGGATTCGTGGCACTCACTTAAAATCAAGCATCCTACATATCGTAGATGAAGTGGCTCCAATACAAAAAGACCCCCTATGAGGTTGAGGGCCGATTCATTCAAATGTGACATCACTAGACATCCGGTAAAGTACCAATGTATGGGTCGGTTCGCCCTAGCCCTCTTCAAGGATGATAGCTCAGGAGTTAACTAGTGGTTGATTTTTTTGATATTGACCACCTGGGCACTTGTGATATGTGTCTTGTATGACCTCCCTTGCCAATGAATGTTAGGGTAATCCTCGAGAGTTTCTTGTTATAGGTCATCATCTTGGGTTGTATTTTGTTTCTCATTCTTCCTCATTATGAACTCTGCTCTGATGTGTATGTGTGTGTGCAGGGGAAGGTCATGCAAAAGTACAACGCTTTTCAGCACATCGTTACCAAGGAGGGAAGCACTTGTTTTTGCAATGAGCGAAAATGAATCCGATATTACAGATATGCAAGGTGAGCGTTTGTTCGCCACCTGCACCTTATTTATTGAGAACTTATAACAAGTCTGTCTGTCCAGGGCGCATTTTACCTGAATTCTTGTAGCCGTCAGTGTGAATAATTAAATTGCATGTATTTGTTGCATTCTATCAAAGACAGCTCTGTTGACAAAGGGCGAGTGTGTGCAGTTGCCCTAGGGTTTCAGGGTTTTACTTGGTTGTGTCATTAATGCCTTAGATAGATAGTTTTCTCTCTGCACCCACTTCTTGTAGGATATGAAACACACAATTAGCGCAAGATGATTAGCAAATCCAAATCATGCTTGTAGCCTTTTGCCTCATAATTTTTGGAGCTCATATGATTATCTTATGCATTATCAAAGTGAAGATATTCATGCTTACTAAGTGGTCAGATAGGTCCTCCCAATTATGTTGACTATTGAGCTTAGAATGATTAGCATATTCTGTGCACGAAATCCAATCTATTTTAAACACGTGTCTTTTTGGTGCCAGTTCTTAGATCTACACTTAACCACATACCACTCAAATATAGGTGTTCAGATTATTGTTGTGTTCGATTTAGGTATGTCTACCTTAACATACCTGCACTCCAAACTCTCTGAGGGAAGAGAGATTTGCAATTATAATTTTGATCATCACAACTTGGCTAGATCCTCAACAGATAAGGTAGGTGTACCTATTAGGGTTTGTGAATTATCATGGACACCTAAAATTAAGGGTATAGCGGATACAAATCAAACGTTGCATGGTCCCTCCAAAAATTTAAAAGTAAGTGCAACCTATTATATGCACCTTAAATGCACATTGGGACATAAACAAGTGAATGGAGGCTCTAACATAGGTAAAGCCATGGATTGGCCAATTTCGCACTTCAATGAACTGTATATCAGGCATTGGAAGCAACTGTGGCATGTCACTTGTGGTCATACATTCTCACAATCATGAGGTGTTAGGTAAGATCGTAGTAGGTGCTTCAAGAAGCACTTTATCCCTGCAAATGGCAGGGCATGACCAAGATGGGTAGCACGAATGGTTGCCCCTCTGTGACCACAATGGTTGGAGTATTTTGGCTTAAAAATTCCTCAAGAAATTGAGGTATGATCAAATTACTTTGAGGTGCATGGCTTCATATAAAGCTAAACCGAATCACTCTAAGTGCCCAAACTTGCCATAGTGTCCGGAATAGGTGCGGTTACCTTAGATTCGAGGAAGGTTTGTGGTTTGCAACTGAGGTTACCAACGTCTTTGATGCAGCTTTTGGGACTCGCAGAGCTTGCAGATGGGAGCCTTTTCTTCTCCTTTGGTGGATCCCTGCCTCCATTACGAAACTCCAACAAGAGTTCAGTACAACCACGGGCGAAACACCACGAACCAAAGATGGAAATGGGTTCCCATAACTTGAAGCCTGCAGACATTCCCCACCGATTTCCATCGAGTTTTCACAAGATGTCTCCCATACCCGCTGTACGTAAGAAGGCCAACAGCTCAAAAGGTGTGGAGACAGGAGGCCAACCACAACCACAGGTGGCAGACAACGAAAAGGTGCAGACTACCAAGAAAGACAAGGAGTGGAAACCCGCAAGGTTGCCATCAGCGTTTTCAAAGCCCTCACCAATTGTAAAGAATCGAAAGGTGGTCACGCCCACAAAGGAGGATGTTGTTGATGTGTCTTTGGGTGATGATGAGGATTACACGTCAGAAGAGGAAGCCAGAACACCTGAATTATCCAAGCCAGCAACAACAACACGAACAGTGTATGACCCAGAGAAGGATGCACCATTTTCGCCTACTCTGCGAGAAATTTTGGGTCATGGAATGAAGAATGACAACATAAAAGACGAGGTCAAGCCAACCACATCTCAAAGGAAGAGCACAAGTTCAACAGCAGCCCCAGGAAAGAAGAAATCATCAGCTAAGGCTCCTCCTCCCTTGGAAACTCCAAAAACTGCTGAAATTCCTATTGATAATGGCTCTGTAAGTAAGGATCTAGACAGTCACAAGCTCCCAGAGCTGAGGAATCTTGCAAAGGCTAGGGGCCTCAAGGGTTACTCGAAACTTAAAAAGAGTGAGCTTGTTGACCTTCTAAAGTCTTCGGAGAGTTGACAACAAACTAACAAGAGTGGTAGGAAATGTAGAGGGAGAAGAAAACATTTGAGTTTTTTGCACTTGCCAAATATAATGCTTAAGCATTTCTTGTAACTAAATGTTGCAGAGCGTGAGTTTGTTCTTCTTTTCTTGGTGAGAAGGATTCATAAACAGTGTTTTAAATATTTAACATGTGCTGATGATGGAGCATTCCAGCTAACACTGGGGTAGGATTTGTTTTTTTATCATCATCTTGTGAATTGGTAGGTCCGAGTGCTGATGGACTACAATTTATTTCTTGCAGCTGGGTTTAGGTCAGGTTAGACTGGATCTGTAAGGTTCTGGCAAGAAATGAAAGCAAATCCTTCACCATTTCCTTGGCTTCTGTGGTGACCTACAATCGGTTCCTAGTTATGTTGTTCTATCATGTTCAGTGTGATGGTTATAAGTATAGTTGATGCTTTGGAACTTCAGCCTTTTCAGGGTTACTTGTACAAGTTGAGAAAAGTTAGGAATTTTACATGAGTACAGCAGCGATTATATTCAAATGTGAACTAATGATCACTTGATAATTCTGGACGCCAAACCAAATGTCTATTTTACACGTACTCAATGCCTTTCGCCAGCTTCCAAACATGGTGAAAATTTTATCTTCAAATGTCATTTGATTAGCAGCCACATCTTTATATTGCTGTACAGACACTCTTGGAGAATATTCTTCTCCAATGCCATATTGGATATGCACAATCTGCAGAAATATCACAATTCTTAAATGACATCATCAACTGATATGAACCCGAAACAGAATGTGAAGCAGTTCAGCTCAATTCATGTGCTACAAAACTGTCAACTCGTTATATAATGTGCAGTAAAAGCAATTTATGCAGGCCTACCAGTTAAGCATTCACCTGTGGTTTTTCAAGTGTGATGTGCACTGCCCATTTATAATGTGAGCACACACCACATTGAACATACTTTTCACACAAAGCCATGACATACAAGCAATTTCATTTTGTACTTGAATAGTGAAGGGATGCCAAAGACAATCTCATTTCAATCAGATTTCTGCGAATAAAATCCACACTGTATCTGACCCTTCATGGCAGTCCGAGAAGTTTTTAGGGTACAAAATTTAAATCGAACACATTTGTCTGACTGTCGTTGACAACCTTTCTCTTTCTCCGGATTTGTGAAATTCACACTCACAAGTTGTTGACTTTGAACTCTAAATCTTGTTGCATTCTGGGTCTCCTGACATTCTTGTGGGTGATCCCTATCAATCATGTTGGGGTGACAAACTTAGGGTAAAGTCACCACCAGGGTAAAAATGTACAGGGGTAAAGGGGAGCAGCTTGCAAAGTGCTCTCCAAATACCACACGTGAAGTAGTGAACAAAGAAGCCATACCTGCTGCAATGCACTCTTCTTGGTCTAATGCTGAAACTTAAAATTGAATCACACCCTGGGTGTGAAGGGTGAGACTGGCTAGTATATCATCTTCAGCTAACTTAGTGTTTCTTGATATCAAGTTTCCTGCCTGCCATAATCCTTGAGCAAGTGTCAGGTTGACGAACAATGTAAATCTGGTCACCAACTGGGTCACTGTATATGTCCTGGTTCCGGTGCCATGTCCACAGTGCATAAGTAGAGTTGATCACCTGCATTGAGATTTGCACACACCATAAGTATTCCAACATCACAAACTTCCACAGGGTGATGTATAACATACTTATTAGACCTTGTGGTATATAATGTAATAATCTTAGTTAACAAGTTGCTTCATAGTGGTACTGTAATGTGCCACACAATAAAAGAAAGTAGCAAAGTAATGTAATTATCACAAACTTAATAAAAATTTCTGATGTTATTTCAACACATTATTTTATTTCTACATATTAACTTTGCCTCCAAAAGTCTGTGATAGATTGTGACTAACTTATATTGTGACTAATATTGAGTAGTTTTGCATCCTTCCCCTACTTACCTCCAGTATGCCATGTCCAAAGCTGCTGTCCCGAAATGCACTCCAGTCAGGTTGTCGGTCCCAACAGAATTTCCCAGCAGCTGGCCCCGAGGTAAAATTGAAAGAACAAAGACCACCAAATTCAGGAGTGTTATCCTGAGGCCGAGGGCACTGGCCCACATCATCAGCATGCGAAATGTCAATCTGCTCAATGTTGCCACCATCACCAACCCCTACATACACGGGTCCACATGGATCCAAATTGTAGTTGTAAACCCGATTTGATCGCTCGTACGCATGGACCTGTCAAGACAATCCATTTCCAACCCAATGCTACAGTTTAAGAAGTATTGATGATTACACTTACATTAGTAAGCTTCCAGCCACTACCATAGCATTCCTGAGTGTTGTAGCAGGTGTTCTCCCTAGACAAGCATCTCAGAGATTATCGATTGGGGAGATTCTTTTTAGTCAAGGTCTTTAAACTGAATCTTGGTAGATGGGAGAAGGCTTTCTCTGAAGATAGGTAACAATGAGGTGTCAACCAATGAGAGCTTGCCACTTGCATATGCATTCATGGATGTAATCAAGAACATTGATTCTTGGATTTACTCTTGAAGCTAGAATAAGGCATGTATACCCAAAACCAGCACCTAGAAGTCTTGTACAATAAGCACATACTGTCTATGAGGATGTACACCTCCTAAACATCTGATATAGGTGTTGGTTTTAGGTTGGCTACAAATGAACATTAAACCCTTATATGGTGTATATGGTGATTAAACGATCCATACTTTAGTGCTATGAAATCTTGATCTTGATCTTTAGTGCTCTTCATCTTGCAAAAAGGAAAATACATAAATTTAATATATAAATATATTAAAACTGTGCTCAGCGCTTATTCTGTTTGGTTTTAGGTGTGCTTATTCTTCAAAAAATGGTCCTTATACATGCTTAAGAATGCTGTGACATTATTGATGATCCAGAGCTATCCAACACATGTTGCGCACAAGTTTGCTAGAATTAACACAAAGCCACAAATGGAGGGAACGAAGCTTACATGACCCGAGAATACAATATTCACAACATTTTGATACAATATATCCTCCATCTCCAGCCTCATGCACTCGACCTCTCGGTAGTGAGAGCTGTAGCTGTTGTACCATGGAGGGTGAAAAGCCGCAACCAACCATGGAGTCACAAGACGGTTGACGCTTGCTAAATCTTGTGTCAACCAAGCATATTGTGCACCTGCAAAAATCACTCCCAAATAATTTTCGTCTACAATATGGGAAACGCTATTAACAACTTGATGGCTACCATAAATTTCCAGTTCAACTATCATTAACCACATCGTTTTTTTGAGTTTGGAAAGATTGTCTGTCGCACCTGTCCTATTGTAATCTATGTATCCTCCGAGCATGATGAAGTGAATACCGCCTGCATTGAACGAGTAGTACATGCCGGTGTTGGATCCGCTCTCTTGTGAGGGTGTGGAGAACCGAGATTGGTAGGAAACAAATGTCAAACCGCCTGCCTGTTCCTCAATCTCATGGTTACCTTCAATCACCATCATGGGTATTTTCGACGTCAGTGGCTGCATGAATCTGTGACACACAGATAGCCCAAAGTATCAGCAATTCTGACTGTGAACATATGACGCAATACAGTGACAACCTCAAGTTGCCATAAACAATTGTCATCACTAAAATCACTTTCTCGTTATGCTCTTCCAGAGTTCAGTTTCTGAGAATCAGGGATCCCAAAATTCAGTGGAAGGCCAAAAAAGACTATTTCATGTGAAGGATATTGTCCTCTACAATGACATAAAAGAAATTCTAGTCATGAAGGTATGACCTCACGTCACGACAACTTCATGTTGCAAACACCGACTGACTTCACTTCAATCACTTGCTCATTGTGCTCTCTTCCCGAGCCCAGTTTCTGAGGAACAGAGGACGCCCAAATTGGATGGAAGCCCAAAAAAAAAGTCCATTTCATATGATGGATTTGTGTCCTCTACAATGAGATATCAGCAGTTCTGGCAGTTTAGGTACCACCCTGCACAATGAAAACTTCATATTGACTTCACTCAAATCACCTGCTCATTGTGCTCCCTTCCAGACCCCAGTTTCTGCGAAACAGGGGGACCCAAATTGAGCGGAAAGCCAGAGAAACCCACTAAATGTGAAGAATTATATCCTCTACAATGAGATATCAGCAATACTGACCGTGAAGGTATGACCCAACACAAAGACAACTTCATGTTGCAAACACCCACTACATTGAAACCACTTGCTCATTCAGAGTTTCTACCCTAAATCCAGAGTTCAGTTTCTGAGAAACAAAGGACAACACGATGACAACCTCATGCTTTCACTGAAATCACTTTCTCCTTTTGCTCTCTTCCAAACTCCAGTTTATGAGAAACTGGGGACACCCAAATTAAGTGGAAGGCCAAAAAATGTCCTGAAGGATTTGTGTCCTGTTACAACGAAATTTGCAGCAGAAGGAGAGGGGGGTGGTTGCTCACCTGCCCCAGTTGTCCCAGTGAGGTTGGAAGGTTTCTCGGGTAGGAGCAGTGGGAAAGGCGCAAGAGTAGCAAGAGGCACTTTCACCGGTTGTCAAGTACTGATTCGCATAACTCAAGTCCCCAACCATGACCAACATGGTAGGGTCATTCTGAATGACATGGTCAATAGTGGAGGTGGAGTTGTATGTAAGCCCTAAGTCTCCGACCACTGCAATGCGGGCGGGGTAAGCAATAGGGCTCGGCAGAGGGAGAGTGGTGAAGTTGTGCTCTTCGCTGAACACGTTCGATGCGGGGTCTCCGCATGTGTAAAAATATTGAGTGCTCGGCAGCAAACCTGAAGACAAATAGCAAATACACGACTCAAAAATTTTACCCATTTGTGTGTGAAGATTGGCGAAAACCCAACAGAAGAGTGTTTACACGGAGAATTGGTAACCCTGAAATTGATAGAGACATTGGGGTGCTGCTAACCGGTGAGGTGGACGTGGTGGATGATGCCGGATGTGTAGTTGCGGAGGCCGATAAAGTTGTAAAGCTGGGAATATACCAGCGATGTCCCGGGTAATGATTCGTAGTTGTAATTGCCAGACACGGTGCCGTAGCGCACCACACTGCCCACCGTCGTGGGATCCAGCGGTGTCACCACATCGCCGATCTGTGCGTCACCTGCCACATGAACATCAACATTCGGCATCAACCTCCTCGTTCCCGGAACATGCTTGCCACCAGAGAAATTCTTCAATGAACTACTCGACGAGATGATTTTTGTGGCAGTCTGCAGCCGGAAGAATGTTACACCAGAGTTGCCCAAGTAGTAAGGAGTTTCGAAACCCCCCGATATGCCACCACAACACAACGCAGTCGAGAAGATAATTTCTGCGGCGTTCTGCAGGAAGGAAGTATATACACACAAGGATGACGAAACGCCAACCAAGTGCCGCGCAATTTGGTTCCTACCCACGACAAGGTTCATCACCACGAAACATGCGAGAGAATGCGTTTCGGTGGCATTCCGCCAGGAGAATTGAAGAAATTCCATCTCTAAAAAATTTGGGTACCCACGCAAGAACATTCATCACCACGAAACATGCGAGGATGAGTTTCTGCGGCATTTCGGCAGGAGAAATGACGAAATCCCCACCAAGAAATCCGGGTAGCCACGACAAGAAGATTTCATCACCACGAAGCATGTGAGAGAACGTGTTCTTGCGCCATTCCGGCGCTTTGCAGGAACAATGCACACACAAGGATGAAGAAATCCTAAGATTTTTTGCGACAAGATTCATTACCACGAAACATATATGCAAGAGAATAAGTCTCAAGAGAAACGACCCAGAGAGAATTTGTGTTGGTGGGATTTTTTATACCTGTGATCCAGGTGACCCAGATGGCGTCCGGATTGGAGAGAGCCAAAGAAATCTGTTCGGGCTGGTTACCCAACGCGCTCTTGACGAGCCTGGGATCGGTGGGGGGCAAGTCACTGCTCCCTTGCCTCAGGGACGGATTAAACGCAACCGTCGTAGGCGCGAACGGACCGTCCAGCGTGGTAGGGATCCCCGCCACAAGCACCATAGTTGCTGCAAGAACAACATACCGGAATGCCACACCGACGTCCGTTGCTGCTGCCATCCCCATCCCCATTTCCCTCCACCCGGAGGCCTCCGAACTCCCAACGCAGGATTATTATTCTCCCTCTTATGTTGTTGCCCTCCTATACGCTCCCTCACCTCTTGTTGCTTGTACTCGAACCCTCCGTCCAGGCTGATTATCCCAATGCACGGCACCCGAACCGACATCCTCACCAATCAACCTTCCAAGATCAGGAGCAGCAATGGCATCATTCCCCCACACTAACAATCATGCTCGTCACCTCCAAGTTATTTCCCCCTCCCCTTCCCTTTCCCTTTCCCTTCAGCTCCGATGATGCCTTTCACGATGGGATGAAACTCGATTGATTAAGCTTACCCCCCTCTAAGCTGATGAGTGCAAATGCAAATGGGGCCACTTGGAGCAGGCTCTCCTCATTCATTCATTCCCACATTCCTTACATAAACATCATCGTCGTCGTCATAACATACGGCATCCCGCTCCTCTCGAGTTTTTTTTCCTGTTCTTTGCTTCTGATCATGAGGGCGTGGCCCCAAGGTTGACTGCCGACCGGCCGACGCTGCAAGAAGATGCCGTGTAGATGTGTTACAAGCTTTCGCTCCGGATTGGAAGTTATTAACCCTGCCGCCTCCGAGATTATTCTCAACTTGTTACTTACTGCCGCATTAACTCACCTTGGTTGGGGGAAAGCCACTCTGCTCAGCAGTTCAAACATCAACAAGACTTTTTGGGCAAATTACTTACTTATGATGATGATGTCCACTCTCAGATGGGACCCATGGTGAGTCCAGGACTTGGAATATCCTGCAGATAATATCCTCTCCTCTCCAAAAGATCCACATCGAAGGTTCCAAAATCCAGAGGTACTTCTTTTACAAACAGGGTTAATTACTAAACTTCAGGCTCCAATCCAACTCAGTTTACAACCAAATCCCAACACTTATAAGACAGTAATTGGCACCAAGTGAAAGCAGATTGCAGCAGTAATCACCGAGTCGCTCGATCGCCACCACTCATCGCTCATCAATATTGTGACCCGCACTCGACGATCGGAAGAAACACATAGATTCCGTAACAACCATGCGACCGGAGCCGCCCCACCCTTGAATGCCGTGCACAACAGAAACCATGGGCCCATCTCCAGTAAGTATCAATATAAGTACTTAAGCAAAAAAAAAATCAATCTTCTCGAGTACTCTCGACTAGTTTTTACTCTCTCTTTTGAATGGGTTAGG
The DNA here is from genome assembly GCA_964035585.1 of Polytrichum formosum. Lineage (NCBI taxonomy): Eukaryota > Viridiplantae > Streptophyta > Polytrichopsida > Polytrichales > Polytrichaceae > Polytrichum > Polytrichum formosum. The sequence continues at coordinate 76,737,760 of OZ037936.1, forward strand.
GGAACTAATTGGGAATGATACAGTGGTATTTAAGATAATGCCACAGACGCATGCCAGATTGTGCAGTGGCCACTTTTGGGGTGCGATGCGATGAAAGGGCAGGGATGAGGATCTGGCTGTACAATAATACAATTGCCTTTGGCTTATTTTTGACCTCCACATCAATATTCGCGAGCCATATCGTAGCAATGACTTGTCCAGAGTGGCCGGGAAGCTTGCGATTCGCGAATGGGGGGATCCGAGGGTGGCGGCTTCCTTGGATGATACCTTGTGCAATGTGTGAAGCCTGTGGAGTTGATTGGTATTGCTAAAGATGGATTTTTCTCCGACAAATATGTATTCGTTGAATCATCATATGTAGCTGATAATTCATGACCAATAATCTGTAGCTTCTTCTCAGGGCCACTTCACGCACGAGACTGCGGACCCGTGACCATTGCACTTCAAGGACTCTCATTGGTGGAAAAGGCGGAGCCGGTCCAAGTTCGCTGCACACTACGCTTGAGGGACCAAGGGAGTAAGTGAACGCAAGATGGATGTATTTAGTCTACGTGGATTTCTACATGGCATCAAATGGATCATGTGTTCATGGTCACTTGGACTATTTCCAAAAACCACCTCTTGGAGGTAGGCCTAATACAAAACCATGAGAATAGCATGCTACGCTTGAGGGACCAAGGGAGTAAGTGAACACAAGATGGATGTATTTAGTCTACGTGGATTTCTACATGGCATCAAATGGATCATGTGTTCATGGTCACTTGGACTATTTCCAAAAACCACCTCTTGGAGGTAGGCCTAATACAAAACCATGAGAATAGCATGCTACGCTTGAGGGACCAAGGGAGTAAGTGAACGCAAGATGAATGTATTTAGTCTACGTGGATTTCTACATGGCATCAAATGGATCATGTGTTCATGGTCACTTGGACTATTTCCAAAAACCACCTCTTGGAGGTAGGCCTAATACAAAACCATGAGAATAGCATGATTGAGGGTCCCAGTCGAATATGACTTCATACTACACTTGAGGGCCTGTGACCACACTACATGATTTTGAAAGAGTTTTGGGACGGCCTTTGGACACTTCTTCTGGGCTCTCACAATTTTATGGTCACCGCTCTTGGCTTGTGTATCAAGTGGCCCTTAAGCAACTTATGTGTGGGGGGGAAAGCACGTCTACTCGCTTCGATCTTCTACCTTCTCCACGTCACCTCATTTGACTTTGCTTGAGTCCTCTTTGTTTTCTCTCTTTTTTTCTTCGTTTTTGGTGCTAAAATATAACCTTACTTAAGTGGCATGGTCTTCTTGTTATTATATAGGACCATGTAAGGTATCACTTGGGTGCTATTCAGTTCATTTTTCATGTTCTCTGGCTTCTACCAATTAGGTTTATGTAACAAAACTTGTGTTGCAATAGCAAATTTGTGATGAAGCATCAACAAGAATCGGATTGAAAATTAGACTACCCTTGATTTAGCTATGGTTATTAGAAGTGCATGTTTGTTGATTTCTTGACTAACTACATATGTCCTCTCAATTGTGTTCAATGTTGAGTGTGGACCAGTTAACAAAAGTTGAAGATGTAGTCCAATCTCTTTTAAACATGTGTTCTCATGGTGTTTGTTCTTTGATCCTCACCTAACTATGCACCACTCAAATTTAGGTGTTGGACTAAGAAAAGAAACCAAATAACACTTGCAAACCTTAACAAGAGAACAATCCTTGCATTATGCTAGCATGTTTGCAAAATCATGTTGAATTTATGACCATTACTCCCTTGACATAGCTCACATCTTACTATGAATAGAATAGTAGATGTAGGTTTGCTTAGTATTGTTATGAAGGGTGAGAGGGGAGATGTTGTGTACACTAGTGAACATCCCATTCAATGAAATGGTATGTAGTTTGAAGTCCATTTTTTTTAGTAAACAATTTGACATTCAAATAAGCTTTGAACATTAAATTAGTTTACCAGAGCACATTTAAGGTTAATTAATTGCAAACCTAGGGGTGTTATCTTAAATTGGATGGATGAAGGGTATGTTCGTATGCAACATTTTTCCCATGCCATCGAAGAATTTCCTACCTTGAGGGCCTTCATATTACATAGTCCCGCAAAATTTAGGGGAGGGAGGGAGGGAGGGAGACCAACCTCTATTATTGATGTGGATGAGGAATGCTTCACCTTGATCATAACCGCAAGATCATATGTGAACTCAAAGCGGGTTTACTAATTAAGGCCCACATAATAACCATAGCTCACCAAATTCATGAGCATTATATATATATATATATACATGGCATCAGAAGCAAGACTTTTTTCTACTACTTATTGCATGCAATCTTCTACCATCCTATATCAAATGTAAAGGCACACCTTGAGACAACACATGCATTAAATGAACAATGGGAAATTCTTTTCTCCTATGATTCACAGTCGTAGTGCTCATGTAACATATTTTTTGCTTGCATACCCCCCCAATGGTTCTCAAATGGCTCCTCAAAAAATCCATGTTAAAGAGCGAGATGAGATGATTTCATGGAATGTTGTGCCAAAGGAACCCTCCTCCCCTCCTAGGGCATTCTTATTATGGGAAAAGGCATGATCTCAATCACCAAATTTTCTTTAAAAGTGGAGTTGCTAAAAGGCCGAGGAAGAGAGAGAACCCTTAATTTCATGAGAGAAACTTGGGGATCTAATGAGTCACCTCCATCACAACACACTTTCCCTCCCCTTTACCCACGTTTCTTCCTTTTATATATATATATATATACACATCAATTTTTAGAGACATTTATTCAAGTAGATGATTCGGTATGACAAGTACTCGATCTTACGTCTTGTATCCACTTAAAGCTCCATGTATCATCTATTCAAACAACCAATGAAATTGCTTACCCCTCTAGTGAGCAACATGTGTGGTATGGTACCGGTTAGTACTAAGGTGTCCATTTCTTCATTGATCGGCCGACCAACCAACCGACTAACCGTCCACATCCCACCCACTTATTTATCATCCACCAATGCACATAAAACGCACAATGCTTGCCCAAATTAGAAGAGCACTTAGAGACGTCGCCAACGTAAGATCCAAAAGACACTAGAAACTTGTTGTTAAGATTTGTCTACAAATCTTGTCAATTCATAATTTATGCGGACATGTGGTGCCGTGTGCATGAAGAAACGTGCCAAACTACCTAGTGGGTAATGGAAACACAAATGATTTCAAAAGAAACACATGTAAGAACGCCATGTTCATAGGTGAACCATTGGATACATATGTTTCAATAGACTAACTTCTTACGCAAGGTGGAGCAAGTACAAACATGCAAATGATACCATTGGTGATGTGGCCTACAATTATTGAATGGTCCAATAGTTGTGTCACGTACAAAAAAAAAATGTTGAGTATAGACATGTTTAAAAGCGAGTACACTCAGTGGTGAATAGAGTTCGAGAGAGTTCGTTGTGCCATGATGGGTCATGTGCCCATGTTCTGCACATTTTGTCGATTCTATCATACAATAGAATAGATTGTGGGTGGTCCCATTCTATCTTGTAGCGCGCCAACAAGCAATACCATAATCTGGCAATTTGATGGCATGAAATTTAGTAGTCATAACAAGTGTTAAGATGACCCCACAGAAACGGCTCATTCCATGGTGTTAAGGAAGAATCCACTTTGATAGGTGGTGGTTCATCCTTGGCCTGTTGTGTATTCAATAGTCATAGCAATTTAGTTTCAACTTGTCAAATACAATATCTTAATATACTAGCCTCTTCATCCATGCCATGTCATTCTATATTTATGAGCCCTTCAATGACATGTTGATGTTGGAAATATTGGAGGTCATCTATGTGATATCACATAAAACTTTAAAACAATCAACCTTACAAGTGAAAAAAATTCTATTTTCATGGCTTGTAATTGGGTTGTGACCATGATGCTAATTTGTCAGTGTGGGTCCCACTCATTTCAATGCCCAATTCACACACACACACACACACACACACACACACACACACACACACACACACACATCTCATGCATGCATGTAACCCTCAAGATTGCAATAAGTTTTAGAAAAGGTTGCAGTTACCACATGGGCGTTAGGTTTAGAAGTACCTAATGGCAACCTCATGGTCACTTCCATGAATACTAATATGTTACTTAGATTTGCCATGTGGCATGGGATTATTTTTTTGAGGTAGGAAAATTTGTGTGGGCAGACCACAACCATGAAGAATTGCACGTTCCAACTAGGCCAGTAGTGAATGCATGAACATGAGACTAATATCCCAAAGTTCAACGATTGAAGCCTTTTGCTAACGTTACCTTGAAGAATATTTTTGCTTTGAAAGTTGGAGATAACATAAATCCTTCTTGCGTACTAACTTTGGAGTTCTCATTCCTTGGGTGACATGCACATGTTTATTATCAAACCGACAATGACTTTGTTATGCACAAGAGGGAATATACACAACAATACAATAATTTGTTTTTTTTTCAAAGTTATCTATTGGGTTACCATTTTTGCATCCCCTAATGCGAACGTCAAGTGAATGCTATTTTAATACATAAGATGGGGAACCCAAAGCAAATATACACTCAACATACTTAACCCAAATTCACTTAGGACTAAGATTTGGGTTTACCTAGACAATTGGCTTGAATGATATAATGGATTAGGGTTGGTGAACAATCCCACAATGAATACAAGTTTCAATCTTCCTCAATCTCACCAATTATCTCCAAAAAATATCTTCATGTTGATCCATGTTTCTTGAGCAATTGTAGAGAATTGCATATTTGTTCATTATAGGTGCCACTATAAAATTGATATATAATCTCAAAATGCAACATTCACGGATTCCCACGGGCCCAATGAACTTTGACATTATGTATGAAATTCATTATTATAATAAAAATATCAATAAATGGTGATTACACCTATCCATGGCTCTCAAACCAAGTCTTAAATATACTTCATGAGGGCAAGGAGTTCTGACCACCCTTCAAACTACACTAAACATTCCCATTAATGCGGGCCAAATTAATTCTCTAGAGCTCACATTACTTCTCACAATGGACCACGTTAATTTTCAACCCACACCAAACCTATAGTTTTAAATTAGTGTGGACCACATTAATTGTTTCTTTAGAAAATTGATGCGGGTGCCTATCTTAATTTATGCTATTGTTGTCCTCAAATTATACTCAAGATGCCAGTTTGAAGTCTCTTGGAAAACTTATAGGAAGATCCAAGGTCTTGAGCACACATCATTTCCACCCCAACTAGAAAATGAGTGTGGGCCACACTAATTTTCCACTCACACTAATAGGACTATTTAGTGAACATGTCAGCTTGCATGAATAGTCAATATCTGCATCGGATCAATGTCTATCAAGAGTTCACTTACATTGATTCAGTAGGCTGGTATTCAGTTCCCCTACCTTGAATGCAACCTATTCTCATCAAAATTTTGAAAATAATGAAGTGGAATCTGTTGAAATAATGTTTTGGCCGTGGTTGAGGCATACAACAAGCTTGGACTACAAACGAATCCTCGCTCAATTTCAGGTCATTGAAAATCGGAGATAATTATAGCAGTGGATACCTTGGACACAGATTCATGTATGACTTGGAAAATGTGACTGTGGGCCCTCAACTTCAATCACATGATTTCCATGCTTCGACTCATTTGTCAACAAATTTATGCATCCGATTTGTGCTCAAGCTTTGTTAAAAGTTACCAATATTCATGTCTCCCTTCAAACAAGTTTAGAGAAGCCATGGGTTCTTGCAATTAATGCAATTCGGATTACACACTGAACATTGATATAAGTAGAAGTATACGTGATACACACTTAGAATTCCCAATCAACTGAGCCTTCTTGAATTAATGTTTGATACATGAATGAGAAATTGCCATTACGGTATACCAAACTGTTCAGAATCTAGATTTGAAGTGTCAACTTGAATTGTGAAGTAAAGGGCCAGTAGAAGTGATCCCTTTGTACTGTACATGATACAGAAGGTGTCTTCCAAGTCACTCATCCACATATGTAAAAACTCACGAGAAAGAGTCTAATGTGGCCTATTCCAAAGTAGATGTCCTTTCTAAAGAAACTATGAAGGGTCTAATATACAAATAAGTTTGGCCCCCTTGCCCCTGGGCATTCTAAATATAGAAACCAGCTGGTTAAGGCTTGACAAATTGGCCTCCTGATTGACTAACTTATATTCTAAAACTCGTGTTTACGACAAGATCAAGAGCATATTGCTTACCCAATAGGTATTTTTTGTTTGTTTGAATTTTGTTTGTTCTTTCTTCCCTCCTGTGCTTTATTGCCATGACTTATAAGTCACGTAATCTGGAGATAACATGAGAGATGAGTGTAATATGTGGTAAAAGAGTTCTTGTCATGTAACACTTGAGATAACACTCAAAGAATATTATTGATATGCAATTATGACAACCATTCTCAAGTTTTAACTTCTGTTACAGTCTGCTATTTGAGCTGCATTTTCCACCAATGTCCGGAATTGACCAATCCAGCCTTTTGAACCATGCTCATTATAAGTCGCATGGTTATGGAGTTGCAACTCAACTTGACTCAAGTTTGCGAAACATGACAGAAATTGCACATTCCAACCTGTCTAAATTTCACACCAAACACATTGGAAATGGGCTTATATGTCTAAAGCACAAGAACAGGAAGAACAGCCACTTCAGAATGATCTCATCACCCCACCCAATCTGTTTCAAATTGTTTGTTTCTTCAATACATTACACTATAGAACAACTTCATCACTTCAAAGAGAATTCTGATCTGTAGCTTCAGACTGGGTCAATGCTTGCCACTGCCAGTTGAGCATGACAGCAGATAGTTCTCAGTTTTCAATGACCACTTTCAAACACAAGGCTTGCAAAATATTCTTAAGCCACCTCAATCTGGAAGAAATCATTCCAGTTTTACACACCCTGTGAACAATTCTGTGTGAGATCTCATTCCTCTGTTTGAAGAAAAGGTGTGCACTCAGAAATTTGCCATCACAAATTTCAGCAAGTATGTAATCTGAAAGCGTCGCACATTCACATGTAATCTGCAGACTTGAAGACTCACATTACTTCTTCTTAGCTGCGGGGGCCGGTGCCTTGTCCCCTCCTCCCAGCCCGTGTTTTTCCTCCCATGCATCCAAATTAATGACCTCCTGCGCCAATTCACTCATTTTTCGAGCCTTTCCAACATCTGCAAAAGATTAGACATCATGACAAGCTCATCTTCACAGGCATTGCATACATCAATAGGATAGGAAAATTGAGGCACCAACGCATGTGTGAGCCTCTCAGTCAAATCCAAGTTTAGGAGGAGAAGCAAGATGCACATCTCTACATGTCAAGTGGGCATCTCCGAATGTGAAGTGGATCAATACTGTCAAGAAACATTCCACCACTTTTGCTCTTCAAGGAGCCACTATACAATTGTAAAGGAGTGGCAGTGATCCCCAAACACATTCCTTGACATATCGTTCCTCAGAAGGTGCTCACAACATTGGATGTACTTTTTAGGTCATTGAAAATGTAGCATTGGAGGAGGATTGAGCCTATACTTATTTTGGATTTTCTGAGGATGAGGTGAGATCTCACACATGTGAAGTGAGAATCTCTGAATGTGAAGTATATCAACCATGTGAAGAAACATACGAACACTTTTGCTCTTCAAAGAGCCACAATACAATTGTGAAGGAGTGGCAGCATCTCCGAAGCACATGCCTTAATGGCTGCTCAGAAGGTGCTCACAACATTGAATGTATTTCCTTAGCGATGCATTTTTAAGGTCTTTCAAAATGTAGGGTTGGAGGAGAATGCAGCCTGTACTTTATTTAGGTAATGCAAAGTTGTGAGGATTCAAAGGTGAGATCTTACTGAAAGCAGGGGTGCGGACCGTGACAGGAAAGGAGTATTCTTTGGGAGCATCAGGAGTGGTTGATCGTGTAGGAGGAGTTGGCGGAGTGACATGCCGAGGGAGGTCGTAGTGGAACAGAGAGTATCGAATCCTGCGTGCTTCTCTCTTGTTTTTCTTCCTTGGGGTGGAGCTCCCTGCATCGGAGCTGGAATCAGCATCAAAGTCTGGAGGTGTAAATTCGGTTGCTCCTTCTGTTGCCTCGGACTCTGCTGCGGCATAATAGTCAGACTCATCATCCTCAGAGCTGTCCTGAAGCCTTGGAGCATGTGGAGAGAGTGGCCAGCGAAGAGACGACTCGTAATGCAATTGCTCCTCCCTTATCTGCTTCCGCAGCTCTTAAAAATCAACACCATCAAGTATCAATGACAGACTGTGGCACAAAGATTCACAAAAGACTCGTGAGCTTGTACTCTGATTGATTCTGCTATTTTGTTTTGTAAATGCTTGTCTACTTGTGGCTGGGTTAGAGCTGGCATTGAATGACATTAAGATATGTTGCTTCCATCAGGATATATTGCTTAAACATCAGCACCATCAAGTATCAGAGACAGACGGACAGACAGACTGACAAAAAGATTCACAAAGACTGTTGCGCTCATTCTCTGATTGATTCTGCTATTGTGTTGGAAATTAAATGGCCGTCTACTGGTGGCTGGGCCAGAGATGGCATCCAACGATGCTAAGATATGTTGCTTCTATTTTCCCATGCATGATGGGAAGGAGAACTGGACATACTTATGATGGTGGAAGTGACGGGAAGTAGGTAATGAGAGTCCCACTTTGAAATTTGGCACGGAGCTCTTCGACTTTTCTTAGTTTTGCAGTGTGTATCTTCATGTCATCCATCAGAAACTCACGCCGTCGCCAGTTTTCCAGTTCAAACACAAGTTTATCATGCCTCTGCACTCCATCATCGCATCAGACGGATCCCCCGCAAACCAATTCACCATGAACTCATGGTCAGAAATAATAGCTGTAATTGTAAGACATGAAATGTGTGAAACCTTTCACACATTCAATGTACTTTTTCGGCACATTGATTACCTTGAGAAGCTCCTCGAATTCGTAATGCTTGGCAAGATCGTCAGGTCGACTGGGGCGCGTAGCTTTGTAAAAATCATGCAGGTGGCCTCCCTGCAACTCCCACCCCCTGGTCAATTGCAGTTGATTGGCAACACTTTGGACAATTGTTTTACCACCATAACATCCTTGAAGCACCAGTTGCCAAGGCAGGAAGAACGTCAATTTCTTCAAGGGGTCATAAATGTGAGAGCAAGGTCAGGAATTCGGTAACCCTAAGGTTTGGTATTCATTCTCTGGTGGGAATCTGCTGCTGAAGGAACTACTCTTGACAGGTACATTGGTCCATTTCTGTATGGTGTTGAGAGATAATTCTTTGATGTATACAAATTGGTGGTGCTGGTGGAAGGGAAAATAAGCTCGAGTGCAATGACTACTTAATTTGGTTTGGTGAAAGAACATGACACATCCAACAAAGAAGCAACGGGTACGATGGTATTGCCATTTGCCATGGCTTCCACAACCTCTCCATCTCAAGTCCAGCATAGTATCCAGCCTGCAAGTGCTTCTTGTCGACATAAGGAATTTTCTTCCACGCATTGTCCAATTCCTCCTGCTCTGCTTCACGCTCTGCTCGCTTCCTGGCTTCAATCTCTGCTGGTGTCTCTGTAGGTGGATTGAATTCCGGCTCTGGTTCCACTATGATCACCTTCTTGGGTTCAATTTTGGGCGCCATGGATATGTCCCATTCACAAAAATCCTTGCTTCAATCCATCACTCCCTCTATGACACCAACACTGCATAGAACACGAAAGTTGACCCCAATGACCAGTTCAATATTCAGAATTCTCCCACAGCATCTGTTCTATACTTACTATTTAGAGTCCTCCATGTGACATTCCTGTTCTTGCCAACCTTTCAGGCAGATACCAAATCTGCCTGCCAAAATCACAACTGGCAAGTCGAAAGTGCAGAAAATATAGGGATAGTGATACCCCTCATAAGCACCCAATACACAAAAGTTAAATATCTACACACTGCATATAGTAATTGTAATTAGGGCTTCACAGAAACTCTCTGTGGTTATATTGAAGGCGAATCATGATATTTTGAGAGCAGAGGGTATTTCTCTCTCTTTCAAGAGTAAAATAATATCATGGTGGATCGTTATACAAATTCTAACGCAATTCGATGCTTGAAGGAATTATGAATATGAAACCCTCACATCCCATCAGAACAGGTTTGAACTTCGTCCACACAGGGTAGAGAAATTTACCCTCGGAACCAGCAGCATGTATCCACATCCAGATGCATAGTGGGGAGCACCTGGACATGACCTCCACAAACATCCCAACTGGAGATACTCCACTCTCGAAGAAACAGGCATACAAAACTCCAGTACCATGAACCACCGACTCAATATTGGATTGAGATGACTTACTAAACAACAGTTACAAACAAATAGCCTCTCAACTGATCAAATTTACAACTAGGTCTTGTTGTTGGCATTCCAAATGCAATTTCTACAGGTTAAATACCTATACAGCTACAAGCACAAAAGGAATTTAAAACAAAACCACTACATAACAACTGAGTCGATAGTAGACTGATTGACTTACTAAACATCAATTGCAAACAAATAGCATCTCAATTGATCAAATTTACAATTAGGTCTTGTTGTTGGCACCCCAAATGCAATTTCTACAGGCTACAACCTATACAGCTACATGCACAGAAGGAATTTAGAAACATAACCACTACAGCTGACTCAACGGTAGACTCAAATGACTTACTAAACATCAATTACAAACAAGTAGCATCTCAATTGATCAAATCTACAATTAGGTCTTATTGTGGGCACCCAGAATTCCATTCATATATCCTACATACACAGCTACATGCACAGAAGGGGTTTAGAAACAAAACCACTACATAACAGTAAATTTACCCCTCAATCATGTCTCACAAGTCACGTCACATAAAATAACAAAGATTGGCGTGCATGTGCTGCCATATCAGGGGTAAGAGGAGAGACAATAACAAAGTAAGACTGAGTATGCGGCTAGATATGTAATCTGAACTCCAAGGTGGAACTTTGCCACACAGTAGATTCATGATAGCGAATAGCTAGTGTCTGCAAATGGTATGGCCTCTGACCCAGTTGGTAAAATGAGAAAGGTTTGGTGTACATTTGGAATACAGCTCGTTAATGACATATTTCTTTGCCTGGTTTAAATGATACACATAAGTACAATGAGAGTTTGGTGTCATGGGTCCTCTGCAAGGCCTATTAATGATTTTGAATTAGCCCCTTCAAGGACAGAAACTTGTTCTATTCTCATCTTTGCAGCTGTTGGCTTCCCAAACACCATCACCATGAGGTGGAGCTGCATGACACCACCGCAGTACAAGTGGTCAGATTGGATGTTAAAACAAATACATTCCTAGATTGCCAACCCACCTACTATTCCAGAGTTATAAAACAACCTATTTGAGAGATGTCTACATTCTGTAGAGCAGTCCTAAGTTACTGACTTAACCATGAGAAACACATTAATGGATCAGATGTGCTGAAACTTAAGTATCTCTCTCCCTCATAGACAATTGTCATCAGCCAGAAAGGTTGAAAACATCTTGGCTAGTGTTGATGAAGACTTCAATATTAGGTAATGACTTCCATAACTGGCATTATTGCAATCAGGGCTCAAGTAGACAAAAAGCATGCCAGACATAACAGTAGAAAAGGAGAAAGATAACTTACAGTTTCATCATCATGGTCGATGTCTGAAACAACGCCTGTGTGATTGATGAATGGGCCCGAGTTGATTTGCACCAAAGCTCCCTCTTCTAGCTTGGGAGGCGGAGGAGCCTCTGCTTCTTTCTTAGCTGTGATTTCTTTATCTAACCTCTCCCTCTCATCCACTTCCTTATTATTCACTTCATTCAGAATCTTGAACTCAGCTTCTTCCTTCTCTATCCTTCTGAATAACTCATCCATTTCAACGATCGAGACTGCTGCAGGTATGATCATTTCACTCACACTGCATTCATTTAGTGCCCAGACGTCAGGCTAAATCACTTCACATTTCAAAGAGTAAAACCACTCAAGCAAGCCTAAAATCGGACAAGAAGGTTTTAGTTCGTTGCAATGCAATTTGCACACCTGGTGTTGGCCTTCGTTCCAAAAAAGTCACGCACTTGATAAATGCTCCTTATAGCGTCATATACCTCCCTATTGAGGACACATCGCACTAGAAGACAGCCTGGATACAGCCGTTGCCGGGCATCGGAGAATCTTCCATCCTTCAATTTTCTCCTTGCTGGTATAGATGGAGATAAAACCTGATAGATTGAAAGCCAAGAATATCAGACAGTTACTTACATAAAAAGAAACATGAGTCTTCCTAGAAGTCAATGTGATAATGTAAGAAGTGAGAGTACTAAACCTCACCTCATACTTGACACGAGGAAATCGTTCAGGAAAGATGATGTCCAGTTGATCGGCGGCCTTTTGCTCGTTGTTCTTTGGAACTGAGAGCATCCACCATTGATAACCTTTGGTTGCCAATCGATCAATGTCAAGAATCTCCTCCCATCCTTTGGGTGGTTTCTTCTTCACATCCAGCTTGCTCTCCACCTCCTCTTTCCAAGAACCCTTTTTCTCTTTCAATTCCTCCCGTCGTACATTTCGCAGCTTCCTTCTCTCTTTCGGACTTAGTTTATCGGGCTTTAAATTTGTCTCTGCTGACAATAAAATCATGTTCACATGTGCAGAAACTATATGCCAATGGAAATTGTATCCTTCCCCTCAGGTATAACTTAGCTTACATTTGAGGTCAAGACTCAAAACAGGACTGCAACAATGGGAAAGTTTAAATAATGCACGAACAATGAGTGCAGATAGAACGACACAAGATTATTGAAGAGACATAGATCAAAACTGTTTTTCAGAAGCGAGATTGGTACTGATAAAATCTAAGAAACCGAAGGTATGGTTGTCCGCATGACCCTGAAACCCTAAACCCGCCATGAATCTTTCCAAATTTAAGTTTAAACACATGAGAATGTCCTCTGCTACAATGAAAATATGAAACTTATAAAAAAAATTAAAAAATCAAGAATCATATGCTCCCAATGTCAAGGAAGACCTCCCAAGAAACCAAGCGTTCTACAAATAACCCACAAACAGGAATCTACAAGCTGCACATTTGTGAGCTACAACAGGGAAAACTTCAACCCATTCTTACAAGACCAGGATGTTGGAAATTGAGTTATCCGTTCCTTGGTTGTAAATTCTCACCAGCTTCTCTTTCTTGGAGTTTGCACACCGCCGATTTCCTAAGCCCCGGACTCACCACCAATTTTTGCAACGACAAGCTCCTGAATCTCAAAGCAAGGGAGTTTCGAGCACAAAAGTCGATTTGCGTGGCAGAAAGGGAGAAATTCGAAGTCGGATTCGAATTCAAGACCATCTTCTGACACACAGGGAACATGGCGATCAGATGGAGATGTGCCCCAACAATGTCCTTCTCGCCGTGACAACTTCAAGCAGATTTCATTGCAACGATGTCCATGGCAACTTGCGCTCCAATGATGGTGTGACACACATGCCACCACGTACTGTGGAGATCGTGACAAGGTTGAGCAACTCAAAATTTGCACCGGAGTGGTATTTAAAGTGCCAAAATTGTAGTCCGCCGCCACCATGAATTGAGGTATTCGCGTTTGATCGCGACGAAGATGGCGTGAGCATCTGTCCTCGTCCTCTCCACATGGAAGAGGGGTTATCCACACAAATTGAAGATAGTGAAATCAGGTGTTCCTGGTGATCTGAGAATCTTTATAAATGAAGATACCCTGTATTGTAATCGAAGAAAGTTAAATGTTCCTCCATGGAGACCACCTTCCGATAGGAAGACCAAAAGACAACTCCGATGTTTGCTACTGAACACTTGGGACATGCACGGACAAGCCGCCCAACACCTATCTTCTCCAAGGGCAAACCCCTAAGTTCTCACATGGTTAACTGAAAATATTTAGTTCACCTAAATTCTCCAAAGCAGATGGTGGGTTGTACCAAAAATCAAGTGCTAGGAAAGTTACTCATCCAAGTACTAATCTAGTCTTAGATGAATCTTAACCTCTGAATTTTCATGGGATTTAGGTTAAGGCCTTGGGTTTAAGCCACCCTTAGGAAAGCAACTTACCCCTATCTTGAAATTTGGTAAAACATGATCATTGCAAAGGTATCGATCTCCCATATTTCACATGGGTCCATGGAACACCAATGTTTGTATTATTTTATTTAAATGTTCCTCTTATTTCTCTTAGAGAACGTTTGGCACTTCATGATGTAGGTGTATGTTATTATGAGATATATAAGCCCAAAAGACTGGATGCACAATGAAAATAACATATGTTTGGATTGACAAGGAGCTCCACGCCACTTCTTGCATGGAGTCGATAATGTCATTGTGTCATGTCATCATCTAGCACCCTCGTTGCCTAGCCCATGGCTTATGTGGAACCTGATGGATGAAACCTGATGACCAAATCTATCCAAATGAACTTTCTTAGAACCTTTTTCTACTAAAGGCTTCTGGTGATCCAAGCAAAGGAAGCCCTATAATCACTGTGGCTTGCCTACCACCGTGGCTCCCCTTCCTCTCTATTATTACTATTGGTGCTTCAAACCCTCAGAAGTAAGTAGTGGCCCTTGGTTTCTTCGTTTTCTGTAGGTTCGTTAGAGTTTGGCTGACTGGCTGGCTCTGGCTTGTGCATTAGTCCTCTCATATTTCACAATATTGTATTGGCATTTTGACAGCTTGGGATTAGGATAGACTTTTGTAGTGTAATATTGTTGGCATTTGCAAAAAGTTCATACAGATTCTTGATACTTAATAAGATGGTAGGATTTCCAGATATGGTGAGTTTGAATTCCAGAAGTTAGAAAGGCCACATCTACAGTCCTCAATTTGCCTTGGGTTCATGGCTTGCATTTTCATGTAAATGGACCACTGCTCCATGCCCAAATGTCCAATCTTAGCTCCTTATGTGGACTAAGTTTAATTTCAGTTTGGAATATGGATTGTCAAACTTGCTGCCTTGGCAGTGGGTTGTGATTGGTTTCAAACAAGTCAAATATGGAATATCAGTGCATGTTGAAAACAGAACCAGAAAATTCCCACTGAAAATGGCACAGATTCCATACCATAGGTACAATATAAAGTGGGAATATCCGTACGTTCTATATATCATGTAGTAATCATTCGACATCAAGTATTATGCATGAGATTATGACCTCGTTTCTATTCAGGCCCCATTTGGGCTTGCAATTAGGTAAATTGAAAAGCAAGTGCACAAGAATTCGGCAGTTGATACATGAAAATCTACTGGAACAATTTACTACTGTTGCAAAAGAATGTATCCCCATTGTGCAATGTTGGGTGGGGCTCATAAAATTATGGATAGACCAGCTCAGCAAACACGTTTTAGCTTACCCATCATTGAAGATACTGGGGAAGATCACTGGGCAAACTACCACATCTCATATAAAGAGTGGAAGGAGTACAATAAAGATTCAAGATATTTTAAACCATGCATACCTTCGAGGTCCACCTGTGGTTATATCAGCATGTAAGTGTTTGTTCTCAGCATACCTACCATCTGTGATAAGGTTTCAAAATCCAAGCAAGAAGAGAAAACGAGATACTGAAATACTGAAAGGAAAGGTTGTAAACCACTGGTGGTATTTCTCCATGATACGGAGCATGATAAATGTCATTGTCATCACCTTTTTGGAGATAGAGATCAATTACATTAACAAGTTTAACTGCATTTTGTCAAAATCCCAAAGCTCTTCAAGTCACTTCAGGTCACTTCAGGTCCCGAAGCTCTTCAAGTTCCTTTGCGTAGCAATGATGGTTAGTTTTGAGGTTTCAAAATTACTTCCCAGAAGGTTTGATATTCATTCAAGATGTCAAAGAGAGAGGTGGCAGCCTCAAGCTCCTTGAGTATTTCCATCGCTGTGTCATGCTCCACATATGTGACTCAAGGGTAAGGTTCTCAGAGCCAACACCCCTCAGACTTTACTCAATGATTCCGCCTTGCGGAAGAAGAGTCGCCCTCATCTGCAGAAACAGATAAACTCCTCAGGAAGGTCCACGAAATTCAGCAAGAGAGATTAAGATGATGTATTGATGTACTGACAAGACAAAACAATGAGATAAATGGCGATGGCAAGATCAGGCTAATCAAATAACCTTGAGAACATTGCAGGTGCTAGACATGACAGGGTCTTTTGCAGGCCATTTGATCACTAACAGATAGACTGATTAACAAACACAGAAGGAGAAATCTATGTCAAAGAAATGGGAGAGTATGAAGCCCATGCATTTTGTACCTGTGGGCATTGGGATTGATGAAAGGGGATTTCTGGGCATCTTTTGCTGCAAGATGCATCTCACACAACAAGAATGTCAGTGACATATAAAATGAACTGTGCAACCTTTCCTCTTCAGTACTAGTAACTCATTACATGATGCAAACAGCCTGCAAAGGGGCTGCAAATAGGCAAAATCACAAAAGAAACTTGAATTGAATGGAGGCACAGAAGAGATGGATCGATCCTCTATTGCAATCATCGCCGTGTGCTTCCAGGGCCAGCAACACAACTGTCAACCTTGTACACTTTCCATCATAAGTTCAAAACAATATTAAAGACCCATTAAAGAGGCACAAGAGAGATAGACCTTAAAGACACCGTTCAGAACATTGTGAGGAAACAAATTGACAGTCTTGGCATGAGAACATGCTTATAGGTCTCTCCTGACATGCATTCATGGTTCGTTTCTTCATGGGTCCAGTTTATAGGGAGGCCAAGAATGTTTATCAGAGGGTTGGAAGAAAATACCGAGATTTTAAGGGCTCGGAGATATGCACGAAAGGAAAAATTAAGCCGTGAAAATAAAATGCACGCTCGAAAGCAGATGCAAATGAAGTATGAACCCCAAAATGTAAAAAATCGTCACCATTCCTTTCCTCCGCAAAATACTAACGTATTCTCAACGCCACAATGCAACTGCAATCTCTGCTACATGATAGTGACTATATTTGACTATCAGAATCATATCTTTTAAGGAACTAAACATTCTTTCACGGCAAGAAAAGCACACTCAACTTCATCTTGAAGACATAATTGTGCAGGGTTGAGGCATATAAAGGAAATTTAGGAGAGAGCATCTAGTCAGCAAGTTGCTATCATTGTTACGAAATCAAGGTACATAACAAACGAAAGTGAATCCCAAAGTTTGAACAACAGAAATTGGCACATGAATGTAGCAAACAAGTCAAGATGACGAACGAGTTGCAGAACAATTTGCACTCGAGCTCGCATAGCACGTGCGAGAATGACGTAGTCTCGCTACTGTTACACGTTGTTACAAGCACACCCTAGGCTTTATTTCACTACCTTACACATACCTTCCACATGCTGCACGCCCTAAGTTACATAGGGTAAAGAGAAGTGGAAACAAATCACAAGTCTCCTGTATGTGCAAAGGTATATAAAGGTTAAGCCCGTTGCGATCGAGAATGTGTAGCAATTAGCAGCGAGGGTGAGATTAATGTGGAGATTAATGGAAAGCACACTTCAACTTCTTCTTGAAGGAATAATTGTGCAGGGCTGAGTCATGGAGATGGAATGTAGGATAGATCACCAAGAGAGTGGCATTGTTACGACATCACGGTACATCACAAAGAGAAAATAATTCACGAAGTCTGAACAAAAGAAACACGTAAAATGATGTAGTCTCGCTCCTGTTACACATTGTTACGAGCACAGTGACCCTAGGCTTATGTTATACTCTCTCACAAATCCCATGCTGTGCGCCCTAACTTACATAGATAAAGAGAAATGCCAACAATTACAAGTATCCTGAACATGTAAAGATATATAGGCTAAGCTTGTTGAATGAGATTAAGAACGCGTATGTAGCAAAGCAAGTGTGGTGAGATTAGTGAGGAGGTGATAAATGCATGCGTACGATCAAGGCTGGTGCTGAGCTTGAACACCAGGCCCAGAGTGACGCAGAAGCCGAAGACGAAGGGCCAGTTTCTGGCACCTTCGGAGAACGCCACTCCGATGGCGGACCTGCCAACAATGGGGGGAGGCTTCGCCATAGCTGCTCCGATCGCTGCAATTTAGTCACTCACCTTCCTTTCTTTCTCGCTGGCTGGTCACAACGTTTCTCCTTCTTGTAAAAACGGCCATAGCCACCAGGCTTCTTGCGAACGCATTGGGCACTTGTTGGGAACGAAATCGGGAACCTTTGTCAACAAACCTCTCCTGAGTTTGCTGAGCCACATTCAATAAAGTTATCCTTAAAATCTCAGCCTTGGGAGACCTGACTTTAGACCTGTACCTTGGATCAACGTAAACTTAAGGAGCTTGCCTGTCCCATTTTGCCGGAGCTTTAATTAGCCCGGTGCAGCCTGCCAGCGCAGCTGCTTGCCTACATTTGGCTCATAAGGGGGTAGGGTGCCTCTAGAAACAAAGGAGTCAGGATCAAAAGCTCCCGAGGGTCCCAACTCAAGGTTCCCAAAGATTGACCCTGTCGTTAGTCCACTCACACAAGAAAACAAACCCTGTAAATATAGAATAGATCTCTCAACTCGGGATTGCAGCCTGACTTTCACCCGGCATCCTGAGACTTTAAGGATAACTTTAATGTCCGGGGAGAATTCTGGACAACTTAAACCCCTAACTTCCCACACCCAATTTCCCGCAAATCTGCCTAGAAAATGTGACCTCCATTTCAGCGACCGTAGCTAAATATCTAAAGATTTTTTGACAAATCCAACTATATAGATGTTTGTAGGGTAGAGGTGACTACTCGCAATGTTGAAGTTCTATTATGTAGCAGATTATAATAGGAATGTCCATAGCAGTCTTGATGGGCAGCAATTTAGAAATGAAATTAGGGTTGGTTTTTCGATTGAACCTCCACTCAAATCATCTCCAAATGACAAAATGTTACCATCATTCGAAAGAGGGGCAATATACCTACTCAAGTCAACTCACAAATCTTGTGACCATTCTTTTGTAATTTTTTGGGAGGTTTGCAATTTGAGGGAGCGGTGCCACAACTACGCACCTTCCACATGGATTTACACCCACCAACACATTCGTGGACCGGTTCCACTATAAACTACAGTAGTTGAGAGCACACTGTTAGGTTTTAATTGATTCAAAAATAGCTAACCATGTTGAATCAAATTATCCACATGGCATAACATAGCATACTTGACACATGAACAAGAGGAGTAGTTGAAACATTCAAAAAACCATCCAAACTAGTGTCAAAGGGGTCATAGCAAATTACTCACAACCATATTATGGTTGCATAGGACATTAGGGGTTAATTGGTCAAGATGCTAGTGTTTCCAAGTCCAACCAGTTACATGTTGGCATCTTTTGGTTTTCCTTTATTAATGTGAGGTGCATTCTCTAAAATGATCATTAATTTTCCTAAAGTCTTAAACTTCAACCAATTATTTCTTAAATTCAATTGGTTGATTTGTAAGTAGCAGTCAGTCCTCCCCGTTCATTGGTCCAAGATCAAAGAATCTCCTAAGCATTGAGATTCGGTGAAGAGTGGACAACATGAGATGGGTCAAACCTTTTATTGCCCGGGGTGCATTCCAATGAACTTGGGATTTTCATATCAGCTTTGATGTCGAGTGCATTTGAACACACTATCATCAACATTTTTTTATCAACCACTTTCATGTGGAAGCCAACTTCAAAATCAAGGTTTGGGAACAAAATTTAAGAAAATCCATTGGTTGCAAAGTTGAAGTTGTCGAGTTGGGGCAACTGATGAGATTATCTGGTGATACCATAACCAAAGTTACTTAGGGTTAGTTTCCATGTAGGCCACTCACCCATCAAATTCTAGTGGAAATGTAGATACCACCAAGTGAAATCTACATTTTCACTAGAATTTGATGGGCGAGTGGCCTTACATGGAAACTAACCCTTAGAAATTGTGAAATGTGGAACCTTATTTTAACCACCCATAAAATAAAATAGTTAAAATCAATCCAACCTAATCAAAATCATGGCACCCTATAGGGTCCTGATTGGGAATAGGTGGTATTCCTCTATTTATAGCAAATAGTGACTCCGAATAGTAACACACACTAATTGGGATAATGTGTACTTATCAATCTTCGCTCATTATGTAATTTCTTGTCCAACAAATTCACACCTAGTGCAAAAGCTTCCAAGAAACCTTAGACTAAGAAGGACCTCCAGAACCAAGTCTTGAACTTGTTGCAACACATGTCGTAATTGAGGCACATAGCATGCACTTTTTGCACAAATAACAAGGTGTGACAATTGGACAACGAACTCAACAACTCGTAACAAAAATCGGATTGTGACACGTGCCCCGCAAATCGTGTTGAGTCTCTCCTCTAAAGTTATGTGGGCCTTACATGGTCACTCTTCTTAATTGTATATCTATATTTGATTGGCAAGGTTTTCAGTTTAAAATGGGCACCAATGCTTAAACATGCGCTACAATGAAAATTGGGTTTTGTGACTTCCAACCATAACTTTTGCATCTCAACTCCAATTTCGAAAATTGAAACGACAAATTTCGTGATTCGCAATTGCCTAGTGGCTGAGACATGCAACAAGGGGTTGATATACATTGTATCAATAGTTGTGGCACATTCCTCCAAACTTAATATTATATGGCCTTCTTAGATGACAATGGACTTCTTAGATGACAATGGACTTCTTAGATATTATGGATTCAAGCATAGGGATGGTTAAATTCGCTTCCTAAATGAATGTGCTGTAGTTTTATTCAGATGGATCTAACCTTACCCACATACTAGATTCAAGTTGAGATCACACACATTCTCCAACTTTGACCCTTTATGCTAAGCGGCATCAAAACACCTTTGATTCTCGATATCTTAGAAGAAATGCTTCACACTAAATATTGTGCATTGTTACTTTGATATTAGTTTGAAAAAGAAAATAAATAAATAAATAAATAACAAAAAAAATTTGAATGGTTGGATGGCACTGTCTACCCGGCCAGTAGCCTGTGTACACTAGGACTAAAAGCTAAAGCTTACTATATAATATTATTGGAATTATCTTCGACCAATGATAGTGCAGGATATGCTCTCAGGCTGCCGAACCGAGAGGACCGGGCTCGGGCACCAGGCTCGGCTGGTGGGACCTAAGGGGACGGAATTAGGAGAACTCTAGGACCTCAGGTTCCGAACCTAGCAGTCCAGGCTCGGGTCCTCGGTTCGGCTGGCGAGTCAAGAACGCGTTCCCTTGAAGAGAACTTAGGGAACATCGTCTCTCTCTCAAGGCGTGGCGAGAGCTTGCTCTCCAGGCAAGCCAAATGGGAAGCTGGCTCCAAACCCTAAGTGTCGCCCTGTTGCTCTCTCCACGGGTGGCACCGCGACGTTGAACTTCGACGTTTCCGCTCCCCTGTATTGCGTCTTCTCTCAGGGACGGAAACTCTTCAACAGAATTCCTATCCCGATTCTTGTGACACCTTTTTTTGGCAAGTTCATCGCAATTGGAGCCTGATTCTTAGGTTTCGTTCTCATCGACTGCCAGTGTTTTCCTTGACGAGGAGCTTGATGCATGTCACCTGCGTGAGGATGAATCATTGGTAGGTTAGTATCTCCGGTTTGTATTCCTGTTAGGTTTTTCGAGTGTTCGGAGTTTGTGACGGAATTTACATACATGTGGTGTTCTTGTTGTGTGATGGCATGTGAAATCTTCCAGGTCCTCCTTCATCATATCATTAAAAGATTTAAACTGTGTTTTCGGATGCTGAATGGTTCAGCTGGTGTTGACTTGAGTTAAATGAAGCGATTGTAGAATTGAATTGTCAAGATTTCGGTGACATGGGAAAATCATCGAGTGATTAGAAATCTTCTCTCATTGTATGCATCGAAAGAGGAATTCTGTATTCGAAAAGAATTCAAGTGAATGTGTTGAGCTCCCGTATCGCTTCGCTAAGGTGTACCGTGCGGCACTGAGTAAATTATTTGGAATTATATCCTTGATGATCTCCGTCATACTAGCTTCTTGTTAGTGATGTAGTCTATATGAGCTATTCCTATTTGTGCCTGGTTATTTTTTTAGGAAAATTGTTTTTAGTGCTGGAGTCGGTGTAAACCTCAATTCCTCTGTACTGGATGATGGTAAAGCTTGCCCTTCACTCGTATCCTCATTTTTTTTCTTGGAATTCACACTCCTCCTGGTTCTGAAGACTTTATCCTATCTGCACACTATGTTTATTCTATTTTATTTATAGGCACAGTGTGCTCTGTAGGATGGATTCAGAGGCTGGGGTTTGAGCTTATACACAATATTGTGAAAATTATTGAATCGCGTACTATATGATCATCAGGTTGAGCGTACAGGATTAGGTGGATCTCACGAATTGAAGTAAGGTGAAGACTCACAAAGATTATCACAATGTCGCAAACCACACCTGTGGCGCCGGCAGCAACTGTCCCTGGATCCCCATCTGGTGGACCTCCACCTTCCCCTGCATCAGCTCCTTCACCGTTTTTGGGACAGGCTGTCATTCCCTTGGTCAATAAGCTTCAAGATATATTCGCACAGTTGGGAAGTGCATCCACAATCGATCTGCCCCAGGTATAGATTACCATCCTTTTGTAGTCCTACGCATGGAATGGAGCTCCGAGGAGTTAGATTGCTTTGCCAGAAAGCATCAGTGAGGAATTCCTTTGTTTACTTTCAAGTTTGCATTCAGGCACTATTCTTGGTCAGTGGAGATCTAAATTATCTCAATCTGTGGGCGTGGTTGATATGAATAAAGTGGTATATCCACACAATTTCTGGCTAGATTTCGCCATTCTATCTTGGAGTGCTTGGGATTAGATTTGGACGAACATAGGATCAGAAACCTTGTACAGTGTGCTGGGAAGGATCTTCGAGTTTTATCACAATAATACACCAGAAAGAGTTTTGAACGGTTTGTTACTTTTCTGAGCATAACCAGGACAGAGTCTTTCCAAGTTTAAGTGTTGGTCATCGACTTTATTCTATGTGCATGTGCTTTGCATATTGTACGCAACATACAAGATTCAATCTTTTGATTCTGAGGTGGGGCATGCGGTGTTAGACTAGAATGTAAAGACCATTTTGCATAACTGAAACTGCATGTGCAGCAGTTCACTTTCTTGTTGCCACATTATGGGTGCTTGTTGCGTCCGTTTGTGGAGGAGGTGAAATCGCTATGTGGTTGCTGTAGTTTTGAAAGTGGGTATCAGACTGCCAGCATAGTTTTGATCCTCCCATGGAGAGGCCCTTCGGGCTTTACTGCAAAGATGTAGTCCATTCACTTCCTTAAGATCTATCTTCAGTAGAAGGAGCAAGATATGCAAACAGCTGCTTGTCTTTGTGCATATCTTGTCCACTGAAGGAGTTTGTTCTGCAGGTTGCTGTAGTGGGGAGCCAAAGCAGTGGTAAATCAAGTGTCTTGGAGGCACTTGTAGGACGCGACTTTTTGCCAAGAGGGCAGGATATCTGCACACGGCGTCCTCTTGTCTTGCAGCTGGTGCAGACATCACGTAGACCAGAAGATCGAACTGAATTGATAGAATGGGGCGAGTTCTTGCATATTCCTGGGCGCCGCTTCACGGACTTTGGAGCCATTCGAAAAGAAATCCAAGTAAGACTCATCTTTTTTGGGAATGTTTGAGTTTAGTGTTGGTTCTGAGCTGATGTGGTTTAAAGTTGGGGTTTGAAGGGTATAGGAACAATGCAAGGGTTTTATAGACTATGTGGCACTCCCTCCACCTCCGTTAACTGTCCCAGCAGATAAGAACCAATTTTCAACTGAAGATGATGGTGTTTTCATTCTGGGGAATCTATGAGTGTGATGCTCATGAGAAGTGCCTTTTGGACGTGTTGCCCACAAATTAAAGTGAAGGATAGGGAATTAGTGTGTATAATATGAAATCAAGAGCATTTTTTATTTCTCATGCACAGAAACTTTAAAGAATCTTGTGTTGAATTTTATTCTTAATCACTTCCGTTTACTTGCTTTCGATTGAGTATGTAACTCTACAATCTCTGCATTAATCATCTCTCCTGTTACTTATTTGTTGATTATTGGTCATGTACATCTGTAAGTATTGTCTGAACCTTGATACTTACAAGGATATGAAATCACAATCTGATCTTCACTTGTCCTTAGAACATACTGGACAAGATTTTGGAAGGATTTGTTGCGCTCTTTAGAGAAATTTGGCAATATGTCTCTCCATTATCTTTGATTGGTTATTTTTTGTGAAGCCATTCTACATTCATAGTGTGAAGTTCGAATTTATTACTCCCCAAGAGTCTTTCATACCTGGAACCCATGTTAAAATGTTAGCTTTATGACTAGAATGATAGTTGTTGGATTATTGATACTTCATTGAAGAATGGTATTGTGGAGTTTTGTCTGTCTACAGTGTGGCCAGTGAAAGGTATCTCATTAAAGGATCTTTGGTTGTGAAACTGCAGGCGGAGACTGAGAGGGAACTTGGGACAAACAAGGGAATCTCAGAAAAGCAGATCCGTCTGAAAATATTTTCTCCAAATGTTTTGAACATAACACTAGTGGATCTACCAGGAATAACTAAGGTACCTGTTGGTGACCAGCCAAATGACATTGAGGCCCGTGTGCGCACCATGATTCTCTCATACATAAAGCATGAGACTTGCATCATCTTGGCAGTCTCGCCAGCGAATGCTGATTTGGCCAATTCTGATGCCCTGCAAATGGCACGAATTGCTGATCCTGATGGTTTGTGAACTGCAACTTCTCTTTGACTTGGTTTTAGAAGTATACATGCTCTGGAGTTATTATTATGTAGATTGAGGCTTTCTAAGGTGCACGCAATGTAATATAAAGGCACCACAGAAATTGTAATGATATGAGCCATTATATGTAACACCTGGTGAGCTAAGAGGCAATAAGAGGCCAAAGAGTATGATTTATTTGAGATTATGCATGTTCAGCAAAGGTACATTATCTCAGAAACAAATGAGTATCATCTAGCTGATGAATCTGTTATATGGATGCTTATTTGCAGGTTCACGGACCATTGGTGTCATCACAAAGGTATGTGTGGGTCTATTAATTTTGGAATTTATGTTCTATCTTTTAGTTTTATTTAGAGGTACAAGGTACTTGCATATAAAATGGTGAGATAGTCGCATTTTTTCTGTGCTTTCATGAATCTCACAGGTCATCTTTATTATTGTCTGCAGTTAGATATAATGGATAGAGGTACAGATGCACGCAACTTTTTGCTTGGCAATGTTATCCCTTTACGCCTTGGGTACGTTGGAGTAGTCAACAGGAGTCAAGAGGTACGATTGCACAATTTTCTCGATAATCTGATTGATATGGAATACCATAGAGAGCTTCATTGTTTACTGCAGTGACAGGATTGTTAGATTCGTATCAGGCTTGGTAGAACCTCCTTGATGGAAAGACTGTCATTGAAGTGTTCAGTACTAAAGAGCGAGTCTGATTAGTTATACTACTTTATACTTGTTGAGGCTGAATGGCGCAGCCATTTATTCTGAAGTAATTGAGCTTATATGGTAGTTGTGTGGCTTGTGTTGTAGGATATTCTGGCAAACAAATCTATTCGAGACGCACTTGTCTATGAAGAAAGCTTTTTCAGAAGCAAACCTGTAAGTAGGAAGAGGGTTATTTCTTCTGATCCATTACTTTGTGACAACTATCATGCTTTTAAGTTTGGATCAATTTAATGGGAATCTGAAAAGATTACAGAAGAGATGTTGAGTTTCTGGTGGTTCTCAGGGCCTTGAAATTTATATATGTTTTTCTACACCTGGTTGGTTAGCAATCACTGCTCCATGTAGATTAGCATTCTCTTTCTGAATTCTTCTGGTGCCTTATGAAATCAATTGCTTGTTGGGTTAGATAATTGTAAGTTTTGACGAATCTAATGAAGAAAGACGATTACACGAGGAAGTGCCCTGTAGACTTAGAATAGAACAATGTGGACAACCAAGTGCTTACAACTAGATATTCACAGTATTATTGGATAATGTAACCCTTTGAAGAGAGTCAAACTCGATATGCAGCGACTCCAATTGTTGATATATCTGATTCTGCTGAGTTTGTGTGTGATGTTGACTCCATTTTGCATGGGATATGCTACAGGTCTACCATAATTTGTCTGACAGGTGTGGCGTTCCTCAATTAGCACTGAAGTTGAACACGGTAGTCTTACGTTGCACTCAGCTTTGCCTTTAAGTACCTTATGACTGTTCTCTGCTTGTCCTCAGTGTCAACTAACTATGGTATTTAGTATGTGTGGAAAGTATGGTGGGATAGTAAACGTAAGCACGTGCATGTCATGTAGAGATTGGTAGGTAAGTAGGTAAGGAATTGAAAATCACCTGTTTGACACCTACATTAAGTTCCAAATTAAAATTAGTGCGGTTCACACCAGATCCATAATTAGAGCAACTGATTTAAAAGATTGCTACGTGAGTACTTTGATGGATTTTCTCTATCTGGTAAGCCTTCTTCTGGCATTTTCTGGATCAAATGTAAAAATGATAAACTTCATGGTGGTTTGTGATATTGGATAAGGTACTTCATTGACAGTGTACATGTATCATGCATAGGTTCAAGACAGGGTTTGTTAATGACCTTGTAGGGTTGTTGGCATTGATGATTGACCTCGGATTTTCATCGCACAACTCTGATTGCTTCCATGTTCTGCTTTATTCTGATGCTTAACAGATTTTGGTGCAACACATCAAGGCAATACTCCCAGACTTGAAAACACGGATCGGCACTCAAATGATTACACTGCAGAAAGAGCTCGCTAGTTATGGGGAACTCACGGACACAAAGGTAATTGGCAAGTCCAATAACTGGTATCAATGATTGAGTCATTGGAGGGTTGCTCCTGAGCTTAGATAAAATATCTTGCAGCTTCTTTGACTTGATGATATCTGTAAGTATGCTTATGCCATGAAGTCTGTAACATAGGCTGAATGGAGTTTGACTTCAACATTTGGAATTGCAGTCAGGGCAAGGGGCGCTGCTGCTTAATATCCTCACCAAATACTCGCATGGTACAATTTCTGACCTCGTAATTTGGAAGCAAATATCAATGTGTCATTTAATTGGTCTTACTTCACATTGCAGTGACCTCGTCAAATTCTTTGGTTAGGAGAATTCAAAGGTAATTCTTGGGGTCTCATCTTTGTTGATGTATCTTATGATGAATGGTCTTTTGAGCCAAAGTGAAGGAGGGGCTCTTCAATTGTCGCACACTATGATGCAGGCTTTCAGTCAATAGTTGATGGTAAATATGAAGAGATGTCAACATCAGAGCTGTCTGGAGGAGCCCGCATCCATTATATTTTTCAAGCTATTTTTGTGAGAAGCTTGGAGGTAATTAGAACTAGGGCATTACCATGTATTTTCTGGTTTGTTAACACAACAGACATGAGATGCTCAGATGTACCCCAATTTACTACTTCGCTTCTCTACTTCGCTACTGTTACTCTTTGCGATATAGTGAAACATTCTTACCAGATTAGCAATACCTTCTGTTAGGAAGTGATTCCACAGTTGTCCAACATTCATAAGTCCAGTTCTCAGGTTTTCTTCAGTATGATGCTGTTTGAACATTTTTATCTGTAAGCTGATCTCAGGACTGTACTGGAATTCCCATGGATGTAGGCTCTGTAGCATGCTATGTTACCAATATGGGTTTTGGACACACACTTATTTGGTTTTCTATGAATTGGTGATGTAGGAGGTTGATCCATGTGATGATTTGAATGATGATGACATTCGGACAGCTATACAGAATGCCACAGGGCCCAAGAATGTTCTTTTTGTACCAGAGGTATGAGTCATAATGACATTCATTTTCAAATGTATACCTGAGGCAATCCGCATGCAGAATACTTAGAAATGGAGAAGTGACTGTCCTTGGATGCTTGCCATAGTGATTTGTAGTGGATGAGAAGAAGATTTTTTTCCTCCTGCAAGCACTTCAAGTTCTCAGTCTTTAGGTATATCCCAAATTGTGTTAGGTGAGACCTTTGGCAATCTACAAATTGGTCTACTACACATGGTTTTAACATCCTACTGTGAAGCTTGTCCATTTTTTGGTTGATCCTTTTTGTCTCAAATATAAGGTTTTTTCAACAGTGCAAATTGTGTTTTTTCAATTTTGTTCCCAGGTGCCCTTTGAGTTACTTGTCCGCCGGCAGATTGCACGTTTACTAGAGCCCAGTCTCCAGTGTGCTCGATTTATATATGATGAGCTTGTAAAGGTGCAATAGCCCCCCATTCTCTATGTTGTGCAGTATTCTCTATGTTGTTATTCTTCACCTGTTTCTTTTATATATATATATATATTTGCCTTTCTTTACATCCACACCCAAGTCACTATTGTAGTGGTTCTGAAGTTGTTTGCACCTATTATGGTCTAGACCTGATGGAACTGCTCATTTTTTGCATGTGAGACTCATTGTATTGTGTGTTGCAATCACCTATCAGATTTCACACAGGTGTGAAACGTATGAGTTGCAACGATTTCCACAATTGCGAAGGCGGATTGAGGAAGTGGTTGCAAGCTTTTTGCGAGAAGGTTTAAATCCAGCAGAAACCATGATTGGCCATCTAATTGAAATGGAGGTATCAGTATTTGTTTACCCTTTTGTGCTGTAGTGGTTGCTAAACTTCATTGTATTTATTTTGCAATTATTGTGATTGTTGTGTGATGATTGAAAATTCTATGATTTATAAGCTATATTTGACCATGAGATGTGTCACGTTTGTATAATGGTCAATGATAGGTAGGGGCATCATTTATCTTAAGTGCAGTGTGTCTTGTATATGTAGTTGTGAATAGATGCTTCGCAGCTTCTGTACTGAGTATTTAGAGTCATATTTGTAGGTTTCCTGTCATACAACAGTGTGGATCAAGTGGAGAATTTGTTGCTTTCTACTGCAGATGGACTACATCAACACATCTCATCCTAACTTTGTAGGAGGGAGCAAAGCAGTGGAGATTGCTCTGAACTCACAGCGGGGTCCCAAGACAATACTTCACAAGGTTGCACCTTTTTAGCAGTCTGACAAGTTCTCCTGGACCTAGATGCTGCGATCATATTTTTCATTGTGCAAACACCTATTCACTGTTAATTATGTATTTGGTCCTCCCTTGGTCAATTTATATGACCAGAAGTTTTATGACCTAATTTACTCTGCTAGGTAAGCTTTTTGTTCACAAGAGTCTTGTATGCTCAGGATTCACACGATGTGTCTGATCGGGCAGTGTCCTTACCTGAAAAACAAGCTAAGGCACGTGCGATATTGGCCAGAACCAGCGCAGCCACACTTGTCTCCCATGAGCAGGTGAGGAGTGGTGTCTATGCTGGGGCAACAAGCTTTGCTGTGATTTCTAGTTACAAAATTAGTGATGTATTGTCAGCACTGCTATTTGACTGGTCTATAGTAAAATAGGGTTAACAGGAAAAAAACGGACAGCTTCAATTATTCCTCAATTGACTGTCCCTTTGTATGTGCAGGTTGCCCCAAGGTCTTCAGTTGTGCAACAAGAGAAGGCTGGCACATCAGGTGGGTTACCATCTGCAAGCATCTAATCTGAAAAAGTTCTATATAAATTTGAACCTATTTTTCTGGAGCAACTTAGTCATGTGTGAGAAATTTATCTATGATGTTCTTGGTGTGTGGACTCTGCTTGATTATTTTCCAATTGACATGGTTTATAATTCCTGCTCTTCTATTAGCCATTTGAAGCTTGTCCGGACTAAATTTGTGGAATGTTTCTTAGTGACGAATTGCATTGATATTAAAGACATGTCCTCTTCGTTCAGGTAGTACTGGTTCTGGAAGTAGCTGGGGTATATCTTCTATATTCTCAGCCAGTGATACTCGATCAGGCAATGGCAGTAGCAAAGAGCATGTGCTGAATCGAGGATATGCTGAACCTGCACAAGCACCAATGGAATACTCGTTTGCAAGTATTCAACTACGAGAGGTAAGCATTCAACTAAGCTTCTCTGAGTGTGTGAGTCACCTCTGATAGGACACTATGGCCTTGCAGAGGGCCCTGCTAGTTTTTTGGAGTAGTTGTTTTTTTTTGTTTTTAGCCAATGTCACTTGTAACATGTATTATGATCAATAGTGCAAACATAGAGCTGTCAAAGTTTGCAATCTAATGACTGTTGGGAATGTGATGCAGCCACCAGCAGTTCTAAGAGCAAACGATGCTCTAGGTGAGCAGGAGACAGTTGAAATTGCTGTCACGCGACTGCTCTTGAAGTCTTATTATGATATTGTCCGGAAAAATGTACAGGACTTGGTGCCTAAGGCTATCATGCATTTTCTGGTGAGTCACATTAAGGTCACATAATAATTATCTGAAGTACTTGAGATCTCCTTTCCCCACATGTCACCATCTTTGAAGCCTGTGGTTTTCTGGTAATTTAGGCTTGAGTTAAAGTACTGCACGTCTCACCATCATTAACTGTTGCCATACTGTGGATACTGGTATTTGTTATGAAGTAAAAATAGGTGCGGTGTTACACTAATTCAGTCCGAATATGGGACTGCCTTTCTAAGATGGCTTCACTTGATTTGATTGACCAGGTCAACCATGTGAAGAGGGAGCTCCATAGTGTGTTCATAAAGAAGTTGTACAGGTGAAGCTCACAGTGAAGATTCTTCAAAGTTTAATATTGTGTTTCAATTTGTTGTTTGGGTTGTTGTTGGTGTTCCATGTAATCTTTTCCAGCTGTACAAGCTTCAGGTTAGAACAAAATACTTGAGGAGGTATGAAAATAGTGATATGGATGTGCCTCTACAGGGAGAGTTTGTTTGAAGAGATGCTTCAGGAAAAGGAAGACATTGCTGTAAAGAGGAAGCGTTGTAAAGAGATTTTGCGAGTTCTACAACAAGCTGCCTGGGTATAACCTGTTACTCACATTTCAATGGGTGGTTGTATGGTGATTGTTGTCTGTCCTCCATACTAATGTTACTCAGAATTAACAACCATATTTAAATTCACTTCTGCCCCACAAAATTATTTAACTTTGACAAGTTAATCTATTATTGTGACATGGTTTGTTTTTCCCAAGTATAGCAGGATATGCCCCTCTCAAAGCAGAATGCCTTTCCTTTAGCTTATTAGTTTGGCTTCTGCATGGTTTCATGAGTGGTAAACTGCTTACGTGCTTACTACAGTGGACTTGTCTCTACTTCTGCATATTGGTGTAAGCAATATGTCACACTAATGTGTGGTACAGATTTCAAATGGGCAGAAGTAGTCCTCGGTATATATCTATGAGCTTATTTGGAGATCATTTGTTACAAGCAGATGGCCAGCACGGTTCATTTTTCTGTGGATGCTGAGGTTCAGTTGTGTGTATGGGGTACACACATTTTAGATGGGGTGCATGTTGAGGCTGAGAGAGCGTTACGGTTTTGGGTGCAGGAATTGGACACTACCTTTTATTGACTCCGGCAGTTCTCACAACAATTTTTGCTCTGGAATAAGCTATCATTGAGTTTTAAGTACAGTATTAGGATTTTTGTTTGGTCATGAACGACTATCTTTGTTGTTCTGAAAGGCCCATGCAGACAATTTTATTCTATAATAAATGAAATTTATTATCCCTCATAAAGATTACTCTTTATGGGGATGGGCGGATAGAGTTCTCTCCTGTGTTCCAAAGGTCCCAGCTCATTTGCAAAAAGCCTTGCAACAGAGTTGTGCAGGGAAATCCAGATGGACATGGAAATTTTATGGCCATTTGGTTTTGACTTCTGTTCGATTTTTGAGGTTTGTGAGTTGAATAACTGGCAATGAAGTCTGTTTGGGTTGGTGGCAAGTTGTCATTGCCTGCCCATGATGCATTTGGTCTTGATTCTCCATCATTGTGAGTTTAGGGGTTCAGCCTGCACTTTGACTTGATTACCACTGTGGACTCCTGCAATTTGAGAATATCATGTTTGGAGTGTGTTCCCAATTGACAATTAATATAATTATTTCTGTCGAACACTAAAGGCTTATAAGGAATGGCCATGTATCAATAGCAGTCAAGGTAATAGTGATGATTGTTAGTCTCAATGCCCTAGATCTCTTGTGGATGGAGGGACAGAATTTCAATGAGGCAGTGGAACATTTGGCGGAATGTGTGAATTTTGGGTGTGTGTGGATTTGTGACCAGACCATAGAAGAACTTCCTCTCGAGTTCGATTCAGCATCAGGATCCTCCTCAAACATGGATGCAACAGGACTTCCTCCAGCAGCTTCCAGAGGTAATGCTATGTCTCCAGCTATGTTTTCCCTTATAGATGGTGACTATAATGCAGTGTCTCCTCGATCATCAGCTGGGTACTTGGGCTCAACAAGAAGTTCCAGGCCAAGGAGGTCTTTCCATGCTGAGCATTCTTTGGGTGCGAATGGAGCTGCTGGTAGTGAAGAACCTACCTACCCTAGCATCAAGTCAGACAAGTGACTGTTAGTTGGACTCATGAAAGAGTGGATTCCGAAGCTCTTAATTGGATTCATGAAAGGTGCAGTTCTCAAGCTGCAGAATGGTGAAGTCAACAAATGAGGTGGTAGTTCCTTGTGTTGAAAATTGGTAGTCCTTGAGTTGCTCTTCATCGATTCTTCATTTGAATTTATAGACAGAGAAGAACTTTTTAGGATCCTCTTTTAGCATATTCTTATGCTTTGCCTCATGCATATTGCGGGGTGCGACTTGTATATGTAGGTCACAAACCTCAAGAGTAGAAGATGTAACATGGTTAGAATTGACTTGCAATTTTGTTTGGTTCCTTTCTTTGCCTGGAATTTTACTCCTATTCAGCTGTCTGCAGAGAAAGGCTAGGTTTTTGTGTTCCTAAATTGCAATGTACCTCAAACAAGGGCCACCTGAGACTTCCTTGTCTCCAGCTTGCAAGCCTTCTGGCAATCCAAGGTAGATGTGCCTAATTTGGTTACTTGTATTTATCAGATACCTATATTTGAGTGGTGTGTGGATCCAAAGAACGGACACCACAAGGATATGTGTTTTAAATACATTGGACTATATGCTCGAAAGATGCTAACCATTCTAGGCTCCAAAGTCAACATATCCATAATTGGGATATGATAAGATATTCAAATGATCTCCAACAATTATGAGGAAAGTGGCTATGGCCTCAATTTAGATTTGCTAATCATCTCACACTTCCATTGTGGATATTCTAGAAGTGGGCTAGTTGGAAAAAAAACCATTCAAGACCCATCTACTCTATATTCCAACTCAATTGCAGTTCACTTTATGAAACTTATGTAAAGGGGCCTCCCCACCTGACTCTAGCGAAGTGGGTTACAGCATAAATTTACCGAGCTGCATATGTTTCACACCTGCACTCTTAACTACACTAAAAAGAATATTTAATGTTTGATACACTAAATATGAACGCATACACTAAATGTCAATAACTCTATGAAAGTAAGTAACATTAAATGTAAACACTAAATATCAACTATGGTAATATGTGGAAGTTATACGATTGAATTTAGTGTTAGTAAGGATATGAAAATAAATAAATTAATGAGTTCATGGGGAGGGAGGTGGCAGTAGGGAAGGTAGCGGCACATTTATGTCTAACACTAATTGTCAAGGAATTGAAAATTAGTCTTGAGCAGGGTAGGGTGGTAACAACATTAAATATAATCAAACATTAAATATCCTTTTTAGTGTACTAC
This sequence comes from Polytrichum formosum, assembly GCA_964035585.1. Lineage (NCBI taxonomy): Eukaryota > Viridiplantae > Streptophyta > Polytrichopsida > Polytrichales > Polytrichaceae > Polytrichum > Polytrichum formosum. Next base: position 76,771,614 of record OZ037936.1, read on the forward strand.
CAAACCGACTTGGTCAACCTACATGGCTTGTTTAGGAGTGGCGCTTTAATCCTTGGATTTGGAACCTGCAACCACTGTTCAAGATTGAAACCCTCATATGAGTTTCATTTTGAAGGGCTCTCGAATTTCAGCCCTTCAGTTGAAGGGCTGGTTCAAATCCAAGACGTCAATCCAAGAATATAAAAATGAAATGCAAAACTCATATTAAACTTGTGCATGAATTATATGGTACATGTTTCCAGTACAATGTGAAGAATTAAGAATCAACCATCTAACTCTACTTCTTGTATTGACAATGCCCTACGCTTGTTGGTTCTTGTGGTGAGCATATTATATTGAGGACTTCAACTGACGTCTTCATTTTCAACTTGGGGTTGTGTTTTGAAGGGTCGTTTTGAGAGAGGTATATTTTGAAGGGCCAAATCACATTTGAAGGGCATTGAAGACTTCAATCTTGAACACTGCCTGTGACCTGTATTATAAAACCTGGCATGGAAGTAGCCAGGCTACCTGCGAGGCGACCTCGGTCTCTGATTGGCCCATCAACGTTTTTAGTTATCCTCCTCTAAAATGTCAGCTTAACTAAAAACCAGGCAATGGCCAAAATTCTGAGCTTCAACGGCCGAGGCTATCTATCCAACTGCCGTAGGTCCTTGCACGATGAAACCTTGCAACGGCCACCTCTGCGATTTGATAAAATGCCAACATCAGAGAGCACAACAAAATTGTTTGCAACTGCCTGCGTGTTGGGAGGTGATCGCATTTGGGGGTGGTCGATCTCAAAATTCAGATGTTTCGGCAGTTGGATGCAGCGGAGATAACCAAGACAGAGGTCGCAGGGAGGTCGGCAACTTGAAGGTAGCTCATTTGCACCCAACCATGGCAAATCCGGTAGTAGCTTCGTCGTTCGGAGGAGCTCCTGCAAGCCCTACTACATAAGCGTCAACACAACAAGGTAAGATTCAGTTTGCAAGTCTTTATAGCTACAACCAATATGTCCTAACAAAAAGCCAAGTACAAGCAAAGTCATTGTGCCAATAGTGCCTCATAATCGGTTTAAGGATGAAATGCCTGAACAACACCATTGTCAAACCGCATCCAATGCTGAGTCCTATACATTAAATTCCAAGTTTGCAACCTATCTGTAGCATTGTGAGGCTAAATATGAAACTTCAAAGGCCGGGGCTCTCAAACTCAAGGCCAACAATCTCAAATTCATGGCTAGTAGTCTCAAAATCAAGGCTGAAAGGCTTGCAGTAGGTGCCGCAATGGCTTGTCTGGGTGTGAAAAAAATGGATGCTGAGTTCGCCAACTCGGATGTGAGGAGCTCGGGGATGCTAAGCTTTCAGCTTCGAAGGCAAATATGGCCGAATGTAGAGCAATCTACTGTCCACCAAGAGCCCCTTATAGCTAGCCTCAAGTACTACACATGTCTCTGTTTGGTTTAATGGCAGCTTGGCTTTAGGGTCGGTTCATTTATGAATTGTTTGACAACCTCATTTTTTCTTCTCACTATGAAGCCCTCACTTACCTCCCTTGTCACCTGATTTTGTTTGTACCCTGCGTGTGTATCATTGTTCTCGTCGTGAGTGAAGGACTAGAGGGTTTAGGTGTTGGACAAAGCACTTGATGGTTGAGCAAGTGTGATTATTTGCTTTGTGGCCATATTTTGCCATCTCAACCATTGGATACCATCATTATGTAGTGTTTAGAGCCACTTTGAGGCCTCCAATTGCCTTTTCACAAGTGACAACTCTATTTGGGTGCACTTCAAAAGTTCAAAGGATTATTGTGTTTTGGGTTATTACAAGTATCTCAAATGTACAACATCTTCTCATATTAAATCAATTAGGTTCATCCAGACTGAGGCAATTTGACCCATCCATTACAAGCACTTGATGTTTCCTAATTAATGAAATGTATCTTCAATAAGATTTACTAGGGTTTTGCTTTATAGATAGGATAGGATAGGGGTATATCGTTCTTCAAAACTATATTTGTATACTTATGTTAATGACTATATAAAATTGTGAGGTTTTTATGTATACATATTCTCACTTATATTTTGATAGATGAAATTGTACATTTATTACTTGATTTTACACTAAAATTTTGTAAATAAATTGGAGTTTTTATGGTATGTTGCAAACACAAATGATTATTGGTTTTAATGAAAGGTGCACCCTTGGGCACTTGAATACTAATTTAAAACATTGTAGAAGTTGACAAAGATGAAAAACAAATTGAATATCATCCACATACCTTACCTAACCTAAGGTGAGGTTGGTTATAAAGGGTATAGGCATTTAAAAGCCAATGGGGTGGCATATGTTCCCGTGGGTGCCTATTCCCATGGGCAATGTTTCACTGAACCAACCCAAACCCTAGTTCATTTTCTCTCATTTTCTCTCTTGCTCCCCTCCGCCTCCGTGAAGAGCTGGTTCTTTACGTTGCTTGAGGGAGAATGTAAGAAAGAGCAAGAGCAAGAGCGTAAGAGAGAGAGAGAGAGAGAGAGAGAGAGAGAGACATACTGAGGGGGGAACTGCAATTGAGAGAACAAAGAGTGGGAGAGAGGGAGGGGGTTTGGAGATGTTTGAGAGAGAGGTTTGATAGAGAGGTTTGATAAAGACTTGAGGTTTGAGGTGTGTTGTATGAGGTTGAGCGGTTTGAGAGAAATACTTTGAAGTTGGGCTTAAGCTTAAGAGGTTTGAGAGGATTGGTAGAGGTTGAGAGCATTGGTAGAGGTTGACAGGTTTGATAGAGCTAGAGCTTGAAAGAAGAAATTCTCACAAATTCCTTTATAGTGAGAGAATACAAATTGAATTGCAAAAAAATAAAATGTGTTGAAATCTATTAATGTCATTGTCTTTGTTTCCTTTGTTATGTTTGTTATCATATGTAATTCTCTTCAGATTGCCCACACAAAGTATATCCATTGTATATGCTTTGTGTGAGCACTTTCAAACAAAGATAGAACTTTCAGTTTGGGGAGGTGACCCAAACCAACAAGGGGTTTGGGTCGATAAACCCAAATTGACCCTATAACACATAAAATAGCTATTTTGTTATGTGTTTTGAGGATAGTTTGAGTCAATCAACCCAAATTGACCCTCAAACACGTAAAATAACTTTGTTTTGTGTTTTAAGGACAGTTTGAGTCGATCCACCCAAACCTGTTGCATGGGGGGGTCACTCCATTGTCAAGTTGAACACCACATGCGGCCAAAAAAAATCTACTTTTGGTAAGTTGCATCACCAAAATGGGTCAAAAGTTTATCAATTTTTTTTCATGGGTAGATATACATGGTATCTATTACATAGTAAAAAATGGTAACCAAATTTGATGATTTTTTTTAATAAAACATACCGTTTCTAACTAGAATGACGTAGAATTGAACTAAAATAATTACTACAAAAATGAAGATGACTAAAAATTTCAAAAAAATATACAAAAGATATTATCAATGGTTATATATATGTAGAAAAAATATCATAATTTTTAAATTTATCTATTCCATGTAATATAGGGGTAGCAAACTTTGGCCGCACGTGGTGTTCAACTTGACATGGAGTGAACCCCCCGTGACCTGTTGCAATAGGTTTGGGTTGATCAACCCAAAATGTCCCCAAAACACATAATAATAGCTATTTCATATTGCCAAAAATAATGTTGGTTTGGGTTAACAGACCCAAATTGTCCCAAAACACACATACAAACATCAAAATTAATGTAATTTCCAAGGAAGAATTTGAGTTGATCAACCCAAATTCTTTTCGAAATAGACAACTAGTTTGGGTCGACCGACCCAAACTCTCCCAAAACTTACATGGTAAATCACCTCCTCTTCACACTTTAAACAAAATAATATTGATCCACGTCTATTGAACCAAAACACCACTAGTTTTGTTCGGTCGACCCAAACTATTCCCCTCTGTATGTTCTCTTCCATGCAATTATGGGGATAGTTTGGTCAATCAACCCAAACTCTTCCCCTCTACATGATCTCTCCCATGCAATTGTGGGGACAATTTGGTTCGATTGATCCAAACTCTTCCCCCATGTATGACCTCGTTCAAGCAATTGTGGGGAGAGTTTGGGTCAATTGCCCCAAACTCCAACGTTAGGTAGCCTTGTGGAGTCTATTTTAAATATTTTTTGACATTAAAACACATATGCTTATGATCAAGCGAACTCAATTGTCACAATACTATTGACAATGTCAAAATTTGGATTGCTCGACCAAATCCTACGCTAGGTTTGGGTTGACCAACCCAAATTTGACATTGTCAATGGTATTATTTTGTTGTTTTGTAGACAATTTTGGATCATTGATCATAACTAGCAATGGGCTTGGGTCTACTGACATAAACTGCATATGTAATGAATCAACAATTTCATCATTTTATGAATGACTATACTCTCCTCATTTCAGTCTCCCCAAGCATAAGCCCAACACGACAATTCCTTGGTCGAACATAGGAAACAATGAGAATTTAATGAATAGTTTGGGTCGATCGACCCAAACACAATCATTCAACGCTCACCTCTTAAAAGCTTGAGCGCTTGAATCTATGTTCCACAAGTCTGATTACAATTATCCCTCTTGAATCCAATGTAAAATATAAATCCATCTTGTTGATGTGCATTTGCATTTGCATAGTGGTGGTTGGTTACTTAATAAAGTTATGATGTGAGTACTTGGTTTAAATCAATCAACCCAAACTAGAAATCCACTGGGTGGTCCTGACATTATTGATGCCTTTGCAAATGACACCATAAAAAATGACTAGGAGAGAGGTGGTTCATGTTGGCCCTTGACGTGATATGGCAAGAGCATGAGACTCCTCAAGACAACTCATCCTCATTATGAAATGGTCTGTTCAAGTTGTAAGAGTGGTATAATTGAAGATCCTCTTCATGTTCAAGGTTGGTACTATGGAGTAGTTCACATGGTCCACTTTCACGGGTTGGGAAGTAGTATCAATGTAGGCGCCGAGGGATTACCTTGATGTTGTCCTTGGGAACACAACAGTGTAGAGCGTATACATGTTTGTGCACCAGTTCTCTAAGCCATTCGACTCAACGTATGCTAGAGAGTCATGCGTGGACCCTGAGATTGTGAAACCAAAGTCAATCTTCATTAACGACAGTGATGCAAACACCAAAGTGAGAAGTAGGTTTTAAAAATTGAAACTTGCATTGAACGCCTTGAATAAGCTCAAGCAGGGCAAGAGCAAGAGCTAGAGCTAGTAGAGCAAGCAGACACATGTTTTGCTAGAATACATGCTATGAGGAAACCAAAAACTATCCTTGTAGAGTCCATAAGAACATTTGCAAGGAAGGTGCCCATTGCCAATGATGTGCAAAAACCTACCAATAACAAGTAGAACACCTTATCGAAGAGGACAAGAGAGACCTCGGAGATGACTAAGGAGCTCATCTCCCCTGAGTTGTGTATGCCAAAACTCAGGTAGGAAGTGGATGCTTTTGAAATCTAGAAGATTGTAAATATTGTCACAACAAAGTGTTTATGGTGGTTCTTCATGGGCAAGGATTTCAAGTTCAACATCAACATAAACCAATGTCATCTAGCACCACCCGAGAAATGTGTGCGGGGCAAGGAGGATGCGTATGTGCATTGGATAATTGTTGAAATAGTGAGTGAACATATAAAAAATGACAGGAAACCATTGGCATCATGCCTCAAGGGCAAAATAAGATGCCCACACTAAGATATGTGGGCCAAACTTAAGAAGGGCTGTAGGGCTGCATCTAGCCAACCGGTGCTGCTGGGGACCCTGTCCCATCCACCCTGGCTGGGCAGCCCCGGTTGCAGGGGGGCCTTGCACCGGTCGGGCTGGTTGGGCCCTGGATGGATGGGCCGGTGTGGCCACGGGGGGTTCACTCCATGTCAAGTTGAACACCACGTGCGGCCAAAGTTTGCTACCCCTATATTACATGGAATAGATAAATTTAAAAATTATGAGATTTTTTCTACATATACATAACCATTGATAATATCTTTTGTATATATTTTTGAAATTTTGAGTCATCTTCAATTTTTGTAGTAATTATTTTAGTTCAATTCTGCGTCATTCTAGTTAGAAACGGTATGTTTTATTACAAAAACAGATCATCAAACTTGGTTACTATTTTTTACTATGTAATAGATACTGTCTATATCTACCCATGAAAAAAAATTGATAAAATTTTGACCCATTTTGGTGATGCAACTTACCAAAAGTAGATTTTTTTTGGCCGCACGTGGTGTTCAACTTGACCATGGAGTGAACCCCCCGTGGGTGTGGCCCCCATATAAGTGACATTTGCAAACATTTGAACATGGGAAAAAGGAGGGCGTACCAAGTGTCCTGGATTCGGAATATCATGGTTTTGAGGGAGGTTACGGAAGACCTCTTAGGGAAAGAAAGAACGCCAAAGACAAAACCTCAAATGGGAGGTGAGTATTGTTTCGGTCGACTGACCCAAACTCCACTTCATCACCTCAAGCTTTGTGAGCATAGTTTGGGTCGATTGCCCCAAATAGTTCAAGCACTCTACATATGCTTTTCTTTATTTGCTACTAACCAAACCCCCATGTGTGTAGCACATAGGATTTCAAATATCAAATGATCAACAAGTTCTCGTCTATCGATAATGCCTGCCACAAGCAAAAGAAATACAACGAGCTTAGGGGGGAAGATCTACATGATAACCTCCACAAATGCCGTTTGGAAAATGGAAGGAGGTGTTTTAGACTGGAGAATCTATTGATCCATACACCAATCTTCTTTTTAATCTTAGCTCAAACTTCAAGGAGATGAAGCCTCTGGTGAGGGAGCTCTTTAGGACTCTGTAGGGCCTCACAAAGATAGAGATGGGGAAGGCTGCATCTTACATCCATCATGTAGCGTTGACCCCAAAGAGATGCTGGGTGCATCCCAAGATCATGTTCAATAAACCTAGAGCCTTCCTTCCTTCTTGCTATACAATGAAAGAATGGCCTGAGATCAAAATGAAAAAAACTACAATTCTCCAAGAGCTCAGCAAGCTTGTGCCACAAATGAACCTTGTCGTTGACAAGGAGGTCGATTAGTAGAACTAGAGGGCATTCAAGGTTAAGTACAAGTTCACTAGCACATCCATGGCCGCTCTTATTTGGAAGCATGGGTTGATTACTTAAAGTCGAAGATGGTCAAGGGGGAAAAAAACCGAGTGCTTCCAGACCACACAACGTGGGTCTTCTCCGATTTTGTCAAGGAGAAGAAGATTTTCCGGTTCAAGGGGGATGTGCACTTCAACCAAATTGCCTTGGAACCCTTGAAGATCCAAAGTTGGCCTAGTGTACATCCACGGAAAGCCACAAGGACCAAAGCAAAGGACCACTTCTCCTTTGCAATTATGGACTTGAAATTATTCCAAACGAAGTTCTTGAAGTGCGGAGACAACTCGGTGTCCAAAATGGATAAACTCTTCCAGGTTCTAGAAGGGTTGGGTACTCATATGTCCCCGTACAAAGAGGCAAATTATGCGAATTATCGTACAGATGAGTTGAGGATGGATTTCTATTTGAAGATGATGAGGACCCTTACACGCAAAGGGACACCATCTTTAACATTCTTGGAGGGACAAAGGCTATCTATGCTACACGGGTAAGTTTAATGTTTAGGGGTTTGGGGTTCGGGGTTTAGTGCTTAGTTTGGGGCAGCTGATCCAAACATGAAGTGTTTAATTTGGGGCAACCAACCCAAACCATCTTGTTAATTTTTTCTCCTTCTTAATTGGGCATTCCTATTTGTCTGCTATACTAACCAAACTTTGCAATGTGCAGATGTTAGTGTTGAACATATACTCATATATTGAGGATAACAATTTCCAAATTCACAAGACCCAAAAGACATTGGCGAAGAAGATGGATGCCCTGGACTAGCTACCTGGGAGCTATCAAGAAGAGATCACCGAGGGGGGAGAAAACCCATTGGACATGGTTAGGCGCCATTTGTGTGCAAAAATTGTTCAAAGGCCTCCCGTTGTCAACCCCGAGCCTTTTGTTGTAGTCCATCATGGCAATTTGTCTTGGGGGCAGACGAGGACTCCACATATGCCGTTTCAGAGATGATGTATTTCAAAAGAATTTAATCCTCCCAATATTATGCCACAAATTGTTTGTAAAATGCACTGAGTGACCCACCCGTGGTATGTAGTGGAGGAGACCATTGCAATCTCTAGCAAAGACGAGGACAACAAGGAGCTTGCAAAGAGATTAAGGTTTAGCCAGCATTCGCTAGTATGGTGAGAATGAAGCTTGAGGTGTTGACCACGGAGGAGGCCAATGAGTAGAGGCTCAGGGAGGAGGAGCAACGGGTCCATCTTCAAAAAGCAGTGACCGAAGAACCTTTTGTGTGGAATGAGGTCGAAGAGTTGAGGGCTTTGCTCCTAAACTAGGAGCGGTAGTGGGCCATGGCCCAACCACCATCACACATGGACATTATCATGCATGTGATACAAAACATGTGGTGGCCTCGTCGAGCACATTCTTTCACCTACCTCTCGGGTTCCTAGCACAACACATTCTGCATCAACCCTTCCCGCAACAACCTTTTTCCTTTCAACAGCCTGTGTGGCCCCGCCATTTCCCATACGCCCCTGTGTAGTAAATGGACGACCCTAACATGTGGGGGCTGCATGGGCCCCCCAAAACTTTTGCCCCTTCCCCCGCAGATGCCTACAACATTAACCCCCTCTCACCAGTGGGCTGATCCCGCCATGTTTGGGTCGGCCGACCCAAACCCAACACCTCCTTTGGGTGGCCAAGAGCAACATCGGGATGCCTACGGAGCCCATATGTTAGACGTTGGAGGCCTGCAAGGGCTTGGCAATACCTCTACTCCCAACCCAGTCGATGATCTAGTGCATGATGCGCATGCAAAAGGTGGCTTGGGACAAGGGCCTAATACTCAGCCTGTTGCTAATTATGGTGGTGAAGGTGGTGGCGCAATAGACCAAGCGCCAGAGGGGGTGGAGGCTTTTATAACTGCTAAGCATGACCATGATGAGGTAATTCATTGAGCCCTCCCAATTTGGGTCGGTTGACCCAAACCTCTTAGGTCATGTCTGGTCAATGTGTGGGTTGTTCCTTAGCTATGCTTGCCCTCACCCCCCGCGAGCCCACCCGATCTCCACCGTGCGACTCGGCTCAACCTTGGTGGCGTGATATCAATTTTGTAGGAAATATTGAACCACTTGTTCAAATAGGATTCTAGACAAATTGTACATAGAGGTTTCAAAAATAAATCATTATTTTTGGCCTCCCTATGCATTGCCATGTCTGAATATCTATTGATTTGTTTGCCCCCTTGAATAGTTTGTGAAATGCATTATGGTTTCTTTTCATTAGCAATATTTTGCATACTCGTGTTTTTCCTAAATAATGCTTGAAATGGACTTAGCATAATGTAGTTGTCCACGTCGCTCCTCTCCACAGGGCATGGAACATAGTGTTGCTACTCCCCCTTGCTTGTCTCCCCAGTGTATGGAGCACAATATGTTGCTCCTCTGATTTTGTCCACCCTTGCCATGGCGGTTAAGCGGTGGTTCTTAGTTCTGGACCTCAATGGGATCTTTGTCCAATGTGTGCATTGTCCTAGGGCCCCAATGGTCCTCCTTCTCTTTGCTCCAGAATATGGACTATAGAGGGCTCTCGACATACATTAAGAACAAGCTTGTCTACCTTTAGCCTGGACTCCGCCATTTCCTTTAGATTGCTCAATGTGGCATTTTTGGACCACCCCCCCTCCAAGGGAGCCTAAAAATGCCACACAAACCCTTCGGTGAGAGTGACCTGAACATAGATGGTAGGTGTATAAGGTGAGTGCTTAGATTTTGGAAGGTGATTAAATTTGTATTGTAGCACCTTCGGAGGTTGGGCCTTAGTTTTGACTATTGTGGCTCTAAAATCCACTAATCCTTTTCATACCTAGTTCTAACCTAGACCTACGATCTAGTCTAAGTGTAGATGCACCAGCCTTGGAACCAAGACAATCCTAATTTATGAATTCAAATGGCTCTAGTACACCAACCGGGTGTGACTTATACCACCCCTAGCTTAGTGGATTGAATAACGACGGTTTGATCGATCGTTCAATCTCTTCCTACTTCTTTATTTTGTTGTATTTAGAAGTCCTAAGTGGGGGGACTTGGCTTAAGTCCCACCCTTTATATAACTTCCTTCTTACTTAGTTAATTTTGTTCACACATCATATCTTATGACATTCATGCATTAAGCATCACCCCTTACCTGGTTGGTACAACCCTTAGCTCAGAACCTTCTAGGGCTTTGTGCAGGTCCCTTGAAGGTCGAATGACAACTCAAATCCTTCAGATTTTAACAGTCCGAATGGTATTGTCACCTTACCGGGTTAAGTTTCCGATTCGGGCTTCTTGCCAACAACAGTTCATAATATGTTTGGTGGTTTTTATCGTTAAGTATGTTACACTGGATGGACCACAAAACATAATTTAATGAGACCATGCGACATGTAGGTTCAACATTGTAGATAGTTTTTTGGTTCGGGTTTCGATTAAGAAAACCACCCAGGGAAGACTAAAAGAGTGTCAGATGTATCTTTAGATGTCACTATTAGGTGAATTGATAGATCACAATAGATCGGGAATGAGTTTAGGACAATAAACACATACAAAACCCATTTTAAGGTGGTAATGGGATTTATTAAAGGGTAATTTTATGAACAAGGGTCACTCGATGCAGTACATGCAATTGCTCAGTCTCTCCCTCACAGCTACCCTTTACAATATTGGTTCATTTATTATAATAATTTAATGCAAAGAGACACAGCTCAACAATAATCTTATGAGTGGCCATAGTCTTAGAAACCCAAGGTCAGGGCACCTTGTTTTGGGCCATAATCTCTTCGTCTAGGTGTCCAGTGACCATAGGCCATACCACAGGTTAGTACATATCCAACACACACTACACTTAGATCGCTCAAGCTCTTAGATTAATCCATTGAAATTAATATTGTGACAAACAATTACTTATTATCCCTTTGGACTTAACAAAATTATTTTGAAGTTAATACATTAAAATTAATTATTCTAACTTGCAAAAGTCTAGTTACAAGTGACACGAACCGGGTAGCCTAAGCGAAGCGAACCGGACCGGAACTAAGCGAGCGAGTCTAATTCACGAGACCATAGTCTAACGGGGTGTCCATAGTCCATCAGGGTCAGCCATAGTCTAAGTAACCAGTAACCAGTCTCAAGTAACAGTAACCAGTTCCAAGTTCCAAGTAACGAGTCTCACAGAGAGGGCCATAGTCTTAGTCACAAGTAACCAGTCACCAGTTCCAAGTCAGCGTCTTGTTCTCGAACTCGGAGCTGGCTGCTTCTCCTTATATACCTGCCCTTAAGGCCTCTCCCAAACGATATGGGATAAAGGGACGCTGTCTCCTTCTCCTTCACACACGGCCCTTCCGCTGCAGGGTTCGCTGCGCATGGTCATACTCCTCGAACGCTCTACCTCCTTGGACCTTCATTGTGTTGCAGCTCCTGGTCTTCACTCCAGTCTTTATACTTCAATTTGCTGGGATCAAACGGTGACTTAAAATATGCAAAATCAGTAGTAACATTCAGCCTGCCTGCACTTCCGAGATCGAGAATTCTTATAAGGAAAAATTAACCACTCCCTGTCAGCTTCGACTTTCCTGACGAGAGCGTAAAGGACACTGGTGTCTAGGGTCCACAGGAAATCTATTGGGAGATTTAAGTTCGATCCCCCTAGTGTTTTAGGGTGAACTACACAACCAGAACGTCTGCATAAATAATTGATTTCTGCGATGGTGCTCCTATTAAGATTAGGAGGACCAGTGGGTCGCAACCGATGAATCGGCAGTGTTGGAGAGATAACTGGTTGAAGTTCAAGAGACTATAAAACTTGCTGATATGTTTAGAGCAATCTATTGAACATATTTTCATTCAGCATAAGAGAACTAAAAATGTCAGCATGCAACAGGGCGAATTAGGAAGCACCATACAGGTGTACTCTTACTGATAAGAGGACAATATGTCACATGACTCTTTTTAAAATGAAAGTTCAGGGAGATTCATTGGCCAAGGGAAGCACGCTTCTGACTCATGACCAGCACAAGATTGAATTCCAAGAAAATCTCTCACCCTCTTCCCGAGAATGAAGTTGACAAAAGAGAACGGCTTCACGCCCTGATATTGCAAAAGATTATTGTCCGAGCAAATTGACCTTCACAACATCCACTAGTTTATTTCCCTGATGGATTAGAGGCAATCAAGTGAGGCCTGTAAGATGGTTCGTCACGTAAATTGGGCGAATTCAATGGGACCAGGGAAGGACATAGGCCCGGCTAAATCACCACTACTATCCCACATTAGGTGCTCTTGTTCTTCTAACCTGAAAGGTCCTTCTTGACTAGATTAGCAGAGCATGCTTTTGAAACCTACGAATATGTTGCAACATCAACAACAACAGCATGCGACAGAATTCACTTCTGAAATCTTTAGGAATTAAAACATAAGGACATTCTTGAGAAGGGTCCATCTTCCCTCTCACAGGGTTTCATACCCAAAGCACACATAACAACAGATCGATAGAGCAATGGCTCCATCCTATAATTTCCAGCAGATGGTCCTTATCACAGAAGGACCATACCACACTATCTTATAAAAATCAAGAGCTTCGCACTCCTTACATATTATCACTTAATATCCTGAAATATACTTCAAAGGAATCAAGAATCCCCTTTCTTATCAAGAGATGATTCTAAACTTATACACACTGAAAGTCTTAATACTTGAAACTGATAAAACCACACTTTGAAATTACTCTACAACAATCACTAAGGCATCCATCTCTCTTTCTCAGAAAAATCGTATTCCACTCCAGAATTCACACATACACTCATAAACACATGGAATGAAACATCCACACTCAAGACTTACAAGAAATTTACTCACACACCAAGGACACTGACAATTGATGAACTGTAATACTCTTTATATATGAAGAGAAAATCTGGTACATATGAAAGGGCTTCACACCCGAGAATTTGTCACGCTATGGACGTTCAAAAACTAGGAAGGCATGAGAGTCTCTCTTCTCGAGAAGAACTGAACTCTCTTCTCCTTCCCCCTGGCCTATATCCCATGAACTTAACTTCCCTAACTGCCACATCTCTCCGTAGCTTGATCTCAAGAGGCTCTTCAAAATGTTCACATGACTATAGTCCTGCCCAACCGCCTCTTCATTTCCTAAGATTTGATTCGGGATGAGCAAAGTAAGTTACCTCTTGCTCATTTCCACTAATTAATCACTAATCACCTCTTTTAGTGTTCATGCTACATTCTATCTTACACTTTGAATTCACATCTCACCAAAATTCAAAAATATCTACTTTTGGTCCAAAAATCTGTACCACAAACATATTGTACAATCTTCAGAGATTGGGGCCATAATTCCCAATTCGTGAGGCCAACAATATAATAGTTGATTTGTGGGTCATTAACTTCACTTTTCCACCAACAACATGCAAAGTGGTTGTGCCGGTGATCAATTCGACTTCACCACATACGAAAAAATTTTAATAATAAAAACTACTACCACGAAACATACCAAGGGGCCCCATAGACAACGAAGTTGGATATCCCCCTTGGCGGTTAAATGGTTGAATCACTTTACTTTACAAGATAGGTGAATGGGTTTAGAAATGTATACCTTGGCCGCGCTCTCTCTAGTCTTAAATTGAAGATTATGATTAGTTGGCTTATCTAAGTGTTCTTTATTTGTTTGGGCTTCATGTAGGCTCAGCGGCTACCTTCTTGTCATGCTTCGAATCCTTAAAATGTGTTCCGAATGCTTTACTCGACCTTTCAACAGACGCTCCTAGTTTTTGCTCTACTTTCCGAGAGTTGACATTATTGTAGTTAGTTTTTTGCTATGATTGAAATAAACAAAAACCCAGGGTACAGACTCTCAAGGAAGGCTTTACTAGTGTCTATTACAGGTATTTGTCACATTATAGTTCATTAATCAGACAACAGGGCTGCTATCTTCACTCCAAAACATCACTTATCCATCTTTCACTCTCCTTTCTCACAGGGTTTCCTCTCACTGTGTTTCATTCAGTGGGATATGTGTGTCTGTCACAGTAGTAACCATCTCGTCATGAGATTGTATAATAATAGTCTTTTGAGAACAATAGTCTTTGAGTATCACAATTGTCTTTGGTAACCATTGGCCAATGCATCTTCAAATCACAACAACTCCTTCATTAATTGGTCAATGTTAATTTCAATACAAGACAAATTGTTCATTCATTAATTCCAAGATTTAATCATTACTCACAACTTATGCAACTAACAACAACCTGCAAGTCAAGCTATAGTCTTAGTGGCCCTGCACAACCTGCAACAACAACAACCAGGGTAACACACAAGACAATAGTTGATTGGGTTAGCTTACATTTCATACTCAAAGATCTAATTCTCTAGACTCCACAATCATATAATACTCCATTTAGTCTAGGATAACTTATGCCTAAATCTCCTTGATAATCCAAAGCTTATCCTAACTTATATTCCTTAATCTCTTCATCAATCAATTGATCAGAATCTTTCCCTCATCATATCAATTGATTAAGATTCTCTCATAAATTCCATTCTTCTCAATTATAAATCTATCAGCCTAAAATCATGATTCAACTATAATCTCATATGGCTGAACAATATGCTCTTTCTTCTTCCTCACTGCCTCTCACAGGTCTTAACAATAGTCAATTGTTCGACTTCAAACTGACACTTGGCCTCCCGGCCTCCTCCCATCCTATAGTAAGTAACACTATAGCCAATAGTTTCCTTCTCGGACTAACCCTTGACTGTCCCGATTCATCCCTCTCACAGGGAGACGATAGCTTTACTTAACTATGGGCTTCAATTAGGTTTCGGCTCTCTCAGCCTAACCCTCAATGTGCCGTGGTCGCTCAAAACTCTGCTCTTCAGCGACCCAGCTTATAGTTCTACCCACTTCACTACGAGGTAATTGTTCTCTCAACTTTCCTTATTTCTGTCACCTACTTCGGCCAACGACTTCACATATGCTCTAACACAAATGGCTCTCCGTCCATAGTTCAACTCAACTCTTTCTCTTTAATGTTCTTGACTTCCAACTTCTATCTCTCAAATTACTTAGACTCCTCACTCAATCAATAATTCTTTCATACGACCATCTTCAAGCTCTGGGTCACATTCCAACAAGTTCAACTATGTTTAGGACCTCATGCTTAAGCTATGGTTATACAATGCTCGGTTTCTCACGGCAATAGTTTTCACTTTGACATTTGGTTCTTAATCCCTCACCTATGACTTCTTCCTCACAATTCCAACATCTCTTATCTTCCCACAGATTATTTACTTCTCTGCTCATTAATAGTTCTCATTCCCACTAACTCTCAATTACTCACTTACATAACTTCGATTCACTCGATTCCTTTCACAAACTCAAACTCTGTCAATTACACTTCCAACAATAGGCAATAGTTTCTTACTTCTCCCACTCCCGTTCAAACTCTCACTTCAACTTACTCGATTACACTCACAAACATCTCGCACAGACACTGACAACTTCAACGATAGACAATAGTTTCACGATTCACATTACTCTTCTGAGACAGAAAATAGTTCGACCTACTTCGGCCATTCAATCAACTTTGATTCAGAACAACTATAAGCTTTACAGAAATTGGTAACCCGCAATCACTGCGGTGTTTACTCAATCCAAACAGAAAATAGTTCAATGATAACCTCGCCCTTCTAGGTGCAGAGGGAGACAAGTCTATAGTTCAACAATGCGCTAAAAAATTATCAGGAAATGTCTACCTTCTTCCCCCTCGCCAACCCTCTTAGCTCGGCGGGGAAGAGGACGATGGTTACAGTAACCAACTTAGGCCGCCTACGGCCGTGCCTATGGTTATAACTAACTTCTTAGCCTATGGTTTCACTATATTCATCTATTCGGATGCTCTTTCATCCAAGTTTTCACTATTTGCCCATAGTTTCACTAAATGACCAAAAATTTGGCTCACAATTATCTTCTTTTTTGTAGCTAACTTAGTTATAGAACTTAGATTATTTAATGGTCAAAATATTATTTTTATACATTATAATTTTGGGTTCACTATAACTAATCTACTAGTACGTGTCATTAGTTTTTTAGAAACCTAAATTCCATTCTAACCAAATAAGAATTGCAAAAATTATGAGGCTTGGAAACACAATGACTATTCAACCAAGCCTTCCACCTCTAGCTATTAACCTTCTAACTTCAAGAATCTATAATTAATTCATTGTTACTTGGATTGGGGCTTGCTATATACCTTTGGAAAGCTGACATAGAGATTTATTAGAAAAAAATATGAGCTTAGAAAAGTAAACTGAAATGGATCCAGTAGCCTCACTCTAACGCAAACAGTCAACTAGAAGTTTAGACTACATTTTACTTGAGAAAAATAAACCTTCCTAACTTATATCCCACTCAAATCGATCATGAAAGACAAATATAAAAAAACATGAAATTTTTTATAAAAAATATCAACTAGATCTGCACATCCGCCTCAACACGGTATTATTGATTTTACACATCTAGGCAGCAGTAATGCCCAAACTATGTATCCAATATTTGAAAATACATATTTAATTTATTATTTGATTAAATCACACGTTCTAAACGGCCTTAGAAAGTCATATAAGAGATATACTTGGAAAAAATATAACACAAACCAAATCACAAACAAAAAACGGCTATGGATAGCTACAAAAGAGCTTTACAAAAAAATGATAAGTATTTTTTTTCAAGATAGTGATTGAGAATTTATATTATCAGCCATTAAGGCCTACAATATCTCAACTCTTAAAATATGAATTCTAATCTATCTCTATAGATTTTTTTTTATATGTTGACAAATTCATACACTAACTAGGAGAAGGCAGAGAAATGACTTCTTTAAGTCTTATTACAAAAAAATTAGAAGGACAAAGAGAGAATTTATTGCATAACTATACGAAAATAAGGCTTCGTCCAAGTGTCGGGGGAGGGGGGGGGGATTTTTTTTTGCAACGTGAGGGGGGAGGATTTTTAAATCCTCTTACAAAAGGGTTGGACCCCTTCGTGTCGCGTACCTCTCCATGAGGAGTGCCCGAAACACCATGGGCATAAGGGGGATCTCCGAATGACACCCAGAACTTGTGGCGCCGTTGGTTAGAGGGCCCAAGTGATCCTAATGTGGGTGAGGGCTCTGGGCGTTGGGAACGCCTCCTACCCACGGAGACTAGAAGGCACGAGGGTGAGGCCATAAGCTATGCGTAGTTTATGGTGTGCCGATTCTCGAATACTCAAGAACACCTCAATTGGAGGTGTGGACTAGAAAATATGGCAATGTGAGTGGGGCGCTGTCCCGAAATAGCGCCTTAGTACAACAGTGGCATGAGAGTGGCTCCTAGGACTGCTGAGGTTTGAACATGCATAACTTCTTCAATATTTGTCCAAATGGGGCAAATGAGGTATCCATCGGTATCTACGTGAAATGTAGATGACAATGGAGTGATTAGATGTTAGCATCTAAGATCATAAAAATAAGTTATGGTGTTCTGAAGTTGCTAGGGGATTCTAGCCCCAGTGGCTAAGGGAAAATGTCTATTTGGCCCCAAGTGTTGAGAGAGACAAAAATTTACTTGACGGTGGGATAGGGGCCCTGCCTAGAGTCATAGAGGCTTATATGGGTGAGGTGGTGTGGCCGAATTCACCCGAGGCCGAACGACACGGCCTCCATGGGCATTGGCCCAATGTGAGGGCATAGTTGCCTAGTACAGCTTGGGTTGTTGTAATGTTGCTTCGGAAACGCGATGATCAACATAAGATTGGACTTTCATGAATGGAAGTCCACATCTAAGAATTGATTACCGATTAAGGGGTGAGTCCCGAAAGCAAAGTAGGAGGGTTGGTCCCCTCTTATGAACTATAAGGTCTACAGTATGGGGAGCTAACCATTCGCATGGCGGAATGCGAAGGGTTAGCGCTTGTGATCCTTGTTAAAATCAAAAAATGGCCAAGCTAGTTAAGGGGAGCTAGCGAGGGTTGCAATATTCCGTCAACGGTTCTTTTTTTTCGAACCCTCCAAAATTTGGCTCGGGGATTTTTCCGATTGAGGTTGCTACCTTTTCGCTGAGGTGGCTCTGACGGGAGTCCTTCAAATTTTTGCTAATATGTTGCCATCTAATTGGCAAGGGGGCAAAAAGACAAGGGAGTAAGTGATTTTTTTAATTTTTTTTTAAAATTTTAAAATTTGGTCAAAATGTTGTCACGTTAATATTGCCCTCTTATGCCGAACACACCCACTTGTCTTGTGTAGTCCACACTAACTAATAAACTAATTCTTGCTTAGCTAGTCTCTGCTAATTTAACCTCTTAGCTAGTTTCTTTTACTAGCTAGCATTTCTTCCTGCTAAGCTAGTTTTTTTCTTAGTTAGCATTTTTTCTAAGTTAGCTAGTTTCTACCACTAGTTAGTTTTCTTTTTTACTAACCCTACCTTAACTAGTTTTTTTTCCCTTCAAGGGTGAAGGCCCAAAGTCCTCGGTAATTCACCTTCCTCTTTTTAGGGCTAAATGCTAAAAAAACTAATTTTTTCTAATTTTTTTATCAATTCAAACTTTTAATTCTAAAATCCTAGTGGAAATTATTCCGCGGAGTGGTGGACCACTCTAGGGATTCACACCCAATCCAAATGGTGGGTGACTATCTGGAGCAAAGAACACCTAGGTTGTCGTAGAGTTCATATTCAAGGGGATTGATCCCCCTTGCATGATCCTAGGGTAGGAGTCATGCATGACATTATTGACCCCGGAGGGAAGAATTGTTAGGAAACCGGGGAACTCCTCTGTCAACCAATATTTGAAAGTGTTGAAACCCATATTTTGGGACCAATGGCCCACCATGATAGGGTGTCCCTACGATTTGTGGCCAACCCGTGATAACATCCTCATGGTGGATGACAACCCCTCCAATAACATCTTGAGTCCCACCTCCAACTACACAGTGTGCCCCATGTGGACCGTCGGGAAGGTCTAGTACCGGTTTTTGATGGACATTGTCAGATATTTTCAAGCACTCGTAGGGAGCGGGCTCCCCGTCCCCTGCAGGGTTGTCTATTGTGTCGTGACGGAGGCTTATCCCGGCATAATGTCGTGCCGTCACGACACGTATCCGTCACGACATTATGCCGGATTATGCCGGATGCTGTCTTTATCCTGCCAGACTTGAATTTTACCGATTTTTTTGTGTAATTACATTACCCAATTTCGGACACGTAGGATTTACATTGTCCACGTGTGACGACATGTCAGCAAAGTAAAGGGAAAGTGGGGAAAATTCTACTAGCGCCCGTCCGCCCCCGTTCCCAATCCCCGTTCCCACCCGTCCGCCCTCGTTCCCAATCCCCGTTCCACCCCGTCCGCTCCCGTTCCCAACCTCCGTCTGCCCACGTCCCCCGCCCCGCTCCCAACCCGTCCGCTCCCCCGTCCGCCCCCCCCCGTCCGCTCCCCCCCCCCTCCGTCCGCCCCCCCGTCCGCTCCCCCCACCTCCGTCCGCTCACCCGTCCGCTCCCCCGTCCGCCGCTCCCCCGTCCGCCCCCCCCCCCGTCCGCTCCCCCCCCCCTCCGTCCGCTCCCCCGTCCGCCCCCCCGTCCGCTCCCCCCACCTCCGTCCGCTCACCCGTCCGCTCCACCGTCCGCCCCCCCCCCCCGTCCGCTCCCCCGTCCGCCCCCCCCCCCGGTCCGCTCCCCCGTCCGCTCCCCCCCCTCCGTCCGCTCCCCCGTCCGCCCCCCCCTCCATCCGCTCCCCCGTCCGCCCCCCCGTCCGCCCCCCCGTCCGCCCCCCCCGTCCGCTCCCCCGTCCGCCCCCCCGTCCGCTCCCCCCCCCTCCGTCCGCTCCCCCGTCCGCTCCCCCCCCCCTCCGTCCGCTCCCCCGTCCGCACCCCCGTCCGCTCCCACCCCTTCCGTCCGATTCGAACACTATAAATTGAGGGTGCAAGGTGCCATTTTTGCCTCCACTGACATAGTGTGTCTCAAGTCTTTTGATTCTCCTTTGAGGAGTGAGGATTGAATGCGTGAGACCCGAATGCAGAGTATACTTTGTCCAATCTAGTGTCTGTGAATTAGGGTTGCCCTCGTGGCACTCTTGAACAGGACCTAGTATGCGATCAAAGTGACTTGCTCTAACTTGTTTGTATTTGCAGGTTTTGTTGAAGTCATGCCACGCCGAAACGATGCATGGGATCATTGGTACGAGGATAAGGGGAGGGTTCCCGGTAAATCACAAAGGCAGGTTAAATGTAGGTTTTGCCCGTTCGTCATATCTTACCGAGGAGATAGAATGTTGGCCCACCTTGGTTATAGACCTCATGTAGGGGGTGCTTCTGATGTTTCCACATGTAGGATGGTACCCCCGCATATTAGGGCCTTGTTTGAACATTGCGGAGGCATTGTGCCCTTACATGTAGGCATTGTAAATGAGGACTCTCTGGTGGCAGATATTGTACCTTTGGAGCCTATTATAGCGGGCTCCGTAATTAGTGAAACAGAGCCTTTGCTTATGTCCCAAACCACTCAACATTCTGATGTTGTGATATATGGCACTCCTCCTCGTGAACTACGTCAACTCAACATAACGGAGGGGTTCAATGTGTCAACAAAACAACTCCTCGATAGAGCATGGGCAACGGCTTTTTATGAAGCTAACATTCCTTTCAACATTGTGAGACATCCTGCATTTGTTCATGCTGTGCGTGAAACTGCCCGTCATCGAATGCCAGCCTACACACCACCATCGTACAATGCCATCCGTACGAAGTTGTTAACTGATATAAAGGTTGACCTAGATAGGCAAGTGAAGGAGAAGCTGGGGAATTCCGTTGAAAAATACGGTGTTACAATATGTTGTGATGGATGGGACAACGTGCAAAACCGACCTCTCCTAAACGTTCTTCAATGTGGCACAAAGGGAGACGTTTTCTTGGGTACCATTGACACCACGGGAAATCACAAGGATCATGTCTACGTTGCTGCTCAAATTCAACCATTTGTGGAAAAGGTTGGTCGACATAATGTGGTCCAAGTTTGCACCGACAATGCCCCAGTTATGGCCTCCGCTGCTCGCGACTTGATTCGAGCAAATCCCGATCTATATTTTCAAGGATGTGCTGCACATTGCCTAGATCTCCTCTTAGAAGATTGGGGGAAGGAGGAATGGGTGAAAAAATTGGTAAAAAAATCCCGCCATATTTGTGTATTTGTTAAAAACCATCATGCTTCTCAAGCTATATTCCGGAGGTTGTCACCAAATCTCTCACTCCGCCTACCTGTAGAGACCCGTTTTGCTACGAACTTCATCATGATTGAACGTCTTCTCCAAGTACGCAATGCTTTGGAAAGAATGGTGGTTGATGAGGATTGGATCACTCTAATGCGTGATATGAGGAGGAGATCTGGCACCTCTTACATGAAGGGCTCTGTTGTGCGAAGCTTTATACGTTCTGATGGATTCTGGAACACGTGCGAAAATTTCTTGTATATGGTGATCCCGGTTGTTAAAGCTCTTCGTGTATTTGACGGCAAGGCGCCTGCAATGGGAATGGCTTGGAGGGTCATGCATGATTTACAAACCCATATTCGTGGATTCAGTAAACCTCCATTTCGCTTAAGCCCTGAGCTTGCTGCAAATGCTATGGTAACGTTTCAAAATAGATGGAGGTTGATGTTGAATGATCTACACTGGGCTGGAGCGATGTTAAATCCGCTTCTACGTGGTTGGGCCCCACTCCATGAG
The DNA here is from genome assembly GCA_964035585.1 of Polytrichum formosum. Classification (NCBI taxonomy): domain Eukaryota; kingdom Viridiplantae; phylum Streptophyta; class Polytrichopsida; order Polytrichales; family Polytrichaceae; genus Polytrichum; species Polytrichum formosum. The sequence goes on from OZ037936.1 coordinate 76,793,534, forward strand.
GATGACAATTCGAGGACAATCCTAAATCGAGTTCTTCGCAGGCTTGCTCAAGATGAGGACACTTATGTCCAAATCCTCCACCAGTACCAAGATTTTCTTGAAAATCGAGGGCCTTTTGCTGATTCTACTGACCCGAGCGTGCATGCCGCACCTCTCCATGAATGGTGGGATGCAATGGGAGGTGGAGCTAAAGCCCTCCAAACAATAGCAAGACGTATCCTTGCACAAGTATGTTCCGCATCCGCATGTGAACGCAATTGGAGCATGTACTCATACGTTCACAACAAGAGTCGCAATCGCTTGAAGCATAGTCGTGCTGAGGACCTCGTCTACATATATACCAATAGTAGGCTCATTCGACATCGGAGGGGCCCAAGACCTGCTCAATGGTACGAATTGAATGAGGTCCATTCTGACGATGACCTTGACGAAGAAGATGACAACGAAGATGACGTGGATCCAACTGATAGGGCTGGAAATGATGAAGACAACAATGTTGATGACATCGACTTTGATTTGGATGACCTCGATTCCGAGAATCATGGTTCAGAAGATGAGGATGGCAATGGTAGTGATGGAAACCTTGGGGTGTTTGAGTTTGATGAACCGGATGTCCCCCAACATAACGACGGAATGCATGACGATCATGAGGGGTCTATTGGAAGACCGCATGTTGAAACTCTCCACACTGGAGAAGGGTTTCCATCTGACCATAATGTTGCTATGGGGGCAAGTGAGAATGTGGGAATTGAAGTAGATTCCTTGCAACATCGGAGCGATTCTCTTTCATTTGGTGAAGGCGACAATGTACTACCCGTAAATGAGCCAATGCACGTTCAACATGATCCACTTCCAACCCGAGTACATTCTGAATCCATGGATGCCTCCCTCATATCCAACCATCGTATAGAAGATCCAACGCCCAATGTTCCTGAAATGCCTACAACTCGATTCCGTGCTCTTCAAAGGATTGCATCCACCTCTACGGTGCAATTGCATGCACAAGGTCAACATCGTCCTCTCACTCGAAGTATTGCCAATACTTCTAGATTGGGTGTTTCACGTGCAACTGCGGTGGGTGCTACTTTGGTTGCTATGCACAATGTTTCAAGAAATGTTACTATAGAGGCGCCACGTCGTCCTTCTGTACGACGACATGTTGTTGAGAACATACCAATTGCAATTCCACCCGCGTCTGTTTCACTTCCACACAGTCAATCCAATGGAAGAGGTGGTCTTGGAGTTGGAGGCGGAAGTACAACGGGGGATGCTTTTATAGATGGAAGTAGAGATGAAGTGCACTCAAGTCGTGGTACGGGTGGAGGGCGCCAGAGAACTACGAGAGGTGTCAAACGTACTAGGAAGAGGTATCAGGGACGATCGCTTCCGTTTACTGCTGAAGACTACAATGAAGATGAGGGTAGACCACATCTAGATGAAAATGGCATACAGGATGCAGATGGCTCCCGGCCGACCAAGAGGATAATTTTCTCACAACGTGACCGAGAGTTGCATCTTCGAAGCGCGACTCCCCAAACGGATGATGATTTCAGCACAGACGAGTCTGAAGAGGACCCAAGATGTGTCGAAGCAAATGATCCTACAGTACGGATTCGAACGTAATGGTTTTGCACAAATGTGTTCTTTCGGTGCTCCCACGTACTCCCATAATTTATTACTTCCGTCAAAATTGATACAAGTTACAACCTTAGGGCCTTCGGTAAGACATTTAGACCACAAAGCGAACGTTACGTTCGAAGTTGTATCATTTTATTATAGTAATAAAATTATTTATTGCATGTTTTTTAAAATTATTTATTGCATATTTATATAATTATATCTTTATGTGGTATTCAATATTGACTATGTAGTCAATAGTACTTTTGGTTAGACTATCATATGAATTACAAATATTCAAGTGAGTTTTTAAAAGTTTCGAATAACATTAAAACATGTGACATCCATATGCTATCTTTTACACGATCTTAGAAATGACAACTTGTCGGTAACTCCTCTTTATATTACATATTCTTTGAACATGAAATATGTTCAATGTGTACAAAGTCTTCCTCCGTTCCTATACAACTTTCTAAACATGCTACAAAAATGCCTAATCCGAATCTGAATCGAGGTCTATTGCAGCTGAAGTAGATCCTCGTCGTGCTCGTGATGATTCCCCGGCTTCCATCATTCGCGTGGTTTCACGGGTGAGATATGGACGACTTCCAGGAGACAGTGGAGTGGCATTACGTGGTCTAGGCCCCCCATTTAGCCATCTCAATACCGCATCATCCGTAACTCTATTCAAGAGTGCTTCAACTGCCTCCAACTGCGTTCTGTGTTTGTGGTACGACTGCTCTAAGTGCGCTTCAAAATGGGAATCCCGTTCCATGGGCATCTCATGTGCATCTTCTTCCAACTCATGCTCCGATATTGATAGTTCACCACTTGCATTGTAAAAAGGAGTTTGAATGCCTCTCCGTAATTGCATGGTTGTCGCATCCCAATGCCAACCAAAAGTTTGGTACAAAAATCTTTTCATGCCATGGTTTGGGGGCTTGTTGGGAAACAACTCGTCTGCAACATACAAAATTTGACGTGGATTTTGTGTCCATTCGCCATCTTTGTTATCGTTCCAAAGTTCAACCGTTGCACGATTGAATAACCAATTCCACTCAACAGAAGTCCCATCAAACTCGCAAAGGTTGAAGGGATAGTCCGTTGGCCTTACCACCCAGTCCTTAGGCATGTAATCCCGAAGGCCAAATTGGAGGTACAAACGAGGGTGGAAGGGTGATCTGCAATGGGGACATTGCCGTCTCCTGATCATTGTCACTATCAGACATTGTGGATGGAATTGGCCCCCACACGATCCAACTTGAAAGCATCCCTCTGGGCCAAATGGACTGCCGCAAATCCCACACACGGATCCGTCGAAGACCATTGGATGTGGACCCGGCCATAACAACTCACCCCTCATGCTGTATGGATATTCATGCACTTGGGTCACATCCCAATGATGATCGGAGTCGATCAGTTGCCGCCAATCCAAGCTCCCGTTAGGCAATTTCAAGTCATCCTCATCATCCCACCTACTAGGGTACATATGTTCTTGATCTGGCCATGACGTGAGCATCAAGTTCCGCAATCTATGATTGCGGTTCCATTCTCGCTGGATGCTCTCAAATTCAGCTTCATATTGACGAGCCTTGGCCATAGAAAGCAATGTCCCTGTCCTCATATTGGTTCGCTCCACGATCGCATCCAATAGAAATTTCCTCAACATTGCATTCTGCTCCTCCAGTGCGCCAATCTTGGATTCGTGATCGACAACCACTTCATTGACCACTTGAAGTTGTTGTTGCATGTCCACCACCTCCTTTTGCAAAGCCTCCATCTTTCCTTGCATTACTTCATTCCTCGTACATACGTCCGCTGCTTGTGACTTTGCAATCATGGCCTCCTGTAAAGCTGTATCCCTCTCTGCTTCCAAAGACTGGATGTTAATTGGTGTACTACTTGAACTGCCAGCCTCCCCCATCGTAAGTGTTGCAAGTCGATTTTCCAGCTCGAGAATCCTTGCTTTATACTCACGAATTTCCTCGGCATGTTGCTGGCGCAATGCCTCCATTCTGCTCTCCATCATGTCCGCACCAAGTTGACGAGGGTTTACCTCGTTTAGGGCCTCGTTAACCACCTGGTTAACCAGCTCGTTAACCACATCGACATTTACCTCCATGCCCTCCTCATCCATATGCTCAAACGCCTCCTCGATGGCCATCTCCACGTCATTGGCTGGTCGTTTGCGAGTACGTGGTTTTTTTGGTTCCCGACCTTCTGGAATTGGTGCCCCAGGCTCATCCACTAGTTTAGGATTCTTCCTGAACCACTCCGGAACGGGAGTGTATGGAATATCCGGAACTGTGCATTTAGTGAATGCAATTCCAATACCCCCAAATTTTTGATCATGCAGAGCACCCAAACTTGACCAATCCACCCTAACTCGCAACACGTGCTCCGCATACATCATACACGCCACCGACTTTGGAATTGCACTTTTGGGCCATCTATCCAAATTGGAGATACTTCTAAGTATCGTTAGGAATCTCCATTTTGCCTCCACGTCTTCAAGCTGCGTATAGCTCGCATTGACGGCCTTGCAATGTCGCTCGTGACAATATCTTGGCCACAACCGATCAAAGTGAGGGAAGCCCACGTACTGCATTGCAGTCTTCGCTGACCACGGTTGTGGTACATTCTCCCAACCTACCCTGGCTTTTTGGGAGGGATCATCGTAAACATTCCACTCCAAATCAGCGGCCTTGCGTCCATGTCCTCTGGAACACCCAGAACTAGATCCTCCACTTGCACTTGCCATGTCTCCAGTTCCTCCACTTGCCATGTCTGAAAATTGGAGTTTCTAATTCTAATTCCACCCAAATTGGAGTTTCTAATTCTAATCTAGAACTCTACTTTTTAAAATACTAATTGCACTTCATAATAGTGCTACAAAATATCCAAGCATACACTTCAAAATAGTGTTGCTGTGGAATTAGTTCAAAAATGTCCCTAAAAATTAAAGTTCAACTATTCGGCACACCCTTCGAGCACCCCGCTACCGGCGCTCACGCAGAGGCCAGTTGACTGGGCGCATCACAAGGAATATGCCAAATAACGGCCACGTGGATCTGCCAAAACCTGCCACAACCTGCCAAAAGTAGTGTAAAAGGATCCCAAAAAAGGGATCCTTAACTCCTCCGAGAGCCCCGCTACCCCGCACTCTGTGTTAGAGGAGGGTTGTCTGGGCGCCCAGAAGGAGTGGAGTAAGGTATGTAAGTGGTCCCCTCCACTTATATACCCCCGTCCGCCCCTCCATCCGCTCCCGCGTCCCCACCCGTTCGCACCCGTTCGCACCCGTTCGCACCCGTCCGCACCCGTTCCCGCCCGTCCGCCCCAGAGTCCCCCCCCCGTCCGCACCCGTTCCCTCCCGTCCGCCCCCAGCGTTCCCCCCCGTCCGCACCCGTTCCCTCCCGTCCGCCCCCAGCGTTCCCCCCCGTCCGCTCCCACGCTCCCCTCCGTACGCTCCTCTCCATACGCTCCAGCGTTCCCATCCCGTCCGCTCCTCGTTCCCATCCCGTCCGCTCCTCGTTCCCACACGTCCGCTCCTCGTTCCCATCCCGTCCGCTCCTCGTTCCCACCCATCCGCTCCTTGTTCCCCACCCGTCCGCCCCGCGTTCCCTCCCGTCCGCGCCACCGTTCCCCTGCCGTCCGCTCCGCGTTCCCCTGCCGTCAGTTCCCCCCGTCCGCCCCCTGTTCCCCTCCCGTCCGCTCCATGTTCGCGGACGGGAGGGAACGCGGGGCGGACGGGTGGGGAACGCTGAGCGGACGGGTGGGAACGAGGAGCGGACGGTGGGGAACGAGGAGCGGACGGAGGGGGAACGCTGAGCGGACGGGTGGGAACGAGGAGCGGACGGTGGGGAACGAGGAGCGGACGGAGGGAACTCGGGGCGGACGGGTGGGGAACGCTGAGCGGACGGATGGGAACGAGGACCGGACGGTGGGGAACGAGGACCGGACGGAGGGAACTCGGGGCGGACGGGTGGGGAACGCTGAGCGGACGGATGGGAACGAGGACCGGACGGGGGGGAACGGATGAAAGATGGAACGAGGAGCGGACGGGTGGGGAGCGCGGAGCGGACGGGAGGGAACGGGGCGGCAGGGGAACAACGTAGAATTGCGACCACATATGAATTGGACTTCATATGAATTTTTTAGAGCCAAAAAACGGACACTATAGTCACCATCTATAAATGTTAACCCTTGGGAGTGGATCAAAGTGCGATTGAGCGGCCCAACTTTGTTGAGAGTCCAAAGAAATGAACCCTAAATAGCCAATAAAATATAGTAAAGGTAGCCTTAGTTGGGCATAGTGTGAAGCCTCCAAAGGCCAAGCCCAAAAGTCCAAACTCAAAGGAGCATGCCACTTTATTACTTGCTCAAAATAACCCCTCCAATCTAACGGCCAAGATCTTGTCAATGATTGATTATTATAATGAAAAAAATGTAGGCATCGAAAAAAAAAGCAGGTGGGTTCGTTGGAAAGCTAGGAACCTAAACCCTCAAACCATGTATGGAAACACTTCTACATGAGTGTGAGAACAAATCAATGGCACATATGTGGTAGTAATTTGGAATGACGTAGGGTTTAGGGTTTAGGGGTTTAGGGTTTAGGGTTTATGAACCACTAAGGTTGAAGCACAAATTAATGATTTATTGAAGGAAAGTGCATTCGGATGGGTGACATCGGTTATGAAACCATATGAACCACTAAGGTTGAAGCACAAATTAATGATTTATTGAAGGAAAGTGCATTCGGATGGGTGACATCGGTTATGAAACCATATGAACCACTAAGGTTGAAGCACAAATTAATGATTTATTGAAGGAAAGTGCATTCGGATGGGTGACATCGGTTATGAAACCATATGAACCACTAAGGTTGAAGCACAAATTAATGATTTATTGAAGGAAAGTGCATTCGGATGGGTGACATCGGTTATGAAACCATATGAACCACTAAGGTTGAAGCACAAATTAATGATTTGTTGAAGGAAGGTGCATTCGGATGGGTGACATCGGTTATGAAACCATATGAACCACTAAGGTTGAACCACAAATTAATGATTTGTTGAAGGAAGGTGCATTCGGATGGGTGACATCGGTTATGAAACCATATGAACCACTAAGGTTGAAGCACAAATTAATGATTTGTTGAAGGAAGGTGCATTCGGATGGGTGACATCGGTTATGAAACCATATGAACCACTAAGGTTGAAGCACAAATTAATGATTTGTTGAAGGAAGGTGCATTCGGATGGGTGACATCGGTTATGAAACCATATGAACCACTAAGGTTGAAGCACAAATTAATGATTTGTTGAAGGAAGGTGCATTCGGATGGGTGACATCGGTTATGCAACCATATGAACCACTAAGGTTGAAGCACAAATTAATGATTTGTTGAAGGAAAGTGCATTCGGATGGGTGACATCGGTTATGCAACCATATGAACCACTAAGGTTGAAGCACAAATTAATGATTTATTGAAGGAAGGTGCATTCGGATGGGTGACATCGGTTATGAAACCATATGAACCACTAAGGTTGAAGCACAAATTAATGATTTGTTGAAGGAAGGTGCATTCGGATGGGTGACATCGGTTATGAAACCATATGAACCACTAAGGTTGAAGCACAAATTAATGATTTGTTGAAGGAAAGTGCATTCGGATGGGTGACATCGGTTATGAAACCATATGAACCACTAAGGTTGAAGCACAAATTAATGATTTGTTGAAGGAAGGTGCATTCGGATGGGTGACATCGGTTATGAAACCATATGAACCACTAAGGTTGAAGCACAAATTAATGATTTGTTGAAGGAAGGTGCATTCGGATGGGTGACATCGGTTATGAAACCATATGAACCACTAAGGTTGAAGCACAAATTAATGATTTGTTGAAGGAAAGTGCATTCGGATGGGTGACATCGGTTATGAAACCATATGAACCACTAAGGTTGAAGCACAAATTAATGATTTGTTGAAGGAAAGTGCATTCGGATGGGTGACATCGGTTATGAAACCATATGAACCACTAAGGTTGAAGCACAAATTAATGATTTGTTGAAGGAAGGTGCATTCGGTGGGTGACATCGGTTATGAAACCATATGAACCACTAAGGTTGAAGCACAAATTAATGATTTGTTGAAGGAAAGTGCATTCGGATGGGTGACATCGGTTATGCAACCATATGAACCACTAAGGTTGAAGCACAAATTAATGATTTATTGAAGGAAAGTGCATTCGGATGGGTGACATCGGTTATGAAACCATATGAACCACTAAGGTTGAAGCACAAATTAATGATTTGTTGAAGGAAGGTGCATTTGGATGGGTGACATCGGTTATGAAACCATATGAACCACTAAGGTTGAAGCACAAATTAATGATTTGTTGAAGGAAGGTGCATTCGGATGGGTGACATCGGTTATGAAACCATATGAACCACTAAGGTTGAAGCACAAATTAATGATTTGTTGAAGGAAAGTGCATTCGGATGGGTGACATCGGTTATGAAACCATATGAACCACTAAGGTTGAAGCACAAATTAATGATTTGTTGAAGGAAAGTGCATTCGGATGGGTGACATCGGTTATGAAACCATATGAACCACTAAGGTTGAAGCACAAATTAATGATTTATTGAAGGAAAGTGCATTCGGATGGGTGACATCGGTTATGAAACCATATGAACCACTAAGGTTGAAGCACAAATTAATGATTTATTGAAGGAAAGTGCATTCGGATGGGTGACATCGGTTATGAAACCATATGAACCACTAAGGTTGAAGCACAAATTAATGATTTGTTGAAGGAAGGTGCATTCGGATGGGTGACATCGGTTATGAAACCATATGAACCACTAAGGTTGAAGCACAAATTAATGATTTGTTGAAGGAAGGTGCATTCGGATGGGTGACATCGGTTATGAAACCATATGAACCACTAAGGTTGAAGCACAAATTAATGATTTGTTGAAGGAAGGTGCATTCGGATGGGTGACATCGGTTATGAAACCATATGAACCACTAAGGTTGAAGCACAAATTAATGATTTGTTGAAGGAAGGTGCATTCGGATGGGTGACATCGGTTATGAAACCATATGAACCACTAAGGTTGAAGCACAAATTAATGATTTGTTGAAGGAAGGTGCATTCGGATGGGTGACATCGGTTATGAAACCATATGAACCACTAAGGTTGAAGCACAAATTAATGATTTGTTGAATGAGTGGATAACTAATCAAATATGGAAAGTTCAAAGAGGTATCAAAGAGGTTTCCGATGCGGATGTCGGAAGATTTTTTCAAAAGTGTACATTTTTAACCTAACCAACTTTTTTTTTATTCCGATTGCGTTGACTTTATCTTACTAACGAGAATTGGATCCTCTACATATTGGATTACATCAATTATTGGTCATGGTCATCAAGTCCTTAGAGGTCAATATATAAGTAGATCATTGAGACTCATACATATAACGAAGGTAGAGTATCATGGATAGGATGGGAAAGGGGAGAGTCATGTTTGAGGGTGTAGAATGCGATGAGGAGATACACAATTTAGACGATCCCCATATTCCATTCAATGCAACACCCGAGCGTGAGAGAGATGAGAGAAGTGCTAGGGATCGATTTCGTGATGAGTATGTCATGACTCCCTTCTCACAATCTACACAAGCTTGGAGGATGAGGGCGGCGGAGGAACAACGACGATATGCAGACAACTTTGAGATCGATGCGGTGGAGAAGGACCACACACAATGCGTGGGTGGAGATCTAAATGATCTAATTGATTTGTGTGCGGATATTTTGGAGAAGCCCGGGGATGTGGATGTGGATGTGGATGTGGATGTGGAGGAGACTTCAATCGACATTGAAATAGTCAAGGTAGCGGGGGAATCTTCAAAGACTATGTCTATTCGTAAGAAGAGGAGAGGATTGTCGCCTCATCGGCTACCATTGAAGGAACGGATGAAAGACCGAACGATTAGCTATTTTGATTTACTTCAGCCGAATCCTCTTCCAAAAATGGAGCCTCGCTGGAAGCCAGGAGCATCTACGAGGTTGGGATGACGGAATGAAGTGGAATATTATAGTTTGCATGGTTTGTTCATGTATATGATTAATAAAGGGCATTTATAACGTTGTCGCAATAATAAAGTTATGACTTGTATAATATGTTGTACCACTTCTATGATTTATTTATTTATTTTTAATTCACCAACCGAACAGTTTCTGTTGAGATAAACAAGCACAAAGCAATATGAAACTATGCATCCACTTCTCAGTTCCAAGAGAAATTTTTTTAACCACTTTACGTTCACCCTTAGTTGATTATTGCTATTTTAGTGTACTTTATTATGTAGATGGGGGGACTATTATGTAGAGGACTTTTATTGCATATTCTTGTAGAGGACTTCATTACCTATCCATGGATACCAAGAACTCATTTTTTGGACTTCATATGAATTTTTGAGAGCCAAAAAACCGAGACTATGTCCAAACTTCCAAAAAAAAGTGATTGTGAATTATATAAATATAAATATAAGCAATTGTGAAGTATGTGTGCAATATGTGTGGAGTACAAGAAAGAACATTTAGAGATGTTTAGGATCACGTGTACAACCGATATAACTATTGCAACATTGTGCTCAACTTTAGTTAACTAGATATAACTATAGTTGACTACATTTTGTGGCATACCAAAATTAGAATAAATATAGGTAATTGCATTTTGGCAAGACATATCACGAACAACTATAGTTAACTTGAACTTAGCACATGGATGTGATAACAACGATGTGAAAGAATGATGTGGCCTCACGAGAGGCGAGAACCTTGGTTAGTCTCCCATAGACTTCATCTCGATTATGAAGCAAAAATCCTCATGGAGTATGAACATTGCACTAAGATCCATAAATCTCATACAATATACAAGTTGTGTATGAAAAAATGATGGCTTTATTTACATCTCCAACGGTTACAAAATTGGTATGATCCAAAATTGCTGCAAAGAAAACAAAAAAAAACTATTTTGCAGTGTCACGGAAGCACATTGTCGGGTTAACCATGTTGTATGGAGGCGACTTCAACATGTTCACTACGTGTGTGATGGTTGACCTTTCCGCTGGATTGGGCTTCGTCAATGCATCCAATGCTATCTCAAACCGCATCTTCAAGCCATTTGGATCACTGTTTAGCTGAAACAACGAGGAAGTCGAATCCCTGGCATAAATCTTCTTTGCCAAAGCACCCACTGAGAAGGACTCCGAGAGAAACGTGTGCCTATGTTTCCGAGCCATCCTCACCGGAGAGGTAGATGTTCCACGCTGCCCTCGTACATGGAATAATTCTGGACCAGCACAGTTGTATTTTATGCGGTGCTTGTTCATCTCATCCACTGATTCTTTTCCATAGTTGGAGGGTGCGTCTTCATCTCCCCATGATGCCATCCCCCAATTACACACACCAATGAAAACCGTGTTCTCACGGTCTTGTGGGAAATGCAGCATGACATTGTTGGGATTAAGGTCATTGTGCAACACGTCATGCTTGTGCACTACATCCACAATGCACATTAGAGCCCATGCCAAATAAGCTCGATGCCTTCGATATACAACCAACCGTTTCCGTGCTTCAAAGTCTGCCCCAGGCATTTGAAGGATTGTGCGCTCGTGGGTTTCCGGAACTTGGTGGTCATAGACCCTCATGTTCTTCAAGGAGCCTCCATTCCACCACATCGAATAGGATTCGTATGTTTTCGGGTGGAGGTATTGTAGCTTGATTATCCCAGGATGATCTACTGGGCATGCCAATGCTTCAACCGAACGCTCCTTTCGGTTCTCCAGACTATTCGTGGCCTTCATGGTCTTCCCAGCCCACTCTATCCAGTTAGGGATGAATGATGCTCCATGAATTGTGACTCTCCGCACCACTCCGAAGGTCCCTTGGAAGATTTCCCTATCCAAGGGTTTGATCTCCACATTCCTAGGCAACCATATGACACCCTGCCGGCCCTGAGTGGCAATGTTGTCTGCCAGCTGCCTGTCAATAAAAACGGGAAGGTTGCGGGCGGATGTGCCTTTTGCTGCTATTACGCCTCTTTTCCAATTCTCTAGCTTAATGTACAGCTCGGACCTCCTCCCACCACTACTTCCCTCTCCAGGATGCATAGCCTCATATGACATCGTTGGATTGTAGATTGCTTCCACAGCTTGTTTTTCAATCCATGTGTTCCAATCGCTCATGCCCCTAGCTTCCTCAAACTCCGGTCCAGACGTGGCTTCCGTGAGAATAAGCATCAACTCGTTCCTCGCCAACTCTAAACCCTTTGTACCATCATTGAGGTATTTTTTCTCCAAATAAACCATGATGTTACTTCTAAACCAATCCAACAACACGATCCTGCAATGATTTCGAGCCTCATCGGTCCGCGGGTCGCGTTTGCCTCTATGTTTCCTTTTCTTTGATTGCGAACCCGATGCCGCGGACCCGTCCTCCGTCCCTTCCGAAACTGCTGGGCGTTTTAATCCCCGTCTTTCAGTCTGCTCCGAACCCTGAGGTACATCACGTGCAGGGCTCTCCGGTCTTGATGTCCGCCGTGTCGGAGATTGTGGTGGCACGTTCTTCGAACGAGCCGGTGCATGTATTTCTGTGGAACTGCCTGAGCTTGGTCCCCTTCCAGTTCTCCCTCTATGTCCACTGTTTCCCCGACTCCCACGTGTTCCACGGCTTCCCCGTGTTTGGTTGCCTCCCGAATGACCAACAGCCAAGAACTCTTCGTCAAACTGAAAGGGATCTGGACGTGGTGGACGTGCTGCAGTACTTCCACTTCCAGGATCGCTTCCCGTACCCTCGGCAGTATTCGCCGATGCATTGCCTACGAGCCAAGCACGGTGCACCCTCAAATCCTCGTTCTCGTAAGGAGCAATGCCCTCCCCCTCCATCGTGATAAAAATCACGTGAGTGAGTGAATCTGAAAATGAGTCGTGATAAAAATCACGTGAATAAGTGAGTGTGAAAATCTCTCGTGATAAAAATCACGGGAGCGAGTGAATCTGAAAAAAAAATTGCGAGGGTTCCCCCACAATTTGCCCTGCCCTCCCAAACCCCTTGAGACCCGCGCGGTGATGCTGTCCTTTGGGACGCAACAAGGTCTCGGGTCCCTATGTGGTGGGAGGAGAGGAAAGTGGTAGGAACTAAAGCCTCACGGCTTTATATAGGCAACGAGGAGCCCAATCATTATGGGATCCCGGTCGGAATTAGGGTTTAGGGTACGAAAACGACGTATGGGGAACGTGGGAACTAGGGGCGGACGGAGGGAACGTGGGGGCGGACGGAGGGAACGTGGGGGCGGACGGAGGGAACGTGGGGGCGGACGGAGGGAACGAGGAGCAGACGGGTGGGGAACGCGATAGGGAACTCGGGCGGACGGGAGGGAACGAGGCGCGGACGGGAGGGGAACGGGCGGACGGAGGGAACGTGGAGCGGACGTGAAGGGAACTCGATAGGGAACGCGGGCGGACGGAAGGGATCGGAAAGCGGACGGGAGGGAACGTGGAGCGGACGTAGGGGAACTCCGAGCGGACGGGGGGAACGCGGGGCGGACGGGGGGAACGCGGGGCGGACGGGGGGAACGCGGGGCGGACGGGGGGAACGCGGGGCGGACGGGGGGAACGCGGGGCGGACGGGAGGGAACGGGTGCGGACAGGATGGGAACGGGGTACGGACGACGGGGAACGTGTGGCGGACGGAGGGAACGTGGAGCGGACGTGAGGGAACGCGTGCGGACGGGAGAGGAACGTGGGGCGGACGGGAGGGAACGAGGAGCGGACGGTGGGGAACGTGTGGCGGACGGAGGGTAGCGGACGGGAGGGAACGCGGGGCGGACGGGTGGGACGGGTGGGACGCCCCACCCCCCCCCCTCTCCCGTCCGCTCCACCCCCGTCCGTCCGCCCCACCCCCCCCCCTCTCCCGTCCGCTCCACCCCCCTCCCCCGTCCGCTCCATCCCCCTCCTCCGTCCGCCCCTCCCCTCCTCCGTCCGCCCCACCCCCCCCCCCTCTCCCGTCCGCTCCACCCCCGTCCGTCCGCCCCACCCCCCCTCCCCCGTCCGCTCCACACCCCCGTCCGTCCGCTCCACCCCCATCCACCGTCCGCACCACCCCCCCGTCCGTCCGCTCCACCCCCCTTCCCCGTCCGCACCACCCCCCTTCCCCGTCCGCCCCACCCGTCCGCCCCCGTCCGCCCCACACCCTCCTTAGTAATATTTTATTACTTTGATTTTAACACAATGATAAACACAATGGCAAAATGGTCTACGTGGGAGGGGAAATATGCACATCCACGTCGACGTTTTCTGCCACATAGGACGCCACCTTGGCAAGAAGGTAAGTATTTTACCCACCCTAGTCGGCTCCCCCTATGTTGACCCTACGTGGACCCTATTGTGTCGTGACGGAGGGGTCCGTCACGACACGACACGTCGTGACGGCACGACACCGTCACAACGGCGGGATAGACAACCCTGGTCCCCTGATTCCTACGGAGTAGTTTAATAATGGATAGATACATTGATCCCAAGGATTACATGTACAGAGAGTTGTACACTCATGAAAAATATAATAAACTTATTTGAGATGATTTTTTTGGTTGTGTGTAATTGTGCTTTGAATGTATATTGGTTTTCATATATCTTGCCTCTTTCCCTCCTCCCTGTGTTCTTTCTTTCTTGTCCACCAACTCTTTGAGGATTCAACCTAAGCTGTCAGTGACTCCAACTTGCAAAGCCTCTTCTATGACGCAATGTCCACGATCAATTACTCCAAAGAGCCCCTAGATGTCGGTGTTGTGGACAACCCCTGCCCAAACAAATCTTCCGCTCCTCGCCATCCCCGACACCACTCAAAGGGGGTAACCTGTCTGTGCGATCATGGCTAGGAGTCCCCCTCTCGGTTTGGCGGCGACATGGCTCCTCATTGACGGCTTTGTATGAATATTTGACTGACACCGAATGTGTTTGTCCCTGTTCCTTCCCACAACACATTGCCCACCTGTGCCGACTCCGCCAACTGTTACATGCCTCAAGATATACTATAGCCTATATCAAGTTGCACTTCCCTTCCATTGTTTTCTCTGTTTCTTTTGTCCATCATACGTTTTGGCCTTCCTCCTCAAACTAACCCCACCACGAGTAACTTCCAACCGTGTCCCATGGGAAGAACATGGGACATACCCCTTAAATCCCATGGGTCACAATGTTATACTTGGGAAGTTTGTATGTTCCATGATAGAGGGGAATCATCATGGGACAAACCAAAGTGAGATGCATCAAATATGAGAGTTTGTTTCATCTCACAATTGTCCCTCTCAATCAAAGGGACAATTTCAACTTTTCAATAATGAGAATACAATAATTTTATTTCAAAACATGATGGTCCCTCCACACTTGACTCTATCTCCGCCGGTTTAGGATTTTTACTTTGACAATGAATAACTTATCATTACGAACTCCAAAACTTATTGGAAAAATGATTACAACTTCAATTTCGATTTGCTAATCTCATACTAATCGCATGTTTATTAATGAATGTCTATGAAAGAATGTTCTATCTTTGTTTCATTTTTAGAGATCTTGTAGATCTAGTCTACATCTAGATATGAGTCACCTTCGTAAGTAATTACCAGAGAGAGAGAGAGAGAGAGAGAGAGAGAGAGAGCACCTACAAGTGTTTTTCATTCATCCAACAAGAAGCCTTGAAATAGTAAACAAGCCTCAATTTACTATTTTTAGTCATTTAAATACCGGATTTAGGCTCAAAGACCCCAAATTAGTCTAGTCCAAATTATTTGAGATGAATCCGCCAAAAGTCTATAGGGGACAAGTTTTTATGTTTGATGGAGGAGAGGTGTTTTAATTTCTACATTCTTACATTACAAGGTAAATGCTGGCTTTATATATAAAGGGGTTAAAAACCCTCTAATTACACATGTAATGTGCAATGAGTTAGTGGCTAAGATGTTGGACTAGGATTGTGAGGTCTAAGGTTCGAACCCCTTTGTCAACACCCTTGGTCCTCATCTTGTAAGTGGGAAGGGCCTACCTATAGGTTAGACCAAGTTTATGGAATGTCTATGATTATTTAAATTTTTGAAATTTCCCTTTGAAAAAACTCCCAAGTAGCATAATCCCATCATCCATACAAAATGTCCCATCTACACAATTTCTCATGTCCAACTGAACATTCCCATTATCAATCAAGGGACATGAGCAAAATTCCCACTCTTTCCACATTCCCTTCCAAGCCTTATGAACCACGGGACATGAAAGGGGATTTTGGGAAATTTCCTCATTGGGACACAAGTGAAAGTTCCATGTGGGCCCCTTGTTCCATTGTTTTGTAGGTTGTATCCAATCTAGTACCAACTTGTTCCAAAGGCGCCTAATCCATCGAACTAGAGCATTTCTACACCCTACATAGAAGTGCGAGGCAATCTTCTTGTTCCCAAATGACATCCCATTTAAATTCATCCTCCTATAATTTGGGCTTTGGTTGGCCTCCTAAATGTATCATGGTGGGCCCGCATCTTGAGCTTGACTACAGCCGCAAAGCAAAGATTTTCCAGAACATGGAGGCGATGTGAGCAAAAGAAGCGGTGACCAAAGCCATAAAGGCCAACGTTAGCATAGATATTGTGCATAAATAGGCTTAGTTTAGGTCGCCCTATCCAATAATGGTTATGTGCCGCTCATTTGCTAATTAATTTTTATTGCCACAACCTTGTGTTTTTTATTTCCCATAATATGGATATCTCCTTTCTCTTCCAATATTGTCTCATGTTTGAGTTGTCCTACTGAAACCATCCTAATGAGTTCTTGATCGAGTTATGCCTTCATTTGTGCTGCATGGATTGATGTAGATCACCACCCTTAGATGTTTGCATGTTTGAGTTTCACACATCATTCCCTAATATTTATGTGACATTTTCTATGTTCTTATTTATGTACATGTCTCAAAATGCCAAAAAAATCTCAAATTACCTAATATAGTGTTCGCCCATTTATTGTCATTGAGCATCTTGACTCCCAAACTTTATATCTAAATCACACGATGTTTAAAATTCATGAATATAATTGTGCTAGGCCACTGGCCTCTCCTTACCCATATTCAATTTGTAGGTAGAGTAGACAACCATGATTCAATTGCTTTTCTTATTAGGATATCTATATTTGAGTGGTATGTCGTTAGGTGTCTCAAGGACATTTGTTTCAAAGAGATTGGACTGCGTGCTCAAAATATGATAACCATTCTAAGTTTAATAATAAACATAAATGCGGGGACTTGTGACACCATTTGATAAGTGCTAGAATTTCACTATGATAATGAATAAGATATCCATATGAGCTCAAAATCATGAGGAGAGTGTTTTCAACCTCATTTTGGATTCGCTAACTATCTCACACTAATCATGTATTTCGTATCCTAAGAGAAGTGGGCTAGTAAAGAAATGCAACCATTGAAGGTTGTCCACCTTAAATGAGCAGGACAATGAACCTATGGACTAAACACCTTGTAGTTGAGGATCCACAATAGCCCCTGATTACTCTAATCAGGGGTGGAGCCAAGATTTTGACCTAGGGGGGCTGACCTCATAATATCATGATTTAATTTATTGGAATTAATTCCAGTAAGTACGTTTTATAATTAATTATGCTTAAATAATCTGGTAAGCATGCTTTTGGATTTAATTGGGCTTAATTAAAATAAATCAGGATTAATTAGACTTAATTACATTCAATCACACTTATTTAGTTTAAATGTGTATGAAAACATTTGTGAAAGTAGAAGGTATTAACTAAAATAATATAAAATACTAAAATATTATAGTATTTAACATATTAAAAATAAATCACTAATTTTAGTTCCATTTTTAGAATGCCAAAGACCATTTCAATGGTAAGTCACAAAAATTATAACCTCAGTGCTAATGAGGGTTTTGTAATATTTTTGACTTCCAAGTTAATTGCATGCTTTATTGGCAGTTTCACTTTGAAAATGAAATCCCAGTCAATTGATTATTTACTTAATGGAAGTGAACAAATATATTGGATTTTGAACCTCGAAGGTGAAGTGCACTCAATATGGGATTTCTCACCCTCCATGGAAAAACTAAACTGGTTAAAAATAGAAGCTGGGTTGCCTTTGCTAAAAATCGAGTTTTATTGTTTGCTACATTCTTGACATCCTTTTGGACGCGTGACTATGTTTAGCTAGTTCACTATTTCCTTTGCTAGAAATCGAGTTTTATTGTTTTACTGCATTCTTGACGCCCTTTTGGACGCATGGCTATTTTTAACCAGTTTAGTTTTTCCGTGGAGGGTGAGATTTGTGGATAAATGGCCTTCAAGAATGCAAGGGCAATGGTTTTATTGAAGTCGGGCGAGCAGGCAACAGTTTTCAGTCGGGTCCAGAAATCTGGATTTTCTGGACAGGCAGCTGCCCCTACCCGAATCTACCTCCCCCGAAAAGTTCGTGGGGGGTATGTAACGTCCCCCCTACAGTGCCTAGTAGTGTCTATTTTCAATTGGGTAAGTATAGAGTTTATGAATAGTGGCCAATTTTTTCAACTTGAATAGGCCATTTGATAAGAGCGGAATGTGCTTTGAAGTAATTTAATAGAATTCTTATGGACATGAAAGTGACTGAGACATGATGTACAATTGCCACACATGCCATGACATGAAGATGTTGTGTCAGGTGACCTGCACTGCTGAATCTTTTGAGTTGAAAACTACTCCTGTTCATCACAGAACCATGCATGTGTCTCAACGCAGAGCTAAAAGTAGGTTTGACTTTATTTTGATGTGTACATAAGTACACCCTCCCAGTTCGCTCATGGGTTGACCTTCGACAAGCTGGTTATAATCAGTGATTTTTTTTTGAAAGAAAATGGGTGTGTAAATTGGCGCTTAGTTTATTCATTCACTAGCTCTATTGGCACTTTGAGTGGGAACAAAGGAGTCCAGCCTAGCGATGTGGAATGATTCAACATATGACAAATGCGATGACATGTTCAAGAAGGTTTAAGTGTGTGGCGACATATATTTTGTTTGCGGCACATTATGTGGCTATGCTTTGGCATTTTAGAGTTAAAATTTGGCCCCAACCTCCTAAGTTGCTAATGCAAATTGGGCTACATAAACAATTCCATATAAAAATCATTATTCCACGGGGGAATTGAACCCCGATCTTTCAACCCTGCCCATTGCAGCATGGAATGGCCTGCAAAACTACACTAACATTATTGCATCCCATCTATCACCCAACAAAAGTTAGTATAGAAGAGAACACATGAAGATTCGGCCCATGTACACCAATGAAAATCCTTCAACGGTTCCTTCAAAATATAGGTGGTAACTTTATGTAACACTTTAAAAAAAACTTGCAAGTTGCACCCCAACCATGCCATAGTCCACACAATGCACATGGTTCAAAAATGGCATCATATTCTATATTACGCTTACTCTACCTCATCATGTTCCAAAAATTGAGTGTAGATTCAATACATTGGAAACCTCTCATGTATGAAGCTAATACCCAATAATATGCTGCTACTAGTATAATTCATCTATTCTTCCCCTCCATACCGATTTCTCTGTGCTTTCCAACCTGATATGGCTGTTTGGTAAGGGAAAGTATCTAGGGTATAAAAGTCTTGTGCAAACATGCGGATGACCAAATCTAGGTGTGTTGTAAGCCGGTTCCTCAACTTGCTCTTCAAAAACGACAAAGAACTAAATGTGTATGGAGCACCTTCAATAAATGCAGCGAGCCTCATTATTGGTTTTTTTTACAATATCCGCTATTTTACTGGGGCCAACACCAATGCTAATATTGCATTTATGGTTGGCTGCCTCAGTGTTGGCAACGTATGCTGACGGCTACATTGTCCAATTATGATGTTGTCACCTACGAAGTGCAGGTGGTGTGATGAGCCCAAGATGGCTATTTTTATCAACAAAGGTTAGGGTTTTGGCCACCCATCCCTTGGCCGTTAGATTGCTCGCCACATGGACGCTTGGGATGAAGCATTGGGCTGGCTCTTCGAACCCAACCAATGGGGTCGAGTTTGCTATCTTTCAATATTTTCATCTGTTTTGGGGCCATTTTGAAAAAAAAACCCCAAAATTGTATGTGGGTGGAAGCACGGTAAAGTGGATAGCTCTTGATCCTTGCTCAGGTTTAAGTGAAAGTGATCCAAAACTATATACTAACTTTGAATTTTATGAAATAGAAATTCATAAACATTTAGAAAACATATGAATCTACAAAGCCAAGCAATTTATGTTCACAAAAAACAATTTCAAAGAACGTATATGTATTTTAGAAGACGGTGCAAGTGGTGGAGCAAGTGGGTGTCATTGAAAAGATAATTGTCAAAAACTTGTTTAGAATACAATTACATTATATTAAATTGATGAATTTTTGAAAAAAGAATTACGATGACCTCAAGTTTATAATGAATTCAAGGAATATGAAAAGAAATTCCAAGTTCAAAATATTTAAGGTCATGAAATTTACGTTCAAAACTATATTTAGTCAATTGCTTTTACGCGTCACTTTTGATGATAGGTTTTGAAGATCTCATATTGATATTCTATATTTGAGTACCTAACTTAACAATAAAGGCCATCATGAAAAATAATCTATTTTAAACAACATTTTGCTACTACTTATAGGCGTTTGACCAAAAAAATCATGGCTTTCATATACCGGAGCACTTTTTTGGTCCACTTTACTATGCTTGCACCCATGTGTACATATAGCTGGGCCCAAATGAATGTAGCAAAAAGCATCTGCGTAGCCGAATTAAAAATCGCTGGTTATAATGGTAATTACCACTAATACATGATAATCCGTGATATACATCATAATTAATGCAAACCTGGGTTCATGGATTAATGTGTAAGAGCTTGCAATCAAGCACCATCCAACTGGGAAATTAAAGCACAAGTCACACATATGCTCGCAGAGCCTTACATGAGAGCCTGTCTCGTATGTTTCTTAGTTTCATCACAAGCTACGTAGACAAAGTTCACTGTGAATCTGTTCATACCTACCGCCTGAATGCTAATGGCTCCCTGTGGAGCCTGTATTCTAATTGGCCTTTCACGGCCTCTACTACCATCAGTCATGTGAAAATTATATCAAATGTTGCCAAAATCTGTTGTTTAAGTTACTTATATGCCTCTGTCTTAATGATATCCGATCAGCACGAGTTGTAACAAACAAAAACTTGACAGGCACCAACACCCCATGTTCCCAGATTAATCGCATAGGAAATATTGCACCTCCCTCCCCTTTCTCTCTCTCTTCCACCTCCCAAAGAAAAGAAAAGACAAGAAGAAAATGCCAGTTAGATTGTTGATCGTCGTGAATGTGAGCCCGTTAGCCTTATATGGACCTCCACGTCCCAAAAGGTAGGCTTTACACCTTCATGTGTCCTCTTGGGCCCTACAAAGCACATCCTTGACCAAATGCCTTCTTGATTTACTATGAGCTAATAAAACCTTCAACCCAAAATACTTTAGATATTTTACATCAAATAAGACACAATTAGGTGTGTGCAAGAAATATTCAAGTACTTGCCGTCTTGCGCAGGTTGTGAAATTATGGTGGATTATATATTATGTGCTGGTCACAACCAATCGTTCACACAAGTGGAGAGCACTTCCAACAATTTCACTAAGCTTTTCTATACACACAGAGAACATTTTGTCCATATGTAACTTCTAAAGTTTGTATGTGTACATATTATCGGGCCTCTTGAACGGCTTGAGTAGGTAGATGTCTCCTTGCTATCACAACTCATCATCCCCTCCTCTTGCTGAAAAGTTATTTAGTCCATAAGGTCAAGGCATTCCAATCCAACTGTGCGAGCAGTACCATGGTGTGAATTTAGAGTAGGCTCACGCTGACTTGAATCTTATCCATTGATTATAACATGTAATGTCCAGTAACTATTTTAATTACCTTAGGCAGTTTGTATGGAAGCGATTGATAGAAATTATAAGATGAGGACGAGATTCATCATGAAAGGGTTCAAAGTTTCAAGTCAATGTTCAGCTCAAATTGCGTGCTTGACAGATGAACATACAGAGGATTCTGGCAGTCTTGCAAGTCTTCATCATGTTCAACTCCACTGGGACAACTGCCTTTGACAATGTCTTCCCGGAAGGAGGCATTTTCATTCCTTTTTCAATAACTAAATTGAATTTCTCCAGTACTGATGGACAAGTTACTACTTGTAAAGTTTTCAACCATCACTCAATGAAGAGAGCTGTCAAGAATATTGTTAGAGAAGAAAAGTCCAACCGCATTCCTCTTGACATGATGCACACTTGGGTTTCATTGAGGTTTGCCAACCAGTCCATTCTTTCGGAGGGAATGCACCAGGACCGGTGAATTATGCATTGTGATGCACCTGCACAAGTGCATTCAAACCCCTCGGCTCCTGCTTTTGGGAAATTTTTACATGTGAAAAGGCATGTGGGCCCGTGCATTATCCTACACTTGGGGTGGGTTTACATGAGGGTCATGGTCTAAGAAACTTGAGGTCCAAAACACCCCTTAATGGATCTTATTTTCACACTCGATCAAGATTGGACCCAAGCTGAAGATTGGTTTCTCAAACTAGGATTCAGAATATTTTCTTGAGTGACGAATGTTAAAATTTGACAAGATAGTGATGCCCCATTAGTGCTACTTCCTAATTTTATATTTTGGGACTGGACCCTAGTGTAAACTCCTTGGGTCCAAAATATAGCTCTCAACCAATAGGATTGCTCAATTTGGAGTTACTTTGACTTTGAAACCCTAGTGTAAACCCACCATTAGCTTCAAATAGATGATTGAGAGCTATGATGATGTGGATAACCCTAGAAGAAACTTTTCCAATATTGTAACCATCCGTTGCAACTGGTTCATTGCAACTCATGGTGAGAAAATGCATAGATAGATAAATTTCTTGTCAACTGGAGGTTTTTTATTACAATTTGGACAAATGACAACAAAAAACCTTTGGTTGCTAGGCAAAATAATTTATTTATACATTTTCTTGCTGTAAGTTGCATTGGACACATTTTCTTCTACCAGTGTAACCAAATGCTTAAGCCATGAAATGCAGAAGTTTATTGAGCGACTGACTTGGCGTTTGTTGTGACTTTTATATTTTTTGTGGTCAAATGCAAGTAGAGCCATCCTCATGTGATCATGGATGCAGATTGACAATAATAATATTGCGCCTGCTTCATCAAGATGTAAAAGGAAAGAGCTAAACTTGTAGATTCATAACTGAGGTTTCAGATAATATTGACATTCAAATTGTTCAGATCTGTACATGCCATTCATGTTGTTTTCATTTGCATAATAAACATATTCCTGTCATTTCAGATTTAAGTAGTCCAGTCAGTAGTACCGACAGGTTGGCAACTGTGAAATTGCTCAAGATCTGGATGACTAAAAATTGGTGACGAAAGTGTCAACTACGGCCTCACAAACTACAAAAATTGACCCTCAGCTGCGGGAAACCTCATCGAATCATGATGCGGCATCTACCTAAATATCCGACCTCAAAATTGTCGCCGAACTGAACCATCCAAATGATGGCCGATCTGTGGTTGAATGTTGATGATATTCCCTGTGTTTGATTCTTGCTCGCTTGATCAGAATTACCGCTTCCTGAGAGCAGATCAATGTTCTTTAATTTGCAGAATTCTTTCGAAGCTCCACTGCGAATTAGTCGAATCCGACTGCAGGTGTCAACTTGAAGTGCACTTAGCTGGTACTTCGATCACGAGAAGTAGATTGACAAGTAATGAGTGGAATTACATATTCCAGCTCTTTGAGCGAGTCATCAGAAGTGCCATGGCTGCTAGAAGTACCACCGATCGAGAAATCAAATAAGCATTCAAGCCAAAAATTGGTATGGGTGCATGGCTGAATTAGCTTCCTTGGTGCCATTCGAAGTTGTTGCAGGTGCCAAATTGTATCTGTTGTTGCACTTCATTATGAACGCGTCGAGGAGGGTTCCATTTTGAGGCACCTCCATCTCCTTCTGGAGCCATAGTTGCAACTGAAGTAGTTTTCTTTCCTTCTTTCGAGTTAGATCTTCGGCCGCGGGCAGCAGATGTTAGTCGACCGTCAGATAAATGATGAAAGTCGACCTTCTAGGGCAACCTTGATCAGAAACTTCAATCTGTGTGCAGAAGGTGGATAAGATAACAAGTATAAGCTAGTCAAGCTTACAACTCCGAGGTTAACTTCTTAGCTAGCAGAAGAAGAAGAAGATTCTTGTATTGGCGATGCTGTGAATTACCAGAAGTGGAGGAGCTCCCTTTATAGCATCCGGATCGCACGCGGCACCTGACGTCAAAACTTTGATGGACCTCTGGATCGTGCGTTTGGACATAAGATTCATCATTTTTCAGGTTAGAATTGCAGGTCATCGATCAAGCAGGTTTGGTGTGAGGATGTACGAAGTTTGACTGTCTACGTCCCAACAACGCAACGCGTCTAACCTAATTCAAAGTGCGTTTCAAACTGTCAGAGGAGAGGGGCAAAAGGGTCCTAATTTCCATCTAACGATCGATAACCGCCCTCATCTTGAGAGTCGAAAGTCGGCAACACCGCGATCGATTATCTACTCTAGCCGGCCGCCACAAGAAGAAGAAAAGTATTGTAGATTTGCCCCCCCTTCCCCCCCCCGTCCGGACCCCACCAGCATGAGTTTACCTTTGGGAGTTGACATCGACGCTGTAGAGTCAAAACCGCATGAGATTTCTGCTGTCAGTAAACAACTAACATGACGTTGAATATTGGTTAGACTCCAGAGCCACATGACTAAAGGGAACTTACTTGGGGTTTGATGGTGGAAATGAGTCGGCTTGAGTGTCAAGAAACTGGTTAGGTAAGTGAAGTGCGGCTTCGGAACCTGCAATTCGGAAGCAGCTCCGAAGGCGGACACTTGCCAGGGGACTTTCTCAACAAAGTAAGTCAGAAATTGGTTTCCAGAAAATAGTCACTTGGGTACTATGTCCGGGGAGAACCGGCGGTTAGTTACAGATGAACCGGTTGAATTTGAGAAATAACCGGTTGAAGTTCGAGACTTCAGGAGGGTTACCGATCATTATAGAGGAATCTATAGAATATACCTCAAATGAATATAGCAAAACCGGAAGATGTCAACATGTAACCGGCTGGTTGAACATGTTGAACTAGGGTTGGACTTGTATAGGTAATAAGTAATAAGTGCATAATAAGTAATCTGACGTGAGCAACGACTTACTGTAGTAGAGTCATATGTGTGCAATGTCCGACTCGATTTGTGTCGGCTATTTGGGGACATTCTTTCTTTGTCTGTCCTAAAGAACACTAAATATTGCTGCCGACATTCTCATCATTTGCCACCTCTCCTTATTTGCACTCCGTGCGCTTTTATATTCCAAGAACATGGGATTGGGTGGGACCAAAGCTCCTTTTTGGACCTGTCACCAGTGTCTGGGGAATTTCTTTCATATAATCAGTCAAGATCCTAGTGTTTCCAAGTCCAACCGGTTACATGCTGACATCTTTCGGTCTTTATTCATTGATTTGAGGTACATTCTATAAATTCCTCTAAAACGATCGGTAATTCTCCTGAAGCCTTGAACCTCAACCCAATGATCAGGGTCCAGGGAGAACCAGCAGTTAGTTACAAATGAACCGGTTGAGTTTGAGAAATAACCGGTTGAAGTTCAAGACTGCAGGAAAATTACCGATCATTTTAGAGAAATTTATAGAATATACCCCAATCTAAAGAAGGAAAACCGGAGGATGTCAACATGTAACCGGTTGGACTTGCAAACACTAGGATCTCAACCCATTATGCCCCCGATCACTGCTTCAACCGGTTCATCTATAACTTATACCATGGCCACACCGGGGTCCAGCCAGCCCGGCCGGTGCGGGGCCCCCTGCATATGGGGCTGGCCATCCAGGGCGTGTGTCTTTAGATGCAAAAATACAAAACACAATAAATTGACGCAACATCCCAGAAAAGGTACATAAAGCCATCAGGAGGTTTACAATAACTTTATCCATGGCCCAAAAGGAATCCTCAAATTTTTCGTACTTGCGAACACAAGCTGCCCAATGAAGTAAGATTGATTTTCATACTGCTTGATTAAGAGCAGCTCTCAAGTCATCCTGAAACAATTCACCAAACTCAAAGATATTATGAACCCATTTCATCCAGTGATGTTTCCTGTGAACATTATATTTTTGTTTTTGGTTTGGTCAAACATCGATTATTCCTGTGGTTACGTCTTACTCAAGTGAATTGAGTCATATATACATACTTGTAGTCTTCAACATATTTGCCCCCCCCCCCAACCCATACGACTTATTGCAAAGCTTGAAATATATGCATAAGACAAGTGTCAAGGGGCCAGTTGGCATGCCAGGCTTGTTCGTCAATGAGCAGTTTTTCAAAACTTTGACTCTTCATCTAGCCTTTTCTTGCCACCTGGAAAAGAGTAACTACGTAAGTCCCTGGACCAAATTCTTACCTTTGATCTCATGAACCCAACACATCGAAGGCAAACGCTTCGCACTCAATGGAGATTGGGGGCCCCACGTGATGAATTAGGAGAAGTGGGTCCCACGTTGAAGAAATCATGTATAGATTTTGCCTCTCAATCCATCAAGAGATGATTACTACAGTCGACATATGCAATTACAATGTATTGGTCAAGTCACAAGTACATTCATCCTCTATCCAAGAAGTTAGAAATTAATCGGACCTTTGAAAGCTGACTACAAAGGTTAGTTCATAGACGTACCTCGAATAATTTTACCCATGATTTTCCAGCCTTGAATGTGACTTCAAGCGCTGGCTGTTTACATTCGCCTGGCAAGAAATCGTATGTCCTAATAAGTAGTCTTACTTGGGGAGACGAGGAATCACAAATGAGAACCCTTGCAAGTACGGTCCTTGTTATTAGTAACTCAAAAGAGGCTGCCTGCAATTATAGGACGACAAGTCTCGCCTTCAACTGAATAACTGACAATTGGGTGGTCTCAGTACAATCTGAGCGAAAAGCGACGAATTTCATGTGTAATTCTCCCATGCTGGCAGGTAGGTAGGTGGGTGTACAGAGTATGTTTCTAAATTGTATCGTCAACGTGATCATACGTTGACGACAAAAGTCATGTAGTGGACTTTTTAATTTTCTTGGTAATTCAGCAGACCCGTGATGAGCTCATAATATCAGTTACTGCAGCTTCCTCCGAGCTAGCCAGCCCTGACCCCAGCCCCCAATTTTTTTCAGTAATCCGGTTTGTCAAATGGACTAACTACATACTAATTTTCATGAGTAGATCGAATAAGTGCTGTACTGCTGCTTCTGGTTGATTTTATTTGCCCCTCCCTTTTGCCCTCCCCTGGCCCCAAGTTTGAGAAATCTTACCACAAGACTTTGAGTATTTGGTGCCATGCTTGATTGATATTCAAACAAGCCGTATGTATGCGGCAAACGGTGTCGGCCCGCCGACTAGATGGGAAGAATATTGCCGAGCTCGAGGGTAAATGTATTGATGCAAGAATCATGATGATCTGGTACGGTAGGCCCAGCTTACAACATCTTTGATGTCATTCTGTAGTGACCTGCTGCCGTCATTAGTAGCTTTCATGATGCTTTGGAGACAATTTAATCACTTGTGATCGGAAACTGATCCCTGATATGAAAACTGACCTTTGATTTTGTGAGCACTGATTGATCTTGTCATTAGGGTTTGACACTTGAAATTACGAGAGAATTAACAAATAATTCCATTAAATATTCCAGGCTGTATGTCATGGAAAGTAGTAGCTTTTTTTGGTAGCTTTTATTTTCCAGGCTATCATCTCCGAAACTACATGGTGTGAGACATCTGAGGAAACATCAAAAGGAAGGTATTTTATAACCGACGCTGACTGGTATAAGCAGTTAAAGCGACCTCAATGAATGTCCTGTAAGTACTTCCAACCAAATGTCTTGGAAACTCAAAAATTGTCAAATTAATATCAGAATGTCCGACCGATTTATTGATTGCTAGCTAGTGCTACCAGGAGTTG
Organism: Polytrichum formosum; assembly: GCA_964035585.1. Lineage (NCBI taxonomy): Eukaryota > Viridiplantae > Streptophyta > Polytrichopsida > Polytrichales > Polytrichaceae > Polytrichum > Polytrichum formosum. The sequence goes on from OZ037936.1 coordinate 76,821,309, forward strand.
GGCAGGAGTTTCAAGTCCAGATTTCAATCAAACCATGGACGCGTTTCTGCCCCCTCCACGTGATAGAATTACTTCAAATTAATGTTTGTGTTTGTTGTCCGCGTGGCATGTTGTCGATGGTCAAGCCACGTAATTAGACACAGCGAGTCCCAAGTATACAGGGCCAGCATATATATATGGAAAGGATTTCCATCCATTCTACACAGCGACATAAGATAGATGCAAATGAATTACTCTTCGTTCTAACTTCTGTTGTACATGATAACTCAGTGCGCCAGGGGATTATCAGCAGTTGAGAATTGGTGCTTCCTCTTCTGTAGCTTTACAGTTGTGACTCGTCATTAATCTGCAGTATCTCTGTGGAGCCACCGGCCGACTGCAGTCTTTCAGCTTGGTTGAACCAGATACAAGTCCGATCGACAATTAGTACTGTTATAGCTCCTGCAGGGAGTTTGAGCTAGGCGCGTAGGCTATACAAATTCAGGGTAGAGGTAACTGATTAACTCCATGGGTGCCACAGGCGATGGTGGTTCTTCCAAATGGAATCCACCCGGAGGGAATAAGAGAAGCGAAGGAGACGGTGGTTCTTCGAAATGGAATCCTCCTAGAGGGAGTAAGAGGTCGATGGGGCTTTACATCATGACGATCAGGGTGTGATCAAGCCTTCAAAATCATTCAGAATACCGCCAGCAACATTGGGAATGCAAATTTCCCTCCAACGTAACCTGTGCAAATCTCAAACTTTGCAACAGAAAGCTGCAACAAATTAAATTTCCAACGGAGGGCTGGTTCATGAGTTTTTTGAGGAATATTCTTGTTCACCGGAACTAGAGATAGTGCATACGATCAATTAGATAAACATCTCTTGTAATTTAAGCAGTGCAGCTTCAATTCAACTAGTGGGTGGATTGCGCGATTATCAGGATCGATCCTGCAGAAATTAGGTGTACAAGGTGGACGGATGCCCAATTCAGCTCTTGAGTCTTGAATGACTGGAATCAATCGAGCATCAGTAAATTAGTAGTAGAAGACCGTCATGCACATTGCATGACTTCAAATGTACATATGAATCACTGAGCTCGTCGGGAGTAAAGTTAATGATTTCGGGCCTCCATTACACCTGTGTGGTTTTGGTGTCTGGCCGATTCAATGAATCAGTTGATGTTCCTCACATCACTTCTTAACCGTCATTGCATACTTCAGTAAACGAGACTTAACACTGGTCGTATAAGCAGTGTCAATATTAATTATTCATCAATTGAACAATTCGCAATGTCATAGCACGAACGTTTCCTTGTAAGGGTGTTGCTCCAAGCACTTGATCACTACTATAGGAGCCCAAATTTCAGGAGTCTTGAGAAGATGAGAACGACAGATTTGTTCACTCATCTCAAGAAGAAAAGAATATCAAATTTGTTGAAGTATTCGAATTTATGGATTCCTGAGATATATAGCAGGGACCGTGCAATTCGACCTTCCGAACCAACTGTTACACTTCATACTGACATCAAGCAGCAAAAGGAGCCACAAATAGGAGAAATGTGGATGATCTGTCTCATGATATTCAATGAATTTACTTCTAATGAGAAGTCTTTCACTGACTTCAATAACAACATTGTTTCCAATTCGTATGGATCAGTAACCTACATTTCCAGAATCAGCTTCTAAGCGACATTGCAAATTGGAGCATGATGTTCTGCCGGGATTCGGAATGAAACTTGAAATAAGAGATTTACTCTTCTCACATGCAAAGAATCTGGCTACAGCATTAATTTCTATAACGCTTCAACAGTTCAATATTACCCAAAGCAGCTTTAGGCTTTAGCAGCTGAAATGAGCTTTGCCCCTCCTTTCTTACGACAGATACTGTAGTATTCCGAGCTTGGTATATTTGGTGCCCATTTGGTGGATCATGTAAAATGAACCCACTTCCAGACAATTCGAGAGTGTCTGAGGATGAACTGAGGGGGAAACATTTGTCTTTCCACCATCATGTTGATTTCTTCAGTGAACGCCTCCTTGACTTTGGGTCATTTCCATCATTAAATTCTTGATGATCTGGTGCTGAGCTTCAGCTGAGTGTCCAAATCTTTTCCAACTGGGGTTGCTCAAAGGCTGGTTACGTGACAAATGAATTTTTAGATCGTCAAGCAGCTCGAAGACGGTCCGATCGAAAAGCAGACTACTTCGTAATTAATTTCTCATTGGAGACTCGTTCTTGGCTTCCACTTGGAAGCACCTCCGTCGCCGAACTCCTGGTCTTTCCTAGCCGGACCCCGACCTCGTGATCCCCCAGGCGGATTCCATTTTGAGGCACCTCCATCACCTGCGGCTGCCATGTCGTCGGATCGAATCTACGAGAGTTACCCTTAAAACACACACCTTGGTAAATGAGTGATTTGTGATGTGAGATTTGATGAGTGCTGGAGAGAGGTGAAGGGAGAGAGAGAAAGAGAGAGGAATGTGACAAGCCAGAAGAATTTTAGTTTCGTTAGCTTGTAATGAGAGATGAAGTTCTGAATTGATCTGTTGCTGAATCTATTCCTGCGGTACTATCTGACAGAGAATGAGCAAGTGAGGATGTGTGGGGAATGTTTTGAAATTCCTTGTACATATATTGGTCGTTCTTGTTACGTCAGCGGCCTGTGTGCGCCTTGCCCGACAAGCGAATACCGGAAGATTCTACACGGGGTCACAGACTTGTCTGGATTTTGATTGATTTCAGTTTGATCAGTTGATCCACACCCCGCGTAGTGTCAGGTTCCCATGAAATTCCCCCGAGCGTGCGTTGAGGTTGAATTCAAATTTTGATGTATGGCCACATGTCCAGTTCCAATCGACTCGGAAAACTGGAAGGGCCCCAGACCATGTCCTAAGCCTTGCTTGCTTGGTGGCCAAGGTCCGCCACGACACAAGAATATTAAAGCATAAATTTGTCTGCGAAGACACTGGGGGCAGTCCTGCTTCGAGGCCCCTTCGAGGGAACAATCCCAGGTGCTCGCGACTCGCAACGTGGTAATCCCAAACAAAATCAAACGAGGAGAATTTGTTGGAAATTGATGAGAATTCTCAGCGCAATTGAACCTGCGGGGCCTCTCGGTGGTCCTCGTGCCGCTGGGTCCGCCGATCGATGAGCTTGGGTAGGCCACACATGTCCCATTTGATAGCAGGACGCTAGAGCCCCTTAACGAGCTCTCGCTAACTACACTAAATCTGATATTTAGTGTCACCAATTCTAATTGTCTTCCTCAATACTAATTGTAAACCGCAGTGTAGTGTCACCAACACTAAAAGTTAACCTAACAGTATTTGTCATTTGTTGCAAAAATTTGGGTATCATAAATGGGTGCAAGTATGGTAAAGTGGACTAAGAAAGTGCTCTGGTCAATGTAAATTTGGAGGTGTCATTCCCGGGTACGCAACTCCCGTATTATATGGCCCTGATTATAATCACTTATAATGCATTTTAGTCCAATCTCAAGTGATATAATTTGTTTTCATGTAGGAAACTCTTATAGCCTTTCTAACAAGGAATCCAAAAATATAATTATATATAGGACATGAATATTCCTTGAAGCATAAAATTGCATTAAAAACCAAATTACAAGAGTTTTTTTAATACAGGTACCATAGGTCAAACTACCCAACTTTTTGGGCTTTTTATTAAAAATTTAAGATTTTTTATTAAAAATAAAACATTGCCAATGATTTTTAATTTTAATTGGAGGCAACTACTCGTGAGGATCCTTTAAAATTATGCATAGGTATAGGTTAAAAAATAGGTGTTTCTATTTTTTATATATGTTGTGGAGTTTTTAATAAATTAATTAATATGCAACCCAACTTTTTCTACATCTCATTTTATTTAATTTGGTCTTCACCCAACTTTTTGGTCTTTTTAATTTTGTATAATTTGATATAATTTTTGCAAAAGCCGTCTTTTAAGCCGTTTTTAATACGATGCCCCCTGCGTATAATATGGGAGTTGCGTACCCGGGGTGTCATTAGAAAGTGACCATTATTAAATGTAAATGTGATTCTTCTATGAACATAGAAATGTTGCTCTTATAATATACTAATATAAGATTCAATTGAGTGAAAGAAAAATGAAGAAAACATGTGTTTTAGAATAACTATATGTCATTTTTCAACACTTACGCAAACATGTCAAGATTTATAAGTGATTGAAAGTGACATATAAGTAGTTTCATAATAACATATTAAAATTATAATTTTTGTATGATGACCTAAAACGTACTTATATGCACATATTTATTGGAAAAAAATCCGACAAAACCATTTATTTCAGTGTAAGAAATACTTGCATGAAATACAAATTTGGCAACTTTACTGATGAGTACTATTTAAAGGGTGAATTTTTCGTTCATTATTTTTGAAATTGTTATAGTATCATATACACAGAGATCATAATAAATTAATTTCCAATATATTTTAATTTTTTTCAAACATTACATAATTAAAATTTGATATTTTCTGAAACAAAGTGCTTGATCCACTAGTTCTAATGCAAGGAGCACTACGAATGCAAATGAAATTAACGGGAGAATCATGGAAAAACATCCAACTTTTTGTCATCATTGATTGTAAAGCTTCACATGATCATTAATAAACTTAGGATCCCTTTAATTTTGAAACCATTGGGTCTAGAAAACGTATCAAGTATGGTTATAATAAACCTATGGATGCTTTATGTAACATAGAGTGGAATAAAGATCCATATTCCATGTGGTTTAATTTTTGTTCTCCATGTTCCTTCTCACGTTCCTATGATATCAACAAGTGGTGAATTCACTTATAACGAATGAGTCAAGAATCAAAGATTGTCCACTTTTATATGTTCGCCCCAATATTTATAATGTTGTAAGTATTGTCATTTACTAAGTGATTTTTCATCCAAATTTCAATCATCCATAACAATATTTGATCACAAATTTGTTAGGATGTAAATCATACCAAAGTTTATTTCAATAATTGACATTTGAATGAATTGAAAGTAAGTTGGGATGACAATATTTGTAAACTTATTCATAAAAAATGCCACTAAAAAATGACCACAATGAAATTAATGCCATATGAGACCAAATATCATATTTAGTGTAGTTATCTTTTAAGGGGACATGTCAGACGAATCATGAAACATGGACAAGCTAAAGCCTCCACCCTTGCCGAAAACTCCACTTTTCATAAATTCTACTAGCTTTTTCCAACCTACTACGTTTCATATCCCATATTATGGTTTGTATTTTTTATTTATAATATATAATTTGGAACAAACACTTTTTACCAAGTTACTTTAATGATAGCGTTCAAATTTTTATTTTTTTATTTACTTCTAATCAAATACTCATGAAAACAAATTTTGAATTAGTCATGTAAAATATACAAATTCATGTTTAAATTTTTGAATTCTTGATAAGGAACCAACATGTGGGATTTCAACATATATATATATATATATATATATATGTATATTTAAATGACATTTAAGTAGATTAGGAAAAACTACTTGTCTAAAAATGATAAGTGGTGTGCACTTGTGGGGACCAAAACAATAAACAATACTAGCAAAAGCAACAGCACAACAACCACAACTTCAATTTTTTGCAACTCCATGTTCGCCAACCATCATATTTGTGTGGTTTTGCTATCTAGTATACATCATATAGGTTGTTAGAATTGTTCAAAGTTCATGCATAAATCCAAATATATGTACTTAAACCATAGTTATTCGTTATCATTCCTTCGAAACGGAGATGCAATCGATACGGGATATGAGACCTAGTAACTTGGGGAGAGCTAGCAAAATCTATGAAAAGTGGAGGTTTGGGTAGGGGTGGAGGCTCTAGCTTGCCTAAACCCGCGCGGGACCTACTTTGCAATTCGCCCTACCCTCCCCTTGAAAGAGGTCCTTGGGGTGGGTTTAAAGTTAGTTTCCTTGTAGGCCGCTAGCCCACTAGATTCTAGTGGAAATATAGATTCCACTAGAATCTGGTGGGCGACCGGCCTACATGGAAAGTAAGCCTTATTAGCGTCCTGCCATTATTAAATCTCTCCGAGGAAGGGGAGGGATTTATGAGCAGGTACGGGAAGGTACGCCATAATCCATTTTGTCGCCAAATCGAGGCGCAGACAAATTGCAGTGACCACGGAACACAAATCTGGTAACATTGGAAATTGGAAGTCTGGTCTTTTACCCCACCGAGATTTGAGATTTTGTGCTTCGATATTTGTGCCTGCCGACTTTACATAAACTACTTCCTAGAATTACAGCGATTCAACGAATTCATCAAAGTCTAATTGGTTGTCAACTTCGCGACCTTGAAAATTAAGTTCAGAGCTGGACTAACTTAGTACGTGATTTTGCAAATTCTTTCAAAGAAATCTCCATGGCTGAGTAAATCTAAAAGCCAGTTGACATTGAGAAACGGGCTGTGAAAATGTTGCATCGTCGCCGACTTGGCTGGTGGGTCAGTGGATGACTATGTAGTAGTCTAACAATTTGACACAAGTTTGAAACTGGATTTTGTGCAGCTCTCAGTCTCCCGCGTGTGCCGACCCGTTTTTTCCCCCCATCTTACTCAGTGAATGGGCTGCATAAATAATGATCCAACCAGCCCATTCGTCCAATATAAATGTAGTGAGTGTCGATTGCTGAATCGGTGTGCTTGTCAGAGTCAACAATACTGGAAACAGATCTGGAGGTGCCACCAGTGAGCAATCTACATCAGTCTCGGCCACTGCCAGATTATTTAAGAGTCCAAGTTCGATCGAGAACTCGTCTAATTTTGAGTATAAGTTTGAGTTGCAATTGTTCAGTCTCTGCAGGCCACTACTCTGTCTTGACTAGCCTTTCATAGAGGAGCTTTATAGGATGGTTGCAGAAGGTGATGGGGGCCGAACCAACTCGCCGATCAGCAGTCCACCTGATACTGGTTACGATGATTTTGGCTTTCAACGACCAAAGTGACAACTTGACATGGGAAGCAATGGGCTGTGTTATACGAAGTTGAAGGAAACAAGAAGAGTGATAAGCTTTCAAGAAGTCGTCGATTCATGACAGTCCAGCAACCTCCATCAAGGATTTCAGTATGGCCAGCTAGTAGATAGTTTAAACCTAGTATCCAAGTGGTCAGCTTTTTGATTGCGAGATATATTCGGACGAATTCCTCAAGCCCCTGCAGCTAGAATATCCATTGGTCAAGGCCATGTCGGAACTTATAATTGAATCTCAGGCCCATCAAGAAACTGCAGCAAATTAAAGTGCTTGAGTCAGTTGCGACCGACCTAGATGTTGACATTATTAGGTCTCCCATTCACTCCCAGAAAGCGGGCAGGAAGCACTAGAATGAAACGAGTATTAATTGTTTCAAACCAGCAAATTAGTTTCCTTTCCTTCCAGCAGTACGCTCTGATTGCACGTTAGGATCAAAAATGTAGAGAGGTTGGATATTTCACCAGCGTGTACCATATCAAAATGTATAGTGATTGTTGAGACGAAATTCTACACAAACTCTACACAAATTCAGTGTGAGTTAACTACAGGAAAATTCATGGATTAATGTCTCCTTTTTCAAGAGGAAATGTCTCTGTGAATGTCTGTTGCCATGAGGGTGTCCAGCTCAGAGAGGATGTCTGTACGGTAATCTCTCACCACATCATTGCATCCAATATTTCAATTTTCAATCGACTTCTGCGATCACTCTTCACCTAATTTTGTTTGGAAAATCCATGTTCACGTATAGCTGTGCTTGCCAAGCCGAAGTTACAGTCAAAGCCAAAGTTGCAGTCAAAGCCAAAGTTGCAATCATTGCTGAGTCGAAGTTGCAGAGTCGAAATTGCAAGAGTTATTGGAATTTGGAAGTGTCCACTAGAGTGCCAAGACTAGAGTCCAATTATGTTTCTATTTGCGAATTGCAGCCATTGTATTTTGTGACATGGAATTTTTGGAGAGGCCTTCACTGTGACTGGTGGAAACTTTGCAAAGCACATTTTTGTGAAGTACCCCAAAAAAAAAAAAAACTTCTTTGACGGCCAAAATGGCATTTGACAGGTGTTGAAGACTTCAATATTGAACACTGCCTTTCAGAATGTTATGCCCGACATTTTCTCAACTATAATGTCTCCGAAATGTCATGTCTTCCAGTTCGAGCATATTTCAGCCGTCAGGACCTGGGCCCCCCATACTACAGTGAGCTTCACCATGGTTCTTGCTATGATTAACCACCGCGGTGAAGCCGGCACAGCTCCTGTCGATACGGCAAGTGGCACCCCGCGACCACAGTAATTTCTAAGATTCCACCCGGGCCGGTGTTGAAGACAGGCAAAACTACATTGTTTTGTCTAATCAGTGTAGGTTACCATTTGAAGTTACGCATTGCTATAACATTTTACTGAGAGTATCATTTTTACCCAAATAATATAAATAGCAAGTATGCACACTGAAGAATATGATATAACGTAGTTGGTGAAACAAAAAAATGTCAGTAAAAAGTCATAGCAACATGTTACTCCGAATGGTAACCCACACTAATCAGACAAAATAGTGTACCCAATAAATATACAAGTGAAAGTAATAGAATTGCCCTTGTGCACCTAGTCTCTGATAGACCGTTGATGACGATGTCAAAATTGACAACCCTGATGCTTCAGAGGATTCTAGGCAATCACTTTTAGGTGATGTCACATTGTAGGCATTCTTAAACAAAATGTCTGGAAATTTGTCTCTAGACAATCATTCTTGAGCAGTTGACTCTCTCACTTGCCTAGTATGACGGATGTCTCAAAACATGACATTAATATGGAAAAAATCCACTACACCGTTTATGGTATTTAGTGTCACTCGCCCTATTTTGAGGCGTATGCTAGGTTGCATTGATGATGAACAACTTCACCATAAGTGTCAACTTATGATACTTGGCGTTTAAGTGCACTTACTAATATCTTGTCATGAGTATGTTCACTAGTGTCATGAGGTGCATGTCTATGTTACACAATGGTCTTTAGTTGACTAAGGTGCACACATATGACGTGCCATTAGTATGCTCAAGCGTATTTTCCTCTTGCAAAGTATAATGTAAACACATGACACTTGCCATTAATATGCTCAAAAATATCTTTCCCTTGCATACTAAAATGCAAGACTATCATCTAATATATCCCAATGTGCCACTCTAAATGTCATAATGTAGGTATTTTTCCCGGGTACGCAACTCCCATATTATACGCAGGGGGCATCATATTAAAAACGGCTTAGAGGACGGCTTTTGTAAAAATTATATCAAATTATACAAAAAATTAAAATGACCAAAAAGTTGGGTGAAGACCAAATAAAATAAAATGAGATATAGAAAAAGTTGGGTTTCATATTAATTTATTTATTAAAAACTCCACAACATATATAAAGATTTGAAACACCTATTTTTTAACCTATGCCTATGCATAATTTGAAAGGATCCTCACGAGTGATTGCCTCCAATTAGAATTAAAAGTCATTGGCGATGTTTTATTTATAATAAAAATCTTAAATTTTTATTAAAAAGCCCAAAAAGTTGGGTAGTTTGACCTATGGTACCTGTATTAAAAAACTCATATAATTAGGTTTTTAATGCAATTTTATGCTTCAAGGAATATTCATTTCCTATATATAATTACATTTTTGGATTCCTTATTAGAAAGGCTACAAGAGTTTCCTATATGCAAACAAATTATAACACTTAAGATTGGCCTAAAATGCATTATAAGTGATTATAATCAGGGCCATATAATACGGGAGTTGTGTACCCGGGGTATTTTTTCACTTAAAAAAGTGACTTGTGTTGACAAATGGAATCATATTAACAATTAGCAAGCATGACACTTTGAGACCTTTAGGCATCTAGTTTAGGCCCTTTGCAAATAGTGTACATGACATTAAATACCATAAACAGGGTAGTAGTTACAGTCTTGTTGTTGTCGAGTACCATGTAAAATATATTTATTGTATATCTGGTGCCTGAAAATTATCCTTCGTTAGATATCTGCAGCATATTAACGACTCCAGTCCATCTCCGAATTCAATAGATTAAGCTTCTAATGATCTGCTCAAACATGTCCCACTTGGTCTTAAAACAACAAGTTCCAATCTTTGAACTAATCCCATTAGATCATTTTGAGAACACTCCTGCAATAACCAACTATGTGTCCAAATTCACAATTAAGAAATTTCAGCCGAAATCTTCAACAAGTACTTGGAAACAATCCTCCAAATATCTGTGCTGCAATTTCAATGACATAGCATTGCCCATTGGCTGCATGATTAACCTCCTTGCATTCCTGCCTTAGACTGAAGAAAATTCCCATAACTCAGTTTACAATCCCACTAAAGATGTTAAATCGATTCGATATGTCAAGGCAGAGTTCTTTCTCATTAAGTTGTCCCAGGTGTTAGCCCAGTGTTTGACAACCAGAATGCTAGTATACTAAATTTTGGTTGTGGAGGTGTATGCAATTTGAGATGATTTAGTGGCACTTGCAGGTATGACAGTCGTGATGTGTCCCACAGGATTCATCATTACAATAGGCAATGTGGTCTTTTTTCTCTTGAACATTTTCAAAAAATCAATCTTTAAATGAAAAATCTTTTATCCTTGAAATTCAATATAGGTTATGTCCGCTTACTGCTTTCTGATATTAGAACCTAAGTTGGCGACGCTACAAACAAGGGTCTTTTGAGCATAAACCCAGCGATATTATAAACTCCAGCTCTAAAATGCCAAGGGTCTTTTGAGCATAAACCCAGCGATATTATCAACTCCAGCTCTAAAATGCCAAGGTTCATCTTCAGACGATTCATTTAGACTTTAATGTGCTTGAATACTCGTAACTAATTGAGAACCGATGCAGCACCTCGTCAGACCAGAGTCGAAGCTGTGGTCGGGCCCGCCTCAGTGGTGAACATCGAAGCTGCCTGCTAATTCTCTGAGTTATGCAAACGCACTAATTACTTTTGTAACCGTCCACATTGGTCTGTGCAAAATGGATAATCTCTGTAGTCTGCTTTCTGTCTGCGGGGTCTGCTACAGTCTGAAAGCAGACTCCAGATTTGTCCCCGCAGACCCCGCAGTGAACACCAACAATAACATTTGTCCCCAGTGAACACCTGCCCTCATCCCACCCACCGAGGTTTGGAAAATGATGACAGCCATGGCCCACCCAATCTCGCTCGGTGGATGACCCAGGAGCCTGGCTGGGAAGGCTTCTCCTCAATTTCCAATTGCTTGGAATCATTGTAATTTTTGAAGGTTGCCACGTTAATTAGAAATTACCACCATCTGGGATTGTTGCCTCGAAGTAAGTTAGGATTTTGCAGCGGCCATGGCTGTCGCAGACACGGCCTTCGTGTCCTTGGCCGTGGCTAGCAAGTAAGGGTGTCCGGGCCCGCCTTGCCGATGTGGATTGGTAAGAAAAACATGAGGTGAAATTGAAAGAAAATTAGTGCTGGGAAGCATCATGTGCTGCTGCAGTAGTAATTAAATTAATGTAAATTATTTCTTGCAACGCAAAAGCCTGGCGACATTGACCTCTATCCTAATTTCAAATGGATCCCGCATGCATTCTTCTTCCAGTGCATCTTCAAGCAATGTGCAAAACTTCACCGGCTGGATTTCTTCCACAGGAAATAATTTCAACTCTACTCGATCAGGCGATAGCATTTGAGCGGTAAGGCCAGCAGATTCGGCATGGCAGTCACAGGTGATGTGGAAGGTTAGATTTCACCCAGCATTTGTTTCCTCCTTTTCGTAAGCTTTTGGTCTGTTACCAATTTGGCTGCAAATGAGATTTTTTATTCCAGATCCTTGAAGCCTGATGGTAAGATTTGTAGCAAGCTGGGACCGGAAACCAAGCTGGCTCCGAAGTCAGTTTGTAGGTAACATTCGTGCCCATCTAGAGATTTCCATTACAAGAGTTGTTCTCATTTAACAATGCGGTTGGAGATTCAGCAGAACATGCGCCAATAACTGGGGATATCAGTTAGTGGCTGAATTGGGAATAGCAGTACACGAAGAATTCCGGTGTGGTGTCAAGCGACAGTGATCAACTCAAAAGTTTTAATAGTCCATATAAGCTGCGGCTGTGGAATTGAGCCTGGGAAAATGTTGTCAGTTTTATGGCTTCACCTGGAAAGTCAAATGTTGGAATAATGTTCACGTTGACGCTACTCCTCAAACAGACATTTTCGTCATACTGGTTTAGGGTTTAGGGGTTTTAGAGTTTAGGGTTTAGGGTCATTGCGTCAGAATAAGGCTCAGAGTAAGACTCTTCCAGCTGCAGTTGCTCCACAATATCATGGAAGGTTTCTTCATGAGAAAGAAGAGTTTCAACAGAACGAGATGAAACTTCTGGTGTAATTGAAGAACAGAAGAAAAAAATGGTAGTGAGGGAGAAGCCTCAGCAAAATGAACACGAGATGAACGATAATCTCTCATAGACTCTGTAGGAGGAATATACACAGGGCGAGTAGAAATCCCACGAGGGCATTCTTGACGCTACTGACCATATGCACCGCATTCGATGCAACGCGTGTGGTGTTTCAGATGCGCTAATTCTGCTGCAGAATATCGTGGAGAAGGTCAAGATGAATGACGATCAATGAGGAAAGAAGTACCATGACTATAGGAAGACACGCCTCGTGATGAAGGAGAAAACCACTCCCACTGATCGGAAGACCACGAGAGTGACCATGAGGGAAACGATTAGGAAAACGACCACGAGAATCTGAAGCATGAGAATAGAAAGCACTTGTGGCAGCAGTAGTTTCATTGAGAAGATGTTTCTTGATCTTGAGTTCTTCTTTAATGAGGCGAAGTTTAGGGTTCGGTAGAGTTTGTTCAGAGCTCGGTGTACTTTCCCAGGAAGGCAGAAAATTATCAAAACCACAGGAAGAGAAGAAAGAAGCTTCGAGATCATAGTATCTTCGTTGAATGTCTTATCGCTGAGTGCAACCAACTCGCTGAGGATGAGATTAAGACTGGCAATAAAATCAGTAAGAGACTGCTCAGGAAGAATAACAGCCTGAAAGAATTTCTTCTGAAGTTCATGAAGATTTTCGTTGGTTTTATGTTCGTAGGTAGACAACATAGTCCAAACTTCACAGGAAGTCTTACAGTCCAAGAGAAAGCCAAGTAGTTTCCATTCAACTGAGTTGCACAGAATGGAATAATTAAGCAAGATAGTCATGCTCTTTCCAAGCATCTTAATTTGTAGCAGCAGATTCAAGATCGGTGTCATCAAGTAAACTGAAAAGCTTTTTGTACATGAGAAATGCTCGTATCTGCCACTTCCAGATGTGAAACTCATCGTCTTTAAAACGGGCAATACCAGAAAGATCCTTATCCATTGGAGAAGTATCAAAAAAAGAAGCATAGAGACATGCAGACATGCAGACTAAGAGATGACTGACAAAGCTTCAAGAAATCAAGAAAAACCTGCGCAAATGAAAGACAAACAGACAGACAAATTGACAAACAAATCGAAGACAAGCGGAACTAGAGCATCAATGGGCCCATAACCTTTTGAGTGTATTGACGAATATGCATAGACAATAATCAACAATCCAAAGACGATAGACAGTATTCACGTATGAAATGAACTCTTTACTCTTTCACTCCATGAATGATTCTACAACTGGTAACAACTCTTCCTGCCTACGCTACTGTCTTAATATCAACCTTGTGCTTGAGTGATTCTAGGAACCTTCTACATTCTTCTAAGAGATCGATGAATGATGAATGAATCTAAGATGGATGGACATATTGGATGAACAAACTAAAAAATGAATCCTATTTTCATAGCTTGTGCAATGTGCTGTTGCTGCCAGTAATTGTAATCAAATGTCAATTGCCTGGAACGTCTGCTGAATTGGGAGTCTTCACGATCGATGTATATGAACAATGGGGTATGTCTCAGCCATTTACGGATCCAAGTTGATTCCAACTGCAATGACTACAAGATGAGCTATATTAATTCGGTCTGCGCACTCTTAATTCTCCAGTGAATAAGAGTTCTGATGAGACAAGGATCACCTCATGTTGAAATGTTGCTGCTGTGAATTATTTTGCATGCACTCTGTTTCAGATGCTTTCATGCATTTTCATTGACCCCCGCCAAGCTCATCATGATTACCGAGACTCCACTTGATGGGAAGCAGGTCAATGGAATTAGCCCATCGACCTAAGTCATCACTTGCTTCCTCCACCAGGAGGATTCCACTTTGAGCCTCCACCATCACCTTCTCTCCTCGACTTACCTCCTCCAGGTGGATTCCACTTTGAGCCACCACCATCACCTTCTCTCCTTGACTTGCTTCCTCCAGGTGGATTCCACTTGGAAGAACCACCATCACTTCTCACAGTAGCCATATATTAAGTAGTTTACTGAATCAATTATTCTCCAACCACTTCAATGAATTTCTGATGGTCTCTGGATCAAGCTATCCAAAACTTACTCGGATTAATACACTTCTTAGTCGTATCTGGTTTACCAATTTGAGAATAATCTGCCGGATGACTACTGTGGAGCGATGATGATGAAATGCACTGCTCCGTAAGTCCAACTCTTTTAGACAAGGTGAATTCACAGGAGCTGATCCTCTGAAGCTAAGGATACTGTCTGCGTAGGCCTCACGAGTGAATTATTCTCCGATATTGCTGTGTGCCGCTTGCGTTTGATATGCTTGACGCTGTGTGGGATGTAATTTGGAATGTTGAGGATTCCGTTCGCATTATATATGCAGCTGGGAATGCATGCGTGCCTTGACCGGTCAACCATTAGTGCGGGGATGTCGACAGACATGGTCTTGAGTAATCCTATGTAGATGAAGGGCGGGAACGCGTCCACAGTACGGTTATTTGAAAATCTGAAGGTTTCTTGATGGCAGTTCAAACTTTCAAAATGGGATGAGTTCATTTTTTCAAGAAACGTTTCTTTGAATAATCATGTTAACATGAAAATTCTGGAAAATTAATAAGCGCCGCCACTTTGCTTTTGAATTAATGGAGCTGCAGGGTTTTCCAAATACGATGTCATTCTGAGGAGTACTCCCATGATTTGACTCTTAAGGTTCCTCGGCCCTCCACCACCTTCTGCAGCAGATACTTGGTTGGTTGAGATCTCTTTTTCTTCAAGTAACTTCTATGTGCCACGAGTCAGTGCCTAGGGCGAGGTCAAATTGGCGTTCTTGACTACTTTGCGATTACATGTAACTAATTATTCGGTTCCAACAGCCCACCGACAGCATTTGGCCTACTGTGGGGCTATTGTTGATCTAAAGTCTTAAACCTGCAATGACGGGAGATCCATTTAGAGGACATCATTGGGTGGGCGATTTTTCTCTCTGAATTTACTCATTAAGTTCCTATAGCCCTTCAAAACACAATCGTATCGACCTAGACTTCAACATAAGAATTATAATATTCTTGAAGAGAAGGGTGCAGCTAGTGAGTTGACTAAGTCGGAACATGCTACTGCGTGAGTATGTTGTACGGATACTTTGATTATGAATCGAGATGACACAAATGCTCAAAGTCTTTTAGTATCCTTTAATTTCTCGAGGGGGTGGGGGGGAACGCAGAAGTCCACGAACTTACTGCAGTCAGGGCTCTGCAAAGGAGCTCACGAGCCTTTGAGAATATTGATCACCTCAGTAAGTAGTCGATTGAAGCATGATTGATGGGTTAGTTCGACTGCGAAGCCTGAGTGACGTATTTGAGTCACTGATTGTGTAGGGACAAAATTTTCCTGAAAGTCAACTTGCACATTGACACTTCAGATACGTAAGTTTCAATAACGACCTGCATGATGCCAGAGGAAATTAGAAACTGTCTGTCAGGGTTGCTAGTTGATGATGTCAGACGGGCCCTGACTGTAATCGTGGTACACGGAAATAATGTCCTTTGTACTTCAGGCAGCCTCTTTTGATGAGCCAGGATCATAATGAAGGCTGCACTAAGAATTCCTTTCCGCAAACATAGGATTACAGAAAGTAAGCTCATAAATGCGTACTTGATGACTATCGCTTAAGTTGCATACTGATCAAATATACTAGTACATGATTTTCTCTCTTTTTGTTGTGTGGTATTGACAAATTGACGAATGGAGGGCGGTCAATTTTTTTTTCGATTTGCAGGAGGGGATTTGCACAAGGCAGTCAACTTCGTGTTGAGTATCGGTTTGTCCACTTATATAGCAACCTGTGCCAGTTTCAACAGCAAGTCCTCCTGAATAATATTGCCCTTCAAAGTTGGAGTCTAATCAAGTAGATTTTGTGACTGGCTGGTTTAGACATGAATACGATGGCAAGATGGAGATCGGACCTCTCGTGAAGCTGAGCTGAAACCACTAGTAAATTGGCTTCCCTGGCGTTTTGGCTGTAAAGGTTGAACAACCATATAATCAGAACTTACAAGATATAACGCGCATATCTATATGTCTCCTGACAATGAAGTACGAAATTTTGGGTCAAATAGAAGGTCAATCTAGCTTTGTAGAAACCTCTTGTAATGACAGTGTTAACGGTGTACTGGATATCCCCGGGCACCTGAATTTAATTTCGTGGACATACATCCAAAGTATCCTCAACAAAGTTTGTCCCGGGGGAATAACAACTTTCAGGTGATTTCGTCAACCATCAACAGACTTGCTGCAATTTGCAACAAGCCGCCTGCAAAACCAGTTCAATTCAAACCACCAATCGGTCAAGGCACGCACTTTTTTTCTTTTTATTGAGACAAATGAAACAATCAAGGCCCGCACTTTGCAGCGAACCATGCATCCAGGACCTGTATAAATACAGAAGCGAATTGCCAACATTCTACATCATCTCAACACAGCAGCTGCAAACAGAACACATCACAGTTTACAGGGACATTGCCCCCGCATCGATTGGAGCATAGCTACTTCGATCAACTTCATCTTTCAGGATTGTACTTCTTTCTTGACAGAAGCTTCTGCCAGGTTCATCAGAAGTCCTCGCGCGGAACAGTTAGATCAATCAATCTTCAACAGTTGTTACATTCTGATCATCCATCCATTGCAATCTCAGCTTGGCAAGAGTAGTACCAGGTACTATTCATATCTGTCTAAAATTAACAGTCCGAGCAGTAGAGCATCCAGTTACAGCTGCCGTAGGGAACTGAAATTTGGACATTCATTCCAAGATAACCTAACTTGCAAGGGACTCTTTAGACTGAAATTCCACATCATGGCTGTAAAAGGTGATGGCGGAGCTTCCAAGTGGAAACCGCCTGGAGGTAAGAGGAGAGAAGTAGATCAAGAAGGCGATGGTGGAGCCTCCAAGTGGAAACCTCCCGGTGGAAGGAAGAGCAGATCAGAAGGGGATGGTGGAGCCTCCAAGTGGAAGCCGCCTGGATCAGGAGGCAGGTAGAAGAGTTGGTGATCGATGCATGATGCGCTAATTACTTGATCGTATCAACCAGAGAACTCGCCATTCAAATTCATTTGATTTGCTGAAGCTAGAAACATTTTTTTTGATCAAATCTAAGCGGCTGCGGAGTGCGAAGTCCCTCAACAACAAAGTCTCTGAGTCAACAGCAACAATTGCATGTAAATGGTGCATCTCATGGAAATTACAGCTCATTGAACATTACTTTAATAGTGCAGCTGGTTGATGAACTCATTATGAGCAGACTATATTTGGAGATCATGTCCAATCAGTTTCATATAAACTGACATTAATTAATCAGTGACAGGGGCTTGTGGACATTGCACTACGTAGATCATGTACATATATGATTCTTTCCTGCTTCATAAAGGTCGACGCTCCATTACTAAAATCATGTCATTTGTTCTTGAATCATTTTAGAACCTGCCCATTGAGAAGTGCTTGAATCAAATGCGAAACAAAGTCCACTGTAATGTATTCTACGTTCAGATCGAAGATAAATTTCTGCTAAAATGGCTTTGAGAGGTTTATGAAGACTGCCATTTACTGTTGTTGGCCGATGTTCTTGCACTCAACTCTTCATGATGCTCATGTCCACTTGATTATTGTGAGTCTCAAATTAAATTTAGAGTACCGACGTAATTATCAGGTGCTTCCTTGTTCATCTTTTTTGATGCCGAACAATTTTTAATTTCCAAGTGAGATTTGAGTGGATTTCAAACCTGCCATGTGGGAATTTTTTAAGACTATTGGTCTATTAAAAGCCAAAGGATGAAGCACACTACAATATTCATAGCTGGAAGCAGTGTCGGAGGAGATTTTTAGCATAATCGGTCAAAATCCTAGTGTTTTCAAGTCCAACCGGTTACATGTTGTGATCTTTCGATTTTTCTTTATTCTTTTGAAGTATATTTCATAAATTCCTCTACAATGATGGGCAATTTTCCTGAAGTCTTGAACTCCAACCGGTTAATTCTCAAACTCAACCAGTTCATCTGTAACTACAGTGGGTAATATAATACGAACATTCATTTGTTAACCCTTAAACGACGGAGCGGTCCTCTCAGGGCCGCATTGACCCTAAACTATTTGACCATAAGATAGTGTCAAAACATGTCGGAATTGTAAAAAAAATTCCCAAAGTGTGTATCTCAAAATTCCATATCTAAATATATATGCCGATAAAGAATTACATGGAGGTTTGAAATGGGGTAAACATAGGCTGATGGGAGAGGCCCTCTCACCCCCCCTTGACCTTTAAGGGTTAATGTGTACCTTGAAATCATGATGCAAGGTAATTCACATTTGTTGATGTATTCATTGAATATGCATTAATGTATATTGTCTCAACAAATACAAATGGGGCTATTCACGGTTGGGGTACTACTTTTGGGACAAAGGAATTAAGGACTTTGTCGCATTGGATCTTGACGTTTATTACAATTTACTATGATTTAATTAATAAATTTAAAATAGATAAGTAGATAGGTCATAAGATTTATCAAGAAAGATATTATTTGATATTAAATAATGACTAGTAATAGATAAATTCCTTATGAAATAATTAGATAAGTCATAAAACTTGTAAAGAGGTCATATGACTTGTTTTGGCCACATCAATGGCAATTTCATTATTGAAGTGTACATCGGGGGTGAATTATTTTCATGTTTTGCATCCTAGTACCTTGGTATAAGTGTCATGTATCCATACATATATTTTATTATGTCCAATTCTAATTCTAAACGCTCCTTTTTCATGTAGCCATGTTATTGTGTAATTCTGGCCATGTTTGGTATGTTATGTAAGGCTAGATACAATTGGTATGCAAAACACTTTTAGTTCTATTGGTACACAATTGAACGATAAGTGCGAGGAAAAAAATTGGGATCATTTCGATTAATTTTTGTTGTACTTTTCATTCCTTAATCCTAAGGTCAACAGTTTTGAAAGCAGTCCTGCATGTCCGTTAAGGAATGAAAAGGAAAGCTTAGATAATCCTATTCCTTGTAAATTAACTTTGTCGGTGTATTCATTATGGAATACTAAATGTAGGTATGATCCAAAGTATGCTCCACAATACAAATCTAAGCACACCGACTATGTAAAGTTATCTTAAAAAGTCCTTAAACCATTAGACACCCAAAAGTAGTACCCCAACCGTGAATGCCCCCAAATGGGCGTTCGTAATTGAAGTACGTTTCTATTGCTTATTAAAAGCTCAATGCCTACAATATGCCCACAGTGCAACGCTCTATTTACGAACGGGCGTCTGTAAGTTCTAAAATATATTGTTTTCCAGTGCGTAATTTACTAAGGGATGTTCATAAGTCCTAAAATGTATTGGTCTTCACCGCATTATTTACGAATAAGCTTTCGTAAGTTCTAGAATATATTTTTCTTTAGTGCATTATTTACGAACGTCTATTCGTAAGTTTTAAAATATAATTGTCTTCAGTGCCTTATTTACGAATGGCCATTCGTAAGTTCTATAATATATTGGGACTCACCATGTTATTTAAGAATGGACATTTGTAAGTTCTAAAAATGTATGTCTACATCGCCTTACTTATGAACACCAGTTGTTCATTTAGTTCCAAAAATGTATGTCTTCATCGCCTTACTTACAAACGCCCATTCATTTAGTTCCAAAAATGTATGTCTTCATCGCCTTACTTATGAACGCCCATTCACCTAGTTCTAAAATATTTTGTTTTTCAGTGTGTCATTTACGAACAACCATTCGTAAGTTCTAAAATACATTTGTGTGTGTAGCAGGTTATTTACGAATGGCTATTCATAATATGCGTCGTTTCAGATGCGGGTTGGGTGTTTCGTACATTTAGGATTATACGTATATGAATATATACGTGAGTATTTAAACTAAAGGATACCACATTCTAGTTGGTTGTGAAAAGCAATGCAAGCATTTGAATTTGCATAGTATTCATAAAATATTTAGTGGGGATGACAATGTCAATGCACCAATGCATAGTTTGAAATGAATATAGAGGATTGATTGCAACAAATAAAATAGTTATGACTACTAAGAATAGAGAATCTAAAGAACAAAAATTGGGTGTCAGATTTGAGGAATTCAAAGAGTCAAATTAAGGGGAGTGAATTTAGAACATCATAAATGATAGTAAATATTAATACAAATCATTCCAAACTTGACAAGATGAAACATATTAGTGAAGAGTTGGGATATGAAATCCTGGATTTTCAAAATTTTCAAAATTGAACATGGTAGAATGTTTGTTCATCAAACAAAAAATAAATAAAACATGAGATGAAGCATTGCGTTTGTGTTTAAGAAAAATACACTGCTCTATAAAGTTCACCCCAAGGTAAGATTCAAGATGAATTGAATGGAAAAAAATTGCCTTTAAGAATACAAGGAATAGATAGTCAATGGAAAGTGATTCAAGATGATAGAGAGAATGATTTGAAAATGCAAGACAATGGTTTCAAGATTAGGAAAAAAATTCACTCACATGATATGGAAAGCACTAAAATATTTGTTTGGATCAACTCACAACATTCAATCCACTTTTTATTCTTACAATCACCCTCCAACTTAGAATGTGTAACACATTCACTCAAAACTCAAATATCCCATTCAAACCCCAACTCCCATATTCAACCCTCTCAATTTTAAACATCATTATCTTTCAAACCTCACCCAAACACTCATGTAGTTAGTTTTTGCTATGACTGAAATAACCAAAACCCAGGGTACAGACTCTCAAGGAAGGCTTTATTAGTGTCTATTACAAGCATTTGTCACATTATAGTTCATTAATCAGACAATAGGGTTGTTATCTTCACTCTAAAACATCACTTATCCATCTTTTACTCTCCTTTCTCTCAAGGTTTCCTCTCACTGTTTCTCATCCAGTAGGGTATGTGTGTCAGTCACTGTAAGTTTCCATCTCATCATGAGATTGTAGAATAATAGTCTTTTAAGAATAATAGTCTTTGAGTATCACAATTGTCCTTGTAGACATTGGCCAAAGCATCTTCAAATCACAACAACTCCTTCATTAATTGGTCAATGTTAATTTCAATATAGGACAAATTGTTTATTTATTAATTCCAAGATTTAATCATTACTCACAACTTAGGCAACTAACAACAATTATCATAGTCAAGCTATAGTCTTGATTGCCCTGCACAACCTACAACAACAACAACTAAGGTAACACACAAGTCTAGTTGTCTAGTTGTCTAGTTAGCTTGCATTCTATAAGTACGTCGACGAATTGTGGATGAACGGAAGTTCAGAAGGCTATATATTAAATGCGTCTAGAAATCCGAGTCAGCTGATCACAATCCACACCAAGCCCACAAGAGTGCAGTTGGGAAATCCCAGCCTATAAACAAGACTTTGCAAACATAAAACTCTATTTAAGTTAAGGATAACTTATGCCTAAATCTCCTTGATAATCCAAAGTTTATTCTCACTCAAAGAACTTTACTTAAGCAATCTTAGCTTCTCACTTACAGTGCTAACCAATTGTTCAGAAGTATTTCCTCATCCCTTCAATTAAGTTGATCCCTAATCATCCCTTGATTAGGTTTCTCTCATTAACTAACTTGACAAGTTTTACTTCTACCAGCCTACAATGTTTACTTCAACTATAATCACACTCAGCTGAACAATTTACTCTACTCCTTCCTTCTCTTCTCTCTGCCTCTCTCATAATAGGCTATCGTTCACTCACAGGCTAACGTTTGGCCTTTCCACTCCCTCTCTCAGGATTGTTGCCTCTCACAGGACTTATCCCTCAATGGACTCTCTCTCTCTCTCTGGTCACTCTCAGTTCACCCTCTCACAGGGAGACAATAGTTTCACTAAACTATAGGCTTCAACTAGGTTTCGGCTCTCACTGTCGCAACCCTTGCTAGGTCCCATTGCTAACTCGGTCCATTTTTCGATTCTAGCAAGAGTTACGACCGCTAACCCTTCGCATACCGCCATGCGAAAGGTTAGCTTCCCAATACCGCGGACCCAACACTTCATAAGAGGGGGACCAAACCTCCTACTTGGTTTTCGGGACTCACCGCTCAATTGCTAACCAATTCTTAGATGTGGACTTCCCATCCATGGAAGTTCCATCTTATGTTGCACATCGTGTTGCCGGAGCAACACTACAACAACCCGAGCCTTACTAGGCAACTATGCCCTCACAATGGGCCAATGCCCTTGGAGGCCTTGCCGTTGGGCCTCGGGTGGGTGAGGCCACACCACCTCACCCATATAAGCCTCTAGGACTCTAGGCAGGACCCCTACCCCACCGTCAAGTATCCTTTTGTCTCTCCCCCAACTCTTGGGGCCAAGTAGACATTTTCCCTTAGCCGCTAGCTGCCTAGCAGCTTCAGAACCCCATAACTTCCTCATATCATCTTTGATTCTAACAATCGACCACTCCATCGTAATCTACGTTTCACGTAGATCACGCTGGACTACTCACTTGCCCCATTCGGGCAAGTACAGAGGAAGTTATGGGTATGGTTTTGGTTTAATGAGCCAACCCCGCCACTTATTTGGGCCACTTACTAGGGCCACTTACTAGGACTTTTTTCATTTTTTCAAGCAATATATTATCTTAAGAAATTAAATATTATACATATGAAGCATATTATCATGGAAAACACATCCATGCCCTCATATGCAACAAAACAAACAACTTCTTTTTAGGCACTATTTTCAAAAGAATTCATTTAAAGGTTGAAAAGTGCGTTTGAAACACAAAATTTTAGATGCAGTTTTACAAAACATGGCATAACTTGTGAGGTGTTTGAAGTTATGTTGCCCTTGACCAAGTTGTTAATACAACATTGTCAAAATTTCAATACAAATTATGAAGATTTAGATTGCCTTAAGCACGTTTGAAATTTTTAAGCAGCTGTCAACAGCTACTTAAGATTGTTGTAAGCACCAAAATAAATTAGTTATAGACTACTTACATGAAATAAACCTAATTAGATATTGAATATATGATATAGACAAACTTTTGGCGAAGAAAGAACGTGAATTGCTATTCATTTCATTTTGCAATGTAATTTCAAAGTCAAGGTGGTACAATTTTTAAGGACTGTCAACACGTCCCTTGGCTCATTAAACCGGAACTGCACCCTTATGCCCCTTTAAAGGTTTGCAGTCCCGGGAGCCACTCCCAGGCCACTGCTGTTGCAGGGCGCTGTCCCGAGACAGCACCCCACTCAACTTGCCATAACTTCTAGCTAACACCTCCAAATGAGGTGTTCTAAAGCATTCTAGAATCGGCACGCCATAAGCTACGCATAACTTATGGCCTCACCCTCATGCCTCCTAGTCTCCGTGGGTGGGAGGCGTTCCCAACGCCCGGGGCCCTCACCCACACTAGGATCACTTGGGCCCTCTCACCAACGGCGCCACAAGTCCCGGGTGTCACTCCGGGGCCCCCCTTGTGCCCAAGGTGTTTCAGGCAATCCTTATGGAGAGGTCCGCGACATTCACCCTCACCAAATGGAGTCGATGCCCTCATCGACTATACTCGTAGTCGGCGCACCAATTCTCAAGTTGCCATCCTCTATGGTGCCGCATTGTGTTTACCTTAGGACGCGACCCCCACAATGCATCCTCTAATTTGGCATAGTCCCCAAAGGTGTCGTTCCAAGGTGGTCCGTTAGCGACCTTGGATCTCTCATCCAAGGACCTAACCTTCACTAGACCCACCGACTTTGGGACTCACTTGGGTTGCCCCTCGGGGCTCCCCCCTTAGGCTCCACGAGCCTAACTTGACACATCTAGGCCGGACCTCAACGCTTCCACTAAGTTGACTCGGTTGCAACTCTGAGATGGCTTTCCATTGTTAAGCCACGTTCGATCACACGGGGGTGATGCCAAGTCCCGCCCGACTCGGTTCCCCCTTTACCCTTTCGAGACATGGGTTCATGACTCCCATGCGCCAACTCTCGTTAGCTCGCGGGTAGCACTTTTATGAG
Organism: Polytrichum formosum; assembly: GCA_964035585.1. Lineage (NCBI taxonomy): Eukaryota > Viridiplantae > Streptophyta > Polytrichopsida > Polytrichales > Polytrichaceae > Polytrichum > Polytrichum formosum. The sequence goes on from OZ037936.1 coordinate 76,845,758, forward strand.
CACGCGCCATCACCTTGCCCCCGCCCGGACAAGCCCATGACTAAGAGATTTCTTAGTTTTACCCAAGGCCCCTCCAAGCCATGGCCCCCAATTACTCGGCTTACCCAACCTAGTTTGGCATATCTATTCCTCCTCTTCCACTAACCAAGCACAAGTACAAGACTAGGACCTCATCTTATACTTTTCTCTTTGCACCACTAGAGTTGAACTTTGTTGCCTCAAGCCAAAGAACAAATACATGTTGTGGACGGCATTGCCTCCAAGCTAAGTGTGCTACTAGCGTCTCTCCCCCACTAAAGGAGATTGATGTCCTCATCAATGCCTACGCTTTATTTGTTGGAAACCTTTAGCCGTAGTTTCATCAAAGTGCTCCACCAATTCCTTGGCATTCACCATGTCTCTTGCCGCTATCAAAGTGGCTTCTTTCACATTGTATCCTAGCCATTTTACAAAGTACTTCTTTTCTTTTTGTTTGGGCTTCCTACACTTGAGGATGCCCTCTACCCCATATTCCAAATGACCTACTACAAGGTCGGGAGGTGGCCTAATCACTTGCTTGTGATTGGGCCACAAGGTGTTTTCCTTAAATGATTTTAGTAATATGACATGGAATGTCGCATGCACTTTGATCTCGGCGGTTACTCCAACTTATACATGTCCTTGAACACTCGTTCCACGATGGGCAACCGAACTTCAACTTTGGACATGAATTTTGGAATGAGATCTTTGGCCAAGGTTAAGTTGTTCACATTCAACAACACCTTTTGGCCCACCTCATACTCCACTTTGCGTCTTCCGGCATTGACTTTCACTTCGTAGCGCTTTCAGGCTTCCTCCACCAACAACTTGGTCATCACCAAGACTTGTTCATGCTTCTTGGCCAAGTCCTCACCATCTTCGGTGAACTCTCTAGTGTTGAATGTGCCCCCTCGAGAGCTAGATTAGTAGGTTGGAGCGCACTCCATAAGCCACCATGAAAGACGACCCCTTGGTCGCCAAGTGCGTGGCTACATTGCAACTAAACTCCCGCTCGACCCACATAGTCCGCCCAACCTCCTTGGTCCGCCCCCACCAAGTTCTTCGAGTATTGCTTCAAGACTCCATCCACAAGCTCCGTTTTCCCAAACCCTTTGGGAATGGAAGGCCGTGCTAAACCTTAGTTTCATTCCGACCTTCCTAGGGGAGTGCATCTAAAATGCACTTGTGAACTTTGGATCTCCATCCCACACAATCACTCTTGGCAACCCGTGGTGCCTCAACCATCCTTTGAGAAAAGGCTATGCGGTCTCCAACGCGGTCACGGTTCCCACAATTGGCACCACATGTGCCAACTTGGCAAACCGCTCTACCATCACCATGATGGCATCATACCCTTGTGACTCCGGCAACCTTGTGATCAAGTCCATGCATACACTATGCCATGGACACATTATGCCATGCAAATACTATGCGATGGCCCCGGCGGGATAGGCAACGGTTGCAAGAGGCCGCCTTGCTTTCGGTAAGAGGTTCGGTTCACTTGGCATCCACCCAAGCCTTCACAAAGTGGGCTATATCATCCTTCATGACCGGCCAATGGTACCTCATTGACACCACTCTATGGTGGTTATTTTCTTTCGCTATGGCCGGCAATAGGACTATGCTATGTTTCCTTTGAAACCAATAGCCTCACTTGCCTTGCGGCATATACACCCAACTTTGCTTATACTTGAGCAATCCGTCCACCGACATGACCTCTTTGAGCACCTTGCCTTTGCGAAACTCACCTAGAAGCCTTTGTGCTTCGGGGTAGTTAATGTACCCCTCCCTCATCTTGCATCACAAGTTTCCTTCACCGGTACCCATTAGCCACAAGGTTTAGATGGTGCTCATTGCTTGGAACTCTTCCCATCAACTTAGCACATCCGGCACCACATCACCATGGCCCGGTTTGTGGATCAAATCCACCTTCATAAGCGCCAAAGTATCGTGCCACCGCAATGGCTTGGCGCTCACTTGCACTTGTGTCTCAAAATAATTTGAGGACACATCTTCCATATACACCTTGGTCTTGTGCAACCCCACATCGTGTTGCCACATCTCCAAACAATGCACTACGGCGAAGAGTTCATTTTCATGAGTTGGCCGTCTCCTTTGACAACCATGGAGCTTCATGCTCCCATGTGCAATGGCCATCCATCTTGCATCAACAATCCGCCAATGCCAAATCACTCGCCCCCGTATGTACCTCAAAAGGTTTGTCAAACTCCGCGAACTTGAGCACGGGCGGCAAAGACAACTTGCTCTTAAACTCCCCAAAGGCATGGTGATAAGGCTCATCCCACTCTTGGGATAGCGCTCTCTTAAACAAATCAGACAAGGTTCTAGCAACCTTAGATATGGTTCTAGCAACTTTAGATAAGGTCCTAGCAACCTTACACAAGGTCCTAACAACCTTACACAAGGTCCTAGCAACCTTAGATAAAGTCCTAGCAACCTTAGGGGCGGTGGTAGTTGGCTAGGCCAAGCAATGACCTAACCCCGCTTTGGGTCAAAGGCCGCTTCCACTCTTGGATTACCTTGACCTTCCTCATGTCCATCCACCAACTTCATTTGTCACCACATAACTCAAGAACTTAATTTCCCGATGAGCAACGTTGCTTTCTCACTCCTTGGCGGTAACCTTTTGAACAAGCCATTGATAAGTACATCCTTGTACCTCACCAACACACCACGAATGTGGTTGGGGGGGAGGCCCATCTTTTTTAGCCTCCCCATGAGTTCCTTGGAGTTGCTCCAATGGAACTATGACATTATTTGTTGAATTCTCATTTGGTCCATTGAAACCAAATTCAACATGGCTACTCCTAGCATAGGAGTCCTTGTGAATTTCAAGTTCACCTCTTTGCCAACACGGCACACCACAAGCACACCGGCTTGCGCCTCACATCCACCATGTGAGTTTCAAAGGAGGTGTCCTCCAAAATGAGGGCACCTCATCCATTTCACATATTGTGAAATGTCCACAAATTCCATTGTCCCACATTTCAAGGTCACATGCAACGCCACCTCCTTTGTCTCAAGTGGTTCGCCCTTTGGCAACCGCATATTGATGGGCTTGCCCACTCTACTAATCGGCAAGCCCCAACACATTGTGAGCTTCCGGCTCACAAAGGAGTTTGTTGCCTCTTTGTGAACCCATGGGACCTTTCTTTCATTCATTTAAGCCCCAAGGTACAAAAGACTTGGCCTTGGTTTAAGGCTACTAGCCTTGGCCACAACGCCACCGTCCAACATTTGGCCCGCGGCACAACCATGAATTGCCTTGGTACCGCAATGCCTAAATCCTAACATTCCGTCCGCGGCACAAACATGAATTGCCTTGGTACCACAATGCCACCTTCTAACATTTCGTCGGCACAAACATGAATTGCCTTGGTGCCACAATGCCACCTTCTAACATTCCATCCGCGGCACAAACATGATTTACTTTGTTACCACAAAGCCAACTTCTCACATTCCATCCGCGGCACAAATATACTTTGCCTTGGTACTACAAAACAACCTTCTTTGTTTCCAACATTGCGTGGTTTCCTTCCTTGGGTGCCACCCTTGTTGGAAGTTGTACCTTTGGCTTGTCCTTTGTGTTGGTACAATGGTCCAAACTTCTTGCGCTCTTTGCCTCGGGACATAGCTCAGCTCAAGCCACCATGTTGTGAGGCGCCACCCGACTTCTTTCTGGGTCCATTGGCTTCAATGCTCTAACAAACTTGATGGTCCCCGCCACATCCTTGAAAAACATCGGAAACTTGAACAAGGTGTCCACCACCCACTTTGGCAATCCACCTAAGAAACTTCCACATGGTGTCGATCACCACTTTGCATTTCTTAGCAAACCCATCCATCCTAGGTGTAGCATTCATTTGGGTGTTGAAATCGGCCACATAGGCCTTAAGAAACCCCATGTGCCTCATTTCCACCAAGTTTGTTCCCTTACACAATTCTAGGTATTCCGGCGTGAACCTCTCAACAAACAACTTCATGAAGCCAACCCAAGTCAAGTTTGCCACCACTTCCGGCTCTTGCGCTAACTTGCTAGTCCACCACTCAAGCGCATGGTCTTTCAATAACATAACCACTATGGCGACCTTGTCGTCCACCTCGGATTTTGGACATCCATTTCCAACACAAATTCATTCACCTTTCTTGCCTTGCCAAGCCTCGAGAAACTACTTGGCATATTTACTTTGGCCAACCTCTTTGTTAAAGAAGAAAGCCTAGCACCTTGCATCATGAGGAGCTCGACCATCTTTGTCTTATTGGCCCCTCTCATGCTTGCCACATTTGAGTTCTAAATCCAATAATTCCATGAACTCAAGTATTTTGAGTTGGAATTCCAATCCAACATCACCACTTTCCAAGCTCTCGGATACATTCGGTAACCTAGCCCTCAAATTTCCTTTGAGGTTTGCAGGAGCCCTTTCAAGGCACTCCTCCATTCCATCACCAAATCCACCATCATCCCCACCATTCTCATTAGAACCATTGGCGGGGTTAAAATCCACTTGGACATGATCCTTGTTCCAATTTGAGCCTCACAACCTATTAGAAGCCTCGGGCTCACCATCATAACCCTCAAGTTTGATAGCCATCACTTCCTCAAAATGCTAGCTCAAAGGTTGGAACCCTGCTCTGATATCAAGTGTCGCAACCCTTGCTAGGTCCCATTGCTAACTCGGTCCATTTTTCGATTCTAGCAAGAGTTACGACCGCTAACCCTTCGCATACCGCCATGCGAAAGGTTAGCTTCCCAATACCGCGGACCCAACACTTCATAAGAGGGGGACCAAACCTCCTACTTGGTTTTCGGGACTCACCGCTCAATTGCTAACCAATTCTTAGATGTGGACTTCCCATCCATGGAAGTTCCATCTTATGTTGCACATCGTGTTGCCGGAGCAACACTACAACAACCCGAGCCTTACTAGGCAACTATGCCCTCACAATGGGCCAATGCCCTTGGAGGCCTTGCCGTTGGGCCTCGGGTGGGTGAGGCCACACCACCTCACCCATATAAGCCTCTAGGACTCTAGGCAGGACCCCTACCCCACCGTCAAGTATCCTTTTGTCTCTCCCCCAACTCTTGGGGCCAAGTAGACATTTTCCCTTAGCTGCTAGCTGCCTAGCAGCTTCAGAACCCCATAACTTCCTCATATCATCTTTGATTCTAACAATCGACCACTCCATCGTAATCTACGTTTCACGTAGATCACGCTGGACTACTCACTTGCCCCATTCGGGCAAGTACAGAGGAAGTTATGCCCCTTTAAAGGTTTGCAGTCCCGGGAGCCACTCCCAGGCCACTGCTGTTGCAGGGCGCTGTCCCGGGACAGCACCCCACTCAACTTGCCATAACTTCTAGCTAACACCTCCAAATGAGGTGTTCTAAAGCATTCTAGAATCGGCACGCCATAAGCTACGCATAGCTTATGGCCTCACCCTCATGCCTCCTAGTCTCCGTGGGTGGGAGGCGTTCCCAACGCCCGGGGCCCTCACCCACACTAGGATCACTTGGGCCCTCTCACCAACGGCGCCACAAGTCCCGGGTGTCACTCCGGGGTCCCCCTTGTGCCCAAGGTGTTTCGGGCAATCCTTATGGAGAGGTCCGCGACACTCACAACCGATTTCTCAATGTGTCTTGGTCGCTCGGGTCTCTGCTCTTCGGCGACAACATCCTATAGTTCCACTCACTTCACTCTGAGGTAATTGTTCTCTCACTTTCCCTCATCTCTACCGCCTTCTTCGGCCAAGGATGTTACATAAGCTCTAATTTCAATTGAACTTCCATTCATAGTTCGACTCAGTTTCCCCTCATCAACATTCTTAACCCCTAATTTCTATCTCTTGAACTAGAGAAACTTCTCACTCAGACATTAGTTTTCTTCTACGACAATCTTCGTCCTCTAGGTTCACTCAACTATATTCAGGAGTTCACGTTCAAACCGTAGTTACACAATATTCTTGTGGCAATAGTCTTCACTCCTGAACTCACTCATCGGTCCCTCATGCATCTCTAATCTCTCGATGCTCGCTCACCTCCTTCTTACTTATTCTTCATTCTGATTCATACCCTCTTTCACTCAGGGGTTGATCGATTCTCTTTTAATCTCACATTGCTCTCTACAATTTGAACTCGCTCAATTCCACTCACAATTTAGGACTCAGTCAATTGCAATCTCAACAATGGACTATGGTTTTCGAATTTTGCACTTACACAATAAAAAATAGAAGATAGTTTGACCACACTCGGCCATTCAATACAACTTAGAATCCAAATTAACAATGTACTTTAATAGGAATCGATAATTCCGCAATCACTGCGATGATTACCCAAATCAAATAGAAAACAGTTCAACTATTATCCTCACACAATCTGTGTCGAGGGAGACAGGCCTATGGTTTAACTCTGCGCTCAAATTACTCAGTGAATGTCTGCCTTCCTTTCCGCTGCCAGCCCCCTGTGGCTCGGCAAAGACAATAGTTTCTGTAACCAACTATGGGCGCCTAAGCCCACGCCTATTGTTGTAACTACCGTCCTAGCCTATAGTTAACTTTTTCATCAAGTTGGATGAAGCTTCATCCAACTCTTCCTATCTACCCATAGTTTAACTATTTGGCCAAAAAATTGGCTCACAGCTCACAATCTCAAATAAGCACTTACAATCTCATACAACCTCACACAAACGCTCACCAAAAAAATAGCAAGATTCCACCTCTGCCTCCGCCTTTGCTCCGATATTCTTATGTTGCATACAAAAATGCAAAACCAGAAAGTGGTGTGGGAGAGGTAGACCACACCGTTAGGATTTTCCCCATGCTGGCACGTGGCAAGCTTCCAATAGCTGTGATTGGGGAATGGGATGGGATAGAGTCAAGGTAGATGTGATGGAAGTGTGATGTGAAAATGAATGGATGAAAAAACATGGGTGTTGAAATGGAGAGAGATTGGAAATGAGCATCAATAAAATCATATCAAACATAAAATTAACACATTTGTTATTTGCATAACCATTTCCAAACATTCATGAACACAATATTATTTTAAAAGTTGCATACATAAATTCGTTCACAAATTTAATTCAAACTTCATTCCATAAATAAATCTTCTTATATACCTTTTCAAAAAAAATTTGTCTTGTCTCTTATCCCATATATGTGAAGGAAAAACATCCTTCTAAATGTGTCTCAAGTTGAGAGTATCCCTTATAGCTCTCAATTTGGTAATTATCAGATTTTTTATGACCATTGTCAATTGGTAATCTTCAACGGGAGTCACCAACCCGGGGGGTGCACTCCATTGTCAAGTTGAACACCATGTGCGATAAAAAAAATCTACTTTTTACATAAAGTATCACCAAATTGGATCAAAATTTTATCAATTTTTTTCTATGAGTAAATATACACGGTGTCTATTACATTATAGTAAAAAATGATAACCAAATTTGATGACTTTTTGTTTTATAAACATACCGTTTCTAACTAGAATGATGCAAAATTGAACTAAAACAATTACTTCAAAAATGAAGATGACTAAAAATATAAAATATATAAAAATAAGATATTATCAATGATTATGTATATGTAAAAAAAATATCATAACTTTTAAAATTATTTATGGCATATAGTATAGGGTAGCAAACTTTTATCACATGTGGTTATGAAACGTAAGGGGGTGTGATCGCCCCGAGGTCACCAATCATTATGTTGTGAAAAATATCTCTAAATTTATAAGTATTGTTGATCAAAAATATGTTTATTGGATGTACAATATACATTTTTACACCCATTTGTCCACCATCCCAAATCAACAATCTTAGTGTACTATACTCAACCATGTCCTCAACCTCCTCCTCCTTCCATTCTTTGTAAACATCTCTTACACCCACAATTTTAGCCGGAATATACATATTTTCAATATTTAAGCAATATGCCTTCACATCCTCAATTTCCCTTCAAAGAATAGGCAAAATGTCACCATCCATTACATGATTAAGAATATTTTCAAAAAAATCATTGTAAACTATGAACACTGTGTTGAATGTCTCTTTCATATATATTAAATTATATGTAAATATGATCTATAATAGAGATGAAGTGTTGTAATACAAATGAATCTCCACCATAATCATATATTTAGAAGAGCCAATAGAATGCCACATTGGAAGTTCTTTTTAATCACTTCACCTTAATCAAATTACCTTGATATTATGGTGAACTCACTATATAATATGTATGTAATATTTTAATGATCATAATTTGGGTTCTAAGGTTCAACAACATGATGGAGGTTGTTGACCAAATATTTCATAAAATTATATGAATGATGACCTCATCTACTTGTGATTTAATATTCATCAAATTTCAATACTAATATGTTATTATATAAGTTACATTGTCACCAGACTTTAGAGTATTTTCAAAACTAAAGTCTTCTCAATCCAATGGCACTACTTAATAAACCAATATGCAAATTCTTATGTTATACACTTTATATGGTATTTAATATTTTATCAAATGTTATGTCACTATAGTAAATTTTTTACATGTATACATTTATAAAATTTATGTATAAATTTATAAATATTGCCAGTCCAACATATATTATATTATTATACATCCCAACAAATTTAGATTTCATAATGATTCTAGTTATTTTATTAAAATTCTATAATTCCCCAACAAACATTGTTAATCCAAACATTTTCTAAACTTCCTTGAACCTAGGTATGACCAAGGTTTGGTTCATATTCAAATTGTAAATAAGATTTTTACCATTCTAATGTATCCTTCGCAGATTTCAAATTTTCCCATTATAGCTTCAAACAAGAACTCCCAATCCACAATATCGTATACTATTGCAAAGTCTATCAAAGTCTAGTTTAGGGAACAAAATTTCTTGGTTGCTCTATTTGGCCTGTGCAAGTGACTCATGTGTTAACAACACATTATCTAGAATGTACCTTAAGGGTAGGAATGTCGATTGATCCGGACTAATAATTTCTGTAAAGACAGGTTGCAACATATTTTATAAAGGCTTTCCAAAGATTTTATAAGTCATGTTTAAGAGGGTAATCGGACCTCTCCAATTTCCAAGCCTATACATTTTTGTTTGCCTATATAAGAGAGTGATAAGCCTTTTTGTCATACTTGCCGGTAAACTACGCTCTCCAATTGGTTCATTGATCATCTCAAAGTCATCATTCCTAATAACATGCCAATGATGTAGAAATAAATATATAACAACACCGTCTAGCCTAGGGGCCTTGTTTTTCACCATGCGAGCAAGCACATAAAAATGGACAATATTTTATCCTTAACACTATATTCGTTAATTGGAGACTTTTGAAAGTCTCAAAATAAAATACGCCCATAGTTTGGGATGCCAATACTGTGAGCATATGGAACATTGGGAACATCGGGAACTTGACGGTTTACAACTCCGCACGCAAAGAATATTCTCATCGCCAAAAATAGTAAGTTTTAAAATCATAATCAAAACATGAACTATAAGTGGAAAATAACAATCGAATCCCAAAAACTAATGCTTTTATGTCATTATAAAGTTTAGGGTGCGCATCCCATATATAAGGGTCTCATGGATTTGGATGGCACATCCCAAATGTGAGTATAAATTTGAATGTAGCCGCAATCCCACCAAGTCTACAAAGTGCCCCTATTTTCCACATTAATTCCAACCCCTGTTAGGTTTCCCCATCTCCATCTTCCGCTTCATATCCATTATCGGCGTCATTTTCCGCGGTTGCAATACGTGCCAAGTTGTCTTTGGCAAAATCTATATGTTTTTGGGGGATGGTCATGGTTTCCGATTTGGAACCCTTGCGCGGCTTCCAAGCACAAAGGATGGTATCCGTGTTTATCCAAACCGGTCCGTACGCAGAGTCCACTGTCCACTTGAAACCTTTTTTGGTGTCCCAACCTAAATAAGTGCGGAGCACGTTCTGGTCTTTGGTGCTCGGACGGCAATATTCCACTTCAATTTGGCGAAAGTTGGGGCTAGTTCGAACAAAATTGGGTGAAGACAATGCTTTCACCAACCATATTGGCTTCGGGTGTTCCTCATCTCCTGCTCGTACGAGCACCATATAACCTTCATGGCAATCAACACCCACACGAAACGAAGGAGCCGGACGATTGCGCGTAGGGCCAACGTAATGCTCGTCCATTGCGAACTCTTCACGGACGTCTCCATTGCTAAAGAACATGGCATCGGACTCCATAACTGTCAAACGACTTTGTGGCCAAAATCATTGTGTCAAAGTCGTACGGGTGTCGACACCAACGGTCATCAAGGCTGAGCGAATGCGATCCCAATACGCGATCAACGGTTCATGAGTATCCCTAACACGTCTGGTGATATCTTCCTCACACAACTCTTTCCAATACTCAATGAATCCGGATATGCCTTTGATGATTTCCGGCCCATTCCTCATGGGGTCGGGTTTGCACGGCTTTGGATCCCCATCCGGGAGCAAACATTTCCCATCCTTGTCTTGATGCCACACGAGTATACCATCTTCCGGGCCCCAATTAGGGGATGTGCACAAAAGCTTGAACTGCATGGCGGGGACACCATCATCCCTCATATAGAAGCGGAATTGTTGTGCTTTGGTATGTCCCACCAAACGGTCCACTCCCTTCAACATGTATGGCTTGATGAAGGCCTTGAAATTTGGTATTTCTTCAATCATGTGCGGGATCACCGGCACATTGTCCAAATCCATGTATGATTTCATGAGAAGTGGTATGGTGGGAAAATCCTCTTCATGCAACTTCATGCTCCAACGGCCAAATGAGGCATCAATATCGTCGTGCGTGTGCCCCACCATCAAGAAAGACACAAACACCTCTTTGAAGATGCCTTTTGCCACGAGCATTGACCAAAAACAAAACACGTATCGACATTTGTTGTCTTTAGCACAATTATCAAGTTGAACGTGGAGAGTTGGAGGCAAGGGTTTTGCAATAATGGGTTCTCCGGGTGGTTCCGGCAATGAAGACATACAAACCTCCTTCCCTTGTAGCACTGCCTCATAAAGGGGTGTCGTTCCACAACCATCGAAAAGGGCACGGGAAGAGTGTACCGGTGGCTTTTCGAGATCGCGCAATAGTTTTGCAATTGAACCGACCGTGTGGTTGGCATCGCCAGGATAAAAATCCAAACCATAATGGGCATATTTGACATCCACATGTCCATGGACGATCATACCTAAGAAAAACAAACGATGCGTGAACAACAAAAATATGAAAAAACTACAAAGCGGATGGATGAAGTTGGACATTTGGAAAACACAACCAATGCAAATTGGAGAGACTTTCAACACACATGTGGGATTCTATACAAACCTGTGACAGCTACGGGCAACTTGAAGAGACCATCCGTGGCCTTTATTTTGCGTGCATAACAAGGGCATGCGGTCTTCGCATGGTCCATTTTATCATGGATGATTGTTAGAACCTCCGCGGGCCTCATTATGGATAGTGCACGGTTCTTGTAGTAATCTTGACGGTGTGCCTCCTGGTTGTTGACATGCTCAATGTATTTTCTCTGGTGTCTTGTATGGGATTCAGTGCCTATAGGGTGGGCATCTCGAAGACCTTTGTATTTCTCACACGACGTACACCTGGCGAACTTGTCCCCAGGTCTCTTCAAAATGTATTCCGCAAACTGTTGGTTTTTAATTACACTCAACTTGGACAATGAAATGGGCCCACATCCCGCTGTGCGACCCACTTCATTTATGTCCGTTAAGATGTTCTTCCATTTTGTGCCCGTGGGTAACACCATTTGCACAACTTTCTCCCCTGATGACAATGTCCTCGTCTTGTGGGGCATTGCATCGGCCAATGGCACTATGATGGTGGAGAGTGTTGCGGATGCTTGGAGTGTCGCCTCCCTAGGTTTCTTTGTGCCAGAGTTGCCATGAAATCGAGAGCGGCGACCCAACAAAGAATACTTCCGAAACCTATAAAAGTCAGCCTTGGAGACCCCGTGAATGATATATCATGCTGTGCAACACACTTCCACATTCTCAAGGGTCACCACCTTATGGCCATGGGTATCAATGTGCAAATTTCTGTGGACCTCGAGTTTCTTAGCCGACCGCATACGAAAATCCGCAAGCCACAACTCTTGACGAAGAGACCTAATTTTTTCGCGAGGAAAAAATTGGCAACATTTCCTCTCGCAACAGTCCTTTGCGGACACAAGGCGGATAGAATCGTCTCCCAATATGGAATCCCGCCGTCGCTCCTTATCTCCGCGAGACACGCGACTAGAATCATACCTGCGTAGACCTTTGCGAGGACGCATTGTGGCCAACAAAGCAGACTGCGTCTGTTTATGTCGCCGGCCATGATTCCACAAGCTTACCCCGTCATGGAGAACTTGACGAAGGGGCCATCGACGCAAGGAGAATCTCCACGTCAAAGGGACCTCAGACGGAAGCAAAGTGTTCAAGATGCACACGCCGACATCGTCGAGACCAAGGGGGTGGGCATCAACACATTCACGGGGATCAGAGTTCCTGCATATGCCGTCTGCCACTGGGACACCAAGCTCGTTAAGTAGAACAACATCAAGTCCCACCCATTGCTCCCTCCCGAAACCGGTACACAATGGAATGTCATCATGGTCATCCCCGGAATGATGAGATTGGTCATGCACTTCAAAAGATCCATCGGAGGTTGTATCCACAGACACACCCACCACGTTTGTTCCGTCAACATTGACTGCCGACGGGGAAGAGAGTTCACATTCACTATCCGAGGATGATGCATTTGTCGACAACTCAAAGGCAATATCTCCCACATCCATTGCCATCCCACCTAAAAAACAACCATGGAATGACCAACCACACAACCACACAACCGATGAAATGCATACAAAAGCGGACACACTATCTGTATATATACACGGCCCGATATACACACAATATCTGCGTATATATATGGCCCGAAATACAGAAACAAGTATTGGGGTACCATTGGAGGACCTCATACATAAACAAGTACGGATTTCCCGAAACAATATAAGTATGGCCTGGGATATACGAAAGGCCGTTCGTATACCTTCCCACAGATATCTTAGGGTATACTTACGAAAGGCCGTACCTTGGTCCCAGGCCGTACTGCCTATGCCAACTAAAAGATGGACTCGCAATTGTGGTATTTACGTAAGTCCGTAAACGGTTGCTATCGTTTGTGCATGGGGAAAATGGATACGTATGGGAAATACAAACAACCGTTCGTAATTCTTTACATAGCATATTTACGAACGCCCGCTCGTAATTCACGAGGCCATATTGTGCGTCTGAATAGATGTATGGACATTTATGGATGTGGTTGGATGCCTATGCCATAATCCCAGGATATCTTCACGAACACAATTTAGTATACCCGACCATCCCAAGTGTTTTTGGGGCATATGGATGTGTGTACGACATACGAACGCCCGTTCGTAAATACTTGGAATAGCATATTTACGAACGACCGTTCGTAAACCTACCTTGCCATACAGTGCATGCATAGATGTATATGAATAGACGTGGCTGGATGCATAGACCACTCAGGTGGGATTTACGAATGCACGTTCGTAAACTCGACAAACATAAGTGTATTCGAGGAAAATGCATGCCTGTGACATACGGAAATCCGTTCCAAAATCGCGGGAATATCATTTTTACGAACGTCCGTTCGTATATATCGATGCCATAATGTGTGCATAGATGTGTATCTGTATGGATGTTCCTGGATGCATACTCCATACTCTGTGGTATTTACGAACGCACGTTCGTAAACCACCATCATGTGTATATGGGGAAAATGGATGCGTGCGCTATTTACGAACGTCCGTTCGTCAATATTTGTAATAACATATTTACGAACGACCGTTCGTAAACCCACGATGCCATGCTGTGGATGCCTAGATGTATGTATGATGTGGAAGGAAGCATAGACCACCCAGGTGGTATTTACGAACGCACGTTCGTAAAAGTCGACAAACCCGAGAATATTTGGGGAAATGCATGCGTGCGCGACACACGACATATTTGGAATATCATATATACGAACGTGCGTTCGTATATATCGATGCCATGGTGTATGTCTGCATACATGTATGTATATGTATGGATGTTGTTGGATGCATAAACCATACTCTCAGGTGGTATTTACGAACGGACGTTCGTAAACTCGACCATCCTGTTCATATGGGGCAAATGGATGCGTGTGCAACGTACGAACGTCCAATCGTGAATATTTGGAATAGCATATTTACGAACGCACGTTCGTATATCTCGATGTCATTCTATTTGTGTGCATGGATGCATGTATATGTCAATGTTGCTAGGAGCATATACCACACTCATGTGGTATTTACGAACGCACGTTCGTAAACTCGTCAAATCCTCTGAACAATTACCACAAATGCGTTGACTCCAACTTTACGAACGAGCGTTCGTAAAGTTCCGGTATTTGCGGCGGTATAATCGGGGGTTGTATACTACTGTACCTGGGAGGTGTACTGTGGACGCACAGGATGATGGCTTCAACGCGCTCCGCCGGATCTGTGCAGCGCACACTGGGCCTCTGCCGCGAAAAAGAGCTCTCAAGTGGGGGGAGGAACTTTAAGTACTTCTCTAGGGTGGTTCAAAATCCCTTGGATGCTCTTTAAAAAGCGGATTCCCGCCGCTCACTCTGACCTAATATGCCATTCTATCTATGCGCGTCATACATGACGCTATGTATGGAACATGTATGGCATGCACGCAACATATTGAAATATGTACATGGGTCTCACACCTTTGGTTTTACCAAGGTCTAATGAATCAATATATATATGTACTAAAATAGGTAAATAGAATTTAAACGTGCGGTTGTTTAACATAGAATAAATGATTTGCGACCAAGGTGTGAATTCCAAGTTTTTTAGCAATTATTCATACCTAGTATATTATGTTAGCAAGGTCTAAGTGATATATATATATATATATATATATACATATATATTATATGCATATATATACATATATATACACACACACATTGAGGTGATCCCCCTCCCCACCTGACTTGAGGTAAGCCTAAAAGTTGGTTTAGGGAAACACAACCCTCACACCATCCACACTAGTATATAGTGCCTAGCCTAGTTGGTGGTATTAGGGTTTATTGCTGTTTTTAGGGTGTTTTAGAGTTGAATCATTTTGGAGCTTCGAAGCTCCCATTTCATTCCGGAAATGAGTTTGCAACGTGCTGGAAAGCGAAAGGGGGAAGCTCCGCGTCTGAATGATCATCAACGTATGGAAATCATAGCAATGTTTGACAAACCCAAGCCACCCTCAATGCGAAGTATTGCTCCAGAATATGGAGTCGATGAGAAAGGCATTTGGGGATGGGACAAAAACTATCCAACATTCATTGTTGGGTAGATAAAACAACGCCCATGTGTGAAAGCTACTTAACTAAAACCTAAACCCTAAACCACTATCACCGAGGGAGCTTTACCCGGTTTTTGGGAAACTTAAGACTTCGGTCATTTGGTGAAGTCACAAGGGGGCATAAGAGTGGGTCAAAATCGGTTGTGGAAGCCCCTAACATTGTAGGTATCATGTGATTCACATAAAAACATGCCCGTAATATGCTCCCCCCAATCTCAAATTGGGTCCTTTATGAAGCTAATAATTATTTGAGGAACCATTGAACAACTTGAAAGATATTTCTTTTCTGAAAACACTATATTCCAAAACACTATATGAACATCCTTTATGAGTTCACTATGAGGTACTAGGGGGATGCGGGAAAACAAATTCATGTATTTATACTAAGCTCTTCAAATTAATGAATTCTAACCATACCAGGTATAATCACACTAATTGCGTGTTTTGCATCCTACGAGAAGTCAATTCATAGCTAAAATTGTTCGTTTAAACTTAAGACATGCATGTTCTAATAAGATGAAGTATGGATTGTGTGATCAAAATGCACTCAACACTATTAAGGTGAACGAGGGAGAATTTCTAACTCCACTATAATTGACCACAAACAAAGTTGTATCATGAAATCCAATTTTGAATCTTGAAATGACAAACGGCACGATTCTCAATAGTTGCTATTAACCGAATGAAGCAATAATTCCAAATCCTAGCAACATCAGTACACCAGTTGGACATGCCCGCGGACGATCACATGTCCACATATCTTAAAGGTTGGTGAAATTTAAAGATTTAGGGATGTAGGGTTTAGGGTTTGGGGTTAGGGTTTAGGGTTCCTGAACGGCTTAGCGTGAAAGGTAGTTATTACAATAGATTACACAAACAATATTCACTAAATTAATCATATCGCACGTACTTATTTTATGTGTAATGCACATTTCATGTTGGCAAAACATCTGACTTCATGGCTCAAATGCACTGGTTCAAGTTCAATTTAAAGTTCATTACACTATACAAATGTTAGTGGAAGTTGACACCCAATTGAATGAATTGAGGACCTCTTGGAATTTGAATTTTTCTTCCACCACTTGTAATAAAATGGACACCCATCTCAAATTGGGTCCTTTATGAAGTAATCAATAATTTGTGGAACCATTGCACAACTTGAAAGATATTTCAAGTTTGGAAACACTATATTTCAAAAGACCATATTATGCACATCCTTACTGATGGATTCATCATCGATTCCACCCTAAATGACATGGATTGTTCGCTACGAATTTATACTCCCTATGGGTATGGTTTAGGTTTAATGAGCCAACCCCGCCACTTATTTGGGCCACTTACTAGGGCCACTTACTAGGACTTAATTCATTTTTTCAGGCAATATATTATCTTAAAAAATTAAATATCATACATATGTAGCATGTTATCATGGACAACACATCCATGCCCTCATATGCAACAAAACAAACAACTTCTTTTTAGGCACCATTTTCAAAAGAATTCATTTAAAGGTTGAAAAGTGCGTTTGAAACACAAAATTTTAGATGCAGTTTCACAAAACATGGCATAACTTGTGAGGTGTTTGAAGTTATGTTGCCCTTGACCAAGTTGTTAATACAACATTGTCAAAATTTCAATACAAATTATGAAGATTTAGATTGCCTTAAGCACGTTTGAAATTTTTAATAAGCAGCTGTCAACAGCTAATTAAGATTGTTGTAAGCACCAAAATAAATTAGTTATAGAATACTCACATGAAATAAAACTAATTAGATATTGAATATATGATATAGACAAACTTTTGGCGAAGAAAAAATGTGAATTGCTAATCATTTCATTTTGTAATGTAATTTCAAAGTCAAGGTGGTACAATTTTTAAGGACTGTCAACACGTCCTTTGGCTCATTAAACCGGAACTGCACCCCTATATACTTGAAGTTTACAAAGGAACCAAATGTATAGGTGCTTAAATGGAATGCGGCAAAAGAAATTGTTGTATTTATATTAAGCTCTTCAAACTAATGTGAAACGCCTCCACTACATATACATATTACAAAGCATGAATTAAACATGCCTATATTACTTATACATCCAACTTTCATTTTCATGCGAGAGAGTCATTGAACGTTTGTCCATCCTAACAATAATGGACATGGTAGTCATGTATGACTACCTCCATAATATGGCAACAATTCATGTCACAAAGTTGAATGAAACCAACACATTTGAGTGTTAAAACACAACACATCCCCCTACCCCCATCCCATCCCATCCCCCCACCCCCTTCGCATCCCCCACCCCATCCCCCCATCCCAGCCCATCCCATCCCCCCAGCCCATCCCGTCCCATCCCCCCACACCCATCCCATTCAATCCCCCCACCCCATCCCACCCCATCCCCCATACCCCATCCAAGCCCTGCCTAGTGGGAGGCGGCCATGTGGCGGCGGCGGGGAAACCCTAGCGGCGCCGGCTACCTCCCTGCGCCCCTTCCTCTACTCTCCTCATTGTCAGTTGCAGCAGAGAGAGGAGCGGAGCGCCGAGCAGATGCGGAGCGAAGCTCTTGCCATTTTTAGTTATACATCTTTGATAATAGTTTTGTCGGCGCTAGTGTGTTGAATTGCAAGTTTCCCTTGAGAGTTGGGATATTGGCAGTAGCTAGCTTGGGAGTTGCAAGCTTCGGAGTTGCTAGCATTAGGGTAGCAAGGTTGAGAGCTACAAGCTTGACAATTGCACGCTTGGGAGTTGCACGCACATCAGAGTAGTTGCTAGGGTTTGTACATAACGTGCGAGGGCTTCAGTGTGTGGGAGGATTGAGTGGTGCGAGGATTGAGTGGATGACCTGAGTTTTCATTTGTGAGCTTTTCTGGTTTTTTGAGTAAGGGAAGAAGAGCAGATTTTGTGAGTACAGTAAGGGAGGAAGAACATTGTGAGCAGAGTAAACCTTCTGAACTCATTTGCCTCACATTCTGATATTTGTTCATTGTTGAATTCCATGTGTTGCCAGAGCTGAATGTGTTTTGTATGCATGTGTTCTTCATTTTGGTTTCTCCCTGACATTCTGAAACTCACTTATGTGCTGATTCAATTTTTTTCTTCAATTTCTATCATTCTGGCCAAGCATTGCAAAAAACATTGCAAGGATTCCTGAAACACAGATCCATGTCTGTGTGAAACATATACGTATATGTATTTATACGTATATGTATTTATACATATACGTATACGTATACGTACGGATCCAACATAATATTATACATAAAATACAGGCACCCAATTACGAACGCACGTTCGTAAAGTCCAAACCATCGCATGACATATTAATAATTTTAAAAAGGAAATGGACACCCAGTTACGAACGGGCGTTCGTAAACGTCTGCATGACACCAGAAGGCTACATATTTACGAACGTGCATTCGTAACTATATGCAACAGACAAAAGAAGCTGAATGCCAACCAACAATATTTGGAGACTAAACAATATGAACATACACATTATATTGCAGCCTTTACAAAATATTTTAGTTTGTAAGAATGAACAAAAACAATTACGAACGTCTTTACGAACGCTCGTTCGTAAATGTGATCGAATTACACAATACACCTACTTACGAACGGCCGTTCGTAAATAATCTACACCTCAAGAATTTCAATGCGATTACATTCTGATTTCACAGTTCCAACATACAACTGCATATCCTGTCCACGATGTTACGAGTACATAGTTTCGTGGCTGTTACGAACGAACGTTCGTAAAAACGATCCTAACCTTGTTTCGTATCATGCAGATGGCGAGAACAAGTAGAAACCCCATCGAAATGTTCGCAGTGCCGGCGGATAGCCTGCCGGCAACCGTGAAGGACATAAACGGCAACGATAGCTATGTCCCCAAGGACAACTTCATGGGAGAATGGACGGCCATACCAACTAAACTCGAAGACGGCCTTTTTGCGCCGCGATTCACTTACGAGCTGCAGACGAGGCCAGACCAGCCAGAACAATGGGTGCAAATGAAGTCGTGGGAGATAGAGTCCATAGAGGCCCAAGGAGATTTTGTTATTCTGGATATGAAATACAAAAATGACCACATAAATCTCCTCCTACATTACTTGTTACACTCCTTCTCCTACGTATACGCATGCCTGAATGTTGGACCAGATGCAAAGCACTTCAACCTGGATGGCCTCTTCACAAAGTACGTCCTCAGCCAATTCTCGACTGCAAGGAAATTGACCGCACTGGCGTTGAACATCTCCAAATACAACAGTGCGATGGCTGAGGCAAACAAAAAGAAGAAGAGTCCAAGAAAACCATCTCCCTCAGGGGCAGGAGGTTCAAGAAGCGCACCTAAGCCGGTGCCCTCCGCGAGCAGGCTGACCCAGGGGACCAGCAGACAGTCCACGCCATCCAAGAGGTCCAGGGACGACATGGAGAAGTCTGGAGTCACTGAGGCCCTTGAAGTGAGCTCGCCGCCAGTGATGCCTATCCCTTTGAAAAAGGGAGAGACCCCAGATGCTGTGAAGGCTACCAGGATCCTACGCGACTTCAACAACTATTCCAAGGATTGCTGGCCCATGGGACGCCACTTCACATTCAACGTGGACTGCTTCAAGTGCGAGAAATCTCCTAACAAGTGGGTGGTTAGGTCTCGCGAAAGCGGGGGTGTGAAGTGGCAGATAAATAATCTCATGAACAACGTAAAGTGGGATAGGCAGACTGTCTGTGTCATGCCTAAGGGATTGACTTCTCGTCCCTCGGAGAAGGACTGGCCTCGAATCCAGAATGGAGAGTTCTGGATTATAGACGGTCAGCACAGCTTGGAGGCGTCGCAAATCATCCTCAAGGATGATAACTTCCAGCACGAGCTCAAGGCAGAACTTCGGTACTGGAAGGCATTCCTGGTGTGGTCGGACGACTGGGACAAGCTCAGAAAAATATCGACGTTTCTCAATTCGGGGAACAAGATCAAGGCGTTTGAGGCGTCCTGGGCTGCAAATATAGTGGCTGCAAGAGACGTCTGGGTCGCACACGGGTGCCCTCCAAAGGAGAGGGAGAACGCAAAGATCCAGTCGCCACAATGGAAGGTGGGTTTACGAACGAGCGTTCGTATATTTCCTACACTTTCATTCTGTGCTTTAGTATTTCAATTTACGAACGTGCGTTCGTATGTAATGGAAAACACTGACACCCTTGATGTGCATTGCAGGCGTTCTGTGATGCGATGGTGGACAAATTCTCCTCCATCGACATGAAGTCCACAACAACCAAATCAGTCCTGGAGCTCAAGGGCGAGCTCCGACTGATATGCTGCAACAACGACACATGGGAGTTGTGGACCCATTTCTTCGACGCCCACAGCTCGGGTGATTTGGTCAACCCCGACACTGAGGAAAAATACAGCGTCGACAAGAGCGCCGAGGCCCCTCCACTGCTGAGGGAGTTTTTCAGGCCACTGCAAGGGCTGACAGAGTCAGAGTTGCAGCGATGCGCAGTACACCTTCTTGGGAACACGGTGGGAAGGACCATCCCCTACCCCAAGATATTTTTGAAGAGGCCGAAGTACAAGCCCGGGACATACTCCGTAAAGGAGTGGTGCGACCACAGGAAACTGAAGACGGGCGCGATGCGGGAGTTAAATGGGCTCATGCCAGAGAGGGAGCTCTTCCACGCCGACGGCGAAGTCAACTGGGCCAAGTGGAAAGAGTTCAAGGTGCTGTACAACATCAACGGTGCCTCAATGCGTAGTCTGGTTAGGGAGCATGCCTCCGTTTTGAAGCTCAAGGGTAACAAACGCTCGAAGAAGTCCGAGACTGAACCCCAGGAGCTGCAGAAATACATCTCCTTCTTGGAGAGGAAGAGGAGCGCCAAGTTTGACGGCTTAGCGCGATTTTGCCTGATAACCACAGGGATGGAGAGGACAACATTCTCCAAATGGGATGGCACCATCAGCAGGGCTGAGGTGAGGGAGGACCGGAGGGGTTGTCCCTTCGCAATCATAGATTTTCGGGGTATCCCTGGTGCATCAAGGCAGGGGGCGAAGGGGGTCCCCTTTTACAACCCCTTCATGGCGAAGTTCATGGAGTACAAATCGCCAGCCATGAGGGAACCACACGTATGGTTGTGGGTTGTTGAACAGGACAAGGTCTCCGTGGTGACCGAGCTTTACGAGGAGACAATAAAGTTCGAATACAACATCTTCCACAGCACATACGTGCCTGCAAAGACTGAAGGGATAGTGGCCATCAACGAGGCCAGGGGGAGCAAGCAGGTGGGAGCTGTGAGTCTCATCTTCCTGACGTACAAGTCGGTTAGGAATGGGCGCGCACCCATCAAGGCGAACAACACGTTCAAGAAAATCTACACCGTCGCTCACCCCCCTCCCAAAGATCTCTTCCAAGAAACGTTGTACACTATCTTCCCGGCCCTTGAACTCAGGATGGAGTTCTACATCTCTGTTTTGCAGAGTTTGGCAATGCATGGCGAGACCGTGTACAACGTTTGTGGAGGCAGCAAATTTATGTACGCTGCCATGGTAAGCCATCCCAACTTTTACGAACGCTCGTTCGTAAACATTGTATGTTGCCTTTTTCAAACATCTTCAACATTCAATATCATATTATGTGTTCGTTTATTATTTTACATCAATCTTTACGCTGATATTTACGAACGCGCGTTCGTATATGTCTGACCAATTTCTTTCCGTGTCTCAGATGTTGGGATTGTGCGTCAACTCTTACGTTGACGCCATCGACGAAGAGGAGTACAAGGTCCATCGATCGAAGGCGTCGATGATGGACCTGGGTGATATGGCTGTGCCAAGGCTCGACATCAGCATGTCCGTTGACGAGAACATGCCCGACTTGGAGTTAGAGGACGAAGACCCTGTCCTCCCCGTCGAAAGGGATACAGATGAACATACCCTCAGCATCCCCCCTCTGAGAATGTTGGCGCCAGCGGGAATTCCATCCGAGCCGCAGGGGACTCCGGGTGGCTATACGGGGTCATCGGCGGGCACCACCCAAGACGTCCTCCCCGCGCGAACATCTGGCGCGGAACCGTTCGGCACGCCTGGAGGTTGTTCGACGTCGGTATCCCCCCGACCCAAGCTGGTGGTGCCCAAAATGGAGGATCTCGATGTCCTCGATCAACGCTCCCGCCCGTCCTTGGACCACTTCCGCAACACGCGTCGGAGGATGAAGAAGACCCCGTATGTGGAGTTGCCGGAGGGCGCCATCATCGATGTCTCCGATGAGGACGAGGGGGACATGGACATCATGGTCGAGCTGGGGGTGGAGTTCGACAAGAACAAGCGGGTGAAAGAGGAGGCGCTCTCCGTCGCCGAGCTCAACGCCAAGCTCGAGCAGAAGATGAAGGAGGACATGGCGGCTGCTGCAGCAGAGAATGCGCGGAAGATGTCTGTCATCCAGGAGGAGCTGAGGGCCTCCAACGCGAAGACGGATGCCATTCTAGAGATGCTGAGCAGGATGCAGAGCTTTGCGGCTTCTCCACAACCATCCTACCCCTTCCATCTGGGATACCCATCCGGCCAATACCCCCCACATCTCCCTTATGCTGGAGGACCGTCCTTCCCGGCTCCACCCCACCCGACACCGGTGGGGACTCCTCCACTCCCGCCGGCCACCACCATCACCCACGATGCCGTCGCGGCGGCCATCCAGGAGGGCGAGGATTTACGAACGCTCGTTCGTGAGTCTTCAGGTCCGGCAGTCCTCACCCTTCCCCCGTCAAGGGTAGGACTGCCTTCAGACACGGACACGGCCCCTTCCACCGTCGTCCCCAGGGTTGTAGATAGACAGGGCGATGAAACTGCGCGACACACTGACATGGTCATTGTGAGGGACACGCAGGGGAGCCCGAATGACACGGCAGGTGCACAAAGAATGGATGTCGAGGACAGCCCGGAACGTCAGCCCTCCGCATACATGGAGGATGTCGACATGGATGCACTAGACCTGGGTGGCGACGACCACGGTGCGGAGACCATCCAGCAGACCCAGGCGTCCCAGGCGGAGCGGGCGGACGATGTCATGGAGACGGAGGCGTCTGCGGCGGTGGTTACGAACGAGCGTTCGTTAATCGCTGAGGAGGGAGCGGCTCCTCGGTCCAGCACCGGTGCCCCTCCCCCCGATGACGAGGTAACTCATCTCTGAGAATACGAACGCTCGTTCGTAACACTCCTAACCGCCTGTGTTGTTTTTTTGGCGCATTCTCTACATCGACACCCCGACCTGCGCGAGACTTTTTTGCGTGCTCCTGTAGGCCGATAGATTTTGTAGATCACGGCATCATGTTGCCTTAGGAACCTGTGTGATAAACTATCACCCGAGACAAATTGTACATATTGAGCTAATTAATATATATGCAAATGAGCTTTCGATCCCAAACTTTGCATCGACTCGTATTTATTGTGGTGTGTATGTTCATGTTCTTTCATTTTGATCCTGGTAGTGCCCATTCGTTCACGAACGGGCGTTCGTAAAAAGGTGCGACCCCGTGTCCACATCCTTCACGAACGACCGCTCGTGAATGTTCATCAAGCCGCGCTCACGAACGAGCGTTCGTAAATAATGCGCCTTGCCACTGTCGGCCTTCATTCACGAACGAGCGTTCGTGAATGTACCCTTCCACATTTTCCTTGCACTGCTATTATCGCTCTTCGTCCTTGAACCCTCCTAATGCATCTTCATGTTTGTCTTCATCATCTTCATAATCACTTCACTGGATCATAGCATTAAACTAGTCGAATTGTTAATCACAGGACCTCCCGGAGATAGGTCGCAACCCTTCGACCAGTGGACTTGAGACCCGACAGAAACCGTTCCTAGTTTTTGACCTCAACGGGGTGTTGTGTCACACCAAACACATCCCCAGGGTCCCCACGCGTCCCTTCCGTCATCCCGACGAGAAAGACTACGACGGCGAGCTCGACACCCTCATAAACCGCAAGGCTGTCCGTGCCCGTCCCGGCGTGCGAGACTTTCTTCGAGAGGTGCTCGGCTTAGCTCACGTCGTCGTGTGGAGCTCTATGGTCTTGGAGAACACGGAGCCCATCGTCGACTTCCTCTTCCGTGACCTCCCCAGCCCTTGCCTCGTCCTCGGCCAAGAGGCATGCGATGAACTTCTCGACGAGAAGGGATTTCCGGTTCCCAAGTTCGGCGGTCGAGGCGGAGGGCAACAATTCCTCAAGGTCCTCGGGTCCAGACTGTGGCGCGGCATCCCCCCGCTCGAGGGGGTACCCCACGGGTGGTGGCCAACTGCGGAGAGCACCCTCCTCATCGACGACAGCCCCACCAAGAGCGTTCTCAACCCCCCGGGCAACGTCATCTTCCCCGACCCTTGGACCGGCGATATGAAGGACACATTTTTGTTAGATAGGCTAGCACCTTACCTTAGAAGGCTTGTGCTCCACACCGGGAGCGTCCCGGATTTTGTTAGGTCCAACCCCATCGGCAACGCGGCATTAAGCCCCCGCGATAATGTATATAGGAGCATCGTTCGGCTCGCAAAATTTAATAAATTGATTTGAGAAACCTCCTTGCATGTGTTTGTGTCCTTGTGTTTCACATATCTAATGCTTTATTCCATGTTTGGATGTCTTTTTTTGTTGCCCATAGTCTGCCCCCCTATGTGACACCCCTGTCCTCGACGGCCCTCCCCGTCCCCCCTCGTCCCCTGGCTCCCCTTCCCGCGGTGTGACGGATTTCCAAATCCCATCCCTCTACCATTTCTCGGCGGTGGACGCAGCCTCGGCCGTGGATTACTCCCCGGACGTCGGCATCGACGACGGCGTTGTGAACAGCCCGCCCCCCAAAGTTGCCGCCCGCGCGTATGCCCCGTCGCCCTCTCCCCTCTCCAAGGGGAAGCGAACGCTCGTTCGCTTAGGGCGTGTGTCGCCATCGAGCAACGACGGCGTCGCTCGTCGTGGCCCGAGCCGACGTCTCCGCATGGAAGCTCCCCGGTGCGACCCCTCCCCCGCCGACTCCGCTCCTCCTCCCGTAAAGTCATCCGCCATCGTCGGCCCTCCATGCCTTCGTTCCCCCCCCCGTCATCCAACAATGCCGCATTTCAATCGGCTCCGGACGCTCCCGTCGACGGCCTCCCAGTGCCCATCGTGCCCCGCACCGACGTCCCCAAATCCAAGGTGCCCTTCTTCGTCCCCTCCCCCTTTTTCACCGTTGTTTTCCTTATCTTGGATCTGCGTGCCGGGAACTTTACGAACGCCCATCCCAAACCGCCCTCATTATTTTCCCCACTCCATTCTTATTCTTTTTGTCACATGGCGTTGTTTCGCAGGTCACTCCCCGCTCGCTTGGTGGCCGGCCCTCCTCAACTTCTTCATTGGATAGGCACGCCCTCAAGGCCGCATCGTCCGAGTCCGATCGTTGGTCGGCCCTCCGAAGAAGTGCAAGGCTTTCCCTCTCGCAAACGCCCTCGTATTCCACTTACAATACCACTTCGTACAATTTGGGAGCGCGTCCGGATATTTGGAAGAACGACACATATTCCGGGCCAGTCTACAAAAATGGCTACAGCCGCGGGCCGGAGATTTTCAGGGCCATGGAGGCCGCCAAAAACAAGGACTTGGCCACGGAAAAAAAGTAGTGGGACGTACAAGTGTGACTAGAAATGTCTACTTGGTCCCTAAATGCATGTAGGGGTAGAACGTAGTGCTTGGTTATTTATTCTATTTGAAGGTCTTCAAGACGTTGATGGTATTTCCATTATATTTGTATTTCAAACCCATTTAATATATTCAATTTCCAATCATTCTCCGCATCTTCCCTTCCATTGGCAACAATTTCTCATATCATACGCAAATGTTGTCATGTATGCTTTACATTTTTGCTCACTTTGATGCATTTATGTCTAATAATTGTTCCCAAATTTATCAATATGGGATTCTGATGTTCTCATTACTGGTCCAAATTTGAAAAGCACGTTCTTGAATAGTCTCAAAATCATCAAAAAGTCTCCGATTAACGAATATAGTGTTCCTTGCATTCATTCGTTGTAAGTAAATTCACCACTTGTTGATATCATAGGAATGTGGGAGCAAACATGGCAAAACAAAAAAGAAACCACATGGAACATGGACTTTTATTCCACTCTATGTCATGTAAAGTATTCATATATTTATTATAAGCCTACTTGATATGCTTTCTAGATCCAATGGTTCCAAAATTGAAAGGATCCTAAGTTTATTATTTGTCGTATGAAGCTTTACAATCAATGATAAAAAGTTGGATGTTTTTTTATGACCCCCTCGTTAATCTCACTTGCATTCCTAGTACTTGCATTAGAACTAGTGGATCAAGCACTTTGTTCCAAAAAATATCAATTTTTTATTATGTAATGTTTTTAAAAACAATTATGATATATTGGAAATATAAATTTATCATGACCTCCGTATATATGATACTATAAAAATTCCAAGAAGAATGAACAAAAAAAAGCTTAATTCACCCTTCAAATAGTACTCATGAATAAAGTTGCCAAATTTGTATTTCATAGAAATATTTTTACACTGAAACGAATGATTTTTTTGATTTTTTCCAACAAATATGTGCATATAAGTATGTTCCAGGTCATCATACAAAAATTTTAAAAGTTGTTATGAGACTACTTATATGTCATTTTGAACCACTTGCAAATCTTAACAAGTTTGCGTAGGTGCTGAAAAATGACATATAGATATTCTAAAACACATGTTTTTTTAATTTTTCTTTCAATCACTTGATTCCTATACTGGTGTACTATAAGAGCAACATTTCTATATTCATAGAAGAATCACACTTATATAATAGTGATCACTTTCTAATGACACCTCCAAATTTATATTGACCGGAACATTTTTTTGGTCCGCTTTATCATGCTTACACCCCCATAGACGTAGCTATGGCTTCCAACTCTCTTTCATTGACCTTTTAGGCCAATGTTTTATTAATGTCATGTGTGACTCTATGTTGGACCCCTTCCAATACATTTCTCACCGCCTTTCTAGAATGTATTGTGGGCAGCAATTGAACGTGAAATTTGCTATAAAAATCAACATGCATTTTTTCTAACCCTTTATTATTTGTAACCATGATTCCAATACTATCTTCAACTTCTTTAAATAGGAAAATTATAATATATTTTTATTGATTTTAAATCATTTTCACATAAAAATATAAACAAACACTATCATTTCGGACGTTTCACATTGGGTTCACCAAAATATGTAAAATAGAATGTGGTTTGTCCGGAAAAACACAGAATCTTTTGCTATGGTAGATTTTTCTAATCTCAAAGCTTGCTTCTCACATATACTAGTTCTTCAATTGCCCAAAACCATTCTTCAATCTTGTCTAAGTTCAATTAAATCATATAGTATCCTCAATACTGACCTAGTCAATTTCAACCTCATGTAACTTTCAATTCCTTCATCTCCTACTCACACAACTTTATAAAGTAGTTGCATGCCTTATCTATTACTTCTATGTCAAATTTTATGACTAGTAAAGCAATGTACAACTTATGGTGCAACTTTTAGCCAAACTAATATTTGCCCTCAACAAACCCTTAAAGATCCGGTTGCATCAAGATCAATATCTCTCAATTTATAACACCTATGGAGCTGAAATTTCACCACAATTGAGACAAGGCATCTTCCAATCTACCCTACAAATCTCACATTCATAGTTAAAATACTTGCAGAGAACTAAGACCTCAAAGTTGGGTTACTTAGCTGCAATAGTTTTTAGACCCTTAAATTTGCTTCAACACTTCATTGCTTATTCTCCAGCACAAATCACACCCTCAAATTCTACACACAAGTGATGTACCTTATTTGAAACACTCCTCCAAAATGTTGCAACAAGTTACTTCTCCCATCATGCACAATAGATCAAAACCTGAGACCCAAATTTTTCTTTCCTTATAAACCAAATGTAGAAGATACAACACTTTTGCCTAGTGCATATCCCCACTCCTTCTAGTAACCTTAGTACCTTCAACTTTTCTAAGCACTTGGAGACACTCACTCTCTCACGTTGTATGACAAAAAGTTGACCCTCATTTATTGCTCATTGAGTGACTCAGTTACTTTATGGCCTCCGGCAAGGAAGCCATACATCTCTTTGACATGCTTAGTGGTTTTACTGCCTTTTGTGTTTTCCCCTTGTGGAATGAAAAATAGTGCGGTCTTCCTATTTTTACCCTTCCCATTAAACTTCTTTGAGGCTAATTGTCTCTTTGGAATTGAGTGTGGACTCCTAGAACCTTGGCCCCACATTTTCTACTAAGAGGTTCCCCATTGCCAATTCCATCCATTTTTCTACTACCCCCTCTTCATGTTGTTCTCTTATAATACCCTCATTGTTTGCCAATGCTTGTTTGTCCCACCTTGCCAGTATTGATTAGACAAGTGGTGTCCTCTCATCCCTCATTCCTCTCTTTGTGGGTTGAAAGTTCGGAGCTTACTAAGGTGATACATAACATTATTCAGATCCATAACAATGTTCTGTGGGACTGACAATATTCTATGGAATATTCCATCATTCATGTTGAGTGTGGGGAATATTCCATGGAATATTGTCAGTCCCACAAAACACTGTAATGGATCTGAATAATGTTATGTAAGAAAATGTATTTTATATTTATTATTGAATTATAATTTCTATTGAGCCGGCTATATATGTACAATACCTACTAGGTACAAGTATTTTTTTTATAAAAATGTTTAAGGGACACATCAAAGGTTTTATTCATTGTCAAAAAATATAAATAATGCCATGTGGCACCAAGGTTGGAAGCAAAGAGAGGGGCAACACTTTGAGTTGTACACAATGGAATGACACAACCCAAAGAAGGGGTAGTTAGATCATGACAATGGAATTAATTCCAGTAAGTATATTTTATAATTAATTATGTATGAATACTTTATTTAAGTGTCATTTTAGAATGACAAAGACAATTCAAATGGTAAATCACAAAATTTATAACCTCAATGTTAATGAGGATTTTGTAATGTTTTTGACCTCCAAGTTAATTACGTGCTTCATTGATGGTTTCACTTCCGGAATGAAATCCTAATCAATTGCTTATTTACTAATTGGAAGTGCACATATATATTGGATTTTAGACCTTGAAGATGACGTGCGCTCAATATGGGATTTGTAATCAAGTGGCCTTCAAAAATGCAAGGGCAATGTTTTTTTCAAAGTTAGGTGGGGCGGGCAACAGTTTTTGGTCGGGATCAAAAATTCTCTGGAGGGCTGCCCTGGCCCGGATCTGACACCCCCAAAGTTCTTGAGGGGTGTTTAACATCCGCCATCTCTATGATCTAAATAAAGGGCAAGTCCATCCCAGTGCCGGACCCACATAACAAACATTGATTATGGATGAAAAGTGTATATTAGGGTAAGCCTACATGTTGTTGTGGTCTGTATCTACATATTAACAAATACTCTTTTTTTCATCCACTTTTGTACATTTGCGACGGTTCTCATATTCATAGTAGCCTCATTCGGGGAAAAGCTTTTTGATTTATTGTACGATGTCTTGCAAAATGATATGGTTACTAATTTAGAACTCATCAATTAAAGAATTGTTTAAGTTGAATGGGTCTTAAATTGTTTCTTTTTGGATGACTAGCTATTTTTTTCTAGGATATGAAACATCATAAATTTAGTACAAGATGGTTAGTAATATTTCCAAATTGAGGTCATGATCACTTTCCTCAAAAAATTTGGAGCTTATAATATGAATATCTTATCCATAATAAGGTGAAGATACCCATGTTCATTAAATGGTCATATAGATTCCCCATTTACGTTGACAATTGAACCTAGAATGATTATCATATTTTGCGTCCATCATGTATTTTTAATATCAATTTTGAAGCCACAGTCACCTAATCACGCACTGACAAAATAGAGATAAATATTAATCAATTTAGACACGTCTACCCCAAGTTTTTGGGACATGGACCCTATGTTAATATGATTCCACCGTACTACACCAAATAAGGTCATTCTAAGTGTGACCTTTTGAACATTATAATGACATACTATGTTTTAGACTTAATAGGGTTCCAAGTTAAAGTTAAGATAAAGTTGACCATTTTTCTTTTTGATACACATTTAATAAATTGGAGGTCACAATGTGTAGAACATTGTGAGTGTCTTCTTACTTATTTAATGCAAAAGTTTATTTTCTCTAATATTTTTGGTTCAATAATATTACGGTTGAATAACATTAAGTAACAAACTTGTATGACCTTCTCAAAAGAGCATCAAACCGGCGAGCACCAGTTTGATGCTCTTTTGAGAGCAAAGGTGGCACTACCATTGAGTTATTTTTCAGCTATTTTATATCTATTTGGGTAGTTACTTTCATTGCTAAGCATTAATTATGTCGGTTTCTAGGACAAAACTAATGCCAAGTGGCAGTAAAGGTTCTAATCTAGCCTTTATTAGAATGCAAATTAATCTAAATAGCTAAAAAACAACAGAAAAAATTGGTGGGTCAAAAAGGTAGTTGTATTTTTTGGATAAGTCTTTCATGCTTGAATTGGAAACCTTTTCAACACCTTTTTGAAGCTACTATTTTTGGTTAATTTCCCATTCATTCACCCTTGCTTTGCAAGCTTTTCCCTTCTTGTGGAGGTAATATTGTGGGTACTCAAAGGATACCCCCGCTAGCATTGGTACTCAATGTTATGTGTTGGTTACTATCATAGGAAAAGTAAGTATCAAAATATTTATGAAATGTTAAAGAAATCAGTGTTCATCACAAGTACACCGTTTAAATGGTATTTAGTGTCACGTACACTATTTGCAAAGGCCTAAATTAGACGCCTAGAAGTCTCAAAGTGTCACGCTTGCTAATTGCCAATATGATTCCATTCGTCAACATAAGTAAATTCTTTAAATTAAAAATATCTACCTTATGACATTTAGAGTAGCACAATGGGATATGTTAGATGATAGTCTTGTGTTTTTGTATGCAAGGGGAACTTTGAGCATACTAATGGTAAGTGTCATGTGTTTACATTTTAGTATGCAAGAGGAAGACATTCTTGAGCATACTAATGGCAAGTGTCATTTGTGTACACTTTAGTCAACTTGTAGACCATTGTTTAACATAGGCATGAACCTCATAACACTATTGAACATGCTCATGTCAATATATTAGTAAGCGAACTTGAACGCCAAACGCCTCAAAATAGGGCAAGTGACACTATTACACATGTGACACTAAATACCATACACAATGCAATGAGCCTATTTAGTGTAGGTATCCTTAGGGCTACTTTATACACGGCTTGGGGCTGGCCCGAGCACCAACCGATTCATGTCCTTTAAGCCCTCAATCCAGCCCCACTTTATGAACTTTTTTCAAGCCCAACCTTGTCACATGCAAAGTGATGAGGCCCGATTCTAGGGCCCGATGATCTTGAGGGTTAAGTTTCATGAAGCTTACCATGGTCAATGTTCAACGTTCTCGACAATTAAGTTTCACGACACTTACCATGGGGGATGACCTATATAGGGTTGTGGTTAGTGAATTGAAATTGTGTTCCACTAGACTAAATCGGGGCTTTTGAATCTAATTCTAGTGTCAAAATGCTCCTATAAATTTATCTACCATGTTCAATGGATTAACTGATGGGTGCAGTTTAGGAGGCACACCAAATTCTTGATTAACGGCTTAAATGTTTCATATTTGTCTTAAGTGTATAATTGGTGCCTTAATTGTTGTATTATTAGCCTAATGCTACCATATTTATACTAATTATTTCCTTATTAGACTAACCCATAGCCTAAGCCACACCATATGCTTGATTAAATGCTTACATGTTTCGTTTTTATCTTAAGTGTGTCATTAGCACCTTAATTATTGTGTTATTACCCTAATGCTATCATATTTATGCTAATTATTGTATTTTTAGACTAACCCATTGCCTAATGCATGCCAAATTCTTGATTAACAACTTAAATGTTTCATTTTTATCTTAAGTGTATGATTAGCACCTTAATTTTTGTGTTATTAGCCTAATGCTAACATAATTACTTGTTATCTTATTAGACTAACCCATAGCCTAAGCCATACCATATGCTTGATTAAATGCTTAAATGTTTCATTTTTACCTTAAGCATGTGATTAGCACCTTAATTGTTGTGTTATTAGCCTAATGCTATCATATTTATGCTAATTGTTCCGTTATTGGACTAATCCATACCCTAAGCCATACCATATGCTTGATTAAATGCTTGAATGTTTCATTTTTATCTTGAGTGTGCGATCAGTGCCCTAATTGTTGCCTCATTAGTCTAATGCAATCATATTTATGCTATTGTTGTGTGATTAGAGGAGAGGAGAGGAGAGGAGTGGAGAGGAGAGGAGTGGAGAGGAGAGAAGAATTTACCTTCTAAAGATTGACGGTAGAGATGAACCCAATCCAACGAATGAGCCCAATCCGGCCCATGTTGAGAGTTCAAGTTGAGGAAAAGCTCGTCCCGATTTCTTCAAGCTGGCCCGATGGTTTGGCGCCAAAATTGTGCCACCTAGGATGCCACATAAGATGAATGAATGTTCGGGCCGGCCCCTAGTATAAAAGCCATTGAGCCGAATTTGATGAAACCGAGCGATCCTATTGGCCCAAACTATGAGTTCGGGCGGGCCCTCAATCCGGCCCCAAGTATAAAGTGGCCTTTTACTCTTAACTATCGACGAGAACAGCTGATGGATGAATGTTCCTTACCTTAGATGATGTCTTTGACCGCCCAACCAGCTCCAAGTCGTCTTTGACAATTGTCCGCCGTGGACTGAATTAGTTCTTTTTTCCATTTCTCGTGCGCTCTGTCTCTCTCTCTCTCTCTCTCTACCGACGCGGTAGAGCTCTCCCGTCGTCTCTGGCACGAGCTCACACCGTTTCCTCAACTACCTCGGACCGGCTTGTCGGTCAAGGCAGTTGAGATGCACCCCATCTTCACCATCTGCTTCTCCCATAAGAAGGATTCATTCCTCTCATTCTCTACACATCCACAGCTGCCACTTCATTTCAACTGCACTAGATTCAACACAAGGTACACAGCTACCTCGGCATGTCAGGCGCAAATCATTATTCTAGACATCCAGCCTCACTCTAGCTCATTCTTCTTCTTGCAATCGACCTGCACACCGAGAGCCCTATGCGGGACAATATCTAAGAAGGTCTCCAGCATTCTCCCAAGCAGATTCATGAATAGACTACTGAATCTGGAAATTTCTTCATCTACCTGTAGGCAATACAAGAATCCATTCCACTCATTCCAGCTAGCCACCTGCCACTGAAAATTTGTATTGCGGCCACACTGAATCATCTCCCTTCAGCTCAATCTCTAGTGCGCAAACAGTACCGGCGACTGAATCATTCCGAGTCTGAGTCTGAGTCTAGCCAATTCGGAAGGCCTGCACAGGAGCCAAGGTTGGGTTTAGCGCGGGAGGGCTATATCAGAGTTACTGATTTTAGTGTAGTTGGTGTTTGATTAGTTTGGCACAGTTGGGTAGCGGACTTAAAAGATTTATAATTGGTTTGGTTGTTTAGCGGCTAGAATCGTCATGGGTGGTGGTGGCGTCTCTAGTTCGAACCAGCCTGGGGAGAGGTCGGGAGTGCCAAGGGCAACACTAGGCGATGGTGGTGGCTCCAAATGGCGGCGGCAACGAAGGAGTGCATCATGGGGTGATGGTGGTGGGTCGAAGTGGAGACGGGGAACTGATCACTCAGTACGCAGCCGGCTCGCTTGAAGTCGGAGAGGATGGGAAATCTAATATCCTCAAAAGCTTATCATGCTCATTTTGCACAACAGAAGTCATTGAAAACCCCTCAAAAATGTTGGATCGGTACTCGAAGCAGTGACTCCAAATTCATAGGACTTTCAGCCGGATTTCTTTGGAGCACATGCTGCAAGAGTTTGGCTATCAATTTCTGCAATCGTCACTAGCAGCGATGGAAGAGAGTTGACTAAAACATTGAAGCCGACCCACCACGCCACTACAAATAGCTTACGAGTTCTCTAAATTCAATGACACAGAGCTATTGAGACATGTGCATGATTCATTCTATATTAGAAGGGAGGATACTATATCTGGGGAATACTATGCAGCTGCGAAGCGACCGTGAATCACAGACTTCATTCTGCAGCAATGATGGTCGAAGGTGCTTGATTATTCATCAAGTCCCCAGTGATCATCCTGCCGTGTCTTGTGGAATACTGTCCCAGTTTCTCCATGCTTTACTACAAGACAGGATTACTGGACCTCCTGCCGTTGCATTGGAGGTAATCTACAGCCGAAAGTTTCAAAAGCCGAGTAAAATTCCTTCCATTTCTGCCAGTGATGGTCTCCACATCGATATTTGACATCTCGCCATGAGTGACCTCCCTAGCTTGTCAATAATCATGCACTGCGAATCCCTTGCCAGTCATGTCAAACACGCACATGATTGATCCCTTATTTGAGGATGAAATTTTCCGACACCCGATGTGATCACCTTACCGTCCTCATTTGAAGAGGATGGCACCTGATCAAACATTGAGGTCGCGGGGTGCAGCTTCGCAACTACCGTGAGTCCGTGACTTGCCAAAGAGGGAGTTGAGAAGAGAAAAACACTGGCGTCTGTCGGCAATGAGCTGGTGTGTTTCTCTTTTCAACTCCCTCGTTGGCAGACAGGGCGTATATGTGTGTTGATCTCCAACAACGTTGTCACCTCCCGCCTTACAAGAGCTTACTCCACCGAATCCTTTAGATGGAGCCTCCACCATCACCTAACCTATCTAATCGATTTCTCCATTTCGAGCCACCGCCATCACCTAACGACATTCCTCGTACTCTTGATGACTTCCCCCTTATAAGCGCCGGGTTCCACCTTGAGCGCCCACCATCACCTGCGGCACCCATAGTGACTATGTCTAATCCCTGTCTAATCAATCTCTGCCAATCTCTATACCGGGTTGCACGTAGACTGATGCAGACCAACCACTCAAATAGTTGTCAACCTAATCGAAATCGGCTTGGATTCTGCTTCCGAGCTAACTTAATTAGTGAAATGATCTCCGAATCGCTCACGCTGTGCATATAATGGATCACTGCAGTCCCGTACTAGTGTTGTCTGCAAGTGAGTGTGTTTGTTGTCACCGAATAGCCTTTTATGTGTTGAATTGTGGCCCGTGGGGGGACATGCAGACAGCTACAGAACAAGGGTAGAACAGACACGCTTGTCGGTTACTGTCGGGACCAGAAATAGAGCTTCGGCAGCACTGTGTATGTTTGACAAATTTGATTTGACGTTCAACTTCAGATCCAAAGTCTCACGTGACGTTTTCAAAAACAAAAATGAATGTTAATTGACATTTACATTTTCTTCTAAAAGGTCACCTCAATGTCACAATTTTTTGTTTTGTAAATCAGCTCGACTGGAGCTGATTCCTGCTTCACAGTCTTGTGAATCAGCTCGACTCGAGCTGATTCATGCCTTACTGTCTTTGGAATCAGCTCGAGTCAGCTAATTCCTGGTGTCTCGTCCTACCAATCAGCTCAAGTCGAGCTGATTTGTTGTTGCCTGCCCTATGAATCAGGACGATCCTATTTGAGTTCTACCTTCGTGTCCTATGGATCAGCTAGACGGGAGCTGATTCCTTCCCTCTTGTCCTACCAATCAGCTCGATTCGAGCTGATTCCCGTTCCCATGCCAAGTCCTACTACCACGTGTCTTATGAATCAGGTCGACGCGAGCTGAGTCCTGCCCTCCTGGCCTACCAATCACCTCGACTCGAGCTGATTCGCGTTCCACTGCCACGTCCTACTACGACGTGTCCGTTTCAAAGTCCCCTTTTTCCCGTCCGCCATGAAATTAGCGTTTTGTTGTATGAGTTCCACTGAGGCTCTAAGATCGCTTAGCACAGAAAGGAGCACCATCAGGAAATACACACAATTCCACTACAAATACAATGCTATAGTTCAGAAATACTTTATTGACGTTGAATGGAAGGCCGCATTGTGGGTCCGTTTGCGGTGTTTGACACACTCCACCGAAGAAGGAAATCCCCTACGAATTACACTTCAGACGCCTGTCCGTACACACCACCCACAGGAGAGCAACCCAACGGATATGAAAAACATACCAAGCCATACATTCAGAATGGACAACACTGAGGGTAAAAAACAAACAGTCCTACAAAATTTAACGACTAAACCCTACCGAACACTATACCGCACGTCACATGAAACCCTAAACCTCAAAACATTCACCTCGTCCTCACAGCGAACCCCACAAAATTAAACAAAAATCACAAACCACATTGAAGTAAACAGAAATCACCTAGTCCTCACAGCAAACCTTCCTTCAAACGGAACCCTAAAAAAATTCACGGCCTACTGACTTGCAACCCCAGAGAACCGTCTAAAATTCTAGATGTGAGCATGGAAGCATATGAAATCCTAAACCAAAAATGTCACTGGAGAGTGTAGAGACATACCTGGAGAGTGCGTGAAGAAATCGAGGGCGCCTTGCAATATCATCAGCGACCGCGATTTCAAATGACTGCAGGTGAACCCTAAGAAGCGGCCGAAGCGGAGAAGCGGGAGAACCGGAGGAGAAGCGGATAGAAGCGGATGAGAAGCGGAGGGGCAAGAGGAGAGAAGAGGAGGGACAGAAGCGCATGAGAAGCGCACAGAAGCGCAAGGGGAACAGGAGAGAAGAGGAGAGAAAAAACCGGAGGACAAGGGGAGGGGCAAAAGGGAGAAGCGGAGGGGCAAGAGGAGAGAAGAAGAGGGAGAAAAGCGGAGGAGAAGCGGAGGCAAAGCGGAGAGGTAAGCGGGAGAAGCGCGGGGCAAGAAGAATGCACGCGCGGGGGAGGAGCGTGCACGCAGGAGGGGGCGTCCAGAAAATGACGAAAAGAGGGAAGTGCAGGGAGGGAGACAACGTTTACCCCCCCCTTAGGGTTTGCATTCCCCTACATGTTCCCCTCCTTCCATTGGTTCCGTACCCTCGTCGGATCCCTACCCTCATCCGTTCCCTACCCTAAACATTTTTATTTCAAATTTCATAAACTCCCGTACGCTTATAATTAATTTATATAAATATTCATTTGAAATATATTTTCATTTTTTTGAAACATCTGAATTATTTTATGAAACATGATACAATTATTTATAATTTCACCTACAACTCAATTCTTCTTTTCTCTCTCATTTATGTTTAGAGCACATACTTCAATGCTATAATAATTTATCTACTTTTCTTTTCAGCACTCTTGAATTACTCATTTGTTTTTAACACAAAAATTAAGAGTTTTATAAAAACTCTAATATTTATATCCCATTATTTATTTGCACTCACTTCCATGATTAAATTGAAACCACTCTAAGAGAACATAAAAACATCTTACATATAGGATTTACAAAAGAAGTAATATAATTAATATTTTTGAATAAAAGATCGAATGTTTTTATTTAAGTTCCTATGATTTTAATAAAGTGACAGTTTCAATGTGCCTAATATGCTTAATCAATGATGTTGGTATTAGTCACAGTAGTCTCATTGGAGTTATCATCTTGGAGAACCCCTTATTTCTTCATGAAATATCTAGATAATACAAGTAGACATGCATTCGTATTGTCTTTTATTTATACAATACATGATTACAAAATGCTAAAAAATTAGAATTCCATTAAATGAAAATGTAGATAGACAGAATAACCATTATAGTAGAATGGTAGTAAAAACCACTATTACATGGAATTTTATTACATGAGATTGTAAATGACAAAGCATTAAGCATAATATGGTGGTATACTAATAGTGTATATGAGTCTTTATTAAAACATGTGATGGTATTTATTTTTTAATTTCATCAAAAATAAAAGAAAATATTATTCTTAAACTAATTATTGAAGCTTTATGGTCACTTTAATATAAAATTTAAAAATCATGTAGTTCGTGTAATAATTAAAAATTATGTAAATTAAAATGTAATTGTAATTATTATTATTTTATATTATTTGAAGCGCATTAGTAAATGTAGGATTTTGAAAGATGATAGAATACATATTTAACTAATTTTATATTTCTTTGTAATTATTAGACTTTTAGAATGGACCGGTTGTCCATGTATTTGGGCTAAAATATATCACATACAAAGATTTTAGGGACTTCTGTACATTTTAGAGTCTTATTTGTAGGAGGTTAACTAATAGAAATAGACATGCATTTTTATTGTCTACTATATATACAAAAGTCTTTAAAAATTTATGTATAAATTTCCATAATTAATTCATATAATATATATATTATACACATGAATATGCATTGAAAAGGTTAGCTATACCTTAACTCCTAAAGTTCCTTGTCGGGGTTTTTGCCAAAATAATTTTCGATAAATACTATAAATATAAGATTGAGGGAATTGTGGAGGAAAAGAAAGAGAATAGAAGGAAAAACTTGGATATAGGGTGAAATGAATAAATATTAAAAACTGAACAAAACAAAAACATTATGTCCAATAGAACAAAATTGAGTGAAGGA
The DNA here is from genome assembly GCA_964035585.1 of Polytrichum formosum. Lineage (NCBI taxonomy): Eukaryota > Viridiplantae > Streptophyta > Polytrichopsida > Polytrichales > Polytrichaceae > Polytrichum > Polytrichum formosum. The sequence continues at coordinate 76,884,820 of OZ037936.1, forward strand.
AAATAAAATGAAATGAGGATGAATGGTAGAGAAAGAGGAAAATCGAAATCAATATAAATTAAGGAAATGCAAAATAAGAATGGAGAGAAGATTATATGAACGAATCTAAGAATACTTAATATACGGAAAGATTTGATCAGACTTTCAAAATATCATAAATAATTAAAAAATAAAGGTATTACAATTTATTTTTGTTGATTTGAATTTCATATACTTCAAATATTTTATTAAAATTTAAACTTAAAATAATCAATTGCATATATAAAAGATGAATATAGACTTCTATAGAGAGACATGGTCACATTGTCCGCTATTGGTCAACTCCACCATGCATCCACCCTTTGACGTCGTAGAGTCTTGGAATAATAATCGTAGTTGAATGTTTGTGTGAAAAAGAATTGGACATCATGTATGAAAAGCATCAAAAGATAAGAGTGAAATATGAAGCTAAACTTGACATTGAAAGGCCGTGGCATTATTTGACAGGGAACAAGTACAAGAATTGAAAAATAAACCAAGATTTCACTACTTTTTGAGATGCACATATGTACCAAGACACGTAGGACCACGTACTGAAGCTTAAATATGTTGATGAAGAGTCCAAAGGAAGCTCATCTCACTATCTGGTATTGTAAAAAAATATCACCATTCATTCTATAATACATTCAAGTATAATCTTTTGATGTTTTTGTTAATTAATGCAAACAAGTCAATGTTTTTAATGTATATTACATGTATACAACATACATATTGATGTAGAAGAATTATTTAAGATACTATACATACAAGTAAAGTATTATTGAATCAAAACAAATGTATTCATTCTAATGGAAACAATCGCAAACTTGTAATTAAGTATTCTCTTTTGACGCCTTCATTCATGTACTCTCTTTACAATGTCAAATGATTTCATTGATATTATTTCGTACTTCATTCATTTGTAGCTTTCATTCAATTATTTAAACTTTTACAATACTTCTTACATACGAATGAATGTGAATCATATGTTTTCAGTAGCGATTGGAACAAATATAGTCTTACAAAAAATTCACTTTCGTGTTCTCGATTGTACACATATTGAATTAAATCAATGTATAGTTATTGCATGTATTATTAGTTTTAAACGGTAATAACATGTAGAGTATATTGTCAACTCTCATGTCTGCAATGTAGTTAAGTATGTAAAAATCCGAGCAACATTGATTCAAAAGTACACTCTTCTGATGAAATTAATCACAATAATGACATTTGAACTAGTAATATGCACTTCTACATTCTATAATTTATTTGTATTGTAAAAGAAGAGGCAGACATTCACACTGAAAGGAAATTTATGTCTCTAATATGATACGTGACAAATTTATATGTGATTTTTTAAATTCACATGAATTTCATTTATTCGGAATAAGATATATTTGAATTTTCATTCAAATGAATGTAATTCAAATTGCAATGAATATTAACAGTTGAAGGTGGACAATGTGAGATTCAAAGGTTTTCAAGAATTAAAAATCCTATAAAGCCTTATTCATTGAAACTATTAAAAATAAATTACAATAAATTTTAGTATCTTTATTATATTTTTATACTTAGGTCAATTATGCAAAAGTGTAAAAAATTTATATTTTAATAATGGGCTCAAATTGAATTAAATTTTATTTGATGTTTATTACGTAATATACTTATAAGTACGATACATGCTTAACGTCTAAAGTTTCTAAGGGCATCTTTACAGTAGAGGGAAGAAGCCATGACTTAAGAAACTTTAGCCAATGGGAGGCCTAGCAACAAAGAAGCCCAAAGAATGTCTCTTTACAATAATTAATTTTAACTCGAAAAGACATGAATAAGAAAAAATGACATGGAGAACAGTTTTGCCGTCCGTGGTACCAAAAGTGAACATTGTTGAAGTCCTTTGCAATTGTGTTAGGCCCACCTCCAGAGGTGCGGTTCACGCAAATTCCGGTGGCCATTGACATAATATTACCAGAAATATATTTTATATTCTAGGATAATTTCAACAACCTATTTTCAAGAATAGATTAAGAAATTCAGCACTTTATTTTGTGGCCCCTTCTCACTTTACAAAACTTCAAAGGCCATATTAAAGTTCAAAGTTTGGCTTCTTAACGATGACTCATGGCCTTCCTGAGGTTTTCTCCATGGCTTCTTGCTTCTATTGTAAAGAGGGCTTAAGTCTTTTTGGAAGGAAATTGATGTTTTTGATGTAGGTTGAAGAAAATATTTTGACATTTTGAAAAATATGTAGACTATAGAAATAACCATACGATCTTGAGGTCATAGTAGGATCTTAAAGTTACTTATGTCATGATATAGTACAAAAATTTGTGAACCGTACATTCATTAAACATTGCAAATTTGGCGAGTCACATATTACATAACCTCCTGGAAATTTTGGAAATACAGAAAAATATATTTCTCAGGGCTACCGAAAGCCCAATCACTAATGTGACAGAACCCGTGCATTCCACTTCCGGGCCCAGTTATAGCGATCAACGGTCACGATATGTTTTAAAAAATGTGCGGTTGCGATTGTCATAGGCGAACGTCGAAGTCGAGGCTGCCTCGTCGTCAGGGTTGGCGGCTGGCAGTAAATGAGGAGACGAGGGACAACCAGGTCGACCATGCCCGTCTCCGCTTGCTTTCCGCTACTCCCCAAGCTAACGTTCGTGCAAAAACGCTTTGTCGGAGAGCACGGTGCGGCGTAGTGACAAGCGATGCGGCGGAGGGAGAGAAGGCGCGCCGCACGGAGGAGCTTTCTTTGCATTTACCGTCGCCCACGCAATACGGAGTAGGAGGGTATCGCAGGGGCAGAGTTGCTGCACGTCCACGACGGAAGCGAACTGGTATGATCCCGACGGAACTTCCCTGCATTTGTACATTTCTTTCGTCATGATTGCGCGGTAGTCTTCTCCCTGTAGTAAGTGTGAGGAGGAGTATGCTTTGGTCGTCGTCGTTCTCTCATAGATTTTGAAAACATGCGGCCGGAACCATTTCTAGCCGATTTGGACATCAGTGAGGTTGCACAATGTGCGCACACCTTCTATAGTTTCCGGACCCCCTGTCTGTAGTTCAGAAATCGCTTGTATACATGCTCTTCCATTCAAGCGTTGAAATGGATTCTCGTATTGCAAATTCTTTGGGATGTCATCTTCTGTTCTGGACATTTGAAGGTGCACCCTGTGGGACCGTTGAAGTGGTATGCGCCCAGAATTTGACGTATTGGTTTGTTTATCATGGAATTCATTCGTTGCGAATGGGCCAAAATATTTGAAACCAACAGTAATTAGCTACAGTACTCCCGAACTATCGAACTTCTCCCACATCCTCACCTCCACAAATATACTATAACACTATATTCGTTAAATTGAGACTTTTTGGGCATTTTGAGACATTCACAGAAATAAGAACAAGGATAAATGGAACACATATTGGAGAAAGTTGTAAGATGCGAACACTTTGAAGAGGTGTTCATACCAAGAACCCCATTAATAACTCATATTTGTGATGGTTTACGGTGGGCAATCCAAACCTTAGACCAAATTGAAGGGGAAATCTTAAAACATTCATATTATTGCACACAAAACATGAGAGCTTGTATGGATATGGTTTAGGTAGGGGTTTCCAAACCATAGACCATATTGAAGGGGAAATATGTTAACCAATATAATATTGCATACAAGATATGAGAACTCATATTTGTGATGGTTTAGGTAGGGCAATCCAAACCTTAGACCATATTGAAGGGGTAATCCCATAACACTTATATTATTGCAACTTATATTATTGCAAGTAGAATATACAATGTATGGCATGAGAAATTGAATAGCATACTAATGGCACAAATCAATTGGATAGTGCGGCCTAAAATCATCCCGCCTACATGCAATGTCTACGCCTACGATGGCCTATCTAGGCTTGGAGACCGCATCTTTTTCTTTTGCCGCCGCTTGTTTAGCTCGCATCGCCTCAACATTTCTGAGAATCTCTGGCCCGCGACTGTAGCCGAGTTTTGGATGCGGGCCCACCATAACACATTTTGGATTCCGTCGACCGCCCGAATTATAAGACGAGGAATTCGAATACGACGACGTAGACTGTCCGGCATATCGGCGCATGGCGTACTCGCGCTCCAGCTCAATGGACGCATTGGACCGTGGAGGTTTGAGGCCGGACGCAACCTGCAACCAATTAAGAACCGGCAAACATGTGTTAGTTTGAGGAGAAAGGCCCAAACATGTCGCACGGTCTTTTAAGGATAGAATGATTGTAACGCATGGTGCATTTATGGGGAGGGGGGCTTACCTTGGCACGACGGGCACTCGCGTCCGAGTTGGCGAGGAGGGGCAAGGCGTCCCGCAAAGGGATAGGGAGGGGTCCACTCTTTGTAGGCCGAGCGTCCATACATAGCCGCCGTTGAGGTGTAACACTCCCGCCTTCCCGCGAGGGTGACGCCCGGACGCAGTAGCGATCTATGCCCTTGAGCGGGGACGGAGACGGCGATTGTCGGAAGATTTGCTTGGGCGGGGGGCTATCGACGACCCCGGCATCTAGAGGCTCCTTGGAGTAGTCGATGGTGGACGCGGCATCGTAAACGGTCTCGTAGAAGAAGCTTCCCAAGTTTGACTCACTGACGATGTCAATAGAGGGCTCCAAGCGCTGATGCCAAACAAAAGAACCAAACAAAACCCAAGGGAAAGGGGGGGGGGAAGGGAGCATGTGAAAATCCATATACATTTAAGGCATATATACACACACACAAATGTCACACCAAGTACTATCTCAAATGAGTTTATTATATTTCGCGTGAGCGTACAAATCCCTGTACAAATAGTCCTTCGGATCCAAGTATCTCTCGCCTATTGGATTACGAGATACGAAGTTGGGCACGGGGAGTCCGCTCCCCGCGAGCGCCTGCAAGTATTTAAGGAGGTCTAACAAAAAGCGGTCTTGGACCTTCCCGACCGTCCACGTAGGGCACACTATGAAGTTGGAGGTCGGGTTCAAAATGTTTTTGGACGCGCTGTCGTCCACCATGAGGGTGTTGTCGCGGGTGGGGCGGACGTCGTAGGGACAGCCGACCATTGAGGGACGGACGTCCCACACGATTGGCTTCAAGACCTTCAGGTATTGGCTCACGGCGGGGTTGTTGGGCTTCCTGACAACCCTGCCTTCGGGGGTGGTCAAAGTCCTACACGACTCCTGTCCTAGGACCAAGCACGGGGGTTCGAGGCCCTTGAAGATGAATTCCACGACCGCCTGGGTGTTTTCGGACTTCATGGAGCTCCACACGATCACCCACCATTTCTTTAGGGCGACCTGTAGGAAGCGCCGAAGCCACGGCCGGAGGTACACGAGCTTGCTTTTGATGTACGTGGGGGGGCCATCGTAGTTCGTGTCCTCGGGCTTGGAGAAAGACACCGTGGGGGCCCTTGGGCAATGCACGCATTGGACAAGGACCCCGTTGAGGTCTAGCACCAGGAACCGGGTCTTAGGCTGCAAGGCCGGCGCGGGTAAAATCGGGGAGGCCGCCGCGCTGTCGTCCACGCTTCGGGGAGAGGATCGACGGGGAGCCGCAACGCTACGCTCCGATCCCTGTGGAGACGAGCGAGAGAAGGCGGCGAAGGCTATGTCATGCTATGTCCATTTTCAAGCATACCGGAAATTGTTTGTGTAAAAGACAAGAAACAATTGAAGTAGCTGTGGCAACGACACCATACAATGGGGAAAACTCACAACATACATTCGGAACACAAGAGCAAGCGTATGGGCACCAAAAAGAATGATTTTATTTGTTATAAAAATCTCTATGTACAATTTGAATGAGGGGAGCCGCGTTGAACGAGTCGTTCACACTATCCTAAATGTAAATCTACAAAATTTGATTGCGTCCGCCAGAGATCGAGAATCGTCGCACGCGGAGGGGGGCCATGTAGGGGGATGAAAGGAACGAGAGCGGGGGGGAGGTAGGGGGGTGCGGTGGGGGGTGGGGCAGTTCCTCCTAGCTAGGGGGACACGACCACGGCAACAAGACAATGGCCAGGAAGTTTGGGTCGAACGACCCAAACTAGAGGTCTCAGTACATTACCTCGTCCTGGTCATGTCTGGATGCTGTGGACGCTTCCGCCATCTCCGCTGCCCCGCCTCTCACGGCCCCGCCTTCTCCGACGACGTCAGCGACCTGCTCCTGCAAAGGCTCAGCATGAGGCCCTTGTCCTAACCCAACCTCCGCATGCGAATCATGCATGTGTTCATCGATTGGGGTAGGGTTAGATGTATCACCAGGCCCTTGCGGGCCTTCAACGTCTACCATGGTTGCGTCTTCGCAACCATGCTGGGCAGCAGGGGACTGCGCATTGTCGAGGTTTGGGTCGACCGACCCAAACCCTCCTGCATCGTGGGGTTCGTCCTGGCGCACCACAGGCTCTGGCGGGTTTGGGTCGGACGACCCAAACATGTGGGGGTCGTCCTGCTGGTGAGGGGGGGGCATGTCGACGGGAGGCCGCAATGGTGGGGGCGTCAAAGGCCTGGAGGATCCGCCCACGCTCCAGAGGCTGGGGTCGTCGATTTGCTGCACTGGGGCGTAAGGTCGGACGTGGGACCCCATCATGTGCTGAAAACTGAACGACGACTGCGGCACAGGCTGCTGTGGGATGTTCTGAGGTGGGAACCCGGGGGGCAGGTGTGGAAATGCTCCTGGGGGAGCGACCACCAAGCCTTGCGCCCACATCCCCTGTATGACCTGAGAGATCAGGTCTGCGCTAGAGGGAGGCTGGGCCAACGCCCTTTGCCGCTCCTGATCCAATAGGAGGGCCCTCAACTCTGCGACCTCGTTCCGCATTGAAGGTTCTTCAGCTGCAGCCTTCTGAAGGCGGAGGCGCTGCTCCTCGTCCCGCCGCATCTTCTCGTTGGCTTCCTCCACAGTCAGGACTTCGGGTTTCACCATGACCATGCCAGCGAACGCTCTCGGGGAGGGAGGATCCGACCTGAGCCGTTTGGCGAGCTCCATGTCGTCCTCGTCCTCGCTGCTTATGGCGATTGTCTCGTCCACTGCGTAGTCGCCATAAAGCTTCTTCCCCTTCATCCTCCTCTTCTCCCTGAACGTGGAGGTTCCGTCCCGGGAGTACATGTCCCGCGCATCATCCACCGTGAGCACGGGCACCATTCTGCTTTGCGGAGTGGCCACCCGCATGGCCTTCTTCCGTTGGGGCGCCTGGGATTCTTGCGTGAATCCGGTTGCCCCTTCTTCCACCTCCCCCTCTGCCTTCTCTGCTTCTTCTTCTTCCTCCTCCTCCTCCTCTTCCACCTCCTCGCCCGGCCCCCGAGACGATTCGCCCGGATGTAATAGCACCAGAGGTTCGGGTTCTACAACCGGAGCCCTCATGGTGACCTCCTCAGGGTTCACGCGCCTCGCCCTATCGATCGGGCTTTCACCGCCTTGAACAATCTCCTCCCCGTAGCCCCCTGGTATCCAGTCGAGGATGTCCATATTCTTCGCCAGCGATTTCTGGGTCTTGTAAAATGGAACATCCGTGTCTTCTACGTAGGAGTAGACGTTCAACCCCAACATCTGCACATTCCCACATCATCAGTTTTTCAGGTGCGCCAATACTAAGATAGCAAAAGAAGAGAAGGCGACGAAAACGAAGGGATACAAATGGCTAATACAATGTCTACTTTGGGTCGACCGACCCAAACTAAACCAGCTCTTAGTTTGGGTCGACCGACCCAAACTGAAACAACTCTTAGTTTGGGTCGATCGACCCAAACTATAGCCAAATCAACTCTCAGTTTGGGTCGGTCGACCCAAACTGCACAGGAGCTACATGATGACACTTACCATGGCTGCATAGACTGGCTTGGACCCCCCGAAGACGTTGAAGATGCAGTCCCCTCTTCTCGTCAGTGTCCTCAGGATCCTCAGGTAGAACTCCATCCGCAGCTCATCCGAAGGATAATTGGCGTACTTGGCCTCGTCGTACAAGGTTTTGCTGGCACCCAACCCTTCTGGAACCTGGAATATCTTTTCCATCCGGGTTATAGGGTGGTTCGGCACCTTGATAAACTCCGCCTTGTACACGAAGTACAAACACAGCACGTTGACGACCCTGGTTTTTTTGTCCTTCATCGTACTGTACGCCCCCTCCGCTGATGCTGCAATGTAGTGAGATTTCGAAACCGCATACTCCGGCTGCAGTTTCCGCACAATCTCGTATACCTGCTCCGCCCTCCTGTCCTCCACTATCCACAGCCATATGTCGACCTCCCTGAGCTTGGGGCTGGCATAATCCACGAACTTTGCCATGAAAGGCTCGTGGAACAGGGTGCTCATGGTGCCCTCGAATGAGCTCCCCGGAATGTTCCTGAAGTCTATCATGGCAAAGGGAAAGTGGTCCCTCGCTCTTGTCCGGATAGCCTTCCTAGGCTCAACTCCAGGCCAGCCCTGGATTTTCAACGGCTCGAGGGTGACGGGATTGAAATGTGCGTCCCCCTCAAAACTAACGATCCTTTTCTCCTTCACGAAGTTGGAGAAGGCCCGCGCCGTGTGCTCAGGGAGCTCCCGCTTCTTCCCGCCCTTCACCAACTTGGATTTGAGGAAGTCTTCTCCAGCTTCCCTCATCAAAGCCGCCATCGACGCACTGGTGAACTTGTATTCTTCTTTGAATGCTCTCCAGTGCGCCTCGTGGACCTCGCCGTCCACGAAAATATTCCGCTCGGGCACCAACTTGTGCAGCTCCTGCACAATTATTGTCTTCTTTTTCCTGTTCTCCGTCCATTCCTTCATGGTGTAGCATGAAGGAACGAAGCTCTTTGGCTTGGTGAAGACGATCTTCGGGTGCACCCAGCACCTCTTTGCCGACGGCTGCACGTGCAGGATATGGGAAGCCGCCTTTCCCATCTCCGTCTCCGAAAGCCCTTGGAGAGAACGGAAGAACTCTCTCACCAGAGGCTTCATTTGCTTGAAGCGCGCGGTTGCGTTGAAAAGCATTCCTGTGTCGGGATCGATGAGATCCCCCGTCTCATGCTTTTCGAACACCCTCTTCCACTTCTTCCAAACGGCTTCGGATGCTGTGATCAAATAAATTTCTCCTCGCAACTCGTTGTATTTTTTCTGCTTGTGGCTGGCGTTGTCTATGGAGGAGAATTTATTGATCATTTGATATTTGAAGTCCTGCACACGAAGCAGACAACACATGTTAGACAACATGTCATGAAACAACAACTGCAACAACAGTTTGGGTCGATCGACCCAAACTACAAAATTGACAAAGACGATAAAACATTACAAGGGTTTAGGTCGATCGACCCAAACTATAAATATGGCGAAGACATAACACAATGGCAGAGTTTGGGTCGATCGACCCAAACCATACTCACCTCCCATTTGGGGTTCTTATCTTTTGCATTCTCCCTTTCCTTGGGAGGCCTGCCATAGAACTCCCACACCTCCCTCGAGGCCATGATGTTCCTGATCCACGATGCCTGGTACGCCCTCTTCTTGTTCCCCATGTTGAAGAACCGGGAGATGTCGCTGAGTATGGTCTCGTTGTCAGACCATACCACCAGTGCTTTCCACACCTTCAGCTTCTCCTTCTGCTTGTTGGGGTCGTCCCACTCAGTCATCAGCTGGATTTTTTTCGACGCCTCCACACTGTGCTGGCCGTCAATCAGCCAAAAATCTCCTTTTGAAATTGCCGGCCACATATCAGACGTCGGCATTCTCTTCAGCCCTTGAGGCATGACCACAATCGTCTGCCTGTCGTCCTTGAACTGCCCGCCGACGATCTGGGCGACCATCCAGTCGACGTAGGCGTCCTCCTTGGCTCGGACACATTTCTCTGGAGGCGCAAGGTGGCACTGGGCAATGTTCACGTCGAACTTGAAATCCCTGCCCATGAAGAAGCAGTGGGAGCATTTCGTCGTGAAGTTGTCGACGATTCTTTGAATCTCCCCTGTATCCACCTCTTGCCCAGGTTTGGGCATCCGCAGCTCTTGGGGAACTACCTCGTCAGTCATCACCGATGACTGCCTCCTCGACGGTGTAGTCTGCCGGCTGGTCGACGGCGTTGGCGTCTGGCTGTCAGCCGGTGTTTCCGAGGGAGTGCTCCTTCTTGAGTCACCCGGGACCGCTCGTGGCTTCCTCAGTGCTTGAGGTCTGGACGACCCTGCACCTTCCTCAGTGGTGGCCTTCCGTCTCACCACTTGCTGTGGTTTTTGTTGGGCCTTGTTGATCACGGTGATTGCCTGCTTTAGTTTAGTGAACCTGCTTGCAACCTTCGTGTTCGTACAATTCCCATCAATGAATATCGCCTCTGGTTTCACCACCTCTGGTTCGGCACATGACTCTTTGGCGTAGATGGTGTCAAACGGCTCGGAGAACTGGTGCATGAACATGTGGACGTTCTGCACCGCTGAGTTCTCTAGGATGACGTCCACGTGCTCCCCAAGAGCCTGGACTGACGCCACCTCCCACCCCGTCAGAGTCGCCCAAGTATTCTGCTCAAATGTCCCAACTTTTACCACGAACAGGATTTTGTATTGCGACGCCTTGACCACCTGAAGTGACCATGCAAGCACAATCCCGTCCTTGGGCACATAGGAGTCGTCTGGAGGTGTTTCGTACTCCTCGCATAACACATCTGGTGCTTGCATGAACCACCTCTCTCCAGGTCTTTTTTTGGGGGCCATCTGCAAGGAAAGGATGGGAACTGTTAGTTTCGGTCGGACGACCCAAACTCTTTCATGTAGAGATAGGCATGTTATCGAATTTTCAAGAGGCTAAATATGTCAATGTCAGCTATGGACAGGTTTGGGTCGATCGACCCAAACACAAGCCAGCTGAATTCTGAAAATTTGGTAATTAATTTTCTCTTCTGCTTAAGATATGACCGGGTCATTAGAGTTTAATGAAGGTGGATATAATGATCAAAGGGGAAAATTTCGGATGATTGGCCGTATCGTTATTCCTTGTTCTTATGAGTGTACATTATCCATATCCTTGTATTATAAGGAATATCCAAATTATGTTTTATTTTGGGCACCAGTATGGATGGATTATTGGGGAGGGGTTTTTTAACGCCATGTTTGGGTCGATCGACCCAAAACTTTGCGGCATTTTTGTTTCTTTGGTTTGGGTCGGTCGACCCAAACCTTGGGTTTTTTGTTTGGATGGTTTGGGTCGATCGACCCAAACCTTGGGGTGTTTTTGTGTATATGGTTTAGGTCGATCGACCCAAACCCCACTGGATTATTTGTGGATTTCAATATCAGTCAATTGTTGACTACAGCTTTGAAGAGCAAGTCTTGAAATGTAGTATCTGTTATTAAGGAATGTGTATGGTTTGGGTCGACCGACCCAAACAAGGTGTTATGTTTGGGTAGATCGACCCAAACAAGTGAGAGAACAAAAAGATTGTTTTTTTAAGAAAGTGAAGCAAATTTAGGCAAAAAATGCTTCCGTGGTTTTGGATAAGACTTACTGTTTCGGTCGCCTCTCGAAACTATTTTGTTTCAGGAGAGCTTCCTTTTTGTGTGCACGCAACATACACAATGCTTATGCATTGTGTATGCTTCAAGACCCTAATGCAACTGAAACACATTGAGTCATTGAAAAATTACCTTTGCGTACAAGCTGTAGAACAATCTGTTCTTGCAGGTGGGTATTGCAAGCTCAATGTCACAAATACTCTAAAAGAACACTACACCTGAATATCAGAAAAGTATGAACCTCGCAAAACCCACTCAATGCCGTTTCTCAATGATTTCTAACACTCTGAATGTTACTAACAGAAACCTCTATCGCAAACACTCACCATAGTGGAGTGTGAGGGATACTCAACAACATAGACCAAAACGAAATGAGCAAACACTCTATACCACTCAATGTTGTCACACAATGCAACCCTAAACTCTCTCAATCTCAAGTTGGAAAAAGAGAGCAAGCTTTTTCAAATCAGAAACAACTCACACTACACTCATAAACCTAGAGAGCAAGAGAAAGGAGAATCGGAGAAAGCAAGAGAAAGGAGAGTGAGGAGAAGAATCAGAAGATGCGAGAAAGGAAGAGAGAACGCAAGAGAAAGCGCGGGAGCGGCGCTTCACGAAGGCGGCGGTTCGTGGAGGCGGCGGTTCGTGGAGGCGGCGCTTAGCGAAGCAAAGCTTGGCGCGGAGAACGAGAAAAGGGGCGAAAGAGGGTGACGTTTCGAGATTTGTACCCCTCGGGAAAAGGCCCTACAATACGGGATTAGGGCACCCACGTGTTTAGAGCACACACGCAAATGGGATTACGGGCCAGCCCTAATTCCCAAACCCTAACCCGCTATTCCTTAGCACCAATTAATTTTCTCAATCAGCTACATAGCCTAAGGTATTGCTTAAAATTATCAATTCACCCTAAACCATAGCCTAATTTTGTGAACAAATTAAACTCGTTGGGTCTTAACCCTTAAACGTCCAAGGGGGGGTGAGAGGTCCTCTCCCATCAGCCTATGTTTACCGAAGTTCAGACCTCCATGTAATTCTTTTACTGCGATCGGCATATATTATATTTGAATATGGAAGTTTGAGATACACATTTTGGGGAAAAAAAATTTGCAATTCCGACATGTTTTGACGTTATCTTATGGTCAAATAGTTTAGGGTCAACGAGGCCCTGATAGGGCCTCTCCGACGTTTAAGGGTTAAGTTGTTTGACCACTTTAGAGAAATAAAATAATTCATTTGACTTTCAACTAGTATGTAATATTTGTTGAGTACCATCCCCAACTCCAATTTTAATGGTTTTGTTCTGCATGGTCCTTATATGGAATTGCTAACATGCTTGAGCTTATAGTCAACCCTTACATATTCACTTTGATGAATCATGTAGTGCACAATAAACCATGGTTCATAATATATCACAAGATTAAACTAAAGTAAAATGATTTTAACAGACAAGTTACTAAGGATTTAGGGCAACTGAAGCACATGATATGCAACTCCAATTGTCTCCAGTGACAAAACATTGTAAAATGAATCCATTATGTGTATAGCTTCCGCCATCTAGACATATGGAATCAGACAACAATGATACATGATAGTCTAAGAGGGGTATTTAAAAATTATGTTGCAATTACACGGTCTTTTAAAATGGATATGGTATCCCTTTACATGGTGCAATAAATGAATATGAATAATATGTATTGAAATTTATATGATGTATGTTGCTAGAGGGCATGGCTCTAGCTTACCGTGCATCCCCTAACAAGTACCATTACACTAATTCACTACAAGTTAATGTATTGTCATTTATTACCAATTTTTGTTTGCCAAAAGCACCGAATCGGTTGATTGATTTATATCATGAAACATTTATATATTTACTTGGGAGTTGACCCCTAAAGTCTACAGGAGAAGCAAGATGAATACAAATGTATCCACCTTAACCCAAGGTGAACATCATAATATGCAGCCAAGCAAGCAAAAACTTTGATGTTTCATGTTTCCTCCACATGTTTGAAACGACATATATTACATAATGGCACATAATATAGTAGTTGTTGTTTGTATATGTAGGCATCAATGAACATGTACAAAATTCAGGGTTTAGGGTTTAGGGTTTAGGGTTTAAGCCATAAATGAGCAGCACGTAGGTCAAATGATGGGGCGTTGCTGATCATAGTTTTAGACACAAATGTATATAGACATCACATCATTTTCATTGCCAAACATGGAAGATGGTTGTATGGTGGTGTAGAAATGAAGTCACTAACATGAACATGTGACATAGTGCTCAACATTAGGTTATCCAAAATTCAATTGTAACCTTATCTTAATAGCAAGAAGAGTCCAGGGGCAGATACGATCTTGAGCATGTTCATATTATATTATTTGAGACAATTCAAGAATCTATACTAATTCAAGGAACCTTTCATGTTGTGGATGTTATGAGGACGTACATTTCCAACTTTGCAAGTTTTGCTTGCAAACATTGTTAGAGTTGAAGTGTAATTGAGGATATTAGATTGAAACATTATTTGAAAGAGTGAACAAAAAAATGCCACTCTTGGTTAGGATCCCATTCATAACTTGTCCTAACATAGATTAAACATTGCCACATTTGCATGCTTGGAATGAAGCAACATTGTGTGCACACCTTACAAATGACATATGTCCTTTTAAAGCTTTTCTCATTTGTATTAGCGCAAATTGAAAGTCGGCCAAATAGTTCAAATTTGACATCACATCTCTTCATTGTTTTCAATATACAATTCCATATGTGAGAGTTTTAATAACTACATTAAGTATTGTATTTATTGAGTTTTACTATATGAAGTTTCATAATGTTGGTATATCGTTTGTCAATATATTGTTTGAAATATACTATATTGTTTGAGTTTATGTAGGGTAATATTCTGGATACATGAAAATGAACGCGTAGGGGATGGTTTTTGTAAATCACTTATCAGATGCCCCTTCCCTTATTATATTTATAAAAATTCATGTGGCGGCCACCCTTCCTCCCAATGGTGCATGTCATATTCACATAATATAATCACAACGATACTCAACATTTCAAATATTGTCAATGGACATTTATTCACGACACATATAATATGTCAATATAAGTAAATTGTCATATCCACATCAAACAATAAAAAACGGATTAAATATCCACATTACTTTCAATAGACATTCTCAACACACACTAAGTCAGATGACGTTTGGCGTATCCAAGAGCCAGGTTAAATTCGCAATTTTTATAATCAACAAAAAGCGGGGAATTCTGTCAGGAAGTTTGAAAATAATCTCTGCAGGAGAACTAGGCGGGAAAGGCATCCAATGAGGAAGTTGGGGAAGCGGAGGTGGATAGTATAAAGGGGCGCACCCCCCAAAAGTCGGTTCTTTTTGCTCTTCTCCCACTCCTGAAATCGTAGGGAGAACTCTCAGCCGGAGCTGTACTTCAAGGTTTGCCGTTCATGAGCACCTATCCACAGCATGCAACCCCACTGTGAACTTCGCAATGAGCTCAAACCAAACCCACTTCGCAATTTCCGCCGCACTATACGCCGGATTTTGCGGTGAGTTTGGGTCGGTCGACCCAAACCCATACCCCATTGTGGGCGGATTTAGTATGACCTTGAGGAGGTTTGGGTCGGTCGACCCAAACCCCTACACTAGTGTTGGCGGTTTTTAGTATGACCCTTATAAAGTTTGGGTCGGTCGACCCAAACCCCTGCCCTAGTGTGGGTGGTTTTTAGTTTGACCCTGATAGAACCAAACCCATCCCAACATTGTGAATGGGCTCTGGGTGACAATGAACCCATCCCGCCACAAGGTTTGGGTCGCTCGACCCAAACCCATCCCAACATTGTGAATGGGCTCTGGGTGACAATGAACCCATCCCGCCACAAGGTTTGGGTCGCTCGACCCAAACCCATCCCCACATTGTGAATGGGCTCTGGGTGACCACGACCCCATCCCGCCAAAAGGTTTGGGTCGCTCGACCCAAGCCCATCCCCACATTGTGGATGGGCTATGGATGACCATGATCCCATCCTGCCACAAGGTTTGGGTCGCTCGACCCAAACCCATCCCCACAGTGTGGATGGGCTCTGGATGACAGTGTGTCCGCTGGACAACCCAAACCTTTACAAACCCAATGGCATAGCAGTCATTTTGATTATATAAGATGGTATTGAATTCTTTGATTGGAACCTACAATTTTTGTGCTTTTTTTGACAAGGTTCAATGTTCATGTGTGTAGGCACAATGGATGGGTTTAGTGAAAGAGGGGATTGGTCATCTGAAGACATGGCCACTTGGCCATCTGCATCTGAGGATGAGCTAGACATCGTCGGGGAGGCTACTATGGATGACAGTGCAGACGAAGATCATTTGGATTTACCTTCGCCTTCCGTAGCGCACGAAACCATTGTTGAATGTACGGGACTTTCAAGGGCTTCGTGGGTGAATTTGGAGGTGGTGCTCGTTAATGATAGTGGAGTTGCTGTGGCGGATGGTATTTGTCGTAACACCCATCCACAAGATTGCATTGATGAGAACCCACTTGGCACAGAGGACGTTGGGGTTGTCATATTGGAGTCACTCATTCATTCCGAGGTGGATCCCACTCATAGGTTCTCCCTCCGCAGGTGGCCATTGAGGAATGTCACGATTGATGGAGTTAGCTTGCGTGACCATGAGCGACAATACATGCAAAACCAAATGGAGCTCCAAGTAAACATTCGGCCCCGCAAAGGCTTACGAAAGTACGAGACATTGGCACGTCCTACTCCCTCTGCAACTGATTGTAAACGCCAAAGGTTGCTCGGCGAGGAGTCCATTAGAGAAGTTGCCACAAAGGATTGTTGTGTGCATCGTTGTTGCCAATTGTTTCCAAGGGATAAATTGAAGGCCATCCGCGAAGAAATGTGGCTTGGAGATTTCCGTCTAAGATCCACCAAAAAACTTGATGTCCATAGGGCGATACATGTGAATGGGACGGGTCGCAAGGTCATCACCATTGAAAGCATAGACGTGTGTTGTAAGGCATGGTACACCATTCACGGTGTGTCAAAAGCGGACTTTTATAGACAAGCTGCTTATGCCAAGGAAGGCCGACGGTCTCGTCACCATGGGAACGTGGGCTCAAAGAAACCCAGGGAAGCAACAAGGCAAGCAACGGCCACTCTGGCGACCATCATCGTCCCGCTTGCCGATGCAATGCCACACAAAACACGCACACTCACAACCGGGGAAAAGGTTGTGGAGAAAGTTCTTCCCACAGGCACAAAATGGAAAGACATATTGTTGGATGTGAATGCTGTTGGCGAGAAGGTCGGTTTGGAGCCAATTTCATTGTCAAAATTGAGTGCAATCAAGAAAGCAAACTTTAGCGAATACATTACAAAAAGACGAGGGGACAAATTTGCACGGTGCTCTACTTGCGAGAAGTTGAAGCGCCTTCGGGATGCACACACGATGGGTACCGAGTCTTATGCGGCACATCAATTGAACTATTTCAAGCATGTAAACATGCAAGAGGCACACCGTAATGATTACTACACAAATAGAGCTTTGTCCATCTCCAGGCCCTTGGAGGTTCTTACGGTCATCCATGACAAAATGGACCATGCCAAAACAGCCTCCCCATGTTTTGCAAATCGAATCAAGGCCACGGATGGATTTTTTAAGCTGCCTGTATCGGTTACAGGTGAATTTGGAAACAATGTCATCGCATACCCTAAATGTTGTGGCGTTTTATTACGTGATGTGCTTCAGAACATGGATTCACGCAAATTGGTTTATTTATGCATAGATACTAATCACACTGGGTTGGCATTGCAGGAATGATTGCACATGGACATGGTGATGTCAAGTTTGCTCATTATGCTCTTGATTTGTATCCAGCGGATTCAAACCACACGATAGGGTCATTCGCAAGGCTTTTACGTGATTTGGAGAAACCGCCGGCCTATTCTTCAGGATTGTTATTTGACAATACGTCGGGTTCAACACCTTTATATGAAGCGGTGTTGGATGGAAAAGATGTATGCTTGTATTCGTTGCCAGAGCCACCCAGTGAACCCGTGATTGCGAAGAAGTTGCCCCCCACTTTGCGTGTCCAATTGGACAATTGTGCCAAGGACAATAAAAGTAGATATGTATTTGCATATTGGTCGTTGTTGGTTGCGAAAGGCATTTTCAAGGAGGTTTTTGTGTCCTTCCTATTGGTAGGCCACACGCACGATGATATTGATGCATCTTTTGGGCGGTGGAGCATGAAGTTGAGGGAGGAGGATTTTCCAACAATCCCGTTATTGATGAAGTCATACATGGATTTGGAGAACGTTCCCGTCATCCCCCATATGATTGAGGAGGTGCCAGACTTCAAGGCATTTATAGAACCTTATATTCGAAGTGGAGCTCACCGATTGATCGGGCATACGAAGGCACAATAATTCCGCTTCTACATGCGTAACGATGGTGTACCCGCCATGCAATACAAGTTGTTGTGCACGACACAAGATTGGAGCCCGCCGGAGGGTCTCCTTGTGTGGCGCGTGGATGCGGATGGAAAGACGATGTTACCGGATGGAGAGCCTAGGCCTTGCAAGCCAATACCCATGAAGAATTTGGAGGATATTTTGAAAGGTATATCAGGCTTCATACAATATTGGGAGAGTTTGAAGATAGCGGACGTTGGTGGATCATGTTGGCATCGTTATGGGAGTTGGATACAGTATTGGACACGTGTTCGTGCCGCTTTGGCAGACCTTCACCAAGATAGCCCCCTTACTTTGAGGCACGGATTTTGGCCTCAAACTCGTGTCGATGTACAAGCTTCCGAGGTTAGACTTTTGGAAAATGGAGAGGTTCGTGAGGAGTTTGATGTGGACGACCATTACGTTGGGCCTGCTAGTCAACGTCCCCCACCTTCTTTCCGCATTGCGGTGGATTGTCATGAAGGTTATATGCTCATTCTACGTCCTGGTGATGAGACATATGCGAAGCCTGTATGGGTGGCAAGAGCTTTGTCCAAACCAAATTTCGCAACTTCAAGCCCGCATTTTCGACAAATTCAGGTGGAGTACTACCGACCGACGGCACTGAATGAAGATGTGATTCGGCATTATACAGGCTGGGATACAAACCATAATTTTCGGTGGAAGGTGGATTCAGAGCATGGTCCATCTTGGGTAGATACAGATTCCATATTCATAGCATGGAAACCACGGAAAAATCATAGTGGATCAGTGTCCATCCCTCAAAAGTACATAACTTTTGCAAAAGACAACCTTGCTCGGATCGCACAAGAAACAACCCCCGTTGAATGAGAAGTTGGTAGGATTGTTTTAGCATTGATTATAGTTTCATATGTAATTCTAGCAATATATATTAGTCATATGTGTACTTCTAAAAGTAGGGGTAGAATTTGGGTAGAACTTACGAATGCTATATTATTTGGGGTTGGATGAATATCCATATACTATATTTCATAACAAATGTGAATTTCTTTTTATGATTAAGTTTGGGACTAGATTGTCGGGTCGATTAAATATGCACCCTAAACCCTATGCTATGTACGTCGCAATGTCTATATATTATTAAACATGCTAATAATAGCCATGGTTCTATGTGATTTGTTGGGTGAATTTGGTTTGGAGTGCTCTACCCAATTTGATTTGAGTATGTTTTTGTTGATGAAGTTGGTATCAAGTGCTCTACCCAATGTGCTCATGTCGGGACATCATACATTTTGGAAAATTAGAACATATAATATATTTGAGATTGTTGACAATATAGTTTCGGGCATCTTCATGTTGTTTGATCCATATATTAATTTGAGACTAGAGAAAGTCTCAATTTAACGAATATAGTGTTCTATTCACGAATCATGTCGATCAACCTAATTCTGCGGGACATTAGAATGACGATGTTGCGGACATCCGATGTGGAGAATCAGGTTGACTCGAGTTGTTTCGCCCTTTATAGCATATGGTCAACGACAATGATGACAGAGGCGACGGATCAGCTGGAGTCGAGCTGATTCTCACTTCACTATATGTCGTCATCAACAATGTTGATGGAGGTGAAAAATCTTGTCCATTCCAGCTGATTCTCCATTCACAAAATTTTGTCAACGGCACTGATTACAGACGTGAAGATCAACTCGAGTCAAGCTGATTCTCACTGCATTGAATGTCGCCATTGACACTGCTGACAGAGGCGAAGAATTAGCTCGACTGGAGCTGATTCTCACTGCACTGAATATCGTCATCGAAACTGTTGACAGAGGCAAAGAATCAGCTCGACTCGAGCTGATTCTCACTTCACTAAATTCTCTCACGGACAGTGCAGACAAATGCGAAGAATCAACTTGACTCGAGCTGATTCTCACTTCAACAAATTCTCTCACGGACAGTGCAGACAAATGCGAAGAATCAGCTTGACTCGAGCTGATTCTCACTTCAACAAATTCTCTCACGGACAGTGCAGACAAATGCGAAGAATCAGCTCGATTCGAGCTGATTCTCACTTCACTAAATTCTCTCACGGACAGTGCAAACAAATGGGAAGAATCAGCTCGCCTCGAGCTGATTCTGACTTCACTAAATTCTCCCACGGACAGTGTTGACAAATGCTAAGAATCAGCTCGACTCGAGCTGATTCTGACTTCACTAAATTCTCGCACGGGCAGTGCTGACAAATGCGAAGAATCAGCTCGACTCAAGCTGATTCCCAGTGCTCACGATTGCGTCCTTCTTGCAATCACATAATACCACACATCAGGTCGAGTCGACCTGATAATAATCGGACCATGGAAATCTCGCCCTGCGCAGTACATGCAACTCCGGAGGGAAACACTTCTCCCACAAAATGGTTTTATCGTACACAAACGCCTATGCTTCGCTGCTTTGGGCGCTGGGTCCACCGCTTTTTTTTGTAGCGTTCTGAAGGGTGCAGAGATGTGCTCAGCGTCGCTGGGTCCGCCACCTCAAAGATTAGTGGGGCCAACACCGTTGCCTCCCATTCTGAATGTGCAAATGGACAACGCAACAGGGGACAACAAGAACATATATGTTTATGCTTTTTGGTCCCTATTTGTAGCAAAGCGGATTTTCCGCGAAGTGTATGTCAATTTCATGATGGTGGGGCATACACATGACGACATCGACGCATAATTTGGGAGGTAGAGCATGCTCTTGAAGAAGGAGAACTTCCCCACCGTCCCTGCCTTTATGAAGTCGTTCATGGACGTGGAGACCATCCCTACTATTCCTCACCTTATCGAGGAGGTGCCGGATTTTAAGAGTTTTATAGATGGAGCAATTCTTGACAATGATGAAGGTCTTGTGGGTCACACAAAACCGCAGCAGGTGAAGTTCTACGTGGATGGAGTAGGGTGTCCGAGAATGAAATACAAATTGTTGTGTACGGATACAGAGTGGTTAGGGGAGAACGGAGCAGGCATTAAAATATGGAAAGAGGATGGCCAGGGGCATAGTTTGTAGCCCCGTGGTGAGCTGTCAGCTTTTCCACAACATCCAATGAGAGGTGTGGAGGACATTGAGCGAGGAATATCAGGGTTTGTGAAGTACTGGGAGGATTTGTGCAATGTTGATGTCACTGGAGAGTACCGACGGCGGTATGAGCATTTGGTGGTGTATTGGCAGGGCGTGAAGGAGGCATTGCATGAAGTAGTCACTCCATGCAATGTTCTAAGGCAAGGGTTTTGGCCAACTACACGTGTGAGACAAAGTATTGATGACCAAATAGCACATGACAGCGAGGACCGTGAGGAGTTTGGGGAGGACGATCCATATGTTGGTCCTCTAAGAGGTCGTCCACCACCAGCTTTCAGGGTAGCTCGGGATGTGTAGGAAGGGTATTTCGTTGCAGTTCGACCAGCAGATGGTGAGACACAACCAGTGTGGATAGCACGAGCGTTGTCGAACCCGAATTGCAATCCCGAGGAACCGAATTGCATTGTCATTCAATACTTTCGTCCGACCTCACGAAGTGCAGATGTTCAAGCGTTTTACACGGGTTGGGACAACGAGAAAGGTTTGCGTTGGAAGATCGAAGATAGTGAACCTCCTGTGTGGGAACAAACCAATGCTCTGATGACGGCGTGGTGGCCACGAATTAGAAAGGGTACACGCGAATGCGTGATCAAGATTCCAGCTCCACAGATTGCAGTAATCAAGCAAAGCCTTGCATCATACAATGCGAATGTATGAATGACACATACATATTACACATTCTGATTTGTATGTTCATATTTCGGTTACATAGTTTTCGACATTCCTTTTCATGCGACAGAGGTGGAAGAAATTATAGTCCGTAACAGGTGGTTTTGGTGTGATTCAATTCCGGAGATTCGTATTGTAGATATATCTCACCGGGAGTTTTGTATGTACAAAAAAAATACTTTAATAAAGTTATAACAAAACATGTGATTGAATCATAGCACTCTACTCTCCAATCACATCTATACTTCACACCGTTGAAAACAATACAAACTCTCATTTTAATGGAAATTCATTATCACCCGTTCACCTATGGGACCTCATTCACCTCATTTGGTCATACAGATTTTCCACTTTCCCTCCTTCCCATTCCACTACTTTATTTTGAAAGACTCCAAACCTCTCAAAATAACGAATATTGTGTTTGTGACCAATTAAAGAGCATGAGTCTTCATTTTGAGAATGAATATGAAATTCATATGAGTTCCAAAAATATATGACTTTAATTTGGATTTGCTAACCATCTCATATGTATACGATTTCGTGTTCTGTATTCTAAAAGAAGCAGACTAGTTGGAAAAAGTAACCATTTAAGACCCATCTATCTTAGAAAGCGTGAAGCTGTAACCAGGCCAAGGTCGGCAACACTGCGCCAAAGTCGCATGCACAGTAGATTAGGCCCCACCATAACTGTCGAAGCTGAAAAGGGACGGTTGACACTAAGTTTCAGGCTTATTGATTACAAGTCTGTTGTGCCAACTTCCAGGAGCTTTGTGAATAGAATTTACCGGAAGCAGCACTCTGATGAAGACTGGTGAGTCTTCAGATAAGGTAGAGGGTGCTAAAACCAACACCCCACCCAAAACGAATACCAACAGTTTACTACCATCATGAACTGTTTCCCATGATGTAGGAGTGTCTAGGCCCACGGAGCGACGGTTTTAGGTGCCATTCGTGGCATCACCTCATAGCAGGCTAGCCCTCCACTACCTTCATATAGGGTAGGTAACATGCTCCACTCTATCTTGGGTTGGTTCAAGCCTTCAAGGTGGATTTAGGGTGGCTTGTTAATGCCTATTCTAACCATTCTATACACATGGTGGGGGAACGGTTCACAAAGCCAAGGAGGTAAGCCCACAAAGCACAAAGGGGGTCAGTTCATGGGATGCAAGGTGACAGCTTTGTAAGGGAACCGGGTGGGATCATGGAGGTTTGCGCACCATTACTAGTTCGGCTTTGATCTAGCTTGGGTCTACTACCCAACTATGTTGTGTTGGTTCTAGGCAATTTTGTATAACTTTATATTTTTTCAAGTTGCTATTAGGGTTGTGCATTACCTACACTAGTACTATCTCATTAGTGTGACTAAACACTAATTTTCTGACATTTCAGAGATATCCTTTGTACCATATTCAAGACTGTGATGTTGGACTAGCATTGAGCCAGAATTGCAGTAGAATTATTTTCATTAGAAATTACTTCAATTGAATGTGTTTCCATTGAATGGAACAAGGAATCCATGAATTAGCGCAGCAGCTAATGAACAAAAACATTGCATACTACTGAGGAAGAACTCATACTAGGTACATACTTTGATTCTCAAATACAATAAATTGAGCAAATTTGCTCATTGTTAGTAGCAAATTTATTAGTCACCTTGCATCAAAAGTAGTATATTAGAATAAATATTCATCCACATCGATTTCCTAGAAAAAAATTATTTTTTGACCCACACTAATTTAAATCAGAGATTTGACATGGGCTAGAAATCAATGCACTGGGGCTCCCACTGGGCTCTTAAAATGAACTAGAGATGAACTATGATGATAATGCGATGACATCTCTCACTTTGACATGTACGCTGCGAAGCACTTTGTAATGAGGCCATTCAGAGTATCCCTCAGTTTCAAGGATCTACCTATTCCGGACATTTCCACATCTTCAAAAATCATTGAATTTCAGTGAATCGGTGAACCCGCCAAGGAGGGATACTACTCTCCCCGGGTTGCGCACCCCATTCCTCCACTCCCAAGAGACAACTGACTTTTTAACACAGTGGCAGATTAAGATACGCAGGTAATTTGGTAAGCGCGTGCAGGCTCTAGAGATCGATGATCGATACAGCCGGCGAGAAATGACTTGTGAAGAGCAGTCTAGGTCGGAGAATTTTGATCAAGTTCCAGGGAATTTTTTTATCAATAATCCTCCGCTTGACATGGCTGCTTGTGGCGTCACCAAGAAGCTCCCAGTGTGTTCCGACTGGTAGGTAAACTTGGCCGCGTTGAAGGCTCCATATCATCTTCATCAGCTTGGGTTCATTTGCAATTCCGTGTCTGTCGGCAACCCGCTGGAGCTTGTCGATCACGCCGATTGGGAGCCATGGAGGTCATCATATATGCACAACAGAATTCTAAACCCTCCATATCAAGCAGAGTTCCGTATGATTCAATTGCTCAGGAATTTGAGCATTCTTCTATATTATCTTCTGGACTCAGATGTCGGCCTTTTAAGGTGTCCTCCTCAGTACATTCAAACCTCATAATCTCATCTGGCAGCAATAGAAAGAAAGAACTTGACTTTAGAGAATTTCAAACCTCAGGATTTTTCAGCATCCTTCATACTTTATTCTCCCTCAAACCTCATAACTTCATCTGGCAGCATTAGAAAGATAGTGTGAACTTTAGGGTTCTGCTGCCTGCGGGACTAAGTTGATCCAGTTCCTCTTTGTGATTGACAATTTCTTGTCACCAATTACTTGAATCCATTCCATGGCTCATGTGAGGGGTGATGGTGGTCAGTCCAAGTGGAACCCCCCTCGAGGCACAAGAGGTCGGGCTCCACAGCAACAGCACGACTTAGAAAGTGACGGTGGTAATTCCAAATGGAGGCCACGCAGGCCATCGTGAGAGCAGGCTCACAACAAGCTGGCAGTACAAAATTCTGTCAAGTTCTTCTTACAGTAAATTTGTAGTGATGATTACACTGCAGGATTTTATTGATCAAGTAGAGATCATTTCAGGGCTCTCTTCAACATACACAGAAGATCATCTCATTCACATTCCGGTATTGGTTTGTTGATGATCCATGACGCCATGGCGGTCGCAGGAAGACGATGGACCTGGAGGAGGAACAAAGACATAAGATGGGGGAAAATTCAAAGCCTCCAGCTCGTCAAAATTTCAAAAATGCAATTTGAAGCACGGGACTCACCTTGCACTGTAAGGATAGGATCGAGGGGTTGACACGTGGAGCTGAGAAAATCCATAGCAGCTAGTGGATCATCATTTGAATCACAAGGTCAAGACTCTTCGTAATTTAATGCCATATCCCAAGAACGTACTAGTGATGATATGCACGTCAATCAACCCCTTTTTGTTTGGAGAATTTCAAGGATACCACCAGAATTTAATGACAAATTCACGGGTGCAGAAGATCGTTCCCCTTGGATTTGCATGTACATTCTCAGATCTCACATGCATTAGTTGTCTTCAATTTAAGAATATTTTTTGCGGATGCAACTTTGCCAACAAGCAACAAAGTCCTAGAATCCTGGTACCAGGGAGACCGATTGATCAAGATATATCGTACACCATGAAATTCATCACATTTCAATGTGGAAATCTTTTCATCATTCAAGTTACGTTGTGTTCTCAAGCTCGTCTTTCCTTCAACTAAATGGTTGTCTATGGTTAATAATAAAACCAACTATCACTTCAGAGTCAATGTTCAAGATTGACTTTGAAAATTCAAAAGTTGTTAATTGTAGTGAACATCCTACCAACTATACGACCATTTGTCTGTCAATATAGATTAGTCTATCCAGATGTCAATCTATGCTTGCACTATGATCCTGCTCATTGTTTAGATAATATGAAACCTCATCAAAATTACAACCATTCATGCTAAATCCAATACTCCTAATTGGAGGTGCCAGATTGCACACTCTACCCTCCCTAATATCACATCTGTGGCAACCAAAGTGCACGGGATATTAAGGAGGTCCGCAGTGTTAACATGGATGTGTGATAATAGAGAATTAGTGTAATGTAAAACATTATGGAATAACACAAAGTCAACATTGCAATAATGACAATAATGATGATGATGATATTGATGACGATGTGATGGGTGTGAACAAGTGGTTTGAAATCCTTGGTGGATTATTTTAATAACAAAATTTGTGATATATGAGAGGGAAATGTGACAACAAGGAGGGAGATTTAAATTGAGCACATTTATTTCTTGAGGTTTCAGGATATAAGAGTGAGGGTGACATTATAGAAGATGACATTACGGAGGTTAGGGTGTATATCAAATATTTTTCTCTGTTTGAAATGCTTGTTTTATACTCCCTCCATCTCAAAATGATTGTCCTACCTCCTGGATTTTTTTGTCCCAAAATGATTGTCTAATTTATCTGCCCAACTAGAAATTTGAGGCTCAAAGTCAAATATTCTTGCGCCAAACTTTCATCATCAAGAAGTCTTTCAACACCACAACTTCAGGGGGCATTTCGGAGTAGTTGTTGTTTTCTATTTTTAAGAGTCATACTTACAACTACTCAGTCAATGATCAGCGGGCCTTAATCTCGCCAAAGTTAGGAACACGGACAATCATTTTGAGACGGAGGGAGTAATGTCCAACGCTTGATAGAGATTTCAGAAACTGTAGAGTAAAATCATCAGGCGTAATACAGCACACCCCAAGATATTAAATAAAGAGATCACCACAAATTGAATGATTGAACATTGACTCCATACTTCATAGTAACTCTCAAATATATTCCAAATTCAATTCAGATGTCACTTACATAATAAAGGTGTGGGCACCTGACAATAAATAATTTGGTGAAATAACTTGGAGTGAATCTGAAAGAAATATTACCTCTTCCTTAAATTCAATGATTCTCAGCAGCGAATTTTGCTGAGCTTTCATGCATTAAGAATCATGGTGTCTGACAGAATGCAATACATTAAAATGCTTCAGGTAAACTTTGTTAAGTGGCCATCACCGCTACAGAATCCTACAGTAAATTAATGTCACCCATTCTAAGCACCGCCGACCACTCTTCCATTTCTCATTTGTTCCCTTCTTTCAAACCTTGAGACCAGATTGGGCCTTCAGATGTGAAGCTGAGAATCCAGTGTATTTTCTTTGCTGATGGATGATTTTGAACACACTTTTCTGTTAGAAGGAAGCTTCATGTTGGAAGGTCATTCCATACAGTTTTGGATTCACAAGAAAAATTCCTCTCAAATAGTATATTTCTCATGATCAAGTGGCATATAGGTATGCATATTTTTCCAGGTATGCAAAGAAGAAAGTGGTTTATGTTAAAATAAAATTCTTGTACTGGAGAATTTCTTATATATGGATATTTTTAAGGTTTTAAATTAATTTCAATGACATTCCACTTAAATTTTTGGCATTGTTCAAGTAGACCTTACACTTCCATCCAATCCCAACAAAAATTAAGTGAATTTTTTAGATATAATTTTTTAGAAATTTCAGAAATAAATACTTCAAAATTTTGATTTACCAAATTTTAATTGTAAGTTTGATTCCAACGTATGGATGTAACCTTGACCACAACAACATTCATCAATTTACTTGAAAATATAGGAGTCCAATTGAAAATTTAGGGCGAGTTTTCCATGTAGACCGCTCGTCCACTAGATTCTAGTGGGAATGAGGACAAGCTCGCCCAAATGTAGGTGGAATTTGGTGGGGTAGGGTTCGAATGTGCCACCATAATGTGACCACATTATGGTGGTCCCCTAGAATATGGACACATGGCACTAGACTTCCATGTGCCCACTAAAGAATCTTCAACCTACAAATTCGAGTCACCAAAGGATTGAAGACCCAACTTAGAAGGAGGAAGAGGCTAGTAGGTGGGCCCGGATTTGAGAAGATGCATACTAACTATAATAAATACAATGTTGAGTGTCACTATGGTAACTTTTGGATGACACTTCTTATGAATAAGTTTACAAAATATTGTCATGGATGATGGATGAGTTCATCCATTGGCCAAAACCCCACCTTCTCTTGTCAGCAACTTGTCACAATGATGAAATATTTTCATGGATGATTTACATCTGGATGAAAAATCACTTGATAAGTGACAGTAATTGCAACAGGGTGCAAGCACAGTAAAGTGGACAGCTCTTGATCCTTGCTCAGGTTTAAGTGAAAGTGATCCAAAACAATATACTAACTTTGAATTTTATGTAATAAAAATTCATAAACATTTAGAAAACATATGAATCTACAAAGCCAAGCAATTTATGTTCACAAAAAACAATTTCAAACAACGTATATGTATTTTAGAAGACGGTGCAAGTGGTGGTGCAAGTGGGTGTCATTGAAAAGATAATTGTCAAAAACTTGTTTAAAATACAATTACATTACATTAAATTGATGAATTTTTGAAAAAAAAATTACGATGACCTCAAGTTTATAATGAATTCAAGGAATATGAAAAGAAATTCCAAGTTCAAAATATTTAAGGTCATGAAAATTACGTTCAAAACTATATTTAGTCAGTTGCTTTTACGCGTCACTTTTGATGATAGGTTTTGAAGATCTCATATTGATATTCTATATTTGAGTACCTAACTTAACAATAGAGGTCATCATGAAAAATAATCTATTTTAAACAACATTTTGCTACTACTTATAGGCGTTTGACCAAGAAAATCATGGTTGTCATATACCGGAGCACTTTTTTGGTCCACTTTACTATGCTTGCACCCAACACTGAAAATCTATTATCCCCAAACAATCTACAAGGAATGATCTATAATGTTGAGTTAACATCTAGTGTTGGTGACACTATACAGTGGTTTACAATTAGTATTGAGCAAGATTATTAGAATTGATGACACTAAACACCATATTTAGTGTAGTTGGCACATACAAACCCTACCCCACCAAATTCCCTCTACATCTGGGCGGGTTTGTCTTTATTCACACTAGAATCTGGTGGGCGACCAGTCCACATGGAAACTCACCCTTGGTAGTACGTAGGTTCATAACATTATTAAGCAATCTACGAATGTTCATGTGGGCCCTGCGAATATAACCATAGGATGCCCCAACCTAGTGCAGATGAAGACTTAATTTGAATCTCCTTGCACTAGGTTGGGATATCCCATGATTATATTCTTAGGGCCAACATGAACACTGCTAAATAATGTTATGTCAACCCACTACATAACTTATTACCTTTCAAATGCTGGCCGACACACGCTCACTAGGACCGGCCAGAAAATCTCACTCATCATAGAATGAATGAAGGACGGATGGATGTAAGTTAAAGAAAGTCATTGGTTGGCCGGCCTCCCTCAAAAAGGAAAAGGGAAAGGAAACCCTGAACTAGGTAATGGATGGAGTCTCCTGTAGCGTGGAGCCTAAGATCGGTCGGATGGACAAGTATTCCTGCCGACGCGGTTACGACGACCCAGCGACGACCGTGTGGGGAATCGGGACCATGACACTGTCCCCGCCTGTCGGTCACAAGCAGTTGAGGAGAACTTGATCCAGCTTCATCATCTCCTCTTCGCATATAAGCTTCACGACGCCTCTCATTCACCACCACAAACACACATTTGAATCTTCCTCTCACTATCGACTTTACTCCCTCTCTCTCTCACTGCAATCCTGCACACGATAAACTTTCGGGGATCAAATCGAGGTTAGGTTACCACCACATCATCAGCTGCAGACTCCACAGCACATGAGTTGTTTTTCATCAATCTTCTCAACTGCACACAGCACAAATTCTTCGTAAGTCTTCATAAGTCTTCTCAACTGCACTGTCACATCACGGATTCATTCACGGCCTGGAGAGGAGCTGTTATTCGGACTCAGCTTCATTAAGTTGAGGTTTAATAGCTAGATACAGACTTACTCGAAATATTAGCGGAGTCTGGTCGTTAGGTTGGCATTGGAAGGTGACCTGAAGTGCGATTGAGGGTTCTAGTCTCGGAGGTTGTTTAGCCAGAGTCTTCGATCGCCATGGGTGCCGCAGGTGATGGTGGCGTCTCCAGGTGGAATCCACCTGGTGAGAGGTCGGAAGTAGTGCGAAGGAGGACATTGGGTGATGGTGGTGGCTCCAAATGGAGTCGCCAGCGAAATGTCTCATTAGGTGATGGTGGTGGCTCAAAATGGAGGAGGGGCTAGTCGACTCGTGAGGAGGGAGGTAATTAAGACCAGCGTTGTCAAAACACCGACGAGCTCAAGTATCCACATCCTCAATGCCGAACTCCATTTTTCACATCTCTTGAAAAATGGAGCGGCACGCGGTTGGTTAGGAGGGAGTAATTACTCCACCACCTTCGCCTCTTCCATACGACAACAAGATGAATCTGCTCTACTGCAAGAGTTCGAACAACAACGATCTTTGAAACGTACCGTCACTGGTGAAGAAGATGGAGATTCAGTTGACGATTCTTAAAATTTCAATGCCGATCGACCTTGCATGCAACAGACGAAGGCACCTAAATCCAAAATTTGGAGGAACTGACCCAAAATTTATTTTCAAGTGGGGGAGGATGTCGCCGGTCGGGTGGTAGCCGATAACCAATTTTTCGCGGATTTTTTGGCACATCATGTCCACATTCATTGATGTAGTATAACGAGCAGTACTACTAGCTTCATCATCCTCAAAGGCATTCTTATAAACATCAGCGTCGAAAATTCTAGACCTTCTACGTTGAATCAGATAGTAGACGAGTCTATAGATTTTTTGTGGTTGTGGGAAACATCATATCATGGCGTTTTCTGATCCCATTTCGATCGGAACCCATGATTCATTGTACACCATGTCAAGTGATATAAACTCAATATCACTATAATTCAAAGGTTCACAGCAGCTCTGAAATGTTGATCAACCCCTCGTCATGCCGAACTTTTGTATGATTATTTTCGCATTGAATCAATCAATGTTCAAAAACAGTCTCCGTCACGTTGTCGGATCTTGTGCTGCCAATCAAAACTTCGAGGGATCTGGGTGGCAATTTTCCATCCTCTTTTGTAAGTACTGTGTTATGCATATAATGATAGCATCACATAATTTGGATTCTCCAACGTGGGCATAAATTGGATTACAATCACTGACATTCCACACACATGCATCTTTCTTCTGTACCACGTGATCTGCTGTGAACATTCAAAGGTATCAGTGGAGATTTGCAAGAGCACCGTCGCCCCAAAGTTGCAAGAATCAAAACTATTATCGATTACTGAAGCATAATATTGTGAAATGCATCTAGTGTGCGCAAGTTAAATTCATCCGCGCAAATACCCATTGCACGGGTATGTGAACGTCAGATATGATTCGACGCCTCAACATCAAATCGAAGACAACCTTGTATTAATTCATAACACTGCACCTGTTAAGTGCGGAGCGTGATTAAATTATGGTTGGATCCATTTGTTGGCAGCCGCTTAATTTCTCATCTATCATCCCCTAATCCAACCCAAAACCCAAAACCCAAAAGTCGTTACCGAAGTCGGCAACTTATTTGTTCCTGGTTGGAGGGCCGCCAAAGGCGCAAAAGCCAGAATGGGCCACCACCATAACTGTCGAATGGAGTGGTGGGCCTGCTGCCAGGTTAGCTCAAGAGGCACCGTTGACTTTTCTGTCCATGCATATTAAGTAATTATAAAGTAGTATATACAATGTCTAGGGAGATTTTTCGACATAGTCGGTCCATGTCCTAGTGTCACGGTTTCCAAGTCCAACCGGTTACATGTTGACATCTTTCATTTTTTCTTCATTAAAACCGGCTATATTTTTTAAATTCCTCTAAAATGATCGGTAATTTTTCTGAATCGGTTATTTCTCGAACTCAACATGTTCATCTGTAACTACATTGTTTTGTCTAATTAGTGTGGGTGAATTTGGAGTCACGCATTGCTATAACATTTTACTGAGAGCATCATTTTTTACCCAAATAACATAAGTAGTTACTATGCACACCGAAAAATATGATATAACTTAGTTGGTAAAAAAAGATAATTTCGGTAAAAAGTTATAGTGACACTTTGCTCCGAATTGTAACCCACACTAATTAGACAAAACAGTGTAGCAGCCAGTTCTCCCCATTCATTGAGAATATATATGTACGTAGAGGAAAAGTCTACAGTGCCAACTTCAAGGAATTCTGACAAAGGCAACGAAGGAGCTGCCAATCTTACAAAGAGAATTAATCTGACGAACAGAATTTTGTTGACTTGAATCTCCTCAAAGAAAGTATTACTCAGGGTCCAGGGAGATTTTGGGACAAAATCAGTCAAAATTGTACTGTTTCCAAGTCCAAGCAGTTACATCTTGTGATCTTTAGTTTTTCTTTACTAGATTGAGGTATATTCTATAGATCCTTTAAAAAACGATGAGTAACTTTCCTGAAGTCTTGAACTTCAACTGGTTATTTCTCAATTACCTCAACCAGTTCATCTGTAACTATATTTATGGTATTTAGTGTCGCCTACACTATTTCTGAAGGACCTAAACTAGATGCCTAGAGGTTTCAAAGTGTCGCACCCGCTAATTGCCAATATGAATTTCATTTGTCAACATAAGTAACTTCTTTAAGTCAATTTTTTTTACATTATGACATTTAGATAGCACATTGGGATATTTTAGATGATAATCTTGCATTTTAGTATGCAAGGGGAAGCTATTTTTTGAGCGTACTAATGACAAGTGTCCATGTCTTTACTAATTGCATACATTAGGTGAAACTAATACATTGTCAAGTTTTTCTCTAAACCTTAGGGCCTCCGTTTGTACCTTTTCTTCATATTTCTTGAAAGCCTTTCTGGATGCACACACTAGAGAAAAATAATACCTTTCCCTTATGAATATTGTGTACACTAATGCCTCAAATTATACTCCTTACTCTCACATTGGTTCGTATAACACAATATTCAAAATTTTGAGAGTTTTCCAGTGAATTGAGAGTACATAAAGCAAACTATTAATCCAAGAATGAAGTGAAAACCAGTGGAGAGTTGTAGAGTTCAAGAAAAAAAAATAACATTTGATTTCCTACCGTAAAGTGCGGAGTGATGTGCTGCCTAAAATTGGCCATTTAGGTCGACTCAACCTAAATTGACTAACATATTTACTCATTTAGGTCGACTCAACCTAAATTGACTAACATATCTACTCATTTAGGTTGACTCAACCTAAATTGACTAACATATTGTCCTCATTTAGGTCAACTCAACCTAAATGAGTTGATTCCCCAGCTCAACATACTCTCATTTTAATGGAAACTACACATCTGAAGTATAATCTAGTATTTATCAACCTAACATGACTTTTAGGTTGACAAATGGACAATATTATTTTGAGAGGATCCCACTCTCTCAAAATTTTGAATATTGTGTTGTATGTGGTGGGATCAAATCACATAATTTTTGGCATCATTGATTCTGATGAGCAATTGCAAGCCACACAAACTTACACAATCGAAGTTGAGATCACTATGGGAATTGTCCTTACCACCACATCGTTTATGGTATTTAGTGTCACTTCCCCTATTTTGAGGCATATGCTAGGTTACATTGATGATTAACAACTTCACCATAAGTGTCACCTCATGACACTTGGTGTTCAAGTGCGCTTGCTAATATCTTGGCATGAGTATGTTCAATAATGTCATGAGGTGTATGCCTATATTACACAATGGTCTATGAGTTGACTAAAGTGTACACAAATGACACTTGCCATTAGTACGCAAGGGGATACTAAAATGCAAGACTATCATCTAAAGCATCCCAATGTGCTACTCTAAATGTCATAGTGTAGATATTTTTTCACTTGAAGAAGTTGCTTATGTTGACAAATGGAATCATATTGGCAATTAGCAAGCATGACACTTTGAGACCTCTAAGCATCTAGACCTTTAGGCCCTTCACAAATAGTGTACGTAACCCTAAATACCATAAACGGTGTAGTTCCCTTTCACTAGTCGAGTTTAGAATCTATGAATTTCAATTGGAAATATCCTATTATTGTACATAGTAGATTATAAAACCATCCAGTGAAGAGATTCAGCAATAATTTAGGAGTTTCTTTAATTTCGTAGTGGATGCCTAAATTATAAGTGTAGTCCACAATCACAAAGAAATGATTCCTTTTCCTCTAAATAGTAACATACTACCCCCCAAATTTATCTATTAAACCTAGAATGGATAATAAATTTTGAACACATAGTCCAACCTCATTGTAACGTTTGCATGTGGGGACATGTCTTTTTGGTGTCCACCAATCAATAAAGTTCAGGGAGACCACACACCTACCTACGTCATGTGGAAGTGTAGTAGGCTGCAAAGTCAAAGTAAAAAACCCAAGGAAACCACGCTCCCTCCCTCGTCCCACTGCAGCTGCCTCTTTCCCGAAAGATGAATCATGATTTCACTCTACTTCACAGATTCCACTCCGCACCTAGCATAAGTAAAGCAGTAGCTAGGGGAGGCACATTTCTGTCTCTTTCGCCTGCACCTGCCTAACTCCTTGTAGATCACTCACTGGAAGGGCTGTGACCCCAGAGAATTTACGCTCCACATTCCTTCGCCGCCACGCGACTCCGGTTGACGTCCGTCGCAGAATCACTTTTCAAGTTATTAACGTCTGCCTGGACCTCAGTTTAACCACTCAAACTTCGTGTGTGAAAAGGGTTAGTCGGCATTTACTTACATGCAGAAATCAAAGGAAGAAATACACTATGAAGCTGGCCTGCGAGTTATAAGTTTCTTCTTGCTCAAGTTATCATGGCCGCGTTTGAATGGGATCACCCCGTCCGAATGGGAGTTGGGCATGGCATGGTGCCTAACCGTGTCTGTCGTCAGCCTCCCAGGGCTTGTCGGTCACGCCAATCTGGAGCCATGGACGCCATATATACACATGGGGATTCTCGACATGAATCTGTGAAATTTGCGAGATAACCGCATCTGAGTCCAGCTCGGTGATTGATCACAAATCTGCTAGGCAGTCTTGTAACATTCTTTCCTAGGCATCTGCTTTCCAACTGAATTTGTACTTGAGATTCATCAGCATTCTGCATTCATTCATGCCCCCACAGGCATCAGTGTAGTTTTGATTAGAAGAGACTCTGAACACTTGATACGAGTGAGTCAATCCGTTGTGAATTTTAGCGGTATTTCAAGGGCCACTTCATTTGATTGCAAACTTAGACCTGTGAACACCATCATGGCCGTGAGCGGTGATAGTGGTCCGTCGAAATGGAACCCGCCTCGAGGGACAAGAGGCCGGGTTAACCCTCAACGAGACGACTTGGAAGAGAGGATGGTGGTGTTTAAACAATGGAGGTGGAGGCCCGGCAACCCATCGTGAGTTATTTCGCCAAGGCAATCTATCTACACAAGCTCTGTCGGAGTCATTCATCTCACTATGGTTTTGCAACCGCGAGTCGGTTTCATCGAGAGATGAGCTGAGCTCATAGTCATCGAAAATGTGGAAACTTGGACATTCGTAGGGGGGATGATAGAGGAATGTTGACATTCTGGGTGCAATGCTACCTCAATTGAATCCCACTCTAATGCAGCTCGTGCAAGCCATAGGTGTTCTCCGTCAACGAAATTTCGAATTACGAGGGCCAAGATTCGTCTTGCAGATTCAGGAGACACTCTTGAGGGTGAATAGTCGAGCTGCGGGAAGGAAAAATCGGATCATTGGGCACTTCAATCATCTTGATGATGCCCAGAATTTTGGAATTGTGTGCAAATCTTCACTTGCACCCATTGTATAGCACGATTTTAACTTAGTGTCGTGATGACTTGATCACGTGTAGAAATCCTGGGTTAATCCTGTGAAGGTGTTCTAGAATTGGGCTAGAATCTGTCTGCGAATTGAAGAGCTGACGACAAGAGTGACTCAAACCTACGAGTTTTTAGCATCCTGGAGGGAATACCTGCAAAGAATCAATGGAAGTAGATTTTCCTTCATCACCAGGAAGAATTCAGACAAGAAAATTAAATTCTCATGTAAAGCATCGAGCTGAAATCGGCCGAAATTTGATTGCAATGTACAGATTCATCACATTCGTTGCTTTATTCTACATTTGTGTCTTTCATCAGATGAGCCTGAATGTCATCAAGTCTTCGAACTTGAAAGGAGTCCCTGTAGATTCAAAATCAAAATAGTAATATAATGATGGAACCCCTTGGTTTTGAGAGTCATCCAGCTCAAATTCAATTAAGATGCTGGATGGAAATACACACTGAACATCGAAAGTATCCAGATTCAACATTTCCAAATGTCCATTCACTTCAGCAATACGATTCTATTTGAACTCTCGGCACACCCAAAATGCAAATCTCCAAGGCACAACCCCGACAATACTTTTCAGACCCAAATTCATACCATCTCAGCAAAATTGGTTTTTATGTTATAACCAGTGTTCTCTCTGCTAACCTATCTGCACTATGACCCCCGTGATCGACTCTCGAGATCATTAACAATCCTTTTAACGCCAATTCCGTGACCTATGGCGGACACTCAATGCACGCGCCACGGAAATATAACGATAATCACTACACACTCCTGTCAGAAACTACTCAATTCAAATGTAACTAACCTCGGAATGTCACGGATTGGAATCATAGTAAGCAAGAAATTCCAGAAGTGCATTCAAGGAAGATTATGGGGCAGATGATGCTATGTGTCTCTCAGTGACGCAACTTCCATTTCCATTGAACAATAATAAGAGCTCATAAAAACCCATGAATGAGCCTCCATTCTAGTACTAAATGCAAAGGTTGGTGAAATTCTAATGCTGTCAACAAATGATGCACTTTACAATCTGGTGTATGTTTGTCGAGTGAAAGTGGTAAGAAGCTCTGAAGAAGCTTCAAATTGCAAGATGTTACATCCGACAAAGAAGATACCCAGGAGCCAATTAGCAAGAGCAGCTGTCATCATGGTGTCTCGCGAGGAAATTCGGCAGATTGAGGTTAGTATTTTATTAGGCGTTCACATTCAAGTGTTTCTCAGGTCACCATTACAATCTACTCCCATAATTTCCAGAGCGAAGGAGTTGCATAGGCCCACCACACCCTCTCCAACTGTCACACTGACCGACACTTTGACATAAACAAATATCCCTCACATTAATGTGAGTTTCCGGAGGTTAAATCACAAGGAAATTGCTAAAGAAGGAGCAGAAGAACCTCACTGCATTGACATTCTGGAATTTCGCCCCCACAAATTAGCCCCTCCCAGTGCCAGCACAGCGTTCCCGTCGCAGTCTGCAGTTCGCAAGGAAAACTATCATTTTACCTTCGGACAGTTGAAAACTGTTAACTTAGTAGTTACAACGAACATGCATGTACCACTTCCCTTGGAGGTCCTAGGCTCCAACTGTACACCTAAACGACGAAGCCTCCTTTTTCGATCGCTGATGTCCCCACACAAAAGGTGATTACAAATTCGACGCAGTAAGGGTGATTACAGGTGTCGCTCGATTCTCGTTTACCGACATCCACCATAGCCATCGACTGCCGACTTTGGTTACTAGGATAACTGGAAAGGCTACTCAATACTTGGAGGGAGTCTCTTGTCCATCACGTTATGATTTGAATCCTCCGGCTTCAAAGGTTTTTTAATCAACAAGCACGTGGAGAACATGACTGAAGATGATGTTGTTCGGAATATGCTGTCAAGGCTTCAATGTATTGAGCCACGCGGTCCCGCTCCAAACAAGAAATTTTTGTCTACAAATTTATGTCTGCACGCGAATTCAAACTGCTTGTCGCTCAAGTCATTGCAATCACATCCAGACTTCAAGACAAGGTATATAAACGAAGAGAATGACACACATTATACTCATCAAGACAAACGCACCTCAGCCTAACCGATTCAATTCTTCAGTCAATTCTCTCTCAGGCAGCACAAGATCTGCAAGAGAAAGCCGCTGACATACAATTTGTGATACGTACTCACATTTAGCAATCCTCATTCTCTGTCAGTGAGCACGTTAGACCGATATTCCCACATTTGATATTCATTCCCTCGTACATCAATAGAAACAAGTGAAGTGAAGTTTA
Source organism: Polytrichum formosum (assembly GCA_964035585.1). Lineage (NCBI taxonomy): Eukaryota > Viridiplantae > Streptophyta > Polytrichopsida > Polytrichales > Polytrichaceae > Polytrichum > Polytrichum formosum. The sequence goes on from OZ037936.1 coordinate 76,922,658, forward strand.
CCGAACCTCGAGCAAATTGTAACCCAGCGAGTAGAATCTATTTGGAGTGATGGCTATGGCAGGTGATGGTGGTCAGTCGAAGTGGAACCCGCCTCCAATCAGGACGAGAGGTCGGAGACAGGCCTTGGATGAAGGGGATGGTGGTGACTCCAAATGGAAGCCGGGCAAGCTGTCGTGAGACATTACAGCCAGACGATATGAACAATCTGTCAGGATTTTGTGTCACACAGAATTTGAATGCTGGTCCATTTTGTGAGGAGGAACAGAAAAGTGTGAGCCCCCTTTCAGAATTGTCGTTGCTGATATTGTACAACGCCCTCGCCACCGGAAGTTGGGGATCGTGAATGAAAGCTACGAAATCGCCACCTCTAAAAGACGTGGAGATGAAGGGTGTACAAGATTGGGCTAAGTTACAAGAAAGACATCGAGGCACAAGAGTCTACTTGCAGAAGAGATAGTGAAGAAAATGAAAATGTGAGCTGGGGGGTTATCAGATGATTCACATTTTATGCTCTTCCTGCGTCATGTCCAGGACCGGGGAATTGGGTGGTCGATCAGACCCAATCTCGTGAGCGAATTCAATCATATGCGAAAGTTTAGTGATTAATGCACACATAGGGACCTTCGATTCACTTCGAATTTGTGTGTAGAGGCTCAGAATCATGTAACGGTCAGTAGCGTGCTTTGTGAAATATATATCTACTTGCGAAGTCCAAGTACCTGTGAGGCGAAAAAAGTCTTCAAATTTCGTGCCAGTACTTCACTGGCTGGAGTAAAGCAATTAGTTATTCATTGAACTGCCGGATCTGAGACTCGGTCACAAATATTTCATGTAAATCTTCTCAGCCTAATTTGGCGGTGATTCATGTGCAACGTGAAGATTCATCACAATTTGAAATCAGAATTCGTCGATTCATCATTATTTGTGGTGTCTCGTCCCTGTTTATCGCCACATAACAGATTTCTTTTCTCGAAATTGACCTTTCTTTCAACCGTCGAAAAGGGTTAACAATTACACATAGATTTTAGCACATTCTGATAATTAAGATAACTCCATATAAAGATTTTGATCCAAAAATCTCCTCACAAACATGTACAATTTCTATCTATGACCACGCAGAATTCGAACCGAGAGAAGTCTTCATTTGCGTTCGCATTCCTTGTAGAGTTTTTAAGGTCCAACTGATATGAGTCTGCCAAATCTACCCACAATTCATTTTCTCCTTCCTCCTTGGGAGATGTAGATGATTTCTTGGAATGTTGTTGCAAATGATCATTTTGCTGTGATAAATTAGCAATTTGTTAAGATGAGATGTGCCATTCCAGAACGGTCTGTGCACAACAATGTGCCCACCTACCATGTCAGTCGCCATAGCCATTGTCCTTGTCCTAGTCACCAGCCATTGTCCTTGTCCTTCTCACCAGCCATTGAGAATCACCATCACCTGGAACTTTGGAAGCACTCAGGCCACCATAACTTATCCCATCCGGATTCCCATCATGATTTGAAGCTCAGGACAACTTTTGCCGCAAATTTCATTCTGTTGTTAATTCCAACGCTACCGTTAGAATATTTAGAATTGTCCATCAAGCGATTGGACACCTGTGGGCTGCCTGAGAGAGAATGAAGCATGTTGTTCCAAGGTTATTCCATAGAATGTCTGAGATTATAATGAACTAGGTTTGAATACAAGGAGCCCCATGTCACTGAGGCGCTGTGAATGGAGGGTGTGTGGTCGTGGGCAAACCACATCCAAGCCATCCAATCACATAGCCCCATCCTACGGTCTACGAAACTGCTCGGGTAGCTCAAAAAAAAACTTTTGACAGATGAAATTTTGGTGGATGAAAAATCAATGTTTGCAAGATGAAGGGGTTGGTTGTTCATCCCATCGTATGAGAGCATTTGTGTGGGATTTTGAAGGTCTCCAGAGGGTTTCCTAAGTTCCCAATGGAGTTCACCCAACGGAGGGGAACTCCATTGGGAACTTAAGGAACCCTCTGGGAACCTTCAAATCCCACACAAATGCTCTCATACAACCAGTTTAATTTCATTTCATTTCAAGGTTGGTCATGAAAAGGGGCTTGGAGTTGATGGCTAGTACCCTTGGTTCTACCCTTCAGAAGGGAGAGGTAGGAGTTTGAACGTTTGAACCCCCTTGTTGGCATCATCTCCTCTGCAAGTCCTTTTAATGAAGGACTTAGTTTGAAAATTTTCATCCAAGGTTTGTGAGTGGATGAAGGTGGAGATTTCATACAATGTGAAGTTTTTCAAGCTCTACGTGAGGGGAAGAGAAGCCAGAAGTTGACGTAGCATAGGAGCCTTTAGATATGTCAGATCGTAATCGACGGCCGAGATCTTCCTAGCCCCCGACCACACAGGAGGCGTTCACAGCGCCTCAATGATGTGGCATGCAAGGAGCCCCCACCATAGTAGGTAGGTTGGCAGTTCCCAACCTACCGACCCGAGCTGTGGAAAATACGAGGTATGTATTCGGTGCCTACTATTATAACCGATGGCAGGGTGACACATGTTGGTTTTTAGACATAGTGCTGACCATCTCAAATGTGTTGTGTTTTCATTGGACACAAACACAATAATATAAACCATAACAAGCAGTCCTCGCAACATGTTGAACGCTAAGGGCCACTTCACACATGAGCCAAGAGCCGTGACTTTGTAATGGTGAGGACCCTTGACTCTCATCCAAAGGCCGTACCATGGGTGTTGGGAAAGCCGTTTCATGTAGTCACGGGCCCTCAAGCATAGTGTGAAGTGAGAATGGACCATGTTGCGGGACCATTGCATATTTTGTTGGCGGAAAAAGAGGGGAGGATTTGGTTTAATATAATATGTCTCAAACTTTATCAATTTAAGAGAATTACTTGGTGGTGTTTGTATGTCTTGGAATTTGTCCTGGAATCTATTCTAGAATCTTCCTTGAAATCTGCCCTGAAATTTGTCCTACTGGAAAAAAAATATTAAAAAAGTCATGGTCTCCCAAAATTTTCGTCAGACCCACCTCTAGGCCTGACGCAAATTCCGGTAGACCATGCACCCTTATCCACAACCTGCCATGTAGGACTCCATGTAGACTTTTCATCCACGAACTTTTCTTTGGGCCTTTAGGCCTTCACCTCCTAGTGTGAAGTGAACTTAGACGGTCTCCACCTTTTTGACCAATGAGAGCTCTTACATTGGCATGGTCAGGGGCCTTCAGCCTTGTGTGTGAAGTGGCCCTAAGTCTGATGTGATCATAAACTGTCAACCTGCTATGGATATTCCTCACGTACAATACTTAATACATAATGATTATCAATTATGAATGACAATGTGTCACCTCATAATGCAAATTACCTTGAAGCAGTTTGTACACAAATCTCTTGTGTGAAAATCGTCCAAAAGGTGCGTTAGGTGTGCCAACTGGGATTAATTGAGTCACGGGCCCTCATAATTTCAACATGGTCACGGCCCTTGGCCATAGTGTAAAGTGGCCCCTTACGCCATAGCCGATGTGAGTACACATAGGCAATTTTTGGTTGGCGTTTTGGTGACAAAGGTGGACTCTTTGGACCTTCACTCCAACTTCTTAGTAATTCTAAACTCGAGTGACCTTCATTAGAAACACTATATTCGTTAATTGGAGACTTTTCAAAGTCTCAAAATAAATTCTACGCATAGTTTGGGATGGCAATGTTGTGAGCATTGGGAACATAAAGACTTCTAAATATAGAAAATAAACTTTGAGTACCCCAAAAAGAAAAAATAACAAAAAATAATATTTCTTTAATATAAATATAGGTTTATGGATGAGCATCCCAAACATAAGCACTTCATTGATTTCAACCAACGCATCTCACAACTAGATATAACAATCACAAATACATCTATAAAAAAATCTATGATAAATTCTAGAATAATAATTTTCTCCACATTAATCGTGCATGTCTCCACCTTCGGCTTCATCCCCATTGTCGACAGCATTTTCCATATCTACAATACGTGCCAAGTTGTCTTTGGCAAATTCTATATTTTTTGGGGGGGATAGTCATTGTCTCCGATTTGGAGCCTTTGCGTGGTTTCCAAGCACAAAGTATGGTATCAGTGTTTATCCAAACCGGCATGTACGCCGAGTCGATTGTCCACTTGAAATCCTTTTTGGTGTCCCAACCGCTATAGGTGCGGAGCACGGTTTGGTCTTTCGTACTAGGCCGGCAGTATTCCACCTCAATTTGCCGAAAATTGGGGCTAGACGGAACAAAATTTGGGGACGACAATGCTTTCACCAACCAAATTGGTTTAGGGTGTTCCTCATCTCCTGCACGTACAAGGACCATGTAACCTTCATAGCAATCAACAGCCACACGAAAAGATTGAGCCGGACGATTTCGAGCAGGGCCGACGTAATGCTCGTCCATTGCAAACTCCTCACGGACATCTCCATTGCTGAAAAATATGGCATCAGACTCCACAATTGCCACCCGACTTTGAGGCCAAAATCCTTGTGTCAAAGACGAACGGCTTTCGGCTTCAGGTTCCATCAAGGCTAAGCGAATGCGATCCCAATACGCTATCAAAGGTTCATGTGTATTCCCAACACGTCTAGTGATGTCCTCCTCACACAACTCTTTCCAGTATTCAATGAATCCGGATATACCTTTAATGATTTCCGGCCCATTCTTCATGGGGTCTGGTCTGCAAGGTACGGGATCTCCATCGGGCAACATACATTTGCCTTCATCGTCTTGACGCCACACGAGTATACCTTCCTCCGGGCCCCAATTGGGTGATGTACACAAAAGTTTGAACTGCATGGCGGGCACACCATCATCCCTCAGATAGAAGCGGAAATGTTGAACTTTGGTATGTCCCACAAGGCGGTCAACCCCCGTCAACATGTATGGCTTGATGTAAGCCTTGAAATTTGGTACTTCTTCTATCATGTGCGGAATGACGGGCACCTTGTCCAAGTCCATGTATGATTTCATGAGAAGTGGAATGGTGGGAAAATCCTCTTCATGCAACTTCATGCTCCAACGACCAAATGACACATCAATGTCATCGTGCGTGTGCCCAACCATCAAGAAAGAAACAAATACCTCTTTAAAAATACCTTTTGCCACAAGCAAAGATCAAAAGCAAAAAACGTAGCAACACTTATTGTCTTTTGCACAATTGTCAAGTTGGATGTGGAGAGTTGGAGGCAAAGGTTTCGCAAGAATGAGTTCTGCGAGGGGTTCCGGCAATGAAGACATGCAAACCTCTTTTCCCTCAAGCACCGCCTTGTAGAGGGGTGTTGTTCCAAAACCTTCAAAAAGGGAGCGGGAAGAGGACACCGGGGGCTTCTCGAGATCACGAAGAAGTTTAGCAAATGATCCAACCGTATGGTTGGCATCACCAGGGTAAAAATCCAAACCATAATGGGCATATTTGACATCCACATGGCCATGCGCAATCATACCTACAAAAACAAAATGTGCACAATGACCAAACGATTTATCCCAACACTAATGGCATGAATGACAATGGTAATTTGGCGCGAACACAAAACCCATATTATTAAAACAATAACAAGCGAGTTGGATATGTTACGAACTTGTGACGGCTACCGGTAGCTTGAACAACCCGTCAGTGGCCTTGATTTTGCGTGCATAGCAAGGGCATGCAGTCTTGGCATGGTCCATCTTGTTGTGGATAACGGTGAGAACATCGGAGGGCCTCATTATGGACAACGCACGGTTCTTGTAGTAATTTTGACGATGGGCATCTTGGTTATTGACATGCTCAATGTATTTCCTCTGGTGTCTAGTGTGGGATTCAGTGCCTATAGGATGAGCGTCTCTAAGGCCTTTGTATTTTTTACAAGTCGTGCACCTAGCGAACTTGTCCCCGGGCCGCTTCAAGATGTATTCTGCAAATTGCTGATTTTTTATGACACTCAACTTGGAAAGAGAAATGGGGACACAACCTGTTTTATCCCCCACGTCGTTGATGTCCGTGAGTATGTTTTTCCATTTTGTGCCTGTTGGCAAGACCATTTGAACCACTTTCTCTCCAAATGGCAAAGTCCTCGTCTTGTGCGACATGGCATCCGCCAGAGGGACAAAGATAGTAGAGAGAGTGGCTGCAGCCTGAAGTGTGGCCTCTCTAGGCTTTTTTGTTCCAAAGTTGCCATGGAAACGTGAGCGACGATCCACGGATGCATGTTTTCGGAACCTATAGAAGTCAGCCTTCGAAACTCCATGGATGGTGTACCATGCAACACAACAAACCTCCACATTCTCAAGGGTAACCACCTTGCGCCCATGAGCATCAAGGTGTATATTACGATGGACCTCGAGTTTTTTGGCGGAGCGCAAACGGAAGTCGGCAAGCCACATTTCTTGCCGAAGGGACTTGATTTTGTCACGAGGGAAAATTTGACAACACTTCAAGGCACAACAATCTTTAGTTGCCACGAGCCTAGTAGAGTCATCCCCTACTATGTGATCGCGCCGGCAAAGCCGAGCATCATCTCTAGGCACACGGCGAGATTCATATTTGCGCAATCCCTTCCGAGGCCGCATTGAGGCCAACAAAGCAGCCTGGGTTTGGTTGTAGCGGCAGCCATGATTCCAAAGGCTCACGCCATTATGGAGAACTTGGCGGTGCGGCCATCGACGCAAGGAAAACCTCCAGGTGAAAGGAACTTCAAGTGACAACAAAGAGTTCAAAATGCAGACACCCACATCATCCTCACCAAGGGGATTGGCATCGACGCATTCATGAGGTGCAGAATTCCGAAGGATTCCATCCGCCACAGGATGTCCACTGTGGTTAAGGAGGACGACATCAAGTCCCACCCAGTGCTCCCTAGAGAAACCCTCACACACCGGAATATCAAGATGTGCATCCTCAGAAGCATCGGGTATAGCACGAAAATCTTCCGAGCTATCGGAAGAGGCACCATCATCGTTGGCGAGGGAAATATCATCACTAAGGGAAAGGTAGTGAGAATCACTATGTGATGGCGGTGGATCCGTCGGGAGGTCAAAAGCAGTAGACCCAACATAGATAGTCATCCCCCACCTGAAAAGAAATGAAAAGAGATTGAAAAGAAGAAACAAGCAAAATTACACTTAGAGGGTGTTTGCGAACGACCTGTCGTAAACAAGCCTATGGACCATCGGGGACACTCGAATACTAAGTAGCGTTCATGAATGAAGCACACATACAACGAGAAAGTGTCCACAGAAGGGGAAAAACAAACCACAAAGAAAAGAAGTTCTTACGAACAGTCGTTCGTAGGAATGGGACAATGAATGGCTAGATACCAGAGAGCGCGAATTGGCAATAAACGAACAAATGAGAAACCAAAACATATAAACATGAACAACTATAAATAAATATTTTGCAAGCAAAGCTACGAAAGAAATCTTGCACAGAAACACAGTAAACGCTGACAATGGATGTTTACGAACCACCGTAAACGCTGCCAATGGATGTTTACGAACGACCGTTCGTAAACGCTGGCAAAGTATGGTTATGAACAACCGTCCGCAACCGCATTGTGGGAGTCTAGGGAACATCCGTTTGTTACAGCCATTGTCCTCAAGAACAGACGTTCGCAAACGTTTCAGGAACATTTCCTCGCAAACAATTAAAAAGAGGTTTACGTACGGCTGATCCCAAACGTTCAACAAGGATGTTTACGAACGAGTCTTAAACGTCAAGGACTAATGTTTACAAACGGCCGTTCGTAAACATACAGGGATAACTATTACAAACGACCTTCGTAAACATAAAAGGTTAACGATTACAAACGACCGTTCGTAAACATACATGGATAACGTTTACGAACGGCCGTTCGTAAACAAACAGTGATAACGTTTACGAACGGCCGTTCATAAACATCCAGTGATGACGTCTACGAATGGCCGTTCGTAAACATCCAGTTATAACGTTTACGAACGGCCGTTCGAAAATATACAGGGCTAACGTTTACGAACGGCCGTTCGTAAACATAGAGGGCTAATGCTAACGAACTCCCGTTCGTAAACATACAGGGCTAACGTCTACGAACGGCCGTTCGTAAACATACAGGGACAACGTTTACGAACAACCGTTCGTAAACATAAAGGGCTAACGTTTACGAACGGCCGTTCATAAACAAGCCAGTGGTGTTTACGAACAGCCGTTCGTAAACCACCGGTATTCACGGCGGTATATGTGGGAGTATGTACAGAGCTCCATACCTGGCGTGATTAATACACTAGGCAAACGGAGGTCTGCTCAGGCCACGCTGCTGCTGAGCTGCAGAAAAGAGTTTCTGTGGGGGGGGGAAGACCTTTAAGTACTAGAACTTCCCCTCAAATTGGCATTGGATGCTCTTTGTAGCATATTCTAGCCGCCTACCTTGCCCTAGCATTATGCTATTTTATCCATGTGACACATCTATGCTATATATATACGATGGCCAACTTGCCTACAACATAAATTAACACCATCCATTGTCGGGCCGCATTATTATTCTTGAATGTCACATACCTTACGTTCGTATTAGTTTAACAATTAATTTTGGGCTTTGGAAGGTGGGATAGTAGGCTTGTGAAGTGCGAATGCATTGAAAGTTTTTGTGGATGCTAGCACAAATGGGAATATCACTCCACAAAAGATGAGCACCAAATAAACTTATTTATTGGGTGAACTCCAACAACGTGACCTATATATAGAAAGAAAGGGTGCACTCATTGTTGGAATCGGTAACCATGTGTATGGATGAACTTTAAATTAATGCCCCTAATATACAAGTCCATCCACTCCCAAAAATGATATATGTACGCATATGTTCTTAATAAATCATCTTGAATACATATACGAATGAAAATTTAATTTGTGTCACATTAACTCCAATCATATGTATATTATGCCAAAACTATCATGTAGAAATATGGCTAAAATACTATTACAAAGAGAAAAATATGTGTGATTGACGAAATCATTGGACACTCATCCATCCATAAAATGTATCTCACACAAATTTGTTATTACAATATTATAAGACTTCATTGTAGCCAATGCAATTATGGTGGTTTCTCACTCTACCATTAAATAATATTTGAAATCATAGGTCCACATGGACCTAATCTTGTTTTCATACAAATATAACCCTCTTTCCATATTGGTTGGCCGGTGCAAGAGATAAGTTGAGTGTCCATAATTAATTCACCTTTTGCCAATTTGTGGGACAACATACTATACATGCTTCCCACTATGAAGTGTTAATTGTCAATGTTTTAATACACTTGTTTGTTCCCCGGCTTTCTTCATAATTGTTGCTCGAGAAACAAACGACCTACAAAATGAAAACTTTTGGGATTTCCAAAGGGTGGTATTTCCCATTATTATCAAAAATTCCAAGGATGAGTGTGGTACACATAATAGATGAAATATTCATTTGGACATCGCGGAAATTACCCACTTCATCGTACTAGAGTGTGGGCATAATTTAAACTAAAAATACAACTACATTTAGGATTAGATGTATAACATGCCTTGTATATTTACAAAGCTCTTACAAGTGTGTGTAGTAGGGATTCTTCAAATCACAAGTGCGTGTGGTAGGGATTCTCCAAATCTTATAGAATCTTTAGTCACCAACCACAATAATAGATTCATTGATTCATCTACAAACCCCTAAAGTTATTAGAGTTTGATGGTTGTGATTCATATAATCGTAAAGATTTATTGCACATCTATTATAATATTATAATATTGTATACATGGTCCATAACAAAGATTCACTACATCATTACGATTTGGTATAATAGGTTGAGTTATTAGTAAGCCACTTTCAATGTGACATTTGATTTCGAAACATGATTATATTATAAGAGGTCCGTTTTTCATTTGCACATAGTGGATTTCATTGTGTATTGGAGAATAAGTGAAGGTGGAGTTTATAGTCTACAATGTATTTGTGGAACTTGAATATGTGCCTTAAACTAGGATTACAACTACATTTAGGATTGCAAGCATTGTGTATTATCCAACGTCCAAATGTCAAAGTACTATTTAAACCCCTTTTCTGCACCCACATGGGCCCATACATGTCACATTGATAACTTCCCCCCTCCCGTGAATATATTCATGTACCAACGTGACTATGTCATGAAGAAATCACCCTAATGCCTACTAAGAACATCTCAAATCTCAATATATTAGTCACTATCTCATTAGTTGGTGAAAACATTGATATTGGATAATTGTTACTAAAGGGCATATACCTTAGGTTTGTATTACTTTAACGACGACTTTTGGGCTTAAATGCCATTGAGAGAGAAAGTATCACGGTAATGAAGTACACATTGTGTGGTGGGAAATTATCCAATCATTCAAATAATATTAATATAAGCTTCGCGACAAGTTTTTATATTAAACTATAGTTCCATAAAGTTAGCGAAGTAGTATCATACTGTAGTAAAGATTTTGGTCAACAAACAAACCCAGGGAAACAATCAGGGAAGACTCAAAAGGTGATTCATATAACATCTAGGTGTCTTAGATAAGGTTTATTAGGGAAAACACAGGGTTAATTCACTTTAGTTGGGATAAGGACTGACAATTGGTTTATGGGTAAGGGATAAAAACGTCTAAAAACCACTCCATGTCAGTGCATGCAAATGTGACAGTCTCACACCTCACACTAATTTCCCAGGCAATAGTCCGGCAGTGAGTTCATTTTAATTGGACCAAGTGCGGTGCAAAATCATAGGCACAGCCATAGTCAATGGTCTTGCAATAGTAACCCATTTTTGTCTCTTTACCGAAGTCAAAGGCACTTCGGCGTAGTCCATAATCTTTCCTTGATTAACTCCATTTCAAAGGTACTGGTCGACGGTTAAAATTCTTCCTGGGGTTATAATTGGCATTAGGTCCTGGCCCATTTCGTTCTTGTTGCCAAGGACGAGATTGACCGCTCTCGACCTGATTAACAGCCTTTTGCTGCTTAAGGTTCCAACACTCTTGTACTGCATGATTCCCTCCACAGAATATGCATTTAGTCCTGAATCCCTTTGGAGTGGGACACTCATTAGCAAGGTGTCCTTGACCCTTACAATTATGACACCACACATTATTTCGCTCTTCTGTGGGTTGAGGTCTCTTAGGCCTATTGTTGGCTACTTTGACCGACAATTCATACAATTGTTTGGTCAAGTTCCATATGGCATTATCATATTTATCATTTGCAGGATCATGTTGAGGAGATTTGTTAATTGCAAGTTGGGTATACAGAGGTGCATTCGGATTTCGCACGTATGGTGCATCCGTGACATAATAATGATTACTCTCGGTGATGGGAAAAGTTCCCGAACGCGGGGGAATAGGATTGTTGGAATAAGTGTTGTCAGTGTATAAGACCAACTCATTTTCCAACCTACATTCCTCCCAAGTTTTCGCTCTGGCATAAGCTTGAGCGAATGTAGCGGTGGTTCCTTCCTTAACATAAGTTCTTAATTCCAGTGGGTACAGACCACCTATAAATATACTCATGAGGAAATCATCTGGGATCTGATGATTACCCATACGTTGCAAGATATCTTGCATTCTGCCATAATAGTTATCAACTCTCGCGTTTACTCCCATTCTGACAGTGCGCAGTTTTTCTTTTAGACTTGAGGCAAAGCCCAATGGTCTAAAGTAAGCTAGGAATGCAGCCTTTAATGCATTCCAATTAGCAAATGGGGGTTGTCTTAGATACCATGCAAAGGCATCTTCTTGCAATGACGCGGCGAAAACCTTTGGAAGTTTCGCAGCCGGAATATCATTGGCGTGGCAAGTAAGTTCAAATTTTGATACATGAGTGTCAGGATCTGAACCTGGTCTCCCAAGAAAATATGGGATATGAACTATGTTAGTGATCCTCGGGCCAACCGGTACATTAGCCATCATAATGGGAAATATTGGGGGTGGTAAGGGCGGTGTTGGTAATGGTTGTAATACAACTGGTGTTGGTAAGACTGAAGGTGTTAAAGGGTTTTGAATTGTTTGTTCCTGTGAAGTTCCTGAGGTTGAACCGAAATGTAATTGTTGGGGTTTAAGGGGTGATAATAACTCTTCTGGACCTTTATTCTCTAAAGGTATTGGTTCCTCTAGACTTGGGTTAACATCAAGATTTTCATTGTGCAATCTAAGGACAGACCTTAACCAACTCTTTCTCCTTTCAGCTTTCTTTCTTTGATAATCTCTAGCACGTGCACGATCCTCTCTAGCCTTATCATTGGCTGCTTTTCTTACTGAGGCTGTTTGTGCGTGTGACCTTTCATGTGCGGGTTCCAGTATGGAAGCTGCATATGATCATACATAAACTACGTTCGGTTTTGTCTATTGGATTTCACAATCCGTCTTCTTCCGTTCAAGCATAACTTTGCGAAATTTACGAAGTTCTCGCCTTGAAGTGAAGAATCGGAAAAGTCGGGTATGTGGACACTAGTACATGGATCAAAGGGCCCATAATAAAAACGAGCTTCATTGCTAGTAAAAAGTCCTCCGTTCCAACAACCATAACCAAATTTACTAATTGGGAAGCTTTCTGTTTTATGTTGGCTATAAATGAGAAACAAGAATCTCAAGTCAACTCTCAATCTAGGATATCCCTTGTTAATAATGACTTCATTAAAACCCTCTCCGTTATTCCAAATATCTTCCAAAATCTTTTCTTGGAGGTGAGTGGGTAAATTAAGAAAATGGGTTAGAAATCCTTTAGGATAGATTGGGTGGTTTGGTCCAATATGGATTCCAACTCCCCAAAATGATGCTTTATAAAAACGATATAAAGCAATAAACAAATGTGGTCCTTTGTATAACTCACTATCCGGGGTGCTCAACTCTTGTGGTTTAAGCTCCCACGGCCACATCTTGACAAATGACACATGAGTGTAAAGAATAATACCCTCATAGGGAATCAGTTTGGGACTCAACTGTACGGGTTGACACTTTGGATTTCCACCTTTCGACAGTTTTAGTTTTAGACTTAAGCTTATTCACTTCACAATCCCTCAAGTAGTGTCCTAGATCTTTACAAGTCCGGCACACTATTTGGGGACGTGACTCGGTCTGACAAGCACTCTCAATTTGTTCCTTTGGTTCAACTAGTGTTTCAAGGTGACATTTACAAATTCTTTTGACAATTCTCTCAACGGTTTCCTCGAAGCCGACAAGCTTTATCTCCCCCAAGGTACTCTTGGAAAGTCCAAAGGGTGTATATTTTAAAGGATAGTTTAATGAATTTTGATGACCCCTAGATTTCCATACTTGGGGTTGATCCATAAATAAGACATGTGGTTGTAACTCTAGACATTTGGTTTTTGATATAATTGTGAATTCAAATTAATACTTTGGGTTTGTGAAAAAGTTTCAGAAACAGCTATCAACTTGTTTCTTTACTTTTTGAATCTCCCAAAGATTTTAATTTGAATTTGTGGTGCTTTTGGGCACCCCCCTCCGAGGGAGCCTAAAAGTACCGCATAAGCCCTTCGGTGAGGGTGGCCTGCCTTAGCAGGTGCCTAAGCCGAACCCAGTATTTAATGAATGTTTTGGGTTGTGGAGGGATTTGATAATCGCGTCGTATCCTTCCGGTAGGTTGTGCCTAGATCATAAGTATCTAAGGTGATTATCAATTTCTCTTACCTAATGCCTAATCTATCCTAGTCTACGCGCAGACGCACCAGCCTTGAAATCAAGGCAACCTAACTCTAATGGATAAAAGAACCTTACCTCTTACCTTGGCGACACCTAATTCCTTAATTCTTATGGATTAAATTCTCTAAAGGGGACCTTGATTAAGTTCCACCTTTCCAACCTTCATTCTTAGTTATGGTTGATTGAACAAAACCTAGGTTACTAAGTTCATAAATTATGGCATCACCGCTTACCTGGTTGGTGCACACCTTAATCCGAACCCTTCAAGGCCCTGTGCGGGTCTCTTGAAGGTTGATTGATACTTACACCCTCCGATCTTTGCCGCCGAAGGGGTAGTATCAATCTTCCGAGTTAAGTTCCCGGTTGGTTTTTTGCCCACGGGGGTTGTACGAATTTTATTGGTTATTAATTAGTTTAACACGGGTTGACCACAAAAATTCAACTTAATGGGACCGGGGAATAAGGCAACCTGTGTGTTCGACCTGTTGCACAATCTTCAAGGGTTGGGGCCATCACCTCCAACCCTTGGGGCCAACAACATGATGGTGGTTTCGTGGGTCATTACTCCCACCTTACCACCTACAAACATGCAGAGTGGTCATGCCGGTGATTAACCCGGCTTCACCACACACGAACGAGTTATGAATGGAAGCTACTACCACAACACTTAACCGAGGGGCTCCGCACACATGGGAGTTGGAATCCCCCCTCGGCGGCTAGGTGGGTGATGCCCCCCTAGCCTTACATGGATAGTTGGGTTGGGTTTAGAATATACCTTTGCCGCGCTCCCTCCATTCCTAAATCGAAAGGTGTAGGGCTAAAAAGACTTACCGATTGGCTCCCATCTTGATTTGGCGATGGTTGGTGCGGAACCCCTACTCCAACGTTCGGCCGCCCACAACGCCAACTCGCCAACCTTGGATGGACGAACCTCTTATCGTAAGGCAGTAGACACCCCTTTGCTTGAACGGCCACAACTTCCTCTCACAAGCCTCAATTGGAACAATTGTTAGTAATTTGGAAAGCTAACAACAATAACTATAACCCATCCAATTATCAAAATAACTGCATGTATCCCCTTAAAGATATGAGCTCACAAAGTCGGCTCTTAGAATTCAAGAGGCAGCTGGGATACCTTCATTCAAAAATTCATAACTCTCACTCCTTAAATCCGATTGTCACAAACTTATACTTCCTAAAAAGCTAACAAGAAGAACTATAATGCATCTAAGTCTCAAAGCAACTGAATAATTTCTCTTTTAGTTATGCGCTTGTAAAGTTAGTACTTATAGTTGGAGAGGTAGCTGAGACACCTTCATTAAAACACTTATAACTTTTACACATCAAATTAGATTCCAGCAAGCTTATACATTCTAGAAAGCTAACAACAACATCTATAACATACTTAAATACCAAAACAACTGAATAAATTTTCTCTTAGTTATGCGCTTGCAAAGTCAGCGCTTACAATTTAAGAGGCAGTTTGAGACATCTTCACTCAACTACTCATAACTTTTACACATCAACTTAGATTTCTATAAGCTTACACATTCTAGAAAGCTAACAACAACATCTATAACATACTTAAATACCAAAACAACTGAATAAATTTTCTCTTAGTTATGCGCTTGCAAAGTCAGCGCTTACAATTTAAGAGGCAGTTTGAGACATCTTCACTCAACTACTCATAACTTTTACACATCAACTTAGATTTCTATAAGCTTACACATTCTAGAAAGCTAATAACAACATCTATAACATACTTAAATACCAAAACAATTGAACAAAATGTCGTTTAGTTATGCGCTTGCAAAGTCAGCGCTTGTAAATTGAGTGGCAGCTGAGATACCTCTACTCAAACACTCATAACTTTTGATCCCTAACTCTGATTCTAATAAGCTTAGGCTTTTTGGGAAGCTAACATAAAGGGCTATATCCACTCAAAATCTGAAAGCTAAATTGCAATTTGTGTGTCCACTACACTTGATTGAATGTGGCACAGCTACTTAGGGGTGTGTTCAAAAACACACTACCTTCTCCCAAGAGTTCTAACCATAGAATTCTAACTTATGCCTATATTGTATGAATGAAAATGCTCTCTCCTTCTAGCTACAATCCTAGAGGGCTTCGCCGTGTTAAAAATGAAAATTCGGAGAGAGAACGAAGAGAAGAAGAGGGGGTTTTTATCACCCTTCAATGAAGGGTCGGACCCCTTCTCCCTTCCGTTCAACCGAGGGGTCCCGTCCCTTGAACGGTGGCAACGAAGCCCTCGGTGGTGAATGAAGTGGGGAAAGGCCACCTCGCACCCACTTGTCTAAGCCCTTAGAAAGGCTTTTCCATTTTGGTTTGAATTTCATTTTTGGTGGCAAGGGTGGCAACATGGCCCCCTTGCCCTAGTTGGCAAAATCCTTTATATTTGTAGTTGTCACCTTCTTTTTTCTTCGTTGGCCGCTACCGGAAGCACTTTTTTTTTGCCGCCGCTTGACTTTGCTTGCTTGAATTAGTTGTTCCTAACTTAACCTACCTATTTACTAGCCCACTACTTTCATACTTCCGATTCGGGTAAAGGGCATTTCCCTTTTACCCCTTCGGTTTCTAATTTCTACTTGTCCAAGAGTTTTACCCCAAAGATAAAACACTTCTAGCCAACCTACCTTAATCTAAATGGCTTTTTGGCCAAATTTTCCTAGTCTAATCTAATGATTTTGCAAAAAGCCCTCAATTGTGAGCCAAATTGCCGTTGGGGGCAATTTTGGTGCTCACATATGTCGGCCATCAGGGGGCGCTCGCCCGAGCGCGACGGACCCAAATTTCTCTTGCTCGCACGACAATCCTGGGCACACGGTAACCTGCACTAGCACACACACACATACACACATTTTATTTTTTTCTTTGTCCTTATATTTTTTGTTGGTTAACTTGCAAAGAATTGAGGAGAGAGGGGTGAAAGAGAGGACACAATACTAAGCCAAAAAACAGTTCAAAGCCGCCACACTTCCCCACCGGACTGGGTTTGTGTCTACCTAAGACACCCCCTCCGCCTTGCGGGAGCAATTTGGAGCTATAGATAAAAAAATTCCAAAACCACCTTCCTCCGTCTTCGGAGAGAGTTCGGAGTACAAGAGCAATTCCCAGGCGCTGAAGAAAGAAGGTCCCCCTATTGGTTTCCTTCAAACAATGACCACGGAGGGCCGACCTCTAACCTAGCACCAATTGCAAGAAGTAAATCCCTCCGCCTTTGCTTCGGGTCTAAAAGATTGATTCTCATTTAATTCGCCAGTTGCGCCTGTTCACACGTTGTATATCTTGCAACGACCCCTGTTTGTTCGTGTAGGAAAGTTCGTGCTATTTAGTGGAGCCAATTGAACATAATTGTTGTCGTACACATTTGTGACCAAAAAGGGGCCTAACCACAAGGCGTCAACCTTACTTCGGAACTCCATTTTCCACGTATCTTGGAGCATTACCAACGTCCCTGGGTGCAAGGTTCGCACCTTGTGTCGTTTGTTGAGGACGGTCTTGCGCCTCCGTTGCGTCGCCTCAAGATGTTGCACACTAGGCCGTCGTCGTTCGGTGGCGGTGATTGTGTATGCCTGGGTTTGGTTGGGAATTTCTTCCGGGTTGAGTTCCATCCATGCCGTAAACTCACCCGTGTCCTCCCAACCATAGAGGCCGGGACCCATGTCCTTTACCGGGCCTAGATGTGTCTTAGAGCCTACCACCTGGTTGGCTAAGTCTACCGAAGCGATTTGGGGCTCTGGCTTCGATTTGGGTAGGTCGGATTCCGTGAATTCTGCCGAAGGCTTGCGGAGGGCAATTCTTGTCGTTGTTCGGTTGTGAGGGGGCCCAAATGATATTTGGGAGGTGCCCGTAGACCACTCGGTGATGGCATTGGCCCTACGAAGCCAATCTCTTCCTAGGAGTATTGGGTAACTTTTGGATGTTACCGGAAGCCTCAAGACTTGGAACGTGATCGTATAGACTTCTCCCCCTACCTTCATCAAGCAATCTTTTACCTGTCCAAGGGGGGTGACTTGCCTTTGATCCGCCAAGTTTATAACAAAGGGCGAAGGGCCAGTGAGCTCGAGGCCGAGTTTTTCCAATGTCGAGAGTGGCATGATGTTAATTCCACTACCCCCATCAACCAAGGTATGTGGAATAATCTTGTCCATAATCTCGACTTCCACCTCTATCGGCCCTTCGTCCCCTAAGGGGGTTCTACGGACCTCAACCGCCATCGTTGGGATTTTTGGCTTCCTCACTTGGGTAGCTCCTTCTTTGAATTCCTTCCTTAGGGCAGGGGCTACTTGAATTAGTTGAGCCAAGGAAATATTCGCTCGGAGGCTACAAAGGTCCGTCCAAAGATCGTATTCTTCTGCCGGGTTAGAGGCGCGGCTGGGCCGGGGTTTTGGTGGGAAATTGGCTGGCAATCCATTCCCCCAAGTATCTCTTCTATCCACGAACCGGAAGAGGTCTTCCTCTTCTTCCGGTGATGGATCATCTACCGGCTCGTCATCAGGGTTAGGCCCTAGGGAGGTTGCGGGAACCTTGGGCTTGAGGGCTGCATTTTGCAAGAACTCCGGGAGTTCTGCAAACTTTGGTGATTCTTCGGACTCATTGGACTTCTCGGAACCTTCACCCATCACGGTTTGTGCCCTTTTTTGGGCCCTAGTGACTACTGCCACGTCTATCCTCTGCTTGAGTATCCCCGGGGGAACCAGGATAGACCGTAAAGAAGAATCGGCTAGCTCATGAGAGATGAAGTTGCTTTGACTAGTGTTTGGGTTAGAAAACATTGGGGCTGAACAACTTGTGCTCGCCTCATTGTTTTCAATGAACCTAGCGTCTTGGGTTTGTGCTTGACCGAGGTTAAGGGGACCTTGGGACATTGGAGGCCCATTTCCGTTTTGCGCCCACTGTTGGTTAGTATCATGTCCACTCCCCATATTTTGTTGAGGAGGATTGTAGTTGTACTGACCGTTAGGACCCTGAGCCTGACCTTGGTTCATTTGGTACCCATAGAATTGGTTGCCCCCGTTGGGGGGGTTGTTGAAGGCATTACCTTGTTGTGCCAATTGGGGTCCATTGTTGAACCTATTCGGTTGGTTCTGGCCCATTTGAGGGACATACAATTGGCTTACCACACCTACCAAGTTCGAGTTGGCTTGCCTACCACCGGATGGGGGGTTTTGAGGGTAAGAATTTTGTGAACCTTGATAATTGTTCCCTCGATTACCTTGATTTTGGTGGTTGGGTGGACCGTAGTTTTGTTGGCCATTGCCTTGCGGGTTACCTTGGTGATAATTACCCAACATTCCTCCTTGGTTCTGTTGATTCCTATCATAAAAGAATGCAGGAGGCTGCTGGTTCAGTTGGGAATTGTAAGATGGCTGATTCACGGGGACCCTGCGACAATTCTCAGTGGGGTGATTACCCCCACAATGGTTGCACACCACTCCCGTCTCAATCCAACACTTACCTGGCCCCAAAATGTGAACCTTACTGCACGTGGGACAAACTCCTTTGCCGTTGTTCCGGGCTTGACCCTGGGCGTGGCCTTGCTGTGGACGAGGAGGTGGGGCGACAAGGTTACCTGTAAACTTGGGCTCCGTGCAAAACTGGTCACTGTGACCGGATTTGTTGCAATTACGGCACCAAATGTTAGTGCCATAATTGCCGGTCTCCGAGGCTGGCGGAACTTGCTGAGCTAGAGGTCTAGACGTGATTGCCATTGTTAGTTGCTCTGTGAGGGTCTTGAGTGATTGCATGACATCGTTCCTCAACTCGTCGTTGGCTCTCTTAACTCTAAGTTCTAGCTCCTCGATGGTGGCGTGGCTCGGAGGGCTCGGGAGTGCTAAGAGCTCGGGTGGCGGCCTTGTAGCCAATGGAACTGGGGCCGCTCGGTGGACGGCGTATGCATCCGGTCGGGATGGCTCCAATTGTGGAGGCTTACTCTGCTCCGAAGGAATGTAGGTCGTCGGTAGGAAAACTGGAATTGGCGCGATCGTGCAATTCCACATTCGTTCATTTTGTTTGTCTACACCCTCGATCCTCCTAGCCTCTTCTTTAGCCTCCTCTAAGTCTTGAGGGTTAGAATTGAGAATCTCTCGGATAGTGCCTTGTTTGTTAAACCCTTGTATAAAATAAAATTTAATTGTCTCGTTTGCGAGAAGGGTTCCTACGTACCGGGTTACCACCGTCTCAAAACGCCGAATATAAGATGTAATGCTCTCGGATGGGCCTTGCCGCATGTTCGTTAACGCCACAAGTGCACTTTGTTGGCCCATTTCCGGTCTAAACTGTCGGAGAAAGGCTGTTTGCAACGTTGCCCAATCGACAAATGTTCCCGCATCGTGAGACCGATACCATTCGTAAGCTGCTCCCTCTAGCGTGGTAGAAAACCAAACGAGTTTGTACGTGTCTTCGGCTATCACATTGGCCAACATTACCTCAATGTATCGCTCGATGTGGGTCGAAGGGTCCTCATGCGGGAGGCCACCGAACTTCGGAAAATGACTCGGCATTGCCCGTGGCGCTAATGCCTGTGGCATTAAGATGGGAGGCCCCCTAGGAGCCATCATGGCATCTAAAGGATTCGCCATGGGTTCGTGTTGTACCACTCCAACTGGACTCTCCGGGGTAGGGGACTCCTCCCTCTCGTGTTCGAACTCGTGACCTAGACCTTTAATTGTTACTTCCTTAGTTTTATCGGGTTTTGGTTGTTTGTTCTTCGGCCTCTTACCTTGTGTGGTCTCTGATGTAGTCGCAGTAGTCGCGGTGGTCGTGGTTGGCGTATCGTACGTTCCTCCCCTAGTACTAACCATAGCACACGTGGACCATGGCGAATGACTAATTTCTATAGGATTCAATTCTTCCTCTCTAAACTTAAATGTGTAGGTACTTAAGAAAATGTCGTCCGGGGTTGGCCGGGGCATCCACCCTCCCGGCGGACGCACCAATTATGTGGTGCTTTTGGGCACCCCCCTCCGAGGGAGCCTAAAAGTACCGCATAAGCCCTTCGGTGAGGGTGGCCTGCCTTAGCAGGTGCCTAAGCCGAACCCAGTATTTAATGAATGTTTTGGGTTGTGGAGGGATTTGATAATCGCGTCGTATCCTTCCGGTAGGTTGTGCCTAGATCATAAGTATCTAAGGTGATTATCAATTTCTCTTACCTAATGCCTAATCTATCCTAGTCTACGCGCAGACGCACCAGCCTTGAAATCAAGGCAACCTAACTCTAATGGATAAAAGAACCTTACCTCTTACCTTGGCGACACCTAATTCCTTAATTCTTATGGATTAAATTCTCTAAAGGGGACCTTGATTAAGTTCCACCTTTCCAACCTTCATTCTTAGTTATGGTTGATTGAACAAAACCTAGGTTACTAAGTTCATAAATTATGGCATCACCGCTTACCTGGTTGGTGCACACCTTAATCCGAACCCTTCAAGGCCCTGTGCGGGTCTCTTGAAGGTTGATTGATACTTACACCCTCCGATCTTTGCCGCCGAAGGGGTAGTATCAATCTTCCGAGTTAAGTTCCCGGTTGGTTTTTTGCCCACGGGGGTTGTACGAATTTTATTGGTTATTAATTAGTTTAACACGGGTTGACCACAAAAATTCAACTTAATGGGACCGGGGAATAAGGCAACCTGTGTGTTCGACCTGTTGCACAATCTTCAAGGGTTGGGGCCATCACCTCCAACCCTTGGGGCCAACAACATGATGGTGGTTTCGTGGGTCATTACTCCCACCTTACCACCTACAAACATGCAGAGTGGTCATGCCGGTGATTAACCCGGCTTCACCACACACGAACGAGTTATGAATGGAAGCTACTACCACAACACTTAACCGAGGGGCTCCGCACACATGGGAGTTGGAATCCCCCCTCGGCGGCTAGGTGGGTGATGCCCCCCTAGCCTTACATGGATAGTTGGGTTGGGTTTAGAATATACCTTTGCCGCGCTCCCTCCATTCCTAAATCGAAAGGTGTAGGGCTAAAAAGACTTACCGATTGGCTCCCATCTTGATTTGGCGATGGTTGGTGCGGAACCCCTACTCCAACGTTCGGCCGCCCACAACGCCAACTCGCCAACCTTGGATGGACGAACCTCTTATCGTAAGGCAGTAGACACCCCTTTGCTTGAACGGCCACAACTTCCTCTCACAAGCCTCAATTGGAACAATTGTTAGTAATTTGGAAAGCTAACAACAATAACTATAACCCATCCAATTATCAAAATAACTGCATGTATCCCCTTAAAGATATGAGCTCACAAAGTCGGCTCTTAGAATTCAAGAGGCAGCTGGGATACCTTCATTCAAAAATTCATAACTCTCACTCCTTAAATCCGATTGTCACAAACTTATACTTCCTAAAAAGCTAACAAGAAGAACTATAATGCATCTAAGTCTCAAAGCAACTGAATAATTTCTCTTTTAGTTATGCGCTTGTAAAGTTAGTACTTATAGTTGGAGAGGTAGCTGAGACACCTTCATTAAAACACTTATAACTTTTACACATCAAATTAGATTCCAGCAAGCTTATACATTCTAGAAAGCTAACAACAACATCTATAACATACTTAAATACCAAAACAACTGAATAAATTTTCTCTTAGTTATGCGCTTGCAAAGTCAGCGCTTACAATTTAAGAGGCAGTTTGAGACATCTTCACTCAACTACTCATAACTTTTACACATCAACTTAGATTTCTATAAGCTTACACATTCTAGAAAGCTAACAACAACATCTATAACATACTTAAATACCAAAACAACTGAATAAATTTTCTCTTAGTTATGCGCTTGCAAAGTCAGCGCTTACAATTTAAGAGGCAGTTTGAGACATCTTCACTCAACTACTCATAACTTTTACACATCAACTTAGATTTCTATAAGCTTACACATTCTAGAAAGCTAATAACAACATCTATAACATACTTAAATACCAAAACAATTGAACAAAATGTCGTTTAGTTATGCGCTTGCAAAGTCAGCGCTTGTAAATTGAGTGGCAGCTGAGATACCTCTACTCAAACACTCATAACTTTTGATCCCTAACTCTGATTCTAATAAGCTTAGGCTTTTTGGGAAGCTAACATAAAGGGCTATATCCACTCAAAATCTGAAAGCTAAATTGCAATTTGTGTGTCCACTACACTTGATTGAATGTGGCACAGCTACTTAGGGGTGTGTTCAAAAACACACTACCTTCTCCCAAGAGTTCTAACCATAGAATTCTAACTTATGCCTATATTGTATGAATGAAAATGCTCTCTCCTTCTAGCTACAATCCTAGAGGGCTTCGCCGTGTTAAAAATGAAAATTCGGAGAGAGAACGAAGAGAAGAAGAGGGGGTTTTTATCACCCTTCAATGAAGGGTCGGACCCCTTCTCCCTTCCGTTCAACCGAGGGGTCCCGTCCCTTGAACGGTGGCAACGAAGCCCTCGGTGGTGAATGAAGTGGGGAAAGGCCACCTCGCACCCACTTGTCTAAGCCCTTAGAAAGGCTTTTCCATTTTGGTTTGAATTTCATTTTTGGTGGCAAGGGTGGCAACATGGCCCCCTTGCCCTAGTTGGCAAAATCCTTTATATTTGTAGTTGTCACCTTCTTTTTTCTTCGTTGGCCGCTACCGGAAGCACTTTTTTTTTGCCGCCGCTTGACTTTGCTTGCTTGAATTAGTTGTTCCTAACTTAACCTACCTATTTACTAGCCCACTACTTTCATACTTCCGATTCGGGTAAAGGGCATTTCCCTTTTACCCCTTCGGTTTCTAATTTCTACTTGTCCAAGAGTTTTACCCCAAAGATAAAACACTTCTAGCCAACCTACCTTAATCTAAATGGCTTTTTGGCCAAATTTTCCTAGTCTAATCTAATGATTTTGCAAAAAGCCCTCAATTGTGAGCCAAATTGCCGTTGGGGGCAATTTTGGTGCTCACAGAATTCCTTATTCAAAATCCAAGCCTATCAGTCTCACCTAATAGACTTATCTGCCTAGACTTAAATCGACCGAAGCCTTCCCCGGCAGCGGCGCCAAAATGTAGTAAAGATTTTGGTCAACAAACAAACCCAGGGAAACAATCAGGGAAGACTCAAAAGGTGATTCATATAACATCTAGGTGTCTTAGATAAGGTTTATTAAGGAAAACACAGGGTTAATTCACTTTAGTTGGGATAAGGACTGACAATTGGTTTATGGGTAAGGGATAAAAACGTCTAAAAACCACTCCATGTCAGTGCATGCAAATGTGACAGTCTCACACCTCACACTAATTTCCCAGGCAATAGTCCGGCAGTGAGTTCATTTTAATTGGACCAAGTGCGGTGCAAAATCATAGGCACAGCCATAGTCAATGGTCTTGCAATAGTAACCCATTTTTGTCTCTTTACCGAAGTCAAAGGCACTTCGGCGTAGTCCATAATCTTTCCTTGATTAACTCCATTTTAATGTAACTTGAAAAGTCAGTGCGGTAATCTTTTCAGGATAAACAGTCTTCTTTCATTAGATTCAACTTTAATTAGACAGTCCGACAATTGTCTTTTTACCTGGTCTTGGCCAAGGCAATCGTAAACTCTTTCTTCAAGGCAAATAGTCCAAAACCACGTATGCGCGTTAACATTTTCTCACATCGCTCATGAGCTCATTCCATTTAACCAAGATTCCAATTCCATCTTCTTAAAACTCAAAATTAATCCATTAATCCATTTAATTCATTAATCTATTTCATTGTTGCAATTAAGGTTTAAGCCCTTCATTTATTAAGAATGGTAAAGAGCAAAGGTAGCTTAATTCCTTTTAAATGACAATTAGTAAGTACACTTACCAATCACGTGAACAGCACGTCCTTTCGGCTTCTCCGAACAAACACTATATTCGTTAAATTGAGACTTTCTCTAGTCTCAAATTAATATATGGATCAAACAACATGAAGATGCCCGAAACTATATTGTCAACAATCTCAAATATATTATATGTTCTAATTTTCCAAAATGTATGATGTCCCGACATGAGCACATTGGGTAGAGCACTTGATACCAACTTCATCAACAAAAACATACTCAAATCAAATTGGGTAGAGCACTCCAAACCAAATTCACCCAACAAATCACATAGAACCATGGCTATTATTAGCATGTTTAATAATATATAGACATTGCGACGTACATAGCATAGGGTTTAGGGTGCATATTTAATCGACCCGACAATCTAGTCCCAAACTTAATCATAAAAAGAAATTCACATTTGTTATGAAATATAGTATATGGATATTCATCCAACCCCAAATAATATAGCATTCGTAAGTTCTACCCAAATTCTACCCCTACTTTTAGAAGTACACATATGACTAATATATATTGCTAGAATTACATATGAAACTATAATCAATGCTAAAACAATCCTACCAACTTCTCATTCAACGGGGGTTGTTTCTTGTGCGATCCGAGCAAGGTTGTCTTTTGCAAAAGTTATGTACTTTTGAGGGATGGACACTGATCCACTATGATTTTTCCGTGGTTTCCATGCTATGAATATGGAATCTGTATCTACCCAAGATGGACCATGCTCTGAATCCACCTTCCACCGAAAATTATGGTTTGTATCCCAGCCTGTATAATGCCGAATCACATCTTCATTCAGTGCCGTCGGTCGGTAGTACTCCACCTGAATTTGTCGAAAATGCGGGCTTGAAGTTGCGAAATTTGGTTTGGACAAAGCTCTTGCCACCCATACAGGCTTCGCATATGTCTCATCACCAGGACGTAGAATGAGCATATAACCTTCATGACAATCCACCGCAATGCGGAAAGAAGGTGGGGGACGTTGACTAGCAGGCCCAACGTAATGGTCGTCCACATCAAACTCCTCACGAACCTCTCCATTTTCCAAAAGTCTAACCTCGGAAGCTTGTACATCGACACGAGTTTGAGGCCAAAATCCGTGCCTCAAAGTAAGGGGGCTATCTTGGTGAAGGTCTGCCAAAGCGGCACGAACACGTGTCCAATACTGTATCCAACTCCCATAACGATGCCAACATGATCCACCAACGTCCGCTATCTTCAAACTCTCCCAATATTGTATGAAGCCTGATATACCTTTCAAAATATCCTCCAAATTCTTCATGGGTATTGGCTTGCAAGGCCTAGGCTCTCCATCCGGTAACATCGTCTTTCCATCCGCATCCACGCGCCACACAAGGAGACCCTCCGGCGGGCTCCAATCTTGTGTCGTGCACAACAACTTGTATTGCATGGCGGGTACACCATCGTTACGCATGTAGAAGCGGAATTATTGTGCCTTCGTATGCCCGATCAATCGGTGAGCTCCACTTCGAATATAAGGTTCTATAAATGCCTTGAAGTCTGGCACCTCCTCAATCATATGGGGGATGACGGGAACGTTCTCCAAATCCATGTATGACTTCATCAATAACGGGATTGTTGGAAAATCCTCCTCCCTCAACTTCATGCTCCACCGCCCAAAAGATGCATCAATATCATCGTGCGTGTGGCCTACCAATAGGAAGGACACAAAAACCTCCTTGAAAATGCCTTTCGCAACCAACAACGACCAATATGCAAATACATATCTACTTTTATTGTCCTTGGCACAATTGTCCAATTGGACACGCAAAGTGGGGGGCAACTTCTTCGCAATCACGGGTTCACTGGGTGGCTCTGGCAACGAATACAAGCATACATCTTTTCCATCCAACACCGCTTCATATAAAGGTGTTGAACCCGACGTATTGTCAAATAACAATCCTGAAGAATAGGCCGGCGGTTTCTCCAAATCACGTAAAAGCCTTGCGAATGACCCTATCGTGTGGTTTGAATCCGCTGGATACAAATCAAGAGCATAATGAGCAAACTTGACATCACCATGTCCATGTGCAATCATTCCTGCAATGCCAACCCAGTGTGATTAGTATCTATGCATAAATAAACCAATTTGCGTGAATCCATGTTCTGAAGCACATCACGTAATAAAACGCCACAACATTTAGGGTATGCGATGACATTGTTTCCAAATTCACCTGTAACCGATACAGGCAGCTTAAAAAATCCATCCGTGGCCTTGATTCGATTTGCAAAACATGGGGAGGCTGTTTTGGCATGGTCCATTTTGTCATGGATGACCGTAAGAACCTCCAAGGGCCTGGAGATGGACAAAGCTCTATTTGTGTAGTAATCATTACGGTGTGCCTCTTGCATGTTTACATGCTTGAAATAGTTCAATTGATGTGCCGCATAAGACTCGGTACCCATCGTGTGTGCATCCCGAAGGCGCTTCAACTTCTCGCAAGTAGAGCACCGTGCAAATTTGTCCCCTCGTCTTTTTGTAATGTATTCGCTAAAGTTTGCTTTCTTGATTGCACTCAATTTTGACAATGAAATTGGCTCCAAACCGACCTTCTCGCCAACAGCATTCACATCCAACAATATGTCTTTCCATTTTGTGCCTGTGGGAAGAACTTTCTCCACAACCTTTTCCCCGGTTGTGAGTGTGCGTGTTTTGTGTGGCATTGCATCGGCAAGCGGGACGATGATGGTCGCCAGAGTGGCCGTTGCTTGCCTTGTTGCTTCCCTGGGTTTCTTTGAGCCCACGTTCCCATGGTGACGAGACCGTCGGCCTTCCTTGGCATAAGCAGCTTGTCTATAAAAGTCCGCTTTTGACACACCGTGAATGGTGTACCATGCCTTACAACACACGTCTATGCTTTCAATGGTGATGACCTTGCGACCCGTCCCATTCACATGTATCGCCCTATGGACATCAAGTTTTTTGGTGGATCTTAGACGGAAATCTCCAAGCCACATTTCTTCGCGGATGGCCTTCAATTTATCCCTTGGAAACAATTGGCAACAACGATGCACACAACAATCCTTTGTGGCAACTTCTCTAATGGACTCCTCGCCGAGCAACCTTTGGCGTTTACAATCAGTTGCAGAGGGAGTAGGACGTGCCAATGTCTCGTACTTTCGTAAGCCTTTGCGGGGCCGAATGTTTACTTGGAGCTCCATTTGGTTTTGCATGTATTGTCGCTCATGGTCACGCAAGCTAACTCCATCAATCGTGACATTCCTCAATGGCCACCTGCGGAGGGAGAACCTATGAGTGGGATCCACCTCGGAATGAATGAGTGACTCCAATATGACAACCCCAACGTCCTCTGTGCCAAGTGGGTTCTCATCAATGCAATCTTGTGGATGGGTGTTACGACAAATACCATCCGCCACAGCAACTCCACTATCATTAACGAGCACCACCTCCAAATTCACCCACGAAGCCCTTGAAAGTCCCGTACATTCAACAATGGTTTCGTGCGCTACGGAAGGCGAAGGTAAATCCAAATGATCTTCGTCTGCACTGTCATCCATAGTAGCCTCCCCGATGATGTCTAGCTCATCCTCAGATGCAGATGGCCAAGTGGCCATGTCTTCAGATGACCAATCCCCTCTTTCACTAAACCCATCCATTGTGCCTACACACATGAACATTGAACCTTGTCAAAAAAAGCACAAAAATTGTAGGTTCCAATCAAAGAATTCAATACCATCTTATATAATCAAAATGACTGCTATGCCATTGGGTTTGTAAAGGTTTGGGTTGTCCAGCGGACACACTGTCATCCAGAGCCCATCCACACTGTGGGGATGGGTTTGGGTCGAGCGACCCAAACCTTGTGGCAGGATGGGATCATGGTCATCCATAGCCCATCCACAATGTGGGGATGGGCTTGGGTCGAGCGACCCAAACCTTTTGGCGGGATGGGGTCGTGGTCACCCAGAGCCCATTCACAATGTGGGGATGGGTTTGGGTCGAGCGACCCAAACCTTGTGGCGGGATGGGTTCATTGTCACCCAGAGCCCATTCACAATGTTGGGATGGGTTTGGGTCGAGCGACCCAAACCTTGTGGCGGGATGGGTTCATTGTCACCCAGAGCCCATTCACAATGTTGGGATGGGTTTGGTTCTATCAGGGTCAAACTAAAAACCACCCACACTAGGGCAGGGGTTTGGGTCGACCGACCCAAACTTTATAAGGGTCATACTAAAAACCGCCAACACTAGTGTAGGGGTTTGGGTCGACCGACCCAAACCTCCTCAAGGTCATACTAAATCCGCCCACAATGGGGTATGGGTTTGGGTCGACCGACCCAAACTCACCGCAAAATCCGGCGTATAGTGCGGCGGAAATTGCGAAGTGGGTTTGGTTTGAGCTCATTGCGAAGTTCACAGTGGGGTTGCATGCTGTGGATAGGTGCTCATGAACGGCAAACCTTGAAGTACAGCTCCGGCTGAGAGTTCTCCCTACGATTTCAGGAGTGGGAGAAGAGCAAAAAGAACCGACTTTTGGGGGGTGCGCCCCTTTATACTATCCACCTCCGCTTCCCCAACTTCCTCATTGGATGCCTTTCCCGCCTAGTTCTCCTGCAGAGATTATTTTCAAACTTCCTGACAGAATTCCCCGCTTTTTGTTGATTATAAAAATTGCGAATTTAACCTGGCTCTTGGATACGCCAAACGTCATCTGACTTAGTGTGTGTTGAGAATGTCTATTGAAAGTAATGTGGATATTTAATCCGTTTTTTATTGTTTGATGTGGATATGACAATTTACTTATATTGACATATTATATGTGTCGTGAATAAATGTCCATTGACAATATTTGAAATGTTGAGTATCGTTGTGATTATATTATGTGAATATGACATGCACCATTGGGAGGAAGGGTGGCCGCCACATGAATTTTTATAAATATAATAAGGGAAGGGGCATCTGATAAGTGATTTACAAAAACCATCCCCTACGCGTTCATTTTCATGTATCCAGAATATTACCCTACATAAACTCAAACAATATAGTATATTTCAAACAATATATTGACAAACGATATACCAACATTATGAAACTTCATATAGTAAAACTCAATAAATACAATACTTAATGTAGTTATTAAAACTCTCACATGTGGAATTGTATATTGAAAACAATGAAGAGATGTGATGTCAAATTTGAACTATTTGGCCGACTTTCAATTTGCGCTAATACAAATGAGAAAAGCTTTAAAAGGACATATGTCATTTGTAAGGTGTGCACACAATGTTGCTTCATTCCAAGCATGCAAATGTGGCAATGTTTAATCTATGTTAGGACAAGTTATGAATGGGATCCTAACCAAGAGTGGCATTTTTTTGTTCACTCTTTCAAATAATGTTTCAATCTAATATCCTCAATTACACTTCAACTCTAACAATGTTTGCAAGCAAAACTTGCAAAGTTGGAAATGTACGTCCTCATAACATCCACAACATGAAAGGTTCCTTGAATTAGTATAGATTCTTGAATTGTCTCAAATAATATAATATGAACATGCTCAAGATCGTATCTGCCCCTGGACTCTTCTTGCTATTAAGATAAGGTTACAATTGAATTTTGGATAACCTAATGTTGAGCACTATGTCACATGTTCATGTTAGTGACTTCATTTCTACACCACCATACAACCACCTTCCATGTTTGGCAATGAAAATGATGTGATGTCTATATACATTTGTGTCTAAAACTATGATCAGCAACGCCCCATCATTTGACCTACGTGCTGTTCATTTATGGCTTAAACCCTAAACCCTAAACCCTAAACCCTGAATTTTGTACATGTTCATTGATGCCTACATATACAAACAACAACTACTATATTATGTGCCATTATGTAATATATGTCGTTTCAAACATGTGGAGGAAACATGAAACATCAAAGTTTTTGCTTGCTTGGCTGCATATTATGATGTTCACCTTGGGTTAAGGTGGATACATTTGTATTCATCTTGCTTCTCCTGTAGACTTTAGGGGTCAACTCCCAAGTAAATATATAAATGTTTCATGATATAAATCAATCAACCGATTCGGTGCTTTTGGCAAACAAAAATTGGTAATAAATGACAATACATTAACTTGTAGTGAATTAGTGTAATGGTACTTGTTAGGGGATGCACGGTAAGCTAGAGCCATGCCCTCTAGCAACATACATCATATAAATCTCAATACATATTATTCATATTCATTTATTGCACCATGTAAAGGGATACCATATCCATTTTAAAAGACCGTGTAATTGCAACATAATTTTTAAATACCCCTCTTAGACTATCATGTATCATTGTTGTCTGATTCCATATGTCTAGATGGCGGAAGCTATACACATAATGGATTCATTTTACAATGTTTTGTCACTGGAGACAATTGGAGTTGCATATCATGTGCTTCAGTTGCCCTAAATCCTTAGTAACTTGTCTGTTAAAATCATTTTACTTTAGTTTAATTTTGTGATATATTATGAACCATGGTTTATTGTGCACTACATGATTCATCAAAGTGAATATGTAAGGGTTGACTATAAGCTCAAGCATGTTAGCAATTCCATATAAGGACCATGCAGAACAAAACCATTAAAATTGGAGTTGGGGATGGTACTCAACAAATATTACATACTAGTTGAAAGTCAAATGAATTATTTTATTTCTCTAAAGTGGTCAAACAACTTAACCCTTAAACGTCGGAGAGGCCCTATCAGGGCCTCGTTGACCCTAAACTATTTGACCATAAGATAACGTCAAAACATGTCGGAATTGCAAATTTTTTTTCCCCAAAATGTGTATCTCAAACTTCCATATTCAAATATAATATATGCCGATCGCAGTAAAAGAATTACATGGAGGTCTGAACTTCGGTAAACATAGGCTGATGGGAGAGGACCTCTCACCCCCCCTTGGACGTTTAAGGGTTAAGACCCAACGAGTTTAATTTGTTCGCAAAATTAGGCTATGGTTTAGGGTGAATTGATAATTTTAAGCAATACCTTAGGCTATGTAGCTGATTGAGAAAATTAATTGGTGCTAAGGAATAGCGGGTTAGGGTTTGGGAATTAGGGCTGGCCCGTAATCCCATTTGCGTGTGTGCTCTAAACACGTGGGTGCCCTAATCCCGTATTGTAGGGCCTTTTCCCGAGGGGTACAAATCTCGAAACGTCACCCTCTTTCGCCCCTTTTCTCGTTCTCCGCGCCAAGCTTTGCTTCGCTAAGCGCCGCCTCCACGAACCGCCGCCTTCGTGAAGCGCCGCTCCCGCGCTTTCTCTTGCGTTCTCTCTTCCTTTCTCGCATCTTCTGATTCTTCTCCTCACTCTCCTTTCTCTTGCTTTCTCCGATTCTCCTTTCTCTTGCTCTCTAGGTTTATGAGTGTAGTGTGAGTTGTTTCTGATTTGAAAAAGCTTGCTCTCTTTTTCCAACTTGAGATTGAGAGAGTTTAGGGTTGCATTGTGTGACAACATTGAGTGGTATAGAGTGTTTGCTCATTTCGTTTTGGTCTATGTTGTTGAGTATCCCTCACACTCCACTATGGTGAGTGTTTGCGATAGAGGTTTCTGTTAGTAACATTCAGAGTGTTAGAAATCATTGAGAAACGGCATTGAGTGGGTTTTGCGAGGTTCATACTTTTCTGATATTCAGGTGTAGTGTTCTTTTAGAGTATTTGTGACATTGAGCTTGCAATACCCACCTGCAAGAACAGATTGTTCTACAGCTTGTACGCAAAGGTAATTTTTCAATGACTCAATGTGTTTCAGTTGCATTAGGGTCTTGAAGCATACACAATGCATAAGCATTGTGTATGTTGCGTGCACACAAAAATGAAGCTCTCCTGAAACAAAATAGTTTCGAGAGGCGACCGAAACAGTAAGTCTTATCCAAAACCACGGAAGCATTTTTTGCCTAAATTTGCTTCACTTTCTTAAAAAAACAATCTTTTTGTTCTCTCACTTGTTTGGGTCGATCTACCCAAACATAACACCTTGTTTGGGTCGGTCGACCCAAACCATACACATTCCTTAATAACAGATACTACATTTCAAGACTTGCTCTTCAAAGCTGTAGTCAACAATTGACTGATATTGAAATCCACAAATAATCCAGTGGGGTTTGGGTCGATCGACCTAAACCATATACACAAAAACACCCCAAGGTTTGGGTCGATCGACCCAAACCATCCAAACAAAAAACCCAAGGTTTGGGTCGACCGACCCAAACCAAAGAAACAAAAATGCCGCAAAGTTTTGGGTCGATCGACCCAAACATGGCGTTAAAAAACCCCTCCCCAATAATCCATCCATACTGGTGCCCAAAATAAAACATAATTTGGATATTCCTTATAATACAAGGATATGGATAATGTACACTCATAAGAACAAGGAATAACGATACGGCCAATCATCCGAAAATTTCCCCTTTGATCATTATATCCACCTTCATTAAACTCTAATGACCCGGTCATATCTTAAGCAGAAGAGAAAATTAATTACCAAATTTTCAGAATTCAGCTGGCTTGTGTTTGGGTCGATCGACCCAAACCTGTCCATAGCTGACATTGACATATTTAGCCTCTTGAAAATTCGATAACATGCCTATCTCTACATGAAAGAGTTTGGGTCGTCCGACCGAAACTAACAGTTCCCATCCTTTCCTTGCAGATGGCCCCCAAAAAAAGACCTGGAGAGAGGTGGTTCATGCAAGCACCAGATGTGTTATGCGAGGAGTACGAAACACCTCCAGACGACTCCTATGTGCCCAAGGACGGGATTGTGCTTGCATGGTCACTTCAGGTGGTCAAGGCGTCGCAATACAAAATCCTGTTCGTGGTAAAAGTTGGGACATTTGAGCAGAATACTTGGGCGACTCTGACGGGGTGGGAGGTGGCGTCAGTCCAGGCTCTTGGGGAGCACGTGGACGTCATCCTAGAGAACTCAGCGGTGCAGAACGTCCACATGTTCATGCACCAGTTCTCCGAGCCGTTTGACACCATCTACGCCAAAGAGTCATGTGCCGAACCAGAGGTGGTGAAACCAGAGGCGATATTCATTGATGGGAATTGTACGAACACGAAGGTTGCAAGCAGGTTCACTAAACTAAAGCAGGCAATCACCGTGATCAACAAGGCCCAACAAAAACCACAGCAAGTGGTGAGACGGAAGGCCACCACTGAGGAAGGTGCAGGGTCGTCCAGACCTCAAGCACTGAGGAAGCCACGAGCGGTCCCGGGTGACTCAAGAAGGAGCACTCCCTCGGAAACACCGGCTGACAGCCAGACGCCAACGCCGTCGACCAGCCGGCAGACTACACCGTCGAGGAGGCAGTCATCGGTGATGACTGACGAGGTAGTTCCCCAAGAGCTGCGGATGCCCAAACCTGGGCAAGAGGTGGATACAGGGGAGATTCAAAGAATCGTCGACAACTTCACGACGAAATGCTCCCACTGCTTCTTCATGGGCAGGGATTTCAAGTTCGACGTGAACATTGCCCAGTGCCACCTTGCGCCTCCAGAGAAATGTGTCCGAGCCAAGGAGGACGCCTACGTCGACTGGATGGTCGCCCAGATCGTCGGCGGGCAGTTCAAGGACGACAGGCAGACGATTGTGGTCATGCCTCAAGGGCTGAAGAGAATGCCGACGTCTGATATGTGGCCGGCAATTTCAAAAGGAGATTTTTGGCTGATTGACGGCCAGCACAGTGTGGAGGCGTCGAAAAAAATCCAGCTGATGACTGAGTGGGACGACCCCAACAAGCAGAAGGAGAAGCTGAAGGTGTGGAAAGCACTGGTGGTATGGTCTGACAACGAGACCATACTCAGCGACATCTCCCGGTTCTTCAACATGGGGAACAAGAAGAGGGCGTACCAGGCATCGTGGATCAGGAACATCATGGCCTCGAGGGAGGTGTGGGAGTTCTATGGCAGGCCTCCCAAGGAAAGGGAGAATGCAAAAGATAAGAACCCCAAATGGGAGGTGAGTATGGTTTGGGTCGATCGACCCAAACTCTGCCATTGTGTTATGTCTTCGCCATATTTATAGTTTGGGTCGATCGACCTAAACCCTTGTAATGTTTTATCGTCTTTGTCAATTTTGTAGTTTGGGTCGATCGACCCAAACTGTTGTTGCAGTTGTTGTTTCATGACATGTTGTCTAACATGTGTTGTCTGCTTCGTGTGCAGGACTTCAAATATCAAATGATCAATAAATTCTCCTCCATAGACAACGCCAGCCACAAGCAGAAAAAATACAACGAGTTGCGAGGAGAAATTTATTTGATCACAGCATCCGAAGCCGTTTGGAAGAAGTGGAAGAGGGTGTTCGAAAAGCATGAGACGGGGGATCTCATCGATCCCGACACAGGAATGCTTTTCAACGCAACCGCGCGCTTCAAGCAAATGAAGCCTCTGGTGAGAGAGTTCTTCCGTTCTCTCCAAGGGCTTTCGGAGACGGAGATGGGAAAGGCGGCTTCCCATATCCTGCACGTGCAGCCGTCGGCAAAGAGGTGCTGGGTGCACCCGAAGATCGTCTTCACCAAGCCAAAGAGCTTCGTTCCTTCATGCTACACCATGAAGGAATGGACGGAGAACAGGAAAAAGAAGACAATAATTGTGCAGGAGCTGCACAAGTTGGTGCCCGAGCGGAATATTTTCGTTGACGGCGAGGTCCACGAGGCGCACTGGAGAGCATTCAAAGAAGAATACAAGTTCACCAGTGCGTCAATGGCGGCTTTGATGAGGGAAGCTGGAGAAGACTTCCTCAAATCCAAGTTGGTGAAGGGCGGGAAGAAGCGGGAGCTCCCTGAGCACACGGCGCGGGCCTTCTCCAACTTCGTGAAGGAGAAAAGGATCGTTAGTTTTGAGGGGGACGCACATTTCAATCCCGTCACCCTCGAGCCGTTGAAAATCCAGGGCTGGCCTGGAGTTGAGCCTAGGAAGGCTATCCGGACAAGAGCGAGGGACCACTTTCCCTTTGCCATGATAGACTTCAGGAACATTCCGGGGAGCTCATTCGAGGGCACCATGAGCACCCTGTTCCACGAGCCTTTCATGGCAAAGTTCGTGGATTATGCCAGCCCCAAGCTCAGGGAGGTCGACATATGGCTGTGGATAGTGGAGGACAGGAGGGCGGAGCAGGTATACGAGATTGTGCGGAAACTGCAGCCGGAGTATGCGGTTTCGAAATCTCACTACATTGCAGCATCAGCGGAGGGGGCGTACAGTACGATGAAGGACAAAAAAACCAGGGTCGTCAACGTGCTGTGTTTGTACTTCGTGTACAAGGCGGAGTTTATCAAGGTGCCGAACCACCCTATAACCCGGATGGAAAAGATATTCCAGGTTCCAGAAGGGTTGGGTGCCAGCAAAACCTTGTACGACGAGGCCAAGTACGCCAATTATCCTTCGGATGAGCTGCGGATGGAGTTCTACCTGAGGATCCTGAGGACACTGACGAGAAGAGGGGACTGCATCTTCAACGTCTTCGGGGGGTCCAAGCCAGTCTATGCAGCCATGGTAAGTGTCATCATGTAGCTCCTGTGCAGTTTGGGTCGACCGACCCAAACTGAGAGTTGATTTGGCTATAGTTTGGGTCGATCGGCCCAAACTAAGAGTTGTTTCAGTTTGGGTCGGTCGACCCAAACTAAGAGCTGGTTTAGTTTGGGTCGGTCGACCCAAAGTAGACATTGTATTAGCCATTTGTATCCCTTCGTTTTCGTCGCCTTCTCTTCTTTTGCTATCTTAGTATTGGCGCACCTGAAAAACTGATGATGTGGGAATGTGCAGATGTTGGGGTTGAACGTCTACTCCTACGTAGAAGACACGGATGTTCCATTTTACAAGACCCAGAAATCGCTGGCGAAGAATATGGACATCCTCGACTGGATACCAGGGGGCTACGGGGAGGAGATTGTTCAAGGCGGTGAAAGCCCGATCGATAGGGCGAGGCGCGTGAACCCTGAGGAGGTCACCATGAAGGCTCCGGTTGTAGAACCCGAACCTCTGGTGCTATTACATCCGGGCGAATCGTCTCGGGGGCCGGGCGAGGAGGTGGAAGAGGAGGAGGAGGAGGAAGAAGAAGAAGCAGAGAAGGCAGAGGGGGAGGTGGAAGAAGGGGCAACCGGATTCACGCAAGAATCCCAGGCGCCCCAACGGAAGAAGGCCATGCGGGTGGCCACTCCGCAAAGCAGAATGGTGCCCGTGCTCACGGTGGATGATGCGCGGGACATGTACTCCCGGGACGGAACCTCCACGTTCAGGGAGAAGAGGAGGATGAAGGGGAAGAAGCTTTATGGCGACTACGCAGTGGACGAGACAATCGCCATAAGCAGCGAGGACGAGGACGACATGGAGCTCGCCAAACGGCTCAGGTCGGATCCTCCCTCCCCGAGAGCATTCGCTGGCATGGTCATGGTGAAACCCGAAGTCCTGACTGTGGAGGAAGCCAACGAGAAGATGCGGCGGGACGAGGAGCAGCGCCTCCGCCTTCAGAAGGCTGCAGCTGAAGAACCTTCAATGCGGAACGAGGTCGCAGAGTTGAGGGCCCTCCTATTGGATCAGGAGCGGCAAAGGGCGTTGGCCCAGCCTCCCTCTAGCGCAGACCTGATCTCTCAGGTCATACAGGGGATGTGGGCGCAAGGCTTGGTGGTCGCTCCCCCAGGAGCATTTCCACACCTGCCCCCCGGGTTCCCACCTCAGAACATCCCACAGCAGCCTGTGCCGCAGTCGTCGTTCAGTTTTCAGCACATGATGGGGTCCCACGTCCGACCTTACGCCCCAGTGCAGCAAATCGACGACCCCAGCCTCTGGAGCGTGGGCGGATCCTCCAGGCCTTTGACGCCCCCACCATTGCGGCCTCCCGTCGACATGCCCCCCCCTCACCAGCAGGACGACCCCCACATGTTTGGGTCGTCCGACCCAAACCCGCCAGAGCCTGTGGTGCGCCAGGACGAACCCCACGATGCAGGAGGGTTTGGGTCGGTCGACCCAAACCTCGACAATGCGCAGTCCCCTGCTGCCCAGCATGGTTGCGAAGACGCAACCATGGTAGACGTTGAAGGCCCGCAAGGGCCTGGTGATACATCTAACCCTACCCCAATCGATGAACACATGCATGATTCGCATGCGGAGGTTGGGTTAGGACAAGGGCCTCATGCTGAGCCTTTGCAGGAGCAGGTCGCTGACGTCGTCGGAGAAGGCGGGGCCGTGAGAGGCGGGGCAGCGGAGATGGCGGAAGCGTCCACAGCATCCAGACATGACCAGGACGAGGTAATGTACTGAGACCTCTAGTTTGGGTCGTTCGACCCAAACTTCCTGGCCATTGTCTTGTTGCCGTGGTCGTGTCCCCCTAGCTAGGAGGAACTGCCCCACCCCCCACCGCACCCCCCTACCTCCCCCCCGCTCTCGTTCCTTTCATCCCCCTACATGGCCCCCCTCCGCGTGCGACGATTCTCGATCTCTGGCGGACGCAATCAAATTTTGTAGATTTACATTTAGGATAGTGTGAACGACTCGTTCAACGCGGCTCCCCTCATTCAAATTGTACATAGAGATTTTTATAACAAATAAAATCATTCTTTTTGGTGCCCATACGCTTGCTCTTGTGTTCCGAATGTATGTTGTGAGTTTTCCCCATTGTATGGTGTCGTTGCCACAGCTACTTCAATTGTTTCTTGTCTTTTACACAAACAATTTCCGGTATGCTTGAAAATGGACATAGCATGACATAGCCTTCGCCGCCTTCTCTCGCTCGTCTCCACAGGGATCGGAGCGTAGCGTTGCGGCTCCCCGTCGATCCTCTCCCCGAAGCGTGGACGACAGCGCGGCGGCCTCCCCGATTTTACCCGCGCCGGCCTTGCAGCCTAAGACCCGGTTCCTGGTGCTAGACCTCAACGGGGTCCTTGTCCAATGCGTGCATTGCCCAAGGGCCCCCACGGTGTCTTTCTCCAAGCCCGAGGACACGAACTACGATGACCCCCCCACGTACATCAAAAGCAAGCTCGTGTACCTCCGGCCGTGGCTTCGGCGCTTCCTACAGGTCGCCCTAAAGAAATGGTGGGTGATCGTGTGGAGCTCCATGAAGTCCGAAAACACCCAGGCGGTCGTGGAATTCATCTTCAAGGGCCTCGAACCCCCGTGCTTGGTCCTAGGACAGGAGTCGTGTAGGACTTTGACCACCCCCGAAGGCAGGGTTGTCAGGAAGCCCAACAACCCCGCCGTGAGCCAATACCTGAAGGTCTTGAAGCCAATCGTGTGGGACGTCCGTCCCTCAATGGTCGGCTGTCCCTACGACATCCGCCCCACCCGCGACAACACCCTCATGGTGGACGACAGCGCGTCCAAAAACATTTTGAACCCGACCTCCAACTTCATAGTGTGCCCTACGTGGACGGTCGGGAAGGTCCAAGACCGCTTTTTGTTAGACCTCCTTAAATACTTGCAGGCGCTCGCGGGGAGCGGACTCCCCGTGCCCAACTTCGTATCTCGTAATCCAATAGGCGAGAGATACTTGGATCCGAGGGACTATTTGTACAGGGATTTGTACGCTCACGCGAAATATAATAAACTCATTTGAGATAGTACTTGGTGTGACATTTGTGTGTGTGTATATATGCCTTAAAT
This sequence comes from Polytrichum formosum, assembly GCA_964035585.1. Classification (NCBI taxonomy): domain Eukaryota; kingdom Viridiplantae; phylum Streptophyta; class Polytrichopsida; order Polytrichales; family Polytrichaceae; genus Polytrichum; species Polytrichum formosum. The sequence continues at coordinate 76,961,825 of OZ037936.1, forward strand.
GTATATGGATTTTCACATGCTCCCTTCCCCCCCCCCTTTCCCTTGGGTTTTGTTTGGTTCTTTTGTTTGGCATCAGCGCTTGGAGCCCTCTATTGACATCGTCAGTGAGTCAAACTTGGGAAGCTTCTTCTACGAGACCGTTTACGATGCCGCGTCCACCATCGACTACTCCAAGGAGCCTCTAGATGCCGGGGTCGTCGATAGCCCCCCGCCCAAGCAAATCTTCCGACAATCGCCGTCTCCGTCCCCGCTCAAGGGCATAGATCGCTACTGCGTCCGGGCGTCACCCTCGCGGGAAGGCGGGAGTGTTACACCTCAACGGCGGCTATGTATGGACGCTCGGCCTACAAAGAGTGGACCCCTCCCTATCCCTTTGCGGGACGCCTTGCCCCTCCTCGCCAACTCGGACGCGAGTGCCCGTCGTGCCAAGGTAAGCCCCCCTCCCCATAAATGCACCATGCGTTACAATCATTCTATCCTTAAAAGACCGTGCGACATGTTTGGGCCTTTCTCCTCAAACTAACACATGTTTGCCGGTTCTTAATTGGTTGCAGGTTGCGTCCGGCCTCAAACCTCCACGGTCCAATGCGTCCATTGAGCTGGAGCGCGAGTACGCCATGCGCCGATATGCCGGACAGTCTACGTCGTCGTATTCGAATTCCTCGTCTTATAATTCGGGCGGTCGACGGAATCCAAAATGTGTTATGGTGGGCCCGCATCCAAAACTCGGCTACAGTCGCGGGCCAGAGATTCTCAGAAATGTTGAGGCGATGCGAGCTAAACAAGCGGCGGCAAAAGAAAAAGATGCGGTCTCCAAGCCTAGATAGGCCATCGTAGGCGTAGACATTGCATGAAGGCGGGATGATTTTAGGCCGCACTATCCAATTGATTTGTGCCATTAGTATGCTATTCAATTTCTCATGCCATACATTGTATATTCTACTTGCAATAATATAAGTTGCAATAATATAAGTGTTATGGGATTACCCCTTCAATATGGTCTAAGGTTTGGATTGCCCTACCTAAACCATCACAAATATGAGTTCTCATATCTTGTATGCAATATTATATTGGTTAACATATTTCCCCTTCAATATGGTCTATGGTTTGGAAACCCCTACCTAAACCATATCCATACAAGCTCTCATGTTTTGTGTGCAATAATATGAATGTTTTAAGATTTCCCCATCAATTTGGTCTAAGGTTTGGATTGCCCACCGTAAACCATCACAAATATGAGTTATTAATGGGGTTCTTGGTATGAACACCTCTTCAAAGTGTTCGCATCTTACAACTTTCTCCAATATGTGTTCCATTTATCCTTGTTCTTATTTCTGTGAATGTCTCAAAATGCCCAAAAAGTCTCAATTTAACGAATATAGTGTTAACAATGGATAACCTTCCGTAGACAATGGTCTCCACATGTTGTCACTTCAACTTCCAACCAAGGTTAGGAACAGTTTCTCCATTTACACATGGAAGACAATAGACCGATTCCTTACTCAACTTAATTGTGCCTGGGATTCCGGTGCCACAACTCTTCAATTCTTTCACATATTACAACGACAATAATCACTTTATTCAAATTGATTTAAGAAATGAAATCCTATTAAAGTCAATTGACTCGCGGTGCAATTAATCTTAAAGACAACTTAGATATACGTGCAAATATCTCCGAAGAGACGATAGTCTTTAGGCTATGTTGTGCACTCAAGTGACATTGCAATACGTCTAAATACATGCATATTGTCATGCAATTCAATTAATGGTTTGCATACAATCCAACCACAGATTCATACTCAATTAGTCGCACATAATAAACATTGATGCTAAAGTTATTGATTGCATGTTATTAACGCTACTTATTGACACAGGACTCACATAGCCTTTGAATAACTAAAATGCAACATTAGTTACGAGCAATTACAAATCAGACCATAGCCTCGGCCAAACACACTCTCAGTCAATTAAACCATGCAGTCTGAAATTACAGCACATATATATTGAATTAAACTCTTGAGACCATGGCCTAACCCAAGACTTCTTGGCTTGAGATAATCAATTCTGACACTTAATGAAATTAAGTACTGCCTGTAATTCACTCAGGGATCGAAGTTTTCTCGAATCAGATACCCGTATCACCACCCTGTAATTATTAGAACCTACAGAGTCACAGGCTATCGACTTACTCAGCAAATTAGCCACACCATTTTTAATATAAAGCTGAATCAGGTCCAGACAAGGATTAATCTCAATTTCATGGAAATAGAAGAGACTTCAGGTAATTGAGGATATTAATGGCTCACATGGGGTTAATACCATCAGCAGATATGAATCCATCCTGACAGGCATACTAAATCACATTCAATCAGACTCTGAGTTCTCAGTTAGGCAGATAATTCTTCCGTGATACCCTGCCCTTAATATAACTAGAGAATTCATCCAGATAATTAGACACTGCGAAGTTACCGTACTCAGATCCCGAATTGAGGCAATAGACTCGCCAGTACAGGTAATTACAATCTCAGAAAATCGTCTTGCCGTGAAAATAACAAAAGCAGGTACAGAACGGGAAGGCTAACACAATTATCAAACAACTCCCGATTACAATTTATCCTTAAAACTTGAAATCCACAACAGATGAAGTCACAAGAAATCTGACACACACTTTACTTCAAAGATCAGACCATTGCCTACAACTCCAGCAAAATCTCCCTGGAACTACGGCAATGATGACAATAACAACAACAACAGCCAATAGACCTAAACACATGCGCATCCCACGTATGTGCTTACAAATAGGTTTTAATATTCAAAATGGAATTCGTCAAAATTCATACACAAATCAGAAGGTTCAAAGAACTCTCTCAAGCTCTCGGCCTCTCGCCTACAACCCACTTTGCTCCACTATTGAGAGAGAGTTATGAGCCTGCCTCCTCCTCCTAGTTCCCGAGGTTCGGCCAAGTCTAGGAAACTACCTCAACCTCCACAGACTATTGTCCTTACCACTTACTGTTTCTATTTTCACAAGACAATTGCCCTTTCATACTAAGCTACTTAGATAATATTTGAACCAATAAAGTCTCTATTTCCATTTGCTTCAGAATTGAAGTAAGAAATCAAAAAATTACTACGACACATACCTTTCCAATTTTCCTAAAGCTATGAATACAACTACATTAAGGTATTTTAAATATGAATTATAATATTATGCCTTGCATACTTACAAAGCTAGAATATATAGTCCCATAGGTTATGTATGTATTTTTAACCCCTAGGAACAACTAATACCCGTTAGTGTACCCCGCTTGGGTCCGTACATGTCACGACGATAACCCCTTTCATCCGTGAATATATTTATTTATTATTAGTAACATGATTATATGAGGTCCGAGTAAGTTTAAATATTTTTGGTTGGCATTAGTTTAACGACGACTTTCGATATTAAATGCCATAATTGGGCGAGAAAGTATCAAAGTGAAGTGCGAATGAATCTAAACCTTGGTGACAACAAAACTTTATAAACTATAGTTGTATAAAGTTAGTGAAGTAGTCTCATAATTTTGCTAATTTTTTTAAATTTATTAAAGCATAAGTGTGTGCGGTACGGTTTCATTGATTCTCTTAGAATCTTTGGTCACGAACCACCATAATGTCATTGATTTACCTAAGAACACCTCAAATTACTTGATAATCATATTGGTTGAGATTCATAAAATCGCAATGATGTGATGCACATTCATTATAATATTATAATATTGCATGGATGGTCTATATCGAAGATTCGCCATATTGTGATGATTAGGTTTAGTTGGAGTGATTAACAAGCTACTTTTAATGTGGCATTTCGTGGTCTCCTCCAAACATATGATAAGAGGTGTTGTAGAAACTCATTTGTATTGGACAAGTAATGTTCATAGTCTACAATAGAGGAACTTCCGCATATTCCGCAAGAGATAGTGAATAGCTATATTTTGCCTATTCTTTTTAAAGAGATTGAAAGTGTGGAAGCGGAACGGCCAACTGCCGAGAATTTGCGCATTCTAACCAGGTTTGTGAGTTTAAGAGAAGTGTGCAAAGAGTGGAAAGAGAAGGTTGAGGACATGCTCGAGTATAATGCATTGAGGTTGTCTATTTGGGATGTTGGGCAAATTGGAATTACGGTGTTTGCGCCGGTTCGTAGAGACATTTATTTTTGTGCCGTGTATATGTGGAACTTGGAGATGTTTTCCACAACTTAAAGATTGGTGGTTCTCGTTGAAGACATTCGTATTTTGGCAACACCGATGAAGAATTTGTCGGTCACGGACTTGAGAGCCATAAGGGATACCGTTTATTGTGGACACGTACAAAGAGCCCTTTTACCTTCACACGCATGATTTTGGGAGACCACACAAATGTGGATAACTCCTAAAGAGAGATAGAAATGTAGAGGGATCATTTACTTATTAGATATTGTAGTGGATACACTTATGTGAACAACCTACTTTGGATACAAAAATTTCTTTTGCACCAAATTTGTCGTACCCATCAATATTTTGAATCAATACAAACCTATTTTTATGTTCAAACAATGCATTATATTTTTGTTGAAATGATTATTATGTTTTATACTATATGTGTACTATGGTTCAATATTTTTATGCATATTATATTATTATGTGTCTACTCTAGCCGCCAAAATCGCGGCCACTGGATAAATGCCAAGTGGCAGTGCGGAGGAAACCTTAGCGGCGCGGTGTTGTCTCCTGCATCGTTTCTTCTTCCACCATTGTTTTCTACTCGGGCGGTGAAGCAGAGGCGAAGACGGAGCCCTGCCGAATTTGTACTTCTCTTTTTCGCATTGCAGTTGGATGCTATAGACCAGCAACTACTGAATAATTGAGAGTTAGGAGTATAGCCATTAAGAGTTGAGAGTTGCAAGCTAAAAGTTTAGGGTTTGTGAGTTGTAGTAGAAAGTTTGAGTTGTGGGTTGTGAGCTGTGAGTTGTGCGTTGTGAATTGTGAGTTGTGAGTTGTGAATTATGAGTTGTGAGTTTAGAAATTTGTGTGTTTGAGGGCTGAGAGTTTGTTCAGAGTTTTGTATTGCTTTGAGTGTTTGGTGAGAATTGAGAGTATTCTGTGAGTGTTTTCACAAATTTCAGGGTGTTTTAATTGTTTTGTGAGTTCTCAGTGTTTGCAGTGTTTTGTGAGATTAAAGATGAATATTTTGTGAGCGATTTGAAAGAATTTCAAAGTGTTATGAAATTTTTCAGGCATTTGTTCTGAGCGTTTTGAGAAATTTCGTGTTGAGAGTGTTCTGATAGTGTTCTGAGTTTTTTATGTGGGTTTTGAGGATTTTTTCTGTTCAGAGTGTTGTGTGAGATTACAGATTGTTTTGTGAGTGTTTTAAGATAATTTAAGAACATTATGAGTGTTGAGTGCTTTAAGTGTCCTGAGTTTAGAAATTTCAACATCAAAACTTGCTTTGAGGTTAAGATTTGGAAATTTTCAGTTGGGAATTGAAAGAATTGTGTGAGCATAAGCAGCTGTCAGAGAGACAAATAACTTCAAATTACATTGAAGCTCTTCAATGTGAGTTCCTATCCTTCTGAACACCTTCCCTTCACCAATTCTTCTTAATGCATCCTCATGTGTTTTCATTTGATAACCCACTGTAAATGGCATAATTCTATTCCTATGAATCATCTCTACATTGCTTCTTCCATTCAATTCACATTGTGTTTGCTTCAGAAGCATTTGCACAGTGCAATACTTGCAAACTGCTTTCCATCTTTTTACAATTCCTACGAATGCACATTGAAATACGTATTCGTATTCGTATATCCCTGAAAACTCGGAGGTACCTGACAATGTCCAGCACTGCATATTTACGAACGGCCGTTCGTAAATATATAGGGCTAGAAATATGTGTGGTAGGACAAATAGATGTTTCTTTACGAACGACCGTTCGTAAATAGCAAATAAGCTAGGGGAAGTGTTTACGAACGGTCGTTCGTAAACATGCATCTCTAAGATCGTCGTATTTACGAGCTGTCGACGTGTTGTGTTTAAGAACGGTCAATGTGTCTGTTTACGAACGATCGTTCGTAAAAATAGAAAACAGTGAGGCTAGAGTTGCATGTTTACGAACGGTCGTTCGTAAACATGCAGCTCTAGCCTCACTGTTTTCTGTGTTATTAAATACTAAAAGCATTCGTCTATGTGCCTCGTATATAGCATCATTCCCTTGGGACATGTAGATGGTTGTTTACGAACGGCCGTTCGTAAACATGCATATGTACCCTAGTGCAATACATATTTACGAACGATCGTTCGTAAATATGCATCTCTAGTTTATTGTAGTACATATTTAGCAACGGCCGTTCGTAAATATCCACTTGCATCCTGGTGCAATGTATATTTACGAACGACCGTCCGTAAATATACAGTCTTCTACAACTGTGTGCATTGCATGTTTACGAATGGATGTTCGTAAATATTAACCCATGACACGAGTGCCTAGAATTGCTTTCATTATATCTTTGTACATCATATAAGTGTTCACAACACACCAAAACCGCCACGCATATGTCAATATTTAACAATTTATGATTGGGTAACAAATTTGGATTCTCGAAAACCACATTTCCAATGTCAGATATCCATTTGACAATCAATTGTTGGAATATGAGGTGGGCCATTTATATAAATAACAGATATACGAACGGTCGTTCGTAAATATGTTTTGCTTAGCAATACATCTTCAAAACAAAATTCATGTCCTTAATTGACATGATCTGTGCAGATGGCGAGACCTGGCAGATCCGCGATCGAACAATTCGCTGCCTTGACAGAAAAACCTTTTTCCGCCAGGCATTGTCGACCTCAACGAGAACGACACATACCTGCCAAAGGAGGACTTCATGTCGGAGTGGACATCCATTTCCGAGAAGAATGAAGATGGGTCTTTTTCCCTGCGTTTCACATATGAACTTAATACCACTCCTAACCAACCTGAGCAGTGGATGCAAGTGAAGACCTGGGAAATAAAAAGCGTGGAAGGACAATCAGAGTATGTCATTTTAGACCTGAAGAATAAAAATGATCACGTGAATCTCCTGCTACATTACAAGATCCACACCTTCTCTTACGTGTACGCATGTAACAATAGTTCACCCGACGCAAAACCCTTTAACCTCGACCTCCATTTCTCAAACTATACCCTCAGTGCCAACTGGACATCTAGGAAACTTACCTCCCTCGCTGTTAACATCTCCAAATACAATAGCCTAATCGCGGAGGGAAACAAGAAAAAGAAAAGCCCTAGAAAGCAGATACCATCAGGTGCTGGTGGTTCTAGGGGTGCCCCTAGATAGGTTCCAACTCAAAGCAAGCAATCAGGTGGCACTAGCCAAAGGCAGAGCAGGCAGACCACGCCTTCCAAACGGTCAAGAGAGGACATGGAGAAATCCTCGGTGACCGAGGGTGCAGAGGTTAGCTCAGAGCCATTAATGCCAACCCCTTTGAAAAAGGGGGAGAACCCGGATGCTGTGAAGGCCACCAGGATCCTTTCCGATTTCAACCAATTTTCGAAGGACTGTTGGCCTCTCGGACGGCACTTCACATTCAAGGTGGACTGCTTCAAGTGCGAGAAATCTCCTGACAAATGGGTTGTGAGAACACGGCAAGATGCAGGGGTGAAATGGCAAATTAACAACCTCATGAACAATGTGAAGTGGGACAAACAAACTGTGTGTGTCATGCCGAAGATAGACACCCCCCCTACGAAGGCGAATTGGCCTGAGATCTCAAAGGGTGAGTTCTGGATCATCGACGGCCAGCACACTCTGGAGGCGGCACGTATTATCCTCCAAAACCCCCTTTACGAGCACGAGCTGAAGGGCGACCTCCAATACTGGAAGGCGTTTGTTGTGTGGTCACAGGATTGGAACAGGTTGTGCAAGATTTCGAAGTTTCTCAATTCGGGGAACAAGATAAAGGCATTTGAGGCTTCGTGGGTAGCTAACATCGTTGCGGCAAGAGACGTATGGATTGCGCATGGCTCTCCTCCCAAGGAGAGGGAAAATGCCAAAGTGCCTTCGCCCTCGTGGAAGGTGAGAACATGCGCTTTGTTTTGGTGTACCCAATTTATACGAACGGTCGTTCGTATTCACGTTGTTTCCCAAAGTGAATAAGAACGACCGTTCGTATTCTTTTTCATTTTTGTCATCGTTTACGAACGGCCGTTCGTAAACGATTTTTTTGTTCATGTTCTCATTTACGAACGGCCGTTCGTATATGCCATCATATTTTCTTATGTTCACATGGTTGTGTAGGCATTCTGCGACGCGATGGTGGACAAGTTCTCCTCCATTGACATGAAGTCCACATCTACAAAATCGGTCCTCGAGCTCAAGGGCGAGCTCCGGCTTGTATGTTGTGCACAAGACACTTGGGATATGTGGACAACGTTTTTTGACGCCCACAGTGCAGGAGACATCGTGAACCCGGAGACAGAAACAAAATACTCCGCAGAGAAGGATGGAGCGGCCCCTCCCATATCGAGGGAATTCTTCAGGCCGTTGCAGGGACTAACAGAATCCGAGTTGCACCGTTGTGCTATGCATCTCCTGGGGAACACGGTGGGCAGGAAGCTGCCATACCCCAAAATATTTCTCAAGCGGCCAAAGCACAAGCCAAACACATACTACATTAAGGAGTGGTGCGACCATAGGAAAATGAAGACTAACGCCATGAGGGAGTTGGGGGACCTCCTCCCGGATAATTGCCTCTTCGACATGGACGGTGATATCAACTGGGGTAGGTGGCGTGAATTCAAGCTGGAGTACCATGTCAACGGCGCCTCCATGCGCAGCCTGGTAAAGGAGCACACTACAATGCTCAAATTAAAGGGGAACAAACGCTTGAAGAAGACCGAGACGGAGATTGCTGAGATGCAGCGATATATTAATTTTTTGCAGCGCAAGCGCAATGCGACCTTCCACGGCGTTGCTCGATTTTGCTTGGTCACCACAGGTGTGACTTCCACGTCGTTCTCCAAGTGGGATGATGGCACCTCAAGGATGGAGTTGCGCGAGGATAGAAGGGGGTGCCCATTTGAAATTATCGACTTCAGGTGCATCCCGGGTTGCACACGCTAGGGGATAAAGGGGATGCCGTTTTACGAGCCTTTCATGTCGAAGTTCGTGAGTTTCAAGTCGCCTGACATCCGCGAACCTCATGTATGGCTGTGGATTGTCGACCACGAGAAGTTGGCTGCTGTGACGGACTTCTACGAGGCTTACATTAAGCACGAGTACAATCTCTTCCACAGCACATGCTTGCCGTGCAAGACTGAAGGCATAACGGCCATCAATGAGGCCAGGGGGATCAAACAAGTGGGAGCAGTAAACCTCATGTTCCTCACATACAATAAGCTTCATGCCGGGCGAGCACCCATCAAGTCCAGCCACTTCAAGAAATTGTACAGTGTGCCACCCCCTCCCCCCAAGGAACTCTTCCAGGAGACATTGTACTCGGTCTTCCTTGGAAATGAACTGCGGATGGAGTTCTACGTCAGTGTATTGCAGGGGCTGGCCATGGACGGGGAGACAGTTTACAATGTGTTCGGGGGCAGCAAGTTCATCTACGCTGCCATGGTAAGTCACGCTCCTATCTGTCATTGTTTAAGAACGACCGTTCGTAAATGTCTATGAACACTCTTGTTTCAACAGTATTTACGAACGGCCGTTCGTAAATATTCCAGGCAATACCAAACATAAGTGAAATTTACGAACGACCGTTCGTAAATATATATGTATATTTTTCCTCTTTCCAAACTTGTACCCCCCAATATTTACGAACGGCCGTTCGTAAATATCCCAGACATTGCCAAACATTGTTGTCACCTTGCATCTTTGTGTTCGCCTCCCTGTTACGAATGGTCGTTCGTATATGGATCTGACCCATTGTTTGTGTTTTCCTGCAGATGTTGGGACTGATAGTCAACAGCTTCATCGACTCGTTCGATCTTGACGAGTATGAGGTACATAGGGCCAAGGCCTCGACAATGGACCTCAACGACATCATCGCTCCCAGGGACGATTTCAACCCCATTGTGTCGGAGCCCATGCCCGACCTGGAGACAGACAACGACGACGACACAGCAGGTGCTGCGACAACATCAGTGCCCAGATTGATGGGAACTCCAGTCATCCAGGAGCTTGGCGAGGACGACATAACGCCTCTGGACGTGACTCCTCTCAGGGTTTTGCCGCCGCTTAGGTTTGGTCCTGAGCCTCAAGGCACTCCAGTCGGTTGCACGGGTTCCTCTGCTGGCACTACTCAAGATGTCCTACCTGCTCGTACTTCCGCACCCGAACCGCAGGGGACTCCGGGTGGCTGCTCCACATCTTCGTTGCCCAAAGACAAACTGGTTACCCCAAAAATCGAGCCGCGCGATGATTTGGACCAGCGTTCCCGTCCCTCGTTGGAGCTCTTCCGCGACACCAGAAAGAAAATGAAGAAGATTCCCTACAACGACTTGTCCTCCGACGTTGTCATCGACGTCTCTAACGACGACGACGACGACATGGGCATCTTGGGGCAGTTCGGGTTGGACGCGGAGGCCAACAAGAAGGTCAAGGAGGAGGCTCTTTCTGTCGCGGAGCTTAATGCCAGGTTCGAGCAGAAGATGAAGGAGAAGATGGCGGAAGCAGCTAAAAAGAATGCAAGAAAGATGTCCGTCATTCAGGAGGAGCTGCGGGCCTCCAACGCGAAGACGGATGCAATTTTAGCAATGCTCAGCAGGCTCGCTGGTTCAACGCATGCTCCCCCTCCAGCGTACCCCTTCCCTCCTGGAGCGTACCCCCCTCCCCCCTACCCCCTCCCGGCGCGTACCCCCCGCCCCTTCTTACCCTGGGACACCCTACCCCACGCCGGTTGCCACTCCCCCCGTTGACTCCAGTTCCGCTGTCGAGTAGAGAAATCTTTGCTTTGGGAAAATACTGGATTTCTGGCTGCAATTAGTTTTGGCATAAGACATGGGAGACTAAGATAATGTAAGAAGTATTCATCTTTGAATACATCATATATACAAACCCATATAAGTTTTACACATATCTTCAAAATCCCGGATCTCTCTTTAAAATTGTAGCCAAACTTTGAAGAACCACCAAAATAACATAAATACTCCAAATCAAGAGTGCTTTAGTATTTTGGAAAGCTATCAAAGTGCTTAACAAAATAAAATAGATATTAAAGGTTAGTAAAATATTGTCCAAGTTTCATAGCTTGTCAAAGGTCATACTCCCAAATTCATTGTTAGCTGCACCTCCTTTCACTTCATAGGATGTTCTGGTTTCATATAAGCTTTGCTAATGCCAAGTGATAGCTTTCTGGAAAGCTAACAACATCACACATGTTCTCTCCAAAATTTATTTTCAGAATCCTTACCAAACGTTTTCTATGCTTTGTTGAAGTTGGTACACACTTTCATTGTTGAATCTAGTTGGCAGCTTAACACCCTCTTGCCTTGAAAGCCATAACTCTCTCTTCAAAACTCTCAATCAATAATTTTAAAGCTCCATAAAGAGCTGATACAATAACACATCACTCGCTCAAATTTCATAAACAAAAATACTATACATAAATTTCTACAAGCTTTTGAAGTCATGGTCTTCTAAATTTCTTTACAACAAACATAGTTTCACTCTAACACTCATAGAAATCACATACAAAGTCCGAATGAAGCGTGCTATAGCATTTCGGAACCACACCAACAAGATGTACCAACTCTCAAATTTTCATAGAAAAATTTTAAGTACACACTGAGATCTCCCTCTCCACACACACACACACAAACTAAACTCCACACCTCCTTGAGGAGAAAGGGGCCGACCCCTTAGCCTCCTCATCAAAGTCAACACTAGCCCAAACCTATGTCACATGGGCTCCAACTAGTCATTGGCTAACCCCTATAGGTTTACTTCACCCTTATCTATCCCTTAATTTTTATCTATCTTTTAATCCTTGTCATTCCCTTATCTTAGCCATAAGGCATCAAAAGTCAACCTAAAAGGTAAACTATGTCTACCTTTTATTTACCAAACTTCAAACACACAAGATGAAGTTTGAAAACATTAAAACTAAACTCATAACATCAAAGAAATGTCTAAAAAGATGTTGAAAATAATTCCAAAATGAATTCTACTCCAACTGCAAGAACTTGAAAATGCGTCAAAAAATAACTGCAATGTAGTCCGCACGATCAGCCTTAGACAATGAATTAACTGGACCTTCAAGCCAACATTGATGGCCTCGACTTCCTTTGATAGGCCTAAGACAACAAGAGTATTGATCATTATTTAAGCCTTCGAAAATTCCTCCAAACGTCACATCTCGAGTGCCAGGTTCAACACATCCAACCTGCAACAAAATCACCAATGCACGAGCATCTTGTTAAAGGTTTCCGTGCCACCGCTGCTCCACACGAGGTTGCTTTGACGGCCGAGAAGGCCCAGCTTCTTCTTGTGGACGCTCGTGCAATGGTGCAATAATAGGTGGCAAAAGAGTACGAATCGGCAGTTGAGAAAGAGAAAAATCCAGCTCAAGCTCTGGATGAAGTTTTTCATCTTGACTCTCGGAAAAAACTCTCCAATTCGACATGTTCAAATAAAATAAAAATAACTACATCAAATCGGTGAAGCTCTGAAATGGTCCTTTCTCTAATAACATAAATACTTTCTAGCAAGAAAACGTCATCTTGAAGCTTCCCCAAAAGTGTGATTCTTTCTTTCAATCAAAATCCACTCAAACAAAATTAAAAAAACAATGTATAAACAATGGATGGGATATAAATCCCTTCAGTATGCTCTAATAAATGCCAAGCCGCGGAAGCCCAACTGGTAAAGTGCTTCAAGCGCCATAGCACTGGTCCGGGTTCGAAACCCTTTGAACTCGTATGAGCGGGAAAATGGCCACGTGACTTGGTACTGCTGGTGAAAACTAGGCAGGTAACTACCAATTGGCGCCACCTACCCCTTGAGCATGTGAGAAGACGCAGAGACTCCAAGTTACGTGGTTATAACCACGGATCTTTTTCTTCCCCCTTCATTCCTCTGATCTCCCCCTTCCCTTTTGTCTATACTCTTATTATTATTATTATTTTGTTTTATTTATTTTTTCTTTAAACCCTACTCTCAAACCATTCTACACTATATTTACATATTAAACCATTTCTCGCACGACACCGCCCCCCCTTGACCACGTCGTGTCGGGCCTGCGTGATGTTCAGCCTTTATGAACGGCCGTTCGTGAATCTGTGCACGCTGCACAAGGGGGTCCGCATGGGAGTGAGGGGGTCGGCAGGATGGAGGCCGAGCAGGACGCAGCCCCTTCTGGTGTAACCGCTCCGAATCTCGAAACTCTGGAGCTGCGGGATGCCGTAGACGAGGCGGAGCCCATCCTGGAGACCCAATCTTCGCAGGCGCAGGCGGACGAGGACATCATGAAGGTTGTGGCGGAGACATTAGCGCAGGCCAATGTTACGAACGCCCGTTCGTCAATCGCCGAGGAGGGAGCTGCAGTCCGATCCGCCAACGAGGCCCCTCCTCGCGATGACGAGGTAACTCACCTCTGAGAATGCCTATGCCATTGACGAATGTGCGTTCATAACCGTTGCTAACCCATCCCTGCTCATTGTTGCTGCATTTGCTGCCTCAACAGACGCGCCTATGTAGATAGACTTCGCCGTGCTCCGCTGGGTTAGCCTTCCTGTGGAAACAGACGGGCCGCGCCCTTAGGATTCATAGCCACACAATTTTGACACTTGAGAAACTTGTACATTGCCAAAAAATTTAATATACAAGAATAATTTCATCTCCCCTTCCATGTTTTTGAATGCTTGTCTCCCTCTACATTGTCTCTGCATAGTGTACGCCATTCTTCATTGTCTCTCTTGTCCCCACCTCATTTACGAACGGCCGTTCATAAATGCCATGCCCATCTTAATGCATCCAACTTGCGTGATTAAGCCAATTCCATCCTTTAATTCAATTGAATTTCGTCCCTTACATTTGTAGTGCCACCCCCTGTTGTTTGCTGCCATTTACGAACGACCGTTCGTGAAATCTTGGAGAATATGGCTTCTTGGGGTAACGTCGCGTCCCCATCTTTTACGAACGACCGTTCGTAAAGTAGACACCCCACTGGTCAGCTCGTCCATGGGTTGCCTCCCCCCCTGGCGTGTCCTCCACCCATATTGCTGTTGTTTAGCTCTGGCACCCCTTTCATTTGGTATTTTGTTGTGGTGCCAATCGTGTTTGTTTCCTTCCTCGCTTGTTCGTTCTTTGTTTTGTATTGTAACATTTTCCTAGTTAAAAATGTCTACCACAGGGTCCCCAGGAGATATCTCGCACCCTCTCCACACCGACGCTTGCACCCCCCCCCCGTAAACCATTCATCATTTTTGACCTCAATGGGGTTCTCTGCCACTGCAGACGAGTCCTAAACGCTTCCCATGCTCATTTCCGTAGACCCCAAGACTTGGACTACACCGGGGAAACTCTCATTAACCATAAGGTCATCCGCGTGCGTCCTGGCTTGCGGCGCTTCGTTCGTGAGGTCCAAGGCTTCACTCACGTCTTAGTGTGGAGCTCCATGGTGCTCGAGAACACCGAGCCCATCGTCTCCTTCCTGTTCCACGGTCTTCAACCCCCTTGCCTCGTCCTCGGGCAAGAGTCCTGCGATGAGCTCTTCGACTATAGGGGCAGGCCAATCGCGAAGGTGGGCAGTGGCGGCGGCCAACAGTTCCTTAAAGTCTTGAAGTCCAAGCTTTGGGACATTTGTCCCACTATGCGCGACGTTCCCGCCACCTGGTGGCCCACCCCTCTCAATACTCTCCTCGTCGACGATAGCCCCGCCAAGAGTGTCTTGAACCCCCCCGGCACCGTCATCTTCCCCCTCCCTTGGAATGGCGACATGAAGGACACCTTCCTAGAGTCCCAACTCGCTCCCTACATTAGGAGGCTTGTCAACCACCCGGATAATTTCCCCGATTTTGTCCTCTCCAACCCTATTGGCAATAGGCCGCTCAACCCCCGCAGCGAGGTGTACAAAAACCTTCTCAAGTTTGCACGGCTCAATAAATTAATTTGAACTCTGCCACTCTCTTGTGTGTGCATACTCTTGTGACCATATCTGATGATTGGCGCCCGCTACTCCCTTTTTTTTGCATGTTTTTTCCCACAGTGCCATCCCCAAGCTTCGCCATCTGTGGCACATGGGTCCGCGAACGGCACGTCCGCGTCTCTGTCATCCCCCGGCTCACCCTCGCGAGGCGATAGCGTCGCCCCCATACCGTCACTCTACCAATTCTCCGCCGCAGACGCCGCGTCGGCCGTTGACTACTCCAAAGATACCGGGCCGGAAGATGGAGTTGTGGATAGCCCCCCCCCCGCCAAGGTTCTGGGCCGCCCCTACGCCCCGTCCCCTTCCCCCCTCCGTGGCGACAAGTGTCCGCGTGTTGCAAGCGGGGGCTCTTCCCCCAAGTTTCCCAAATCCAGCAGACGCCTTTGCATGGACCCTCCCTCTTTGGACATTCATGTCATCCCAACCGTCATTGACGATGTCCCAATTGCGCCCGTTCTCGTCGTAGATGTCGAGCGCGCCGGGCCTCCAAATTCGAAGGTTCTCATTCTAACTTGCTGTAAAGTTATTGCTTCCTTCTAGTTTCCTTCTAGTATGATACATTGTTCTTCACCATTTTTACGAACGGCCTTCCCAAACCTCCTTATTGTTTTGTGTTGGGTTATCGTAGTCATGCGGTGTGTTCTCCCCCCGCAGGTCGTGCCGCCCGTGACCACTGGTCGTCCATCCGCAATTTCTTCGATCGATAGGCGCACCGTCAAGGCCGCGTCATGCGATTCTGACCGGTGTTTGGCGCTCCGGAGAAGTGAAAGGCATTTGGCGTCTCAAACGCCTTCGTATTCGACGTACAACTCTATGTCCTTCAATTCAGTTGCGCGCCGCCGGATATGGACGTCCGACTCAATGTCTGGTCCAATACCAAACAAAGGTTACAGCCGCGGTCCCAAGATTTTCAAGGCGATGGAGGCCAAAAGAGCAAAGGAAAAGGAGGCCGCCGTCAAGGCTGCAGTGAAAGAGAGCGCGGCGGTTGCAAAAGGCCTCAGCTAAACTAGGAGGTCCGGGCTTAATTGCCGTTCCAAATGCGTTATAGGTCTTCCTAGCGAGTGGGTGATTGTGGGCCGTTGTTGGATATTCTGTATTGTATGTGAAGGTCGACCACCTCAGTGTCTCTATCATGGGCAATTCCCCTATATTTTGTATTTGGATACCATTCAATACAATCATTTTGTACATATCGCCTCACACAATTGCTACAACTTGTTGTGTTCTATGCAAGTGGTTCAAAAATTGTCCCAATCTCTTCATCCACACTAGAGTTTGTGTCTCTTTTGGTTGTGTCCCGCTTGTAGGTTGTTATATATATTCTAAATTTAGCCATAATGAACAACTTTTTCATGTTCTTGTTGTGCCATGTTTGAAACGGAAGTCGTCAAAAAGTCTCAAAATGCTGAAAAAGTCTCCAAATAACGAATATAGTGTTTAGAGCTTCAATTAGGTGCATTACATGTCCCACATGTTTGATTGGATTTAGTTCATCTATAATTTAGACTACGACTAGACACCTGCATAACCTTATTTAATTGCATGGTTGTGTTTCATTTTACATTTAGCATCTGACATGGGCCTTCACTATCTTACCTTCATGGGAAGAAACGTAGAAAATAGAAAGAAATTAATGCCGTTATGAATAATGAATAGTGCCAGTATGAATAGTAAGAACATTGTGAATAATGTAGGTATTTTTGGTGATAATGCTGCTATGAATAGTATTTCTAGTGAATAATACCAAGATGAATAGTGTTTCCTATGAATAATATCGGGATGACCAATGATTCTTGTGAATAGTTGCCCAATGAATGGAGAGAACCGACTACTAGTTACCAATGAACCGGTTGAGTTTGAGAAATAATTGGTTTCCAGTTTGAGAAGTAGCGTA
This sequence comes from Polytrichum formosum, assembly GCA_964035585.1. Lineage (NCBI taxonomy): Eukaryota > Viridiplantae > Streptophyta > Polytrichopsida > Polytrichales > Polytrichaceae > Polytrichum > Polytrichum formosum. Next base: position 76,978,889 of record OZ037936.1, read on the forward strand.
TGCCTGGAAAGGTTTAGATAGTTGCAGAGAAGTATGCTTGGGAGGGTTACGTGGATGCTTCAAAGTGGATGGAGAAGTTCTGGGAAGTATATGGTATCCTAGCCTATGACCGAGAGCTCACAATGACCTCTTCTATGGTAATGAACGATTTAAAATTTTTCATGCAAGGTAAAATGAAATATTTGTCTATTTCAAAATTTTGGAAATTTTTAAAATTAATTTTGAATTAAATATGATTTTTTAAAGATGTTCCCTAGGGTATCTTATGATAGACCTAAAGAAGTTTGACGTCAATGCTAATACAACTTATGAGCATTCTATAATTATTCACAAGCAAGTAAGACATTGGCTTTTATGAACATGTTCGAGAACCGTAGACTGACTTTGACCTTACTAGACATCCTAAACGAACAACTAATCTCATCCAACACGTTGTGGCAAGGTCTCATGTGCCTTGAACCGACCTATGGGCCTCAATGACCACCTTCCTCTCTCCCACCACACCTCTCATTCTCTAGTCCCTCCTCCTTTCCCCTCTTCCTCCTCCTCCTCCTCCTCCTTCTTCCTCCTTCATTTAACCTACGACCGTCATTAAAATAAAACATCCGTGGGCACATGCTCGGGGAGGTCACTCTGTGAAAAGTAGTAAACCACGTGAGTTAAACTATAGGGTTCATTTTATTCATTGGAGGAAAATTTTATATAAGACTTGGATCTACCATAGCCTTCAATTAATGCTTGAAACATCATTATATGTAAAATAGGGTATTGGAAAAACCCTCATTTTTTTAGTAGTAGATATAAATTAGTATGAATAAAATCATGGGAGAAAAAAAAATTAATATTAGGATGAATATAATCCCTAGTCCTTCTAGTAGACAGATGAAAAATAATACATTTTCAGTACAATATAGTGATGAAGTCATCACTAAAAGCATATCACGGGCGCATGAGGGAAAATTTTGCCCGTGGGCTGGAATTATTGGTCCATTTTCAAATCGGTTTAGGGTTTCAGTTTCAAGCCTAGGAGTGGTAGTGTCGCTTGCTCCCATTTTTCACTTTCTCGCTATGCAAGTTTCAGAGTACGCTACAAGGTTTGTGTCTACGTTTGTTGCTTGCACTTGTGTTTAGGGTGTGCCCTTTTCGTAAGGATTTGCTTGGTGATGAGGAGTTGGGATCAATTGTGCGCATCTTTGTCTTGCACCTTTTGACCTTCATCGGACAGAGCGGAGCGGAACCTATGCAAAGTAGAGGAATACCGGAGAATTTGCATCATCGAGGCCGATCTTGAGCTCTGTAAGCTTGTGCTTCTTTTCCTTTGCAACCAAAACATGAGCCCATTGTCAGAAACGTCTACTCATCTTCTAGCAAGCGTGCCAAACGTAAGAAGAGTTCACCTTCAATTCAACCCTAGTTGAGCAGTTTCTTATCGCCATGGAGGCCAAGAATAGAGGTGCACTTGCGTGAGAGGTTCGCTGAAAGCCCGCAGTACTGCCGCTCGTAACCATCGAAGATTTCGCTCATGGCGATGGTTGACAACTAATCAACACTCCGAATCAATATATAGTTATGTGTTTGCTATATTTTTATTCACAATTTTTTATTTCGATTCATTTGATGTTCCTGGATATATGTGCAGATGCTACCTGCTCCAGTTCCTTTTGAACACAAGTCAAACCATATTTTGCTTATGTTACTTCAGATGAGCTTTCTTTTCTGCATAAAGAAGTAAACGAATGGTGGGCAATGATTGTCTGATAATATCTTACGTATTTTTTAGCACTCACCACATTCATAATTAATGTTTAGTGTTTTTGAACACTCACCATAGTTGTAATGTATTTTGAGGCACTAGTTTTTTGTTCTACTGTGATTTTTTTGATATTTGTGATTTGAATGATTACTCAATTGCTATGCTCATTTGTTTTATTTTGCTTTATAGTTTGGTTCAAATATGTCATGTACATTGCATATGTCCACGCCAAACACTTACCCTAAAACCTTTAATGTCCATCTGAGCAAATGCCTAAGTTTTATAAGTACTATAGCATGCCAAGAATTAGGCTACATTTTGACTTAGAATTACCTATAGGGTGCTGGAAATTAAGACCAAGTAGCTTTTTTTCTACTAAAAGGGTCTCTTAAAATCATAATTACTAGGTAAATAGCCCCCAAACAAATACCCGGTTAACGCACGTGGTTACAAAATATAAGGGGAAGTGACCTCCCCGAGGGCACATGTCATCCACCTAGGGAACATTATTTCTAATTTGTTCCCTAGAGCTCGGTTTAAGGTCACATATCGGTAATAGGCTAGGTTACCATTGTCCTACCGCTTTAATATGACACATTTGCGAATGAGAAAACCGCCGTATTATCGAGGTGTCACATATTCAATAATATGACAAATTAGACCTCTTTGTCAATAACAACAAGGTACTTCATGAAAACACCTTTGATATTTTGCCACATATACCAAAAAAATAAATTTCAAGTGTCTTTATAAATGTACAAATTTCTCTCATGAATCTACGTGGATTTGAAGGAATCAATAGTCCGCTGATGTTGCCACTACAAATTAGCAACATATATCTTATTGAGCTTCTCTAACATGGCTTGCAATTTTATTATGTCTACAGGAGTAGTTACCTCTATTGAGTTGTCCATCAAAACTGTACCTGCAATTGAGCATCATGTTGAGCATATGTCATTTTTCACAATAGGTGGAGGTCTCTCATCAACATCTAAAGAGTCCAAAAGCTTTGCATTAAGGTCAAAACTAGGTGGCTCTATTCTCTGTCCCAAGGCCATATCAACCAACTTTGACATGCAATATTCAGCTCAATGATGTCTTCACCTTCCATTATCATATAATCTTCAAATGTGCAAAAGTAGATCACTGTTTTAAAATCAACTTCTAAAACTCAACCAACCTTCAAACGGTCATAACTATGTCAAGGGTTGTTTACACATGGACCATGAAGTCATCCCAGGGCCATGTAAGAGCGTTGATTGGTTTTTGAACTCGTCCCAGGACCACTTCGGTTTACACCAAGGAAAAAATGTCAGAGTGACCATGGAGGTTGAGATCCCCAAAAGACATATTTTAAGGCCTACATAATCCACTAACATGGTCCAATGGGTTTTGCAGTGAGAGAGGCAAAAGAGGTGGTCTCGTACAAAATTATAATAAAATTTTAATGAATTTTTTTGGGGGGGCTTTATATACAACTCTTCCCACTAGGTAAGGAGCGTTTTTCAACATCTATGTGTTGTAATGAATCTTGAGAAGCAAGTTTGCCCTTTATGTGCCTTGATCATATCATAGCCCATGAGACATACCATTTCTTCCATGCCCTACCCCTTAAACCAACTCCCACATGTTTCACCAAACAATGTGGGACATCTAGAACTCAAGAATTCAAGTACACATGGTGAAGCGGGTTGCAAATAATGCTCAATGTACAACACAAGGTACATGTCACATGTAAATTACATTGAACATATACAAATTAAATCACTCATTTTTTTGTAAAAATTGTTGTGAGAAGATTTGCAAGCCACATCTTCGATACATTTAACAAGAAGTGAAGACAAGTGAAGCCTAAGAGAAGACAAGAGAATGGTCAAACTTGATTTTTTTTTCAAAAATACCCTTTTTGGGCATATATTAAAAAAATCAGCACATTCACTTTTTAGTGCATGGTCATTCTCCTTGGTCCACATTTAGTTTACACCTAGTGAGGGGCCCAAAGGCTTTGTAAATTGATTTTTTAAGAAATCGGACCATGGAAGTTGGACCATGAAGTCGGACTATGGAAGAAGGCCATCTTCCATGGTCCGACTTCATGGTCAATGGTGTAAGCTACCCCTCAATACAACTCAAAATTGAGCAAAACTACCACCAAAAGAAGCACAATTTCAATAGCTTGGATGAGGAAGATCGGATCATAATTGGCCTCGGAATTTGCAAAAGTAAATCGATGTCTGGAAATCAACTACAAAAACTTTAACTTGCATTCAAATGCTCATAACATTGCCTGTACAACTCAGAATCAAACAAAACTACCACAAAAAAAGTGAAATTTCAAGAGCTTTCCAACAATATGCAGTTCAAAGTAATCTGATATATGTTGACTTCAAAATGCTCGAGAACATACTATGCTCCTTGGTTTAGGGTTTAGATAAAAACTGTTGCGAAAGAGAGAGAAGCTAATGAGTCTCTTGATTAAGTTTTGAGATAGAAAACCTAGTTTCCTTAGTTCCCATGTTTTAACATCATTTTACTAGAAAGTTTGGTTTATGAAATTTGTGTCATTGTATCGAGGTTATTGTATTATCAAGTGTCGTATTAAAGAGGTAGGAGTGTACCCAAGGGTGGGCCCCTAGCTTAGGTTGAGGTGAAATCAGTCATTCGATTCTAATAACCAGAGAGAAGTGAACATCAATCCTGCAAATTCATGTTGTGGGATGGTTTGGCCAATATAATCCAACCTTGCCTCGATGTTGCACGAGAGCTAGAGTGCAAATTGGTCAACTTTGGAGCTAGACTCGTGCAATTCGAAGCTGCCCCAGAAGTTTTAACTTTCAGTGGACATGTTCTCAACATTAAATGTCATCTTTTCATAGAAACTACGTTGAATTCAAGAATGGCATCGAAAGGGCATCGAAAACATCTGCATCGAGAAGAAAGGGAGATAATCGACATTTGTATATCTTCTCTTGCTCAATGTAAGAGGACAATGAATTCCAGCTGAGACAGACAGTGAATCCTTTTCGTATCCTGGAATCAATTTTGAATGAAGGTTTCATATATCAGTGATTAGAATGAGTCTACCTATAAGATCGATTTTATGACCACTTGTTCAACTTAAAGCAAATCCCAAAGGAAATAAACAGAATCGTTGAAATCTCGAAGTACCTAGTGCAAATTACTTAGCGAAATGCACTGCAAACGATATGGCTCTACTGAAACGTCTCTTGCTTCTAATTATACTGAAGTAGATAAGATTTCACATGATCAATCCAGGGAGCAGAATCACAATACAAACTGGATTGCAAATTATTTTTTCTGACTCTAGAGCCCAAATAAAGGACTCCATGAGTTTGAAGAATTGCACACGATTAACACACATTAGCTTTTATATGACGGAGAGGACTAAGACACCACAATTGATGATGAAGAGACGAATTCTGAGTACAAATGTCACGACTCTTGACATTGCACATGAATCGCAGCCGAATTAGGCTGAGAAGATTTACATAATATTTGTGACCGGTCTCAGATCCGGCAGTTCAAAGAATAACTAATTGCTTTACTCCAGCCAGTGAAGTACTGGCACGAAATTTGAAGACTTTTTTCGCCTCAAAGTTACTTGGACTTCGCAAGTAGATATATATTTCACAAAGGATGCTACTCACCGATACATGATTCTGAGCCTCTACACACAAATTCGAAGTGAATCGAAGGTCCCTATGCGTGCATTAATCACTAAACTTTCGCATATGATTGAATTCGTTCACGAGATTGGGTCTGATCGACCACCCAATTCCTCGGTCCTGGACATGATGCAGGAAGAGCATAAAATGTGAATCATCTGATAACCCCCCAGCTCACATTTTCATTTTCTTCACTATCTCTTCTGCAAGTAGACTCTTGTGCCTCGATGTCTTTCTTGTAACTTAGCCCAATCTTGTACACCCTTCATCTCCGCGTCTTTTAGAGGTGGCGATTTCGTAGCTTTCATTCACGATCCCCAACTTCTGGTGACGAGGGCGTTGTACAATATCAGCAACGACAATTCTGAAGGGGGCTCACACTTTTCTGTTCCTCCTCACAAAATGGACCAGCATTCAAATTCTGTGTGACACAAAATCCTGACAGATTGTTCATATCGTCTGGCTGTAATGTCTCACGACAGCTTGCCCGGCTTCCATTTGGAGTCACCACCATCCCCTTCATCCAAGGCCTGTCTCTGACCTCTCGTCCTGATTGGAGGCGGGTTCCACTTCGACTGACCACCATCACCTGCCATAGCCATCACTCCAAATAGATTCTACTCGCTGGCTTACAATTTGCTCGAGGTTCGGTAAAGTTCACTTCACTTGTAACTATTGATGTACGAGGGAATGAGTATCAAATGTGGGAATATCGGTCTAACGTGCTCACTAACAGAGAATGAGGATTGCTAAATGTGAGTACGTATCACAAATTGTATGTCAGCGGTTTTCTCTTGCAGATCTTGTGCTGCTTGAGAGAGAATTGACTGAATAATTGAATCGGTTAGGCTAAGGTGCCTTTGTCTTGATGAGTATAATGTGTGTCATTCTCTTCGTTTATATACCTTGTCTTGAAGTCTGGATGTGATTGCAATGTCTTGAGCGACAAGCAGTCTGAATTCGCGTGCAGACATAAATTTGTAGACAAAAATTTCTTGTTTGGAGCGGGACCGCGTGGTTCAATACAATGAAGCCTTGACAGTATACTCCGAACAACATCATCTTCAGTCATGTTCTACACGTGCTTGTTGATTAAAAAACCTTTGAAGCCGGAGGATTCAAATCATAACGTGATGGCCAAGAGACTCCCTCCAAGTATTGAGTAGCCTTTCCAGTTATCCAAGTAACCAAAGTCGGCAGTCGATGGCTATGGTTGATGTCGGTAAACGAGAGTCGAGCGACACCTGTAATCACCCTTACTGCGTCGAATTTGTAATCACCTTTTGTGTGGGGACATCAGCGATCGAAAAAGGAGGCTTCGTCGTTTAGGTGTACAGTTGGAGCCTAGGACCTCCAAGGGAAGTGGTACATGCATGTTCGTTGTAACTACTAAGTTAACAGTTTTCAACTGTCCGAAGGTAAAGTGATAGTTTTCCTTGCGAACTGCAGACTGCGACGGGAACGCTGGGCTGGCACTGGGAGGTTCTAATTTGTGGCGGCGAAATTCCAGAATGTCAATACAGTGAGGTTCTTCTGCTCCTTCTTTCGCAATTTCCTTGTGATTTAACCTCCGGAAACTCACATTGGTGTGAGGGATATTTGTTCATGTCAAAGTGTCGGTCAGTGTGACAGTTGGAGAGGGTGTGGTGGGCCTATGCAACTCCTTCGTTTTGGAAATTATGGGAGTAGATTGAAATGGTGACTGAGAAACACTTGAATGTGAACGCCTAATAAAATACTAACCTCAGTCTGCCGAATTTCCTCGCGAGACACCATGATGACAGCTGCTCTTGCTAATTGACTGCTGGGTATCTTCTTTGTCGGATGTAACATCTTGCAATTTGAAGCTTCTTCAGAGGTTCTTGCCACTTTCACTCGACAAACATACACCAGATTGTAAAGTGCATCATTTGTTGACAGCATTAGAATTTCACCAACCTTAGAATTTAGTACTAGAACGGAAGCTCATCCATGGGGTTTTATGAGATCTTATTATTGTTCAATGGAAGTGGAAGTTGCGTCGCTGAGAGACACATAGCATCATTTGTCCCAGAATCTTCCTTGATTGCACTTCTGGAAATTCTAGCTTACATCCGTCACATTCCGAGGTTAGTTTACATTTGGATTGAGTAGTTTCTGACAGGAGTGTGTAGAGAAGATTTGAGGGGCCTGCATTGGAATGCAAACGAAGTCGTTTATGCGTCCTTCTTTGCAATTCCAAATGTGGTTTTGAAAATTGAGCTAAGAAGATGAGATGTTTTGCTGCAAATATAAACCCTTCCAAGCAGGTTTAAGGGTCTAGGGCTTAGATTTTGGGTGTTTTTAAGCTGCATCTCAATAAGTAAATTCTGCAGAAAATTCTGTTATGCATTACTAAATTTCTTAACTGCCAATAACCAAAATCATAGAGTGTAGGAAATTTAGGCATAAGGTCACTGAAGCCCCCTGTCTGTGCCCAAGCTATCTTGACGGCAAGGTCACTCCACTAAGCATCGAACAAGTTTTCGATCTCTTTGTTTGCAAAATTACAGCTTCCTCCGCCTTAATTTTCCTGGGATGGGCCCGTGGGGAGCAATCCAAAAATGAATTTTTGCATGTAAATGTTCCAGGTGCACGGCATTCTTTAGTAAAAGGCGTAAGAGTAGTTCGCTCTGCGCTGAGCACCAGCTGCATGTTATCCTGTCAAAAGCCACTGGCTCATATGCACTGTTGGATTCACAATTGTTTCTTACGGTATGGTATAAATGTGCTTTGAGTTTCTGAAGGTTTCCGTGATAGCTTGATTGATTGCTACTAACCCTCCCCCAATTTTCGCAGAACATTGTTCTCACTAGCCGAGCATAACACACATTCTTCTGCAGTCTGTCCAGCAAATATCGACAATGAATTCTTCCTTACACTTGGATTCCAGAAAACGTCATGATTTTTCATGAGATACTACATTTCTCAAAAAATATCGCAAGAGGCTTGGAGAGGTGACGGAAATTGGTTACAGTATCATCTCCCATAGAAGTAGTGTTATTATTGCACGAGCGTGCTATCAGTTGAATTGAACAAGTTTCCAGCGGCAGCTTATGGAGAACATTATTCTCGTATATGGATTGATTCCTTCACGAAACATGGAACCAATGTATGTTCACAATGAACATCGAATATCAGATAACTGAACCAAGGCACAATACAACTTTAGCATTAGTGCATCCTTTTGAACGGAATAGAAAAGTCATTGCAATGAGTTTCCTGTGGGAAAGAAGCAGACAATATCACTTCTAACCATAACTCTCTGCGTGTCTGTGCTTTAGACGGCGATCACTCGATATTTTTGCTTCTGGATATGACAAACTTATACAGTTGGAAGGATTGGAGCAAATACAGAATTGGAGAAAATGAGTTGGTTTAAGAAAAGGCCAATCTACCAAACTAATTTCGGGAATTACTTCTGTGTCCTGCCTTTGTGCAGCAATTGAAGGAAGTGGTGCACATTGAGGCATTTGGAAATCTTACTTCAATGTTGAGTAAGCATCTTGCTCAATGCGTTCTTAAACCGTGTATCATGCCTTGGCAATTTGCACAAGGTTGTAAGAGGAGTTTGCGTTGGTCCCTCAGATATACTACTAGAGCACCGTCCCCTTGTCATTTGCACCACACTTCAATTTCTGTTCACAAGATCTAATTCTTACATGGATGAAAAGAGACACAAACTTGCAAATGATTTACCTAGGTGGAGATACAAATTAGGGTTTGCATTGTGATGTCCGAGCCCATGGCAGACCTTGCAGAAATTCTGGGGCGCCCTTGCGGGCACCGCAGAGGGATTGGAAATAGTTTTCAACCAGCAATTGACGCGTCTCGGTTTCACCTCATTAACTGCGTCAGTGCCCCAAGTGCAAAGATGAAGTAGCAGTTCATCTCCGAGGTTTATATACATCTGAATTGATGAACTTCGTGGCAAACCTTATGGGGGTGGAGAGAGTAGTCCATTCTAATGACATGGACAGGACACATCGATGGATGCAATGAGCTGATTGGATAATCTTTCGCAAGCCTCGTGCAGACATCACCAGGCTCCAACATTCATGATCCCAGACGGACTTCACAACACCAGTCTTGAAATTATTGTAATATGTATAATATCAAATGTAGTGAAATTGATGTTTCAGCAATGTTATTCTAAACTGCTGCCTCATGGTGTAATATCAGTTGAATTGTATTTTTACTCAATTGTGTCTGTAATGGGGGTTCCAGTGTCTAATGATGAGAAGGTTGCCTTTCCAATCAGGTTAAAGAGGGCTGCTCCAACTGGATTCGAAATGGCAGAAAAAGGAATCCTCTTCCTAAAGTCCTAGTATTGTGTACATTTGTTTAGGGCCGTTCAATTTGTAGGTGTTGTCCAGTATGATTTACTGACAAAATATACATTAGGTGCAAGAGAGGATTGCCACTCGGAGGCCTGTAGAGTTTTTCGGCTCGAACTTTTCAAGTCTTCAATGACCACGATGATGAAGTTGGAACCGAATTGTTCCCCAAAGCGATTGCAACAAATATAATCTTTGTCAAGTATGACCACATTCAGTTTCGTGATTGTTCAATATTCAGTTTCACGAGAAACCGCATTCATGAAGACGGGATTTTGATACATAACTGAAGAGTTAGCATTCGAGAATGGTCCTCTGCACACACTGATATCAGATGATCGTGATCGTGATCAACAACTGATAAGTCCTTTTCATCAAAGGAGAAGAGCAGTAATAAAGACGGATGGATACCCCATGGATACTTGAAAATTTTGATGGCACAAATATCCTGCTCACACAAATCCCCAACAGTGCGTCACAGTAGCTCACAAACACGTCAGATGCAGTTCAAGTAAACTCTTTTCCACAATACAATACAGGGGTTAGGGGTTTAGGGTTTAGGGTTCAGCCAACCAAGTTCATGTCCCGTCAATTTTAAAGAAAAGTGACACCCTATCAAACATTGTTTTGGAGGAGACCTGATATGGTCGGAGACACGTTGCCAGGATGACTACAAGTGACATTTTATATAACCGCATACATAACAGGTGTATGGTCATAAGTCAATTACCTGTGCACCAGCTCGCATGAAAAAGCTTCTCCGCTTCTACTGCAATTATTGACAATATCGACATACCACAACAGCAATCAAGGATAGAGTTCCATCACTGTCTGCTTGCATTAACTACTGAAAAAAAGAATTACATTTGGGATTACGTTAGTTTGGTTTGATGGAAGAAGTTGGTGAGGGGTCCTACACAGCTGCGTTGGACCCATAGCTGGTGATGGCTTTGATGCCTGCTTTGTCCGCATATAAACCAACTGTAGCAACTGTGTCCAAGAAATCAATCAAAGTACAGGGCGAGAAGGCAGGGGAGTTCGAAAATTGAACACTCTCGATGACCTGGGCCTTCAGACATTTCTGCGTATGGAGTCGAAATCTGAATAACAATTACAACAGTTCGCAATTACGCAAAGTGGCAGAAATCCGCCTTAGTGAAGATTCAAATTAAGTTTAGATTGCGAGGTCCGAGCCTATGGCAGACCTTGCAGAAATTCTGAGGCGCCCTTGCGGGCACCGCAGGGGGGTTGGAAATAGTTTTCAACCAGCAATTGACGCGTCTCGGTTTCACCTCATTAACTGCGTCATTGCCCCAAGCGCAAAGATGAAGCAGCAGTTTATCTCCGAGGTTTATATACATCTGAAAAGCTGAACTTCGCTGCAAAGCTGATGGGGTGAAGATAGCACTCTATCCCTCCATTCTAATGAGATGGACAGGACACTTCGATCAACTCTGCAAGGAGCTAATTGGGTAATCTTTTGCGAGCCTCGTGCACACATCACCAGGCTCCAACACTCATGATCTCAGAAAGAACTTCACACCACCAATGTTGAATTTATTGTCACATGTATAATATCACATGTAATGAAATTGTTGTTTGAGGAATGTTATTCTGAACTGCTGCCTAATGGTGGAATATCAGCTGAAATGTTCTCAATCCATTGTGTCTGTAATGGCGGTCCTAGTGCCTTGTAACGAAAAAGTTGCATTTACAATCAGGTTAAAGAGGACTGCTCTAACTGGATTGGAAGTGTCAGAAGAAGAAATTATCTTTCTCAAGACCTAATCTTGTGTACATATGTTGAGCGCCGTCCAAGTGGTGTCGTCGTGGATTAATCGCAGTTGTAAAGATTCATCACGGTCAAGGATTTATCACAGAAACGAATGCAATGAATCTGTACATTGCAATTGTGGAAACGAGGGTGGTGAAGATAAAAGGCTGGGGACAATTAGGCCATGGCGACTGACATGTAGGTAGCTAGGCAGATTGTTCTGGAATGGAAATTCTCATCTTAGTAAATTGCGAATTCATCTCAACAAATTGACCCTTTGCAGCAGTGCTCTTTGAGATCATCTACATCTCTTCAGCAGCAGGAGGAGGAGGAATCGTGTGCTAATTTGGCATAGTCAGCTCAGTTCGCCCCCAAAAGCTCATGTCAAGGATTTTTTTCAAATTTGGGGGCCTGGATGGGAATGCAATCAAAGATGTTTTCATTCGTATTTTTGTTCTGGGACAATAGATGCATATGTATCTGTTTGTGCTTAAAAATTTGGATCATAAGTTTTATAATGTGCTTTCTTTTTGCATTGCAAATGTGTTTGACAATGCATGTGCAACTAGTATGTAGTTCCTTTTCAATGGTTGAATGGAACAGATGCACAAAACCTTGGAAACAACAAGATTTCCATGTCCAAATGTCACTTCCAAGAAAATTAAACTTGTGAGCAGGATTTTGGGACAAACATATATGTAAATAAACGAAGCGTGGCTTGGACCTTATAGTGTCCCAACATAAACCTTAAATACATTAAAACCTTCAGAATTTGTGCACCTTTCTCTTGAATTCCACAATAGCGCACTACAACCTTCAACAGTTCAACATTACAAAATGTGAATTTGTTTCAGGTCCATTAAATGGAGGTTGATAAATTTAAAATATTACACTCCCACAAGTCACAATAGACAAGACAAGTCTCAAACTTGGAAATCCATTGGGAAATGTGAACAATAATTATCTAATTGTGTTTTACCATATCTCTTTAGGTTTTGTTCTAAATATCTTACTTAAAGCATTGTCGATCATATGATGATGACTAATATCAAACCATACTAAAGATGCAACTTTGCTTGCTAATGTCTGCATTCTATCAAACTCGGCCACTAACCTCCCTCCCTTTGGGGATTAGCCTTTTGGAGGAGCACTTCGCCTTCATGTACTTCTAGTCCCATACGTTTTTTGGCTTCTTGGACTTAAAAATCAATTTCACTGCATTGTCAATTGCAGACTCAATTGCACAAAGGAGAGCAAGAAACAACGTCCAAACAACCACATGAGGTGAGGGCAAAAAACTTGGAACAATAGTTATAAGATCTCAGCACACTCGTCACGCACTTATCTTCATATATAATTAGGGACTTGTTAAATCAACCATGTATTTTTTCAAAACAATCACAAAGACGCATCGTGCAGTCACATGACTTGTCGAAATTTGATTTTTCACGCATACATGAAGAGGAGCAAGATATCAACTTTTGTGTTAGAATCAATAAACTTGACCAACTTGAATGACAAGTGCATATAATTATTCAATTGCTATCAACCATTCCATTCTAATAGTATTCAATGACAGTGCTTCACCCAAGTTTATCAGGTTGAGTTTGTTGGTAAGAGATTAAAGCCTAATATAGTTTCCAAATACTCTTTGATTAATTCTCGACCCCACCCACCCTCCATACTCAATTGGACGATGTTATGAAGCCTAGTCAACATCTTACATATTGATTGTGGTCATTTTAACCATTGTGGTTGATTTAACAATCCTTATAATTAACATGTCTGCACCGCTGCACCGGCCACGTCGAAAGACACAGATCCATTCTTTCTATGTACCTAGCACCACTCAAGAGCCGGAAAATACCTTAAGTGTCTGTAGAAGTAGCAAATTTACTCTATAAAGATAGATGTCCAAATGATGCCTGCTAGGATCCGTGAGTGGTTCAAGAACAACATGAACATTAGAGTTATTTGTAAAGCCCCTCAAAGAGGGGACAAACCATGGGTGTCATCCTTCTTTGAGAAAACTTTCTATCAAGAGGGGGGAGGGGTCTCTACTAGGATAAGGGCCGAGGCCCACAACCCACAACCCTTGGGCAACCCCCAATAATTTTAATTGAACCCAACCAAAAAAAATTGTCCGCCCCGCTCAACTTTAAAAAAGGGTGGCCCCTGCATTCTTGAAGGCCGTCTTGTCCACAAAACCCATATTTAGTGCACCTCACCTTTGAGGTCTAAAATCCAATATATATGTTCATTGCCACTTAATAAAGAAGAGGTTAACTAGGATTCATTCCCAAAGTGAAACCATTGATAAAGCATGTAATTAACTTGGAAGTGAGAAATAAGAAGAAAATAAATCCTCGTTAGCAATGAGGTGAGAATAGTTTGCATGACTTATCATTTGAAAGGGTGTTTGTCACTCTAAACCAAACTAAAAACAACATGAGTTGCGCGCAAGCACGGTCAAGTACACAACTCCATTACCCTACATAAATTCAAGGGAAAGTGATTGAAAACAATAATATACAAACTTTGAATTTTGTGAAGGAAAAATCATAAACATTTAAAAACACATTCATCTACAGAGCCAGGAAATTTATGTTGACAAAAATAATTTCAAGAAAAGCCTACATATTTTAGAAGACAGTGCAAGTAGTCTGCAAGTAGATTGAACACGTAATTGTCTAAACTTTGTTTAAAATATGATAAAATTAAATTAAATTGGTTTTTATTAAAAAAATATAATGGTGCCCTCAAGTTTGTAATGAATTCAACGAATATGAAAAAAATCCAACTTCAAAGTATTTAAGGTCATGAAATCTACATCCAAAACTAGATTTAGCCATTGCCTTTTGAGCAGTATTTTTAATGATAAGTTTTGAAGATCTCATCTTGATATTCTATATTTGAGTACCTAACACACCAACAGAGGCACCATGAAAAACAAGTCCAATTTAAACAACACTTTGCTACTACTTTTAGGCATTTGACCACAAAAATGATGGTTTTAGTATACCGGATCATTGTTTCCATGTACTTGACCGTGCTTGCTCCTTGCCGACTAGTGTGTTTAATGGTATAATATTTTAGTTAATGCCTTCTCATTCCTACAAGTATTTCCTTACTTCCAAGTTGATTCGAATGCTTTACTAACAGTTTCACTTTGGGAATGGAAATCCCAATCAACCGCTTCGTCATTAAGTGGGAAGTGAACACATATATTGGATTTTGGACCTTGCAAGTGAGGTGCACTCCATATAAATTTTGTGGACAAGGCGGTCTTCAGAAATGCAAGGGCCACTCCTTTTGAAGTCGGGCGGGACAAGCAACATTTTTCAGTCGTCGAGTGTTGCTGAAGGGTCGTGGGTTATAGGTCAGGGGGAGTTCATAGGGGGAGGCTTAATGTCTGCCCCACTCTTTGTGTATGGTAATTTAAGCATTAAGAGAACTTGGTTGACTTTGTGTCGATTCTCATAAAGTCAGGGCTTGGGACTAAACCCATGGTTTCATCTGCTTTACTTTACAAATAACTCGATTAACCAACACCATTAAGGACTGTAAACCACGCTAGTTAGTCTGGACACTTTGACCCTCAAAATGCGGACGGTGAAAAACCACCGCCTGGAAAAATGTGGTCTGTGCATCGACTTTTGTTTGCCTAAAGGTCTGTATATTAAGTACAAAGGTTCAAACTTTGTATTACATCATTCATGATGTGTGACTACATTCCATCCATTTAGTTTTACCTGCTTTCGGTTTCAAATGTATAGGCACTGTTAATGTATACTACACCGATTATCCCAATTAGTGTGTGTGGTACTCATTCCCAAAACATGTTGCACTGTTTTGTCAAGTCTCAAAATTATTGAGGGTTGAATTTTTTCTAATTGAGTGGTACTAAGTACATGCATGCTCATTTACAATATATTTCAAGAAAAATTAGTGCGTGCTCTAAGAATTTATGCGAAAAGAAATTATATGTAAAAGTGAATAGTGCCAAGATAAATAATACCAATGCTTTCAATGAATAGTGCTTCATAGATTTGTTGGTGGCACTAATTTCATAGTGCAAAGAAAATTAGGGCCGCTTCACACTATGGCCGTCCAAGTCGAGAGGCCGTGGGATTGAATGGCCAAACTTTGTTGAGAGTCCAAAGAAATGGGCTGAAAAGAGCCAATAAAATATAGGAATTGGAGCCTTCGGCTGGGCATAGTGTGAAGCCTCCACAGGCCAAACCCAAAGTCCAAAGGAAGAAGGAGCATCCCACTTTATTCCCTGGCCAAAACAACCCCTCCAATCTAACAACCATGATCTTGTTAGTTTTATATATGTATATATATATATATATATAGAGAGAGAGAGAGAGAGAGAGAGAAAATTGACGGCCTCTCAACCATACTTTGGGTTTCCATTCATGTCCGACCCCAACTTCCTTCGAGAGTATGTCGCCTTGGCCAAAAAGTAATGTCATGTAGGCATTTCAAATTGTGACGGCCTTTGGACTTTGGCCTCTAGTGTGCAGGATTGAGAGGCTGAATTCTTGATTTCTTGCAATCTGATTGGTGGAAATCGACGGCCTCTCGACCTTCGGCCGTAGTGTGAAGTGGCACCTTAGTATCACCTTCACTAATTTTGCACACTCATTATTAGCACTCCCTCACTAATTGGGATAATCAGTGTACCACCATCTTGCGTTTTAAAATCGGTTGTATGTGTAAGTACCTGCATACTGGATAAATTTGGTATCCTGACAGTAACAAATAAGGAAGCTTCTAACTTATGGCCCCCATGCCGACTATAGAACAGGCCCAGACTCCATAGTGTGTCGCTATGTTCCTAAAGTTAGCCTAAATAGAATACACAGGGAAGAATATAGACTCTGTTATGGATTAGTTGCCAATAAGCTAAGTGCAGACGGATCAATGCCACCCTGGACTATGCTCAGTAACTTAAAAGTAAACAACAGGTAACCCCTAAACGCTCAAGCCTTCACATTCCATTTTCGCACATTTCCAACACCAGTGTTGAAAAAATTTATTATGTAGAAAAATAGACTTTGTTTTTCTAAAATTCAACCGTACAAATGTGAACTAGATTATCATATATTCTTTCTGTGAAAATTTTAAGTCGATCGGATCACATTTGCTAGGTCAGATAGACATGTGAACAAGGCCTTCATCAGTAGGGGGCAACTAGAGAAAACTTTGAAATTTTTGTTAGATGTCCATTTCGGTCATGCCATAGATTTTAGAAAGTTGGCAATTTTCCCATAATATGTTATGTGCATGACAAATGAGCTACTCCCAAAAATATGGGCTTTTTTGAGCAAATTTAGATGTAGTTTGTCACCCTCAAAGTTGGAGGGTCACATGAGGTCATTTTTGAAAGATTTCCCCTTCGTCATCGAGCAAGCAACATGTGCACTATTTTTTTCCCAAATCCATCCAGTCAATTTGTGCAAACTTTCACCTTGTACTAAGGGAAAAAACCCCACCCAAATTGGGCATCATATATTAAAAATTTATTAGCTCCTAAATTAGGCTCCTACATATGGGCAACTCATGGGACCACCTCCCAAAAAAAGAAAAAGCCAACCTAACAAAAATTCCTACTTGCTTGGAGTATGAGGATTTTTATATGTTATTTTGGCCCCCATGATAGTGGGCACCGCCCTACACCGGCATATACCTTCTATCCACGTAGATTGCCACCAAGTGGGTCGCAAACCCCATCAGAATATTAAGTGGTGACTCATTTCAGGTTACATGAGCGCTTAAGGGTTGATACCTTGAGACCATGCATCTTACCCTAGTGATTCGTGAAGGTGTACCAAGGCCTATCTGTGGATTTGGTTTCTCAATACCTACTAAGGGGGGGGGGTAGTGAAGACATGCCCCCTGTAGGTTTGTTAACAATCCATCCCAATTTATGCTCACTAGACTATGCTCGTATACGATTATTCTCTCTCTCTCTCTCTCTCTACATTGTAGATGGTTTTTTGGACATTGATACAAGTTTGCAATAAAGCAAGCTTATGGTAACTCATGGTTTCTAGAATGACAAAAATGTATACAACATTAAATATACGTATTAATGTCGCCCACACTATTCATCATTGATCCACATCAATTTAGAATGTCTTAAGCTTGCAATCTCCAGGTGACAAGTGTAGAGGGTGTCATAAGACTCTTGATGCTACATGATGACGAGTTATGTAGACCATGCTAAATCAACATGGCACACCAAATTTAGTGCCATAATAAAATCAAATGTTTAGTGTAATGTAGTTCTCACTTAGCCGACTTGCAATGTGGCTTGTGCAAAAGATGAAAGGTAAGTGCAATGAGAGCACAAGTCATGTACAGACCCAGAAACATGAAGCCCGCAAGCTTAATGCTAAGAATAATGAAATAATATGCTAGTGAAAATTTTATGTAGATTGTTAATAGTTGGCATGGACGGAGTCACTAGAGCTACATTCATAGATTTTTTTTGGTCAAATTTGGAAGCACATTGTTTAGGAGCATGTTTGATTTGCCAACTGATATTAAGTTAGCCACAAACACGATTTTGTTACAGGACTGTAGGTTGAATCACCTATTAATTGTCTACACCAAATACTAGGCTCATTAGTGAGACTAACACTATTGATTTCCCATCTTTTTATGAATATCCAAAACATTAACTTTTGCTTTAATAGTAGATATAATATTGGTCTAAAATCTATGTAGAAAGCAGATCGCAACAATAAACATAGTAAGATGACACAACTACATAGCAGAAAGCATTCACACTCATGCACTTGTCTCCATGTGTTAGTTAGTGAAACATGTTGTGTCTCACTTTCTTGAAACCACATGGATAAGGTAGATTATCCCTATTTCATTACTTTTCTTATTAGGACATCAATAAATTTTGAGTGGTATGTAACTTGGTGTGGCTCCGAGAACGAATTTCAAAAAGACATGTGTTTAAAAGAGGTTGAACAATGTGCTCAGAATATGATAACCAATCCAGGTTTAGTAGTCAACATAATTGGGGGACCTTTACGATCATTTAATGAGCACAAGAATCTTCATTGTGATAATGAATGAGATATTCATATGAACTCCGAAATCAAAATGAGGAAAGTGGCTACACTCTTGATTTGACTTTGCTAACCATCTTGAACTAATTGTGTGTTTCATATCGTGGGCATTTCGGAGAAAGTAACCATTCTAGACCCATGTCTAGTACCGTATCAACACAATAGGTCATACTACCGAAAACATTGCAGCACTAAAGAGCCTGTTTAGTGTAAGATAGATGTGCTTGGATTAATTTTTTATTTTAATTGGACACCTATATTTGAGTGGTATGTGGTTAGGTGAGGATCCAAGAACAAATACCTAAAAGACAAACCTAAAAGATATGTGTTTAAAAGAGATTGTACTACATGCTCAAAATATGATAATTGTTCTAGGTTCAATAGTCAACATGATTGGGATCCTATATGACCATTTAACGAGCATGAGCACTTTGATAACAAATAACATATTGAACATACAAGCTCCAACTTTTTGGAGGAAAATGGCTATGGCCTTGATCTGGATACCCTAATCATCTCGCAGTAATTGTGTGTTTCATGTCCTATGAGAAGTGGTCTAGTTGGAAGCAACCATTACAGACCCATGTACCTTACTTATTTGGTGTCTGCACAAAGCCAAATCAGCCATCACCAAGCATCATTGAACTTGTAACTTGATGCTTTCTAGAGCGCCCACCCACCACCCAATCTTCAGGTCATTGTTGCTAGTAGCATGTGAAATTTGGGTCACGGAGGGCCGGTGGCCTTCTATGTTTTTTGGCGATGATATAAAATTGTTTCTTCGTCTCAAAACAAAATGAAAAACTCTACAAATGAGTACATATATCAGTAACACCATGACAACTGTGACTTCCAAAACGCATTCTGATACCCATCAAGGTCACTTTATCGCACATTTCGTGGCCATTACTAGGTTCTGATCTTGGAGACAATGCCGAGTAGTATTAAAGTTATCCTTAAAGTCTCAGGATACCGGGTGAAAGTCAGGCTGCAGTCCCGAGTTGAGAGATCTATTCTATATTTACAGGGTTTGTTTTCTTGTGTCAGTAGACTAAAAATAATGACACGGTCAATCTTTGGGAACCTTGAGTTGGGACCCTCGGGAGCTTTTGATCCTGACTCCTTTGTTTCTAGAGGCACCCTACCCAAATATAGGCAGGCAGCCGTGCTGGCAGGCTGTCGACTCTGCCAGGCAGCCGCGCTGGCAGGCTGCACCGGGCTAATTAAAGCTCCGGCAAAATGGGGCAGGCAAGCTCCTTAAGTTTACGTTTTTCCACCTAAACTCAAGGTACAGGTCTAAAGTCAGGTCTCCCCATCCTGAGACTTTAAGGATAACTTTATTGATAGTTAAATTATTAGGTGATGTGTTTGAGTCGGGTAACCGTAATTACCTTGAAAGTCAGGGCCTTTGACTGTGGGTGGGTCTGTGCAGACATCAACTACTAGACCAGCTTCTCAAGCAAGCCAGCAATCTGCACATCTAGTTGAGACATGACACCTTAAATTCTCATCTACCCTTGTACACTCTCCAGTCCGAACTTCTCCTTTACTGAGTTCACTTTGTGGCTATCATCAGGCTAGATTTACACTCTAAAGGAGATTGAATGCCTTAAGTAAATCTAGCGATCACAGAGGCAGGAATTAATGAGGCAGTCAAAAGGAGATTGAGCTTTGGTGGGAGTTTCAACTGCTTGCTCTTCGCAAAACTAGGACTGGTGAGTCGGGCTTCATTGGCATGCTGGAACGTTTTTCTTCCCTCCTGTTGCAATCAATCATGTTGCAACAATTGAGATTATTTGTTGTGACTTAGAGGTTATGCATGCCCAGGTTATTATGGTTGCTTGGTGGGTACTAGAGATTGATTCCTAATTTGTCAAATTTGTTTTCACTGGTGTAGATCAATCTGGTTGGAGCAAGACTCGCAACTTGAGGCCGTGCGACTTTGGGAGTCATTCCGATCATTATTTACCATGTCAAGCCGCAATGGTGGAAACACTGGCGAAGGGGATACCACTAAGGTCCCTATTTGGAACCCACCTGTGGCAACCCAACCAATTAAGCCTCGGCCGCCTCCTCCCCCACGCCAGAAATAAGTTAACTACAATTTCTTCACTCGGTGACTCTAGTTGCTGTGTATGTAATCCTATGATGTAAATTAGGATACCGGTATTCATAGGCCCTTAGAGACTTATGTCATAAGCTATCCAAATGCGCTCTGGACCAATTTATTTTCTACCAGAGCTGGCAGGCTTTTAGCAGAGAAAATGGAAGCAGCAATGCCCAAGTCAAGTTCACAGATTCACAGCCTATAAGTTAGACTAAGTTACTGACCATTTTTTCTAAGCCAAACTTTAAAGGCAAGCCATTTGACAGTGGCTGCATGTAGAAACACCTCACTGTTCATCACCATCTTTGCTTTGACATTAGTAACTCCTTAATTCTGTATATTTTGATTTGTATCTGAAGTCATGTGGCTAGGTGGGATAAGTATGTAGTCAAGTCAGTTTATCACTCCTGTAGAATTAGTGGACTTATGCTATTTTCTGTTTATTAACCATTGACAAGAACATGACCTTCAGGATTATTGAAGGATTATTGATGTGAATTATTGATGTTAATTCCCTCACACCAGTAATTCCTTGCAAGCAAGTCCAGTCTCTTAGAAATTAGTATCATCTAGTACAGTGTAATATCTTCAGCTTGTCTGCAGCTGCATCCGAAGCTGTAAACTTTATAAGTTTACTTTATTCAGAGTTGAGTCTATGTACCAAGTAGGCCGTCATGAGCACTGCAACTGTTTGGGCATTGTTTCTGGCTATGTATGTACAGACTCATTCATGAATTGAAGCATCATATATGTTCTGAAGGTTTTTTAATAGTCGGAGAGGCCACACACATTTGACAATGCCGGTTTTGGAATGAAGTTTGGCAAGCCAAGGCAAAAGTTACAAAAATGGAGGTTTTAAGTCTTGCAAAATTACCGTCTTTACGTATGGTTTTAATCCAAAAAAAGATGGACTAAACTTGATACTAAGCTCCTTGAAGTTAGGCACATGTCGTGGCCAAATTTCTTTTACCTTGGCTTACCAAAATCTATTTCGAAACCGGCGTTTTCAAATGTGTGTGGCCTCCACATGAGTCTAGTATGGAACAAATTGACTTCAAGACAATATTCATGTGCCACACATTCCTTATTTGTGTGAAACATTCCCTGAAATATTTTGCATTATATATATATATGTATACATATATAGATTTTTATATAACATTTCATATTTTAACATATTATAAAATAGTTTGACAAGTGTAACACTTCATTGTTGCCAGATATTGATACAAGACCATAGGGTCCAAAACAAAGGGGTAGTTTAGCTACAACATTCATAGTGAAACCAAACAAGACCCATTATGATGGCACGTTTTGAAGTCACATCTTGGGGTGCATAAAGTAGGCTTTAATTACTATGGAGACAACACACCGGGGGTGGGGAGGGAAGAACTCACTTGTAATTTAAGGGTCACATGTGATAATGAGGTACTTTCAAGGGAAATAATGTGCATATTCAGGGGATATTTTGCATGTTTGATGAATATAACTTGGAATACATATCTATTATATTATAGAAATGAGTTTTCTAATACCTTGATTTTTTCTATTGATATTACATTCTAACTTTGAAACTTTAAGTGAGACCACATTTATTATTGCACCCACATGTTCTATTGGAAAGCTAGTTAACCCCCTTGAGAGGAAAGCTTTATTGTATGTAAGTATTAGTAACTTAATACCTATTTTTCAACTGTAGACTTTAACGAATTGGGTACCACCTCTCCACGGGGGAGGTGGGGGGGGGTTCTCCCCCTTGTATGTAGTGGGAACTCGTGAGGGTAAATATTGTGGACCCCACTATTGGGTGCAAGCATGGTTAAGTACACAACTCCATTACCCTACATAGGTTTAGGTGAAAGTGATTCAAAACTATTATATACTAATTTTGAATTTTGTGAAGGAAAAAATCATAAACATTTGAATAACACATTGATTTATAAAGCTAAGCAATTTATGTTGAAAAAAATAATCTCAAGAAAAGCCTACATATTTTAGAAGACAGTGCAAGTAGTCTGCATGTACATATAATGAACACATAATTGTTTAAAATTTGTTTAAAACATGATAAAATTACATTAAATTGATGTTTTCCTATAAATTTTTGTAATGGTGCCCTCAATTTTATAATGAATCCAAGGATTATAAAAAAAATCCAACTTCAAAATATTTAAGGTCATGAAATCTACATCCAAAACAAAATTTAGCCATTACCTTTTGAGCAGTACTTTAATGATAAGTTTTGAGGATCTCATCTTGATTTTTTATACTTGAGTACCTAACACAACAATAGAGGGCGCCATGAAAAAAATCCGATTTAAACAACACTTTGCTATTACTTTTAGGCGTTTGACCACAAAAAATTATGGTTTTAGGATACCGGAGCACTTTTTCCGTACACTTGACTGTGCTTTGCTCCCTATTGTGTCAATTTTTAACATTCACTCTTTTTTTAGGACCCTTTGGGTAGGTTAACTCGGTATGTATTCTTCTTTTATATGGGCATATAGTAGTTATAAATTGTAGTTTTCATGGATATGATGTAAAATCTAACACTTACACATACAAGATCATAATACACATATCAACACAACATGCAACCACACAATTTAGCTTTGGGGTATGCACTCTATTCATTCAAAACATACACACACACGGGGGGTTCACTCCATGTCAAGTTGAACACCACATGTGGACAAAGTTTGCTACCCCTATATTACATGCCATAGATAATTTTAAAAATTATGATATTTTTTCTACATATACATAATCATTGATAATATCTTTTGTATATATTTTTGAAAGTTTTAGCCATCTTCATTTTTGTAGTAATTATTTTAGTTCAATTCTGCATCCTTCTAGTTAGAAACGGTATGTTTTTTTTTTAAAGATCATCAAATTTGGTTACCATTTTTTACTATGTAATAGATACCGTGTATATCTACTCATGAACAAAAAATGATAAAATAATGACCCATTTTGGTGATGCAACTTACCAAAAGTAGATTTTTTTTGGTTGCACGTGGTGTTCAACTTGACAATGGAGTGACCCCCCCCCCCCCCGTGTACACACATGAAAATGATGTTAAAATGCATGTTTTTAATGCTTCCAAAATTTGTGCTTAAAAACACAATTACATACATACATGTGGGTGCAAGCATAGTAAAGTGGACCAAAAAAGTGCTCCGGTATATGAAAGCCATGATTTTCTTGGTCAAACGCCTATAAGTAGTAGCAAAATGTTGTTTAAAATATATTATTTTTCATGATGACCTCTATTGTTAAGTTAGGTACTCAAATATAGAATATCAATATGAGATCTTCAAAACCTATCATCAAAAGTGATGCGTAAAAGCAACTGACTAAATATAGTTTTGAACGTAAATTTCATGACCTTAAATATTTTGAACTTGGAATTTCTTTTCATATTCCTTGAATTGATTATAAATTTGAGGTCATCGTAATTTTTTTTTCAAAAATTAATCAATTTAATGTAATGTAATTGTATTTTAAACAAGTTTTTGACAATTATCTTTTCAATGACACCCACTTGCACCGTCTTCTAAAATACATATACGTTGTTTGAAATTGTTTTTTGTGAACATAAATTGCTTGGCTTTGTAGATTCATATGTTTTCTAAATGTTTATGAATTTCTATTTCATAAAATTCAAAGTTAGTATATAGTTTTGGATCACTTTCACTTAAACCTGAGCAAGGATCAAGAGCTGTCCACTTTACCGTGCTTGCACCCATGTAGCATTAGAACACAACCTTCCAACACCAATCACAAAGTTTGTTTAGGGTTTACACATTCATATATGAAGCATGTTTTGTCATTGTTCAAGTTCAAGTGGTTAAAACCACTCAATACACAACATCCAACTTTCTATGCTCAAGACGAAAAGTTCAAACCCTAACTCTAACCCCAACCCTCCAAACTATACAATCTGCCTAAAATCCTACCCGAAACAATTCAACAAGTAGCTGAAGATTTGTACTCCTGCATTTCCTCAAACAAACCAATATTGCAATTCACCTCCACATCATAGTTAGAATCACATAGGCCATCCTGAAGAACCTTCAACTCAATGACACTCAACTGAGCTAATGGCTCAAACAACAGATGCAAATTTGAATCACTTTGATAAGCGATGGTTCTTCTTGAACCAACCCATGTTTTGCACATAACGGTTGCTCACGTATTCACTTGTTGTTGCCTACAATGCCCCTTGACTATATGCCATATCCCCATCATGACCTAACTTCCTTCAATTTAGGATCTCCAACTAGAGCAAATGTTTCCCCCCCCCCCTCATCGGCATTGATTTCATTCATGACACTGAGTATCTCAATGGCTTCAGCCACTCACGGGGGGGGGGGGTCACTCCATTGTCAAGTTGAACACCATGTGTGGACAAAGTTTGCTACCCCTATATTATATGCCATAGATAATTTTAAAAATTATGATATTTTTTCTACATATACATAACCATTGATAATATCTTTTTTATATTTTTTGAAAGTTTTAGTCATCTTCATTTTTGTAGTAATTTTTTTAGTTCAATTTTGCATCATTCTAGTTAGAAACGGTATGTTTTATTTTTAAAAAAAGATCATCAAATTTGGTTACCATTTTTTACTATGTAATAGATACCGTGTATATCTACTCATGAAAAAAAATTGATAAAATATTGACCCATTTTGGTGATGCAACTTACCAAATGTAGAGTTTTTTTGGTCGCACGTGGTGTTCAACTTGACAATGGAGTGACCCCCCCGTGCAACCACTAATGCTCAATGGTCAAATGCGGTCAAGACAATAAACTCCCCTTTAAAGGGCTTGTGATTGGGAATGATTACTAAACTAGACTCCCTTTTTGGGCACCAATTTCAAATATGCATGTTAGACATGAGGTGATTCTTTAAAAATTGGCAAAGAGGTTGTAGATTTTGTTTCAAGAATGATCTCCAGTGGTGGATCCAAACTCTTTACAATACTCCACACAATTGACCTTTACTACACCCACAAAAATCATGGTCTGAAGAGCTCAAGTGCCGTTGGTGAGCCTCTAGGACTATTAGTTTTAGATTTTTTCTAAGTTTCTCTTCAGTCAGCAAGTACCTAGGCAAGAGGTCATGGATTTTGTTTTTGGAATGATCTCCAATGGTGGATCCAAACTCTTTACAACACCTCGGGGGGGGGGGTGACTAGCCAAAAAGTAGAAACCACATGAGAACAACAATAGGGTGCTTTTTATTCATTGGCAAGAAAAATTATAGAAACTTTGGATCTACCATAGCCTATTTAAATTGCAAAGCATGTGAATATATATAATTTAGCATAAGGGGAAAACCCCCACTTAGGTTTGAAATAGAAAGAAATTAGTATGACAAAAATAATAAAGGATTTAAAAAAATAGAATGAGTATATTCATATATAATACATGCAAAATGGATGAAAATTGAATGACTGGGTTATGATGTGTACACTCTTCTTTCACCAATATATAGCAACGTGGATATACGCCATGCCATATTGGAGTCTTAAATTTGCCTTCGTACAAAACATGTAAATCAAAATTTTATAAGTAATTTAGCATCATTTGAAATAGTCTAGGTTTTCTTCTATAATTACCTATAGGGTGTTGAATATTTGGTGAAATTTCTTTTTTTCTACCTAAAGGGTTCCCTAAAATCCAAATGAGGAGGCAAATAGCCCCCATAAAAATGCCCTTTGTACGCATGTGGTTACATAGCACAAGAGGGAGTGACCCCCCCCCCAGGAGCACAACACTCCGCACATTTGACCTTTATTACACCCACAAATTATGGTCCGAAGACCTCAAGTGCCATTGGTGATCCTCCAGGGTTATTAGTTTCAAATCTTTTCTAAGTTTCTCTTCGGTCAACAAGTATCTAGTGATAACCTTGACACTCACCAATGTGGACTTCAAGTCAAATGCCACATCTGTTAGTACTCTCGCCACTAACTCTAGAACTACGAGGTGGAGGCAATGGTTGGCCATAGTCATCAAAAGCGGTAAGATATTGGATTTCAACCTCCTTTGCTATGCACTCTATAGTTTGTTGGAAGCCATAAACAAAATCTAGGTCAACCACATGCATGTGCTTTCTGGATTCAAGGTTAAGGTCAGCTAGTGGCAGAACATAGACATTTGAAAAATTCTATTGAACCCCTCAAGCTTGCAGTTAATCTTGCATCTATTCTCAATATCAAAGAATTGAAAGGGCCAATCTACAATATCAATACCTTCAAGTAGTGGTATGAATTTTGTATGCGTGTCGCCCTCAACACACTCGCAAGATCCAATAATTTTCACGCACTCAGCAAGTGAGAGTGATTTCAACTTCAAAGACATTGCAAACGTGGTTTGTGATCGACAACCTCACTAAACCAAGTACCTTGAGTTGTAGTTGGTATCACTCATACAAACGCCTCCTGCTGATGTTGGCCCCCTCCTTTGTGTTGCCAATGCTCCCCAAAAAATGTGAGAAATCACAAGAAGAATTCAAAATCCTACCCATATACCAAGTGAGCCAAAAACCGAAAGTAGAAATAATGAAGCTTTGGATGGGCGCATTTGAGGAGTGAAACCATGCATTTGCACCTACTATCCAACCTTCAACAATCAATTATCAACATTCGCCTAGTTTGCAAGATGGTGGGAGTTTGCAAATACATAAAAAACTTCAAAGAGCTTTGCAAATCCTAGGTGGGAGCTCACAATGCCAAACAGAATGCACAAACCCATCATGAGACCTTCTCACATCTAACCCAATAGATTACACCCAACCACCAAGAGATATCCATGAGATGTCATCCAATGGTGCTCATCCATAGTGTAGGGCCCTAATATATATTATTTTAATTTCCCGCCCTACTAAACCCTATGGTATGTTAGTTTTAAAACTTCTCTAATATAATCAATTTGTAAACACCCTAACTTATTTATACCATGAAGTTCAATATATAACTTGAGTTTTGTTACAAATATAGGTTTTGTAATTTGTAGCTCGCAACTTTAAAGCGGACCCTATATTAATTTGTTCTCGGGTAGTTTTCTAAAATACATAAGTGCGAACCCCCCAGGTACCACCTCTACCAATTATTCTCTAAAAAAATGCATCCATGTTCAATACATCGAGAGATAGTTATCATTGAGGCCATGAATTATGATCCTTCTAGAATAGACAATGTATGAAATTCAAAATCTCACATGTATATAAATTTATGTTCTTACCTACACATATATGTGCAATTAGGTTGCCTTCATGAATAGGTTGACTCTTCACCCATGCAAATCATCTTGCGTCATAACCAAATTACAAATACTTGTGACTTTGTTCAATTATTCATCCATATAGAAACCACAATAAAAAAATTCATGAATTTTGTTATTGTGGTAATAGATATTCCAAAATTGTGTGTAATGCTTGCAAATTAGCGTGGGGCAACCTAATTGCACGTATCAGTGTAAAGTGCTCATCAGTCTTTTTTGGGGGGGGGGGAGGGATGAACAGAAGCTTGGTGTTTTTCGCTAGAGCCAGGCCTTCTTTCATCCACGTGGATGAGTTTCCCAAGACTCGAGCCCCATAACAACTGTCTACCCAGCCCCCAACCGCTGCCTGTAAGTATGAACTCTGTTTTTCCCCAGCGCCGGAGCCATGGCCACCGTCCGATTATAAGTCATCGATTCCAATTCCTCTACCTTGCCGAGCCTCCTTCCATCACCACTGCGTTGGAAGCTTCGTTAAAGGAATGATGACAACGGTTGCATCATCCGAATCAAAATTCCATCTGAATCCTAACTTACAGTTTGCCCTGCCGGTGAGCTGGCGGTGGCGAGGTGGCGATGGCTAGGAGGTGGCGATGGCCGGGAGTGGTGTTCCTCAAGCAACCTCCAAAAAGTATAAGTTGTTGCTGCACAGGCACCCGCTGAGACTAATTTCCATCCTTTTTTTTTTACAGTCATTGTTGGCAATTACGTTGATAATCGCTCTCAGGGGTTGGCGTACTATATTTCTAGTAGCATTTCGGGGATTTGAGGGTGACTTGCAAGGATTCTGTTGTATTTCATCAATTCTCGTTTCAGAATTGTATGGGTTTAGGAGGCCAGAGATTTGATCACTTGACCTCGGTGTTTTTTAATGCAGTTTGTTGTTGGCAAGGTCCACGTTGAGGATGGCTCTCAAGTTGGGTAGCCTTGACGAAGAAGTTTTAGTCAAGTTTCTAGTCACGGGTGTGTGAGGGTCTGGCGTACTAAGTTTCTGGTAGCATTCCGGGCCTTTGAGGGAATTCTGATGACTTGTAGTTCTCGTTGATTAAATCTACATCCATTCTCGTTGCAGGATTTTATGGGTTAGGAGGCCAGAGATTGATCACAACCTCGGCGTTTTTGCAGTTGTTGGCATTGACGTTGATGATCGCTCAGTCTGGGTAGCCTTGAAGAAGAAGTTTTAGTCAAGTTTCTAGTTAAGGGTGTGTGTGAGGGGTTGGCGTACGAAGTTTCTGGTAGCATTTGGGGCCTTTGAAGAAATATTGGTGAGTTGCTGATGAGGTTCTGTTGCATTTCTCGCTGTAGAATTGTATGAGTCAGGTGGCCGAGAACTAATCAAGAGCTTGGTGTTCAAATACCCGATTCGGTTCGGTGCGCTTGATTTGGGCCGCTTGCTTGGTGAGACACTCGCTTGCTCATCAATCTGAGGAAGGTCGCATACCTAGGTGTCGCCACCAAGGGTAGGAGCTTGTAACAGTGCTTGGTGTCAAAGTCGCTTGCAACAATGGCGGGTGCCGACAATGGTGGAGATGAAGGGGATGCCACTAAACGCGACGTGTGGAGTACAAAACCTCCTCTTGTCATCAAATCAGGGGGTTGGGATTCAAGTCCACCTCCACCAAAGGAGAATCCGTCGTTCGTGGATGATGGGAATCACTAACACACATTTACAGTTACCTACCTGGGATGCAAATCGAGAGAAAGATTGGCAGGGCCTAGTTTTCTCGCAAAACTCTTGCACACGTGAAATTAAACTCTCTGAAATTATTTGGTGATGTAATAATATTCTGAATGGAGACCATGAGCGGCCACACAAGAACTGGTGCACTCTGCACTGAATCGGTTCACATGCTTGATCCGTCTTTGACGAGGAATTTAGCATTTATACGTATCCTATGAGCGCAGTAGACTCGATGAACCGAGGGATGTTGACAGGCTGACGCTCATCCGGAGAACCCAAGGCAGGAGTGAACTTTGAAGGACACGACATGATCCCTCCACCAGCTTGCAGTAATATCTCAATTTCACCAACTGGAACATGTTAGAATCATATATGGGGCTAAGTTACTTCATCTTGGATCGCCGATGAACTTTTGAGGTTGGATATAAGGCCTCCTCTGTTGTTCCATTCAGAGATTCTTGACTAGGGGCTTATGTCAGGGTATGATTCTGCTCCCACTAGAGTTTACTGACCGTCATCAGGTTCCATTGACCGTGACTTCAAGCGATATTGAAGCTGTGAGTACTCTTCGATTACAGTTACAGTTCTACCAAATCTCTGTTGCGGCTGTGCATTGATAGCTATTTCAGCATTCTATTCTGTAAATTTGAAATTCACCTGATGGCACAGACCTACTTAATTACTATGTACTAGTATTCTGTACAGAATTAAATTTTCTTTACATATTTGTACACATATTCTTGATTTGAAGGTATCAACTTGTCATAGACCTAGGATTTTTGATACAGAAATGCGAGACTCTGATGCATACTAAGAGAATTCTTGACCATGCTAATTTAAATGTCACAGCGTACTAATGTTACATATCCGTCCACAATGATGCTCCACAATCTGTGGTGGCTGTGATTTTCTGGTAATTAATATTGTTAAATGAAAGCAGGATGTGATCATGCTCTAGCATAGTGTATGAGCGAAAATGATGGCCTTTTCACCAGGTTCTACATGGATCCAAGTTTGAGGTCAAGATGAACTTGCTCAGTCTCAAAGTTCCAACCTTGTTTGTTGTGTACAATGATGAACGGTGAACACATGTACATTTTTACCAAATTTGTCACCAGCCGAATTTTAAAGACCTTCACATTAATTGCACCCAAAAAACCTCGTTTTCATATCCATTTCTGTAGGCCTGCCCTTTCATCCCAGCCCATCCAAGGAGCCAGTCAATAGGTCCATCCTCTTAACTCCAGCTTATAATTCATACCAAATTTTTCCGTACTAAGCCTCTTGTCAAGAAATCAATAAAAAAAAGCTTGTTGTTACCCACTATGCATAAGTGGGGCTGCTAACACTGATTCCAATGTTTCACTAGACTTAAAAAACTATTCTTCGGTTCCTAGAAAGTGTGTTGCGTTGCATTTGTACCCTGCCCCTTCGGTCTCAAGCTACAGCTGTGGTAACTTAAAGGGCCACTTTAGGCTATGGCCAAGGATTTGGGCGAACCTACCCATACACTTGTCCTTGTTGGATGCCTAAACCCTTGCCTCCAAGGAACCAGTGTACAAGTTGTTTCGCCCCAACCATGGCCAAGGGCCATGAAATTTCATCTGAAGGCCGTACCATGGAAATTTGAAATCAAATTTTGTGTAGTCACGGGCCTTTATGTGTACATGCTAACCTCCCTAATATCATGCATGTGGCAATCAAAGTGCACATGATATTAAGAAGGTTTGCAGTGTTAACATGGATGCGTGATAATAAAGAATTAGTGTAGTGTGTGACATTATGGAATAACACAAAGTCAACATTGCAATAATAACAATAATGACAATGATTACAATGTGATGTGTGTGGTTTGAATTCTTTGGTGGAATATTTTGATGTCAAACCCATGATATATGATAGGGAAATGTGACAACAAGGAGGGAGATTTAAATTGAGCACATGTGTTCCAAGCTAGGGTTTCAGGATATAAGAGAGGGAGTGACATTACAAAGGGTGAGATTAGGGTGTGGTGTGAAGACATTCTCAACTGGACTCTAAACCAAATGCTATTTCTTTACCATCTTGTTCATGTATGTTCATTTAATATACAATAAGTTGTAATCTAATCAAAGGTTGTAAATTTTTGAAGTGCCTTTGTCTCCCGGTTTTAACTTTTGTGTTAGACCCACCTAAGCTGACTTGACACAAAGTACAGTAGACCATGGAACACTATCTATTGCGTGCCATGTAGTTTTTCATCTATTCAAACTCCCTTGGTCCCTTAGGCCCTTGATAAGCTCTACAGTGAAGTGGGACGGTCTCAACATTTTCCAACAATGAGAGATATTAGGTTTATTTGGTCCCAGTCCTCAATCTTTAGTGTAAAGTGCCCCTAAAAGAAGTGACACACGGTTAAGATAATAATATTACAGTATTGCAATGGATTCTCACACATCTTTTCCAAACCAAAATGTAAATTTCAGAAGCTTATTCAAACTTTGGAACTTTTTAAGAACCTGCACATAAGTTCAAGTAATTCAAGTTACCCAAGCCTAGCTTGCCGGTGACGTTTGACCTCCAAATACTACACCGTTTATGGTATTTTGTGTTATTTACTATTCGAAGTTACAACATTTTATTGTTGATGTAAATTATTACCAAGTAAAGATGTGATGTTGTATAGTGTCCAGACAACCAATTTGACCTTTGGTGGTAGAAAATGTGATACACAGTAAAAATTTGTAGCACAACGTAACTCCAAATAATAAGTAACACTAAATACCATGAACGGTGTAGAGGAAGCACTCTGGTAAGTCTGTACAAACGAATGATTCAATCTGTGATTCTTGAAATGCTGCCCAGTGTCTGTCTGTCTGTCTGTCTGTACACCATCGATCGATGGCTTCCTGGTGCCTTCCATGGCCACCACAGACCACCGATTCCAAGCTCACGTCCATTAAGCTTAATGTTACAGTTCCAATATCTTGGCAATAGCACAGTACCAACTCCTTGAGTCCCCTCCAAGCCCCTAAGTTTAATGTATCTCACCCATAATCAACATGGTGGTTTGCAACTACACCTTTTACACCTATTACTGTGGTTTATCATTTGGAGCTACCACAGGTTGCTATAAACTTTCTATTACTAACGGTATTAATTTTTGCCAAGTTGTGTTTTATTTTCCTTAGCTTGATGTGCATACCATCTATTTATGTTATCTAAGTTCCATATATATATATATATGTATGAAGAGCATCTGTAAAACATTATAGCAACATGTAACTCCAAATGGTAAACCACAGCAATAGGTGTCAAAAGGTGTAGCAACATCTTGGAAGTTGGTAGGTGATTTGGTTGATGAACATTCGCTAGTTAGTGCGTTGCCGGTGGCAGCGGCTGTCGTGGCTGTCGTGGCTGTCTGCGCAGACAGGGAGAGGTGTCCTCCAAGCAATTGGGATTTAAGTAGTTGCGTCTCTTTCTGTCCTCCTCATTCTCCAACATTCAACTGTAAGTCGAACTTTGGTGTGTGTGCGGGGGTGGCGTTTCTGGTAGCATTTCGGGAACTGCTCTTTGAAGGATCACTGGTGACTAAGTTGGAGGTCCGTTGTCAATTATTCTCGCTGCTTGAATTTGTGTCCGTCCATTCTTGTTGTAGAATTTTGGGAGAATTTAATAGGTGGGTGAGAGGGCTGGAGATTGATGAAGGTCTCGGTGTTTTTACTTGAACAGGTTCTTGTTGGTGCATTTGAATCTCGATTGGGGCCGCTTGTTAATTTGGTGAGGCGCTCGCTCGCTCATGAATCCATCTGAGGAAGGCTGCATAGTTGCCGCCCAGCAGGCTAGTCGAAGCTGAATTTCAAAACTTGGTTAGACTTGCAAACCATCAATCGCGTTGAAGGTACTGTTGCGCGAGCGGTGAACAGTAGTAGCTGTGGTGTATTAAGTCTAAGAATCGTGAAGACAGAGACAGCAGGGTGCCGAATTAAGTCGCTTGCAACAATGCCAGGCGCCGGTGACAATGGTGCAGGGGGCGAAGGAGATCCCTCAAAAAGAAACGTGTGGAGTACAAGACCTCCCCTTGTCGTCAAATGAGTGGGCTAGGTGACGAGTCACCCACCATATTGACTCCGCCGAAGAAGTTTCAGTCATTGTGGACGAGAAGCAGCAATCACAGAATTATATTGTAGAGTCAAATCACCTGCAATGAGAACTGGAGAGAAGGATTGGATCGTTGCCGAGCCTTGCTGCTTCCGAGCAATTAAACTGATCTCTGGAACAAGTTCGAAGGAATTCCTGAATTAGGAAATCTGTGAAGACCAGCCCCTGGGAGTTTGGCCGCGAGGTGCGTGGGGCTGCCACCTCAAAAGGAATCCTCATGTCACTCTAGTTGAGGATTTTAGCAATCATACGTCGTATGAGTGCGGGAGCGAGAGAGGTTGAACAAACCCGACGTCCATCCGCCGAATCGATGGCAGGAGCGAACGATCGACACGATTCCCACGGCCAGC
Organism: Polytrichum formosum; assembly: GCA_964035585.1. Classification (NCBI taxonomy): domain Eukaryota; kingdom Viridiplantae; phylum Streptophyta; class Polytrichopsida; order Polytrichales; family Polytrichaceae; genus Polytrichum; species Polytrichum formosum. Next base: position 77,013,130 of record OZ037936.1, read on the forward strand.
AGCTTGAAGGAACACCTCAAGATCTGTTAAGTCTATCCAAGGAATTTCCGTTATTCCACATCAGCAATCCAAAGTGACATGTCGTTAAGAGCCTTGTCCATTTAGGATTATAAGGGTATCCACGTCAGCAAGATAGTAGTGACACATCCAAGGTAGTGAACCTTCTAGAAGGACATAGTTCCTGAACACTTCCGAATTTCCTGCCTGGAGTCTTCTTCTCCCTGCTTCGGTTATATTACCTGCATCAAGCAAGTACACTAGATATGATATTTCTAATGGTCTTGCTCAATACTGATTGTAAGCCGCAGTATAGTTTCACCAAACACTAAATGTTAACCCAACATTATTTGTCATTCCTTGTAAATGTGTGAGGGGATTATAGATTTACAGTGTTGCAATTACTGTCACTTACCAAGTGACTTTTCATCCAAGTTTCAATCATCCATGACAATATTTGTTCACTTCTTCATAGGAAGTGTCATCCAAAAAGTTACCATAGTCATATAAAATGCCTTATGGCACTAAATTATCATATTTAGTGTAGTTAGTTCTTGTTTCTGCAATGTTTAGGTGTGCCAGTGAGCATACGTGTACTTCATGCATTCACTTGAATAAAGAGTATGTTTATCTATACCTGATGCATTGAGTAAACTTGTAATTCCAACAATTTTGCCAACGACATGATCTGGATATTTTGTATCGCTTGTCATTAAAATCGCATATTTTGATTTGGAGCTAATTATGAATCCTTCATCTTGAGTTCTGCACATAATCAAAGACGATCAAGGTGGACATCGGGTATACTAAGCCAAGAGCCAAGTGCCGTGACCATGAAATTGTGAGAGCCCAAAAGAAAGTGTCCAAAGGCCGTCCCAAGACACCTCCAAGATCATGTAGTGTGGTCACGGATCCTCAAGTGTAGTGTGAAGTCATATATGACCGGGCCCTCAACCAAATGCTATTTTAATGAATGTCTATTCATGCGGGTCCCCACAAATGATAAAATATAATAAATCAACGGTTGTGAGCGTTCAGAGTGCGGTGGTCTCCCAGTTTTGTGTTAGGCCTACCTCCAAGAGGTGGTTTTTAAAAATAGTCCAAGTGACCATGAAACATGATGCCATGTAGGAATCCATGTAGACTTTACATCCATCTTGCATTCACATACCCCATCGGTCCCTCAAGCGTAGTGTGAAGTGAACATGGACCAGCTCCGCCTTTTCCACCAATGAGAGTGCCTGAAGTGTAATGGTACGGGCTCTCAGTCTCGTGTGTGAAGTGGCCCAAGGCCTCTTGTATTCAAGAGAGAGAATGATATATAATGTTCTCGACCAGGAGGCTGATGTCATCAAATAGGGGTTGTCACACCTCCTCGGAGAATGGAGAATGGAGAATGAGGAAAAAGAGGAGCCAATAGGATAGCTTCTCCATGGAGAAAGTGTGACACCCCTATTGTGGCCCGTGGAGAATGGAGAATGGGAATTACCCGTGAGTCAACATGTGGTAAGAATTTATGCTCTGCGCAGCCGCAACCACCACCGTAAATCAAGCACAGCGAGCCTCCAACGGTGAAAGAAGCAACCCCAGGTGAAAAACAGAAGCTTTGCGGTAAAACCTTCACACAAGAAGTTTTCTCCATTCTCCATTCTTCACCCGTGGATGAGAAGAATGGAATTCTCAATCTTCAGAGAATGGGCCCTCCGCCTTTCAAGGAGAGCGTGCCACGTCCCCATTCTCTGAAGATTGAGAATGGGAAGAAAGAGGTGTGACAACCCCTAATATATAGAGGCTACTGGATGATATACTCAGCTTCCATTGACCATGACCTAGATATTGAAACTTTGAGTTGCGTGGAGTACTTTTATGCTTAAAGTTGTAAGTTAGTTGGATCTGACCACGATAGGGTGTACCACGAAGGATTAAATAGAGATGAGTCTTTGTGTTTCATAAGGGTTCATGTTTGAGGTAATATTGTTTGATGACAATATTTATGATTGTGTTGAAACAAGTATTTAACTAAATCAAACAATTATGGAGCCTAGATTTGAAATTTGATTAATTAATGATGATTAATGATAAGTTAATCAGAAAATTAATTTTAGAAGCCCCAAAATATTCTAGTAAACAAGATTGGGACCGGGGGCACTCCGGATGTCCATATTATCCTTGGCTTAAAGTAAAAGAACAAGTATTTATAATATAAGAGAAGTACTAAAGTATGCTACAAATCTCATAATAGATTATTATAACAAGTTTAATCTCCAAGAGCATTGGGAGGTTTCCCCATCTATACCATTGGAAATAAAATATACTTAACAAAATATATAAAATGAAGCACATGTGGAGAGTAAAAATGGGATTTGGGAAATACAACTTTATTCATAAAATCTCAAACACAAGTTATTTATTTGTATATCATAAATAATTCATATTCTCTTATTTATACAATACTTATGCACAAATTAATCAGGTTTGGTTCGAGGATCGGGAGCCCTTCCAATCCTAAAATAGGAGTGAATTATTTGATTAATAATGATTAATTGAAATTTATGTAATTTGCAAACCTCCGAGTCTTTTGGAATTCAAAAGGCCTCTTAGTTGATTATAAGTCATCTTCAGAACATTGTCTTACGAAACGTGGACGCCCGTAAAGGAGATTTCAATTTCTCAAAGTGTTCATAATGCAAACACTACAAGGACCTCATTGACACGAGCATCTGAAGAAGTGAAGAAAGGGAGAATCTTAAGAAGGAGTTGAAAAAATATAACAATTACCAGGGTTCATGCTATAATCTATACCATGCATGGCGCCACGAGTCCAAAATCAAATTGCGTGAGATTCTAGTAATCATCCATGATGGAATGGTCACCAACAAAATAGTTATTCTTTGTTTGCGGGTGACAACAAAAGCCACTGCGAGATTGTTCTAGCTACATGTAAGCCTCATTGGCATAGTTACAGTGATGGCACATACGTTCATTAGGCAATTGACTTGTGGCCTAAAGATTCAAACTTCACTATATCATTTCTGGCAAGGTGCCTTCGCACATTGAAAAAACCTCTAGTGCAAAATTCCAAGAAAATATTGGACGAACTGCCATTGAATGATTATTTTGAAAAACTTTTATAGGGAAAATCTATGTGAGCATTAATTTTTTTTGTGAGATTCATTTTCTTTTACACATGAGCATTAGGAGACCTCCCCATGCATTGCGTTGGACCTTGATGTTAGTCACTGTGAGCTATGATACAAATTGTATGCATTCATCAGGAGGTCTCCCGATGTAAACTATAGCATCCTTATATTCAATCTACTTGCATTATGGCCTTTAGAGGCCATTCTTCAATACCCCTAGCAATTGATGGTCCAGAAGTTGTCTGACCTCTACCAAAGAAAATTATATCTACAACTGGATAATTCGGCTAGGGACAATAAAAATTCAATAAATGTTGGTGTTTTTATCCATGTTGATAGCTTGAATAATTTTCCAAGAGATACAAGTTGGATTCCTATTTGTTGACCATACTCATGAAGACATAGACAGATATTTCAGCTACTTGTCCAAACAACTCAAACCAACAAAACACGTTTGTAGACAGATATTTCAGCTACTTGTCCAAACAACTCAAACCAACAAAACACGTTTGTTCTTGCTGATCTCGTGAAAATTTTCATATAATTACATTTCTTTTTATTTATTCCATATTTGATTTAGGAGCTTGTTGATTTCAAATCTTTCATTATATGTTATGTTGGGGAGCTTGTCGGGTTGCAGCATAACATTAAGTAGCAAGCCCGGATTGACCTTCTCAAAAGAGCATCAAACCGGCGCGTGCCGGTTTGATGCTCTTAAGAGCAAAGGTACTACCAAGTTTGAGTTTTACTTAGGCTATTTTGGATAGTTACTTTCAATGCTTAGAATTAATTATGTCGGTTTCTAGGACAAAACTAATGCCAAGTGGTGATAAAGGCTCTAATCTAGGCTAAATTATCATCTAAATAAATCTAAATAGCTATAAAGCAACGGGAAAGTTGGTGAGGTCAAAAATGTGGTTGCACTTTTTGGAAAAGTCTCCCGACACCCGCATTGGAAACCTCTTTGATACCTTTTTGAAGCTTCTATATTTGATTAATTATCCATTCATTCATCCTTGCTGTGCAAGCTTTTCCCTTCTTGTTGAGGTAAATGTGCGGGTGCTCAAAGGGTACCCTCCTAGCATTGCTACTTAATGTTATGAGGAAATGCATATTTTCAAATGTTTTGTGAACAACGATGAATGACTTGTATTTCAATACAAAAAATCTACACTTGATCTAGAATGGTTGCCGCAAAATAATTTGGTTGCATGTGGAAGGACGATGATCGTAGTCGCCCACTCATTCCCAAAGGTGAACCATCCGCTCTCCAAATTAGGCCTCCTTGGGGGCGTGTTCTCGTTGGATGTTATAGAGACAAGGATGCATGTGATTGTTGAGGATGCTCATGATGCAAATATAGAAAAGATGGGATTCATGGCAACATAAGGAAGTACATTGAAATTTCGAACAACGTTGTTTGGAAATTGAAACTTATCGTGAAACAATGTAGAATTACGTCACATACTGGAAAGATGTTGTTGAGGAATTAGATAATTTATTTCCCAAGACGCCATGCAAACTACAACTTGGTCTCTGGCTATCAACAACATATACCACGACTGTCGCAGACCTCTCCATAAGGATTGCCCAAAACACCATGGGCACAAGGGGGACCCCGGAGTGACACCCGGGACTTGTGGTGCCATTGGTGAGAGGGCCCAAGTGATCCTAATATGGGTGAGGGCCTCAGGCGTTGGGAACGCCTCCCACCCACGGAGACTAGGAGGCATGAGGGTGAGCCCATAAGCTATGCGTAGCTTATGGCGTGCCAATTCTAGAATGCTTTAGAACACCTCATTTGGAGGTGTTAGCTAGAAGATATGGCAAGTTGAGTGGGGCGCTGTCCCGGGACAGCGCCCTGGAACAGCAGTGGCCTGGGAGTGGCTCCCGAGACTGCGAACCTTTAAAGTGGCATAACTTCCTCTGTACTTGCCCAAATGGGGCAAGTGAGTAGTCCATCGTAATCTACGTGAAACGTAGATGACGATGGAGTGGTCAATTGTTAGAATAGATGATCGTATGAGGAAGTTATGGGGTTCTGAAGCTGCTAGGCAGCTAGCGGCTAAGGGAAAATGTCTACTTGGCCCCAAGAGTTGGTGGAGAGACAAAAGGATACTTGACGGTGGGGTAGGGGTCCTGCCTAGAGTCCTAGAGGCTTATATGGGTGAGGTGGTGTGGCCTCACCCACCCGAGGCCAACGGCAAGGCCTCCATTGGCATTGGCTAAGGGTGAGGGCATAGTTGCCTAGTTTGGCTCGGGTTGTTGTAGTGTTGCTCCGGCAACACGATGTGCAACATAAGATTGGACTTCCATGGATGGAAGTCCACATCTAAGAATTGGTTACCGACTAAGCGGTGAGTCCTGAAAACCAAGTAGGAGGTTTGGTCCCCCTCTTATTAACTGTTGGGTCCGCGGTATTGGGAGCTAACCTTTCGCATGGCGGTATGCGAAGGGTTAGCGCTCGTAACTCTTGCTAGAATCGAAAAATGAACCGAGTTAGCAATGGGGAGCTAGCAAGGGTTGCGACAACGACAAACTACACTAAATATGATATTTAGTGTCACTTACTATTTGGAATTACATAGTGCTATTTGTTTACTATTAATGTAATATTTTTTCCAAGTAAAGATGTTAATGTTCTAAAATTTTCAAACAACAAATTTGATTTTTGTTTAAAAAAATCAAGGCATAAAGTAAATAGTTATAGCATTTCATAATTCCAAATAATAAGTGACACTAAGTATCACATTTAATGTAGTTGTTCTTCTTGTAAATGATCTCGTAGTTTTATTTATTTGAATTTCATTGGGTACAATATTGGGAGATCTCCCAGTGTGGCTCTGAAGGTGATATTGGTGGATTCTCCAATATTGACCTTTTGGAGCCATGCTGGGAGATCTCCCCATGATGCCATGAAATATGCTCGCCCTAAACCCTTCACGACGTCTTTTAAGTATGAACCAAGAGGTCTCCCCATATTATTATTTAGTACATTCAAAATATTATGTACCAACATGGGGAGATCTCCTGGTCCACAAGGCACCGGGAAATCTCCTCATTTTATACAGGCTTTGTCTCACATTATATTATACAATTATTGATAATTCTTTGCTAATTAAATTTAATGATGAACTAAGGGAAATTATTTACTATTTTAAATCCTAAATTTTAATCACATATTGCTAATTTAGTCTAGTTGGAGCTGAAAAATCTACTTTTAGGTAAATATTTGTTTTTCATTTTGATTATGAACTTATGTAAAATTAAAAATTAAAGCTTGAAATTTATTCAAAGCAATGTCAGGATTAATATGGAAAAAGGGTGGCGCTAACACAATTCTGGTACACCTTATTATGGTTGGACTCAGTTGCATGAAAGTCGTAACCACATATAAGCCGTATAGCTACTAGACCTTCAACATATTTTGTAAATTTGGAAGATTTTTTGGGGATGGAACAAAGTCCAAACTTACACATTATGTACTAGTAATACGTGCATTATTTTTATGTATGTTGTATGTCATACAAATTTCTTAACTTATGTGCAATTTTTTAAATATGATTTTTTTATGGACATGAGGTTTTGGATATTTTGGAAATATGACTATGATGTAGGATGATGTTTTGTAACAAGATGAACTTCCTTTGTTCCAAAACTACGAACCTTGTTTGGTTTGCTGTGCAAAACCATGAATAGTCAAAAATGACTTTGGTGCATGCCTACCAATTTTGTTGTTGGCCGAAGTTAACGCCTAAACATGGATGCATTGCACCTCAAAACCCTTGTTTGCAGTCCCACTCCCATAAGTGTGCCCATTTGCTTAAACCTAGTACCCCCCACCCAACAACTTATGTATACCCAAAGCCAACATTAAACCTTAAGCCAATAATATGTACCACGTTCATATATTTTGGGGCTTCAAATGCATGACAAGGGTACATAGAGTTAGGTTGCAAGTTATATGTTGTTTTGGGTATGCCTACCTTGAAATTTTATTCTGCGGTTCCTAGAAAGTATGGTGCATCTACGGTTGTATTTTATTGTTTGCAACGTGACAGGTTGATCATGATGATACTTAAAATATTGTGATATTGCAACGAAATCTCACAAATTCAATAAGGCTCCAAGCCAAAATTTGTATCCGAATATTTAGAGTTTCCAATTGGAGCTTCTAAGAACATGCACATGAGTTAAGGTAAGTGCGTCAAGTCACCCAAGCCTAGATTGCTGGTGATGTATGTCCCCCAAAATACTAAGTTATAGGTACTAAAGGGGAAGCCACACACATTCAAGAATGTCGGTTCCGATACAAGTTTGGTGGGCCAAGGCAAAATAATTGTGGACCTTGACATGTGCCTAATTTTGAGGAGTTTGGTTCCATCATTGTTGAAATGGAGTTGCACTTATACTAAATGAAAGGGGAATCAACCTTGAATCAAATCCGGCCTCTTTGCTACAACACTCAATAATACAACAAACCTCAATATAATGACACAAATCTTGTAAACCAAACAATCTACCTCTATAATACAACTATGCCATTGTTAATACAACACTCCTGGACCCCCAAAAATGTCATATTAGGGTTCAATAAATGCATATATGGAGGGTCTCACACATGTATAAATACATAGTTAATATTAAATTCATGTAACTTTCACATATGAAATGTGAATAAAGATTTTCTAATGTAGAATGATGTTAAAACATGGTAATTAAGGGATCTAGGTACTCTATCTCAAAACCTAACCAAGAAACTCATTAGCTTTTGTCTCTTTTGCAACAATTTCTCATCTAAACCCTAAACCAAGGTGCACAATTTGTTTCAATTGTATTTCTACCTCCTAATTGCACAAGTATGGTGCAACCACTTGACCAAGATATCATTGTTGTTTTTGAATTGCAATACAAGTCCAAGTTGCTCGAGTGGGTTTTATCGCAGTTTGATTCAGATCAACAACATGATTTGATAAAAGTTATACCCAATGTGAAACAAGTAATTCTCCGGAGATATAAGGTTTGGACAATTATGGATCCTCGAATTATTTGAAACTATTGGAGAAAATCAAGAATTTTGCCACTTGATTGGAATGTTTGCTCTTGAGAACCAATGAGAAAAAATAATGACCGACCACGGAGGCCAAAGATTTGGCACTCCTCATATCAAAATTGTTGCTTGGACAAGATGACATGCCATTTGAAGGTTATCTGATCATGGAAGGTGAAGACATCATTGAAGCTGAATACTACATGTTAGAGCTAGTTGATATGGCCTTGGGATAGAGAATAGAGCCACTTAGTTTTGACCTTAATGCAGAGCCCTTGGACTCTTTAGATGTCGATGAGAGACCTCCACCTATTATGAAACTGGCATATGCTCAACATCATGCTCAACTGTTAGCTACATTTTTGATGGACAACCCATTAGAGTTTACTCCTACAAACGTAATGAAACTGCATGCCATATCGGAGAAGCTCAGTAAGATATCTATTGCTAATTTGAAGCAGCAACATCAGTGGACTATGGGTTCCTTCTTCAAGTCCAAATAGATAACTTGAAGAAATTGCATAATTTGTAAAGACAATTAAAAGAATATTTATTTGTTTACATGGCAAAATATCTAAGGTGTGTTTACATGAAGTACCTCATTATTATGACAAAGAGGTCCAATTTGTCATATTATTGAATGTGTGACACCTTGATAATACGATGGTTTTCTCGTTTCCCAAACGTGTCATATAGGACCATGAACTTTCGCCAGTTAATGTGTTGCCGGTGGCGACGGCTGTCGTGGCTGTCTGTGCAGACAGGGAGAGGTGTCCTCCAAGCAATTGGAATTAAGTTAGTCACGTTTCTAAGTTTCTGTCTTCCTTCATTGTCGAATATTCAATTGTAGGTATATCCTTTTGGTTCCACGAGCCCCTGCAAGATTTGGAGCTGATTTGTGTTTCATGTGAGGGATTTGCGGGTCTGGTAGTAACTATCACCAATTCCTCTCTGAAGTAAGAATAGTGGAGGGTTAAATTTTATGGTAAGTGATTTTGAAGGCAGTGTCACTTCTTCAATTCGAGGTGTGGATAACTATGTCTTGGGTAGGAATAACATTCCTCAAACAATTTTTTTGATTACATGACATTAGACATATGATAATATGGCTTTCAGCATTGGTATCGTGGAGGTCTTCCGAGATCACAAATGTTGGAGCCTGGTATCTGCACGAGGCTTGCAAAAGGTTGTTTGATTAGCTCATTGCATCGATCGAAGCGTGCTGTCAATCTCATGGAAATGGAGCTAGCGTGCTGTCTCCGCCCCCATAAGGTTTGCAGCGAAGTTCAGCAATTCAGATATATATAAATCCCGGAGATGACCTGCTTTCTCATCTTTGCGCTTGGGGCAATGACGCAGTTAATGAGGTGAAACCGAGACGCGTCAATTGCTGGTTGAAAACTATTTCCAACCCCCCTGCGGTGCCCGCAAGGGCGCCCCAGAATTTCTGCAAGGTCTGCCGTAGGCTCGGACCTCACAATCTAAACCTAACTAGCATTTACGCTCAGGTGATTCGTTGCGAAACTGTGTCCCCTTGCCAATTTGCGAACTATTGTAACGTGTCTCAGATTGTGACCTCGGTCATAGAACTGTCTGGAGGCCTTGGTCGCGATTTTCTTCAAACCTCTTAGTCACAGATGTAATTTGGCAAGTAGTTAATGCAAGCAGATAGTGGTGGCACTGCCTGCTGATTGATATTGTGGCTAATCGATATTCACAATAGTTGCATTATGAGCAGTACTGTCGTAGCGGAGAAGCTTATTGATATGAGCTGGTGCACTGGTAATTGACTTATGACTTATATACGGCCATACATCTATTATAGATGTGCGGTTATGTGAATTGTGAATTGCAGTCATCCTGGGAACATGTCTCCGACCATGTTGAGATCTCCTTCACAGCAATGTTTGATATTGGGGACGGGACATGGACTTCGTTGACTGAACCCTAAACCCTAAACCCTAAACCCCTGTATTGTGGAGAAGACTATACTTGAACTGCTTCTGACGTGTTTTTGAGTTATCTTGACGAACTGTTGGGGATTTGTGTGAGCAGGATGTTTATGCGATCAAAATTTTCAAGTGTTCATGTAGTATCCACCCGTCTTTATTGCTGGTCTCTTTTAATGGAGGAAGGAAAGGGCTCCTCAGGAGGTGATCATCATCAGAGTGCAGATCATTCTCGAATGCCAATCCTTCAGTTATGAGTCAGATTCCCGTCCTCGTGGAACGAATTGATTCGGTTTCTCTGTTGTGGAAAGATTTTGACTGATACCGATTGAAGTATGTCGATTCAGGCAAACCGCAGATGATTACAATAACTTTGAGAGGAGTCTACTAGGGATTCAACCCAGTGGTGGACAACATGGTTGACAAGCTATCGGCAGGATTGCCAGTAAGAATGCAACTGGCTTCAACAAGCGAGTAAGATCTTTCTTGCATGCATAAGCATCTGTGCAGTTGGTGATCAGGAAGCATTACTCTTTCGCGTGCTCTAGAGTGGATTGAAGGTTGATAAGATCCCAACAATACATATTCGTTGGTTGATAACTGTAGATGAAATCTCAGTTAGACATCGAAGATCAGAATGTTTGATTGTGGTGCCTACACAAGAATCCCAAATTATAAGACTGCAAAACCTAAAGTGACCAAGAAAGCATGTGTTTAAAGTGTGGGAAGCGTGAAAGGTAAGGAAAACTTCAAATGGATGAATCGTGATGTCAATTCTTGGAATCTGATGATTGGAGCAGATGGAGAAATTAGTGGCTGGGCTCTTGAAGCTTATGGACTCTTTCCTGAAATGAAACGGGAGGGCTTCGGATCACATGTAGTCACTTTTCTGACTATTCTGTCAAATACATTTCCAAGCACAGGAGCTTTTGTCCAATTATTGATGTAGAGCTTCAAGGTATGCGATGTATTTACATGGACTGTGATTGTGGATTGAAGCACACCGACTCGTTCTTATACAAACTTGACTGATCTGTGTAGCGAATGCAACTTCTTAAATGAGCATACTGAGTTTATGTGGATGAAGGAGTTTCATAGCCATATCCTAGAAGTAGGCCTGGAGTTGTCCACTTACCTGCAGGAACAGGGTTTAGGGTTTATGCGTGCACATTCTTGAGGCTTTTGTTCAGGTGATATTATCTTTTCTTATAGAAGCCCACTGACTGCTGAGCTCTATGAGTGCTATTTTGTGAGTCTCCCATTACCTGTGACTTTCCCACTTGATGTCCACTCTGCTACTCGATTCCACTGTCACCTGCCGAAGTTAAAGCTGAGGCTGCTGAGCAGGTTAGCATATATACTGAAATCTGAACTATATAAAAGTTCCTGAAGGCAGCAATATTTTGGCTGAGTTCAATTGCTCTGCCGATGATTAAGATCATTTTATATTACAAGGATATGTCTAATACAATCACTTTGTGATGGCAGGATAATTCTAAAGCAGACATTGATTGCTAGGTGAAACATTGACACATGACCACAAATGTAAAGCAGCTTTGTAACTCTTATTTCTGCACAATATGTCTGATTGATGTAGTGGCTTTTAGGGTGTACCTGTTGTTTGAGATTCAACACTGAATGATGTTTAAGTGGTGATGTTTATGTGATTATTTTGGGCAACCTCTGGCTGGTGCAATAGCAGGTGGGGTGCATGCTCAACCATCACATGTTGAGAAGCACATCAGCCACGCCATCCCAATGGCAAATGCATGGTTGAACCAAAAGATTGGCAATTTTTCCCAAGATTTCAAAGAAAAGTAAGCTGCTATTCTTGGTGTCCACAGTTTTTAATAATTCAAACTTATGATCTGCTCATGAAGTGGGTTGAGTTACAGTTAATTACATAAACTTTACACAGGTGCGATGAGTTGTTTAGTGCACATTCATACAAAGTTGTAGCATGGAAAGAAGTCTCTAAATATTTGTGTCGAGTATGCACTTTGGCAAAGTTTTACTTCATGCTTGGTTCTGGAATAAAAAGATGTTATCACTGCAATATGGATACAACTTCGAAAGAATCTTGCTGGCCTGCCAAATCCTGTTTTTCCAGATTATGCTGCAGACAAGAACCAGAAGAGGACCCAAGCCCCTCTCGTAGTGTTTGTTGGATAGTCTTATTGATCTTGATAGTTGGGTTCTCGGTCTCACTCGCCTACCTAAGTTGGAATGTACCTGACGTCCAGGTGCAGCAAATATTCCTGCAAGGCAAGAATCTAAACTATTCCATTGGTCATGTTTACAAAATATTAAATGGGAGCAACCCGTATGAGCTGTGGGTTTCTATTGCATGTCCATTTACAACAGTAACTCATGATTCATGGAGAACTTACTTGAGTTTTCACATCCTCACTCCAATTTTGACAGATTTGGATGTGTCTTTTGATGCATCCAATATTTCTGCGCCAACTATCACTACAACTGCATATTCTGCCTCATTACTTGGTCACATCCACAAAGATCCTCAACCCCTGAGAAGTTTTGCAGTATATCTCGTATGTGGTCAATGGAAAACACTGCAACCCTAAACCCATGGCATTCCAATGTGTCAGGCGATCCCACCATTACTGTTACTTCAATGAAAGATCATGTAAATGATTACAGCAGTTTCGCTCCTCTAGAGTTGCCTATCCTTCTCAATCAGGAGGTTTTTAACATGGTCATAGTGAAAGATGGTTGAGGTTAGTATCTCCAATACACTTGACTGCCCAATGGTTTATAGAGATAAATTAATTGCTAAGTGTTTGACTCAGAAAATAGTATAAGTTAGACTTATGATTTGTACAGTGAAAATATAGTATAATAATAATAACTCTAGTTACATTGACACTGATTTGGACGACAGTGAGCAAACACTGAATGAAGTTTTTTGTAAATTACTACTTGGGTTGATAAGTTCATTACATTATTACTTGTCAAAGTGGGTCCTTCTTTTCCAATTATGAATACAATAAAATTTCATCTTTGAATTACTCACCTATTAAGAAATCAGGTTGAGTCACATAAATGTGCAATTTCAAGATTTAGAGGGATCTAAGAATAATTGTATGTCACATCATATATGAGTAGAAGAAAATGTGTATGTGTAGAATATTGTATAAGTTCTACTACAATCACACTTTTTTTTTTCTTTCCAATTTTGACATTGAAACATTGTGGTTGCTCAAGGTCATATTTTGCAACTTTGCAGATTTCATTGTTCATTAGGGCAAGGGTGGCACTCAATTTTTTAGTAGATGAAACAACTAAGAGGTATAGTAATGATCTGATTTATTTTTTGGGCAGAACATTGTACTTAAATGTTGACACATTGTCAGAGCGTTATGACTCCGGTGCAGTCAACATGGTTGAAGCCGTGAGGGCATATGTTCCTTCCATAACCCTAATTCTGTGTAATTTTTCTTAATGATGCTGAGCATTGGATTGTTTTTCTTTAACTAGAGATTGATTGGATGGGGTATTACAATACTTGTAAACCATTGTAATGTGAGGTGACTATTCAGATGGACCTTCTGAACATGGCATTTCGGTCTGCTCAATTCCTGGGAGGAGTCATGGCTATCATCGCTGGCGTAGTGAATTGTATTGTCGCCTGCTGTTGCGTTTTTTCTGAGATGGTATTACAAAAATTCTGAGAGAGATGACCGCAGCAGCAAGCTTCCCTTTACTACTTGGGCGCTGGGACCCTCATTAGACACAATCGGATGAAAACATTTCAGTTGATATCACACCATGAGGCAGCAGTTCAGAATGACATTCCTCAAACAATGAATGTTATTACATGACATTAGACATATGTTCAAGATATTAAGTTCAACATTGGTATCGTGGAGTTCTTCTGAGATTATAAATGTTGGGAGTCTGGTATGTGCAAGAGGATTGCAGGACATTATCCAATTAGCTCATTGCAGAGTCGACCGAAGTTGTCCTGTCCATCTTATTAGAATGGAAATCAAGCATGCTGTGTCCAACCCCCATAAGGTTTGCAGCGAATTCAGCAACGCAGATGTATATAAATCCCGGAGATGAAGGGCTGTCTTATCTTTGCGCTTGGGGCAATGACGCAGTTCATGAGGTGAAACCGAGACGCGTCAATTGCTGGTTGAAAACTATTTCCAACCCCCCTGCGGTGTCCGCAAGGGCGCCCCAGAATTTCTGCAAGGTCTGCCATAGGCTCGGACCTCACAACGCAAACCTAATTTGTATCTCCAGCTAGGTGAGTCGTGCGAATTTGCGACTCTTTCGCCCACGTAAAAATCAAGCGTTGTGAATTACGATTATTGCAGTGTTTCACTTGAGATGAAGACAGTGCTTCAGTACCATACACATTTGAGTCACCAACACAAATTCCTCTTACAACCTTGCGCAAATTGCCAAAGCATGACACACTGTTCATGAACGCATAGATGCTTACTCAACAATGAAGTAAGATTCCCAAGTGTCTTGTGGACCACTTGCTGTACATGCTACACAAAGGCGAGACACAAAAGTAATTCGCAAAATCAGTTACGCTGGATTGGCCATTTCTTGTACCAATCGGTTCTCTCCAATTCTTTATTTGCTCCGGTGCTTCCAGCTGTATAAGTTTTTCATAGCCAGAAGCAAAAATATGGAATAACCACCGTCCGAAGCAGAAAGATGCTGAGAATTTTGTCCATAAGTGGTCATCTGCTTTTCTCCCACAGTAAACTAATTGCAGTGAAATTTCTGTTCCCTTCAGGACAAAGCACTAGACTAGAGTTTTGTTGTGCCTTTGGTCGAGTCCTCTGATATTCGAAATTGATTGTGAGGTTACATTAGTTCCATGTTTCGTCAGGGAATTAATACATATGCGAGAGTGGGGTTCTTTGTAGTCTGCCACTGGAATCTTGTTGAGTTCAACAGATAGCTTGATTCTGCAATCACAACACTACTTCTAGGGGAGATGATACTGAAACGAATTACCGTCACTTCTCCAAGCCTGTTGCAATATTTTCTGAGAACTGTAATAAATTAAGGAAATCCGTGACGGTTTCTAGAATTCAAGGAAAAGTTCATTGTCGACATTGCTTGGACAGACTGCAGTAGTATTTATGTTATGCCCGTCTTGTGAGAACAGAGTTATGAGAACATCGAGGGAGTATTAACAGCAATTAATCAAGCTGTCACAGAAGCCTTCAGAAAATTAAAGCACATTTATACCATACCGACAGAAAAAATTGTGAATCCAACAGCACTTATGAGCCAGTGGCTGTCAAGTTATCGAAGAAACATGAAGCCTGGTGCTCAGCGCAGAGCGAACTATTCTTTCGCCTTTTACTAAAGAATACCATGCGCTGGATACAATTACAGACATCGACTTCTTTTTGGATTGCTCCCACCGGAGCCCACCCAAGGAAAACTAAGGCGGAGGAAGCTGTAATCTTTAAAGGTCGAAAACTTGTTCAATCCTAGGGAGTAAAACTTAAAAGTTGGTGTACTACAAACGCCGAAGTTGGAGTGGTAAGGAGGACCCTTAACCAGCGGTGCAGCTCCGAAGTGGCAAGCCGATATGTGTACCCAGTGCACGGTATTCTTTAGTAAAAGGCGAAAGAATAATTCGCTCTGTGTTGGGAACCCGGCTGTATGCTACTTACTCGTTTGTTGGAGAACTAGGTACGAATTGACGTTTCAAACTGCAGCTGAAAAATATGGGATATATCATTATCCTGCTGAATCAGTTGAGGAGATTTGTGGACAGTGTAAAGTTGTCGTAGGACTGAAACTAGAAATTCAAGCACGAAGTATGTCCACTATGGCATACTTGACTTAGGAACAATCAATCGGTTCCCTGGTTGGATGTCGAGTACATCCACAAGTGCAAGCCTGTGAATCCCTGAATTCTTACATGGGTACATGTCAAATTTGAACAGAGGGAACAACTCGTCGTAAAACAACTGCATGTTTTCTAACTCCAGCATTTTGGCCATGGCCAAACATTCCTCTAATTTGTTGATGTTTCTTCAATGTCGACTCAGCAACAGCTCGTAAGTTGACTACAACACTGAACTATTGTAATCGTCTCAGATTGGGACTTCATATGTAGAGATGTCTGGAGGCATTCATCGAGATCACTCCTTGCACTTTGGTTTCTTGGTCACAGAGCCGGAGAAGGCAGTCCCCATAACCGGCACCGGCTATGGCTTAACCAACAGCTGTGTAGGCGCCCTCACCAACTTCTTCAATCACACCAGATTAGTCCCAAGTGATGTTTAATATACATAAATTCACTTGAGTTGAGGAATGCACATATGGCAGGACTAGGCCTCCCACTTGAGCCAATGAGTTGCTCTGGGCTTCCTAATTTTATTAACAAGCAACACTGGTAAGAGAGCTGAGGGAGGAATACAGCCCTGTCACTTTGGGTTGTGAAGACCAAATAGGACAACTTCACTCTACAAATCTGTGCTATTTCGTCACATAAATCAAATCAGTCAGATGTGAGCACCTCATGTTTCCCTTCTTTCAATTAATTTGGATTCGATAGATCCAAGTATAGCAAGCAAGCATACCAACTCTGCCGAGCAGTTGACACGTACTCCCCAACCCAGTGCCACTGGTCGCAATTTGGAACGTCTGTACCATGTATGTGTCTAAAGGAATGTACCTGTTGATATATACATTTCACTGATAGTATCATGCAAAAAAGTAAGGATCTAGCACAAAGGCTGAACCACAATCTTGTCAACTGGGAGAACCATTAGTAGTTTTATGAGTCCATTGGTTTTGAAGGCTTGTTAATTACCAGTGTCGGAATGCGCTTGTGATGATTTCAAGGCTCATGAGTCAAATGGCGTTTAATTCTCACATAGAAATGCGCCAAAGGGTGTTTTGTTTGTTTGATTTGTGTGCAAATGACCGAACTAAACCTACAGTGTATCGGTGCGGGTGTTGTGGAAAGGCGTGAGACCTTGGTGGTGGTTGGGAGTTGGAGCGGGATGCACGCCAACTTGATCTCATCTACAAATGCTTGGATCCCAAAATCAGATTGCCCACGCTGCGGCATGAATTCATGCACCTTCGGAACTTCACTGTGGAAAACATTCCTCCCTTTGCTGTCTTTAGGCTCCACCTGTATTCCGACTTTGAATCCTCGTGCAGCCATATTCAAGACTACCTTAACTTGCCCCCGGTGCTACTTAATTAGGGAGTTGACCGAATCTGCATTGTAGGCCACCAAGTGCGTGCTTCCGAGATTCTGCAATTGCAAACATTCTGCTTGATTATTGTGGTACAGAATTTCGTCAATAAGGCTAGGTTTCTGAAGCAACTTCAATTCTTGGCTACAGAATCCGACCACCGAAGCATAGATTCTGCATTGATTTATGCAATTCTGCAAAGTTTCTGCGGCATTAATTCATGCACCTCAGGGAATTCATGGTGGAAATTCCTCACTATAATGCTGCCTGTAACCCTACTTTGAATCCCGGTGCAATCTTATCCAAGACGACCTGAAGTTGCCCCAAATGTGCTACTGAATTAGAGAGGTGACAGAACCGTACATTATTAGGCCACCAAGCGAATCCTGAGTCGAATCTACACTCGCAAACGTTCTGCTTGAACGTTGTGCTACACGTTTTAAGGCTTGCTGAATTTCATTCATTCCTATGTGATCTTTTGATTGGAGAATACAAACTTTGCGTGCACAACGATGGGTGATTTTTGTTATGTCTTGATTTAGGTGGAAATAATTGTGTATATTGTTGTTGTAATTGAATATACAATACACTTATATCTTAATCAGATCGCACAATATTATATTTTTTGTCTTCTACGTATCATGAATATATGACATATGTAAACAAGTTTTTTTGTTTCACATTTGTGTCTAGTTGAACATTTATTTCATTGGTACCTTTCCTTGAAGACAATATATCGTCATCATTTGAAAGTGACCTAGAAGTGTTTTAGGATCATTCTCGATGAATAAAATGATATGTAAATTCATGGACAAATGTGAATCCAAAAATATATTGGCCTATATTTGGAATCATCATATTGATTACATAGTGACATGTGAAATTGAAAGTTTGAAGTGCATGCAGTTGCAAATTTAACTGTAACCAATTGAAGAATTTTTAATTTGGTTGAATTATTTTTTATGTAAAGATGATTATTATTAGTTTATCATTTAATTAAAAATAATTTTAATTTGTTATTATAATAATGAGGCATAGAATTTGGAAGCTTAAATGTATAATAAATTGGTTTGTGATAGTCTAGCCAGTATGCATCAGTGACGTCAAAAATGTTTCTTGACCTGGAATATTTGACCAAATGTGGTCTATTAATGAATTTGATTTTGTAGTAGGTATTGACAGATGTTGTTTAAAGTGATATTTGGACATACATAAATAAAGTGTTTGTAAATCTTTATGTTTGTATACTTCTATACCAAAATATATATTGAAATCACCAAAAATAAAAGTTGGACATGTTGATGGTACTTTATAAAGCAATTGCTCTAAAGTATTTATAAAAGAAAGAATAGAAGTGACATGAGATCGGTAAAGAGTTATCAAATAAATAGTCTTTCTATGCCCTTCATTAAATGTTGTTGCTATAAATTCTGATTCATTATGATGATTTATTGTCATTGCCGAACATATTATATTCTTATTATATAGCAAAAGTAAGTCATGTCCATCAAATTATGTACATATTTATATTTAAATAAATTAATAAATTATGGCATTTTTCAAAGTATTTTATTCTAGTTTCTTGAAAACATATATGTGATGATTGCCAGTTGTGATCATTCTATATATGATAGTGATGTCGTGATAAAAAATTAATATTTATGCTTTGAATGATTATGTGTTAATGACGAATATTTCTCAAAATTGGTACCAAGAGTGTCAATTTGGCTGAATTGGTTAATCTTTTCATTTCAATAAAACTCATTTATCAATTTAATTAGTTAGAATTCACAAGTATATTCAGTAAATATAATGTTTTCTTTAATCTTATCCGTGATAATGCAATGTATGCTAATTCATGTTTGTTGATAACACTTGGATCAAATCTTGTGATAAACCTTGTGATAAACCTTGTGAACGATGAATCGTCTAAACATCTGTTAATTATATAGGAAATTACATCCAAGTTACAAGACGTATTTCATTCTTTTCAATTTGTATTTCTTTTGTTTAAGGTTCAATTGGTGTCCAAGTTGGATCTATATTCTTGTCATGATATAAATGAGCATCTGTTAACTGAGTTGAAGATCCAACTCCTATGTTTAAAAACTATATAAAATATAGGTTCTAGAGTTTATCAGTTTACTTGTTTTAAAAAGGCCATTAGCTCCATTTACCAAACAATCATATATTGTATAATTTCCTGCACAAAGCTTCACCAACATGTTGTTTTTAACTTTTATAAGTGTATATAATCCAACTGTTTTACTAGGATCATTTGGAATTTCAAATGTAGCAAGTAAAGAGCGATATTTAATATTTATTTCTTTTAAATGATAAATAAGACCTTTTGTATTGTTAAAAACTTTTACATTGTGCCTCACTGTATTCTTATTCATATAATATAAATGAGGAATTATAGAATCATTTGGAGGTTGTTTGAAACATAGACTATTAATTGTATCAATCTCTGTATCGTATGAGTTTTTTTCAAAACCTATTAAATATATTGATAAACAACAGATCACTTTAGCGCATCACTGTGATCAATTCGTAACATTTTATGCCGTAAACTAGATTAGCGTTAATATTTGGAATTGCCGTGATTTTCATTTTGTTTTCAAGGAATGAAATCCTTAGGTTATGTCTATATCATGTCTAAGCAGCACGGCCCGTGACTAAGGATGTAGGGGCACATGAGCGAGAATTTCGTGAACGAGGAAAATAGGGATTTAGTCAAGGTTTAGTAAAATATGATGATGGAGATGTAAGCACCCACTTTGCAATAGTATGATAAGAAAAATTATCATATATTTTTTATTTTAATAAGAACCATAAAATAATGTCAAAAATTTTAATTTCTCACTATAATTGTCTTTAAAAATACCTAAAGGATGGTAATCTTCACTGGATGTAATAACCAATATTTTGTTGTAATCATTTATAATATCAAATCTAAAAAAATATGAATTATTGTCTCAGTTGGAACATCTTCAATATTTTCTTCAAAATTATTTTTTATTACATCATTTTCATCAACGAAATTTTATTGTGTTTTGATATTAATATGTATTGCAAAAAAACTATCCCACACATGATGAATTTTAACATTTAATTCCTTATACAATGGAGTGCTTAATAAATTTTTCAAAGGTAATATAATCATATTAGGATGTACGTTACCAAACATAAGCAAAGATTTATATTGTAATTGACGTTTTATTACAACTCTTATTGTCGTATCATTTTCTAGAAAATGTGGTAAAATTAATTAAACTTTATTTATATTTGTAGATACATTAAATTTTTTAATAGATTCATTCATTTTATTTCTAAATATATTTTTTGGTACATAAAATGTTGGACTTTTTATTTTGATTATTTTAAAATAATGTTTACATACATACAAACATTTTTGAATTTAAAAGAAACTCATATCTCAATATAAATATTTTTGTAATATATTATTCAATATTATACATTGTTTTAAAACATAATTACTCACACAAATAACATCCATGTATTTATATATCATTTAGTTTTTCATCAAACTTAATGAAAAAATTTGATTTTCCTTGAATACGTTCATAACTTGTTTTCTTATTTCTCATCGATCCTAGTTTAAATTTTTTATTTATAGATTTAAAGTATTTTAATATTTAGGTTGTCAATTTTTGCAGATAAATACTATTTTATTTTGGGTTTTTTAATAATATATTTATCATTTAATTTATTTTGTGTCTTAGTTTGATACACGACATCCAGGGATTACACGTCACGTCGCGTCACGTCCTGTGACAGCGACGTGACGGCAGACCTGAAAACGTCACGTCCGTTTGGGGGGGGGAAAATAGTTTACCCTGTCGTCACACAGGGTAAACTGTCGTCAACAGTGTCGACTGCTAGTGGGCAGTCGACGAGTTACAGCGACTGCTACTAGGCAGTCGACACACTGAATCGACTGCTAAAGGGCAGTCGTATAGGTGTGTCGACTGCTGACGGCAGTCGAATTTCCATGTCGACTGCTCAAGAGCAGTCGACTACCATAACTAGTCGACTGCTAATAGCAGTCGACTTGGGTTGTCGACGGCTCTTGGGCAGTCGACATGGAAATTCGACTGCTATTAGCAGTCGACGACAGGCGGGCGACTGCTTGTAAGCAGTCGTCTGCCCTTCAAGTCGACTGCTAATAGCAGTCGACGAAGGGATGCGACTGCTTACAAGCAGTCGTCTGCCCTTCAAGTCGACTGCTATTAGCAGTCGACTTGGACAGTCGACTGCCCAACTGCAGTCGACAACCCAAGTCGACTGCTAATAGTAGTCGACAAAGTGCGGACGACTGCTGGTGGGCAGTCGCACCCTATGGTCGACTGCTATCAGCAGTCGACTTGAATGGGTTGCGACTGCTCGTGAGCAGTCGCACCCCATGGTCGACTGCTATTAGCAGTCGACGAAGGGGTGCGACTGCTCACGAGCAGTCGCGTAGAGACACCCATGGGCATGTGGCGTCCATGGGTTGGTCCAGGGGGCGTCTAATCGAAAGGACGCCTCCTTGGGGTATATATGGACCCCACTTGCCTCATTCCCTCACTCCCACCTCCCTCCATTTGGGCCTAGGTTGTTAATCAACCCTTGCCATTTGGAGATAGAGGTGAGCTGGAGGGCTACAGGTGGACATACGTACTGAAATACGTATACGGGACAAACGGTATACTATATATGCCTACTATCTGTATTGTACTGCAACCCACCTACATACGGTATACATTGTACCCCATTGCGGTTAGTTTGAACCATACCGGAAATTGTTATATGTGAACACTTATTTTGAAAGTGGTTTACATCTAATTATGTAGTTTGAACTTTGAACGGCCTTAATTTGGATTTAGTGGATTGGAAAAAAAATTGTGGGTGGTGGCGCTTATTTTGGAAGTGCTACCATATTAGGTTTAATTTATAGTAGGCATACAAAGCTAGGGGTTAGGGGCAACGATGGCAGACGAAGATAACTTGCCGCCGGAACCTCCACGTGGCGGGGATTTGGATCCGGGGGGGACTCCGCAAGCGACACCGGGGTCGGCAGGCGCTAGAAGACGCGGCAATGCGCCGAGGGGCAGGCCGCAACCAATCAATTTGGAGGTGGCGCGGGACCCGAACATTCTCGCCAATCCCGGCTGGCAAAATGAGAGGGGCATGTGGTTGTATAGCACGGTCCGAAGGTACGTAGAGTGGACCCATTTGACGAGGATGTTCGTTCCTAGCGCGAATGCTGAACGGATGTCTAGACAATGCTATGGCATATGGAGGGAGGTGAGCCATCAAATATTTGGAGAACGGTGCAAGGAGGTGTGGGATTTCTTGTGGGGTGCACCAAGGGAATTTGATCGCGGGCATATGCTAATGTGGTTATGCCAAATGGTCTACGCGGAGGTAATTTTGGGAGTGGATATCGACTGGTCCACCATACCCCGCACGAGCCCGGACTTGAGGCAGGCACGCCGGGTCACGGTCATACCAAGTGCCGTGCTAGGACGGAATGCTGGCCGTCCGATTCCATTGGCATGGCAAACTCCAATGAATCCTTTGAGGGTCCGATCTTATTTTGATTTCCTTGCGGGACCAGATCATCAAATTGTGGGGACTCCACCGGCCGCCGAGTCAAACATGGACGAGCACAACATTGTCATAGGGTTGCCGGTTGAACCACCTAGCCGGCGACAAAGGGTCCACGTGACACCGCCACATGGTTCCCGGTTGGTTTGTCCTCCATCTTCGCCCGTTGATGTGGAGATGGCATCGGCGGTGCCATCCCCACCACTGGTAGTTGCCGACAACGACGTTGTGGAGGCGTTGAGGGCGGAGTTGGCAAAATGCAAATCTGACCACGAACGGGAATTGGAGATGGTCCGACGTGCACACGCCGAGGAGGTCCAAGGGTTGAAGGCCGAGATTGCACGTTTGACCAACCTTGAACTTGCGAGGGCTGATGCGCCACAACTGCCGCAAGCAATGTCTGGTAGTGATGGACAAGGGCGGGAGCCGTCGCCCACAACAAACTTGGAGGCAATGAGGGTTGATTACGACCGGGTCATTAGGAGGAACCGGTTGTTGGAGGACGACTACATGGGCATGGTCACAGCCACTATCATGTTCGCCACGCGTGAGAGGGCATTGATGGACGAGCTGACCCACTATAGGGACCACGGCGAACAATGGCCCGAACGACGGCTTCTTTTTACCTCGTGGCCGCCATTGGATTTCATGTATCCTGAGAACCTCCCGGTCGATGACGACCATTACCCCAGTATTGCGTGGACCAAGAGGCCCGAGGATGAATTCCAATGGGATACCGCAGTATCATCCCGCATCGTGATACCCCCGGCCAGACCAGCCTTGTTGTGGCCATGCGTCCCCGATTGGATCAAGGACGGGAGCATGTGCCCCATTTGTTCCAATCCTTGGGGACCCGAAGGCGCATGGATCGTTGGGTCGTGCGGTCACATGGTCCACCCGAATTGTTTGTTGCCACACATGTTGCAAACACGCCGTTGTCCTACGTGCCAAGCCCCTCTGCATCGAAGGTTGTACGAGCAATTCGGAGTGCAATGGGGAATGCCTCCCGATTTTGAATACACAATAATCCATGGTGTGCCGCCCGCAGAATACGGCGATCCTCCTGCTTATAGCTGGCGTGCACGGAGGTATTTGAAGGACCTGCGAGGCTACCCGACAAACTTCACGCCTGAAATGTACACAAGGGTTGCTCATGAGTTTTACCCCGGCTCCTCTCCTCAGGCCGTAGGTTTGAGGGCATTTTTGTACCGTGTTGTGGGTGGGCATGCCGGAGAGACGGGTGAATACGTCCCAGGTCCTCACCCCCACGGATACGTGTATGACTCCAACGGCAATGTGACAGTGGGGGTATTACCACGGGAACCGGTCCCGGGCGAGGAAACAACTTGGGATGTGGAACACGTGTTGGACACAACAAGTTTTGAGGCCGATCTGGAGAGGCAGGAGGCCGTTACACAAGAGGGTAGCTTCAATGAGGTGGACGTCCAAATCCGGATGAATGAGTGGAAATACGTCAGCGGCCTTTTGGACATCCGTGACGGGGCCTCTAGCCCCACCATGCAAGACGTCCTGCGCCATCCGAATGCCGCGAGGGGGTTGCACATTGGAGACCGCGCGCGCGCTCGTGCACAAGCTGACCGGGAGACTGCGGCGCAAGAACTATGGGCCATCACCGAGAGCAGGCGTGAGGCGAGGCGCCGGACACTACGGCCACCAAATCTGAACGGTGCAAGCTCAAGCCGCGGACCCCCCATTGCATTGGATAGTGATTTGGAGCCGGATTAGGAATGTTGGCTAGTGTTTGTGAGATAGGCGTTGGACTAGGAGGCATTATTTGATACTCAATTGTACACAATGCGGGAAAAACCATGATTTTGGAAATGTTTATAAGTGAATTATTGTTCACTATCAATTTTGGGAGTAATGTACAAGTGTCGCACAATGATCATTTCTTATGTTTGCCCACACAATCGGTTGCCACAAACATCCAATTAAACCATGGACTTTGCATCTACATGCATTTGCACTTGAATCAAACACATATCGATGCAAATAACTGTGACAATGATTCCATGTGGCATGATTATAAGTTCACACCAAGCGGAAAACATCACCGCAATATTGCTGGGAATTCATATATTGCGCATTTCCAACTTACCAACATACGTAAGTATACGTGCAAGTACAAACTTGATACTACGCTCTCACCATATTCGTGGGCAAATCTTACATTGACGACCTAAGTGTGTACTCTCTATACACTCGGTATTCCTTTTGGTGCGCGGTGCACCGGTTGAACCCCCAATGAATTGCGTCATGCACCGAGTGTTTTATGGTTTGGTAGAACCTCCACAAGGTCCCATAGTTTTTTCGAAAATACAATTGATTTTTCCCCTTCGTGAGAACGTCGCTAAGGTCCTGAAACAAGTGCCATGGGAAAAGTTTTTCCTTGTAACCGATGCGGCATGCGGGCCTTTCTTGGGCGTCCAAGTATCCGCGGTGGTGACGATCAACTTGTCTCCTAGGCAGTCGAACCCAATAGAATTCAGTGAACCCTTGAATCGGACGTAAAACACTGCGCAAATCGTCCTCATTTCGAGTGTTCTCTGCAACCACCTCGGGTGTAAATTCGTCCGGTTCGTCCGGCAAGCCCCATGCGTGTCGGGGATTGTAATACATACTTCTTGACGAACCACCCGCATCCCGTATCTTGCCACTCCCAGCCATCGCAATCCTATGGATTGCCCACACCGTAGTTGATCTTGGGCAATGTATGCGACGCATACAAGGTCCTCAAAATCACTACGAGGCAAGGTGGCCTCATGGTGGGTAGCACACTTGATTTTATAGGGATATCGCAGTGTGGGCCTTCGGGTGGCATCCAATGAGTTGGCAGGTTGGGTTACGGGTGTGTCTAATTAGTTGTCTAAATTAAGCTGCAAGGCAGTCGACTGCTGTGTAGCAGTCCACCATCCACAGTCGACTGCCTTGTAGCAGTCGATTTGCATAGTCGACTGCTGCACAGCAGTCGACTGTGGATGGTCGACTGCTACACAACATCCGACTGTGGATGGTCGACTGCTACACAGCAGCCGACTATGTAAATCGACTGCTGGGCAGCAGTCGATTGATAAATGCCCAGCAGTCGACTGTGGTTGGTCGACTGTTACATAGCAGTCCACTGATAAAATCGACTGCTTCCTAGCAGTCGACTAAGATGGTCGACTGTTGGAAGGCAGTCATTCATCCACAGTCGACTGCCTTCCAGTAGTCGATTTTATCAGTCGACTGCTGTGTAGCAGTCGACCATCCACAGTCGACTGCTGCCCAGCAGTCGAATATGCGAATCGACTGCTGCCCAGTAGTTGAATATGGCAATCGACTGCTGCCCAGCAGTCGAAATTAGGCGTTAGGATTTGGGAAGAGCGTTAGCTTAGTCAAATCATGCATTAAATGCATACAATCATGACAAAGGATGCATATATATAGCAATCCAACCTCCCATTTCCCTCATTCCCAAGTTCTCCATTGGCCATAGCCTATTTTAGCAAGCTTTGCAAACGGAGAACAAAGGGAGAAGGAGCGGAGAAGCTGCTATTTCAGGGTTGTGCCAAACATGGCACCGTCGACCATTTTACCCGGATTGACCGCGGAAATTGTGGGGGAGCACATATTGCCGAAGGTCCTAGAGCCTATTTTGGAGCCATATCACCGAGGAGAGTATGGGCGGGGGTGTGAAGTGAGGGCGGATTTTTTAACTCTCATATGTATTTTTAAATACATGGGAGTTAACAAAGCTTGGCGGGAACATTTTGGTATGGGAGAAGTCTACAATGCGTTGCGTATGTCGATTTGGGACGTAGACATACCAATGGGGCATCGATTTAGGGGCGTGAGAGGGACTTCGGAGCTCGCCGAATTGTTGCGAGCGTTCCGACTGAACCTCTTCATGTTCAGCCATACGCAACGCATTGCCATCCCAATTCGATGGCAAGTTCAGCATGCTCGGCTCAACGATATTTTCATAATGGAACTTGAATACTTGCGGGATATGCTTGTGGAGAATGGAGAATATTGGCTTCAAGTCGACAAACGTTCTGCCGAATATCGTCGATGTACCAACTTTTGGATTTGTCCTTCGGAGCGACTATTGACATTATAATTTTTCTATGTAGATGTAGCAGTTCATGTTCTATATAGTTCGCCGATTTAATCCTAGCAAACACAGTGTATATGTGTTTAGGCCTAGTGGATATAATCGCACTATGTAAAAGATATGATCCGTAATGTGAAATAAAAGTGGATCGCTATTTAAACAAATGATAACTTCCTTATTAGCTACACCCGTGTGCAATATGTATGTCTAACATGTATGGGTGTACGTGCAAATTGCAATATGTATGTGTATGTGCAATATATATGTGGGTTCCCGGTATACCGTATGTTCTATATGTATGCGCTATATATATGGATGTATGTGCAATTTTATATATATATATATATATTTGGGGGTATTTGCAATATATATATATATGTGTGTGTGTGGACATTAATTCCATCCTCGCCCATGACATAGGGCCTATTGGCATTACAAATCAATTCCATATGTCCTACTCCTAACCTTAGTGCACATTGGACATTCATTTCATCCTCCCACATGACATAGGGCTAGAGGTGCATTTATTTTTACTTTATCTTAAAATACACATTTAAAATGCATTTTAAAATCCTCGACAAATTTCTACGGCATTTTTAATTTTTTTTTATTATAAGTTCACGATTATAGCCAATCCATGGCAATAGGGCAAATATAGACACGCTCAACTTTGACAATTGTTCCATATTACCATATAGCATTAGTACATTCAAACTCAATGGCAATGTTTGAGCCTTGAGCATTGCCAATTTGCCACACAAATTGGCAAATATTGGAATACATAACGCCCCACATGGCACATCGGACAAGTCGTGAATGGTGGTCTGCATTTACAATGTCATCATTCTTGGATCAATATTTGGGCGGAGCAGAGCTCGATGACCTAATCCTAGAAGAGGGGAATGTTTTCGACAATGATTTGCCATAAAGGACCTCACGGATTGATGTCTTCGATGATTTTCAATAATAAAAACATAAAAGTAGTCTTAAATATTCTTAAAATTATTTTATAATGCCGCCTCCGACCTATAGAATAAAAAATGCAACACTACATAGGGCCTATTGGCATTACAAATCATTTCCATGTGTCCTACTCCTGAGTCCTAACCTTAGTGCACATTGGACATTCATTTCCTAAACCCTACATCATACATGTAGGCTCAATTTCTAGTCAACATCCAACATACAAATTTGAAATTCACATTATTTTTTCAATAAACATACCCAAAAATAGTTATTACAAAAATTGATCACCAATACAACTAAACCCATTGAACACCATAGGACATTTGACATTACTATAAATATTCATTCATGAAGGGGCATTATCGTTGTCTTGAGGAATAAAATTCCTTGTCCTGCGTGGCCCTCCCACAGCTACCCTTGGGGGCGGTGCTTGGTAATCACTATCATCGGGAGCTTCGCCTACGCCGGATTCATCGTCCGTGCTGGCATTGTCATCTGTTCGGGCGTCGGACTCGTGGCCATCAATTGCCGGGCCGGGAATTCGACTAAGCCGTGTGCCAGCCCTTGGCATTCTAATCGATACCATTGGTCTTGAACCCGTTGCATCCATAACGCCGTCAGTTTGTGGACGTGCAAGTGGGGTGGCCCCGGTAGTCCTCCATTCTCGCACATCCCTTTGTCGTTTTCTTTTTTGACCTCTCGTGGTCCGACCAAAGTTTGTCAATGCAATATTAGGGGGTGGCCTAGCCGGTGTGGGGCATGGGGCGCGCATGCCGATGGTGGCACCAACCAACCGGGAGCCCATGCGTGGTATTGTTGGGGCCCGACGCGCAATGTGTTGCGCCAATGTGTCATCCGAGTCGGATTCCGGTGCTCGCGCAACGGCCGGGCATTGCCCAATACCTCGCAATGGACTAGTGTTAAGGACAACATTGGACGTGCCCTCTCCGTGGGGCTCGGGAAAGGGTGGTGTAGTTTGCATGGGTTGTGCATATGTTGTCGGCACAATAGGAGTGGGCACAACATCCGTCGGTGGATGAATGGGGGAAGCATGTGGTGGGACTTCGTCCATGTCCATCCGGTTCGGAGCCGCTTCAAGAGCTTCATCCACATGTGGTTCGGCCACTACATCTTCATCCACTACGGGTTGAATGTCTACCGGTACATCGGGTATTGTAGTTGTCGGCGTAGCGGGACGCACATGCGTAGTGGAGAGAAACTCCCGACCGGCTATGTTGGCCCACATGTGAAGATCACCATCGTCCTCGACGTCAAGTCCATCGTATGCAAACGGATCATTGTGGTTGTCAAGGCCCAAATTCCCTCCACCATGTCCCCCATCGCTCTCGTTGTCCGAAGGCCCCGAGGAATCCCCGCCGGGTCCCGCGGGGGGGTCACCATTTATATCCTCGTCGGCCGAATAGTCGGAGTCTTCGGACATCATGTTCACTAGATACCATGCGGCCGAGTCCCGATCAACCCTCTCCCGTGCCAACCGTGAATTGGTATAAATGTACACCAAATTTTCGGCCCTCACCGAACTCAACCGGTTCCTAGTCTTGTTGTGCACAAACGAATAACTACTCCAATTCCTTTCGCAAGACGAAGAGGAGCACACTTGGGCCAATATTCGCTTTGCCAAAGGGGCCAAGTGGGTGCCACCTTCGCCCACGAGGTCCCACCACTCGTGGGGTGGGATGTTGGCTTCCATGGCTAGGGGCATATTGGCGAACGCGCCCCTACGCTCTTTGAATGCTTGAAATTCGGCCACAACCCGACCGTAATGACCGTCCTTGCCCGTGGTCAACCTCCTCATGACGTCCAAGAATCCGGATTTAACGGCCGCGTCTTCGTGGACGACGTTGTCGTCCAATAAATAAGGATTCAAGATTGCACCGGTATGGTGTAGGTCCGTGGTCATCATACGCCACCGGCTGTAGAAATCTTCTTCGGCCAAGGTAGCGAGGTTGTGTGCTAGGTTGAAAGGAGGATTCCTTAGGCTAAGCACATGTTTCTCCAAGTTCTTCATGGTCAACCAAGCCTTGCCCATTGCCGGTTCAACGCCATCAAACACTCTCAATGCTTTCAACACCTCCTCCGACATGTGGCGGTAATTATCGCAACTTGTCCAAAAACTGTCGTCATTAACCGTTGTCTTGATTTGACGTGCCTCCATTGCACTTCTCCTTCGATCATCGCCTCCTCTATTTAATTTGTTCACGTAGGCGGTCCAATCGGGATGAATAACCGTTTGTTCCAAAGCATGTCTCACCTTTAGAAGCCGGTCAATCATGAGGAAGTTGGTGGCGAATCGTGTGGACCCGGGCATCTTCAAGCCCAAATTGGGCAAGTAGGTGAGGAAGACCGCCGTCGGACATTGGTGAGCCCGGATGTATTTGACAATGTCCTTCGTCTTGTCTACGACGTCCTTCGCCCATCAATGTTTACCCCAATCCTTCAACAACAAGTTCAAACAATGCGCCGCACACCCTTGCCAATATATGTGTGGCCATTCCCGGCTAATATTGCTCGCCGCGGTTTTCATGGCCGCCGCATTATCGAAGCAAACTTGAACAACCTTTGTGGGGTCCACTCCAACGATATAGCGTTTGACCTCGGTGGCCACGTAGGCGGCATCCTTTGTGCTACCGGTGGTGTCGATGGAACCAAGGAACACGTCGCCCGCCGGACAAATTTGCATGACGTTCATCAAAGGGCGGTAGACAACATTCTCCCATCCGTCCGAACAAATAGTGCACCCATATTTGTGGATGGATGATGTTGTCTTCAACTCCACGATTTTTTGTGTATTGAACCGTGCATCGTCAAGTAAACTCTTGCGCATTGCATGGTATGTTGGGGGTTTGTACATAATTCTAGCCTCGGCGGTTGCCTTAACGGCCTGGATGAACGCGGGATGGCGGACAATACTAATGGGGATATTAGCCTCATAAAAGGCTTGCGACCATTTTGTATCCAAGTCTCGTTTTGTCGAATTTTGCAACCCTTCTTTTAGTCCCATTTGCCGTTGGGAACGTCGGTGGGGTTCGGGAGTCGTCCCGGACACCAACTCCCTTGCCACTGACGGTGCGGGCGATGGTGGAGCGGTTTGGCTTCCGTTCGCGTTCGACAATGCACCGCATGACGCTTGTTGTTGGCACCCGACCACATCTTCTCCCCCGTCTTCAACGCACTCGTCCACAAAGTCATCCGGAATTGGCGGCCACGATCCGCCGCACCTCGAAAATAAAGACTTTACAATCGGCCCTTGACGTTGACACAATGCCACCCCCCGCATCTTGCCGTCATTTTTTTGGTATCCCAAATGGGCAACCATGCGGTCCTTCCTATAAACTAATTCCAACGCGCAAAATTTGCACTCGACCTTCTTGGACGTTGGAGTCCACTCCTTGGGCACAAACCAAGGCTTCCATTCGTTTCGCGTGCCCATCCCAATATAACCTACTACCTCTCTCCACTTGCAACGAATGCCAAAAGGCAATCAAGGCCAACTAGAGCGAGGGGGAATGATGAATGCTAATGAGCGGTGAACCCTTTATAGTCCCGACGCTTGAACGTGCACTAAATATAAAAGATGCTATGATATTAAAAGTGTTTAGAGTAATCCGCTATAGGATCCATTGCAAAAGCAATTTGTTTATGTTTGGAGGGGGGGAGGTCCAATGTCTGCCATTCGCAGCGGACTTCGGGGGTCGACTGCTGCTTGGCAGTCGACGTGGCAGTCGAATTCCAGGGTCGACTGCGAATGGCAGTCGACATGGCAGTCGACGTGGCAGTCGACTTCCAGGGTCGACTGCAAACTAGCAGTCGACATGGCAGTCGACCCCCGCAGTCGACTGCTAAATGCAGTCGGCCCACACGTCGACTGCCACATAGCAGTCGACTGCTAATTGTCGACTGCCTTATCTAGAGTCGACTGCTATCTGGCAGTCGACTGCCGTATAGCAGTCGACCAATCGTCGCATCCATCCTGGCCGTTGGATGATGCACGGTCCAACGGTCAGGATCCAGGGGCGCGGCGTCCGGTCGTACCGTCGGTGTGAGGCCCACCCAACCTATATATATAAGTGGGGAGGCCTCATTGACATCATTTTTCAACCACCCCTCCTCAAGCGGGACATTGGGACTAAGCATGCCTAGCATCCTTTGCCTAATGTTTTGAGAGGGCCTAGGGGGCGGTTGGAAGATTGGTTTAGGGTGCAAACTCTTGCCAATTTTGGATCCGATTTTTTGCGGTGGAGCGGTGTGAATACGGCCGTGTTTGTGAACACATTTGAGTTGTGTTTGTGAACACAATAATAGCGTGTTTTTAAACACGATGGAGGATCGAAGTTGGAGGATGCCGGAGGACGAGCCGGATGCACCCGGCAGGGTGCACAAACGGCCCCCTAAGCGGCAACGACATTCCGATGTGGGATCAGGAAGTGCTTCGGGAACATGAGCCAATATTACCCCCCGTTCAGATACTACCGTTCCCGTCCGCCCAAATGCCGGTGCCCCTACGAGCAGCCAAGGAGGGGCTTCCGCGGCCTCAGGGTCGTCGAGTAGGAGCGGGAAACCAAGGGTAAAATTCTCGGATGCGATAACGGCAAAGGTCCACCAAGCCATAGTTGACTGGTATTTGAGGAATGGGGAGGCCGGCATCAAATTCCGTTTTTTGGAGCAGCCGAAACACAAAAGGGTTGAGATAATTAAAAGGGACATGGAGGTTGCTATTCGACAGGAAGTGGATGGCCCCGAGTTTAGCGGTGATAGGAATCTTGCGGGGTTCGATTCATGGGTGAAGAATAAGGCCCAAAATGGTATTTTCAACCTCAAGCAATTGGTTGAGAACATGTTCCCGGAGGGCGAAATAGGCGAGGTGTTGAGCCCTCGAGCTGTAAGAATCCGGGAAATATTTTTGTGGTGGGATCCCGTGGCCAAAGGATTGTCCAAGACGGCCTCCAAAATAATTCCTTGGAAGGCGGAGAAATTGGAGAAGTGGCTAAGGGTGTCGGGCCCATGCCAACTATTGTGGATTCCCGATACGGCAAATGTCGTGAGTTTGAAGAGCATTAAGAAGGTGGGGGGTTACGGGGAGGTGAGGAAGGTGAGGATCGAGGGCGACGATCGTCTCCCACCGGAGAGTACGTGGGCTGAAAAGACCCCAAAGACGTCGGATAGGCAAAAAGCTCGTATCCAAGTAAGTGCGGAGGCATGCGTTTTAAAGAGCACGCATCCAGGTTTCATCAAGTTTTGGTTAATCAACAGTGTGTCCAATGCGGGCTATACACTATGGTGGAACGGGGGCACTCTACGAGAGATGTTCATCCGGGATAGAGCCCACCGCCCAAATGCCAACATTTTGACAATGGACGCAACCGAATGGCAACTCTATGACCAAGTCCAAAAGTTCCGGGCGAATAGGGTAAAGTTGGCTTGGGCATTGTTATGGATTATGGAGGCTTTGCACGCTGCAAATGTGCAACACAACGATCTATCCATTGACAACATTATGTTGCATTGGGAATCGGATGGGAGCCTCAAGATTGGGGTGTGCGATTGGGGTGTGCGATTGGGGATGTCCAACGCATTCGGGTGAGGATGTCCTATCGCTATGGCATGCGGAAACCGTAGAAGCGAAGGAAAAATTGAGGAAAGAGAAGTTTTGGGTGGCGCCGGAACTGTTTTACATCCAAAACAGGAGACACCATGATCCCGATGTATATTACACCGCGGAGGCTGAGTGTTATGCGGTCGGCATGATTGCTCGACAACTTTGCAACGATAGTGATGACCGAATTCTCTTTGCCAATGAAGGAAGGAAAATTTGGGATGTCACTTTGAGTGCATTGACATGCGAGAACGTGTCCTACCGCATTTCATTGACCATCGCCAAACTACGGATGCAGATGCCGTTTGTGGGGTGGGATGAGCCCATAGACTGCTGGAGAACTGAGGTTAAGGATAGTGTTTAGTATGTTTAGTTCTTAAGGCAACATCGTAGGGGTTAAGGTAGTATGCGTGTATCATTGATATGGACAACCTTGTATATTTTTTATATCTTTACGATATACTTGTTTTAATACAACGCGGTTTTTTTCTTCTTCTACATATCATTGTTGGCTTTAATCACATTTTTCCTAAACTACTTCCATCCATCCATATTCCACTATACCCAAACCATTAAAATTTAACCCAACAAACATATGATGTTGACTGCATTTGTCTGTTAATAGTATCAGTCGACGGCAATGGTCGACTGCTACAACTGCAGTCGACTATCTTCGTCGACGGCCAACATAGCAGTCGACTACCAACCATGGTCGACTGCCAATATAGCAGTCGACTACCATGGTCGACTGCTATACAGGCAGTCGACGGTGGTAGTTGACTGCTACATTGGCAGTCGACCAAGGTAATCGACTGCCTATATGGCAGTCGACCATGGTAATCGACTGCCTATATAGCAGTCGACGGTGGTAGTCGACTGCTAAGTTAGCAGTCGATTAAGTGGTCGACTGCCTATATAGCAGTCGACCACTTAGTCGACTGCTACATTAGCAGTCGACCATTGTAGTCGACTGCTGAGTTAGCAGTCGATTAAGTGGTCGACTGCCTATATAGCAGTCGACCACTTAGTCGACTGCTACATTAGCAGTCGACCATTGTAGTCGACTGCTGAGTTAGCAGTCGATTAAGTGGTCGACTGCCTATATAGCAGTCGACCATGGTAGACGACTGCCTGTATTGATGTCGAAATAATTACTTATCTGAAGAAAAAAAATCCCATTAGTAATTTTTTTTTACTACAGTAACGTCCGTTTGGCGTCACACCCTGGACGTGACGCGACGTGACGCGACGTGACGCGTTTAGGCCGCGTCACGTCCATTTGTACATCCCTGACGACATCTGTATCATTTTTCAAATATTATACATTATCTTCCGCCTTGTTATTGATATATTTTATATGTTTGGCAATTTATTTATTCGTAAGTTCACAATCAAAATTTTTTCATAAAATATATTCACTTCAATTTGAATATTATCATATTCATGGTTATGTACTAACTTTTTAATACAAATATCATAATTTTTCCAATAAACATATGATCGTTTTTTACTTTCAAAATGTATTTTCTTATGTTCTTCTTTTAAATCATGATCATTGATGTTGAAATTTCTTTCATAATTTATTTTTATGTTGTTTAAATGAAAAATTTATTTTATTAATTTAATATGTTTAATAATTTATAGAATTGTAATGTTTAATCCTTCATTTAATGAAATAAATTTGACAGCTATAGCTTTGTGATCTAAATTTGAATTCAGTATTGCATTTCTCAAGAATTCATTCATTTGTATTGACCAATACATTCTTTTATTTATTTATTTGTAAAATAAATCCAACTATGTTGATTGTTGTTGTTAAATTTGTTGTAATTAAGTAGTTTATTATTATTTTTAGTGTTAAATCGAAATAAATCTAGTTGGATTTATTTTAATTTAGAAAAAAATGTAAACTCACTTTGTATTGTTTGCGAGATTGTTTTTCTATCCGATCTATAATTTAAATTTATTTAAATTTATTTAATAAGTTTGATTGAAATATTTTTACAATCATAAACTCTATGATATCATGATCTTATTTTTTTCTATTGCAGTAATTGAGTTCGGTTGAAGTATTGATTGTTTATCCAAATGTATGCTTCCATAATTTAATATTGTATACAAATTTTAATAGGATTCAATCCAGGTATTGTCTGAATGGGTTCAAAATGTTTTATTTTTTAATCAAATGCTAAATGCATAACGTCGTTGTTAATTTTTTTTACCATAAGTTCTTAATTTATCACCACTATTTACTCTCCATATCATAATTGGTCTAGACAAATAATTAGATATTCAATTAATAGCAATAAAATCACTCCAAATTCCACCAACACTTGCACTTATCGACATTTTGTTTATGTAATTGTTTTTGTTCAAAAATCTTCCATTATGTAAGTCAACCATAAATTCTTTTGTCAATTTCTTATAACAAGTTTCTTTAGTTTTTGGAGTATTTTTTTCCAAACAAGTTTTTAAATGATGCATCGTATTAATTCTCAACATTGTGCATAATTCTTTATAGTATAATAAATAAGATATTGAGTCAAATAAATAATCACCTACATCATACGAATAGATTGTAACTTGTTGTAGGTTATATTTCTTTTAACACCTCATCTATATCAATATACTTATGAGGATTTATATTTGTGAAGTTTATCTTTAAAAAAAATTATATTTAAATTTATTGAATTTATAATTTAGCTTTGTATTGTATCAATATATTCTTCTGAATTTGAGTTTTTAAAATTTATATTTCAAAATTTGTATACTTGTCATTATTGTGGTTTGGAAACATTTACTTGTTAAATCTATAATCTCTCATTGTGTGGTTTATGTTGGGATATTTATAGTTTTTAATCCAAGAATTGGCTCGATTGGTTCAAAATAGTTTTTCTTGGATTCAAATGCTATATGAATTATTTTTGTATTGAATTCTATACCAAAAGTACTTAAAATTCTATCATTATGTATATTCCAAACATTAATTGGATTTTTAAATAATCTGAAACCCACTTGATAGCAGTAAAATCACCCCACATACTTTCATTAGTTGCACTAAGAGACATTTTTTTCAATATATTCATTTTTATTTGAGATTTCTCTATTATATAGATCAATTAAGAAATCTTTATTAAATTCCATAATACGTGTCTTGCAAGCTTTTGGTGTATTATTCACTAAGCTATTTTTTGAATGTTGCATAGATATGATTTTAATGATGTAGATATTTTTTATATTTTAATAAATATGAAATAAAATCAAACAAACAATCGTCAATGTTATAAAAACATGTTGTATTTCGTAGAAGATTATGATGTTTTAGTACATAATCTAACTTAAATGTTACGATCCGAAATTGCACATTCAGATCATGGTCGACACTCCACTTACATCATGTCAAGGGCACAAGATACAACAAATGCTTGAACTAATATATGAGAAAACAATAACAAGAGGGGAGCGATAACTCCAAGGAAATGCGTTGTCGAGACTAAAAGACTCTTCAACCTCGACTCTTATATATATCTAATATAAAGTAAAAAGGCTTACCTAATATATAGTAAATACAAGTTCTAAAGTAAAAAAACTAAAAGATTTCAAAGGTCATGTTTTTAACATTATCCCCTTCTCAAGCGACAAATCGTAAGAGGAGCCCCAGATTTATCTGGATAAAATCGATGAAATTCATGTACCAATTCAGATGCGTTCGTAAGGTTCTCAACTGGTTTCCACGTTCGTTCGTTCGTTGATATCATAACCGGTCCAGTGTACCAGATACCTCAACTTGTCCCACCTTCGTTGTCAGTCCATGACTTTTATCACATCATATTCTTCGTGATTCTCAATCTCAATACTAGGCGGTCGTTGTTGTACTCTTCCTGGAAAGATGACTCTCGATAACGTTTCAAAATAGAGACATAAAAAACTGGATATATCTTCATGGAAGTTGGTAGCTCAAGACGAAATGCTACTGGATTGATTTGCTTCTGGATGATGAATGGTCCTAATCGCCAATAATCCAACTTGTCATAAGGCCGCGTGGTCTTGATATTTCGTCGAATAAGCCATATTTTATTTCCAACTTTGAAAAGCAAGGGCTTGGTTGCAAAATTTATCTACAAATGTCTTGCAAGACTTTTGTGCGGCTTGTAGTTGAAGCTTTAGAATATTGTAAATTTGCGATAGTTGTTCTGTAAAATCATCCACTATCGGACTACTATTTGCTGGTGAACTCAACAAATCAAGCTTCGGATGATCACCATAATTAGAATAAAATGACGTTTGTTGAGTTGAAGCAAGAAGAATATTATTGTAAGCAAACTCCACTAGCGGCACATATGTCGTCCAGTTTTCTTGCTGATAGTTGATTCTACATTGTAAATACTGCTAAAGGATTTGATTAACCCGTTCTGTTTGACCATCAGTTTGAGGATGAAAAGTTGAAGAAAGGTTAATATCCACTTTCAATATCGTAAAAAGATAATTCCAAAACTTCGATACAAATTGAGTTTCTCGATCAGATACGATATTGTCTGGTAGACCATGATATCAATGCACATTATCAAGAAATAACCTTAATGTGTCTTCACTTGACAAAGATTTTTTGCAAGGGACAAAATATGCCATCTTTATAAACCGATCTACCACAACAAAAATATTGTCAAATGAATTTAATAATGGTAAATCTGTAATAAAGTCCATACAGATCGAAGACCATGGTCGGCATGGAATAGGCAATGCTTATAAGAGACCGTAAAGGCGATGCTGAGGATTCTTGAATTTTGAACAAATATCACAAAAGGTACCAAAATTCTAAAAGACTCTTTAACCTCGACCCCTATATATATCTGATCTAAAGCAAAAGGGCTTACCTAATATATAGTAAACACAAGTTCTAAAACAATATCAAGTTCTAAAGTAAAATGAACTAGAAGGTTTCAAAGGTCATATCCCTAATACATCAAGAACTTGCCCGGAACAGACTCTGAATATAACTTCGACAATGGTAGTTTGACTGCAGATTGGAGATCAAGTTTACAATGTGAAGTGAACAACGTATACAAGAATAGAATAAACATGATCGTCAAGGTTCTTTTGATTTACAAGAGGTTGCGTGACAAGTAATCCTCTATGATGGTATTTATCCTTCAAAAAAGAAGGATAAAGCTTAACGTCCTGTAACCACTAATTGGTATAACCGTCAAGTGTCTCCCCTCCCATGTCTAACCGTCTCGTAGTCCAGCTATTACTACTTGTCAAGTCGTAACATTACCCCCTCTTAGGATTGCAATAGTGGGGTGACGTTGGTAGAATTCATTAACTGCCTCTGATGCATTTTTTAAATTTGCTGCAGGTTGCCAGGAATGTTGCTCGGGTCCGTATCCTACCCATGAAACGAGATACTGAAGTTTTTTCCATTGTCCAAATAATCTGGAGTTGAGAACCTCTTGAATTTCCCATTCGATATCACCTTTTGGAGTGACGATGGGTGGAGGCGACTTCTTCTGTCGGCCGGTAATTGTGTCTTGGCAATACTTTTCGAGTAAAAAAACGTGGAGAATGTCGTGAATGCATAGGGTCTTTGGTAACTTCAGCCGATAAACAAAGTTTGATAGTTTGGCTGTAATCAAATAGGGTCTAAGAAATTTCGATGATATTTTCCGAGACGGGACTGATGTAGAAATATTGTCGTGGCGGAGGAATACCTTGTCTCCAACCTTGAAGATCTTATGCAAGTGAGCGACACGGTCGTATTTGCGTTTGGCTTCGTCCCCAACAATCTTTATCATGGACTCACTTCTTCATGAATTTCGTGAAGTCGGCAAATTCGGTCTTCCGCAGCAGGTACTGTCGATGTTGATGGAGATAGGAACGATAATGAAGGATGATAACCGTAAGTGGCAAAAAATGGTGATAAGTCGGTTGCAAAGTGAACTGCATTATTATATGCAAATTCAGTTATAGGTAACAGATCGGCCCAATCATCTTGTTGCCTCGTGGTGAACATACGGAGAAATTGTTCGAGAACCTAATTGACGCATTCCGTCTGTCCATCTGACTGAGGATGAAATGCCGTTGAAGGTGAGGGCCGAATCTGCAGAAGTTCATATAATTTTCTCATGAATTTTGAGACAAAAACAGGGCCTCGATCAGTGATGATCTCGTTAGGTAGCCCATGGTGCTTCCATACGTGATGAAGGAAGAAATTGGCCGTTCCGGTAGAATCGATGGTCTCGTTGTGGGGATAAAATGAGCTAGCTTGGTGTTCTCATTGACAACCACCAGAACTGCGACATATCCATTGTTGTTTGGAAGCTTAACAATAAAATCAGTCGTAATTTGCTTCCAAGGTGCTTGAGGGGCTGGGATCGGCTGGAGCAACCCATAAGATGCATGACATGAGGATTTTGATCGTTGGCAGTATAGCAGCCGTTAACATATTGGTGGATGTATTTTCGAAGAGTTGTCCAATAGAAACTTCGAGCTACAAAATCCAAGGTTTTTGCCCTGCCCTGATGCCCCGTAGTAGGGGCATCATGTCTGGACCTGAGGATTTGCCGGTGGAGCTCCTTGTCATTAGGTACACAAATAGTATCTTGGAACCACAAAAATCCGTCCCTGAAGTTATACTATTGGAACCGTCGACGAACGTATGCCGGGGGTCGATCGGGTCCATTTTGAAAATATGCCAGGAGCGGCTACAATGTTGGATCGTTGTGTGTGCTCAATCGGATATGCTCCAAAATATGATCGTCTGTCCAGACTGGTTCACAGTCTTCTAAAGCTGCTAATTTTAAGAAGGTTTGGGTGATTGAGATTTTTTTTCCGTGACATCCGTTTGTCTGGAGAAAACGTTAGCCCTTACATTCATCGAACTGGAGCAGTGTTGAATGACAAATTGGAAGGCTGATAACAATTCAGACCATCGAGCCTAACGGCGATTTAAGAGCTTAGTGGTTAAAAAATATTCAAGGTTTTTATAGTCTGAGATTATGCGAACCTCATGTGGCGATCCTTTGAGATATACTCTCCAGCCTTGAAATGCGTGCACTATACTTAAGAGTTCTTTATCATAGATGTCGTAATTTTGCTCAGCTGGGGACATTTTTTAGCTACAATATGCGTATGAATGGAGGTGTCCATCCTCGCCGTGTTGCGGAAGAATCCCGCCAGTTGCGGTGTCAGATGAATATGTTTCAATAATAAAAGGTCGTTGAAAATCCGGATGTAACAAGACTGGTGCTTGGCAAAATCGAGTTTGGAGCTCATTAAAAGCATCATTGGTTTGGAGGTCCATTGAAACAATTGATTCTTATGTGTCAAAGCGGTGAGTGGAACTGTAGTGTATGAATAATTGTATATAAACCGTCGATAAAAATTTGCAAAGCTTAAGAATGATTGAACCTCTTTAAGATTCTTCAGGACCGGCCATGATTTGATAGTTTGGACCTTATCTTGACACATTTGCAAACCTTGTAATGAAATCATCATGCCCAAAAATTCCACTAAGGTACAATGAAACTTACATTTGGAGGCCTTAACATATAGGCCATGTTTTTGGAGGCGGTGAAGTACTTCCCATATCACTTGTCGATGTTCATCAATATTTTTTTGAAAAAAATTAGAATATCGTCCAAGTAAATGACCACCGAAATGTCCAAAAGATCACCAAAAATGTGTTGCATGTGTGCTTGGAATTGAGCTGGGGCATTTGTGAAACCAAATGGCATGACTAAGTATTCAAATAAACCATAACGAGTCTTGAAGGTTGTCTTGAATTCATGACCCGGTGCCATCCGGATGCGATGGTAAGCCTGTCGAATGTCTAATTTGGTGAAGAGGTTTGCTCCCACCAATCGGTCCGTGAGTTCGGGAATGAGCGGTAGCGGGTATCGATTTCGGATGGTAACTTTATTGAGGTTTTGGTAGTCGATACACACCCGAATCGATCCATCCTTCTTCCATGCAAAGACAATGGGAGCTGAAACGGAAGATTTGGATCTTCGAATCCATCCTTTTCCTAAATTCTCCTCCAGGTACCCTCGAAGTTCTTCTAACTCCGCTAGAGACATAGGTTGCAATCCCATATTCCATGGTTCTTGGCCTTCTTTAAATTCAATCTTCATATCAAAGATTCCTTGATCTGGTAATTCGTTGGACGATTTTTCGCTGAACACCTTGAGCAAATTTCGGTACTCCGTTGGAATTAAATCCGAACCATCCGCGACCACAGTAGCGTCAATACCATCCAACTCTGATATTTCCAGGGTGTAAATATCCGCATCTTTCATGGACAGTTTGAATGAAGCTGCTGATACCATGGCATGCCTCGGTGCTCGGGACGGAACTAGACAATGCTTATGTTCATCACCAATGCTCAAACTCATTGGGGATTGTTTCTGTGTTCCTGTTCGGAATTTTTCTCGTAACGCAATTCTTGCTCCCGTTTCGTAGCACCATTTCCATGTCTGGGACCTCCCTCATATGGTTCCCAGCTCTTCGACTGGTAGCTTCTCACACCCGGCCATCAGTTCCGCACCCACCAGTTCATGTTGGATGCAATTGGCTTGACAATAATTTGAGTCGAAAATCACTTTCTTTGTTGACCACCGAATTGTTGGATCATGTCGGACCAACCATGGGGTCCCCAAGATGCAAGGATATCGTCCGGTATTTGAAAGATCTGCCACCAATATCTCTCGGTGGCCAACTATGATTAATTCAACCGTAGCCTCACGTGTGATGAGCCCCGAGTTGATCATCCTTCCGTCAATGACTTGCACCACTTGAGGAATCTTTTTGATTTGAACCACTGCTTGACACTTACGAGCAAAGTCGGGGTGCATAAACACGCTAGTGGCACGAGAGTCTACCAGAGGCTCAACTGTCATGGAGTTAATTCGGCCGACCAAAGTTAAGTGAGCCTCAGGATTTATTGTGGCCCTCAAATATAATGGATCTAGGGCCTTTCCTGCTATCTTGTAGTGCGAATATGATCCTTAGTGGTCAATCGGCTGCTCTTTCAGCATTGCGGTGGTTACCACAATTTCCCTAGTGCCCGGGTACTGAGCACCTTCCCTCAGTCCCGGGCTTGATCTTTTCCTGACTCCTTAGCACTCTCTAACACTGCTAGGGCTAACGGTTGCGATGGATTAACATGACACTTTGCCCTAACATGCCCTATCTGGCCACAACCCCAACATCTTCCTTGCCTTTGATATTCTAGCCGTTCTGATGCGGTCTTGGTAAGTGCGGTAGTTACCCTAACTGCGTCCAACTCCATCGGTACTGGTCCTGACATTTTTTGTGCTTCGTGGAATCGGCCAACATAATCTCTTGAAGAGAAAGAGGGCGACTTCTGGTTCAAGTAAGCAGGTTGTGGCAGAGAGAGAATTCGTGGTCTTCGAGTTTGCCTCCGAGCCCACAATCTTTCATCAATCCTTGATGCCATCGCCATCCATTCCTGGAGGCCGCGTGGCTGAATCTCCGCTATAGCTACAGAATCAAGAATCTCATTTTTCAAGCCTGCACGAAATGGTGCCACCAAACTGGACTCGTTCCAATCAACTTGGGCAGCATGCTCGTTAAAATTGGAAATATACATTGATACCAAGCTTATTTGCTTGATTTTTCCAAGGCAGTCCTCTGCATTTCCCTTTCGATCCAGGTCACCGTAAACCACTATGACGGCCTCCCGAAAATCATCATAATCCATTAACAACTCATGTCGACATCCTTTGTCCAGGGCTTGTAATAGCTGCATCGCCTAGTTCTGTGCATGCCCACTTATGTAGGAAAGGGCGTATGCTACCTTATCATCATCCTGTTGATAAGTGCGTGGTTTTCCCCGAAACACCAGGTGGAGTTGGGCGAACCATCTATACACTTCCCCACCCCTTCCACCAGAAAACTTCTCAGGTTCAGCAACCTTCGACTCTCTCTCTGTGGGTCCGATTTCTTCATATCTTTTTGATCTTAGATGACTTCGATTAGTTGTTCGGACATTAGCAGAAGGCGAGGCCTGAGACGACATCCCAATTGCTCTCTGTTGTACCATATGTGGGAGTGCTGATTGAAATATTGTTTGGATTTGTTGTTGAATGAACTTAGTCCATTCAAACCCTATCTCGTCCGGCACACGAGGGCCTCTTTCAATCTCTGGCTCACGGTCCTGGAATGACTAAAAACTTCGGGTACAAAATGTATTATCAATTGGACAGAAGCGATTACCACTTCCCGAGTTCTCTCCGGAGCATGGACCACTAAATGACGCAACCTAATGTTACAATCCGAAACTGCACATTCAGATCATGGTCGACACTCCACTTACATCAAGAACTTGCCCGGAACAGACTCTGAATATAACTTCGATAATGGTTTGACTGCAGATTGGAGATCAAGTTTACAGTGTGAAGTGAACAACATATACAAGAATGGAATAAACATGATCGTCAAGGTTCCTTTAATTTACAAGAAGTTGCGTGACAAGTAATCCTCTATGATGGTATTTATCCTTCAAAAAAGAAGGATAAAGCTTAACGTCCTGTAACCACTAATTGGTATAACCGTCAAATGTCTCCCCTCCCATGTTTAACCGTCTCACAGTCCAGCTATTACTACTTGTCAAGTTGTAACATTAAACATAATATTAAAATCTATGTCAATAAAAATATATAATATAATGTGATACAATATAATATGAAACAAGCTTATAAATTCTATGATATAATGTAATTCAATATATGTTTTAATTGAACATATGCATTTCACAACATGATATACTAGAATATATTATATGTAAAATGTATTTAAATATATTTAAATATTATATGTAAAATATATCAGACTATATTATACGTATTATATATTAGAATATATCATATATCATATATTATAATATAGTAGAATATTGAGTATTCAAAATCTATCAAAATATTAAATATATAGACTATATCAAAATATACTTTATGCAATATATATTAGGATGTTAAATATGTAGACTATATTATAATATATTATATGTAGTATATATATCTGAATATTAAATATGCAGATTATATAAAAATACTAAAGATTTATAATATATCAAAATATAATATATATTATATATCATAATATTGAACTAAAAT
The DNA here is from genome assembly GCA_964035585.1 of Polytrichum formosum. NCBI lineage: Eukaryota > Viridiplantae > Streptophyta > Polytrichopsida > Polytrichales > Polytrichaceae > Polytrichum > Polytrichum formosum. The sequence goes on from OZ037936.1 coordinate 77,057,922, forward strand.
AATTTATATTATAATATAATAAAATCCAATAAGATATAATAAGGCACAATAAAATATTTGTATTAAATAAAATATAATTATTTTATTATTTAATTTTCTTTGTACTATCTAACTTATCACTTAACTTCCGTTTGACACCCTTACGAGTATACTTAGTTGACGGAGTACTTTCCAACTCCAAAGATGAGACAATTTTTTTGAAATTGGACTAGAATCTGTTGGAATAGATTGAAACTAAAAATCTACAATAGAATTGCATGCAACGTTTTCTTTTCAATTATCTTGCTCATCAAAATGATATTCTTCATATCCAACTAGGTATGATGTCGGAGTGAGACTAAATTTGCCGTGAAGACGAAGTTGAGAGAGAAGTTTGATCTGATATTTTTTTGTATTTTAAGAAAATCTTTTGCAAACATACGAATTAGAGCGGATAACCACTCACCTTCTACAAACATTTGCACATTTCGAGCATTTGCTCAGAGAATTTTACCTTTAATGAACTGTAATAATTTCACTGTTTAGTTGCATTCACATTTTTTGCAATAATATGTATCAATGGATATTAAAACTACATTTTTTATTCCACAAGCTATACAAACACGCTTGAATGGAAGGACAGTTGGATTTAGAATTGATAAGTAGCCTTCAATCTGCAAAATCAACATTCAATGAATTAATATATGTACAATAAAAGAAGAATATAATACATACATTCAATACATATAATATAAATATATTATATACAATATATACATACAATATATTCATAATGTATATATTGAATGTATATATCATATATGTATAATATATATAATACATATAATAAGTTAATATAAATGTATAATATAAACATATAATATAAACATATAATATAAATATATAATATAAATATATAATATAAATATATAATATAAACATATAATATAAACATATAATATAAACATATAATATAAATATATAATATAAACATATAATATAATTATAATTAATATTAAAATTAATTATTTCTCTGTAATGTGCTTGATGACAATTATGAATAATTGAAAAATGTTAATAATCTCTTGCGTTCTTCTTCATCAACCATAGGAGTTACAATGGTATATGCGTCCGTCTTCAAAAATCGATCATACTTGAAAATGGTGGTTATGTTTTTAAACATCACCAACATTTTCGAAGGCATCTTTGATTTTTGTATACTCATCTTGAAAAGATCGTGAGAATCCAACAATGTCGTGATTTTCTTCTAGAATACCATCTACAACAATCACTTGACAAAAATTATCATTATTTGCACTCTTATAATGACCTTTAACTCCAACCACTATCGCACTAAATGTAGCCATTTGAAAACTTTTATAAGATCTTTTTTTGAAATCTCTTATACATGTCTATGTATAAAATATTAGAAAATTTTTAGATACAAATATAGGAAGAATAATAATACGCGTGTTTTGTGACACTTATATTGCGTAAGGCATGTTGCCCTTTCTAAAATCCACCTACATGTTTGCGTTTGACATTAAATTTTTTTATCCTCGTACACGTTCCTACACGAATTTTATTTTCATGATAATGTATCATATCATCAGCAATTGTCATTATAATTGTAGTTAATACTCACGATCTATCAAATCACAATGCAAAATAAAGAAATGAACTTGAACATGACCATCTCTTTGAGTTTTCAGAATGAATAAAATCAAAAGTATCATATCTATTCAAAATCTTGTCTTCAAACCACACATCTCTATAATTCTCATCTATATCGGTTACGTACATGACGATTTTAAAAGATCTGCTGATGCTAGTGTTGGTCATGACAATGCTAGAACTATGAAGAGGAAAAATACACTTACAAGCAACAAACAAGAAACAAAATACTATAACAATGTACATTTAAGATCTGAAAATGTGAAGGTGGTTATATAACTATGCACACCACCTCTATATATACAAGCTTTCGGATCTATATATACAAGCTTTTAGTTAACCATAGTTATATTTAATTAGCTCAATATCTAATTAACTAAAGTTAAATACAACCTGTTCACAGACTATATATAACTAGATTTTTTTCAATAATGTAACTCTCTAGCAGCTTGGGCACCTTTCTACCTAATAATTAATTAAAGTATTAAAGTAAGTTAGACAACCTACAAAATAATAAAATTTAAAATTGGCCAGATTAAAAAAATAACGTAAAATAAAATAGACATTCATTCAATTAATTTGTATATTTGATGGATAATTTTCTAATTTCATCTACATAATATTAAGTAGAAATGCTACCGGGGTACCCTTTGGGTCCGTGAGTGAGTACAAGATAAATGTTCATAAAGTGCCAAAAGTTAGTCATTAATGTAGGTAAAGACTAGACTTCGCAAAGGTAAAATGTACAAATTTAGCCACTTACACAAAGTGCAACCAATTAATAAAAAGTCATTTACAAATTTAGACTAAAATCCAACTTAGACAAAATAACCTTAACCTATCCGCTTCGTAGATAAAAATCTTTTGGACTACCTTGTAGAAGTTTTGTTTTGTCTTGATGTTTTGTTTTATATACGGCAGCTTGTATTGGACGCCGCCGGATTTTTGTTTTGTTTTTATTGACTTGTACAAAAAACATTCGTTGTTTAGTTGCTTTCTAGATATGTTTTGATTTTAACCTACTCTAGATGAATGCATTTTTTATCTTTTAGCATTGCTTTTATTTTTGAAATTTTTATAATAAATATTAAATAGTATAAATGTCTACCTAAATCAATCAAAAATAGGCTAAGTAAAAATTTAAATGTAGCTTTCAAAAGAGCATCAAACCGGCGCGCGCCGATTTGATGCTCTTTTGAGAAGGTCAATTTGAGGCCGCTAAATAATGTTATGTATGGTGGCTACAATTAACCTAAATACTTTCCTTAACTAATATTATTTATCCTAAAATTTATCTTTTACTTGTATGTTAGGGTTTTGCTTGGCAAATCCACTTTGTTGGATTCCAGTGAATGTCACTTGCATTATTATGATTTTAGGCACTATTTAAATGTTATTTATTTTGGACACTCAACAAAATTAATTTTTCATAAATTTAGGCACCTTTAAAATTAGTTATGTTTTGCCCAAGCTAGTAGAGAGCTACAATATATTTTATATGTAGTATATTTTAGGGAACAATTATACTTAATTAGATATGTATATATGTATATATACATATATATATATATATATAACTATAATTAATTACATAGATATAAATATAATTAACTAGATCTGTATAACTATAGTTAATATCCACATTGAATAAAACTGAACCAAAAATGGCAAGAACAAATAACGTCCAAGTGTAAACGCAAAGTGGTTAGAAAATTTGCTCTTGAAACAGAGAAGTTGATGCATAGTCTCTGTCCTACAGACAGAGCCAATAAATTTTGTAACAAAGGAAAATTTTAAGGGTCCAACCACTTCAAGGTCCACCAAACAAAACAAATCTAACAAATTATCTTGATTATTTTATTCAATGAGAAATGTAGAAGTTTACAAATTTTGAGTTTGGAAAAAAAAAAAATGAGAACAAAACTTAAGAAAAATGATTCCCCTCGAGAAATTGATGGTTTATAAATGGTTGCAAACTCCTTTTTGGCTTCTTAGGCATTAGAAGTTGGAACCAAAGTGGTGGGACTAACTAAAGCCGGAAAGTATGTGATCTTATTGTGAGAAACTTCACATAAACTTTTGGTCGTATTGGATTGGAGATTGTCTCCATATGGTTTGCAATTCCAAATCACGAAGATTCTTAGTTGAAGCTTCAAGAGGCCAATACAAAGATTCTCTTTCTCATTATTAAATGATCACATAAACGCTTCCAAGTATGTTAACAAACTGTTGAACCTAGAACAATGTTTACGTTCTAAGAACATAGTCCAATCTCGTTATGACATGTGTCTTTTACGTGTCCGTTCTCAACTCCAAGCCTTGCCACATACGTACTACGCAAATAGGTGTCCGATTAAGGAGGGTCAAAGGCGCGTGAGTGAGTTCGGAGAAAGCAAGCAAGGTGAGCATTGGGAAAGCAAACGGAAGCCACTTTGACGATGCTATTCCTCTGCGCTTCCTCCGAACATTTGCTTGGCCATCACGCACACGCAACATCAATTCAGAACAAACTACAGTACTGCTCTCAATTCCTCTCTGCGATTATAACCGTTCCCTGCTTCTGCTTCAACTTCTGTCACGAGTTGGAGGTGGACTTAGGTTTTCTTTTGTGGCTTTAATCTGCTTTAGTTCTTGCGCTCTGCTCGAATTTTTCGCCTTGCAAGAATTTTTGAGGTTGGATTTGGAGAAATTGTGAGAGGAGGTGTCGATGCTGCAGAGTTTTGGCAGTTAGAAGCAAAGGAATACTTCACCATGAGTTGTCGGATTAGGTTTTAAGCTCGTGTGAGTGAGTTTAAGGGATTGAAGTCTGGTGTTGGAGATGATGGTACCCTGACGAGAAGAAGTCGCCACGAAGAAGATGTAGGTTTCTTGCGTGTTTCTCATGTGTTTGCATGAATTGGATCATATCCTATCATATCATATGCTGTTGCATTGATGTTCGCGCCACCTATTTTATGTAGCTAAATAACCGCATGATAAATTACTGTGAGTATTATTTCACTTGGACTTGATTTGCAGGTAGAAAGAACCTTCGAATTGTGAAATTCCTCCAAATAGCATGAACCTAGAATGCGGTCTACTTCACTCTCCTTCAATAAGCTCATTGCTTCAGTTGAGGTCAATTTCTGAAGGTGGCTGCAGTGCAGTGCAGTTCTTGCATCATAGGCCAACTAACTCAGTTTGAATTTTCAATGTGACGCAGATGATGATGATGATGTTTGCAAAATTGCTTAGAATAGGAGCGTTTTGCAACGCATGGGCAGTGTAAAGGTTTGGAAAAATCGGCAGCAAGCAAAGAAATACGTTACCGTGCGTTTGTTGGAATTAGGGTTTGGGAGTGAAGGTCTGTGGACGAGGGACCAGGGTTAAGGTCGGTGTTACGAGATGATGGAATCTGGGTCTCTGAGGAGAAGAATTCGCCACGAAGATGTAGGCGGGGGAGGAGGCTGGAGGTTTGAGCGAGAGGAGGCATCACCATTGGAAGGGTTAAGTGAGCCTCTACTCGGGGACTACGAGGAGTCAAGCCGTGGCAGTGACGAAGAGGATTACCACTGGAGATCAAGAGAGGAGACAAGGAGCCGGAGCAGAGAGGAGCAAGCTTGGGGACGCAATCTCTCGAAGCTACTTGCACAGTGGGCACAGTGGTTCCTTGTTGTTGGCAACAATTTGGTTATGGCTATGCTTGGGAGGAACCATAACAATGGGGTTGCGGGGGATCAGAGAAGTGCAATCTATCTCTCCCCGTTGCAGGAAGAGAGGCTGGAGAAGTTGCAGCAACGGCTGGCCATTCCATTTGATGGGTCATCCTCACAGCATCAGGATGCACTACGGGCTTTGTGGCGAGCTGCATTCCCAGATAGGGTTATGCCTGGCCTTGTGTCACCGCAGTGGAAGGACATGGGGTGGCAGGGGAATGACCCTGCCACTGATTTTCGAGGGGGAGGATTCATATCCCTGGAGAATTTGCTGTTCTTTGCTCAAAAGTTTCCTATGCAGTTTCAGAAACTTTTGCTCAAGCAGCAGGGTAGGAGAGCTGAATGGGAGTATCCGTTTGCAGTTGCTGGCCTCAACATCACCTTCATGCTCATCCAAATGCTGGACCTCCGCGCTGCGAAGCCGAATTCTTCGTCAGTGGCGGCCTTCTTCAATGTGTTGGCTGCTGATGAGAATGCATTTGACATGCTCTACTGCGTTGCTTTTCAGATGATGGATGCCCAGTGGTTGGCCATGGGTGCTTCATATATGGAGTTTAATGCTGTACTTCAAGCTACTCGGAGACAACTTGAGAAAGAGATGATGCTGGATGATGTCCATTCTGTTCAAGACCTTCCCTCCTATACTCTCATGGGCCATCCTCAATAACCCTAAGTTGTTACCCTGCTTAATTCCTGACAACACCAATAATTATCTGAAACCCAACACTGTAAGAATGCCATCACGTACTCCAACATATAAGTACATCTGCCAAATACTTTTCATCCACCTGTCTTCAATAGTTGAACACTTGCTGCTGCCAGATAATTAGCAATGCAGTGCAGTGCACCTCTGTAAAGCCATCATACTTCTGCAATCTGCACCTATTCTTTTTTTTTTTCAATTTCATTCATATTTTCAATGGCGAGGTTATGCCAGAGTAAGAACATTGTAAGATAGGTGCCAGATTGTAGCTTCCAAGTGACTTTTGTAAAAAAAATTCAACTATTCTTTAGAGTGGACTGATTAATGAAGCAAGAAGGGGTTCGTTGAAGTTCCTGGGGATGTTTTCATGAGTCGTCGATGATTCAACACCTCCTCCAGCCAAATGATTAGGAATGCACTTTTGAATCACTGCTGTAGCCAGGATTTCATGGAAATATGACCTCAGCATCCTTTTTACATTCACCTTCATTCACATTTCACTGGATAGGTGCTAAATTGCAAATTTCTTTGGTTTTTACATCTATTGCTCTTGTAAGAACTCTCTGCAAGTATTCATCTGCAGCCACATCGGGAAGATGAAAATGGCACCAGCGGTCTGCATGTCGTTAAAATATTATAAAAAATGAAGATATTATTGGGGACCTCTAAACCTGTTATGTCTTTATTTGTTCTTGACATCACGCGCTTCAGTAAAGAGGTGGGGGATAGCACTTCAAAAATGGAGAAGTCATGTCCGTTCTCCTTTTTCCAAAGATCTGTATTGCTTTCTCCACTGATCTATCCATTGCAGGGCATGTAATAAGTGATGTGAAGCAGTATCGGTATTAGTGAACATGGTTGTTATCTACATGCCAGCCCAAAATGACCTAAATGACACATAGCAACAAGAAGCTGCAGCTTTTCACTGTGACAATGAGGTTGCTGTCTGGGAGAGCCGAGGAAGATTGGATCTTCCAGTACAGCAGAAATGATGGATTAGGTAGGTCCTTCATAAATGTGGCTCTTAATGTCAGTGGCTCAAGATTCAACAAAAAGAGGAATATGCCCATGTTTCACTTGCAATTAACTCACTCTACTTCATTGTGAGTATGCATAGATCACCTAGTCCATCCAACCAATTATGAAAGTGGCTGTGGTTGAAGTACTCTTTGGAAGTCACAATTTTTCTATTTCATCAATGTGCAGTGCTGATGCAAAGTGATATCTACAGAAAAATTTGACATTGAATGTATGATGCTTGATGAAATGCGATGAAATACCTGAGTTGGCTTGATGAGGAGACAAGTTAATGTTTCAACAATTATTCATTTGTATTGTCGTGCAGGAGTCTGCACTCCATCTTGATGAACCATGCACTATTCACATTTTTTCTCAAACATCTGTAACCTTCCAAGATCTACAACCTCTTAAACAATCCCTTTATGACACGTTTTACTTGCTGAATGAATGCATTTTACTTGCTGAATGAACTGATTTGTACTTACAAATTAATACGATTTATCTTGTTGAATTAGAGTAATTTTATAAGTATGAAGTTGTAGAACTTGACTTCGTATTCCTGTTTTGGCATTGCCCACTTCCATAATACCTAACCAGCAAGAATCCAGTTTATATCTACAAAATCCACATTCAAATGAAGCTTTCGGATGTAAAGCAGATCAATCTCAAAACTTGCCCACAGTTGTAAGTTCAATTAGTTGCCTCACAAACCTTGGACTCAGTAAGAACATATTCAAACTTCTTTCATGCTTACCATTTAGTCTTGATGCTTGCTGACTCATAGCTGTATCATGACGTAAGTGTAGCTTTACAAGCAAAGAGCAGACCAAGATTGGAGCTAGAGTCACACACGAAACCCTTCAGAGAGAAAACATATAGGTAACTTATTATAGTCAACAGTGTATATTGATGTTGACTGTGATCACCTAACAAAGCAACATTCTCAGATTGGTTTCACTCGAGCTGTCTACTGAGTCTAGTCATCAACACTTAATGCTCATGTGCTGGCATCAACATGACAATCTCTCTAAAGAGGAAAATGTCTCCGTGTAAAAGAGGTAGAATATGTATTCTGCAACAAATATTCAAAGGCCCATGGTTTGATCGTCAGTGGAAAATTACATTACATGTAACCCACTTATCACCACCAGTACTGCAACTTGCCACATTATTCTAAAGTAGATAAGCTAAACCCGAGATCTGCAGGAACCTCATGAATGCTCATAACTCAAATCTAATGGGATTAAATTGTCCTGCTGCCTTGGGAGTCTGTGCAAAGACATTCAAGTAAGTGGCATCTGGCAACACACCGGAGGGTGTGGTCCGAGTCCAATGTTGTTCCACGTAATCAGCAACCATGGTACCCACAGTAACAGCATCCGTGACAGAGATGTTGTAGTGAGCACCTGCATACATCCGAGCAAGCTGAGCGTCCCTCACCTGATCCGAGAATGAGCTATAAGTCCTCGCAATAACTGGAGTACCAGTTAAGTTAGCACACCCCGGTGCGTATACTCCACCTCCACCAATTGTGTAAGGGCCAACATTTCTTCCGAAAAATGTTTGCAGAACAGCACCCCCTACAGACTCGGTTGTGACGGTGCCACTAGGGTACTCTGCGTGTGGGGGTGTCATAAGGTAAGGCGTCCAATTAGGGTATGGAGCATGGTGAGGATCTCCAGCCTTGAACGCCATCTCGGGACGCCAGAACCAGAATCCAAATTGCAAAGTCGTCAACACAATCAGAGAATCGTGAAACGCCACGCTAATCTTCGCAAGCAAAGTTACGGTGTCATACAGGGATGTTGTTTGTGGCAATGTGGCGTAAATTGTAGCTAACCACCGAATCTCCGGAGTGCAGAGGGTGTTGTTCACTTTTGCACAAGCATGGAAAGCGGCGTTCTCATTCATTTCTTGTGTGCGTCCCGGAAAGTCACTTCGACCAACATTGACAAGCAAATTATACTGTTGATCCCACTCTTGTGAGGGCACTGCAGGTGGCTTTAGATTGCTCAAGTAAGTCGCTATGAAGTCAATCGGATCAGGCACCACATAAGGTCTCGCAATCGCAATGTTATGGAAAATCAAAACCTGGGCATCTCTCCCGGCTGGCGTGTTGTTCAAGTATCTGTATATCCCTGGAACCGGGTTACCTGCGTTGGCATTCAACGCAGCTTTGACAGCTTGTAGGGAGAATTCCCTCGCAGTTCGTTTCTTTTCGATGAGGGCAATTGCTACAGCTTCTCCCAACCGCTTCCCGAGTTTCTCTTGAGACTCGGTTAACTGAAGGTCGTTGATCTGGGTTAACAGGAGAGGGTCGATCAGTAAGTCTGTGTAAAAGGGGAAGTAAGATGCCAACACTTTGTGGCTTGCAAATATAACCACTGCCTCTTGGGTGGTGCAATACCCTGTGTCGTTGAGGGCTATGAGGGCATGCCATTGAGCCAAGTTCAGTTGGGCAAGAATGATGTTTGGTTCGACGGATATACCCTTACTGACACAAAACACTTGCGTGAATAGCATGTTCCATTCCAAAGCGACATTGGTGGTCCCCGATGATACTGTACTTTCAACTGTGGAGGCGATCATGAGCAACAAGAATGCCAACCTGCAGCATGGCAGCCAAGTTGTGGATCTTCGGTCGACTCCTGCCATCTCTGAACATCACATAATTTGCCAACATATTGTCAAACTACTTTACACCATTTGCAGAAGTGGTTGAATTTCAGAGACGTTCACATAAGGTAGACTACGTGCCTAAATCGAGCAACAAGAAAATTGCCAACATGCATGGAAGCCAAGATGTAAATCGGTTGACTCCTGCCATCTCTGACCACCATTGATTTGCCAACACATTGTCAAACCGCTGTACACCACCATTTGCAGATTCAGTGGTTGAATCTCAGAGACATTTCACAGAAGGTAGACTACGTGCCTAAAGCGAACATAGCAATAATCTGGGCACCTATATTTGAGCGGTATGTGATTAGGTGTGAACCTAAGAATGAACACCAAAAAGATGTGTTGTGTTTAGAAGAGATTAATTGGACCACGTGTTCAAAACATGCTAATCATTCTAGGCTCAACCATCAACAATGATGATTGGATTGGCTAACGCATGCCATCTCTGAAGAGTGGCCTACCAAGCACAAAACTATCTCCTTAACACATTGTCAAAAATATTGTCCAACTACTTGTCACCATTTGCAGAAGTGGTTGAATCTCATAGCTCTTTCACTCAACTTTGTAATATAGCACCGAACTACTAAAAAGGTTAACACCTATCATGTTTGCTAACAATGTAGCATGCATCCTAGAGTCTCTTCGCCAACATGCTATTGTCTCAATTAAGTTGTGGATTCTTTCTAAAGGTCATACTTGGGGCACCATTGAACTATGCTTTGAAGTGACAAAGGTCCATGAAAGTCAAGACACTAGTATACGCTCTATGACTTACGCAATAGTTTATACAAGGCTGGTGCCCCCAACAAAATATTCAAGGTCAAAATTTTACTTGCCAATCTATGAGCCCTATGAGATTGACACTATATTCAACACAAACACTACAAAGAAGACGCAACCATGTAAGAATGGCAATAAGAATAATACGTGGTATCTAGTATTTGAATTGAGGTCATTTATACCAAAACGTTTAATGTTTCTTTTAACATACATGTAAGCTGCAATCTGAAGTCTATTGCAATTGAAAAATGAATCAGATTCAGGTGGGATCACTTTTGACATTTTAGGCTAAGGACAAGTAACCTTACAGACTTTCATCCAGCATCTTGAGGCCCATATTGAAGGGCCTCTTGGACCTTTAATGACAAATAATGTTGGGTTCACATGTAGTATTGGTGACACTATACTGCGGCTCACAATTAGTGTTCAGCAAGACAATTAGAATTGGTGACACTAAATATCATATTTAGTGTAGCACATTGCACTCATTCAACATGCGCCATGCTGCAATGAAATGAAAGACACATTGATCACCTGGTATCTTGGAGCACCTAGGCAAATTATGTTCAACACTTCAAGTTTAAAAAGGAAAAAGAAACAACATTGTTCACACACCGACTCGAATCTGAGCCCAATGTCCATGATGCATGATATGAAGCATTACCTTCCTTTTGGCAGGTGGTTAAGTATACTCTAAGTATTCATGGATTTGGTGAAAAAACAGCATATTGGCTCAAGAATTTACCTCCAACACAAAGAGGTAGCATACACCAACTCCTGAATCCAGCTGCTGAGGCCAACTTTGCAGTTCCAGAAGCACGACCCAACCACAATGAAAACCACTTGCGAAACATTCTTGTATATATAGGCATGCATGGAGTACTGAACAAGATATGCATCATGGAGTAAAGTGCTGTCAGGAACTATACCTTTGGACATCTGGTTGCAGAACACGTCTTCTGTTTGGAACATGTGCAAAGCCTGGTAGTTTGTAAAGGTACAAGGGAGATAGATATGGTTGACAAATTTCTTCGAGGGGTCGAACTGTATGCTTTAAAAATGGGGGCACTAGGAGTGGACTCGATTGACGAGAAGTGCAAAACCCGTGCTTGATGCGTAAGCACGGAAGCATGCAAAAATATGCATCTTGACACAGTAAGGTACCCAGTCTTCCTATTATGATTAAAAAAGAGAGTAAAAGAAGAGCTTTAGCTAACGAGGAAAAGAGGAAAAGAGGAAGAACAATCATGTCAATAGGACAGTATGATTCCTCGTGTCAAACTAAATGCTTTGCGATTTGGAGTTAAGCGGGGGTGTCATGTAGAGAAGTTCGCTATGGGAAAACACAGAGTTTCTAGCTGCAACTAGCATAAGCCAATGATGGGGAAAATTAAAACTTTAAACCCAAAACTTTGGAAGGAAACATGGGAGAGAGAAAATACGTTGGGAGAGGAAGACTTCCCCCCCCCCCCCCCCCCGTTTTATATATCCACTCACACTTTAGACAACTATATAACTTTAAACAACTCACTTCAAACAACTCACTATCTTTAGACAACTATCTAACTTTAAAAAACTTTCTAACTTTAAACAACTAACTCTAGACAACTAGGTGATCACTCCTAACTTTCCCTATTATGTTCAATTCTATGAAAACAAACCAAAATAACAATACCATTTTTTTTATATCATGTAAGAATTTGCCTCATGACAGCGGTGCTATAATTAGATTTACTATAGTTTTTTTGGGGAGGGGGCACTCATGCGCTCGCACCGGGGCCAGGGGGTGGGGGTTTAAGGCTTTGAGCCTTCATGAGCACGTTCACATCCATGACGTCAAATTTTAGATTTGGCCTCACATGAGTAGGTGATGGACAATGTTCAAGATTGAAGCCCTCATATGAGTTTCATTTTGAAGGGCTCTCAAATTTCAGCCCTTCAGTGGAAGAGTTGGTTCAAATCCAAGACGTCAATTCAAGAATATAGAAATGATATACAAAACTCATATTAAACTTGTGCATGTATTATATGGTACATGTTTCCAGTTCAATGTGAAGAATTAAAAATTGACCATCTAACTTCATTTCTTGTAGTGACAATGCCTTGCACTTGTTGGTTCTTGTGGAAGGCATATTATATTGAGGACTTCAAGTGACGTCTTCATTTTCAATCCGGGGTTGTGTTTTGAAGGGTTGTTTTGAGAGAGGTATATTTTGAAGGGCCAAATTGCGTTTGAAGGGCATTGAAGACTTCAATCTTGAACACTGGTGATGGATTGAGCTCACATCAATGCTTGATCCGATGTTGTGTAAACTTGGTGGATGTTCTTAGACAAGAATTCCATTAAATAGGTTGGTCATGAATTATATGTGAGAGCAAGCAGTTACATGGATCTAATAGGTACTCTGTGAGATTATCACAAGCTCATGTTTACTAAATTTGGTACAATCATTCTTTATGATCTTCTGGTTATGTGGCCCAAAACTTTAAATTTTTTAGGGTTTATAAATACCTTTCTGTTTTTAACAAACAATCTTTGTTACCCCTAAAATATCATCACTTCAATAGTGTATACTCCCCATGAGAAGGTATTATTGGATTTTTTTTATAAATTAAATTATTTTTATTTTTATTTTTAAACACAGTCGTGAACTTCTAACCATGAATCCTAAGGCATAGAATCTTGTGTTGTACCAAAAAATGTACAACCATTTAGTAATGAAGTGCATGTTTTTCCTCACTAGATACACTTCGAGATAGGGAAGAAAAAACCCAAACAACCCACCCCCCTCCCTCCCTCCCCAAAAACACACACACACACAATTGTCACCTAACAACGACGTGAGTGGAGTCCATTCATATGTTCATTTGTTATTGATTGTATGAACTAGTATATGAGTCGATATATGAGTGTACCGCCTACCCGCCGGGGGGGGGGGGGGGCACTCCCACTTTAAAGTTGCGAGCTACAATTTATAAGACATGTACTTGTGACAAAGCTCAAGTTAAATATTGAACTCCATGGTATGAATAAATTAGGGTGTTTACAAATTGATCATGTTACTGAAGTTTTAAAACTCACATACCATAGGGTTCAGTAGGTGGGGAAATAAAATAATATATATTAGGGCCCCATGCTATGGATGAGCACCATTGGATGACATCTCATGGATGTCTCTTGGTAGTTGGATGTAACTTCCTACGTTAGATGTGGGAAAGGCTCACAATGGGTTTGTGCATTTTGTTTGGCTTTGTGAGCTCCTAGTTGAAGAGTGGACAATAGGCGCAAATGCATAGTTACACTCCTCAGATGCGCCCATCCCAAAGCTTCATTTTTCTACTTTCAGTATTTTGCTCACTTGGTATATGGGTAGGGTTTTGAATTCTTCTTGTGCTTTCTCACATTTTTTGGGGAGCATTGGCAACGCAAAGGAAGGGGCCGACATCAGCAAGAAGCGTTTGTATGAGTGATACCAACTACAACTCAAGGTACTGGGTTCTAGTGAGGTTGTTGATCACAAACCAAGTTTGCAATGTCTTTGAAGTTGAAATCGCTCTCACTTGTTGATGCCTATGCTAATCCAAAACTTATTGGATCTTGCGTGTGTGTTGAGGGCGACACATATGCCAAACTCATATCACTACTTGAAGGTATTGATATTGTAGATTGGCCCTTTCAATTCTTTGATATTGAGAATAGATGCAAGATTAACTACAAGCTTGAGGGACTCAATAGAATTTTTTGAATGTATATGTTCTACCACTAGCTGATCTTAACCTTGAATCCAAAACACGCATGCATGTGGTTGACCTAGATTTGCTTTTTGGCTCCCAACAAACTATGGAGTGCATAGTAGAGGAGGTTGAAATCCAAGATCTTACCGCTCTTGGTGACTATGACCAACTATTGCCTTCACTTGGTGGTTCTAGAGTTAGTGGTGAGAGCACTAATGCATGTGGCATCTAACCTGAAGTCCACATTGGTGAGTGTTGAGGTTATGGCTAGATACTTGCTGACCAAAGAAAAACTCAAAAAAGATCTGAAACTAATAACCCTGGAGGATTAATTATGGCACTTGAGGTCTTCAAACCAAAATTTTGTGAGTGTAGTAAGGGTCAACTATGTGGAGTGTTGTAAAGAGTTTGGATCCACCACTGGAGATCATTCCACAAACGAAATCCACAACCTCTTTGCCAATTTTTTAAAGAATCACCTCATGTGTAACATGCATATTTGAAATTGGTGCCAAATAAAAGAAGTCTAGTTTATTGATCATCCTCAATCACAAGCCTTGAAAGGGAAGTCTATTGTCCTGACTGCATTTGACCATCAAGCACTACAGTCCACCCTCTATAAATGTTACACCTATAAGTGTTAACCCTCTCTAAATGTTAACTTTCTTCTACTCCCCACATATTGCACACTATAAATGTTAAACGTGTTAACTGTTAACAAAATGGTACTCCCTTCTTTGTAAATTTGACTCTATAAATGTTAACGAATGAAATACAACCATAATATGGATGATAAAAACTACACATCCAACTGCAATGTTGATGGTAGTGTAAAACTCCCTCCTTTTGTCATTTACAAATATTAACGTCCTAGAGCTTTTACAAAAAGAAACATTGCAAATCCAAATAACCTTGGAATTCTTTGGTTCCATAATAAAAAGGCTTGGATGACCACTGCTCTTTTTGAGAAGTTTCTCTTGGACTTTGAGAGGAGGATGAGCCTAGCAGGGAAACGAAGGGTGTTGTTATTGGTTGACAATTTTGCAGGTCACCAGTACAATAACATCAGGTCAGAGTTGTAGATTACAACCGTGGAGTTTTTGCCTCCAAATACAACAAGTTATTTCCAGCCTATGGATGCAGGTGTGATAAACTCTTTCAAGGCTCAATATCGCAAGTTGTTGATTGAGCACAAGTTGGACAAACTAATGAGCAATGAGGACCCAGAGATTGATGTTTATGAAGCGGTGAAAATGCTAGAATGTGCGTGGAGGTTGAAAGTCACATCTAATGTGATTTATCATTGTTGGAGACATACCGGTATGCTCCTACTACCTGATTTGAATGGAGTTTCCATTCCAAATCCTCAAGTGGAATTGCAGGAGTTAACTAGTTTTTTGGAAAGACTAAGTTTGGCTACTAATAGTTCTAGTGATGGAAGTTCAAGAATGGAGGCACAAGAGCATGTGCAATACGAATTAGACTTTGATTTGAACAATCCATATGAGGTCACCAAAGAGGATGTATGGGATGTTTTAGGCTCTATTGGTGGGACTTCTAATGTCTCAAATGATGATTGTGAGGGAGAGGAGTGTGAGGTGGAACCCATTCCATCTTATAGTGACTTGCAATCTAGTTTTGGTACCATTAGAAGGTACATGGAATCACGTTCATGTGATGTGTCCAAGTATGTGGGTTTGTTGGTGCAGATTGAGAAATATTTGCAAGTTGTGCATGCAGATGAATCTCACCAAAGAACCAATGATTCATACTTCACCCGTGATTTGTAAACTTGATATTGAATAAAGTTTTGATTGGGTTTGCAATTTTATGAATGGTATTCTCTCACAAGGACTCTTCACAATTGCTTATATTTATAAATGTTAATATTTGTATATTGCTCAAAAAAATAATTTTATAATTGTTAACTGTTAACACCTCTATAAATGTTAACTTTGATCCACTCCTGAGGGTTAACATTTATAGAGGTTAGAGTGTAGTAGCTGAAGGCATTGAGATACTAATGCCGACGAGATTTAAAATTATTAAAAAACCAAAAAAAAAAACCATTTGTTCTAGTTGGGGATCCTAAATTGAAGGAAGTTAAGTGAGGGGGAGGGGAGGGGGGAAGGGGGGGGGGGAAGACATGTTCATTCTTTTCAATGTTTTTCTTTTCTAGGATATATTGACGAGTTTTCAATGACTACACCGTTTATGAATCATGGTGTCCCTTACCTTAATATGATGCCATATGCTCTGTTACATTGGTTGGACCCCTAATGTTAACCTAGTTGCTAATATCAACCACCTAGTAAAAATAGCGTAATGGCTAATAAAAGGTTCACTTAATAGTTAACCTAATCACACTCACCTTAAGGTACATGCTTAGGCTTAGCAATGTTTAGCATATCAACGACTTGTGCAATCACATAACTTCATAACATTAAGTAGCAAGCCTGGAATGACCTTCTCAAAAGAGCATCAAACCGGCGCGTGCCGGTTTGATGCTCTTTCAAGAGCAAAGGTAATGCTATCTTTGAGTTTTACTTAGGCTATTTTTAATCTATTCGGGTAGTTACTTTCAACATAACATTAAGTAGCAAGCCCGGATTGACCTTCTCAAAAGAGCATCAAACCGGTGCGTGCCGGTTTGATGCTCTTTCAAGAGTAATTGTAACACTAAGTTTGAGTTTTACTTAGGTTATTTTTAATTTATTAGGGTAGTTATTTTCAATGCTTAGAATTAATTATGTCGGTTTCTAGGACAAAACTAATGCCAAGTGGTGGTAAAGGTTCTAATCTAGGCTAAATTATGATCTAAACAAATCTAAATAGGTATAAAGCAACGGGAAAGTTGGTGAGGTCAAAAAGGTGGTTGCACTTTTTGGAAAAGTCTCCCGACACCCGCATTGGAAACCTCTTTGATACCTTTTTGAAGCTTCTATATTTGATTAATTATCCATTCATTCACCTTTGCTTTGCAAGCTTTTCCCTTCTTGTTGAGGTAAATGTGCAGGTACTCAAAGGGTACCCTCCTAGCATTGGGCTGGGGCGAACCAACCCGCATATTGGTACCTTACCGGGGAGGGCGAACGGCTGGGGATTCGTGGCACTCACTTAAAATCATCCATCCTAGATATCGTGGATGAAGTGTCTTCAATAAAAAAAAAAGCCCCCCTATGGGGTTGAGGGCCGATTCATTCGAATGTGACATCACTAGACATCCGGGAAGGTACCAATGTACGGGTTGGTTCGCCCTGGCCCTAGCATTGCTACTTAATGTTATGAATGCTTAGAATTAACTATGTCGGTTTCTAGGACAAAACTAATGCCAAGTGGTGGTAAAGGTTCCAATCTAGGCTAAATTATGATTTTAAAAATATAAATAGCTATAAAGCAACAGGAAAGTTGGTGAGGTCAAAAACGTAGTTGCACTTTTTCAGGGTTGTCTATCCCGCCGTTGTGACGGTGTCGTGCCGTCACGACGTGTCGTGTCGTGACGGACCCCTCCGTCACGACACAATAGGGTCCACGTAGGGTCAACATAGGGGGAGCCGACTAGGGTGGGTAAAATACTTACCTTCTTGCCAAGGTGGCGTCCTATGTGGCAGAAAACGTCGACGTGGATGTGCATATTTCCCCTGCCACGTAGACCATTTTGCCATTGTGTTTATCATTGTGTTAAAATCAAAGTAATAAAATATTACTAAGGAGGGTGTGGGGCGGACGGGGGCGGACGGGTGGGGCGGACGGGGAAGGGGGGTGGTGCGGACGGGGAAGGGGGGTGGAGCGGACGGACGGGGGGGTGGTGCGGACGGTGGATGGGGGTGGAGCGGACGGACGGGGGTGTGGAGCGGACGGGGGAGGGGGGGTGGGGCGGACGGACGGGGGTGGAGCGGACGGGAGAGGGGGGGGGGGGTGGGGCGGACGGAGGAGGGGAGGGGCGGACGGAGGAGGGGGATGGAGCGGACGGGGGAGGGGGGTGGAGCGGACGGGAGAGGGGGGGGGTGGGGCGTCCCACCCGTCCCACCCGTCCGCCCCGCGTTCCCTCCCGTCCGCTACCCTCCGTCCGCCACACGTTCCCCACCGTCCGCTCCTCGTTCCCTCCCGTCCGCCCCACGTTCCTCTCCCGTCCGCACGCGTTCCCTCACGTCCGCTCCACGTTCCCTCCGTCCGCCACACGTTCCCCGTCGTCCGTACCCCGTTCCCATCATGTCCGCACCCGTTCCCTCCCGTCCGCCCCGCGTTCCCCCCGTCCGCCCCGCGTTCCCCCCGTCCGCCCCGCGTTCCCCTACGTCCGCTCCACGTTCCCTCCCGTCCGCTTTCCGATCCCTTCCGTCCGCCCGCGTTCCCTATCGAGTTCCCTTCACGTCCGCTCCACGTTCCCTCCGTCCGCCACGTTCCCTCCGTCCGCCCGTTCCCCTCCCGTCCGCGCCTCGTTCCCTCCCGTCCGCCCGAGTTCCCTATCGCGTTCCCCACCCGTCTGCTCCTCGTTCCCTCCGTCCGCCCCCACGTTCCCTCCGTCCGCCCCTAGTTCCCACGTTCCCCATACGTCGTTTTCGTACCCTAAACCCTAATTCCGACCGGGATCCCATAATGATTGGGCTCCTCGTTGCCTATATAAAGCCGTGAGGCTTTAGTTCCTACCACTTTCCTCTCCTCCCACCACATAGGGACCCGAGACCTTGTTGCGTCCCAAAGGACAGCATCACCGCGCGGGTCTCAAGGGGTTTGGGAGGGCAGGGCAAATTGTGGGGGAACCCTCGCAATTTTTTTTTCAGATTCACTCGCTCCCGTGATTTTTATCACGAGAGATTTTCACACTCACTTATTCACGTGATTTTTATCACGACTCATTTTCAGATTCACTCACTCACGTGATTTTTATCACGATGGAGGGGGAGGGCATTGCTCCTTACGAGAACGAGGATTTGAGGGTGCACCGTGCTTGGCTCGTAGGCAATGCATCGGCGAATACTGCCGAGGGTACGGGAAGCGATCCTGGAAGTGGAAGTACTGCAGCACGTCCACCACGTCCAGATCCCTTTCAGTTTGACGAAGAGTTCTTGGCTGTTGGTCATTCGGGAGGCAACCAAACACGGGGAAGCCGTGGAACACGTGGGAGTCGGGGAAACAGTGGACATAGAGGGAGAACTGGAAGGGGACCAAGCTCAGGCAGTTCCACAGAAATACATGCACCGGCTCGTTCGGAGAACGTGCCACCACAATCTCCGACACGGCGGACATCAAGACCGGAGAGCCCTGCACGTGATGTACCTCAGGGTTCGGAGCAGACTGAAAGACGGGGATTAAAACGCCCAGCAGTTTCGGAAGGGACGGAGGACGGGTCCGCGGCATCGGGTTCGCAATCAAAGAAAAGGAAACATAGAGGCAAACGCGACCCGCGGACCGATGAGGCTCGAAATCATTGCAGGATCGTGTTGTTGGATTGGTTTAGAAGTAACAACATGGTTTATTTGGAGAAAAAATACCTCAATGATGGTACAAAGGGTTTAGAGTTGGCGAGGAACGAGTTGATGCTTATTCTCACGGAAGCCACGTCTGGACCGGAGTTTGAGGAAGCTAGGGGCATGAGCGATTGGAACACATGGATTGAAAAACAAGTTGTGGAAGCAATCTACAATCCAACGATGTCATATGAGGCTATGCATCCTGGAGAGGGAAGTAGTGGTGGGAGGAGGTCCGAGCTGTACATTAAGCTAGAGAATTGGAAAAGAGGCGTAATAGCAGCAAAAGGCACATCCGCCCGCAACCTTCCCGTTTTTATTGACAGGCAGCTGGCAGACAACATTGCCACTCAGGGCCGGCAGGGTGTCATATGGTTGCCTAGGAATGTGGAGATCAAACCCTTGGATAGGGAAATCTTCCAAGGGACCTTCGGAGTGGTGCGGAGAGTCACAATTCATGGAGCATCATTCATCCCTAACTGGATAGAGTGGGCTGGGAAGACCATGAAGGCCACGAATAGTCTGGAGAACCGAAAGGAGCGTTCGGTTGAAGCATTGGCATGCCCAGTAGATCATCCTGGGATAATCAAGCTACAATACCTCCACCCGAAAACATACGAATCCTATTCGATGTGGTGGAATGGAGGCTCCTTGAAGAACATGAGGGTCTATGACCACCAAGTTCCGGAAACCCACGAGCGCACAATCCTTCAAATGCCTGGGGCAGACTTTGAAGCACGGAAACGGTTGGTTGTATATCGAAGGCATCGAGCTTATTTGGCATGGGCTCTAATGTGCATTGTGGATGTAGTGCACAAGCATGACGTGTTGCACAATGACCTTAATCCCAACAATGTCATGCTGCATTTCCCACAAGACCGTGAGAACACGGTTTTCATTGGTGTGTGTGATTGGGGGATGGCATCATGGGGAGATGAAGACGCACCCTCCAACTATGGAAAAGAATCAGTGGATGAGATGAACAAGCACCGCATAAAATACAACTGTGCTGGTCCAGAATTATTCCATGTACGAGGGCAGCGTGGAACATCTACCTCTCCGGTGAGGATGGCTCGGAAACATAGGCACACGTTTCTCTCGGAGTCCTTCTCAGTGGGTGCTTTGGCAAAGAAGATTTATGCCAGGGATTCGACTTCCTCGTTGTTTCAGCTAAATAGTGATCCAAATGGCTTGAAGATGCGGTTTGAGATAGCATTGGATGCATTGACGAAGCCCAATCCAGCGGAAAGGTCAACCATCACACACGTAGTGAACATGTTGAAGTCGCCTCCATACAACATGGTTAACCCGACAATGTGCTTCCGTGACACTGCAAAATAGTTTTTTTTTGTTTTCTTTGCAGCAATTTTGGATTATACCAATTTTGTAACCGTTGGAGATGTAAATAAAGCCATCATTTTTTCATACACAACTTGTATATTGTATGAGATTTATGGATCTTAGTGCAATGTTCATACTCCATGAGGATTTTTGCTTCATAATCGAGATGAAGTCTATGGGAGACTAACCAAGGTTCTCGCCTCTCGTGAGGCCACATCATTCTTTCACATCGTTGTTATCACATCCATGTGCTAAGTTCAAGTTAACTATAGTTGTTCGTGATATGTCTTGCCAAAATGCAATTACCTATATTTATTCTAATTTTGGTATGCCACAAAATGTAGTCAACTATAGTTATATCTAGTTAACTAAAGTTGAGCACAATGTTGCAATAGTTATATCGGTTGTACACGTGATCCTAAACATCTCTAAATGTTCTTTCTTGTACTCCACACATATTGCACACATACTTCACAATTGCTTATATTTATATTTATATAATTCACAATCACTTTTTTTTGGAAGTTTGGACATAGTCTCGGTTTTTTGGCTCTCAAAAATTCATATGAAGTCCAAAAAATGAGTTCTTGGTATCCATGGATAGGTAATGAAGTCCTCTACAAGAATATGCAATAAAAGTCCTCTACATAATAGTCCCCCCATCTACATAATAAAGTACACTAAAATAGCAATAATCAACTAAGGGTGAACGTAAAGTGGTTAAAAAAATTTCTCTTGGAACTGAGAAGTGGATGCATAGTTTCATATTGCTTTGTGCTTGTTTATCTCAACAGAAACTGTTCGGTTGGTGAATTAAAAATAAATAAATAAATCATAGAAGTGGTACAACATATTATACAAGTCATAACTTTATTATTGCGACAACGTTATAAATGCCCTTTATTAATCATATACATGAACAAACCATGCAAACTATAATATTCCACTTCATTCCGTCATCCCAACCTCGTAGATGCTCCTGGCTTCCAGCGAGGCTCCATTTTTGGAAGAGGATTCGGCTGAAGTAAATCAAAATAGCTAATCGTTCGGTCTTTCATCCGTTCCTTCAATGGTAGCCGATGAGGCGACAATCCTCTCCTCTTCTTACGAATAGACATAGTCTTTGAAGATTCCCCCGCTACCTTGATTATTTCAATGTCGATTGAAGTCTCCTCCACATCCACATCCACATCCACATCCACATCCACATCCCCGGGCTTCTCCAAAATATCCGCACACAAATCAATTAGATCATTTAGATCTCCACCCACGCATTGTGTGTGGTCCTTCTCCACCGCATCGATCTCAAAGTTGTCTGCATATCGTCGTTGTTCCTCCGCCGCCCTCATCCTCCAAGCTTGTGTAGATTGTGAGAAGGGAGTCATGACATACTCATCACGAAATCGATCCCTAGCACTTCTCTCATCTCTCTCACGCTCGGGTGTTGCATTGAATGGAATATGGGGATCGTCTAAATTGTGTATCTCCTCATCGCATTCTACATCCTCAAACATGACTCTCCCCTTTCCCATCCTATCCATGATACTCTACCTTCGTTATATGTATGAGTCTCAATGATCTACTTATATATTGACCTCTAAGGACTTGATGACCATGACCAATAATTGATGTAATCCAATATGTAGAGGATCCAATTCTCGTTAGTAAGATAAAGTCAACGCAATCGGAATAAAAAAAAAGTTGGTTAGGTTAAAAATGTACACTTTTGAAAAAATCTTCCGACATCCGCATCGGAAACCTCTTTGATACCTCTTTGAACTTTCCATATTTGATTAGTTATCCACTCATTCAACAAATCATTAATTTGTGCTTCAACCTTAGTGGTTCATATAGTTTCATAACCGATGTCACCCATCCGAATGCACTTTCCTTCAACAAATCATTAATTTGCGCTTCAACCTTAGTGGTTCATATGGTTTCATAACCGATGTCACCCATCCGAATGCACTTTCCTTCAACAAATCATTAATTTGTGCTTCAACCTTAGTGGTTCATATGGTTTCATAACCGATGTCACCCATCCGAATGCACTTTCCTTCAACAAATCATTAATTTGTGCTTCAACCTTAGTGGTTCATATGGTTTCATAACCGATGTCACCCATCCGAATGCACCTTCCTTCAACAAATCATTAATTTGTGCTTCAACCTTAGTGGTTCATATGGTTTCATAACCGATGTCACCCATCCGAATGCACCTTCCTTCAACAAATCATTAATTTGTGCTTCAACCTTAGTGGTTCATATGGTTTCATAACCGATGTCACCCATCCGAATGCACCTTCCTTCAACAAATCATTAATTTGTGCTTCAACCTTAGTGGTTCATATGGTTTCATAACCGATGTCACCCATCCGAATGCACCTTCCTTCAACAAATCATTAATTTGTGCTTCAACCTTAGTGGTTCATATGGTTTCATAACCGATGTCACCCATCCGAATGCACCTTCCTTCAACAAATCATTAATTTGTGCTTCAACCTTAGTGGTTCATATGGTTTCATAACCGATGTCACCCATCCGAATGCACCTTCCTTCAACAAATCATTAATTTGTGCTTCAACCTTAGTGGTTCATATGGTTTCATAACCGATGTCACCCATCCGAATGCACCTTCCTTCAACAAATCATTAATTTGTGCTTCAACCTTAGTGGTTCATATGGTTTCATAACCGATGTCACCCATCCGAATGCACCTTCCTTCAACAAATCATTAATTTGTGCTTCAACCTTAGTGGTTCATATGGTTTCATAACCGATGTCACCCATCCGAATGCACCTTCCTTCAACAAATCATTAATTTGTGCTTCAACCTTAGTGGTTCATATGGTTTCATAACCGATGTCACCCATCCGAATGCACCTTCCTTCAACAAATCATTAATTTGTGCTTCAACCTTAGTGGTTCATATGGTTTCATAACCGATGTCACCCATCCGAATGCACCTTCCTTCAACAAATCATTAATTTGTGCTTCAACCTTAGTGGTTCATATGGTTTCATAACCGATGTCACCCATCCGAATGCACCTTCCTTCAACAAATCATTAATTTGTGCTTCAACCTTAGTGGTTCATATGGTTTCATAACCGATGTCACCCATCCGAATGCACCTTCCTTCAACAAATCATTAATTTGTGCTTCAACCTTAGTGGTTCATATGGTTTCATAACCGATGTCACCCATCCGAATGCACCTTCCTTCAACAAATCATTAATTTGTGCTTCAACCTTAGTGGTTCATATGGTTTCATAACCGATGTCACCCATCCGAATGCACCTTCCTTCAACAAATCATTAATTTGTGCTTCAACCTTAGTGGTTCATATGGTTTCATAACCGATGTCACCCATCCGAATGCACCTTCCTTCAACAAATCATTAATTTGTGCTTCAACCTTAGTGGTTCATATGGTTTCATAACCGATGTCACCCATCCGAATGCACTTTCCTTCAACAAATCATTAATTTGTGCTTCAACCTTAGTGGTTCATATGGTTTCATAACCGATGTCACCCATCCGAATGCACTTTCCTTCAACAAATCATTAATTTGTGCTTCAACCTTAGTGGTTCATATGGTTTCATAACCGATGTCACCCATCCGAATGCACTTTCCTTCAATAAATCATTAATTTGTGCTTCAACCTTAGTGGTTCATATGGTTTCATAACCGATGTCACCCATCCGAATGCACTTTCCTTCAATAAATCATTAATTTGTGCTTCAACCTTAGTGGTTCATATGGTTTCATAACCGATGTCACCCATCCGAATGCACTTTCCTTCAATAAATCATTAATTTGTGCTTCAACCTTAGTGGTTCATATGGTTTCATAACCGATGTCACCCATCCGAATGCACTTTCCTTCAACAAATCATTAATTTGTGCTTCAACCTTAGTGGTTCATATGGTTTCATAACCGATGTCACCCATCCGAATGCACTTTCCTTCAACAAATCATTAATTTGTGCTTCAACCTTAGTGGTTCATATGGTTTCATAACCGATGTCACCCATCCGAATGCACTTTCCTTCAATAAATCATTAATTTGTGCTTCAACCTTAGTGGTTCATAAACCCTAAACCCTAAACCCCTAAACCCTAAACCCTACGTCATTCCAAATTACTACCACATATGTGCCATTGATTTGTTCTCACACTCATGTAGAAGTGTTTCCATACATGGTTTGAGGGTTTAGGTTCCTAGCTTTCCAACGAACCCACCTGCTTTTTTTTTCGATGCCTACATTTTTTTCATTATAATAATCAATCATTGACAAGATCTTGGCCGTTAGATTGGAGGGGTTATTTTGAGCAAGTAATAAAGTGGCATGCTCCTTTGAGTTTGGACTTTTGGGCTTGGCCTTTGGAGGCTTCACACTATGCCCAACTAAGGCTACCTTTACTATATTTTATTGGCTATTTAGGGTTCATTTCTTTGGACTCTCAACAAAGTTGGGCCGCTCAATCGCACTTTGATCCACTCCCAAGGGTTAACATTTATAGATGGTGACTATAGTGTCCGTTTTTTGGCTCTAAAAAATTCATATGAAGTCCAATTCATATGTGGTCGCAATTCTACGTTGTTCCCCTGCCGCCCCGTTCCCTCCCGTCCGCTCCGCGCTCCCCACCCGTCCGCTCCGCGCTCCCCACCCGTCCGCTAATCGTTCCATCTTTCATCCGTTCCCCCCCGTCCGGTCCACGTTCCCCACCCGTCCGCCCCGTTCCCCTCCCGTCCGCGCCACGTTCCCTCCGTCCGCGCCTCGTTCCCCACCGTCCGCTCCTCGTTCCCATCCGTCCGCTCAGCGTTCCCCACCCGTCCGCCCCGAGTTCCCTCCGTCCGCTCCTCGTTCCCCACCGTCCGCTCCTCGTTCCCACCCGTCCGCTCAGCGTTCCCCACCCGTCCGCCCCGCGTTCCCTCCCGTCCGCGAACATGGAGCGGACGGGAGGGGAACAGGGGGCGGACGGGGGGAACTGACGGCAGGGGAACGCGGAGCGGACGGCAGGGGAACGGTGGCGCGGACGGGAGGGAACGCGGGGCGGACGGGTGGGGAACAAGGAGCGGATGGGTGGGAACGAGGAGCGGACGGGATGGGAACGAGGAGCGGACGTGTGGGAACGAGGAGCGGACGGGATGGGAACGAGTAGCGGACGGGATGGGAACGCTGGAGCGTATGGAGAGGAGCGTACGGAGGGGAGCGTGGGAGCGGACGGGGGGGAACGCTGGGGGCGGACGGGAGGGAACGGGTGCGGACGGGGGGGAACGCTGGGGGCGGACGGGAGGGAACGGGTGCGGACGGGGGGGGACGCTGGGGGCGGACGGGAGGGAACGGGTGCGGACGGGGGGGGACTCTGGGGCGGACGGGCGGGAACGGGTGCGGACGGGTGCGGACGGGTGCGAACGGGTGCGAACGGGTGCGAACGGGTGCGAACGGGTGGGGACGCGGGAGCGGATGGAGGGGCGGACGGGGGTATATAAGTGGAGGGGACCACTTACATACCTTACTCCACTCCTTCTGGGCGCCCAGACAACCCTCCTCTAACACAGAGTGCGGGGTAGCGGGGCTCTCGGAGGAGTTAAGGATCCCTTTTTTGGGATCCTTTTACACTACTTTTGGCAGGTTGTGGCAGGTTTTGGCAGATCCACGTGGCCGTTATTTGGCATATTCCTTGTGACGCGCCCAGTCAACTGGCCTCTGCGTGAGCGCCGGTAGCGGGGTGCTCGAAGGGTGTGCCGAATAGTTGAACTTTAATTTTTAGGGACATTTTTGAACTAATTCCACAGCAACACTATTTTGAAGTGTATGCTTGGATATTTTGTAGCACTATTATGAAGTGCAATTAGTATTTTAAAAAGTAGAGTTCTAGATTAGAATTAGAAACTCCAATTTGGGTGGAATTAGAATTAGAAACTCCAATTTTCAGACATGGCAAGTGGAGGAACTGGAGACATGGCAAGTGCAAGTGGAGGATCTAGTTCTGGGTGTTCCAGAGGACATGGACGCAAGGCCGCTGATTTGGAGTGGAATGTTTACGATGATCCCTCCCAAAAAACCAGGGTAGGTTGGGAGAATGTACCACAACCGTGGTCAGCGAAGACTGCAATGCAGTACGTGGGCTTCCCTCACTTTGATCGGTTGTGGCCAAGATATTGTCACGAGCGACATTGCAAGGCCGTCAATGCGAGCTATACGCAGCTTGAAGACGTGGAGGCAAAATGGAGATTCCTAACGATACTTAGAAGTATCTCCAATTTGGATAGATGGCCCAAGAGTGCAATTCCAAAGTCGGTGGCGTGTATGATGTATGCGGAGCACGTGTTGCGAGTTAGGGTGGATTGGTCAAGTTTGGGTGCTCTGCATGATCAAAAATTTGGGGGTATTGGAATTGCATTCACTAAATGCACAGTTCCGGATATTCCATACACTCCCGTTCCGGAGTGGTTCAGGAAGAATCCTAAACTAGTGGATGAGCCTGGGGCACCAATTCCAGAAGGTCGGGAACCAAAAAAACCACGTACTCGCAAACGACCAGCCAATGACGTGGAGATGGCCATCGAGGAGGCGTTTGAGCATATGGATGAGGAGGGCATGGAGGTAAATGTCGATGTGGTTAACGAGCTGGTTAACCAGGTGGTTAACGAGGCCCTAAACGAGGTAAACCCTCGTCAACTTGGTGCGGACATGATGGAGAGCAGAATGGAGGCATTGCGCCAGCAACATGCCGAGGAAATTCGTGAGTATAAAGCAAGGATTCTCGAGCTGGAAAATCGACTTGCAACACTTACGATGGGGGAGGCTGGCAGTTCAAGTAGTACACCAATTAACATCCAGTCTTTGGAAGCAGAGAGGGATACAGCTTTACAGGAGGCCATGATTGCAAAGTCACAAGCAGCGGACGTATGTACGAGGAATGAAGTAATGCAAGGAAAGATGGAGGCTTTGCAAAAGGAGGTGGTGGACATGCAACAACAACTTCAAGTGGTCAATGAAGTGGTTGTCGATCACGAATCCAAGATTGGCGCACTGGAGGAGCAGAATGCAAGGTTGAGGAAATTTCTATTGGATGCGATCGTGGAGCGAACCAATATGAGGACAGGGACATTGCTTTCTATGGCCAAGGCTCGTCAATATGAAGCTGAATTTGAGAGCATCCAGCGAGAATGGAACCGCAATCATAGATTGCGGAACTTGATGCTCACGTCATGGCCAGATCAAGAACATATGTACCCTAGTAGGTGGGATGATGAGGATGACTTGAAATTGCCTAACGGGAGCTTGGATTGGCGGCAACTGATCGACTCCGATCATCATTGGGATGTGACCCAAGTGCATGAATATCCATACAGCATGAGGGGTGAGTTGTTATGGCCGGGTCCACATCCAATGGTCTTCGACGGATCCGTGTGTGGGATTTGCGGCAGTCCATTTGGCCCAGAGGGATGCTTTCAAGTTGGATCGTGTGGGGGCCAATTCCATCCACAATGTCTGATAGTGACAATGATCAGGAGACGGCAATGTCCCCATTGCAGATCACCCTTCCACCCTCGTTTGTACCTCCAATTTGGCCTTCGGGATTACATGCCTAAAGACTGGGTGGTAAGGCCAACGGACTATCCCTTCAACCTTTGCGAGTTTGATGGGACTTCTGTTGAGTGGAATTGGTTATTCAATCGTGCAACGGTTGAACTTTGGAACGATAACAAAGATGGCGAATGGACACAAAATCCACGTCAAATTTTGTATGTTGCAGACGAGTTGTTTCCCAACAAGCCCCCAAACCATGGCATGAAAAGATTTTTGTACCAAACTTTTGGTTGGCATTGGGATGCGACAACCATGCAATTACGGAGAGGCATTCAAACTCCTTTTTACAATGCAAGTGGTGAACTATCAATATCGGAGCATGAGTTGGAAGAAGATGCACATGAGATGCCCATGGAACGGGATTCCCATTTTGAAGCGCACTTAGAGCAGTCGTACCACAAACACAGAACGCAGTTGGAGGCAGTTGAAGCACTCTTGAATAGAGTTACGGATGATGCGGTATTGAGATGGCTAAATGGGGGGCCTAGACCACGTAATGCCACTCCACTGTCTCTTGGAAGTCGTCCATATCTCACCCGTGAAACCACGCGAATGATGGAAGCCGGGGAATCATCACGAGCACGACGAGGATCTACTTCAGCTGCAATAGACCTCGATTCAGATTCGGATTAGGCATTTTTGTAGCATGTTTAGAAAGTTGTATAGGAACGGAGGAAGACTTTGTACACATTGAACATATTTCATGTTCAAAGAATATGTAATATAAAGAGGAGTTACCGACAAGTTGTCATTTCTAAGATCGTGTAAAAGATAGCATATGGATGTCACATGTTTTAATGTTATTCGAAACTTTTAAAAACTCACTTGAATATTTGTAATTCATATGATAGTCTAACCAAAAGTACTATTGACTACATAGTCAATATTGAATACCACATAAAGATATAATTATATAAATATGCAATAAATAATTTTAAAAAACATGCAATAAATAATTTTATTACTATAATAAAATGATACAACTTCGAACGTAACGTTCGCTTTGTGGTCTAAATGTCTTACCGAAGGCCCTAAGGTTGTAACTTGTATCAATTTTGACGGAAGTAACAAATTATGGGAGTACGTGGGAGCACCGAAAGAATCAGCAAAAGGCCCTAAATCAGCAAAAGGCCCTCGATTTTCAAGAAAATCTTGGTACTGGTGGAGGATTTGGACATAAGTGTCCTCATCTTGAGCAAGCCTGCGAAGAACTCGATTTAGGATTGTCCTCGAATTGTCATCCTCATGGAGTGGGGCCCAACCACGTAGAAGCGGATTTAACATCGCTCCAGCCCAGTGTAGATCATTCAACATCAACCTCCATCTATTTTGAAACGTTACCATAGCATTTGCAGCAAGCTCAGGGCTTAAGCGAAATGGAGGTTTACTGAATCCACGAATATGGGTTTGTAAATCATGCATGACCCTCCAAGCCATTCCCATTGCAGGCGCCTTGCCGTCAAATACACGAAGAGCTTTAACAACCGGGATCACCATATACAAGAAATTTTCGCACGTGTTCCAGAATCCATCAGAACGTATAAAGCTTCGCACAACAGAGCCCTTCATGTAAGAGGTGCCAGATCTCCTCCTCATATCACGCATTAAAGTGATCCAATCCTCATCAACCACCATTCTTTCCAAAGCATTGCGTACTTGGAGAAGACGTTCAATCATGATGAAGTTCGTAGCAAAACGGGTCTCTACAGGTAGGCGGAGTGAGAGATTTGGTGACAACCTCCGGAATATAGCTTGAGAAGCATGATGGTTTTTAACAAATACACAAATATGGCGGGATTTTTTTACCAATTTTTTCACCCATTCCTCCTTCCCCCAATCTTCTAAGAGGAGATCTAGGCAATGTGCAGCACATCCTTGAAAATATAGATCGGGATTTGCTCGAATCAAGTCGCGAGCAGCGGAGGCCATAACTGGGGCATTGTCGGTGCAAACTTGGACCACATTATGTCGACCAACCTTTTCCACAAATGGTTGAATTTGAGCAGCAACGTAGACATGATCCTTGTGATTTCCCGTGGTGTCAATGGTACCCAAGAAAACGTCTCCCTTTGTGCCACATTGAAGAACGTTTAGGAGAGGTCGGTTTTGCACGTTGTCCCATCCATCACAACATATTGTAACACCGTATTTTTCAACGGAATTCCCCAGCTTCTCCTTCACTTGCCTATCTAGGTCAACCTTTATATCAGTTAACAACTTCGTACGGATGGCATTGTACGATGGTGGTGTGTAGGCTGGCATTCGATGACGGGCAGTTTCACGCACAGCATGAACAAATGCAGGATGTCTCACAATGTTGAAAGGAATGTTAGCTTCATAAAAAGCCGTTGCCCATGCTCTATCGAGGAGTTGTTTTGTTGACACATTGAACCCCTCCGTTATGTTGAGTTGACGTAGTTCACGAGGAGGAGTGCCATATATCACAACATCAGAATGTTGAGTGGTTTGGGACATAAGCAAAGGCTCTGTTTCACTAATTACGGAGCCCGCTATAATAGGCTCCAAAGGTACAATATCTGCCACCAGAGAGTCCTCATTTACAATGCCTACATGTAAGGGCACAATGCCTCCGCAATGTTCAAACAAGGCCCTAATATGCGGGGGTACCATCCTACATGTGGAAACATCAGAAGCACCCCCTACATGAGGTCTATAACCAAGGTGGGCCAACATTCTATCTCCTCGGTAAGATATGACGAACGGGCAAAACCTACATTTAACCTGCCTTTGTGATTTACCGGGAACCCTCCCCTTATCCTCGTACCAATGATCCCATGCATCGTTTCGGCGTGGCATGACTTCAACAAAACCTGCAAATACAAACAAGTTAGAGCAAGTCACTTTGATCGCATACTAGGTCCTGTTCAAGAGTGCCACGAGGGCAACCCTAATTCACAGACACTAGATTGGACAAAGTATACTCTGCATTCGGGTCTCACGCATTCAATCCTCACTCCTCAAAGGAGAATCAAAAGACTTGAGACACACTATGTCAGTGGAGGCAAAAATGGCACCTTGCACCCTCAATTTATAGTGTTCGAATCGGACGGGGGAGCGGACGGAAGGGGTGGGAGCGGACGGGGGTGCGGACGGGGGAGCGGACGGAGGGGGGGGGAGCGGACGGGGGAGCGGACGGAGGGGGGGGGGAGCGGACGGGGGGGCGGACGGGGGAGCGGACGGGGGGGGCGGACGGGGGGGGGGGCGGACGGGGGAGCGGATGGAGGGGGGGGCGGACGGGGGAGCGGACGGAGGGGGGGGAGCGGACGGGGGAGCGGACCGGGGGGGGGGGGGCGGACGGGGGAGCGGACGGGGGGGGGGGGGCGGACGGTGGAGCGGACGGGTGAGCGGACGGAGGTGGGGGGAGCGGACGGGGGGGCGGACGGGGGAGCGGACGGGGGGGGGGGGCGGACGGGGGAGCGGACGGGGGGGGGGGCGGACGGTGGAGCGGACGGGTGAGCGGACGGAGGTGGGGGGAGCGGACGGGGGGGCGGACGGGGGGGCGGACGGGGGGGCGGACGGAGGGGGGGGGAGCGGACGGGGGGGGGGGGGCGGACGGGGGAGCGGACGGGTTGGGAGCGGGGCGGGGGACGTGGGCAGACGGAGGTTGGGAACGGGAGCGGACGGGGTGGAACGGGGATTGGGAACGAGGGCGGACGGGTGGGAACGGGGATTGGGAACGGGGGCGGACGGGGGGGCGGACGGGCGCTAGTAGAATTTTCCCCACTTTCCCTTTACTTTGCTGACATGTCGTCACACGTGGACAATGTAAATCCTACGTGTCCGAAATTGGGTAATGTAATTACACAAAAAAATCGGTAAAATTCAAGTCCGGCAGGATAAAGACAGCATCCGGCATAATCCGGCATAATGTCGTGACGGATACGTGTCGTGACGGCACGACATTATGCCGGGATAAGCCTCCGTCACGACACAATAGACAACCCTGCACTTTTTGGAAAAGTCTCCCGACACCCGCATTGAAAACCTCTTTGATACCATTTTTAAGCTACTATATTTGATTAATTATCCATTCATTCACCCTTGCTTTGCAAGCATTCCCCTTCTTGTTGAGGTAATATTGCGGGTACTCAAAGGGTACCCCGCTAACATTGCTACTTAATGTTATGTTGTGTTTATTTTTTATTTATTCATTTACTTTTGGAGGGGGGAGGTATGCATAGTTTTTCTTGAGTTGTTGCATGATAGACGCTTGCTATTTTGTATATCATTGGCAAATTTGAAGGGGAAGGACTCCGATCTGAGTTTTTGGCTCACATTACAAATCCCCAGGCGTTCCCCTTTGGTGGACATATTTTTTCATCAACTCAAGGTTTTGATGGATGAGGGTTTGACACAATCGGGGAGTGCATTGTTGGCTTTTTGGGTGCCATGATTTGGCAACTACTCAAGCCTTAGACACTCACGGGGCCTCTACGGTGCTAGGGCACCAATTCAACCCTTGGTGCACAACATCCAAGCTTGATTCAACCTCGATTAAGACCACAATGACAGTTTTAGACATTGGCACCTTGGAGTCTACCGCCCATAGTTGGGACTTGTCGCAAACCATTGTGAAGGTGTGTGGTACACCCTAAACTCCGTAATATCAACCTCCATAATGTCACTCACTCTCTAATATCCCGAAACCCTAGGGAACGGATGTGCGTAGTTCAAATCTCACTCCTTAGTATCACCTTTCTCTCCCTAATATCACGAATTTTGTCATTAATGCAAACCGCCAAAGAAGTCAACCCACACCCTTGCATTGCGCCATGTGTCAATATGTGGAGTGTCACCTTCTTATTCTTATTCTTTTTCCTCTTCTTCTTATGCCACTTGTTGAATGTCAGTGCATGCATCCGCCACATCACCTTGGAAGGCGAAGTGGAGTGGACCACACCACACCATTTAATATGTTGCACTTTGTGTTATTCCCTAGTGTCACATGCTACACTAATTCACTAGTATCACACATCCATGTTAACACTACAGAACTCTGTAATATCCCGTGCACTTTGGTTGCCACAGGTGTGATGCTACGGAGTTTAGAGTGTACTACATGCCTTGTTCCCAATTCTTTCTTGTTATTATTATTTTTTTTCCCCCCATACCTAGTTCGATCCCTCGTGTGTGCCACAATAACTCATATTCCGGATTGGTTTGTAACAAAGGTTCTTAACCCCTTCATTCAAGCGAATTGGTCCACTACCACTCCATTGTCGCAGGTCCCACTCCTTACCATGCATGTGCTCAAGGATTGGCCCATGGATTGGTTGAATGACAACACGGTAAATTACATTCATTTTTATACTACAAGGACACATGATTGTTTCCCGTCACGTTATGCTATCACCTTCAATATTGTTACAATATATCAATAGATATTCACCAATGTGCTTCAAATGCCCTATGTGGCAAACCAACTATCGTATTTTGGTTTATTTATTTTATGTGTTTATAGATCACACCTTCCCACATGAAGGATCTTGTCTATTGTGCTAGACATACAAGTATTAGGATTGTGAGGGAAATGATGGTCCACCTTGAAAGGTTTGCCCAAGATTTGGATGCACAATATCCCCTCTGCAACAGGCCATCACAATTTGAGCAATTGAAAAACATCATATAGGTAAGTTTACATCATGACATTTTATAGACTTTGGATGCACGGGCAATATGTTATGGAGCATAACATTGCTGTCATTGTACTTTCTTGTAGAACCCACCTTTGCGCATGCAGGTCACATTGGCCACCAAGAAGAGTCGCAAGGGTCAATATGAAAGTTTGTCATACGGCCAATCAAATGGCATTATTATTGATAGATTGTTGGAGCACTTTGAGCTTCTTCTACAAGTGTGAAGGGGATGGGTAAAACATCATCACTTGTTATTTTAGGGGGAAAACCATCATGTATTTCTTTTGGATTGCTAATTGTATTGTGACATGCAAGTTGTTTTTGATGCTCCGCATGTAGATGTGGACCTCTTACAAAAATTCCAACGGGATCCAACAATTATATGAGCCTGCTCTCACACCGGCCAACAAGGCCTCCACCCAAGAAAGGCAAGATCGTACCCCTAAACATGGCTTTACCATTATGTTTTGTACCCGGGCTATCATTCAATCAATGCTTTGACCAATGAGAAATTAACACATGCCTCACCCTTAATTAAGTTCATGTTGTTCACGGTTATTTTAATGGTAAATGTATTTTGACATGGACATTGGAATTTTGTGGCCTTTATGTCTTGTGTAGAATTTTGACTAGTGCCAAGGAGTTCGGATGGCACGCTTCACAATGCTTCACCCACTTCACCCCATGTGTACACATAAAAGTTACACATGTAGGCCCGTTATCATTTAGGTTGCCCGCACCGATCACTATTGGCAGGTTAAAGAATAAGGTGGTGGAGCGTAAGCATAGAGGCCAAGAACTTACATATAACACATGGGGCCAGACGAAGGGGGGGAGTGGGGATCGCACATTCCCCAATACAATATGGACACCATAAATTTTTAATTTTACTTGCCCAACATGTTTTTATTGCTAATTTGTTGTCCATTACAATGCATAGACTACTGATAGGGATCGCATGGACCTTACGAAGGAGTTTTTGTCGTAGTATATGCATTTGTGGATGTCATATGAGGATATGTTGCCGGTAAGTCACATTTCACAATGTGTGCCAATAAGTCATATTATGAGGATATGTTCTAGGTTTAGGGTGTGGGTGTACGTCTAGGTTTATGTATGGGATTTTGTTTTGAATATGGACTTTAATATTTGACCATTGTTTAATGCTCTTGTGTAGAAACAAAAAAGAAAGGAAGAATGTGGGCACCCAAGCAAAGATGATTTTAAGGGGCTTGTTTTTTGAAAGAGGGAAAACTGTGAAACTAGAGGAGATTGTTGTGCTTGCATCATGGTTTGGTGGTGCCGAGACACCGACCGGCATCCAAACAACTTTTCCACAATTGGGCATTTGAATATTCAAAAGGGAGGTTGTTGCGCCACCCCATGGGTCGATCTCGATGAGTATGTGAACACCTTTTACTTTTGTGTTATTTGCTTTGTGTTGTAAAAATCATTTTTTTACCTTGTTGTGTTCATCTAATGCTAACCCACATGGCTTCTTCGGCTCGGGAGGGGGGGGATTAGTTTTACCATTCCCGTGCATGAATAGATTGGTTGTCCGTTTGGTTTGTGGATGCTTTAGTGTGTGAACGGTTTCCTTATTTGAAGCTAGCATTGTATGCATTGTGGCTATAATGCCCAAAGTTTATTACAATCAAATGATTAACAGTGTTAGGACCTAGGTTGGTATTGAGCAAGACAAAATTTAGAATTGGTGACACTCAATGTAATATTTAGTGTAGATACCCTATGTATAAACTTCGTATGCAAGCATGTCAAAAAACATAGCAAATAAAGGGCATATACTATTTGGAAAGCAAGCATCCATAGTATAAACTCAACTTTAACCAATAGGAACAAAGTCTCATATAATGGGACCAATGCTCTCATATTTTATTTTATTTTGAGACAGAAGGTCGACAGGCCAGCGCCAAAGCACAGGAGGCAGTTGACCACCTAGCAAGTTTCTATCAAGTAGAGAGGAGATTTCACAGCCAGGAATCAAACCGCCAACCTCTTCCTTGAGACAATGCTCTCATATTGACAATGCATTGAATGTCATATGTAGCGCTCCCATGTGAAATAAACACATAATCTAGGGGCTCTAAGTGATTAAATGTAAAAAGCGAACGTACCTACTACATGGGGGGTGCACCTTTCATAACACATATGAGTATGTGTGAATGCACAATAGCGGTGTTAATTTGAACTTTGCCATACTACGTATACATATGCTACAAAAATTATGACTCATAGTTATGTACATGTATGAAAGACCTCCATAATATATACAACATTTGTACTTGTATGGTAGTGTAACTAGACTTTATGGGATAACCATATTGGATGAAACTAGGATGAATGATTTCTCATCTCCTTCTCTCATTCATGCATATATGGAAGAGGTAGAGGTAGTATTAGGGTTTTAGAAGGGGTCGTTGAGCTAAGAATGAGGCCACTTCTTGCTTAGGGTTGCAAGACGAATGGGTTGCGCTTCTTTGTGGAGGTTGATCAAAGGGGATGTGGATGGTTGATGCAAGTTGCGATTGCAAGCATTAGGTGACTTAGAAATTGGGTCTTGTTGCAAAGGCCAACATAAAACTTTGTTGAAATTGCGAAGGTGCTCAAAACTCTCCTTTCCTCATTCGTTTTGCATGTTTCACAATGCCCCTGCTTCCTTTTGGGTGCTCGTCACAGTGGTGGTTTTGTGTATTTGATTGTAGAAGCAATAGTAGGTGTTTATAGATAAATTCTTCCATTGATTGAATTATTGGTTTTGAATACATAGCAAAATGTTTGCTTGTCTCCGAATTAAGATGTGGCTATCATTAAAGCATGTGTGGTAGAGATTGATTAACAAGTGGAATAAAATGGAACAAGCAGCTTTCTTTTGTTCAAGATACTTCGAGTTTTGATTGTTATCGAAACTACATGATACATGCAATGAAAGTCAAGACAAAACACTCTTAAAACTAGAATTGTCAAAAAAAAGTGATAGACCAAATAAATTAGCTCCAATTAAGGTCTTGTTTGTTGGGAGGGTTTATAAGATGCGTAGAAATTTTGGTGATCATTGGATAAGGTATAGGGATCCACTTGACTTGATGGAGTCAACCATCCATCAAACATGGAGATTGGCTTATGTTGATATCAAAAAGGAACCAATAACAAGTGGACTTACGATCTTATTGATCATTTGATGAAAACTTAGAAACAATAATGGCATTAGCTTCTAAGAAAATATTGTAAACTTAGATGCTTATGAGTTACATTTGGGGAATGAATAAGTCTTCAACGACTTTATTGATGAATGCTAGGGATTTGCATTATACATATGACATGGGTTGGTTGTTATTCAAAAATATATTTGTATGCTTATGTTAATGACTATATATGAATGTGATTTTTTTATGCATACATATTGTCATTTTTAATTTAATCATTGAAATTGTACATATATTGCTTGATTTTACCCAAAAACACTTGTATATAAGGGTTTTTAGAGTATGTTGCGAACACACGTGATTCTTAGTTTTTAATGAAAGGTGCACCCCCAGGAACTACTGGATCTACTCTAAAGCAAGGAGGGTGTGGTAGCCCATGGGCCAC
Organism: Polytrichum formosum; assembly: GCA_964035585.1. Classification (NCBI taxonomy): domain Eukaryota; kingdom Viridiplantae; phylum Streptophyta; class Polytrichopsida; order Polytrichales; family Polytrichaceae; genus Polytrichum; species Polytrichum formosum. The sequence continues at coordinate 77,095,868 of OZ037936.1, forward strand.
TAGAACAATGATATTGTAGGTGTGATGGACACCACATAGGCGAACTATGGATCCAAATATCAACCCATGATTTGGAATTGGCACGAAGGTGTTTTTCAGTACATGTCCTATCACCAACCATGCGATCCATTAAGACAAGGAAGACAATAACATGGACATGAGGTTGCGCCATAGTAGAAATGGAAGGGAGAATCATAGCAGAACCGGGGGCAAGCACATAAAAGTGGACAATCTTTGATCCTTACACTCATTCGTTGTAAGTGAATTCACCACTTGTTGATATCATGGGAACATGGAAAAGAACATGGGAGAACAAAAAGATAACCACATGGAACATGGACCTTTATTCCACTTTATGTCACGTAAAGTATCTATAGCTTTATTATTATCCTACTTGATATGCTTTGTAAATCCAATGGTTTTAAAATTATAAGGATCCCAAGTTTATTAATGGCCGTGTGAAGCTTTACAATCAATGGATGATTGTACCTTGCTAAATTTGGATCTTCAAGTTGGATTTTTTCTTTGGTTTACACATTGGCTTCCAATGATGATAAGAATTTGGATGTTTTTTCATGATTTCCTCGTTAATCTCACTTGTAATCCTAGTGGTCCTTGCATTAGAACTAGTGGATCAAACACTTTGTTACTAAAAACATCAAATTTAAACTATGTAATGTTTGAAAATAAAGTTGTAATATGTTGGAAATTAATTTATCATGACCTTCAAGTATATGATAATATAACAATTCCAAAAAAATGGACAAAAATACTTAATTCATCCTTCAAATAAGTAAAGTTTCTAAATTTGTGTTTACATGCAAGTATTTCTTATACTGAAATGAATAGTTTTGTTGATTTTTTCCAAAAAATATGTGCATACAAGTATGTTCTAGGTCATCATACAAGAATTCTAATTTATTATGTTATTATGAGACTACTTAAATGTCACTTTCAACCACTTGCAAATCTTGATAGTTTTGTGTAGGTGTTGATAAATGACATATAGATATTCTAAAACACATGTTTTCTTCATTTTTCTTTCTCTCACTTGCTTCCTATACTAGTGTACCATAAGAAAAGCATTTCTATATCCTTAGAAGAATCACACTTATATTTAATAGTGGTCACTTTCTAATGACACCTCCAAATTTACATTGACCAGAGCACTTTCTTGGTCCACTTTACCATGCTTGTACCCAACCAAACTCCTGGATTAGATGCCAATTGTTGAAGAACTGCGTCCACCAACCCCCATGTAGCTAGAGGTCTCCACATAGACACCTCACCATATAAAATTATGGCAAATTCACAATAATGTGAAAGGTGAGTGGGGTGCGTCCAGACCAAAGCCTATAGGAGGCCCTAGTGAAGAAACAATCAAAACAATTGCAAGAACCAAAGCAAATGATGCAAGAAGTGCAAAGAAGTACCAAAAAAAATGTTAATGAAAGTGCAAATAAGTAATAATCAAGAAGGCTAGCCCGTAATGTGAGGATCATTTTTTAATTATTATTTATTTTGAATTAAAATTAAATTAAATTATTAATGTATTAATTTATTTGATTATAAAATAAATAAATGTCTCAAATGTTTATGACCCCCCCCCCTCCATCTTGTCATGCACCGCGGCTGGGGAGAGTGCCCTAAGAAAATGATATCCTTTAGTGGCTAGGAATGTATGGGCTACCACAAATGGGAAACCACCCTCAACATCAATCATACACTCTATAACCTCTAACAACCTAAACCCATCCACTTGAGAGGGGGCGTGAAAGAAGGTGCCAACCTCCACTTGCACCCTTGGACCATCCCTCACGGCCACATGGGCATAGACCTGAAAGAAACGGTGCCCTTCATACCATATCACATTGCCAATGCCACTTGTCAAAGGGGGAAATTATGTCTTGTGGACCCCCCCACATAGGTTGTACCGGATTTCTAGACCTTGAAACGTCTAAAGCCGGGGGGGGGGGGGGTAAGGTGAGTCTTGTAAATCTTGGAGGGTGGGAGAAACTAACACATAAGCATTGGTTATGACGCTAAATGACATATGTGTAAATGCGACAGAATGAATGGGCACATGGGTGAAAATGGATGACATCCTAAACAACCCATCCGTTACGGGCCCATGGAGCTCCCTTATGAGGATGTTGTCTGTGTTGGGCAAGGAATCCGCCACAATTATGCCAAAGATGCACTATAGGTGGCCATGAATCCCCCTTGAATGGATGCAACCAATGGATTGTGGTGGGTCCATCTGACACAAATGAAAACAAAAGAAATTCAAAGTGTGATTTGGATGGTATGTGCTTAAGTGTGACTCAAAAAATAAACAATGTGGATGGTACATGTCACCTATTGCAAATAAGCACAAGGAAAGTATAAAAGTTTAGATTGCAAAACCGTAATTGCAAGCATTTGAGCTTGCATCCGTCACAAAACAATTAATTTCCCATAAAATTTGTCACATGTCATGCTCACATTCGCCACGACCCTCTTGTATCCCAAGTCAAAACTACAATAAATAGTCTTATTAGTATGGGTGGAAAATTAATGTGGAAATAATTAGCGTGGGCCACATTGATTTCATAGTCAAGGTAGAATTACCGTGGGTCCAAGACCCCGGGTCTTCCCCTAAGTCTTCATGAAGACTTCTGACAAACACCTTACATAACATAAAATAGTCACCTTACATCAGAAGTAGCACAAAAACAATATTTACCCACAATAAATGTCTAGAAAAACAACTATTGTGGCTCATGCTAGTTTTCTACTATCAATTTAGTGTGGATTTGAAATGATTGTGGCCCACATTAATTCTCATTACGAGAATTAACGTTGGCTCTAGAAAATTATTGGAGCCCATAGTAATAGGATTATTTAGTGTACATTCCAGCATATGTAAAGATGAAATAGGGAGCCCTCTACAGTAGACTTATAGAGTTATGACAAATCCCCTATGGCTTATAAATTTGAGAACGGACCCAAATGCCAACCCTTAAAAGTAGACGAGTCTAATGTAAATCGTTTATTGACATCCGTCCCTATAGTTGAATAACACATGCGTAGGGGAGGATCCAAGCACAGAATGTCAAGATGCACGTGGGATTGAAGAGATAGCATGTGTTATGTATTAATCATACAAAATATCAGTGTTTTACTCAAAGAACTACAGTAAACACTATATTCGTTAATCGGAGACTTTTTGATGATTTTGAGACTATTCAAGAACGTGCTTTTCGAATTTGGTCTAGTAATGAGAACATAAAAATCCCATATTGATAATTTTGGGAACAATTATTCGACATAAATGCATCAAATGAGCAAAAATGTAAAGCATACATGAAAACAAATGCGTATGATATGAGAAATTGTTGCCAATGGAAGGGATGATGCGGAGAATGATTGGAAATTGAATCTATTAAATGGGTTTGAAATTCAAATATAATGGAAATACCATTAAAGTCTTCAAATAGAATAAATAACCATACTCTACGTTCTACCCCTACATGCATTTAGGAACCACGTGGACGTTTCTAGTCACACTTGTACGTCACACTATTTTTTTTTAGCGGCCGTGTCCTTGTTTTTTGCGGCCTCCATGGCTTTGAAAATCTCCGGCCCGCGGCTGTAGCCATTTTTGTAGACTTGCCCGGAATATGTGTCGTTCTTCCATATATTTGGACGTGCTCCCGAATTGTACGAAGTGGTATAGTAAGTGGAATACGAGTGCGTTTGCGAGAGGGAATGCCTTGCACTTCTCCGGAGGGCCAAACAACGATCGGACTCGGAAGATGCGGCCTTGAGGGCGTGCCTATCCAAGGAAGAAGTCGAGGAAGGCCGGCCACCAAGCGAGCGGGGAGCCGCCTGCGAAACAACGCCATGGGAAAATAAGAATAAGAATGGAGTGGGGAAAATAGTGAGGGAGGTTTGGGATGGGCGTTCGTAAAGTTCTCGTCACGCGGATGCAAGATAAGGAAAACAACGGTGAACAAGGGGGGGACGAAGAAGGGCACCTTGGATTTGGGGACGTCGGCGCGGGGCAAGATGGGCACTGCGGGGGCGTCGAGGGGAGCATCCGGAGACGATTGAGAAGGGGGATTGTTGGATGACGGTGGGGAATGAGGGCATGGAGGGCCCACGATGGCGGATGGCTTTGCGGCAGGAGGAGCGGTGACAGCAGGGGAGGGGTTGCACCGGGGAGCTTCCATGCGGAGACGACGGCTCGGGCCACGACGAGCGACGCCGTCGACGCTCGAGGGCGACAAACGCCCTAGCCGAACGAGCGTTCGCTTCTCCTTGGAGAGGGGAGAGGGCGACGGGGCGTACGCGCGGGAGGCAACTCTTGGGGGCGGGCTGTTCACAACGCCGTCGTCGATGCCGACGTCCAGGGAGTAATCCACGGCCGAGGCTGCGTCCACCGCCGAGAAATGGTAGAGGGAGGGGATCTGGAAATCCGACACGCCGCGGGAGGGGGAGCCAGGGGACGAGGGGGGACGGGGAGTGCCGTTGAGAACACGGGTGTCACATAGGGGGGCAGACTATGGGCAACAAATAAAAGACATCCAAACATGGAAGAAAGCATTAGATAAGTGAAACACAAGGACACAAACACGTGCAAGGAGAAAATTCAAATCAATTTACTGAATTTAGCGAGCCGAAGGATGCTCTTATATACACTATCGCGGGGGCTGAGTGCCGCGTTGCCGATGGGATTGGACCTAACAAAATCCGGGACGCTCCCGGTGTGGAGCACAAGCCTTCTAAGGTAAGGTGCTAGCCTATCTACCAAAAATGTGTCCTTCCTATCGCCGGTCCAAGGGTCGGGGAAGACGACGTTGCCGGGGGGGTTGAGAACGCTTTTGGTGGGGCTGTCGTCGATGAGGAGGGTGTTCTCCGGAGTTGGCCACCACCCGTGGGGGACCCCCTCGAGCGGGGGGACGCCTCGCCAAAGTCTAGACCTGAGGACCTTGAGGAATTGTTGCCCTCCGCCTCGACCGCCGAACTTGGGAACCGGCAGTCCCTTCTCGTCAAGCAGCTCATCGCATGCCTCTTGGCCGAGGACGAGGCAAGGGCTGGGTAGGTCACGGAAGAGGAAGTCGACGATGGGCTCCGTGTTCTCGACGACCATAGAGCTCCACACGACGACGTGAGCCAAGTCGAGCACCTCACGAAGGAAGTCTCGCAAGCCGGGACGGGCGCGGACAGCCTTGCGGTTAATGAGGGTGTCGAGCTCGCCGTCGTAGTCCCTCTCGTCGGGATGACGGAAGGGACGCGTGGGGACCCTGGGGATGTGTTGGGTGTGACACAACACCCCGTTGAGGTCAAAAACTATGAACGGTTTGTTTCGGGTCTCAAGTCCTCTGGCCGAGGGGTTGCGATCTATCTCCGGGGGGTCCTGTGATTAACAATTCGACTAGTTTAATGCTATGATAAAGTAATGAGATTATCAAGAACATGAAGTGAAACATGAAGATGCATTATGAGGGAAGGACGAAGAGCGATAATAGCAGCGCAATGAAAATGTGGAAGGGTGTATTCACGAACGAGCGTTCGTGAATGAAGGCCGACAGTGGCATGGCGCATCATTTACGAACGCTCGTTCGTGAGCGCGGCTTGATGAACATTCACGAGCGGTCGTTCGTGAAGGTGGAAACGGGGTCGCACCCTTTTACGAACGTCCGTTCGTGATCGAATGTGTATTACAAGGATCGAAATGAACGCACATGAACATACAATACAAAAGGAATGCGAGACGAAACAAATTTTGGGAGGCATGGATGCAAATCTCTTTTGCATATGTATTAATTCGATGAATATGTACAATTTCTCAGGTGATAATTCATCACATGTTCCTAAGGCAACATTATGCCGTGTTCTACAAAATTTATCGACCTAAGGGAGCACGCAAAAAAGGCTCGAGCAGGTCTTGGATGTCGATGGAGAGAACGCGCCAAAACACAACGCATGCGGTTAGAAGGGTTACGAACGAGCGTTCGTAAAAGCATGTGGCATTCTCAGAATAGAGTTACCTCGTCATCGGGGGGAGGGGCACCGGCACTGGACCGAGGAGCCGCTCCCTCCTCAGCGATTAACGAACGCTCGTTCGTAACCTCCACCGCCGCAGACGCCTCCGTCTCCATGACATCGTCCGCTCGCTCCGCCTGGGACGCCTGGGTCTGTTGAATGGGCTCCACTTCGTGGTTGTCGCCCCCCAGGTCGAGTGCCTCCATATTTACATCCTCCATGTCCGCGGAGGGCTGACGGTCAGGGCTGTCCTCGACCTCCATTCTCTGGACCCCTGCCGTGTCACTCGGGCTCGCCTGCGTGTCCCTCACAATGACCATGTCAGTGTGTTGCGCAGTGTCATCGCCCTTCCTACCTACTCCCCTCTGGACGACCGCGAAAGACGCTGTGTCCGTCTGTGAAGGCAGTCCTACCCTTGACGGGGGAGGGGTGAGGACTGCCGGACCTGCAGATTCACGAACGAGCGTTCGTAAATCTTCGTCCTCTTGGATGGCCGCCGCGACGGCATCGTGGGTGATGGTGGTGGCCGGCGGGAGTGGAGGAGTCCCCACCGGCGTCGGGTGGGGTGGAGCCGGGAATGACGGTCCTCCAGCATAAGGGAGATGTGGGGGGTATTGGCCGGATGGGTACCCAGGAGGGAAGGGGTACGCTGGCTGTGGAGGAGCCGCAAAGCTCTGCATCCTGCTCAGCATCTCCAGGATTGCGTCCGTCTTGGCGTTGGAGGCCCTTATCTCCTCCTGAATGACGGACATCTTCCTGGCATTTTCTGCTGCAGCGGCCGCCATGTCCTCCTTCATCTTTTGCTCGAGCTTGGCGTTGAGCTCGGCGACAGAGAGAGCCTCCTCCTTGACCCGCTTGTTCTTGTCGAACTCCACCCCCAGCTCGACCATGATCTCCATGTCCCCCTCGTCCTCGTCGGAGACCTCGATGACTGCTCCCTCGGGCAACTCCACGTACGGGGTCTTTTTCATCCTCCGTCGCGTGTTGCGGAAGTGGTCCAACGATGGACGGGAGCGCTGGTCCAGCACATCCAGGTTCTCCATTTTGGGCACCTGCAGCCTTGGTCTTGGGGATACCGACGTTGAACACCCGCCAGGCGTGCCGAAGGGGTCCGCGCCAGAGACGCGCGCGGGGAGGACGTCTTGTGTTGCCCCCGCCGACGATCCCGTATAACCACCGGGAGTGCCCTGCGCGTCGGATGGATTACCCGACGGGCCCATTATTTGAAGCGGGGGGATGTCGAAGGACCGGATGATGGAGTCCACGTTGACGGATGGGGCCGGCTCATCCTCTTCTACCTCCATCACGGGCACGCCCTCGTTGGCAGACACGCTGACGTCCGTCCTCGTGGCGGTTATGTCGCCCAAATCCATGGTCGACGCCTTCGACCTGTGGACCTTGTAGTCCTCCTCGTCTATGGCGTCAACGTAACTGTTGACGCACAGGCCCAACATCTGAGACACAGAAGGAAATCGGTTAGCCATATACGAACGTGCGTTCGTAAACATCAACCCTATGAGCCGAGCAGTATACATTACAACAAAAATAGTTGAATTTCAAAGATGCCTCAGAAAATGGCATTTACGAACGAGCGTTCGTAAATGAGATCTTACCATTGCAGCGTACATGAATTTGCTGCCTCCACACACGTTGTAGACCGTCTCACCATTCGTGGCCAGGGCTTGGAGGACGGAGATGTAGAACTCCATCCTGAGCTCCAAGGCGGGGAAGACCGTGTACAGCGTCTCCTGGAAGAGATCTTTGGGAGGGGGGTGTGGAATGCTGTAGATCTTCTTGAAGGTGTTGTTGGCCTTGATAGGCGCGCGCCCATGCCTTGCCGTATTCAAGGTCAAGAAGATGAGGCTCACCGCTCCCACCTGCTTGTTGCCCCTGGCCTCGTTGATGGCCACGATCCCTTCCGTCTTCGCAGGGACATACGTGCTGTGGAAGATGCTGTACTCGAATTTGATGGTGTCCTCGTACAGCTCCGTGACGACGGAGGCCTTCTCCTGTTCCACAATCCATAGCCACACGTGTGGCTCCCTCATGGCCGGAGATCTGTACTCCATGAATTTGGCCATGAAGGGGTTGTAGAACGGCACCCCCTTCGCACCCTGCCTTGCGGCACCCGGGATACCCCTGAAATCGATGAGTGCGAAGGGGCACCCCCTTCGGTCCTCCCTCACCTCAGCCCTGCTGATGGTTCCGTCCCACTTGGAGAACGAGGTCCTCTCCAGCCCCGTTGTCACCACGCAAAATCTTGCCACCCCCTCAAATGTGGCGTTCCTCTTCCTCTCCAAGAAGGAGATGTACCGCTGCAGCTCCACAGGTTCCGTCTCTGTTTTCTTTGTTCTTTTATTTCCCTTTAGCTTCAAGACAGCGACGTGCTCCTTTACCAAACTGCGCATCGATGCGCCGTTTATGTTGTACTGCACCTTGAAACCCTTCCAATTTGCCCAATTGACGTCGCCGTCGGCATGGAAGAGTTGCATCTCCGGCAAGAGCCCACTCAACTCCCGGATCGCAGCAGTCTTGAGCTTCCTGTGGTCGCACCACTCCTTGATGGAGTACGTGCCGGGCTTGTGCTTTGGTCTCTTCAAAAAAATCTTGGGATACGGGATGGTCCTTCCCACTGTATTCCCAAGAAGGTGGACCGCACATCGCTGCAGCTCCGACTCTGTGAGTCCTTGCAATGCCCTGAAAAATTCCCTCAATAGTGGAGGGGCTTCCGCGCTCTTGTCGACGTTGTATTTCTCTTCAGTGTCGGGGTTGACCAGATCGCCCAAGCTGTGAGCGTCGAAAAAGTGGGTCCACAAATCCCAGGTGTTGTTGTTGCAGCAAATCAGGCGGAGCTCGCCCTTGAGCTCCAGGACTGATTTCGTGGTGGTGGACTTCATGTCGATGGAGGAGAATTTGTCCACCATCGCGTCACAAAACGCCTGCAATACACGAACAAGGATCAGTGTTGTAAATTAAATACGAACGCACGTTCGTAATTTCACGAGTTTCCGAAAATGCAATTGATGCCTAATTGCGAGTTGGGAGAAACTAATTGCAGCCCACACTTTACGAACGCTCGTTCGTAAACTCACCTTCCACTGTGGAGACTGGCTTTTGGCGTTCTCCCTCTCTTTTGGCGGACACCCGTGGGCGACCCATACGTCTCTCGCAGCCACTATGTTTGCCGCCCAGGACGCCTCAAAAGCCTTGATCTTGTTTCCGGAATTCAGGTATGTCGATATTTTCCGGAGCTTGTCCCAGTCGTCCGACCACACCAAGAACGCCTTCCAGTACCGCAGCTCCGCCTTGAGCTCGTGTTGGAAGTTATCGTCCTTGAGGATGATTTGCGACGCCTCCAAGCTGTGCTGACCATCGATAATCCAAAACTCGCCATTCTGGATTCGGGGCCAATCCCTCTCCGTGGGACGAGAAGTTAAACCCTTGGGCATGACGCAGACAGTCTGCCTATCCCACTTCACGTTGTTCATGAGATTGTTGATCTGCCACTTCACGCCCTCGCTCTCGCGAGACCTAACCACCCACTTGTTGGGGGATTTCTCGCACTTGAAGCAGTCCACGTTGAAGGTGAAGTGGCGCCCCATGGGCCAGCAATCCTTCGAGTAGCTGTTGAACTCTCTCAGGATACGGGTCGCCTTCGTCGCGTCCGGGTTCTCTCCTTTCTTCAAAGGGGTGGGCATAACTGGCGGCGAGCTAACCTCAGCGGCTTCGGTCACTCCCGACCTCTCCAAGTCGTCCCTCGACCTTTTGGATGGCGTGGATTGTCTGCTTGGCCCCTCCGGCAACCTGCTCGCGGAAGGCACTGGCCTGGGTGCGCTCCTGGAACCTCCTGCCCCCGATGCAGATGGTTTTCTCGGACTTTACTTTTTCTTGTTGGCTTCCGCGATCGCACTGTTGTACTTGGAGATGTTCAATGCCAGTGCAGTCAATTTCCTGGCAGTCCAAAATTGGCTGAGGATGTACTTTGAGAATAGATCCTCCAGGTTGAAGTGTTTTGCATCTGGTGCAACATTCAAGCACGCGTAGACGTAAGAGAAGGAGTACTTCAAGTAATGCAACAGGAGATTGATGTGGTCTTTCTTGTTCTTCATGTCCAAGATAACATAATCTCCCTGGGCCTCTATGGATTCTATCTCCCACATCTTCATCTGCACCCACTGTTCTGGCTGGTCTGGCCTTGTTTCCAGCTCGTAGGTGAAACGGAGCGCGAAAAGACCGTCTTCCATTTTTGCTGGTATTGTCGTCCACTCCCCCATGAAATCCTCTTTTGGGACATAATTCGCGTTACCGTTTGAGTCCGCAACGGACTCTGGGAGGCGATCAATGGGCACGGCGAACAGGTCAATTGCGCTTCTGCTCGATCTGGCCATCTGCACCATAACAAAACAGTTAGGATCGTTTTACGAACGTTCGTTCGTAACATTACCGATTGGCATGTGGGTAGGATCTGACTAAGATCTGTGGAGTATTTATGATCGTCATAAATTGTATTCAATCAAGTGTTCCAGCAGATTTTTAGGAGATTTACGAACGAGCGTTCGTAAATGATTGTGATTTTCAAGGCGGTTAATTAAGTTTACTACTTTACGAACGCTCGTTCGTAAAGTATTGTACTTGTATTTGTTTGCTCATGTATGCGTCTTACGTGATGCATATTATCGAAGGTTATTTGGAAATGCAGCATGTTGATGTTATTTGTTATTTGTTAATGTTCGCATTTTAGGTATATATTTATGAACGAGCGTTCGTAAATATTGAGCCCCCAGTTTGTATAAATGTTTACGAACGTATGTTCGTGAAAATGAGGCACTGGATTTTGGGTACGGTTGTTTACGAACGCACGTTCGTAAACATGAGGCACTGGTTTTTGGGTACATATGTTTACGAACGCACGTTCGTAAATATGAGGCACTGGGTTTTGGATACGGTTGTTTACGAACGTGCGTTCGTAAACAGGGGTTGTGTTGAACGCCGTCTACCCATTTACGAACGCTCGTTCGTAAATGGGTCATCTTTTGTGTTTATTGGAAATATTGTGTATAAATATACGTATACGTATACGTATATATATGTATATATATATGTGTACGGATACGTGTACCAATTGCTGCTCGATTGGGCTGAGCAATGCTTGCATTCGTGCCTGCAACGCATGGTCAGAATAATGAAACTGCAGAAATGAATAGATTCAAACAAAATTGAGTTTCAGAATGTGATGAGGAATTCAGAATGAGGATCATAGCTTAACTTGCATACAGAACAGGCCAAAGCTCATCATGCATATAACAAAACACATGTATCTCAACAATGATCAAACTCAAAATGTGAGGGAAGAGTTCAAAAGGATTACTGTACTCACATTGAAATGTTCTACACCAAAAACCTGATCTTCCACCCTTACTGGAAAACCCTGAGAACCTCACAAATGTATACTTTGAAATGCACCCTTGCACCTTCCTCACACTTAAGCCCTCGCAAGTTATATACAAACCCTAGCAACTACTCTGATGTACATGCAACTCCCAACCTTGCAACTCTGAAGTTTGTGACTCAAGCTTGCTGCTCCAAACCTTGCAACTCTCAACCTTGTACTTCTTGCGCTTTACACTCAAGCTTGCTACTTGAAACCTGCAACTCTCAACCTTGTACTGCGCTTTACACTCTCAAGCTTGCTACTTGAAACCTGCAACTCTCAAGCTTGTAACTCTTCCGCTTTACACTCTCAAGCTTGCTACTCAAAACCTTGCAACTCTCAACCTTGTAACTCTTTCGCTTTACAGTCTGAAGCTTGCTACGCAAAACCTTGCAACTCTCAAGCTTGTAACATAAGCACTTTGCCCTAAACTCTTGAAACTCGCGCCAACAAAACTAATATCTCTCAACACACGCACGCACAATACTATTAAAAGACGAGAGGAAAAAACGCAAGAGCTTCGCTCCACATCTGCTCGGCGCTCCGCTCCTCTCTCTCTGCTCCAAATGACAATGAGGAGGAGAGCTGAGGGGGCGCGGGGAGGTAGCCGCCGCCGCTAGGGTTTTCCCGCCGTTGACACGTGGCCTCCCCCCACTGGGGGGGCCGGGATGAGAGGGTGATGGGGGATGGGGGGATGGGGAGGTGGGGGATGGGGGGATGGGATGGGGATGAGGGGATGGGGGGATGGGATGGGGGATGGGATGGGGGGATGGGGGGGATGGGATGCGATGGGAGGTGGGCATGGGGACGGGGACATTGGGGGATGGGATGGGATTGGATGTATAAGAAAGGCATGACATAATCATGCTTTGTAATATGTATATGTAGTGGATGCGTTTATCACCTTAACCATAAGAACTTAGTATAAATACATGAATTTTGATTGGTGCATCCCCCTAGTACATCTACATTCGGATTCCTTGTAAACATCTTTTAAATAGGGAACCGATAATAAAATCGTAGTGAACAATGCACGTCATTTAGTAGGGATTCGAAGAAGAATTCAACCCCAAGGATGTTGATATGGTCTTTTGAAATATAGTGTTTTCATGAATGAGACATCTTTCATGTTGTTCGATGGTTCCTCAAATAATTACTAGGTTCAAAAAGAACCCAATTTGAGATTGGCAGGAGGCGGTGTCCTTTTCTTACAAGAGGTGGATGAAAATTCAATTTCCAAAAGGTCGTCAATTCATTTAATTAGGTGCCAACTTGAACTAGCACATTTGAGCCATGTGGTCGAATGTTTGGCTAGCATCAAATGTGAACTACACATAAATTAACAAGTTATGCCCCCTTCCCACTTGACTTTAGCTAAGACTAAAAGTATTTCCCAGGAAACGGGTAAAGATCCCTCCCTTATAGCGGAGGCATACGGCTATCCCAATGCACCTACAAGAACTTGCTTTGGAGACTTTCAAGTAGGTTTTCTCTAATTACCTTTCACACATCTTCATTGTTTTATCTACCAAGCAAGGATTGTTGGGCAGTTTTTGTCCCATCCCCAAATGCCTTGCCACTCACCTAACTGACCAATGGTTTTTGTTAACGGAGCTCCTTGTGCCCTCATAGCTAAGACTAAAAAAACCAATGACAAGGATGGGAGGCACCACTTTTAAACGTCCTAGATTATTGCCTCATGTTTAGGTACCGATGGGAGGGTTGGTGCTTGAGGCTTAAGACCTCCACTTTTAAGCCATGCCACATCATTTGCAAACTAGGCTCGGCAATACATAATGTCGATGCTGTGAAGGCCGGGTTGTTAGAACCAACTTTTAGTGTTACCTAAAGTCAGGTGGGAAGGGGGCATTAGTGCGATATGGGTTTTTGATAGGTCAATGTTGTTTGTGTGTGTACTAATCTATTGTATTAACTACTAGACATGCACAACTTCCACAAACCCTAAACACTAACCCCAAACCCTAAACCCTACATCCCTAAATCTTCAATTATAGTGTTAAGTGCAAATTGATTGATCACACAATCCATGACCTTATTATAACATGCATATGTTAAGACTAGTTTAAATCAACACTTTTAGCTATGCACATACTTCTCGTGGGATGCAAAACACACAATTATAAGTGTGGCTCCACCTAGGTATGGTTTCAATCCATATGCTTACTCTATCTTATGCACGATTCCAAAGTAATTAAACCTTTCCACACATGCCGGATTAATTCACTCTTTCCACAGCTAGGGTGGGATCTGAAATAAAACCCACATTTAATCTAGGTATGGTTTGAATTCATATCCTTAATCTACCTTACAAGCCATTATAATAATGGATAAACCTGCCTTTTATTGGTGTTCACGCACTTTGTGAGCGTATTACGGGCATGTTTTGATGTGAATCATATGATTATACCTACAAGTTTAAGGGCCTCCACAATCAATTTTTACCCACTCTTACCTCATTGTCTCTATATATATATCTCACTTAGACCTTGGTAATATATAATAGGTAACAATATTAATTGACAAAAAACTTGTACTTCACACCTTGGTTGCAGATCATTTATTCTATCTTAACCATCATCATATTTAGATTACATTAACTATTACAATACATATATATATACACCTATATATATACACATGTATATACACACACACACACATATATACATATATATTTACACACACACACACACACATATATATATATACACATTTATATATACACATTTATATATACACATATATATACATATAAAAATTATAATTTTTTTTCGGCAGACCTTGGTAACAAGTAAGGTGTATAACCAATGTACATATTTTGAATATGTTGCGTGCATGCCATTCATGTTCCATACATAGGGTCATGTATGTTCCGCATGGATAGAATGGCATATTGTTAGGTCAAAGTAGGCGGCGGGAATCCGCTTTTTAAATAGCATCCAAGGGCCCTTGAACCACTCCAGAGAAGTACTTAAAGCTCTTCCCCCCCATAACAGAGCTCTTTTTTGCGGCAGACGCCAAGTGTGCGCCCTAGAGACCCCACGGAGCGTGCTCACGCCATTCTCCTGCGCATCAAGCGTACACTCCCCAGGTACAAGACAACGTACAGTCACCGCATATACCGCCGTTAATACCGGAGCTTTACGAACGCACGTTCGTAAAGATGGAGCACGCTTTAGTGGGTGGATCATAGGATGGCCGACAGTATTTACGAACGTGCGTTCGTAAATACACCTGGGATTATGTCTGCGCAAACAGCGACATCCAGACATTCATGCAGACAAACAATAGGTCAGAGATACGAACGCACGTTCGTAAAGCTTAAGTCCACGCATTTGTAATTGGATCAGACATAGGAGGGTCCTCTGTTTACGAACGTGCGTTCGTAAATCCACCATGGATGATGTCTGCGCATACAGCGACATCCCTCCAGGCATTTATGCAAACAAACAATACGGCAGAGATACGAACGCACGTTCGTAAAGCTGGAGCACGCACTGGAGGTTGATCAGACACAGGATGGTCTTGAGTTTACGAACGGACGTTCGTAAAGACCACCGAGGATTACGGTCTGCGCATCCAGTGACATCCCTCCTACACATTTATGCACTGACAATATGGCAGAGATATACGAACGCCCGTTCGTAAATATGCCATCAAAGGATTTACGAACGGACGTTCGTATGTCGCACACGCATTTGTCACTAGTTCAGATAATGATGGTCGGGAGTTTACGAACGTCCGTTCGTAAATGCACCTGCGTGTGGTCCACACCAACACCATGTCCAGATACGTATGGCGATGCATATGCTGAATATATCATTGATATACGAAATGGATTTCGTAAATATGCCACTCAGGAGTTTGCGAACGGACGTTCGGATGTTGTACACGCATGTGTACCAGTATAGCATGTGGAGATAGTATACATATGGCTATGCCTAGGCACTCTATGTCAGTGATATACGAACGGGCGTTCGTAAATACTTCAATGGCATATTTACGAACTCCCTTTCGAACGATGGCCTTGAGTTTACGAACGTGCGTTCGTAAATACCACCTGAGAGTATGTTCTGCGCAGCACTACATCCCTCTAGATACATTTATGAAAATACACCTAATGGTAGATATATACGAACGGGGGTTCGAAAATATGCTATTGTAGGTTGGACGACTTGACGTTGTTTTGTCGCACACTTATCCATTTCGTCCAATACACAGGATGACATTTCTTTTATGAATGAACGGCCTGAAACACCACAATGGCGATGGTCCATGTTGTAGTTGACAGAGTATGGCCAGGAACATACAGCTGTTCGTATTTAGACACTCCAATAGTAGCATGGGTTGTTTGCGAAGTTCGGGCCATGTATTTACAGATATTGTGCGCTCTTGTATGCTTGGCATCCGTTCTTGTATGCGTGGCATCCGTTCTTGTATGCGTGACATCCGTTGTGTGGTTGGTCATGACATGGTTGTTTGTTTAGGTGTGATGGCAGTGGATGATGGAGATAGTGCATTTGAGTTTTCGACGAATGCATCGTCCTCCGATATTGAATGTGACCTCTCGTCCCCGTCTGCGGACACTAATGACGGGACGAACGGGGTGGGCGTGTCTGTGTATACCTCCTCCCATGAATCTTTCGAATTCCACGAACAATCTCCACATTCTGGGGATGACCATGATGACATTCCTCTATGACATTCATCATGACATGGTTGTTTGCTAACAGTCTATTGCCATTAACAAAGGCCAGCAATATTCTAAACCCGGCCAATTTGGTAACACTTTTGCATCCAACCCCGACCAGCAATATTCAAGGAAATCGGAGGGCCCAATGCTGGGTTCGGGATTGTAGTTACTTGATTATTGAACCTTAAGCACACGGCATTGTATCAACATTGAATGGTTACTACACACACTCAACATAATTTGCAAATTTTGAAGAGAAAAAATCTATGAGATTGGGACTTCTGAATGTGGAAAAAGTGGGCAATGCACGCAATTTCTGGCCGTCGTTTTCCACCCATTGTGCTGCCAGCAAAGGCCATCCAAGCACTGACAATTTTCTAAACCCAGTTGGTGACCGGAGCAGCATTGGCCCAACGTTGGGCAGATGCCGGGTGCTGAAGGGCTCCTTTCTTGATCTCTTTTTTTGAGAGAGAACGGGACCCCACCCTAGTAATGTTATGATCTGAGATCTGAGCTGGTACTGTTTAGACTACTTATATTAAAGAAATAGCAGGGCATTGGTGATATATTCAGTTATGAAAAACAGGATTGTTCTTAGACGAGGCTTACATCACATTGGTCTGTGAGCTTTGAATGTCATTGCCACCCAAAATACTTGTAGCTGCTGTGACAATATCCAATCAGATCATACACAATAGCCCACAATAGTGAGAAAACCAGGAAAACTCCAATGTTTACCACAGAAGGTATTGACTCTGAAGTGTAGTAATGCCTAGATCAGCTCATGCACAGACCTCCACAATTGTACAATGCAAAAAACTGGAAATCTCCTATTGACTCCAAGTGTGGCATTGTCCCATTCAGCTCATAAACCGTGAATATGAAAAGTCCACAACAATTCAGAATATAAAACTCCTGGAGAACTATAATTTCAAGATTAGGAACTATGATCAAATTTAAGGTGCCTCAAAAGTTTTCCATGAACTTCAGTTTTGTATAGCCGTCTTTTGGCCAAAGCCAGATGCCTCACACCAAATTCCACCAAATTTGAAGGGCTCCAACACCACTTGAACAATCCTTAAACACTATAAAATGTCAGAGTGGGGCGAAACTCAGTGATAGATTCCCTACCAAACCAAGAATCTCCTTGTTAGGTAAAACCCAAGATCATCTAATCAACGTTAACATCACAATGGACCACAGCCCTGCAGAACAATTACCTAATGGCAGACTCGTCATCAAACTGGTGATGGGACAAGCCCATGATCCTCTCTGTAGAGATTCATTGCAAAACTTGCGAGCACCATTATGAAAATCAAAGTGGACATAAATACAGAAAGTAAATTAGGTCCCAGGCTGCAAGCTGAGCAAGAGAACCACTTCCTAAGGAAAAATATTGGTCCAAAGACATACTGCTGGATGACAGTATTAAGGACTTCGCCAAGTAAATGTGCTCACATTACACAAGAAAACGTCTTGATTTAAAATTCTGAAGTCAGAGCAACCAAAGAATACAGCAATGCCCTATACCCCAAGCACTGACATCTGAATCCAGTTGGCATTTGTTCTTTGGTTCTCTCATTTGGAAATAGTATCTTGATAATTTCAGTAATATTACAATCTTCTAACATCCACATGTGCATCTCAAAGTATCCTCACGCATACCTGTCAACCAGAGTGGGGATAGAGCATGCTTTGATACCTTAAAGTGCACCAATTTGGGTTCTGCCATAGTGGTACTACCCTAACAATCTCTCTCAGACTAAATTTAGTTGGTTTTAAAGCCAAAAAGTTGCCCAAGTGCTAAAGGGAAAATCCAATGTCTGGTTTCTTCTCAGGCTCAGCATCGGGATTCTCCTCCTCCTCTTCTTTCTTCTCCTCTTCCTCTTCATCCTCTTCAGGGGGATCAGCAGGGAGTGGAGGGGGCAACGGGGTCTTCATAGGGCTAAATTGAGGGAAGATGTCTGGCCTTCGACCAGGTCTAGGTCTGTCCCATTCCTGCACAGTGAAGAAATATCCTTGTAAGCATCGTGTTCCAGGCAGATATAGTTCACCATTAGATAACAAAGTACATATCAGGAGAGGTAGCTAATCCAGATATATTAGAGTTCCTTCTTCAATTGAAGCCAGCAAAAGTAAGCGATTTTAAAGCAAGAATGAATTAGAAAATGAACAAACATGCAGCAATAGCTAAATGGTGGCCACGCAACTTGACCATGGGCCATCCACAAAAATGTCCATGGAAGAAACCACCTTCCATGACATCCCCACTGACGAAAAAAGTTCATGGTCTTGAGTTTCTGTTACATCTCCGGAGGTAACGGGACGACTCGAGCAAATATGTAACAAGACAAGAGATTCAAACCAAGCCGAGTAATAAGGCAATTCACTGAACTTAGTCAAAGCCAGCCATGTGCACCGACCTAAAGAGAGATGATAAGCTTTTCCGAATTAGAGAAATCTAAATCACCTCACAGCTTCCCGGCTGCAAAAAGTGAAAGCTAAATCCCAACTCCCGGGGGCTCCGGTACCTTGTTCAGAATTTCGCCACCCTATAATAGCCCTAACAAAGTTCTGGGAGTACATAAGTCGGAATGAGAAGTAACATATAGCCTTTGAGTCTTCCCAATACCTCCGAGATGTAGCGGAAACTAAGGTTTCTCAAGTTTCGGAACTAGAAAAATCTAGTAATCCGGAATATAGAAATGGGCCTCATTTTTGCAGTCCAGGAATGAGGTGAGAAAGAAATCGAAAGCAATAAATTCCACCTAATCTTAAGAATGATGTTTTGGAATGCTTGGAGATTGATAGGCGAAGGGATTAATCCAGTCAATATATGCCGTTGTTCTGAAGTAGAACATTCTGGATATGGTGGCAACGTATTACCTCCCATCATAATGAGCAGGTGTACTTCAAAGGTTTATAACCAGATAATAATGTAATTCCAGAGGGATTTAGATTTAGGCTTTCATATTTAATTGAAAGAGAAATAACCCCGTATGGAAGAATTTAAACTCGCTTCTGCTCGTGGCCCGGACATACCTTTCCCACGCATCGCAAAGTGCGAGAGCATTAACATCCTCCGGGGCTTCTAATATGAGGGTGGAGGGTTCCATGCCTAACTGACCTGAACTGACACCGACTCTGGAAAAATAATGTGAGAGGAGTTCCTCTGACACGAAGAACTCACAGGAGGGAGGCATTGCAAGGTGATGCCTCCATAGGAAATTCACAGCACATCACGTACTTCATATTAAGAGCCAAAACCTTGGGGGTTTCCGAAACCAATTCACAAAACAAACTATTATCCTATTTACACCGTATCAAGAACAGAAAAAAAAAAAGGCGCAGATTTGGAAAGTAGACGAACCACGGGGAAATCGAGAGGCGAGCGCCGGGTCATCTTCTCCTCATCGGGCGCCATAGCCCTAGCGCCATGGCCAACTCCAACGCTCCATACTTTGGGCGTCCGTAACCTAAAAATTCCAGCAGTTCGCACAGCAGAAGAAGAAGCCAGTGAGGTGGAAATTTGTGAAGAGTAAGAGCAGGAGCAGGGGCAAATCTCGTGCGCCTGCAAGGGCAGAGTAGTCATCGCCATAGCCATCGCCATGGCCGCGGCAGGATCGCAATGCAAGAGGATTGTGGGAAGGGATGGCGGGGAACAACAGGAGAGTTTCCTGGCCTTTCATTGGCTGTGACCCGCCTGCCACCTGGATGACTTTTTACTGGCTGTGGATCCACACCGCTTGAGAACTTTCCTTGCCTCAACACTCCTTTGCCCGCTCGACCTGCCCGTCAAGTTAACGACCACCTGCCCGCCCGGGCGAAAAAACCCAACTCCACTATGCAGCCTCCACCCTCCAGCTGCCCTATGTTCCCAATCAGGTTCCCATCGATCAGGCCTTGTAGAGACACTACTACGGCTGCAAATTAATCCTTAGTATATTCATGAGATATTCCATATAATGATGAATATGTTGGAATTTACACCCTAAACTCTGTAATATCAAGCCCTGTAATGTCACTCCTTCTCTAACATTTTGAAACCCAAGGGAATGGATGTTCTCAATTCACATTTCACTCCTTGTTGTCACATTTTTCTCCCTTAATCATGGTTATGACATTAATCCAAACTACCAAATAAGTCAACCCACACCCTTGCATTGTGCCACGTGTCAAGAAATTTATCTTCCATATTCTCTGTTGTCATGCTCCTCACATTCTTCATGTTTTTACTTGAAGTTTTGGTATGCTCAAACACAATGGTTCAGTGGACCATAGAAATCAATATTGTATGAGTTTGTTGAGCTCTCTCTCTCTCTCTCTCTCTCTCTCTCTCTCTCTCCAATTCATGAAATGGTTTGTAAAAGGGTTGATGGCAGTTGATCACCCTAGTGGTATGATGTAACTTGCAATGTGGTTGGTGGTGATGGTAAGACTAGCTTTGAGATCCATTCTCCATAATTTGGTAGTTACAAAGATGGTGGTTAGGGTTACAATTGGAATCTTAAGCTACTACAAACCCCAAAACTGGACTTGCAATTTGATTTTTGTGGCTTGAAATTCTAGTATGAAGTTCATTGGTGCGACATTGTGAGCGACATTGGCAAGTGACCGTAGATATTGTGACCACCATAGATGTAGTTTGTTACCCTTTTCATTTATTTATCTCTAGAGTTTGATTGTGCATTACATCTTGCACTAGTGGCAAGCTTTTCTGTTTGAGCTCAACTTCGATTTTCTTTTGTATTCTAGGTGCATAACTTGATTATGATAGGGATGCTCCATTAGAAGTAGATTTGTATGTACTATGTGCACACTCATCCCTTGGTTATGACCAATGTAGGTTTCTGACCTTCTTTGCATTGATGAAATATGTGAATGATAATCTGCTTACAAACTTCTTTCTCACCTTTGTTTTCGTATCATTTACTACTGTTGGGCTAGGTTCTCTCCACCTTTTTCATGTTGAAAACTTCACAGCCTTATCTCTTGAGTTTGATCATGCACCGATGGCAAATCTTTATGTATGAGCTCAAGTTTTAAAAAATTGTATTCTCAGTATGCAGGCTTTTAGAGGAGTGGTAGCATGTGATTAGGATTTGGTGGGGATATGACACTTGAAATTTGAAACCACAAGTAATTTTGTATCTACTATATGCACTCACCTTAACAAAGCAAGTTGGTTTTTAGGGTCTAAGGTTTTGGATTTTTGCAACGGATGGATTTATGTGTTTTGAGGGTGGAGGAGCCATGTTGAAGCATCCATCGAAGGTGAAGATGGATTGTTACGTGCTCAACGTTCATTTGCATCGAGTAAGGGTAATTGTTACGTGCTCGACGTTCATTTGCATCGAGTAAGGGTAAGGGAGGATAAGGGAGTGGATGATGTTACTAGTGATGAAGAATACATCTTCTTCAAGATATTGGTTTGCTTCTAGATTTCAGGAAGATAGGGTGATTATCAAACACCCGGATGATGGATGGTGTCCTTGTCAAGCTCTCCACTTCTTTCTCTCCAATTTCTGCAAGCACAACAAAGACAAGATATGATTGTAAAGATAGTTCCTTCCCTGAAAGAAGCATATTTGTATAAGCATCGGTGTAGAGGAGAACTTTTGATGTAGAGATAACCCTACCTCCATTTGTGATACAACCACAACATCATTTGTGGCTTCAATTTCCACTATGGTATTTGGAAATATTGTGCACCACATTACCCGCACATTCTAGCTACGCTTTAAGCATAGCCCGAAGAATCATATACCCTGCCCCTCCCTGCTTGATTACACCTGCATGAAACTCCTCAAAGTGGAAGTAAGGAATCTAGCCTTGAGCTCCCCTCCATTCTGTGGAAGCTCCACCACCACACCATTTCCTTTTGCAAGTTATGGATCAAACATATCCTAGAAAGTTTGAGCTTTGCATATGTGTGCAACTTTGGGAGATTATTTGTGTCTCATGTATGAAATCATCAATTTCAACATTACAATGTTGCACTTTGTGTTATTCTATAATGTCACATGCTACATTGATTCTCTTATACCACACATTCATGTTAACATTACATAATTCTATAATATCATATGCACTTTGGTTGCCACAGGCGCAATATTACAGAGTTTAGAGTGTATTTATAGATTTTTCAAATGAATTTTTAACATCCAAAATTCTTTATATTTTTATAAATATTTCTTTGACATATTAAACGTGACCCTAACTTTTATCTTGTAGTTTCTAGTGGAATATTAGTTACCCCCCTTTGCCATTGATAAGGAGCAATTTTTTTGATTTTTGGTGTTCCTGGCACATGTTACCTCATGTTGAATTGAAATCTATATTTAAATTACAATTCTTGTGAGTTATATTTGGAGTTAATATGGATGTCATTTCAAATTTTGGAGTGCTTAACTATGAAAGAATGTGCATGTTTATGAGATAATCCACATATTGATGAACATTTTGGAATATATTTAATTTTTTCTAGAATGAACTTCTCATATCCCATACTTTTATAGTATATTTTTATATTTTTATATTTATAAATATATTTTAAAAATATGAAACAAGATTTTGTCTTTCAATGCACCGTATTTTCTAGTGGAACCTCCCCTTGCCATTGATGAGGAGCATATTCTTGGATTCTTGGTGTTCCCGACACATGTTAGTTCACGTAATCTTAAAGCTATATTTAGATTTCGACAATCACGAGTTATGTTTGGAGTGTATTTGAATGTCATTTCTAAATTTCGGAGCGTTTCTCATGGACGTCCTTGAACAATTATCAATTGGATATTTTACATTCTAGACTCGTGTGTGTTACCTATAAGTAGGAAAGTTGGTAATAAGTCATTGGTTTGTTACTAACATGGCTTTGTGCATAGCCACCTATACCCCCGTTCACACCGTGTTGGTCCTCTACCATAGGACCAAGCAACCATTCCCGGCAATGAATGGTCAGACTCATAAGGCCACCACATTGAAATCCATGCTTCATTGTATAGAAGATGGGTCACTCACCTTGCCAATTAGCCTCCAACTAAGGTAGAAATACCCAAACCGGTTAACCACCCTGTAGCCGTGCACTAGACCGCCGTCATAATGGTGAAGTGCCATTTCTGAAATGGATCATGGT
Organism: Polytrichum formosum; assembly: GCA_964035585.1. Taxonomy (NCBI): domain Eukaryota; kingdom Viridiplantae; phylum Streptophyta; class Polytrichopsida; order Polytrichales; family Polytrichaceae; genus Polytrichum; species Polytrichum formosum. Next base: position 77,119,178 of record OZ037936.1, read on the forward strand.
TCGGCAGCAACTTTAATGCATGTACACTTAGTGTAGCCAATGGGAGTCAAGTGTTAATGTACTCATGAGGTAACCAATTTAGGCGATGTTCTGTATGGAAATGCGGATTACCGTGTTTGGTGTAGGGAGAATCTAGTGAACGAGTAGGGTGTTTGACAACTTTCCTCTTTGAAAAATTGTAGCATTTTTTGTACAGGTCAGAAAAATATGAAACAACTTGCATTCTTCATGAATCCTTCTTGTCTATCTTGGAAAATTATCTCCTGATTGTAAGACCAGATCTTCAATGCAAATCACGTTATTTTCACAGGTTATAGTATTTCTACCTTAAAGGGGGTTGCAAATCTCCACGATGGCCCAATGAAGCATTGATTTGGGGATTTCTAATGGAATACTCCCGATTTTCATGAACAATATAAGCCCACCACAAATCAAAGCAATTCCCTGCCGTGGATTGGAGAAATTGGACATCAAACCTGGTTTGAGTAATCAAGCTCCACATCAACACAGGTGGATTACTAGAAACACCAACTGTCAATGTTCAACTCCAAATCACACCCCATCAGCAGCCATTGAGATGCACAGGTTTGATTGTTTTTAGATCAAGATATTCCAGAATCCCTGAAAGTGAGCATTTTCAGAAGCCTCAGGATTTAAAAATTGAAACTTCGGGATATATTCAATTACAGACCAATGTGGAGTAAACGCTGTGGATTTAGATCTATCAAAACCTTGATTGCCCCTGTTTCCTGTGTTTTGGCCATAGCACTCTGAATGTTTGCATACATGAGCCCATCACAAGTCTAATAGAAGTGCACGAGCTCCAAAAAGGAATTGTAAGCCAAAATTCTTGATCAATTTGTAATGTGTGTGGGACTGTGTACATGTGGGAAATTAATGCAGCAGAGCTTAACTATGAGGACACTTTGGTGTACTCTTCAAACTTGGCCATCACTTCAGGGTATAGAGCGAGGATAACGTTCAGACCACCATCATGTTTCCCATTCGGCAAAATAACGACAAACTCCACCATGGGGGTCACAGCAGGTCCCGCAAAGGTTGGCTTTCCCCAACCAAAATCAATGGCATAGAAGGGCATCTTCTGCCATGAGGAGATAAAAATCCCACTAGGAATTGCAGGCACTCCACGGTAAACTTCCCACCAGTCGATGCCCGATCTACGCGACATACACAAACGGCATTCTTTAAGTGACAAAACTCTGAGTCAAAGTCATAATTTACAAATCAAACTCTTAATATGCATGGGGTTGCAACCAGTGTTGGACTTTTGATACCATTCAGGTATCTATAATGAGGACATCAGATTTCCTGACGCCAGTAGGGTATGGGTATTTCATGGCATTCAGGTTCATATACCATGCAAGAACCTTCATACCTAGGTTAAACCCAAATAATAACTCGGGTACACAAAGATTCTCTCACCTTCGCATACCCACCAAATTTCAATATTTGACTGGTATTCCAATTTTGATACCCACAGGCAGGTTCTTTGATACCATAATTGATGTTGGTTCTTTTGATACCATTACTGATGTTGATTCTTTTGATACCATTACTGATGTTGATTCTTTGATACCATTATTAGTGTTGGTTATTTGATACCCATGCATTCACTATGCACCGGTCCAACATTGGTTGCAACACAATTCAAAGCAACCATACCTGATATAATCGTTCGTAATTCTGTCAGTTGCCTGCTGAATCTTCTGTACACAAAATGATAGTGGCCCATTGCAAATTTCTTCACAAGTCGCCCTGGTTACAGTGGTACAAATGTCAGCAAGGTTGCAAGCCATCTAGTAAGATCTTGTAACAATCTACCATAGACAGCAAAGCAGCAGGCAAATCTAGTACTATAAATGTATTTCACTTCAACATGGCACAAGAGACTTTCAAAACAGATGAGACAGTAAGTTGGTACCTTGCACAAGCCGAGTAGATTCCATTGCCACAGAATTGCTTGGGGAGAGGTGGCTCGATGCGGTCGCGGATGTCCACAGCAAATTGAAGTTGGGCAAGTTGTGTGGGCTCACGTTCAATTGCTTTGGTGCGCGCTTGCCAGACATGTCCTGACAGAACATCAAAGGTGCTCACCTTGCTGAGCACCCCTCCTTCCATAGCTCTATTCTTCAGTGTTGCTAGGTCCTCTGCTGTGAAGGAAACAATCTGCACATAACCCAGGCCCAAAGCATTTCATTAAGGATACACAACTTGCTCTCTGCCTGCGGTTTCCATGGGTCGCTGCCTCCTGCAACCTTCAGGTAATCGCAACCATCCTTGCCTCCTTAGTAATCTCACTAAGGTAGACAACCCTTATCCGGTTACTTTTCTTGTTAGAACACCTATGTTTGAGTGGTATGTGGTTTGGTGTAGCTCCAAGAACGGATACCAATAAGCATGTGTTTAAAAGAAATCGGAGTACGTGCTCAAATATGCTAACCATAATTTGTTCATCAGCCAGCAATATTGGGGGAACCTATATGAACATTTAATGAGCACAAGAACCTTTACTTTGATATTGAATTAGATATTCATGTGAGCTCCAAAAATTATGTGGAAAACGGCTACAGGCTCAATTTGGATTTGCTAACCTTCCTGATGCTCCGATGTGGGGTTCACTTGTTGATAAAACTCAATCAACCCTTAAGTTTCTTTTCATGACCCTAAACACATGATGGCCTGCGCAGCATTTGCAATCCCTATTGGCTCTGCTCTGTAGGGTTTGCATGATAGATCGCTGGCGACTTGTCCCAAGAAAGTAAGGGCAGAGAGCTATGGGTCTCCTCTGCAGCACCCTATCCTAGAACAATTACTTGTAAAAACAAGATGGATTTTCCAAATTCTATGTCCTCAAATCAGGACAATTTTTTATATTACCTTGGTCACATGCTGTTTGGAGGCAGAAATTCCCTCAAACTCTGCTTTGGCAGCATCCGGAGTGGTGAAGGAGCCACCCATGCCCTGGGGTAACTCATCCAATTTCAGGTACTCAGGGTGATCAAACATTGGAGTGGGTGGGTTCCTGGCTTTTAACATGGATCGGTCGGGCTTGGGATGGAACACCAATGGGCCCCCTTGTGCTACAGACACGAGGTTGAACAGGAACTCCACCACGCCATGGCCGTCCCACACTTGGTGGCTCATCCCAAAACCAATCACAAATCCACCGCATTTCAATGTCGTCACCTGAAACCCACCCAAACAGCACGGTTTCCAAAGAGTTACATCTTTGCTTCAAGATCAGCATCCAAAACATGTGGGTCGTGTTCCAATCGGGGTCATTAGCTTCAGAAGCCCCATAATTGTTTAGAAATTAATGAGAGAAAGGGGCAACATCAATGAGTGGTATGGAAGCTAGGGATATGGTTGGAGGAATTGGGGTAAGCACCTACTAAACTAAATCACAAAGCATGTCACTTCATCCAATTCGTGAACGGTTTTGGCTCTAAAAGGTATAGGCAACAATGGCAGAGTTGTGCCAAGCTAACCTGGATCATCATCAATGGGATGTCAGCTAAGGTGGTTGCGTTATAAGCCTGAGGCACAAATTTCCTGCATTTCATTAACAGATTCAAGCAATTAGGCACCACATCAAATCTTATGTTCTCCAGAAAAATCGATTGGATTTCAACATGTAGTCAGGTGAATCATGAGCAATGGAGGAGTACCTGAACACCGGGTTAGGGGCAGTGACGTCACCGAGTTCTTGCAGGGTGAGGTCGCAAGAAGCAGAGGAAAACTGAGCACCGGCGTAGTTACGATCGATTTCCATCCTCAGCTCATTTTCATTGAGCTTCACTCGGCCGGCCAGGAAGTCGTAGTGTACTAGAACCTTACTGAGAGCCTCCCTTAGTGTTTCAGCCACAGTGGTATTGGGCTTCTCCGGGTTAGCTGGGTAGAAGTACAGAGTCTCCACTGTGAAGGCTAGCATCTGCACAGCAATGGGACAAGAAACAGAGGATTCAGGATATTGTCTAATAAATTGCAACTTGACCTAGTATGTAACAAGTTCACGTTGAAGATTCCGATTGTTGAATTATGCTGCTCCATCCACATGACAGGTGACACTGGTGACTGAACCCACTTACGCACATAATAGCATTTGCAGGCAAATATCCCCGAGTATAAAAGGGCATGCTGGATTTAGCAAAAAATCAGAAGTACATCAGGCTTACAAGGTAAGCACAGAAGACATTCACTTCAAATCACAATGTGCACCGCCTCCGAAACAACAAAACCCCCCTTTCGGAGGATTCCTCGCTCGTAAAGCAACTCTCAAAACAGTGTTGGCCAAAAACATTAATGCCAATGTCGAATTGATGTGCGATGTCTATGTCAAGGAGATCACTGTGAAGAGCATCAAACCTGGTCAATGTTGGAAAGGTAGAACGGGTTTGTGTCCTCGCAAGGCTCCGCTGGCTTAACAAACACTGGGTCCTCGAGCTTCACCTCAAGTTCTGTTAGGAGGGACAAAACCTCCGGAACCACACCCTCCGAGCCCATTCTGACGATTACAGGTGACGACAAACAATCTGCACGCAATGCCACGAAATGTGCTTTTAATGCACTCCTTAAGCAAGGCTTCACAGCATTGATGGTAAGAAAATCCAGGGAAGAGATGTCATGACTCTGGAGTAACAATGCTCTAATCATCTTCGAGGTGCAGATATGTATATTTGGTTTAAAGAAATGCCCACGGGTTCAAGTTGGAAATTTCGATTTATAGTGAGGATATGTTGTTTCCAGATACACCTAAACCATGGGAGGCTGCATGCAATTTGAAGGTGGCACGAAAGGGATAGAAGTACGTTAGCGCACACTGACTGCCTCTGGATGCAGTGGCCCTCTAAGTTTACAAGCAATCAGTACTGATAAGAGAGAGAAGTCAAAAACAAAAAACAAAAATACAGAAGTGAACATAGACACATGACTTCACTCGGGTAGTGCAACATGAAAGAGAAACATACTAAAAGTGAGAAAGTGCACAAACGCTGGGAAAAGCCTACAACAACGGCAGCCATGGCTACCCACTAATGTCTTCAAACAGAACAACTGCAATAGCTAAGAAGATGGTTTGAAACATGATGCAGTTCTAAAATATGGGCAACACGTCACGGGCACTTTCCAGATTACGCAGACAGGAGGTTGCATTCACCGCCGCATTGTTGGAAAAATAGTAGCCATGGTTTAGCTAACGATGCGCACCTTGGGACTAATCTCTGGGTCTGCCCAGTACAGAGGCAAAATAAAATTTGCTTTTAGGAGAGGCAATGTTCAAGAGAATCACGGATGCTGATTACTGCCACTGTTTCGGCTCACCAGAAGCCACACTTGTACAGGATGTACTTCTAACCTCAGACCGCTACACCTGTCACCTTGTTTCAGAACTATCAGACGGCCCCAGAACTATTAAAACATCACTACCAGGAAAATCACAACCAAAAAACCAAAACCAAAACCAAAAAACTCATCTATTTTGAAGATACAGAAAACTCCGAGCTCAGACTCATCGCCTGCTGCATGCATGTTAGCATCAATTTCTTAAGCTCATAAACCCAGCAGCTTCACCAAATAACTAGAGATACTGCGAGTCGTCGATTCTTTCATATAATTACATACAACCAAAACACCTACCTGCAGAGCAACCCACAACTCTCTCCTCTTCACCACTCAAACTGCAGAGCGGTTCTCCACCTATGACCACAGCACCAGATTATCAAACTTAAGCAGCTGACTTGTGCTGTACACACGTACCGCTATGTTGCAACAACTAATGAATCATTCACCAGTTATCTCAGTTGCCTGGAAAAAAGGAAAGAAAGGAAAGCGAGCAGCTATGGCGCTGCTCACTAGTCTAGGGAGAGAGGGAGAGACTGTCTGTGGCATGTTATACATGTGTGAGAGAGAATTGGTAATCTAATAATTGTACAATTAATATTCGACGGAGCAGATATAAATGTGGTAACTGCTGCGACTCCAAAATCTGGAACCCCCTCTGCGTCATCTAGGAACTAGCACAGATGCTTTAAATCATCATGAGTACAAGCAAAACAGCTGCTAACCTGCAGGAGCGCGCAACCCAGAAGTTTTATATATCGTCCTCCACACCCACTGGACTTGAAACTGCAGAGCAGTACTCCGATATGAGTACCAGCAGCAGAAACTTATCGAGCAGGCAGTTGCATAATGTGGGTACTGTTGGGTGGGAGCACCTGCAGCAACTGATCAGTCATGAACTTCCTTCACTCAGTTGTGTTGAGAGAGCACCAAAAGCAGCAGCTATAGCTATGGCGATGTTGAGAGAGAGAGGAGTGGTGTGTGGGTGTGTGCAAGCTGCATTGAAGGAGCAGGAGATATAAATGCGGTAAGGAGAGAAGAGTGACACCGAAGAGGGTCGATGGAGGAGGGAGGCGGCTACCCTTCTGTCAAGTGCAGGAACGCCTCTTAAATGTCGCACACCTCCACCGCCTCATCCATCCAATTCGCCACTTCATCCACCCAAATCACATCCTCGTCCATCCACTTCACTACCCCATCCCCCCCTCACTACACTAAATATTGTATTTAGTGTCACTTACTATTTGGAGTTGCACAATGCTAAAATTATTTGCCTATATTTCTCAATTGGTTGTTTGGACAATATAGAATATGAACATCTTTACTGGGTTAAAAATTTACATTAATAGCAAATAGTTATAGCATTGCGTACTTTCAAGTGGTAAGTGACATTGAATACAATATTTAGTGTACATCCACGGTCGAGGTGCTTTGACATTTTTTTTCACCCATTGACCGTACCCTTATCTCTTATTATTAGTGAGGTTTTTGGTTTTCTTATATCAATTTTCAAGTGAGATTTGCAAGCCTGTTTTATGAAACATTCATGAAGCAAAATTTTCATCACAAAGTCAAAGAACATATCCGTACGGTTGGACCTTTTATATAAGGTCAACAACTTTGTATAAGCATTTTAGAAAGCAAAAAACTTAAGAAAAACTTCATAAAATGAAGATGACAAAGGTAAGAATCCCCGAGCTTGAGACCACAATGTAGTCTTCAACAACATTATTAAACTTGGACTTGGGGTGTGTTCATAATGGATGCATGACAATTTATACGCACCACCAACAACTATTGATATAATAATGAAAAACTCTAGGATATGATATTGATTCCATATTTGGCATTTTCTAACAAAGCATAAAGTGAAAATAAAGTCATATGTGACAACAGTTATTAGATATACATTGTGTGTATTTGATTGTATGTCATTTATGCAAATTCAAGTATTTTTATGATCCATGCTACATATATTTATGTTCCCATTGGAATATTGTATATGATAAATAGGCTAATTTCATATAAAGCTACTTTGATATTCTTGGTTAGAAATGTCATTACATAATCTCAAACCTCTATGTATGACATCTAGAGGCCCAAACTGAGCCTATCAAGCGTTTAAGGGTTAACCCTAAAAGTTGAGCAAATGTTGTTGACATGTTTTAGCCCAACCATACTAATGTACATGTTTATGTTATTATCTTTTGAATTTGTGTGTGAACAATCCTAAGTTTACAATGATGTCATTCATATAGTAAGACTATTATGCGAGGCACTGTCTATTTTCTTCAATAAGATGTTGAATTGAATTGAATTGTTTTAGGTGATTTTGAAAAGATTTTGCTTCGGCCTTTATGGGTTGAGGTAAATAGGCCTAATTTGGTTATTGCAATTATTTGGACACCTACTTTGAGGTTTCATTTAGTTAGTTTATGCCTTTAAAACTTCAACGTCTTGATTTATACCTGATACACCAAAAAAAACATGTGTTTAAAAGAGTTTGGACTACGTGTTCAAGATCCATAAACTATTCTAACTTCTAGGTTCATTAGTCAACATAATTGGAGGGGGGACTTATGCGGCCTTCTCATGCCCACTATCAGTGAACTTTGATAATTCACAGTTCAATTCAAGATCGGCTCCAAAACTTTATAGAATTCATCCTAGCTTCTTCATATACATTCGTGGACCCACAAAAATTTGAGCCTCATGAATTTGAGTAGTACAAGGTAGCAAACCACAAAAAGTAACCAAATATGGTCCATCTAGTAAGCAGTATAATTGTACATGTGCTTGAGGTACACAATGATCCTTGTTAAGTAGGTAAGTTAGAACATACTTTGCTCACGGGGGGGGGGGGGGGGTCACTCCATTGTCAAGTAGAACACCACATGCGAGACAAAAAAATCTACTTTTTCCTAAAAACATCTCCAAAATGGGTCAAAATTTTATCAATTTTTTAATGTGTAGATATACACTGTATTTATTACATAGTAAAAATTGGTAACCAAATTTGATGATCTGTTTTTTTAATAAAACATACCGTTTCTAACTAGAATGACGCATAATTGAACTAAAACAATTACTACAAAAACGAAGATGACTAAAAATATATAAAAAGATATTATCAATGGTTATGTATATGTAGAAAAAAAATCATAAATTTTAAAATTATCTATGGCATATAACATAGGGTAGCAAAATTGTCTCGCACGTGGTATTCAACTTGACAATGGAGTGACCCCCCGTGACTTTGCTTAACCCCTATTAAATGCTTTTAGCACTCTTCATGCTATTTGTATATTGTTTCTTCATGATTACATTCTTCAAAGCTTGATAGGAGTTCGCTTTCTTGAATATATATCAAAGTGTCATTGACATTGTGACGTGTGAAAGGAAGAGTGGGCCTTGCACATCAGTGTTTCAATACAGTTCCGAGTTGGCATGCTTTTAAGATGCTCATAAGACTTTTAAGAGCCTTCTTACAAGGCTTTTAACTAAAGTGCCTGATTAATTTCTGCCATGTCATCTCATAAATTCAGACTGAAAACTTGCAAATATGGGGCCCATTTTGATCTCGATTCAAGAATTTGTGCACTTGTCAGTGGACCCCAGTGCAGACAAGCAATGAACTAAAGAATGACATTATGATACTTGTTGACATGAAGTCCTCATACGATTCCTTTAAGGTAGAAATACCATAACCCGTTAAAATAAGGTGATTCGCCTTGAAGATCTGGTCTGACAATCATGAGATAATTTTCCAAGATAGACGAGAAGGATTCATGAAGAATGCAAGTTGTTTCGTATTTTTCTGCCTTGTACAAAAAGTTCCACAATTTTTCAAAGTGGAAAGTTTGTCCAACCCACTTCCGGTTCACTAGGCTCTCCGCATTTCGATATAGAACATCACCTAAACCCGTTAATCATGAGTACATTAGATCTTGCCTCCCATTGGCTACGCTGCATTGAAGTTGCCGCAAAGCCATGCTCCATTTAAGACATGGCACTTTACCATTATGGGGCAGTCTAGTGCACCGCTAGTGGGTGGTTAACGGGTTATGGTATTTCTACCTTAAAGTTACGTTGGGGTGGGTGTGCAAAAGTGTAACTTTCCACAACAACATTGAGAAAGCTATTCACACTACAAGGAACGGGGGTCCTTTCCCACATCAGAATGACACATAAATGACAGTGTTTTGCAAACACTGTCATTTATGTGTCATTTTGATGTGGGAAAGGACCCCCATTCCTTGGGCCGGGGATTCGTGGCACTCAAGTAAAATCATCCATGCGGATGAAAAAAACGCAGGAATCAACTAAATGACTATTTTTTAGGCAATTTGATTCCTAAAATAGAGTCAAAAGCCCCAATTAGTCTAGTGACGTCACATTCGAATGAATCTTTTTTTATTGGAGCCACTTCATCCATGATATCTTGGATGGATGTTCCTTAGTGAGTGCCACGAATCCCCAGCCCCATTCCTTGTAGTGTCATATCTACCAATAAATACCATCACAATCTAATCCACATTGTACTACAATTTCAAAGGATATCCTATATTAATAATATATGGGAGGCCCAAATCAGGCTCCAAAAGGTTTTGGGGGTTAAAAGTTAGAATCAGAATGAACTTGACGGATGCTTTTCGCAATCCACTCTGCTGCCAGGTTGAAATGTTGCTGTCCAGACAGAACAAGACAACCTTGTTGCTGAATGCATGCTTTCACTGCAATCGCAAGAATGCCGAAACTCACTCGCAATTCTTGAGTACAAAGTTAATTCTCCCGTGAGAGCCTGCAAGGACCCGCCAAAACCGCCCAACTAGCTAGAATGTGCAAGAGACGAACCGGACTTGGCCACTCTTGATGTTGCAGTCCGTTGGACGTCGCTATTTTCTTCGGACGCATTCATTAATGCAATCGCAAGGACTTCCTTGTAGCAATTGCAATTCAAGTGATCCAAATGGCCTCCGACCGTTGGAGCCGGTTCTCATAAGTACTCACTTTGCACCATCCATGCATTCATCCACCCTTTGTAACAAAGAAGCCTCGATATATATATATAGCACAACTGCATTTTGTAATACAGTACCATGCTCACACTAGGACCAACGACTGGCTCACACCAGTGGGAGAGTTCTCATCTTGATAAGAGTTGTTGTCTTGTATGCATTGGCAAAACTTGGAGTACGTTACATCCAATGTGGTTATTGTGAGTAGGACAAAAAAATCTGTACTCGTAGCAACAAATTGTGTAAAGAAATGCACGTTCCCTATCGAGAGGGACTCCTCTTACGGCCCAGGACCAGCGACTAGCCCTAGCGTGGACATGGTATAAGTGACATGCTAGCTTTTAGGGCCCATTTACATTAAGGGTCGCTTTACACACGGACCAAGAGCTATGATCATGAAAATCTAAGGGGCCCTTGAAAATTATCCAAGTGTTGTACTCTGGGAAATAGAAATCCACAATTGATGGGCCCTCAAGCTTAGTTGAAAGTGAAAGTGGACCATGCTGAGGGACTGCAACATATTTTATAAATAAATAAAATAATAGGTAGTCCATGACCCCACCATCGCAATATAATATTTTTAGATCCGTTGGCAATTTAATTGTTTGCCATGGCCCCTAGTGTTGTATCAGGCCCACCTCTTTTTTTAAATGGGCCTAACGCATTATCCGGTAGGACCGTGCAAATTTATCCACTTGGTGCGATGCATGATGCCATGTAGATTTTTCATCCATTCAAATTTCTTTGGTCGCTAAAGTCCTCAGGTCTTAGTGTAAAGTGAACTTGGGTCATCTTTAGCTTCTCAACCACTCATGTAATTTGTATATCCCCGGTCAAGGGCCCTCAAGCTCCACAAAGTGGTTCTAAGATAGAAGTGCCTAAATTGAACAAAACTATAATATAGACACCTATATGTGAGTGCTATGCGGTCAAGTGTGGATCTAGAAGTTAGCACCAAAAAGACATGTATTGAAAAGAGATTGGACTACGTGGGCGAAGTATGCTAACCATTCTAGGCTCCATTGTCAACATGATTGGGGGGACCTATACGATCACTTAACGAGCACAAGAATCTTGAACACTTCGATATTTATATTGAATAAGGTGTTCATATGAGCTCTGAAGATTATGAAGCAACTGGCTATGGGCCCAATTTGGATTTGTTAATCATCTTGCACAGATTGCATGTTTCATATCTTACAATCAAAGTGGATGCAAAGAGAAAAATATCGATCTAAGGCATCTCTACCTTAGAACTTGAGTTGAGAGCTTGAACTTGCAATGTTTAAAGTTTGATACTTGAAGTTGACAAGCTTTCATCCAATGCTCAAAATATTGAGAGCTATAATAAACTGTCCTATTAATTTTACAAGGGTGGAAAATTACCATGGAAATTATTAACATGAGTAGCACTAATTTCTTAATCAAGGTGGAATTTACGTCCAAGGTCCAAGGTCCAATTTCTAATCAAGGTCCAAGACCCTAGATCTTCCCCTAAGTGGGATGCGTGGCTTTGTGTTTAGCTCACTTGATTTATCACAAGGTCACTATCAAAAACAAAACAAAAAAACAAAAAATTATAATTATAATTATAAAAATCCCATAGAAGATGCTCCTATGACTCCGTTTAGAACACCTTTTGGGCGCTACCAATGCAAAGTCTTAAGATTTGATTTAACTAACGCATCAACTAGTTTTCAAAGAGTTGGGGTCACTTCACACACAAGCCAAGAGCCGTGACCATGAAATTAAGAGAGCCCAAATGAAAGTGTCCAAAGGCCGTCCCAAGACACCTCCAAAATCATGTACTGTGGTCACGGATCCTCAAGCGTAGTGTGAAGTCATATGTGACGGGCTCTCAACCAAATGCTATTTCAGTGAATTTTTATTCATGAGCATTTGGAGTGCCATGGTCTCCCAATTTTGTGTTAGGCCTACCTCCAAGAGATGGTTTTTGAAAATAGTCCAAGTGACCATGAAGCATGATCCATTCGATGCCATGTAGGAATCCATGAAGACTTTACATCCATCTTGCATATACATACTCCGTTGGTCCCTCAAGCGTAGTGTGAAACGAACTTGGACCGGCTCCGCCTTGTCCACCAATGAGAGTGCTTGAAGTGTAATGGTCACGGGCTCTCAGTCTCATGTGTGAAGTGGCCCTCAACGCATTTCTTAGAACACCTTGGTATATTTGGAAATATTTTGGTATTTTCAAATACCATGAAGACCATTTAAAGCAGATGAGTAGAATCCTTCAATATTGAAAGAGAATGAATTCTTCGCAAAATTGTCAAACATGTCAATCTACCAAAGGAGAATTATTGTAATTGGGACAATGTGTTGTGGGCAAGGAGGGAATTAAAGCCAACCCTAGAAAGATTGAAACGGTGTAAACATGGCCTCAACCTAAGATGTTCAAATTGCGTTCATTGTTGGGGCTATGCAACTATTTTAGATGCTTTAACCCAGTATATTCTACATAGTAGTGCTTCTTATGTCTCTCCCAAGACATTATGCTAAATATATTTGGAGTCTAGAGTGTGAGGACGCATTCCGGAACATCTAATATACTTTTGACACATGTGCTTATGCTAGTCCTGCCTAGTTGGGAGAGGCATTTGAAATAATGTGTGATGCTTCAATAGTTTGAATAGGTGTTGTTCTATTACGATATGGTAGACACGTTGTTTTTGAGGGTCGCAAGCTCTTGCCTATGGAAAAGAATTACACAGCTGGAGAACAAGATATAACAATAGTTGTTCATGCCATGTGAATATGGCGTTGCTATTTAGAAGGTTCAAGTTGTGGTGTGGTCACACCAATTGTACCCCTTCACCTTCTTGGATTTGCAACAAAATTCATCAAGGCGTCAAGCTTGGCGGTTAGAGTACTTGGAACAGAACTTTCAGTATAGATGGGAATAAAGACCAGGGAGAGTGACTGCCGCTGATCCCTTAAGTAGAAACCCCCTATACCGAGAGTTGGTCATGCTTGCCTTCTTGACAAAAGAGTGCCTAGGTTAGAGCTCCAATTGGTGGTTGTAGATAATATCCTCTAGATTTTTTTAGCGCGAAGAATTTAAAAGACATAAGTTTTGAAGAATCTTTTGGGTGGCACAAGGGTGCGATAGTTATGCCCAATGTCAGGTCTTTAGAGGATGATATTCTTTAAGAATGTCATGACACTCCATATAGTGTAGTGGTCATGTTGGAATATCAAAGACCTCAAAGATGGTTCAAGATCCTTTTTGGTGGGCACATCTAGTACATGATGTGAAGAATTATATAAACACTTACAATGCTTGCCAACATATCAAAACACTTACTACAAAACCAACAGGTCAAGTGCAACCTATACAGATTCTAAATTGGAATTGGGAGTATGTTAGCATTGATTTCATCAATGTTATCACTCCATTCTTGAAGGTTGTGATGCAATTTTGTTTGTATTCATAAATTAAGATGCCCCGCTTTATGGCCACATCATCACAAATGACCACTAAAGAAACAACGAACTTTTATTTGTGAGAATGTATTCAAGATTCTCCATCTTCCTTGGAGGATTATTAATGACATGGATGCAATGTTTATAAGTAAGTTTTGGATTGAGTTGTGGCATTTGATTGGTAGACAATTAGCTATGTCCACAACTTTCCATCCCACAAACATATGGTCAAACATGAAGGGTTATTGGGTCATTATGTTGGTCCTACTCAAAATGATTGGGATAAAACTCTACCTATGGTTGGGTTTGCATGTAATAATGTGTGGCAAGAATCTTTGAGAACAACTCATTTCCTTACGAATTTTGGTCAACATCCTTTGACACCTATCAATCATGGATTAAGAGCCAAATGCATGCTACCAAGAAGTTTGCTTTAGTTGTTTCAAAAGCTATCATGAAAGCTAAAAAAAACACCTTGTTGCAGCTTAGAATAGGGGGAAAAAGACTCTGATAAGCAACAAAGAAAAGGTCTCTTATGAAGGAGGGATTACAGTTCTTCTAAGTACTTCAAATATTCAAGTGACAGTCCCAAGCGCAAGGAAATTGTTGCCAAGATAGGTTGGACCTTTTAAGACATTAAAAAAGGTTGGTGTGGTAGCATATAAGTTAGAGCTACCTGATTCAATGAAAATGCATAATGTATTTCATGTGTCTCTTTCCAAGCCCCACAAGGCTAAGGGCACAGTACAACCTCCACCACCTCCAACCCTAGAAAATGATGACATGTCATTTGAAGTTGAGCGTGTATTAGCTCATGAAGTTTGAGGTGGTAGAACTATGCCTAGGAAATTCTATCTCACCAAGTGGCTTGGTTATGGTTTAGAACATAATTCATGAGAGTCAGAGACAAATTTGAGTTCGTAAGTGCTCAATGAGTATGTGAATACCGTAGCCCGTTTTGATCAAACACAGTAAAGATACCATCAGTGTTCCCAATAAGCCCACCCTTAGAACGAGGATACTTATGTAATTTTGTTTCCCTTGGTATTTGGAGTAGAGATGCTCAAAGCAAGATGGGAAGGTTATGTAATTTTGTTTTCTTTGTGTTTTGAGCAAAAATGGTCAAAGTAAGATGGAGAGGTATGTAACATGTGGGTCCAAGGGACTTAGTTATCTACCTAGATTGGTTTCAGAATAAGTGCGAACAAGACTAGACCTTAGACTTTGTGTAGAGTAAAAGGAGGATTATAAAGTAAGAGGATTTTGCGACCGAAACCATCTTCATGTCATAGACAAATAGCATCACTCCTCCATGTATAGTCGATAAGGAGACTTTAGTCTACATATGGTTAGACTGCTAGAATATACCTCTTGGATACTAAGTATATATCTAGAGCTTGGGGAAAGGGGAGCACAAGCTATGTTTCATGTGTGGCCTCAACTTGGGTGGTGAGCCTTTAGATAATAAACTATTATTCTTGTGTTTACAAATAGAACATTTACCAGAAGACTTTCACCCAAGGCTTGAAGGTCCCATTCATTCTATGTGGTTAAATTTGTTTAGGTTATATTAAAGAATTGTAAGTAATGAGATAATCTCCAAAAAAATTGGACCCAAAGAATGAGAAGTACCCATGTATGTTAGAAGAGTATTACCATTAACTTGCATTCATGTGGCTCCAACCTTCCACATTGAGTGAACCCCTTGTGCCAATGAGTCCTCACCCCATTATGAGACGTAAAGTCTTCACACACTCTCAATGTATTAAGGCTTAAAATTGCACAACAATGTCTTGCATGGCTTTTGCATGGCTTCCATCACATTCCCAATCCCACAAAATATTTCTTTAAAGCTTCACCCTCCGAAAACTAGGGGTGTGTTAATACAAGATTCGTGACAAAATGTAACAAATGTGAGATAATATTTTTTCACCGGCTTATGATGTTGAATCGATACTTAGCAAACCCTCCTAAAAAGTGGAAACAAAATCATATGTGACAACAATGATTCCATATACCGTACTCGGCCGTCAGGGTCAACATCTCATGCCGAATAATTAATTAAAGTGGAGAAAGTGGGTCAGGCATGGTAAAAATAAATTAATAAAAATTTCAACAATTTCAAAAAATATTTGTAAAAGATTCAACGCTTTAATACAAGGCTAGTTCACAACAATGAAAGATTTCTTTTTTTCACCCTTTTGTGGCAGCCTTGGTGTGTTTAACCTAATTGAATGCCCTAATCTCAATTAGTGGTCCTTTGTATGTGTTACTTTTGGATCCTAAAATGCCACTGCAACCTCTGGGTTTGCCATGATTTTGGCCACAAGCTCGTTAGGGGTTAATTCAATTTGCTTTGCAAACAACAGCAAATTTGGGCTCATAATGTCCGGTTTTAAAAAAAATTGCACGAACTAGTTGTGATGCTATGGTATGCAATATTTTGGGATTTTACTACATGAAGTTGGCTCTGTTTTGTAATATTCGGCATGCTCTTCAATGAATAACTTTTGTTTTCAACTCTCTTCTCCAATAATTTCTGATTTTTTCAACTTCTATTTTTTTATTTAATTTTTGCCGACCCTGACGGCCGAGTACGGTACACGATATGTACTTGAGTCTAGGTCATTTATATGAGCTCAAATCTTTCTAAGATTTGATTTACATACATATACGTTTTGATTGGAAAATGAGACAATTTTAGGCAAAGGCACTTTTTAGCCCTTTTACCTCAAAACATATAATCATGAGTATCAATAAATAATCTTTAAACCCCTCGGGAGTCCGTATATATAGTCACACCTCGAGGTCCATAATGGATGTCGGGGAGCTTTAAAGGTTCCTAGTGTTATGAATGCTGGTCCTCAGTTTCCCTCAATTTTTTGATTGAGTCAACTGATGGACTTGCAATGTTTACGTTGTCATAAGCTACGTGTCCCAGCATCATGAATCTAGATTCAATCATCCTTGTAAGTGCTTTATATATCATTACCGAAGCTTCGCATTCCAAGTTCCATCAGTCTGTGCCAGGTGTGGTGAGTGCCAAGTGCTCATTCATTCCCCCAAAAAGAGAGAAAAAGAAAAAGAGAGAGAAAGAGAAAGAGAGGAAGTTATCATATACGAGCGTACCTCTCATCCATCCAACATAAAAACTTGACCTCCTATAGGTCTGTGGCCGATTGATTTCAAATGACTTGGACTAGACTAATCCAGGGTCCTTAAAACTACTTCCGTTGTCAAATCAACTAAGGGTCGGTTTACACCATGGACCATGGAAGATGGCCTTTTTTCATGGTCCGACTTCATGGTCTTGTTTCTTTAAAAATCAATTTACAAAGCCTTTGGGCCCCTCACTAGGTGTAAACCGAATGTGGACCAAGAGGAATGACCATGCACCAAAAAATGACTGTGTTGATTTTTTTTAACATATGCCCAAAAAGGGCAGTTTTGAAAAAAATTCAAGTTTGACTCTCTCGTCTTCTCTTGTCTTCATCTTCTCTTCCCCAAAAAAAACCATTAAAGAATTATTATAACAACATTTTTTTGCCATGGACCCCTTCCTTTTTCTATCAAAGCACCTCTTTTGCCTCTCCCATCACAAACCCGTTGGACCATGTCAGTGGGTAATGCAGACCTTTGACAATATATCTTTTGGGGACCTCAAACTTCATGGTCACTCTGACATTTTTTCCTTGGTGTAAACCGAAGTAGTCCCAGGACGAGTTCAACAACCAATCCTAGATTTTACAAGGCCTTGGGATGACTTCATGGTCCATGGTGTAAACAACCCCTAAGATGTGGCTTTTATGTTGGATGAATGAGAGGTAGGCTCGTCTTTCTCTCCCTCCCTCCCTCTCTCCACATTCATTCCTAGCTACCCAGCTTCCTGTAAATTGATAGTTTTTCTTGCAGCTTTTGTCTGAGTGAATAATGGCCCATATCCCTAGCAATCAAGACTCGCCACACTTACAGAGCCTTCAAAGGCATTGAGTGGGCCTCAACAACTTAGAAATCGGTTTCAGGAGATTGGGTCGAAGTGGGTGCATCGTGGATACTCACATTCATACTCTCTGCATTATATTATCCTACAAATTTATCAAAACCACCAATAGGTGTATACAAACTTGTGAGAGTACTCAATGCACATGCTTAGAATAAATTTAGTTGGCGTGTTTGATGAAGGGGAGGTCACTCACATTGAAAAACGCTGGATTCAAAACGGAGTTTGGTGGGCCAAGGTAAAAGCGTTTTGGCCTTAACTTTGAGGAGCTCGGTTTCCAGGTTGGTCCTTCTTTTATTGGGTAGAATTGTCCGTTTTCGATTTCAATTGGAAACAAAAGGTTTGAAGCCTTACAAAACTGTCATCTTGGAGCATAGTTAAAAACTGACGATTCTATCCAATAAAAGAGGGACCAATCTTGAAACCAAGCTCCTCAAAGTTATGCACATGTTAAGGCCAAAATTCTTTTACCGTGGCCCACCGAACTCTATTTCAAGACTAGTGTTTTATAATGTGTGTGGCCTCCACATGAAAAGGAGACAACTCAAATGGGCTAAAGGGTTGAAGCTAACTTAACCTTGAAAAGTCCGAGAGGCCCTATCTAGGCCTCAAGATGTCATATAGAAAGGTTTATATGTATATATATATATACATATATATATAATTATTATTAGTTAAAAGTGTCAAAAGTGATCCCATTTAAAATTTTCCCATCTATTACATGCATTATTTCAACTGGGGCATGCATACAATGTGCATGATTGATAATTAGGAGCTTTCGAACTCATATAAAATGACCTAGACTCAAATGTATACCATGTGAATTTAACCACCAATATCACATGTGACTTTATTATCACTTCCTTTTTCTGATAAATTGTGCTACAATGCATTAGATACCATAATCTCAATTAGAATATCGATTCAAAACTTGTTGGGGGTTCATTCAAATCGTCACATATCCCATATAAACACATGCCCAACCCTTTGATGGTTAACTTAGGGCCACTTTACACTAGAGCTTGAGGGCCTTCAACCCATGATATACACATTATGTGATTGGTTGAGAAGCCGGAGACAATCCGAGCTCACCTTACAATAGACCTTGAAGGCCAGAGGGACCAAAAAAAACGAATGGATGAAAAATCCACATGGCGTCCTACATGGCAACAAGTGGATATAGTCTAACCTCGTTAGTACGACACTCGTTTATACGACACCCTCGATATTACGACACATTTTTGTGCGACCAAACTTTTTAGTTCAAAACTCCCTCTTTTATACGACTACGACACTCGATAATGCGACATTTAGAATCTCCATTTTGGCATATTAAAGAGGTAATTAATGCTAAAATTGCTTTCATCTATGTTATGTACATCTGAAATACATCCATTTTCACTTGGGAACTACTTGGGAACTTCACTTATCATTGGGAACTTAATCATGGATGAGACTGGATTGTATTTTAGAGCACATCCTAATAAAACTTTAGCACAAGGGAAGGTGAAGGGTCGGAAGTTACAAAAGGAGCGTGTAACACTTGCTCTTGCTGTTAATTCAACTGGGACTGATAAGTTGAAGTTGCTTGTGATTTATACGTCTAAGCAACCATGATGTTTTGGAAGGTGGTAGCCTCATGAGTATGTTCGGTGGCATTCGAATAAAACAACTTGGATGAAGGGGGATATATTTGAAACTTGGATTTTGCAGCTCAACAATTAGTTCAAAGGCCAAAATCGAAAGGTGGTTATGATTTTGGATGATGCATCTTCACATGTTGTTAGCTCTGCCAAAGTTGGCAAGTCTCGTGGTTTTTCAACCTTGGAATTGAACAACATGACTTTGGTATTCCTTCCTCCCAATGTTACAAGCGTACTTCAACCTTTGGATCAAGGTATAATAGCATCTTTCAAAATTTAGTACAAGAAGAAACTTTTGCTGTGGGTTTTGTCACATTATGATGATGCTACATTGAAGCACTTAAGGAAGGTGGTGCCCAACATCCGATAGGCTATCATGTGGAGTTATGAAGTATGGAGTGAGTTGGATGCACAGATAGTCAGGAATTGTTGGAGGATGGCGCGTATATTACCTGCAACATGGAATGTTGATTTTGCCCTAGTTGATGAAAGGGAGAAGAATAAAATGCAAGAAGAATAAGATGAACTTGGTGCTCTGATTTCAAAGTTGTAATTGGGTGATGATGAGATGTCAATCGAGACTTACATTCAAATGGAAACGGAAGAGATTACTGAGCTAGAATTGAGTACTGATGAGTTGGTGGATGTTGCTTTGGGGATTAATTATTAACAAGGCTTTGATCTTAATGTTGATCTACATTCAGTAGATGTGGATGATGTTGCTCCACCTACAATAAAGCTTAGTGATGTTAAACGTCATGCATCATTGTTGTCTAATTTCTTATTAGACAACTCATTACATTTTGGTGTTAATGAAATCATTAGTTTCAAAAGTTAGTAGGGAATTGATAGTTGATAACTTGGGTAGGCAACACCAAAGATCTTTGAACTCTTATTTCAAGAGTTCTTGAGAATATTTGTATTTGTTTGGAGTTATAAGTTATTATTTCATACAATCTATATTGCTTAAACTCGTTGTATATATTTTTAAGCTCATATTGCTTATGTTTTTGTACTCCCTCAATAGTACAACAATTTTACACAATTTGTCATATTAACGAGAAGACGATACCTCGATAATACGACATTTTTTGTGTTTCCCAAATGTGTCATACTAAAGAGGGAGAACAATGTTGTTTCATGGTCTACTGGATATTGCATTAGGCCCAATTACAAATTGGATTTCTTTTCGACAATATGAACTTTGGATGGTTTTCAAGGGCTCTTAGATATACATGGTCACGGCTCTTGGTATGTGAAAAGCAACCCTTAGCATTGCAAGCATTGAAGGATCAACCTCATGCCACCAATCACTATACGGTATGAGTAACCTGAAAGAAACAAATTGACATTCTTAATGTTGGAGGCAAGCGTATTTTTGGTAGAATGCACATTGTTTTGAAATTAATATGAGATTTCTATTATTATTTTTCAAATTGCATAGTCCAATGTGACTTGATGGTCATAATCACAATTACATGGAATCTTATTATGTAAACATGGATGAAAACATACTACATATTGATCTTAGTTTGTAATCAGGTTGGAGCCAATTCCATAAACATTACAAGTGCCTCATGTGCAGATGACATGTTACAACTCTAGTATGTGTTTAAATTATGGTCACGATGGCAGTTTTTTCTCTCTCCCTTTTTTTTAATATCTAAACACCATGTGACGCTTAAGCAGGCACACATAACTGTCATTCAAACCACACCTTGAAATGACCCATCCCTACGAAAACCACTTTTTGGATCATGAAATGTGCACTTTGACTAGCGATCCCTGAGCATACAAGCTCCAATCACAAATTTCTCGCCGCCATTCTTCTTCATTCATAAATGCCAGCAGATTGAGATCTTCAGCTCGCTAATCCGATAGCTAGATAAGTATGTGGAGTTGGAAGTGCCCACAATAGGTACAGACACCTTATTCAACGGGAACGGAACCCTGCGGGTGTGGTGGAGAAGGGACAAAAATTAGGTGAGATGCCAGTGTTGCTTGGTGGGGTTGGTGAATAGTACCTTTCCCTCTTTACACTTACAACAAGCTCTATTGGATATTTGTATGATTTTTTCAAGTTTCAGTATTTTTTTGTAAAATTCCTTCGTTGGCAATGTCATAAAGGAATCAAAAAGAATTATACTTGTGTAAATTTTCTATATATATATATATATATATTGATTTTATCAAGTAAACCATTTACATATAACAATCTAACAGACCTTGCTTGCTGTTAAGTTTTCATTTTGCTAGGCCCAAAGGGCAGAGCTATCAAGTAATATGGCCAGTTCATCGTGCTCTTATGATCTGTTAGAAATCAAATGAGGTCTTGTAGAAGTTTCCAGGGTCCATCAAAAGGGCAACAATATTGAAAATGACAATCTTATCTGGCTAGATTGTTCAGCAATCATGTGTGCCCTTGTGCCAAGGTACGAGTGCAGGACATGGGCGTGACATATGTAAACAATAAATATATCGAGAAGGCAATTTTCTGTTGAAGTTTGTCTTCCAAGGTCAATTAATCAATAAGCACTTATCTCATCCGTGTCAAAGATGAAAACATGATGAGCTAAAACAGATACTATGAAAACCGCAATTAGCATGAGAGCTGAAAATGATCTAGGTATTTATCATCCTAACTATCATATGCGTGTTTCTTGTAAGCTTCTTGGACTGGAGATTCTGACTTATGTGACCAAGTGGGAATAATCTGCTCCAAGAGACAAATTAGATACGGGATAGCATGAGATGTCAACCCAATGTGGGAAGTCGAACTTTGGTATAAAACATTGTACATAACTCATACTAAACATGGAGAAGGTAAAAGTTGGTCACTGATACCAACAAGAGACACTACATCCTTCTTAATATAGAAAAGTACACCTAATTACAATAAGATATTGTTCAAACTTGTAGGCATTTTCTAGTCACAGACTAGCCAATAAATGGATGTACAACAAGAAGCCACTGTCCATTGCAAGGACTTGGCTGCTATAGAATCATACTGGTAACAAATTAATGTGAACCACAAATTGCCCTTGGTATCAACTCTACAACCCTGTTCTCTAAATGAACTAAATAGCAGTCCTTACCCTTGCATTCATAGCTTGGTGAGGCAACGGCAGGAATACACTAAAGGAAAAAGATCCGTGCACCAGAGAAGTTGAATTCAATAAGTTCTAATTCGGTCAACAGGCTGCTCACACGCTTCACTGCCTGCCACAACATAGCACACGTTGTGCATGTCACTTGTTGTACATAACCACTGAGTCAGTTCAGTAGGCATATCAAACCTCAAATCTATCATGAGCTTCGAATATGCCAAAAGACCCATGCGATATCCCTGACTTTTTCAACATCGTCCCAAAAACCCTGAAACAATGATAAACAGCCAGTAACCAACCTCTATTTTCCATTATACTACCAGACATTGTAAGCAAATTTTCATTCTGCAATCACCAAGGTGACTAAAGTGTATGTTGTCCTTAGATAGTATGAAAACTCCTACCACTGCAATATGCTAGAGAGAACAAGATGTAGACAAGAACCGTGCATTATACCATATTGAAATTTACTATGAAGCACTTATTACTAGTCCTCAAGACAATACGGGTCCTCAGAAGTTCCAACTATTTTTCAGTGAAGGAAGACTTTGTTCAGATTTAAAAAGTCATTCAACAAATGTGGAAGTTTTGAAGGGACATGGAATTATAGTGAAAATGGAGGTTAGTATGCAAAAGTGGAGAAGAATACCATTTGCATGTTGTGGGCATCTTCTTCAGAAATGGACGCTAGTTTTTGGCTCCAGATTTGCAAACCCACGAGACCATGGGCTACACTGTCAATGTCCAGACCTTCTTCTAAGCGAGCCTTCTCAGCACCAAAATACTTCCTGGCGCTCTCAAACCAATGTAGTGAATCAAACTGCTTATCTTGTTTCAACACCTAAAATTTCAGCACCAAAGTGAATGTCATGATTGTACTTTGAAATTGGAGAAAGGAATATAACTATAGGCAATGCTTAATCTTCTACAATAGGATGAAAAACACAAAATTTATGTAGTGACCTCTCCGCTTTTACTCAGGTTCATGCTACTAACTTCTTTATTTGTCGATTCATAGTACATGACTAAGGTAGGATTACATAAATCATTTTATTCTCAACAAAACTCAATCGGGATCAAGGACCAAACTCACTTTAAGTAAATATGCAAGTCCTAAAACAAATCCATCATCTGTGAAAAGGGCATCTGCAGAGTAGCGGTTGCGTTTGAAGAGTTTTGCTTTAGCATGCTGAATTGCTTCCAAAGCATTCATTATGAGTGCTGGCACAATGAACACAAATTCTTTGAGGTGCATGTTCTCATCACCCTCCAATTCCTGTTTTACATCCCAGCATCTCCATTAGCACCAACTCATTCTCTGCTATCCCAAATGCCACAATCAACCTAATAGCAAGTGAATTCTAACGACTGTGTCAACAATGTTACAGTGAACAAAGGAACATACTTCGATCACATTCAAATGCATGAGCACATCTGCAATCTTACTGCAATCCTACAGCTTGTGAACGACGAGCACAACAAAATGTTAGAATCCTCATCCAGAGTCTTTCAAGTTAGCTCTTGGATTCTGCCGCAAAGAAAGTAACTACATATGGCAGGTCCTAGTAGTGTCCTACAATTAGCACAAAAAGAAATATACCTGGGAGAAGACATTCACAAGAATGTTGAAGTAGTTGGTTCCATCCACCGACATATTTTGGCTCTCTATTGCAGCATCAAGTATTTTACCGGCCTGAACAGCCTCTGCACCCATGCCTAAATCTTTGGAAGACAGCTCAAAGCTTGTGTTCTTTCCTTCTTGTACAAAACTGCCACATTCATGTCACATTTTTTAATCAGGACATCCTCAATTAGCCGAGAGTAAAGTCAACATGGCCTAAAGGTAGTGTATGCTTACCTGAGCTCTAAAAGTCATTCTTAAGCAGCCCATGATATTTCATTTTCTGACTTTTCCTCTATTTTATTTTATTTTATCTACCTACAATTTGTACACATTGTGGCCCAAATGACTACAGATCCTGAAAAATAGCAAACTCAAGCATACTGGTCTCTTTCAACAATCAACAATCATGTACACGAAAAATCCCAAGGCATCATGACTGCATAAAATTCCAAATTACATAGGTGTAGCACACTGAGAGTTATCCAGGAACCAATATTGTGAATTAGGAATACATCAAAGAATCACAAAAAAATCTCACTAACAAATAGGTACTCGCACACTATTATAGAATTGAAATGGAGAAGGATATGAAGGTGAGTCATTTGCAATCCACATACCCAGAGGATGCACTGCAGTAACTGAGTCCTCCAAGGCGAACCATACGAGCAAACCCAAGGGCATTACCAATCTCTGCAATCAGCATACGGAACTGGTCCATATAGCTCTGGCCATTTTCATTTGCTCCTAACTTTTTCACCTCATGATTGAGCTTTTGCGCTCTGGAAACTGGATACTCTCTCCTCTCGCTTCCTTTAGTTTCCTGAAGAAGATAGATACTCATCTGTCAGCACAAAAACGCAGAGGCTAGATAAATTCCAGTTCCAAATAGTTACCATCACTATTAATAGATGGGAAACAAAAGAGTGAAATTACGTACCTTGTTGAAACGGTGCTCCTTGACAAGTCGTGACTTAATATGGTCATCATATAGGAACTGAGAAAATGCTACAAACTTCTGTGCCAAGAACTGATACGTGAAGTTTACAGTGGTACTGATGATACCAGTGCCGTGAGTTCGAATTGAATTCGCTACATGCTTGATACTGATCGTATTGATGTGCTTACGGTATGCTGCACTTGATAACCTCTCTATGAACACCTACACATGGAGCCACAAAATAACTCAACTTCGAAATTTAATGGGTGGAGAACACCTGGGCTCGAATTTTCAAAACCATGATTAAGTACCCAGAATTTTAAAACCAAGTAAATCAAGTGCATTAAAGAAAAAGTTAAAATCACCTGTGTGTTGAGGTTGTAGGTGTAAGAGGCTACAAAAATGTGGATGTTGCGCATTATGTCTAATACATCAACACCTTGTTCAAGTGTCTGGCATGGTAGATGGATGTCATCCAGTTCCAAACCATACTTTTGTTCTGCCAGTTGCCGCATTTCTCCATATGTCTGCATTAGCATCCAATGCATGCGAGTTCATGTACAGAACCCATTCCACACTTGGTTCACACAAACATGCATTACAGTTCAACCCTATGGCACCTTCAAGATTAACTTCTTACCTTCCAATTATGCAGAGCCACTGCAGTATGGTTGTAGAAAGCAGCGTTGAGATATATCTCCACACGGTTCTTTATGTGGATATACTTGGTTTCCAATCGCAGAGGCTTCACGTGCACAAACCATGACAAGTCCCGAACCCCTGTCTGCAAACAGGACATATTCAATGAGAGGGATACACCACATTAGAAGGGGTAAGCTTGCTTCAATTGACAAAGCAAGTTATTCTTCCTCAATGTAAGGTCACCCATTACCAAGTTCCATGCAGCACTTTTATGCTTTTTATGACTTTCAGAAGAATAAAATGCATCCGAGATAAAAGAGGTAAAGAAATACCTTTGTAGGGTTGACATTGATTGTGCCTTTCAAGTGAGCAGAGTGTACGTGTAGGCGAAGATCGGTCTCAATGTCACGGCAGAGTGGTAATAAAACTTCCTGCTCTTTTCAGTAAGTGTTCCCCACATCCACAATTGAGAAGACTTAGAAACTACTTTACAACTAATGGATGGAATCGACTTAGTCAAGGTGATATAGCTCAAGCATCATAGTAAATGAAGGTTCAAGAGGGATAATAGAACAGACACACACTACTTATGTACACTCTACATGTCGAAAAAATTTATCCACCATATTCTTCCACTAGGCTTCTCACCTTGCCAATTCATTATCTCATGTATTTCAATGACCAAGGTTCTTCTACTTTTTATGATTATTGCTTGTTAAACTTATGCAGTGTTACAATTTTTTACTTTACATGCCAACTTTAGTGTTTATTCTTAACTTTTTTTAATAAGGTATATCATTTTCACTTAATAATACTTTTATTCAGCTTCAGATATCATAGAAATAATGTTGTTATTATTTACAGTAATATTTTATCACTATTTCAGTGTAGTTTTTACTGGCAGAACAAATATATGGATATAGACGCTTACATTGGTGATGGCATCCTCAATTTCCTTTTCATAAGACTCTACAACACCATCTTCTGCATGCCCAACTTTAAGAAGTTTCACACCATCTTTGAATGCATTGATTACATACTGAAGGCTCCGTGCCTCTCGGGTCTGTGAATAAAGCAAGGCGAAGCAAGTGGGCATCATTTCTCGAGACCAGTATAAGAAGCTACAATCTGTTGATCTCCTCACAAGTTTGTGCACGTCCGCTGCCACATCCATCAGTGAACACATTTCTTGAATTTCGGACACAGATTCCTCTGACAGCTTACTCTGCAGTGGCAAGACATGTGACATTGATAGATCAATAAAAAAATAATCAACACAAAAGATTATAACATAGAATTTTTAAAAGGAATAAACTGATCAAAAGATTAAACTGCCATTGATATGAACCAATTCACTGATTGGTATATAGAGAAAGCTAGCATCCCACAAAAGCACTTATTGACAAATATAGAGACTATGCTGTGGTCTCCGTATGCTTATCAGTTACAGTGAATGATTGAAGAGGTTGACATACAAGGCCAAATAGGGTATCGAGGCAGATGTGTAAGACAGTACGACGTGACAAGCTGGCACATCCTTGCAACATCTCCAGAGCCAAATCCACCTGTAGAGTATTCAGACTGAAATTTAGACTTACTTGCTCAACTTTGAATCCAAGATGACTTCGTGTAACATAAAAACAAACGAAGCCACATAGAACTGCTAAAGAGAGTGGATGACAACTACATTTCAGTGACTACTTACAGCTGCCAGAGCATCTTGTAATTTTGTATCTGTCTCCTTCCCACCTTATATATAACCAAAACCCACGGTGTCATATGAAACATGTCAAAACACCCAGAATGACCCTGATTCAGAAGTTATCAACTGTTTTCAACGATATCAATCACTCAAAAGAAAAAACAATCATTGGCATGGACACACGTTTGGCCACACATTCACACGTGGTGGTTCTATAGTGAAAATAAATGTTGCATTGCTCAAGAGTAAGCATTTTAAGAAGAGTGTCCAGATTGACTCACGGGTGAAAGACAGGGAAAATAGATGTAAGCCACTAGCTTTGGAACTTGCAGCCATATCTGCCTCCAACTGTGCCTGCACATCCAAGAACAACTTCGTAATGTGCATCTGACATCTATAATCTGACATGAGATTCTTTGGCCGTGCAGAGATTTCCTAAGGCCTCTTGCTCTGCTTAGGACTCCCTTGATAGAGAGACCCTTGCTTCTCCGCACCTGTAAATTACTTCTAAGTTGCTAAATGTAATCAAAATTAACGCTTGCCCTCTTTCCATTCCAAAATCGAGAAGCTCTTAGGCTCCAAGGCTGCTATCTACCCAAAGCAACCCAATAAGGTGTCCACTTGCATGTTACTTTGTGAGACACATGATTATGTCCACAAATTTTGGAGAAACATATAACTATTATATTGCTCATGCAGCACTTCCTGGGAAACACCTTCCATGCTCATACTGCACTTTTAACTTCAATCTCACTGACAGAATTAAAATACTTACAAAGGACTTCTGAGTTAAGATTTGGATCAAGAAATATGCCCCTATAATGAATAAGCCTCACCTTCAAGGGCAACAGGTGCTTCTTGATTTGACACTGTGCTAACTCTACCATGTTGCTCATCCCTTGAACTGTCTCAGTGTTCCGTCGGTGATACACTGCCCTCACAGCCTGCCATACAAACAAAGATTGCACATTTAAATATAGAAGCACACATTACCACAAACATCATATAGCCCTTCATCAGCAAAGCCATGTCAATCAAAGATATTCATAGTAAACCACCGACTCCAAGGATCAGAGGGCAAACAGTCTGATTCAAAGAAGCACCTGTGTGATTCTGTGCAAACCGGAGGACTAGACGGATTATGACAAAAATCACTGGTAAACTTGCTGGGCACCATGAACTATAATATATAATAAGCAACAATTTACTCAATAGTGGAGGAGAAGATGATTGAAATCCACAGGGACCACAATCGTTTCCAGATGATTTGCCATAGAATGGAGTGAATCAAGTCCAAGGACATTTGAGTCATGAGTAGGGAAGCATGTTTGAATAACCATCAACGGAATTAAATTTGAACCTATTTTGCGAAGTGACATATTCCGAGCCTATCAAATGCAAGGGACATGTCTCTTTACCTGAAGGAGTTCAGCTGCATGTCGTAAGCTTCGCACCTGATCCTTACTTATGGGTTCCTGCACACATTGTCACTGCACAAATGAATGGGTGATATAACTTGATTTTACAATCAATCTTGTGGCAATATTGCATTGCAGATAGGACACAAAGCAACACATTCAGAAAGAAAATCCAATGAGCTAATGGCCAACAGTCTAACAGTGAAAGATACAAAGTTGCCTTGATTCTCAACACTTGAAAGAAAGATCCACTAGAGTATATCGAGATCAACCAGAAAACCACAAAACTAGCACAAGCAACTACTTGAAACTACCGAAGAATTAAAATCCAATTGAAACATGCAACCCAAGTTCCAAATGAGGTAACAGCTTACATCCAGAGATACATGACAATCAATAGTGGCTCGAATGATGTGCTGAAGCCTGCTGGCAAAAAGAATTCCCTGTACAAAAGCAGAAAGCAACTATCTTCAACACTAGCCTTTGCTCCAGTTTGGACCACACTTTGACTAAGCAAGTACATACATCAACTTCAATGACTTGCAATCAAACCAGTGTTAAATGCACTAAGAAGAATCACAAGTGAGAACGGATTCAGGTCCCTCAGCTGTATTTTGGTTGAGGTGTTGATCATTCTAAGAGGTTGGGAGATGTGATCAAGAACTATCTATAGATTAATTACTAAGGACAGAGCTCATCATTGACAATTAGCATACCTGAGCAAGCTGTTTTAATCTCAATCCCAGAACTTCATGTATTGCTAGTTGTTGTACCTGCATGTTATGACCAGGAAATTCAATAATTAGACAAATCGGTGTAGATTAAAATGATCTGTTCCTCCAGAATGTATAAAATGAAGCAATAACTACTGATATAGCCTCATTATTTCAAGTAACAATGAAGCCTCCATGTCTCCCTTTTGAAATTTAAAGGGTTAAGGATTATGTGCAATTCATAACATATTTGTTCGGATAACTGACCACAAAAGTATAGTATACCAAAATGTGGTCATATACTGCAATACCAGACTGATGTTTCCTACTTGCCTCTCAGAAATAAGAAACCTCCTCATAACAAAGTAAAGAAAAGGACGTTGTATCAGACAGGGAGCATCAGCAGGCTTACAGTTGGCGACACTGTTGAATCAAAAGAAACAAGCCAGTTCACTATTGAGCTCCGCATGTTCTGAGAGCTCCTACAAAATACCCACATAGAAAATTGTTAGTTCTCTTTTTATCTGACAGAATTATCTCCTGAAAGCTTGATGAACTATGCAAAAATGAATTAAT
Source organism: Polytrichum formosum (assembly GCA_964035585.1). Lineage (NCBI taxonomy): Eukaryota > Viridiplantae > Streptophyta > Polytrichopsida > Polytrichales > Polytrichaceae > Polytrichum > Polytrichum formosum. The sequence goes on from OZ037936.1 coordinate 77,149,363, forward strand.
TCTTCACCCAGAAATGAAAAGGCCAGGAGTAAGTGGGGATCCCCCTTCCAAACTAAAATTCAGGACTAAGCTAATGCATAGATAGCCAGACTAGGAAAATGTATCAGTTTCTCTTCTATCAATGAGTTCACTATTGTAAATACCTGATGAGAGCTTCATCAAGACTTGCTAGGTAAGATCGATGAACTGCAACAGTGTCTTTCCGAGCCTCTTTGAAAACTGGTATGGCTAAAGTCCAGGATGGTAATTGGGCTCTCAAAAACTCTAAGCAAGTTACTTGAGTGTTGCAGAACACATGAAGAACAGGTGTTCGTTTTAGAACTTCCAGGACAAGCTTTGTAACCTTCTTTTCTGGTCCAGAGTCCACTGATTTGTCCCAAACCATTCATTAAGAAGTTGTGTTAAACTTTGCAGCAAACAAAGAATCAAAACAAAGCAAACCTCCTCATCACTTTGACACTGAGACAACAATTCAATGTTCCAAAATCAAATCTTTACTTTGAGTGCTATTGATCCTGCTAATAACTCATAGTAAGGAAAGATTCAATCCATAATACCAAGAAATAGTTACAAGGACCTACTTTTAAGCAAAACGTAGTAAACTTCAAGTAGCCAAACTGAACAACTACTCTAGTTATAGTAAGATTCTCTCTCTACTGCAAGGTTTGCAAGTATACCAGTCATCCATGAGTGAAACACAAAAACCGCAAGGAGGCCTGCAAATTGATCTCGGTCATAAGGTTGTTCTCGCAATGTATCTGTAGTGACATTATAAAACGTTATACACGGACATCATTTGGGCAGACACAAGAAAGAAGAACTTCCATATACTTCAAGGGAATGTTGGTAGTGATGTTTACAAACTAAGAATAGCTACCATTCCAAATTGAGCTTGATATAATGATTAGACAGGTAAGCCAAGTATCATTCTTCAGATATTCATGAGAAGGCTGAATGTTCTCACCAAGTCGGGAGAGTATTTGAGCAAGGCTATCACGCATGAGAGCTGAAAATTCATCAAGGAGAGCCTTATTGCTTTTCAGTTTTAGCATCCCTGGATTTCCATTGAAATCCTCCTGTATGCACCTCTACATACCAAACAATGACATACAGGTGATCCTCAGTCCATAAGTGGAGATATCCCCTTCCATCAAAAAACTTCATTGTCCTGTTCATTCACATTCTTAATAGAAGAGGTTTCATTTTGCCAAAGAAGCAATCTTCCAATGGCAATTTCATTTTTGGTAGCTGGGCTGTAACAATAGTGTTGAGTAATTTTATCTAAGATATTTAGAGACAGCGCCTAGATAAGTATTCCAAATAAGCTTTTGCATGTGCATCATAGCTACAATCTGTATTTATTCCTTCAACTCCCAGATTATAAAGCTTCATTTCACGAAAGGGAAAGGTATTCCATAGAAGGTAGGCACCTGAAAAATTCCAGTGATTAATATGCTGTCCATCTCATTAACAGCCCTGTCTAACTGCTCCACATTCATGGGTTCCATGCTGAATGTTGATGGGTCACTTCTTACTGAATGCAGCATCCTGCCAAGTCAGAATTTGTGGCCATGAAAGGACAGTACACAGGAAAAAGGCCTCCACAGCTCTAAACAAATCACAATGACAATCCACTGTAAATGCCAAAAATCTAAATCTAAGTATTAGTATGGGATTCCCAAGTGTGGTATGAATGCGCAAATCGATCCAGACCCTAAACCTGGCACAATTAAGCAATGGTCAAGAGGCACAAACCTTGTGAAGAGAGACATAGAGTGCCCAATGCTCAAGTTCTGTGCAATGATCTCATCCAGGGTAACAAGCATCGCAAAACCGTTCACCAAAGAAGAAAACACACTTCGCAGATGGCAGGCAAAGGAGGAGTAGACATGAGCCACATCAATTGTGTAAATTGCCTCCAACTGCTGAACTAAATTCACAAGCACCCCCCGCAGCTCAGATTGAAACTCCACAAGCTCATGGAAGAATGGCAGAGACCTTGCAAAGCATTTCTGCAGCTCTCCTTCAAGTGGCACATCCTCACCATTTGGCCGCAGCCCAAAAACAAGTAATCGTGGATAGAAACTCGTCACAGCCTGCCAGAGATCAATTCAACACATGTAACTTAGCAAAATGACCCCTTTCCAACTGTGAATAGGATCCATGTATGTGCTTTCAGCTCACAAGGTTGTATGCAGTAGGACACTTGCCAGATGCTGAAGGCGATGAATCTCAAGGCAATCAAAAGCCAAGACTGTTACTACTTTGTTGAAAACAGAATGATCTGTGACAACTAGCTCCAAGAGCCGGATGTCATCACAGAAACAGGTCTGCAGCTGCACAGGGTCATCAATCACGTCCCCTACAAATCCAATGTCAGCAATTGCCTCCACTACTGAGGAGGCTTCTCCTCGCCAGTCATCCACAAAACGCCGCAACTTCTCATGCTGCTCTTCAGCAACCAAACAACCTGCTCGCCATCAATGAAAATTTGCTTATTGAAACCTAACAATTTGCAACCAGCCTTCATTATAGAAGGACGCACAAGACTTTCATGCTCTCCAAAGCCGTCTCCTAACTAGATCAGACACTCTACAACTCCCCTCCAAGTTTTTAGCATCAAAACCCTAATGACAACATCATGATAGCAGAGGAAATGGATTTGTGCCAACTTAATTGTGAACCTAGGTTTTCGTGACCTTATCAATATGTAGAATCTCAATATTAAAGAATCAGAAAGGCAGAATAGACTGAAACTTACCTTCAGAGGGGGAGAAGGTTGTGGATGCCATTGGGACAGATTCACTTCACAAATTTTAGAACATCGATGTCTTCTTCTTCTTCAACATCATATCGGACCTACTGCACTGAACCAGAACATAAAGTGGACATTAAGTACAAAACATTGAGAATGTGATAGCAAGTGACCTGTAGCTCAAACTATAAAATGATCTTGCAGGCGTTATAAATATTTGGATCCTGATAAAATGAAGACACCTTAATTGGGCGTTTTTAGCTCCATGAGTCAGACTTTTCTGCAACAAGGGACCACACTGCAACCCCTGGCAGGAATTGGATCTGATTCAATCAGTCTATAACCTACATATTGACGTCAGCAGAATCTAACAATCAAGTGTCAGTGCATCGCTATGGAACAGATCTATTTTCTGCAGAGTAAGGTTGCAATCTGATCTCGGTCTCATAAGTTCAAGGATAACCTAAAACCTGCAAAAAAACCCCTAAACCTCCGCTTTCATTGTGAAGAAGCGTATATATTTGTCCTTATACAATCTTGTGCTTAGATATTGATACAGGTCACCTAAAGAATAAATATATCTACAGAAGTCCGGCATAAATAGATAATGAGGCTAACGCTGTACAGAATTCCTTGGGTATCCCTTATTTCAACTCTGCTTGCTGCATCCGATTGCAAAGAACCACCCAAAGTCTGACAGAAACTGAAACACATGCTCTCTTTATCGAATACTTGGACTCATCTAGTTTCTCAATGTAGACTCCCCGAAAGATTGAGGATAACTGTTGATAATTACAACAGGCTGGCTCATTAACAGCCCCCAAAGATGTTAATGTTCTGTGGCTTGCGTTGCAAAGCCAATAATTGGGGATTTAGCCATTAGGTCATAATAAGATTATGCATATCCGATTTTGTGGACATGCAAAAAATTGTCTTAAAAAAATTTATTCAGACATCATGGATGTAGAACATGACTCATTCAAACCATATGAACTCACAAAATTGCCCATTGTGCAAAAGATGTCGATCCTCATTAATCACGATTCACGACTGTTCTAAAACCCTTCACAACACATATGCTTCTCTTAATGGTCCAATTTGTAAGCAAATTGCGTATTTCCATTCAATTAATGTATCCGGATAAAAGAGTGAGCTAATTTACACTGTTCTCTATTTGACCACAGCTCTCAAACAAGTAAACGAGGTAAAAGGTTGAAGGCCTCAAGCATTATAGCTCCATCAATGTCCTAAGCTCATCTGACTCATGTTCATGTACCATTCTATTAAGTTTCGATCCACTCTTCTAAAAATAGGATTACTGACGCTGTAGCGGAATGCCTATCTCTTTCTGCAATGAGATTTTACAGCTGCATTTAAAGTCTCACGCACTAGCAAAGATCGCGAACCTCTAAAACCCCGATCCTTCTCTGCACATCAATTCTTCTCTGCAACAAACTCATCCAAGAAGGAATAGATGCGTACCAGAGGCTTGGTGTCGACGATTATTGATAATGTTAAGAAAATCCAAGGCGAGGCTCGTGTTCTCTCGCGCAATTATTGGTGGATCGGCCTACAACCAGGACAGAATCTTCAGCTTCGGTATTGCGTTGCAAGCATCCAAACCCTAATTCACCCGGCGAACCGGGACCCGTGACCCGGCCCGCAAAAACGGAATTTTAAGGGCAGTGCCCGAAAATTCCCTAAATCACGATCCGAAGGGCATTCCCCTTCATAAAGATTTCTTGGCTTTTTGTGTATAAAGCACAACAGAGGCCATTTCATAACATTATTCAGATCCATAACAATGTTATGTGGGACTTACAGTATTCCACGTAATATTCCTGGATATTCCCCATGTGGGGAATATCCAACGATTAATATGTGGAATATTGTCAGTCCCACAAAACATTGTTATGAATTTGAATAATGTTATGTTTGTCTCACATGCGGGATTATGTAAAAGGTCAAGGCCCTTAGGGTTGGGACGTTCCGCGAATAGGGCCCACCTGATGGAGGGCCCCGCATGTTCGTCCATCCAAATTTGTTGAAGGCCGCAGCCTGGGCCCTTACCGAGCGTAAAGTCCTACCACGGATTTGGACCGCTAGATTTGAATCAAATGGACAACTCCGATGTTCTTATGCAAGACGTCCCGCCAATATTGCAGGCACGAAATTACACCATGTAAGGAGCCTACCATTCACACACATAAACATGTGCAGGGCTTTACGCATATACAATTGTTTGGGCAAGCATTTGATTATGAGGTGCTAGAATGTATTATGTCCACAAATGTGTTGGTTATGTGATATGACAGACATATAATAATAAAACAAACGAAAAGGAATATGTTTGTAGGACCTCGACATCATTTACCTTGGACATAAACACATAGAGCTTTATGAGTATAGTCCATCATATAATTCTCATTTTGATTTTTCTCTTATATTATACCACATGTCATTCTTACAATACTTGAGACATGCTTGATGAAATATTGCGTGGAAACTACATTCATCACACTATAATAAAGATGAAATATAGTACATACCTTTTTGAAGCTCTAGGTAGGTAGTTAAAACCAAAAAGAAAGAGGAAAAGGTAATGTCATTTTGGTGCGACATGAAAAAATCATGTTCACCTACCATAGTCCCCAGGCAAGTTTTACACCTCAGTGCTAAATTGTCTATTCTATTTGTCAAAAATAATTATAGGGGTTGGGACTTGGTATGTTCACATGATATGTGTGTCAAAATGGCCAGTTTTCAAAAAGGATATGTGTGTAGTCCCATGGTGGTTTAGGCAAATCGTTGTCGGATTATTTATTTATTTAAAAGATTCCATTTTGATGAGTAGGGTATTATGCTTGTTCTTTGCTTTTTCCTATACAATAATTAAGTTTTTTTATGACAAACATTTTCAAAGAAAAATTACATATCCCCAAGTAATACAATCAACACTGAAACCGCCATGGTACTACAGTATTCGAGTGTGTTCAAACTTCATGGGGAAGTATACCAAGCCTCTCCCACATAGAGTCCTATTTTCCCCACCTAAGCATGTGACCTTATATTTTTAGCATCAACCTTTTGTATTCAGAGGTCAAGGTTTCTATTTTGTCATATAATTTCCAATTTGAAGAAGTAGCTATGTTAGGTCATTATCCTATGAATTCTTGAAGTCAAATTCTTTTGAAATAGAATAATGAAGCTCATGAAGATTTTTGGACATTGTAGCCGTATAGATTTGGTCTAGAGCTCATCATCCACACTTTGTACAAAGGTGAGATGTCTTTTGAAGTCATGATGGCAAAGTTTTCAATCAATCTATGAAATGGGGAAAAAAAACAAAAAAAGATACCAAAAATTTATAAACAAATTTGAGCTTTAGGTGTTAAGGGAATGCCCATGTGAATAGAAAGACCCAAGAACAAACGAGCAAAGATTTATCAAGCACAAGTTATTTCAAAGCCACATTCGCATCTTTGAAAATTGTCCAAGGCAGATGTGCTTAATTGGATTTTCAATCTTAAAAGGACACATGCATCTGAGTGGTGTATGGTTGGGTGTGAATCTAAGAATGGACACCAAATAGACATGTGTTGCAAAGAGATTGGATTGCATGTTCAAAATTTATTAACCATTCCAAAAAATGGTCACCATAGGGGGAGGACCTATATGATAATTTATTAGCTCATAGAATCTTCACTTTGACAACTGTGAGCCAAACTTCTAGGCTAGTAGTTTCACTATAGGCATTTTAGTGACATGTAGATGGAAATTACACTTCAATGGATGAAAGTAGTGAACTATGGATGGAGTTAGGCAGTTAGAAGCATAATCATGGGCTTGGGAGCCCCTAGTCACTTAGAACTATCGTCTTCCCCCTTTGGACATGAGGAGGCACATGAAGGAGAGGAAGACAAGCATTTCTTCAAACCTTTTGAGTGCATTGTTAAACTCACAGTTTTGTCTCCCTTGACACATGGATTGTGCGAGGTCAATAGTTCAATTATTTTCCTTAAACAAATTAGCAATTTCCGCATTAATTGTTGGATTGCAGCTTTTGAAATCAAGTTTATTGTTATTATAAATATAAGTTACATGTTAGTGCCAACAGCCAACTAAACTATTTTCCATGTATATGAGATTGTAAACTATTATCTTATGTGGTGAATGTAGTTGATTTGTGTCTGAAGTTTTGATTGAGATGTCTTCACATGAATAGGAAGTGTGAACAAGTTTGACTATGAATATGAGAGGTGTAGAATTGATAGGAAATTAATCAAGTTATGTAAAGCTAAGAACTATTGTCCTTTTGTTGTGATAGCATTGGAATGAGTTTAAAAGTACAAAATCGGTTGATTAAGTTGAAACTATGAGCAAGTTTAGTAGTGAATGTGAGATAGTTGGAATTGATAGACTTAAAGTAAGTTGTGAAACTATAAGTTTGCTTGCATGAAAGATGAGTAACCATGAATTGGGATTAAAAGAGGTTGATTGAGGTCGCAACAATGCAAAATTGCAAGAATATATACTTGTCTAAGATGGGCAAGAGCAAATTGAAATTGACAGAGAGAAATGTGAGAAAGAATATGAAATGAGAGCAAGAGTGAATGATGCCCATTGTGTGAGAAAGAGAAGGTGTTGAGATGAAATCAAACTGAAAGTAAATGAAACTATCAACAAATACCAAATGCACATTTGAAACTTAAAAGCTTCCATAAAACTATTGGCTGAAGGTGGCGATTGAATGATTACTCATAATTGAACAATTAAAATATTGTGGGGGAAGGAGATATTGCACAAAGTGTGTCGAACTATAACATGCTAGCACTCAAAGATAGAGAGGCTTGAGTGACTAGGATAGAGAGTGTGTGGAGAGCTAACTCAATTGATGTGGAAAACAAAGACGATTGTGAAGTGAGATTGAGAGGGAGTTACCATGTGATAGAAATGAAGAGTTGCCGAGGGTTACTTGGGAGAGGGGCCACTTGAGAAAAAACAAAGTCTTGTGAAAGGCAAATGAAGCTTTAAAAAGAGAGAAGGTCAAGGGTTAGTATGAGAAAGAGGCCACTTGACTATTGTTGAAGCCTATGAAAGGTGGAGAACATGAAAGGCCATGTTATTAAGTTTGTGATTACAATTGAAAGAAAATCTATAGTTTTTGTGTGAGTTTGTAGGAGTTGAGATTAGTGAACCCTTCTACCAATTGAAGACAATGAGAATAGAGTTAAGATCGGTTAGTAATTGTGGGGATCATAGATTGTAAGTTAAAGTGTTGGGATAAACTTTGGGTTATCATTCTTATTTAGGCATGAGTTGTCCTTGGATGAAGTAAGAATCTTAGATTGATATCTCGTCTAGAAACTATGATCTATGAGAGTGAAGTGTAAGCTAACCAACTTAACCATGGTTTGTGTGTTACCATGGTTGTTGTTGCCAATGCATTTGTGCATGGCAGTTGAGACTATAGCTTGACTTGGGTTTGAGCTATTAATTGCGCAATTGTAAGTAATAATTAAATATTGGAAGTAATAAATGAACAATTTGTCTTACATTAGAATTAACATTGACCGATTAGCAGAGCCCAACATTTTCCTTCGAATTTGTACCCATGCCCACCCATACCCATCATCAACGACCTATGCCCACCCATGCCCACCCATAGCATGACCTGTGCCAACCCATGCCCACCCATGCCCACCCATAGCATGACCCGTGCCCACCCATGCCCACCCATGCTATTAAAATTGCCGCCAATGTATTCAAAAATTGTGTAATGTGCATTACCCGCCTACACCAAGTCTTGGCCCACCCATGCCCATGCCCACCCTTGCCCACCCATGCCCACCCATGCCCAATAATATCGAACCCTTGCCCACCCATGCCCACCCATGCTCAATAATATCGAACCCATGCCCACCCAAAACCCATGGGCATGGGTGGGTTTGGGCATGGGCATGGGTATGGGCACCCAATGTAGGGCTCTGCCGATTAGTGAAGGAACTTGTTATGATTTGAAAATGCATTGGCCAATGCTTACAAAGACAATTATTACACTCAAAGAGATCATGGTTACCAAAGACTATTGCTACACTTTATTGTGAGGGAACGGAAACTTACATACCACAACGCAAAGACGAGACCGAATGAGATATAGGAAGAGAGGTCATGAAAAGGAACCCTTTGTGAGAAAGGGCAGTGTAAGACATGTCAATTATGTTTTTAATGCGAAATAACAACCCTTTTGTCTAATTCATGAATTGTAACGTGACAATTGTTTGTAATAGACACCAATTAAGCCTTCCTTGAGAGTTTGTACCATGAGTTTTGGTTATTCTGAGTCATAGCAAAAACCTAACTGCAACAATAAATAAGATATTCATACGAGCTCCAAAATTTACGAGGACAATGACTATGCTCAAAATTTGGATTTGCTAATCATCTCGCACTAATTGTGTATTACATATCCTACGACAAGTGGGTGCGAAGAGAAAAGTGTCCGTCTAAGACCCGCTTACCTTATCTCTTAATGGCTCCCATACCGATGCTTACTTGAGTTATTTGTCATCCACCGCCTCAAACCACTAAAGCAATCTGAGATGCACAGGGCAATACCTTCCTGAGAAGGCATCATCACATTGACCTTGTTGCCTTGGTTCGAATATAGGAGACAAGAGACTCAACGCTAAGTAAAGTGGTTTGGGTACTTAGGGCTAGTTTAGACTAAACTTACGGTGAAGAAGTGCACCAGTTGGTCAAGAATTTCAGTCCAAGACAAGGTTATTTGAGCAATGGTTGGTAAGGTGGACAAGATGGAATCTCTTGTGAAAAGAATGCCTCAAGTTGGGGTTGTCCAAAGGCCAAGTTTTCGTGCCCAAGGGTTTGAGGTTGTCCAAGATTCTTGACCTCCGGAGAACTCCCATAGCAAAAATTGTTGTCATGTTGGAATTCATGTCATTTATTCATCCATGCTTGAAGTTCTCCACCGGATAAGTCTTGCTCGTAGTGTAAACCCTGGCCGGTGAAGAATCCATTTCGTAGCCAATGATATTGCTCCATTTCCCTAAAAGTCTTCACTAACCAATGTACTTCTTCAATGTAGTCTAAACCAACCCTTGGAGTGATCCGATTTAACATTTGGGTTGATTATCTCATTAGAGTAGCCTTTCAAAGTGGATTGGGAAGCCACATGACACATAAATATTTGAATCGTATCTAAATTCCTTATGAAATATGTGTCGATAATAGGTTGCAAACCAAACCAAACCAAAATATACTCCTTCCCTCTCCCACATTTCTAAAATGGTGGGGGAATGATCACCACCACCACAACGTTGTCCGTTGTATAGTAGATTCCCACTTCCTCTTGCTTTTTTTTCGCTTGAATTAATTCTAACTCATAATCTTATAAATGGTTCACATGCCTTAAATAGGTGAAATTAGCAAAATCGATATATATCTCTTACATAAACATTCATGTGATATTTGATGACCAATGCATTCACAATGAACATCCAATATACACATATGTACAAAGTGAAACAAATTGAATTGCAAAAAGAAACCACATAGAAACCGCCAAACAAGAAAGCATCAAAACCGGGTCTCACAGGGTTAGGTGATAAAGCCTGTAACCTGCCCATTATATATTCAATAAACTGACATAACACTACTCCAATCAATGAGCTCTCCAAACACACCACTTCTTAGGCATGTAAGGGTCCAGCCGCACATCCCAGTTAAGGCTCCGATTAGAGGAAGTAACCACTCAAATTAAGTTTATATGGTGTATGCGATGCCCGGTTAACCTCTAAACATTCAAAGCCTTCACATTCCATTTTCAAGTAATTCCAGCACCAATGTTGATTTTTGTTGTTGTTATCTAGCAAAATAAACTTTGTTTTGTTGGAATCCAACCACACGGATGTGAACTAAACTACCATATATTCTTTCTATGAAAAATTAAGTCAATCATACCACATCTTCTAGGTCATATTGACATATGAACAAGGTCTTCGTCTGGGGGGCAGCTAGAGAAAACTTTGAAATTTTTCGAGTCATAACCATTTTGATCATGCCACAAAGTTTACAAAGTTGGCAACTTTCGCATATTATGTTATGAGATGAAATTGATTTTAAAGTTCGGGAATCCGAAATGGCTAATGGGACTAAAAATACATCAGGATGGTTTCAAACTAATTAATTCTCTAGAGTGGCAGAGTGTGGTAGCCTCCGTGAGATAGAGGATAATGTTAACTTGTTGGTTTAATTGAAAGAGATACTTGAGGCTCCCTGGAACCACGTTCTCGAATAGTGATGGAAACTTCTCTCTAATGGGGTTGTATAGGGGACATTCCAACACAAAATGTGCCTCATTTTTAACTGCATTATAGAAGTAAAATTGGCATAGACTAGTATCTCTAGAGATAGGGATACTCATCCATTGTCAAGTTTCAATGGCAAGTCTATGGTTCGAGGTGCGGTAGGCAACAATGACTCTTTGTTGTGGTGAAGTCAATGGTTGCTTCAAGTACAATTCACATTCATATTTAATAAAATCCTTGAGGTGGAGGAAAATTAATCTAGTCTCTTCCCAAAGAGATGGAAAGAGTTCCACTCTTTAGCAAGAAAAACCTCCTTGATATCAACATATGTTGTTTTTTATGTGGTTGGGTTGTCATGGGTTTCCCATTGAGATAAACCCCATGATGTCTTCCATATGGTTGTCAATTTGTACCAAGTGTTAAATCCTTGTCCGGCCAGGTGTTAGGATATGGAGATTGCTTTACTAACTAGCCAGGAGGGGGATAGGTGGACGAGCCATTGTTGAAAGCCCATAGTAAGCTTGAGAGCATATAATTCTATGGGAAGTTCTCCGAATTTGGCCAGTAAGATATGATAGGTAGTTGAAGGACACACTCTGACGTGAGACATTATATGCATCTTCATTCCCTTCTCAAAGACTTTCCAATGAGAGTTTTTCAAGTCACCTCCCCAAAATTTGGTGCCATACGTGAAAGTAGGAAGCATTGAAGCCTGGAATAGGTGAGAATTGAGTTCCCAACATGTGACGCCAACCACCGCTTCCTTCATTAAAGCTCCTATCAATGTTGCTATCAAAGTTTCCATCAATATTATGTGGATGACAAATGAGTTGCTCCCAAAAGTTGGTTTTTTTTAGCAAATTTAGGTGAAATCCATCACCCTCAAAGTTGGAGGGTCACATGAGGCCATTTTGGGGAGATTTTCCCTTTTTCATGGACCAAGCAACATGTGCACTATATTGTTTCCAAATCCATTTGATCAAGTTGTGCACAACCATTACCTTGTCCTAAGGGGGGGAAACCCCACCCAAATTGGGCATCATATGTGAAAGACATGCTTCTAAATTTGGCTCCCACATATGAGCTGCTCATGGGACCACCTCCCAAAACAAGCAAATGCCAACCTAACAAAAAACCCTACATGCTTGGAATATGAGGTTTTTAAATGTTACTTTGACCCATGTGGTAATGGGCACCACCCTATACTTGTAGATACCTTCCATCCATGTAGATTGCCACCTAGTGAGTCGCAAATCCCATCAAACTATTAGGTGGCGACCATTTCGGGTTGCATGAGTGCTTTAGGTTAAGAGAATTAACTAACATATGAGGTAGCTAACCTATATGAGAGCTAATCTATCTCACGACCGCACCACCCTAAACCCACCTTGAGCCAACCCGAAATTGAGTGGAGCATGTTACTTACCCTATGTGGAGGTTGGTATGCGGTGGCGCCACTAATGTAACCTAAACCCATCACTCTGTGGGCCTAGGCACTCCTTTTCCACGGGGAACAGTTCAAGGTAGTAGAGTGTTGGTGCTTTTGGGTGGGGTGTTGGTTTAGCACCCTCTACCTTTATGTGTAGTTTTTGGGTGGACCAAAAAGATGCATACATACAAAAGGTGTTGTTAAGGACATGCATGAGAAAACACATGTTATGATGAAGTTGGAATATGTGCTCAAATATATAAACACCATTCTAGGTTCAACAATTAACACAATGGGACAGGCCTACGTAATCATTTGTATACAAATAGAGAATATGGATAGAGAATATATATATATTCTCTATTAACTTTTGCATCTCAATTTATTTCTAGAAATTGAAATGACAATCTTTGTGATTTGGTGGCTAAAATATATTTTTGGACTTGGAAATGCCCATGATATGGCTACATACCTTATAGCTTAGGTTGGTTTACAACAAGGTATAGAGACAAGATTTTGAGGTCCACAACACCCCTTAATGGCCCTTATCTTTTAACTCGTGAAGATTGGTTTCTCAAACTAAAAGGAGTATTTCTTGAGGCGAGACTACCAAATTTTGGTGGGAAAATGATGCCATGTTAGATCCAATTACATCCTTTTATATCTTGGACCGACCCTAGTGAAAACTCATCGGGTCCGGAATTCTTCTCTAAGCTTACCAATAGGATGGCTTGATTTTGGAGTGTCTTTGGTCTTGGACCCTTAGGTACAGTGCCTTGAAGTAACACCTTCCTTTGGTGACACCTATTTTTCATCCTTACACCGTCAACAAGTGAGTGCAACGGTGCCATCGAATGAGTTGTTGCTAAAAGTACAAAATAACATCACTTTGGCAATTCGTGGTAGCAATGTAAGAAGGATGCCATAGCATTTTTGAAAAGAGCACCAACTTTGGCCAATCACATTGGCTAATCAAGGATCTATCCACTCAATGAGGCGGTGCAAGAATTGATCCACAAAAGGGGGAGAACACTTTCATTTAATAGAAACTTCTTGCCCACGATAAGGCTTATTTTCGTGGTAATTTTCACCTAGGAACCCAACATCAATGGACGCCCTAGTGGATATTAAAAGGCTCGTTCTTATAACGACTTTGCAAAATTCTATAAGTTCCATATGAATTTATTATTTTTTGAAAAACTTATGCAAATTTTTCATTTTTGCAGTCCTATGAAAAGAAAATCCAAGCTATTTAACATGCTTGAAATAGAAAAAGTTTATGGAAGTATTGCTCTTAGGCTCAACTACCTTAGTGTATGGTATGTGGGTGTTATTTGGTTTGTTTTCCATGTTCTCCAATTTGTACCAATTAGATTTACACAACAAAACTTGTATTGCATTAGCAAATATACAATGAAACATATGCAAAAATTGGATTGAAAATCATACCTCCCCTAATATCACTATGATTTTCAGAAGTGCATGTTTGTTGATTTCTTAATTGGATACATAGGTACTCCAAATTGTGTTCACTATTGAGTATAGAGTAGTTATTAATATTTGAAGATGTAGTCCAATCTTTTTTTAAACATGTGTCTTTATGATGTTTGCTCTTTGATCCTCACCGAACCACGTATCAATCAAACCTAGGGGTCCGATTAAGAAAATGAGCCACTTAAGACCCATCTATGGTTGAGGTATCTATAACTGATAAATAAAGAGAGTTTGCATACTTTTAGGAGGAGTAATAGCATGGAATCATTTTTTTCAAAGATAAACAAATTATAAGGAGAATGCAACTTTTTTTAAATGAAAATCACGAGTATGGAGATTGCTATAGATTTTGAAGCTAAATTTTAGGGTTACGCATAGTCGATCTATAGGTTAACCCATAACCACTCATCTCAATGCTACTCCTTGACCATGACAATTGTCAAAACTCTTATGGGGTTAATCAATCACAAGCCCCAACACATGAACTTTAACTTTGTTTGCCTAAAAAACATAGATCTCATCTATGTCGGTATTATAGTAGAGGTGTCTATTCCTGATTAGGACCCGATTAGCAATGTATAGGGTACCGTAACGTCAATCAGGTCGGGACTCAATTTCGATTAGGCCAGAACCAATAGTGCCATGACACATGTCCTAGTTCAAGTGCTAAAGCAAGGAGGAATGAGCGGTTCAAATGAGTGGTTATGGTAAGATTCTAGACATTGGTAATATTTTCGGGCGAACTTTTAGCTTCAAATATCCACAATAATTTCAACTTAAGGAAAAAAACTACTTAAAAAACTACAATCCTCTTAATTTCTATCTTCCTACATGGGGAAATTTTGCGCCGCCTTATACTTCTCCAGGCATGGCACAAAATCTCTTAAGTGATCGGTTATGGGTGCCTCTACTCTACATGACCCTAGTGAGCGGTTAAATGGACTTGGTCAACTATGGATGCCTTAACCTTTACCTTAAACCACCCTTAACACCATAAAGTTACCACTGCCGCCTCCTTCACTACGAAATATGGCATGCAACCCCTGACGGATTGGATCTTCTTTTTTTTTTGAGACAGAAGGCCGACATGCCATTGCCAAAGCACAAGAGGCAGACCACCTGACAAGTTTATGTCAAGTAGAGAGGAGATTTCACATCCGGGATGATTGGATCTTTCGGACTTGCGTCCAAGTTGCAATGACATTAAAAGGCAAGGAAGTACTTCATCTCAACCTTGTCTGTAAATATAAACATTAATAGTTCTTTATGTAGCTTATTATATCACATAACTTTGATATCAAGTACTCCACACTTCACAGTATGGAGTATGTTATATTAGGGCCACTTCACACATGAGACTGAGAACCCGTGACCATTACATTTCAAGCACTCTCATTGGTGGAAAAGGCGGAGCCAGTCCAAATTCGCTTCACACTACGCTTGAGGGACCAACGGAGTATGTGAATGCAAAATGGATGTAAAGTCTACATGGCATCGAATGGATCATGTTTCATGTTCACTTGGACTATTCTCAAGAACCACCTCTCGGAGGTAGGCCTAAGGGCTACTTCACACACGAGCCAAGAGCTGTGACCATGAAATTGTGAGAGGCCAAAAGAAAGTGTCCAAAGGCCGTCCCAACCCACCTCCAAAATCATGTAGTGTGGTCATGGTTCCTCAAGTGTAGTGTGAAGTCATATGTGACCGGACCCTCAACCAAATGCAATTCCAATGAATTTCTATTCACGTGGGTCCTCACACATGATAAAATATAATAAACCAACGGTTGTGAGTGTTTGGAGTGCCACAATCTCCTGGTTTTGTGTTAGGCCTACCTCCAAGAGGTGGTTTTGAAAATAGTCCAAGTGACCATGAAACACGATCCATTTGATGCCATGTAGGAATCCATGTAGACTTTACATCCATCTTGCATTCACATACTCCCTTGGTCCCTCAAGTGTAGTGTGAAGCGAACTTGGACCGGCTCTACCTTTTCCACCTATGAGAGTGCTTGAAGTGTAATGGTCACGGGCTCTTAGTCTCGTGTGTGATGTGGCCCTAACACAAAACCAGAAAACCATGGCACTCCAAATGTTCACAATCGTTGATTTATTCTATTCTATCATGTGTGAGGACCCGCATGAATAGAAATTCATTGAAATAGCATTTGGTTGAGGGCCCGGTCACATATGACTTCACACTACACTTGAGGATCCGTGACCACACTACATGATTTTGGATGTGTGTTGGGACGGCCTTTGGACAGTTACTTTTGAGCTCTCACAATTTCATGGTCATGGCTTTTGGCTCGTGTGTGAAGTGGCCCTAAGTAGAATTTCAACTTTGGAACTACATGTACTTTTTACCTGTGCCAGATTGCCCCTTCCCCATAAGACCCACAATGACATGGCAGTTTGTGCTACAGCTGGCTTGGTGACATGGCGAGCGGGCGGTTGTGAGGAGGCTTAAGGGTCAAAGTCCTTGGCCATCATGCCTCCCGCAAATGATACCAAATGGGCTCTTTCACGGGTGCCACCCATGTGAAGAAGTTGGTAACTACTATGATGTCATCAAACATATTTTATTGTGTCAGATTCCAAAAAGATGTGAGCCGACTCACCACACATTCAAGTTCATTTTGTCTAAGGTGACGTGCCTAATTTGGTTACTTATCTTATCAGACACCTATATTTGAAACGATTATGTGGCTAGACGTGGCTCCAAGAAGGTATGTGTTTAAAAGAGATTGGACTACGTGTTCAAGATATGATAATCATTCTAAATCCAACAATCATCATATTTGGGTGGACCTATTATATATGACCACTTGATGAACAGAAGAATCTTCACTTTGATAATGAGCAGGATATTCATATGAGCTCCGAAAATTACAATGAAGAAAGTGTCTACAACCCCGATTTGGATTTGCTAACCATCCCGTACTAATCGTGTGTTTCATGTCTCCTAGGAGAAGTGGGCTAGTCGGAAAAAGTGGCCATTTAAGACCCATCTACCTTATTTCCGGCCCTATTGTTTTATCCGGCATGGGATGGTAGTTCACGAGCCCGTTCAAGCGGATGCATTTGCATGATCATGTTTCATGACTTAAGTTGTTGTACTAAATTGCTAGTTAGTCGGTGCGGTGTTCCTTGAACTAGGTAGCTTGCTCTTTGGAATCGGTCCCCGAGGACCAAAAATACATGGTACACTTTCCAACAACTGTGCACACTTTGGTGCGAGGGTTTAACAACTTATTGTTTTGAGTTCATCTGCAAATTAGCCACCATAGCCTAGTAGGTGCTATGTTATCCTATCCATGTAGTTTGTCAACGAACGAAAGAAATTACTACTCTAACTCAAATTGCAAATTGTAAAATTTGTTGAATTAATTCGGTGCTTATTTGCAATTTGATAGCATACATTGGTAAAGTTGAGCATACTACCAATACTTGACAATCTGAGGCCCCGATCACACCAAACTTTCGGTCTGGTTCTAGCCATGAATTTTTTGGGGATTATGTTGAGAAATAGATGTTGGGCCACCACTTTTCACACTATTACAGCCAAAGATGTTGACGGATTGTGCCATAAATGACCGGTGTGATCAGCCCCTCAGTGGTTTCCCATTATCTTTCGAGCATTTAAATTAATACCCCATAATACAAGTTGCGACCATTCTCATTGTTGTTACTACCGATCCTCAATGTGACTCGGATTGTTTCATCGTCAAATTTCACATAAGCTTGGAGTTAGTCGATATCAAAGAGCATACATTAACACACAACATTACCATATGCTATAATAAACATAAACGTCAAATAACTGCATATACAAGAGATAATTGCTTAACAACATTAATGCTTGTACCCATAAAATATATATTTGGTGGTGCTTTACAACCTCGGTGATGGTTTCTTGGAATTGATGTGTGTGCATTGATATTGGGTCCCAACCGCTTTCCCGTGCTCTACTTGAACCTAGAGAAGAATGGCCATAAGCCTCCGTGCCACAATGAAGAACTTCTCAACGGAGCATTGGATACATATACTTTTCACTAACTCGTAATTCCTCACATATATTTAGAATTGTTGCCTTTTATTTTCAATGTTTTATCCAAAATGTCACATAATATTCTTTAGCAACTCAATCTTGTTTAGTGGGTCTTGGGGACAAGGCCGATTGATGTTGAAATCTATGTTGTGGGATACGTATATTCTCTCAATCTTAGCATGAATCTTAGCCTTGGCTAGTCCTCCATCATATTTTAGAAAGCGAACAAGAAGTCGAGTTGAAGAATGTTGTGTACAAGTTGGTCACAAATCTTCTGAATGACAATAACCCATAATGCTCAAATGTTGTATTGATTTTTATTACAAGGACCGTAGTATGATAAATGAATTGAGGTCAAATATAAGCAAAAAAAAGTCCAAATAAATATAAGTAACCTACTAGGATTGATTTATTCCCATGATTAAATTAGTTCATTTACATCAAACACTCACATGATACATAAACAACTCAAGTGTTTATTGGCTCTAGCATGCATTAGAGCGTTCATTCAGGTTCATGGGCAAGTATGATCCATAACTTTGTCCCTACCACATTGTTTATGGTAAATAATATGGGCAAATGTACTTATAATGTGACTCACCCTTTGATGCACTTAGGCAGTTCTTTAGTTGCCTAGTATGAAGCTATTTGAAGAAAGCCAAGAAATTTGACACCGAGATTTGTAAAGAATAGTTTGAATGAAAAAAACCCACATAGGTTAGCTTATTTATCACACATAAAAATAGTGTGGAACCTTCTAAAGGGGGATTTGTTTCTGCATCGATCTATTTACATGCCCAAAGTTCATGTAAATACTACTTTTAGATAATAACATTCAACAATAAGGCTTATGAAAATTGATCTTTTCTAATATTGTTTTAATTTAAGGTTATAAGTAGATTAAATATTGTCATTTTAGACCAAAACCATCCAAATAGGATGAATATGAATCAAATCTCGCTTTGTTGGAAGTCTCTAAAATGTCTCCAATGTTTTTCATCCAATATCGCTACTTACAACGTAAGCCTCCAATATTATGTATCATGGGATTGGAATACATTGTGCAGTCATCATGTTTAAACCCTCGTTGCTTTTAATGCTAGTTTCCTTGTATATATAATGTGACCCACAATATTTACCATAAACGATGTACAGTCTAACCTCTATAAATGTTACACCTATAAGTGTTAACCCTCTCTAAATGTTAACTTTCTTCTACTCCCCACATATTGCACACTATAAATGTTAAACGTGTTAATTGTTAACAAAATGGTACTCCCTTCTTTGTAAATTTGACTCTATAAATGTTAACGAATGAAATACAACCATAATATGGATGATAAAAACTACACATCCAGTTACATTCCTCTCTCTCTCAATTTTCCTCAATTCACATGTGTTTAGGGTTTAGGATGATTACGAGGATGCGCTTCATATGATGATTGTGAGGGAGAGGAGTGTGAGGTGGAACCCATTCCATCTTATAGTGACTTGCAATCTAGTTTTGGAAGGTACATGGAATCACGTTCATGTGATGTGTCCAAGTATGTGGGTTTGTTGGTGCAGATTGAGAAATATTTGCAAGTTGTGCATGCAGATGAATCTCACCAAAGAACCATTGATTCATATTTCACCCGTGATTTGTAAACTTCATATTGAATAAAGTTTTGATTGGGTTTGCAATTTTATGAATTGTATTCTCTCACAAGGACTCTTCACAATTGCTTATATTTATAAATGTTAAGATTTGTATATTGCTCAAAAAAGTAATTTTATAATTGTTAACTGTTAACACCTCTATAAATGTTAACTTTGATCCACTCCCGAGGGTTAACATTTATAGAGGTTTGACTGTAGTGTGGATGAATATTTTGGACAACGTGTTGATAGTTATTTCTATCATCGATTAGGGATACCCACACTATCCAAATTATGCACATAAATTGAAAGCATCTCCCATGATGCAAATCAAAGTATGAAGTTACTAAATAAAGTGCACACGTGATTGTTGAGATTCTATTTTCCATTTTCTATTGCCCTTTATACATGTAAATATACAAATTCAACCAATGAACAATTTATCAACAGAGGTTCATATAAGATTATTCATCAAACGTAGTGTCATTCTATTCCAAACCCCATTGGCCTACATAAATAAAATAAAAATAAAAAGTAACGCCCGTATCTAGATACCGGCGTGAATGCGAGCCCGTTAGCCTAATGCTGATCACCATTGGCCTACATAACTTGTTCGAATTCAAACTGAATAAGATGAGAATATTTAGATATCACAGGTTTGTTTCAAGAACAATCAACTAATATTCCCTGGACCCATAAAAGATGCCGAGCCAATTGAAAGTATTGCACTCGACAGCATGGAGGGCCACTTCACACACGAGCCAAGAGCCGTGACCATGAAATTGTGAGAGGCCAAAAGAAAGTGTCCAAAGGCTGTCCCAACACACCTCCAAAATCATGTAGTGTGGTCATGGATCCTCAAGTGTAGTGTGAAGTCATAGGTGACCGGGCCCTCAACCAAATGCTATTCCAATGAATTTCTATTCACGTGGGTCTTCACACATGATAAAATAGAATAAACCAATGGTTGTGAGCATTCAAAATGCCACAATCTCCTGGTTTTGTGTTACATCTACCTCCAAGAGGTGGTTTTGAAAATAGTCCAAGTGACCATGAAACATGATCCATTTGATGCCATGTAGGAATCCATGTAGACTTTACATCCATCTTGCATTCGCATACTCCGTTGGTCCCTCGAGCGTAGTGTGAAGCGAACTTGGACCGGCTCTGCCTTTTCCACCGATGAGAGTGCTTGAAGTGTAATGGTCACGGGCTCTCAGTCTTGTGTGTGAAGTGGCCCTGAGTTCTTTATCAAGTAACACTGTGTTCATTATTTAGTTGATTGGACATGTGAATTGCCTTCATATACCCAACTTTGTGTAGAACAACCCACACTTATTATCCCAATTAAGCTTAGTGCATGTTACTTTCGGAGTTACGCAATGCAATAAGGTCTTACTGAGGAGTTCAATTTTATCAACAAAACAAGTTGTTCGGATATTATGGAACATAAATGACTTTGCTTAGTAAAACATTACATTCTCATTAAATCGTATAGCACTACATAATTCCAAATAACAACACGCACTAATTGGGATAATTAGTGTAGTTGGGATGAATTACTCACAAGCATACAAGCAATGCCTTTAATTTAGATGAATGAGAGGTACATTCATAATGCAACCCATTCCCTTTAGCCAAATGGGCATGATATATTATTCTTTACACTTTTATCCCCTTGGTACGAATATCTACACTCATGGGACACTGATATGTGTAATTAGATCGACCCACACTAGTTTATCAACATTCCACACTATTATGGACATTTGCTGCCATGATAAGAAAATGCATAAAATTTTCATAAATGTGGGTGTTATAGGGATGAATAGACAAAGTTATAGGTTGTTGTGAAACAATTTTGGCCCAAGGTCATTTGTATGAATAAAGAGTCAACCTATTTGCAAGGTCAACCTAATTACACATACCGGTGTAGCTAATATGACTTTCTTAAGTTATTCCTTGGCAATGAAACCAACATAACATTACTCACCTTCTCAATGCTACCTTTTTTTTTTCTAATTAGGGAGTGATCAATGAGAGCCTATTGAAACATATGAAATTCTAGCCACTTACTCATGCTCCCCGTCTTCCAAGATTTGCAACGAAGGCAATTGTTTGGTTGGGGTGAACCAACCCGTACACTTGTTCCTTGGAGGCAAGGGTTTAGGGATTTGGGCGAACCAACCCATACACTCGTTCCTTGTTGGATGCCTAAACCCTTGCCTCCAAGGAACCAATGTACAGGTTGTTTCGCCCCAGCTAGGGTTTAGGCATCCAACAAGGAACGAGTGTATGGGTTGGTTCGCCCAAATCCAGTTGTCTTGCCTGGCTTGGTGCCGGCATGCACATGGAGACCGATCTATGGAGGCCAATGACGTTGTGAACATATTAAATTACGCAACTGTCAGTAAGAGTTTCAAAATGTGAATAGTAATCAAGCTGACTGGAGCTTAGAAAGGAGCCCCAACTGGAATAAAATGCCCTTGTACAGTACATTGCCTATGGGATTCCCAGACCCATCGTGAAGTATCCCCTTAACCAAGTAATATTATGAATCAAAATTTACCTTTGTTATTCCTCATAATAGCTTAAACTCCACCACAACCCAAGGGCCACTTCACACACGAGCCAAGAGCCGTGACCATGAAATTGTGAGAGGCCAAAAGAAAGTGTCCAAAGGCTGTCCCAAGGCACATCCAAAATCATGCAGTGTGGTCACGGACCCTCAAGTGTAGTGTGAAGTCATATGTGACCGGGCCCTCAACCAAATGCTAATTCAACAAATTTCTATTCATGCGGGTCCTCATGCATGATAAAATAGAATAAACCAACGGTTTTGAGCGTTTGGAGTGACCTGGTCTCCCGGTTTTGTGTTAGGCCTACGTCCAAGAGGTAGTTTTTGAAAATAGTCTAAGTAACCATGAAACATGATCCATTTGATGCCATGTAGGAATGCATGTAGACTCTACACCCATCTTGCATTCACATACTCCGTTAGTCCCTCAAGCGTAGTGTGAAGCGAACTTGGACCGGCTCCACCTTTTCCACCAATGAGAGTGCTTGAAGTGTAATGGTCACGGGCTCTCAGTCTCGTGTGTGAAGTGGCTCTAAGTGCCACTTCACACACAAGCCAAGGGCCATGACTATGCGATTGTGAGGGCCCTTGATTCTCATCCAAAGGTTATACTACTCACATGGTCTACCGGAATTTGCGTTAGACCTATCTCTTGGAGGTGGGTCTGTCGTAAATTCTGGCATACCATGAAACATCATTTATAGTCCGCCATGTAGGAATCCATGTAGACTTTTCATCCATGATACTTTCTCTGGGATGTCCTTAGGTGTGAATTGAACTTGGACGGTCTTGGCCTTTTCGACATATTTATGAGAGATCTTAGAATGCAATGGTCACGGGCCAAGCGTCTCATGTGTGAAGTGGCCCTAATTGTCATTCAACCTAGTGTGAAACAAATGAGTCAACTACTGATTAAGTCAGGCTTTCGATCAAGCGACTTAATTAAGTGACGTGCTAGTGTGTCAGGGCGTTGGTCTGCAAAGATAACAAATTGGAGGGAGTCGAGACTACATTACATGGAGATTCGACGACTGTGGCATACTGTGCAAAATTTTAATATGTTTTATTTTGTCATTTTGTATTTGTCATGGTGGCACAATGATAAAAAGCTTGCTTTATATAAGCCTAAGATAAGAAGTGAGTCCCCATATGTAGTTACCGCCTCCCTCACCCCCAGGCTTCCCAAGCTCAGCCTAAGCTTAAACTTCAAGAATCGCATTGAAGACTCCAAAGCCACATTCTGCCGAACCCTCCAGGAACCTGCTCTTGGACGAGTATCATCCATACCGATTCCAAATTCCATCCAGAGTATTTCGTTCATCGTTCTGGATGTCGTACGGCCCCTTAGAAGGTGCGCGGAAACTGAGCCATAACGTATATCATCCAA
The DNA here is from genome assembly GCA_964035585.1 of Polytrichum formosum. Lineage (NCBI taxonomy): Eukaryota > Viridiplantae > Streptophyta > Polytrichopsida > Polytrichales > Polytrichaceae > Polytrichum > Polytrichum formosum. Next base: position 77,173,021 of record OZ037936.1, read on the forward strand.
TTAAGACGGATTTCATCCACGTGTCTCACTGTCGTCGAAGGGGAGTCACTATTGCGTAGCAGAGAATCATCCACATGTAGGATGAATTGCGTTTGTTTCTTCAGCAGAGACGACGTTCATCTATGGCCCACGGTGTCGAAGAGGAAGTGCAGGACTCTTCTTGTGCTTCGTCTCCGGCGACCGCAAGTGATCGCGAAGGCGATGGAATTCCACGCCAAGGTGGTTGCTTTGCGGGCGGATTAGATTGCTGGCATATTGGAGGAGCCCCACGCGGAAATTCGGTTGTGGGTTATTTCCATCCGGAGCAGTTTTGCGGCGATTTTAAAATCTGCTTTGAAGCATCGGCAGGGCTCGTTGCTTTCACTTATTGCTCTTACCGATTGTCGTCGCCAGCAAGTTGCGTCTAATTCTTGCGATTATTTTCATTGAGATTGCTCTCTTCACAATACAGCGTATTTGTGGAGCTTAGGCGCTGGAGTTAGTGTGCAAGCTTTGGTGGGACGATTCTTTGAGGTCGGAGAAAGAAGTAAAAGAAACAGGGAAGGAGGGAGGGGTGTTGGCCCCGCAGATTGATTGCTGTTGCGTCAGGCAGCCGTTCGTATCGAATTTAACTTCTGTTAACGAAAACAGCAGGGCTGGCTTTCTATTGGCAGATTTGGTTGGCAGTTGCCCTGTTCGTGTTGGGTTTCATTCGAACTCAGACAGCAATCACAACGGATTCCTTAACGTCCTGGTTTTCTGGTTACTTCAAGGTTAGCAGCCTCTCCGAATTCTTAACACTTCATGGGTAATACCTTCATGTTGATAAAGATTAGCTCCTCCTAGCTCTGTCTCCTCTCCCTAAGGTTTGGGTATGCAGAGACGATTGGGATGTTGTGTCATCTCGTAGCCCTTTTAAGCTTCTTAAGCTTGCCTGTATGCTTTCCTCTGTATGGTTGTTGCAATCGGAGAGAGAAGCACGCTAGAGTGCAGTACGGTGAAGCTCATTATAAGTTGCTGCTTGAATCAAGTTGGCATGTGGTTCTTGCACTTCTTGCTCTTGAGCTTTCGTCCGACTTAAGTGTGGCTTCCTCATGTCTTGACCTACAGTGCATTGCTTTGTTACATCTAGTTGTTTGCCTATTTCATTGGATTTTGGTGACCTCGGTTGGATGAGTTAAGGAGGCTCTCAATTTTGTTGATTTTAGTGAGCCTGTGTGAATTGCATGTGGTGGGGTTTTTATTTATTTATTTTATTATTATTACTTTTTGATCTTCTTCGTTTGGGTAACGGTTATCGTCAAGAGCTTGTGCCGCATTCTTCAACGTTTGGGAATGAATTACTTTAGGTTTGGCAGCGATGGGAATTCCATGCGGTTAAGCTTGAGTGGTTGTCCGTCTCTTCTTTCCCCAAGTTGTAGGTAGCTTTGGTGCTTCTGGGGTCGAGTCTCTGTGTTGGATGTGATGCTTGATCATCCAAATTTTATCTGGCCACCCGTGGATATCTTTGTGGCATCTGACGGTGCAATGTCCACCGAGTTGAAAGGGTTATGTGGGAATTTGGGTCACATGATGTTTAAGGAGAACTGACAAATTTCCATGCGGTTAACCTTGAATAGTATAGTCATCCAGTCTCCGCTTTCTCCAGGTTGTAGCTAACTTTGGTGCCTCTACGGTCGAGTCTCCATGTTGGATGTGATTCTCGATCATTCAAATTCCACGTGGCCACCCGTGGATATCTTTGTGGAAATTATCCATTGGTGCAATGTCTACTGATTTGAAGTGTTTGTGTGGAAATTTGGGTCACGTGGTGATGCAAATCTGCAAGGAGAATTGACAAATTCCCATGCAGTTACGCTTTAATAGATATCCATCTTTGCTTTCCCCAGGTTGTAGCCAGCTTTGGTGCCCCTAGGGTTGAGTCACCGTGTTGGATGTGATACGTGTTCATCCAAATTCCATGTGTCGAACCATGGATATCTTTGTGGAATCCGACCGTGCAATGTATATTGATATTAAAGGTTAGTTTGGAAATTGGGGGCATGTGGTGATGCAAATTTGGAAGGAGAACTCACAAATTTCCATGCGGGTAAGCTTGAATAGATATCCACCTCTGCTTCCCCTAGGTTGTAGCCAGCTTTGGTGCCTCTAGGGTTGAGTCACTGTGTTGGATGTGATGCGTGATCATCCGAATTCCATGTATCGAACCGTGAATAATTTTGTGGAATCCGACTCTGCAATGTCTACTGAATTGAAAGGTTTGTGTGGAAATTTGGGTCATATGTTGATGCAAATCTGCATGGAGAACTGACAATTTCGCATGGGCTTAAGCTTGAGTATGGTGTACCCAAATTTCATGTAGCCACCTGGGGATATCTTTGTGGCATCCGATGGTGCAATGTGAACAGGATGTTTTTAGGGAAATCTGTGTGACATCATGGAGAACTGACAAAGTTTGGATGGCATGGGTTGAATTCTTTAAGAAGCCAAGAGAGATGGGTAATAGCGGCTCATCTTCCTCGTCACGATACGACTACCAACCCTCATCTCGGTCGTCGCGTCGGGACGAGCCACGGCTTCCGCGCTACGAAGATTCACCTCCTTCTTACCACAACAGCAATTATGAGCAGCAGGTTGCGCCCCGGTACGAGCAGCAGTACTCGCGGCCCAGCCAAGCGCCAGCATCCACCGCAGCACCGCCACCTCCCGTGAGCAAGCCGCACAAGAAGAACTTGCAACGCAGGTTCTCGCGCAAGTACTCGGTCATCGCCGACAACTACAATGATGTGGAGGAGGTGCAGCAGGCGCTACGTCAAGCGGGTCTGGAATCCTCCAACCTCATTGTGGGAATCGACTTCACTAAGAGTAATGAGTGGACGGGCAAGAAATCCTTCAATGGCCGCAGCTTGCATGCCATCGGTGCAGAGATGAACCCGTACGAGAAGGCCATCAGCATTGTGGGGCAGACGCTGTCGCCGTTCGACGACGACAACCTCATCCCTTGCTTCGGCTTCGGCGACTCCTCCACACACGACAAGCAGGTGTTCAGCTTCTTTCCCGACCACCGCCCCTGTGAAGGTTTTGAAGAGGCGCTGCGCCGGTATAAGGCCATTGTGCCTCACCTCCGGCTTGCAGGACCCACATCGTTCGCGCCCATCATCGAGGCGGCCGTGGACATCGTGGAGCAAAATGGGGGCCAGTACCATGTGCTCATCATTATCGCAGGTATGCTGCCCACATTCCTGCAATTTCTTATTTGCGGTTCTCTGGTGGGGCTGCCGCACATAGTTTGAGCTTAACTATGGAGCTCAAACTTGCAAGCTTGGTTGGTGGGCCAAGGTAAAAGAATTTGAGCCCTTACATGTGCCTGCTAAGATGGGGGAGCTTTGGTTCCTTCTTCCTTTGGATTGAGTTTCAAGGGCAAGCTCAAACTTGAAAGTAATCATAGTGTTGCCACACACAACTTGAGCTCAAGCTCAAGCTGTGTGGCTTGGCTGGGCCCTCACCGTTATTTTCATTCTGTACGACAGCCTGAATCTCAACTCAGGTGTCCCCTTTACACTGGTGAGGTCAAGAGCTCGAAGATTCAGAGCTTGAAGGAAGGAGCCTTCTGGCAAGGAACTCCTTGTTCATGCTTGTTCACTTAAGTCCACCTTACAACTTGAGCTTTATACTTGAGAGCTTCATCTTTTACCGGGCTTACAACATGGAGATTGCTCCTTCATGGATTCCATTTGGAACGACTATAACAAGCTCTTGGTCACAATTTTAGGCTACCTCATGGAGTTCGCTTCTCTTAGAAATGTCAAGAGGTCAGCCCTCAATTTGGAGGCCCCAAGGCAATGGGCTTTCATTTCAAGTATTCTTTACCTTGTCATGTATTGTCCTTTGTCCTTCCCCCCCTTCGACATCCACTTTGAACATGGCTATTCCACACTTCCTCAAACCATTGAAGGCTTGAAGATTGGTGAAGCTCCCAACAGTTCGAGATATGGATGAAAGCTTGTCAAATCCAAGCATTAAACTCCCGAAAATAACAAGTTCGAGCTTTCAAGTCGGCATTTAGTATAAAGGGGGCGTCAGTGACATGTGATATGTTACATTCCTCTGTCAATGTGTTGAAGGAACGGGTAAATTTACAACACATTTGTGCAATTCCTGTGTCCCAACCCTGCAGTTGCTGGAATTGAAAGTATAAGCTGAAATAATTTACAAGCCATTTGTCTCAACGGAATTCCTTGTGTTTGTGACTTGTTCTGGTGTTCTTTGTAGACGGTCAGGTGACGAGAAGCGTCGACACTGCTGAAGGCTACCAAAGCCCTCAAGAGCAGGCGACAATTGACGCGATCGTGAACGCAAGCTCGTACCCGCTGTCGATTGTGCTGGTGGGTGTGGGCGACGGGCCATGGGACATGATGCGCGAGTTCGACGACAACCTCCCTGCTCGCAGCTTTGACAACTTCCAGTTCGTCAACTTCACACAGATCATGCAGAAGAACCTCCCACCGCTGCAAAAGGAGGCCCAGTTTGCGCTGGCCGCCTTGATGGAGATTCCCCTGCAGTTCAATGCCACTCAGGAGCTTGGAATCCTGGGGAAAACCACAGGATCTGCTCCATTCACTAAGCCACTCCCACCTCCGCCGGGAGTGATGCGTGCCGAGCGTGGCATGTACCCGCAGCCTGCACCCGGCTATGGTGGGTTCAGCCAAAGCCCAAGCTTCAATTCTCGCCAGATTCCTGCGTCACAGCCACCGTATGTACCTCCACCACCGATTACACCAGCTTACAACATATACTCAGATTATGGTGGTGGGTACAACAATTATAGTGGATACCCGCCCTCCGCTCCAGCGACCGATGATCGGTCCACCCGGTCAGGTGTCGAGGAGGTCGGCGGAGGAGATTACTGCCCTATCTGCCTCACAGATAAGAAGGACATGGCATTCAACTGTGGCCACCAGACATGCCGGCAGTGTGGGGATAGTCTCGCAAATTGCCCCATCTGCAGACAGGCGATCACAACAAGGATACGTCTCTACTAACTTGAAACCCTTCACATAACCCTCTTCTTACTTGGTTTCAAGCCACACAATATACACTGGAACAGCACTTCCATCATCTTGATAGTGGATCTAATCTGCACACAGATCACACGAACCTTGCTGGGTTCGTGTTTTTGGGGACTGTTTGATTCACCCAGCTCCCAAGCATGTGTACAATTATTTTAATTGCAGGGGTATACACGTCAATCTATAATTTTGTAAGCCGATGACAAGGGTAGAATTGTACGATTGGTATATTGCCTACCGTAGCAAGGGATTAAGGATTCTCAAACAACGTCACGGTTTGCCGAAATTCATTGAGCCTGGTTAGACAACCACCACCACCACTACCACTACTCATAAACTGTAGTTGTGTGAAGCTTGTTCCTGAGGTCAGTATATGTAACTTAGTCTTTTTTTTGGCGGCTCTAGGTGACTGGTAGTTAGTTAATGTATATGTTAGGTTTTCTTTGCTGGAAACATGAACGGTGACATAGATCATGCTGTACATAACAGGTTTCATTCTTGATGATGATGTTCCTTATCATGGTGATAATAAAAAGCTTTCGTGGGACTCTCTGGGTCCCTTACAAGTTTGAGTTGTTGGGTGTCACCTTCACCCCTTCACTTGAAACTATTGTTTGTATTTCTTTTGTGTTGTGGTTGAAGTTTAATTTGTGTTTCATTTGGCAGCCAATTCAGACAAATCAGTGTAGGGTTCTTGCGTCTGGATTTGCCAGATGGAATTGCACTTGACATGGAAGGACAAAGACTCTACACGTCTATTTGGGAAACCTCTTCGGATGGGGAGGTTTTATTTATCAAATCAAATTTGTCAGATCTTGCAGAACAACAGACTCATCACTTGGACAGAGTTATTTGTAAAGTAAAGCAGATGAAACCATGGGTTTAGTTCCAAACCCTGAGCTTATGAGAAGTCATCCAAGTTTACATAAAGAGTGGTGTCGGGCTATTAACAACCGGCTTTGTAGCTTGTCTTACTAGGATGGGTGGGCCAACCAAGCCTTGCATAGGTTGATTTGGGATATAGGATAGTGGGTCCCATGTGAGTATATTTTAGATTCTAAAATTCTCTTAAAGTTTGAGAGGTGGAAAGAGGAGGTCCCAAAAGTTTAAATCAACCTTGAAAGTAGGCTCCAATACATGACGAGCTAACGAGCTCTTAATAGAGAGTTTTCTCAAAGAAGGATCAAACTTACAGTTTCGTCCCTCTTTAAGAGATTTTTCGGATAAGTTTAATGTCCGGGGAGATTTTGGGCACAATTGGTTGAGATCCAAATGTTTCCAAGTCCAACTGTTTACATGTTGATATCATTTGTTTTTCCTTCATTAATTTAAGGTATATTTGATAGATTCCTCTAAAAGGATCGACGATTTCTCTAAAGTTTTGAACTTGAACCAGTCATTTCTCAAATGGCCCATTTGTAACTAGCAATTGGATCTGTGTGTTCGTAACTTCATTTTGACCTCCTAGAACTTTTGCATCTTAACCCTAATTTTGAAACCTAAAATGATAGTTTGCATGATTCACACTTGGTAGATTGATTTGATCCCATGTTCAAAACTTTCTAGAGTTGGAAGTGCCCACAGTAGGGCATGTAATGGGCCCATGGAACCTTTACCCACATCCAAGGTGGGAAAGATCAAGGACATAAAGTGCCTATCAATTGCATGAAATAACAATATTAATGTCTAGGTCCCAATCAGTGTAGAATGGGTATGGAGGATTTGTCATGAGACTTTTGTCATCCTCAATCACATGTTGAAGACCACGGTCTCACAAACATATATAAGGATGGTTGCACGTTCTGAGGACGATTGGAATATTCATGAAGGTTGCTCTCTCAACATGAACTTTTGTTTCAAAAATTTTAGCTCCCAACTCCTCTGAAAACAAAAGTGTCTGAGTCTCCACATGTGGCTTCTTTTTGTTTCACATTTTGAGTTACATTTTAATTCTCAAAGGACCATACCTTTTTTTGGCACTACTAAGCTTAAACACGATTTTTATCCTTTTTGAAACCATATTATATTCTAATCATTTTGGGGCACACTAAAGTGAACACCTCAGAGAAGCCTTTAGTTTGATTGATAATTTTTTTTATGCAGCATTCAGTATGAACCATGCCACGGAAAAGTGCTCCTACAAATTGATCTATTGATTTCTTAAAACTTGAATGAACACATTAAATGAGATTCAATTTTTAAGACCGAAAGAAGAAAATGGTTCAATGGAAATGTGATATGATTGTACAAAGAAATAATTGATTAAAATCGTTTTGATCATTAATGACTTATTGCCTCCATAGATAAATTTTATAGAATTTGCAAGAGTTGTTTACCTAGTACTTCATAAGAATATCCAATTGATTACGTAAGTGTATCATATTGAGGCATATCAAGTGTGAGCCTCTTTGGCCAAAGGACAAGTATTCCAACATAGTTATTCCTAAATTATCTTTAAGACCCTTCTTGATATTCATTTGATTTCATATCAATCCACAATGATATTGGATTGAACTCTATTGGATTGTTGTGCTATTCAATAATGTAAGAAGGCAATTGCAAAACTTTTTTATTTGACATCTCAAATTAAGATGTAGTACGTAAGTTTGTTTTCAAAAGAAGAGCATTTGACAAGTAACTTATTATATTTGATAATTTTGTTATAAGTGTGTGAAACATTATCGTCGTGTTTCAAATACAAATTGGTAAGTTTGTTATAATGCAATGAATATACTCAATGGCATAGTTTTAAGAGATGAAACCTTCATGTACAACTAGATTAATTTAGGGTTGCCAATTTAGTAAGAGGAAAGGTTGTTGCAACTCACAATCTGTAGATGTTTTGCAATAGCATAACCCACCTATGCCATGTCATGTGCAAATTAAATAGTTGTGTGCATGTCATTTGGACTTGTAAAACTTGCAAATATAGGTAGGTGTAGGGTTATGACCTCAAATGTTGTGCAAATTCCATTTTCAGGAAAGTGTTATAAATTACAAGACTTCGTCAAAATCAAGACATTAGTCCATAACATAATATATGACACAATTGAAAAAGATAACGAGATTATGAACATGCTGAGCAATTTAGCTGTCTCCTTCTTGACAGGTGTTCTATCAACTTCATCTTTCGGTGAAATACAATTGCACCTTAGGGAGGAAAGAACCTCCTTCAATTTGTTGATTTTCTCTTTCCACAAAAACTTTCTGCCCCGAGCAACCATGTTACAATCCAATTGACAGTAAAGGATAGGATTTTGAAGAGGAAAGATGACAATAAAGGTTGAAGTCAAGCTCCCAAGAAATAATCAAGCATCCATGAAAACAAATTATGAAAGCCTCTAGCAATAGCATGTGTAAGACACCTTTTCTCCTCATATAAAACCGTTGACAATTTGTATAGGTGTGTCCCTTCATGTTTCATCTTCTTCTTTATGGTCCATTCAAGGGCATACTAGTTCTCTAACGATTTTCAATAGAATGCTACATACTACATACATATTCTTCCAAAGCTTCTTAGGCCTATGAGAAAACAAGAGCATAGGAAAAAAGCAAGCTTGCGAGAGAAAAAATCTTTGGTAAGTAGTGGAAATCTAAATATGAGAATATTTGAGGGATGGCAACGATTCCATTGATTTTGGTCAATTTATTTTATTATTGAATTAGTGCCCTCCAACAATTGCAGGAGGTTTGTCTAAATTGTAAATTTACATTGAAAGAAAGCCCCTCCCACAATTGGTTCCTCACAATGATGCAAACAAGTCATAATAATAATTATTGTCCACTATAACAACATGAAAGCCACCTCATGACACGTGGCAACCCCTTCATAACATGAAGCTAGAACCATATTCTTCTAATTCTCCTTATTGATATCCGATTAATTAAATGAGAAGCAATTTAATGTATTCTGGAGTTGTAGTATCATGAGATATGTGTTCCCAATCCTACAAAATGTATGTGTTGTTAATGCAAGTGATGCATGAGGGATGGATGTAGTGAAGAGAGAGAGCAACCAACAACCAAAGGCTAAGGTAGAGGGTCCTAATCCCAACGGAATCCCATCTAAAAACAAACCCTATGCATGTCTTCTAATCCCGTAACTGAAGCGCACCTTAAACCCTTCAAATGTCTCCGGTACAAAGTGGGGACAAATTTGGATGACAAGTTGGGCGGTTTCAAAACAATTTGGGGTTGGTTTTGGACGACATTGGGATTGGATTTGGGCAAGTGTCAGGACGTAGCTAGGGTGGGGTTTTTTTAACATGTTTTTCTTTGTTAAGATCTCATATGCCAAATTGATAAGGGTTCAACTTTTTTTATAAGGTGTAGTATTGATTTTAATGCAGGGGTGCGCTTTGGGCAAAAATGAGGAAAGTTTTAAATAAGTGTCACTACAGATTTGAAAGTTGTTTGTAGTGGAAGAAGTATGAATTTAGGGAAGAGTTTAAGTAGATAGGGGTAAGTAACTTCAAAAAATTGTAGTGTTTCCATATGATGTGCATATATTTTATTTTTATTTCTACCATGTCTAAGCCAATTTGCCAAGCCGATCATGCATATTACTAGTCCAAATGAAATCCAAAAATAGGCTCTTGTCTCTTAATCTCTTATGGAGTTATCTATATGATTAAAGTGTCAATGTTGTTCTCTTTCCTTGTATAATGGTTGGAACTTCTAAACTCCTCATAATAAGTGGATCAATTCTAGAGCATGTCAAAAAACCAAGAAGACATAACTTTCAGTCAAATAAAAACTACTTTCACAAGGCTTCGGCATTTAAGAGTTAATTAAGTGTCAAGGAAACTCCATGTGCAAACATGATTAAGGCTCAATACAAATAACCGATCACTCATCAAAGTGGTGGGCACTTCCAACAACTCTTTGCATTTCCTATATGTGCATACGACATTTTCATCCATGAGCAAATTGATTATGATTGATGACCAGTTCGAGGAGGTGAATGACTTTGCTACAAGTGCGCTCATCATCCACTCTCCTATCGATGGTTATGTAGTCCATAAATTGAATGGGTTTAAATATAAATAACTCAATTTGATTGCCAATTTGGGGGCAATTTGAAATAACTAAAGCATGAAAACATATCCGCTAGTGCCAAGTATTTTCTTATTATTCCCAAAAGATATGATGTCAGCAATAAGTTGCATCAAGCAATGGATCTCAAAATCGCACTTGTGGAAATACTTCATGTAGGTGACAAGTGAATCCAATAGCTCTTGGCTTGGAGCTTTACTTATAAGTTGCAACTTGTAAGGGTTGTTCTACATACATGATGAGTGACCACGAGAAAAAATGATTAATGAATTGTCATGGTCATGGTTGGTGGTCCAAAGACCATGCCCACGAGAAGCTTCCACAACTTTGTTGAATTATCAAGCTTGTACATAAAGCAAGAGATGCTCAATCTGACAATGAGAACGATCATATCAAATGCATGATTGCACACTTCCAAATTTTGACTTTGGTTGCTGGACTCCACCTTTCTAGTTCTATGCCCATCACTCATAGCTTCATAATTTTCCCTCACAAAAGCCTAAGCTTATAGCAAGTCTAGAAATAACTTGTTGGGACAATTGGTAACTAAGTTAACAATCTCAACCAGTTGCATTGATCCTTAAGTTAAAGACAAAAAATCATGTCGAGAATGTATCAATCAAAGGGCACATGTCCAATATTGTCACCAAAGGAGCAAACTACATAGGTCCTTGGCATGCCAAAAAATTTCAACCCAAAGAGGGCACAAAAAACTCGCACTGAATATGTTTGGAAACAACTCTTTCTTCTATCTTGTATGGGCTTCATTATTTCAATGCTTTCTCACTAATTTAGTTATCTTTATCCAATGTGGCACACTCCATTAGTAGAACGCCACATTATTATACAAAAAACCGAGAAATTATTGTATTAGAAAGACATTATATTTCATAACTTAATGTGGGCTTAAACTGGCAAGCACACACCTAACCACAAAATAATCCTAATATGCACTATTTCATGTGAAGTAGTGGCGGTATCAAAGGCATGACAAGTGGTCTGGAGCTTTTTAGGAATATTGTTTACTCTGAGGTTGCATGACATGACAGAACAACGACGTTCAAGATAGTATTAGTGTGACCTCTAATTCAGTCTGAGAAACTACGAAATTGTTGTTAACACTTCTAATTCACATCTTCAATAAAAAAATTCCTGATTTGCAGGATTTAACTTTTGAAACACAACCACAATCTCAGAGACAAAGATTTTCAGGATCATGAGGCGCTGTCGAATGTGTTGGGTTGAAATCAGAAGCATGTCATGATGCTAACTCGGAAGCTCGCACCTCCTGTGGGTTAATCACCCAAACTGGCCATGCAGGTAACTAATTATCCTGTAATCGAGTTGCTCCTGACAGCTCTCCAACTCGTGCTTTGACAGCATAGTCTTGCAGTAACATTGTGTTCAAGCTGTAAGTATTATGGTAGACAGACCCATTTCCATTAACCACCCCAATCTTAATAGACAGAGTCCCCCAAAGCTCTGAAGTTTCATCCATGTAGCCATCATTTCTAATTTAGAATGTTGAAAATAGGTGCACTGATTATCCCAATTAGTGAGGGAGGACTAACAATGAGTAGGAAATTAGTGAAAGTGATACTAAATTTCTTTACGTTATGAAATTAATGTCATCAAAAGATCTAGGAAGCGTTGTTCATCCTGACACTATTCACTGAAAATACTATTCATATCAACATTATTTACTAAAAGCACTAGCACTATTCACTTTTGCATATAATTATTCTTTTCTACCACTATGCAAAACACCTTAGAGCATGCACTAATCTTCTTGAAATGTATGGTAAATGAGGGTTGGACCTGTACACTGGTACCTTGGAGGTAGGGTTGCAGTCATCCAACAAGGAACCAATGTATGGGTTGGTTTGCCCTCCCTGTAAATGAGCATGTATTCCTAAATTTAGTATCACTTAGTAAAAAGTTCAACCCTCACTATTTTGGAGACTTAGCAAAATAGTGTGTGTTTCGGGAATTATTACCACATGCACTAATTGGGATAATCAGTGTAGTGACCAGGTGAGAGAGAAGTTATAATCATTGAGGGGTTCAATGTGATGAAAAGAAGGAGGTTAATAAAGCACAAATTTGGGTTCCTTGAGAAAGGCACTGACCATACTCAAGTTTTGATCTACCATTTATCATAATTAGGTTGACCTATGCTGTGAATATGGGTTAGGAGAGAGAGTCTTGCCTTTGAAAATTTAGCATAATTTCATTACTTCAAAAGAAATTGTGATTCTTGATTAAACGTTGTGATACTAATTTTCCAGGCCTTGAAAAATCACTCCATTATTAATCACACATGCGCCACACTCATGCCAATTTGCTTGAGTTGTCGGAAATGGGTCGAGCATCACGTGCAGAGACGCCGTGTAGCTGAAGCGGTCAAGAAAGTGGGGGGAATTAATGCAGGGACTCCGGAGCCAGAGTTCGGGAAGTTTTTGAAGCCTTAGTGGCTAATTGCCAGTAGTTGATACAAAGGGTCGGATTTTTTTCCAATTTACATCGGCAAGAGCCGGTCTTTTGTAAAATCAATCGGCCAATTGCCTACATTTTCATATTTTCATTGGCCAATATCCGATTAAATGGAATTCATATCGGCACTAATTGTTTAAAAAATGTATGAAAAGTTATTAGAAATCATTTCTTAGTACAAAATCTTGAATAAGTGAAAAGAAAGGCATGTTCAAAACTTTAAATTTGAAGAGTTAATATCCTTGGCAGGAATTGAACCTAGCAATGCCTTCACCGGTTGAAGGCCAAGGATCCCCCAATTCTTCATAGAAGCAATTGGATTTGGTCATGAAAAGGTTGCATAATTCAAAAAGTTTAAGGTTTAGGGTACTTCCTCAAGTGCATCATTTGATGCCCCAAACAAATAGCGCCCTGGATTGCTATACAAATAGCGAAACTTAACAGCATCCTTCCAAAGATCTAGAGCACTTGTTAGAATGTCATCAAAATCATTGTCTGGGCCTTCTATAGCAACACGCATCATACTTTCTACGTTAGATGTAGACATTCGATTACGAAGTTTTTGTTTAATAGTATTTTGAACAAAAAATGCCCTTTCACATGTTGCAGTACTCACACATTGGCACTTAGCAATCTCAGCAAGAATCAAAAGGTTAGAATACTTCACTTTCAAAGATGGAGACCAAGAAATTGATGTCCATACATCTGCAAAAGTAAGATCCATCCACTCTGTACTTCCTTGTACCTTGAATACTTCTTCCGGCTGAAATCCGGTAACTCACAAGAAGAATCGGCTACATTTCCAGGAAATTTTCTAGTCCATTGGCTAATTGCCGGAGGATTGAATTTACTGTCGGATTGGCATCCGATGGTTGGAAATTTGGACCGGCCATGAGGCGAAATCCATCCGCTGATAATGAACTAGCCGTCGGTTTTCCCCGACCATTGTCCGGAGCTCATTCCACACGCCTTGTGGCTCAAGTTATATCTTCTCCAGGCCCCAGGGAGGTCGACTTGTGGGAATAAATACTTGAGGTCGATCTTGTCTGATCGGTGTGTCACACGGTCTGTCAACTCCCGGTTGAGAATTGTACTATGTCAGTGTGACCATATATCGGCGAACTAGAGAAGTTACTCACATCACCCAAAAAATTGTGTTGTTATTAGCTGATGATCGTCCCTGTCCAGAACTCAAGCTCGTGATTATCGGCTCCTGCTTGAACACTCAGGGTGGCAGATCGGTAAAAAGAATTCGGCTACGAGCATCAAAGAATTTGTCAGTCCAAGTTTGTGCGCACTTCAAGTTTACTCAAGTTTGCTCAATATGAGCACTCCAGAAACAGTACGTTCATCAACACTGCCACGAATTGCCGTCATCGGAGGCGGACCCGCAGGGCTCACATTTGCACGCATACTGCAAGTGCACGGCCTAACCGCAACCATCTATGAGCAAGAAAAATCTGCGGGAGCGCGGTCGCAGGGAGGTTCGCTTGACCTGCACACCAAATCGGGGCTCCTGGCAATGGAGACGGCTGGCCTAATGGACCAATTCAAGGCGAAAGCGAGGCCGGAAGGAGAACAGATGCGGATTCTCGATAAGGATGGGAAGGTGTTCCTAGACATCAAACGCGCTGACAAGGGAGAGGGCGCAACCGAGCGGCCAGAGATTGATAGAACCGACCTTCGTGCCATTTTGGTGGGGTCTCTTGAGGAAGGGACGATTCAGTGGGGCAGGAAGCTCGTTAGGGTTGAGATGAATGGCGACCATGATGAGGAGGATCATCATCATCGTCATCACACTTTGGTGTTCGAGGATGGGGTGAGGGAGGAGGCAGATTTGGTGATCGGAGCTGACGGTACATGGTCCAAGGTTAGGCCGCTCCTCACAGACAAAGTTCCTGTGTACACAGGGATTACAGGGGTGAATGTGACGATGCACAATGTGGATGAGCGGTACCCGAATCTGGCAGAGTTAGTTGGCGATGGCCTCACCAAGGTGTTGGCACCGAACAAGGGCCTGTTCTTACAACGAAACTCAAACGGGCTCATATGCAACTACCTTTTTTTGCGGGTGGAGGAAGGGTGGGAGAAGAAGGAATTTGCTTCAGCTTCCCGCAAGGGACCACAAAGCGCACGGGAATTCTTGCTGCGATTTTTGGAAGAATGGAAACCTGAGTTCCTTGACTTCATCAGGAACTGCGACGACGAACCGATATGGGCCCGTCCAATTTACGCTCTGCCTGTTGGTCATAGCTGGAATCCTAATAAGCGCGGAGTGACATTGATCGGGGATGCGGCTCATGTCATGTCCCCCTTCGCAGGTGAAGGGGTGAACATCGCCATGCTTGGAGCTCGAGAACTTGCCATGGCGCTTGTGGAAGCTTGGAATTCAACTCCATCTGTAGAATCCCTCCATGAAGCCATCCCTGCCTTCGAGAGAGCCTTGTGTGAGCGTGCCGAGCAGGCTGCGAGGAAAGCCGCGAGGAACTTGGAGCTCAATTCAATTCTAGAACACCGCTGGACTATGTGAAGGTTTTCTCGAGGGATGTTGGATTGATTTCTCAGGGAGATGTATCGCAGCTGGGTGTTGCAGCTAATTAGTTCGAAGAATCGAATGTGAAACCCTAGACCCTTGCTGATTCAGACTCTCAGTGCCCGGTCTGTTCCAAAGCATGTTGCTGCTCTGTCTTTGTGAAATAGGATCAAACCATCCATCAATTCGAAGTATTCGAGTGAGAAGTGGTGTAGAAACAACTGCTCTAAACGGGAGAATTGCCACCTGGGGATAGATGGACCTACAATTGATGCAGTCGGCGTCCTTGTCCACTGTTAATTAATCGATTGACAAGCTTCCGGATTTCTGGATCTGTGCTCGTGACTCATAGTCTCATAGACCACCGGTCCACCACGACCACTAAATATTGTATTTAGTGTCACAACTCACACGTCACCATTTTTCACAGTTCTTGACACTCCTTTTAATAGTTATTATATTTTTATTGTGAACTTTACATAGGTTTATAGTCAAGACTTAGCACAATCATTATTGTCAGCATCACATTTGGATCATGGTTTGCAATGTTAACTGGTAATATTGCCTCAAACATTATACTCCATCTGAAATGTAAGGACTCTTTTCTATTTAGTCCTTAATGGTACACCTTATCATGATTGGACCCCTATAGTCAACCATGAACTATATTTGTATTGATATGCATTTGTTTTGGTTTATGAGCTCATCAAGAACTCTTCTAGTGTATGGTTGAAATTATAGTGGGGCCTTCTAGTGTTGTTTTAGATTTTCTTGTTGAATTTGAAAATGCACTTTGTTGTGACAAAATGATTATTTAACAGGTCTTGATGTTTCTTCAAAACCTTGTGTTAAATGGGCACTCCAAAAATAGTTTTGGGCAGTCCAAAAATGTAAATGGGGCCCATCTTCATATTATCTTGAAAACTTGGTTGTAGGGGTCTACAATTTAATCAAAATAATCCATAAAGTTTGTGGGCAACTCCCAAATTCTTGGTTATAGGGGAGTGCTAATGCTCATGTCTTAGCTTCTCTCATATCAAAACCATTCGATTCAACCGACTATACTTATGTTTTCCACATAGGTATCAAGCTTTTAGATCAACATCTGGAAGTCTAAGGTAAGTTTCCATGTAGACCGCTTGCCCATGAGATTCTCATTTGAATAAGGACGAACTTGCCCAAATGTACATGGAATTTGATGGGGTAGGGTTCATATGTGCCAACTAGCTACTCTCATCTTCTCAAATCCAAGCCCACCAACTAAAGGCACCTCCTCCAAGGTCCCAAGGATAGAGTTCTAGACCATCGGTCTTCCAATCCTTCGGTGACCTCGTAGGTTAAAAAAAAATGCTTTAGTGAGCGCATGGAAGTCTAGCGGCAAGTATAGAGATATCATGTATTATTCACATCAGCCATCTGTCTCCAAGCACTGGTAACTTGCAAGATTAAGCATCCAAGTTGCTCTCAAATAACCAGGTAACAGAAATCAGAGGGCACAGAGGGAGCTGGCTAAGTTGTGTGAACTGTGTGACGTGTTTCGGACGGAATACATTTCTGGAGACTCATGTGTATGTGATGTTTGTATTTGTAATGTTCAAGTTTCATGTGTGTTGTGGCGAAGAAGGTGATGGCTCAAAGTTGGTACTGCCCGCGTCTATGTTTGAATTGATTTGCTGACTAATTTGTCTCGCTGTGAAATTACGAATGCTTGAAGGCACCATGGCGGTTGTCTAAGTTTAATCCTGCTGAGCTTCATCCCCTGTGCATTCTCTCACTCACTCACTCTTGTTTCTCAAAAAATTGGGCAAAGTGGGAAAATCTGACTTAACCCATTTCATCGTGCTTAAGCTACGGCCGCTGCTCTCCGAGAATAATCCAGAGTACTGTGGTGTCACCTTCATCGACACCAACATCGAAAATGTGGACAATCGTTATCCGAAGCTGGGAGAGCTCGTGGGGGACGGGATCGACTTCATGTTGTCACCGGGCAGGGCCCTGATTGCACAACGAAACTCCAACACAAAAGTTTGGAGCTACGTCATGGTGCGGGTGGAAGAAGGGTGGGCTAAGAAGGAGTTTGCGGAAGCTCAGATCCACGGGGGATCCGAAAGGGCATGAGAATTACTGTTGAGTTTCTTCGATGGGTGGAGCCGGGAGCTTGTCGATTTCGTCTGACATTACGATGACGAACCCATTTGGGCCAGGCCCATCTACGCCTTGCCTGCCGGCCATAGCTAGACCATAAATGCAAGGTAAGCGTGCCTGAAGAAGACACTTTTAGCTCTGCACCCAATTCTTTTAAGATACAAAACACGATGATCCGTGTCACTGAGGCGATGTGAATGAGCCTTGTGTTTTTGCGAGCATGGTGCATCTGGGCCGTTGATCCACCAAGGTCCATCCAAGGGCCTTAGTGGTCCTAGGTGGCGGGGGTGGGGGGTGGTGCTTGCCACCAAGCAGTGTGTATGTTTGACAAATTTTTTGCAAGTTTTTGACATTTGACACGCAAAAACTTGCACAAGAATAAAATGCACGTCAATTGACGCGCACAATTTAGATTTTGACATGTAGTGTGACTTGTGAAGAAAAAAACCACACGTCAATTGACACTTTAGAATTTGAAATGACACATACTACTTGGCATGTGACATTGAGATGACATTTTAGAAAAAAATGTAGATGTCAATTGACATTCTTTTTTGTTTTTGAAAACTTCATGTGACACTTTGGATTTGAAGTTGGATGTCAAATGAAATTTGTCAAACATACACACTGCCACCAAGGTGGGTGGGGGCGGGGGTGGTGTTTGCCACCAAGGCGGGGTGGGGCCGTGGGCATCACATCTTTTTTCGGGGAGGCCAGCTTTAGGGTCTTGTCGGGGCTAGGTGGCTAGGTGGCTAAGCGGGCTCAATGGCTAGGTGGCTAGGCGGACTAGGCAGCTAGATAGGCTTACTTTCTACGTGGCTAGGCCTACTTACTAAATAACTAGTTAGTTAGGCTTACTTACTAGGTGGCTACGCCCACTTACTAAATAACTAGTTGGTTAGGCTTACTTATTAGGTGGCTAGGCCCACTTACTAAATAACTAGTTGGTTAGGCTTACTTCTTAGGTGGCTAGGCCCACTTACTAAATAACTAGTTGATTAGGCTTACTTATTAGGTGGCTAGGCCCACTTACTAAATAACTAGTTGGTTAGGATTACTTGCTAAGTGGCAAAGGACGACTAAGGCTGGGTCAATTCTTTTACGTACTTACACATGGATTTAGAACTTGAAAGCAATGTGGGCACTTCCAACTTCGTACAACATTGTAAGGTAACCGGGTCTTAAATGGACATTTTCTTTTTGCACCACTTCTTGTACTAGGATACTAGGATGCCAAACATGCAATTAGTATGAGATGATTAGGAAATCCAATTTGTGCCTATAGTGTCGTGCACCTCCCCATGAGGAGTGCCTGCAAGACCATGGGCACAAGGGGGGCCCCGGAGTGACACCCGGGATGTCGCAACCCTTGCTAGTTCCCCATTGCTAACTCGGTCCATTTTTCGATTCTAGCAAGAGTTACGAGCGCTAACCCTTCGCATACCGCCATGCGAAAGGTTAGCTTCCCAATACCGCGGACCCAACACTTTATAGGAGGGGGGACCAAACCTCCTACTTGGTTTTCGGGACTCACCACTTAATCGGTAACCAATTCTTAGATGTGGACTTCCACACATGGAAATCCAATCTTATGTTCCACATCGTGTTGCCGGAGCAACACTACAGTTGAGTGATGACCACACGAGATTGCATTAACAATATAGTATTGTAAGTCCTTGTGGGTTTTCACCAGTGTTGGTCTGGTATCGTCTTCTTTGACTACCAGTAGGGTATGGGCATTTGACGGTATTTTCGTTCTCGATACCATGCAAGAGCCTTCATACCTAGGTAAAATCGCCCTAGTATCAATACGGTTTAAAATGGTATTGACCCAATAACACCTCGGGTATACATAGATTCTCTCACCTTGACATACCCACCAAATATCAATGTGACCGGAATTACAATTTTCGATACCCAGGAGTAGATTCTTTGATATCATTTTTGAAGTTGCTTACTGATACCCCTGCATTCATCTATATACCAGACCAACACTGGTTTCACCATACACAAATTTAGGTTTTGACATGTTTAATCAGCTGCACCTCGAGTGACGATCACATGAGATTGCATCGACAGGATTGCCAGTCCTTGTGGGTTTTCATCAGGACACAAAATGTTTGCATGTGGTTGATCAGCTGCACCTTGGGTGATAAACACACGAGAATCGAAGTTCTATTTTTTTGCATTAGATTTGCATGCGCTCATGTGCTTGATCAGCTGCACCTTGTGTATGATGACACGAGAATCACTGAAAGGCCTTTGGCAAGATTGTAAGTCCTCGTAGAACACAAACAATGTGTAGTGTCAAGTGACATGATAGCTTAAATTACCTAGTTTTGCACAACATGGGACAAAATCACAGCTTCTTACAGATGTGTGACGTCCAATACCCTTCATGTAGTCCACTATATATCTTTTGATTTTGGTATTGCTTCAGATTACTGGCTAGTGACAACCATCACTGACAGCATTGTTTTGCACATGTGTGCAGGTCACGGTACCTGCAAATTCCCAAGTTCTTGATTAGAAACTAGGATTTGCGGTGCTAAATAGGAATTTTTTGGACGACAGGATTCATAGGGGACTGACTGACAAGGCTGATTAAGATTAGCATTAATACATAAACCTCACTTCATTCAATCACTAGCGTAGGCATTGCAAGCACCAGTCAATCAAGACTTCAGAAGTGGAGCCTGTGCAGGTGTCCTCAAATTTACCAATTTTGACTCGGTAGATTATGGAGTTAGCTTCAACACATGTTGCCAACCTAGATTACGCTCCAACACATGTTGCCAACCGAGATTTCACTCCAACACATGTTGCAAACCTTTTTTTTTGTATGTATTTCAAAATTTAGAGAAAAAATAACTGCTTACACTGCCTCCATGTCATCATCACCTTTTGATTTCTTTCAATGTCTTCATAAAATTTGCCACATCAGTGGTGACAGTAGACTAATTTGATGATGTGTTTCAAAGATACAATAGCATCCTCACAAGGAATGAAACTCTTCAAACAGGTACTTGATGCACCAAATTAACCTTTGACCTTTATCTGCTGGTTTATACAGCTCATGGGTCTAATACCTAGAACTACAGAACTGCAGCACTTGCTTTTATAGCCAAGAATCCTGTTGACTGTCAATCTTTGAAACCATGTTCACGTTCTTACCAACCTGCTGTTACTAAGGTAGAAATACCATAAACCGTTAAAATAAGGCGATTCGCATTGAAGATCTGGTCTGACAATCATGACATAATTTTCCAAGATAGACGAGAAGGATTCATGAAGAATGCAAGTTGTTTCGTATTTTTTTGCCTTGTACAAAAAGTTCCACAATTTTTCAAAGTGGAAAGTTTGTCCAACCCAAGCCAAACTAGGCAACTATGCCCTCACCTTGGGCTAATGTCCATGGAGGCCTTGCCGTTTGGCCCCGGGTGGGTGAAGCCACACCACCTCACCCATATAAGCCTCTAGGACTCTAGGCAGGACCCCTACCCCACCGTCAAGTATCCTTTTGTCTCTCCCCCAACTCTTGGGGCCAAGTAGACATTTTCCCTTAGCCGCTAGTTGCCTAGCAGCTTCAGAAGCCCATAACTTTCTCATACGTCATCGATTCTAACAATCGACCACTCCATTGTGATCTACATTTCACGTAGATCACGATGGAATACTCACTTGCCCCATTTGGGCAAGTACAGAGGAAGTTATGCCCGTTTAAAGGTTCGCAGTCCCATGAGCCACTCCCAGGCCACTGCTGTTCCAGGGCGCTGTCCCGGGACAACACCCCACTCAACTTGCCATATCTTCTAGCTAACACCTCCAAATGAGGTGTTCTAAAGCATTCTAGAATCGGCACGCCATAAGCTAAGCAAAGCTTATGGCCTCACCCTCATACCTCCTAGTCTCCGTGGGTAGGAGGCGTTCCCAATGCCCGGGGCCCTCACCCACACTAGGATCACTTGGGCCCTCTCACCAATGGCGCCATAAGTTCCGAGTGTCACTCCGGGGTCCCCCTTGTGCCCAAGATGTTTCGGGCAATCCTTATGGAGAGGTACGCGACACGGGACTTGTGGCGCCATGGGTGAGTGAGCCTAAGTGATCCTAGTGTGGGTGAGGGCCCCAGACGTTGAGAATGCCTCCCACCCATGAAGACTAGGAGTCACAAGGGTAAGGCCATTAGCTACGAGTAGCTTATGATGTGCAGATTCTAGAATGCTAAGGAACACCTCAATTGGAGGTGTGAGCTAAAAGATATGGCAATTTGAGTGGGGTGCTGTCCTGGGACAGTGCCCTGTGACTGCAGTAACCTGGGAGTGGCACCCGGGACTGCCTAACTTCAAACAGCCATAACTTCCTCAATACTTGCCCGAATTGGGCAAGTGAGGAGTCCATCGGCATCTACATGAAACGTAGATGATGACGGAGTGGTCGCTTGATAACATCAGAGATCACAAAGAGAAGTTATGGCAGTCTGAATTTGTAGGGGGGGCTTTCTAGCCCCAGTGGCTAAGGGAAAATGTCTACTTGGCCCCAATTCTAGGTAGAGAGACAAAAAGTTTCTTGACGGTGGCATAGGGGTCATGCCTAGAGTCCTAGAGGCTTATATGGGTGAAGTGGCTTCGCCGACTGACCACCCCGGAGCATAGTTGGCAACTATGCTTTGGGTAGTTGTAGTGTTGCTTTGGCAACACAATGATCAACTCAAGAGTGGATTTCCATGGATGGAAATCCACATCTAACCATTGGTCACCTATTAAGCAAAGAGTTCCAAATGCATGTGTAGGAGGGTTTGGTGACCAAGCCATGAGCTTGGTGGTTTGCGGTATGGAGAGCTAACTGTGCACGTGTGTGGGATGTGTAGGTTAGCGCTCGTGACACTTGCTAGAGTTGAAAAGCGGACAAGAGAAGTGAAGAAAAACTAGCAAGGGTTGCGATATATAGTCACTTTCTTTATAAATTGAAGAGCTCATATGAATATTCTATTCACAATCAAAATGGATATTTCTTAAATTAAAAAATATATCATTTAGGCATCCCTAGTTATGAGAATATGGCTTTTCTTATAGAATCTTCCAAATCGTGTAAGGTTTCATAAGGTAACTGCATGTATTATAGAATTTTTTAGTAAAAGACCCCTTCATCCATTGTGGTTACATAGGGGCATTTATTTGTACCACCCATCCCGAACATGCACCACATTTTATAAGAAAAACCATATTCTCATAATTGGGGATGCCTAAATGATCTTTATTTTAACTTAGAGAATATTCATTTTGATAGTGAATAGAATATTCATATGAGCTCCTCAAGTTATGAGGGAAGTGGCGACATGCACAAATTGGATTTGCTAATCATCTCGCACTAATTGCATGTTTGGCATCCTAGTATCCTAGTACAAGAAGTGGGTGCAAAAAGAAAATTGCCGTTTAAGACCCGGTTACCTTACAATGTTGGGCGAAGTTGGAAGTGCCCACATTGCTTTCAAGTTCTAAATCCATGTGTGAGTACGTAAAAGAGTTGACCCAACCTTAGTCATCCTTTGACCACTTAGCAAGTAAGCCTAGCCAACTAGTTATTTAGTAAGTAGGCCTAGCCACTTAGTAAGTAAGCCTAACTAACTAGTTATTTAGTAAGTAGGCCTAGCCACTTAGAAAGTAAGCCTACCTAGCCACCTAGTCCGCTTAGCCACCTAGCCCCGACAAGACCCTAAAGATGGCCTCCCCGAAAAAAGACATGAGGCCCACGGCCCCACCCCGGCAAACACCACCCCCGCCCTCACCCACCTTGGTGGCAACCACCACCCCCCGCCCCCCGCCACCTAGGACCACTAAGGCCCTTGGATGGGCCTTGGTGGATCAACGGCCCGGATGCACCATGCTCGCGAAAACATAAGGCTCATTCACAACGCCTCAGTGACGTGGCACGATGATCAACCATCTTAACTGTGCCGGTAGCCATTTTCTACATAATTTTCGGAGCTCACATGAATATCTTTATCATTATCAAAGTGAAGATTCTCTTTCTTATCAAATGATCATATAGGTCTCCCCAATTCCCTTGACTATTGAGCCTATAATAGAATTAGGGTTCACGCACATGTGACTTCACCAACTCTTGCTATGCAGTGGGTTTTCTTGTCAAGTTCACAGACATCATGATTCGAGGAGATGTGGGTTCACAAACTCCTGTAATATAGTTGGAAATCTTGTCCAAGCTCACAAAAATTAGGGTTCAAGCAGATGTGACTACAAAAAAATCTTGTGAATTAAAGCTGTGGCGCTTAAGCGCCAATCTAAGGGCCACTTTATACTTGGGGCCGGATTGAGGGCCGGCCAGAACTCTCAACCTTTGGGCCAATAGGATCGCTCGATTTCATCAAATCGGGCCTGATGGCTTTATACTTGGGGCCGGCCCGAACACTCACTTATCCCATGTGGCGTCCTAGGTGGCACAATTTTGGCGCCAAACCATCGGGCCCTAGATGAGAGTTCGGGATGAGCTTTTCCTCGGCCTGAACTCTCATCTAGGGCCCGATTGGGCTCCTCCGTTGGATTGAGCTCATCTTGTCCGTCAATCACTAGGGGGGTAAATTCTTTTCCTCTCCTCTTCACTCCTCTCCCCTCCACCCTCTCCAGCTTCCTCTCCTCGCCTCTCCACTCCTCTCCCTTCCAGCGTCCTCTCCTCATCTCTCTCCTTGTGAAATCTCATGTTTTTGGCAATTGGGTGATAGTGCATGCCTAAAATTATTCCAACATTGTGCATTTCAGGTGAGATTTGTGAGTTCATGATCGATTTGAACAAGCTGACCACAATGTATGAGAGCTTCATTGTAAACATATGGCACATTGTAAACAAGGCAAGTTTGTAGTGGAATTTGTTCAAAAACACTAAGGGCCACTTTATACATGGCCTGGGGCCGCATGGAGCACCGGCCCGATTAAGGCCTCAATTCGGCCCCAGTTTATGAACTTTTTTGGGGCCCGACCTTGTCACATGTAAAGTGGTGAGGCCTGATTCTAGGGCCCGATGGTGTTGAGGGTTAAGTTTCATAGAACTTACTGTGGTCAATGCCCGGTGCTCTTGAGCATTAGTTACACGACATTCACTATGGGGATGATCTCTATAGGCTTGTGGTTAGGGTTTCAACCTTGGGTCCCATTAGACTAGATCGAGCCCTTTGAATGTAATTCCGGTGTCAAAATGCTCCTATAAATTTATCTACCATGTTCAATGGATTAACCGATGGGTGCGGATTACGAAAAAATTGAGATTGTATTGCTTTATGTATTCATTCTAAAATAGTCTATGTTTGTAGATATTCATTGGCTTCGTCCCCTTCGGGGTGGTGATATCGTTCAACATATATTTTGGTGTGGATTACTAATTGTAATTAGGCTTTGCGCCAACATGTTAATGGGCATTTTTATTTCTTCAAGCCACATAAATATATAGACTTATATATATATATATCTGTAATTCTTATATGTATCTTGATCAACCTATGTAAAACCTCAATTACCTTGGTCTTTACAGATAAGACATCTTATTTTTAAAATTAAAGATATTTTTATTTTCACATAAGTATAGATTATTGTTAGGTCATAAGTGCGTGTCAACTTTTGAGTTGTGTTAGTTGCACTTGGAATCAATCTTTGGATTCCTTTTAGAATGAGTTCAACTAAAGTCAAGTAGTATTTCTCTTAATACCTACACAAATATTTTTTTGTTTATTTTGGCCACATAGTGGGCATTTTCTTATGACAATACCGTCAATGACTAGGTGTCCGTAGACCCATCCTCGTCGTTGAGGACGTCCCGTCGTCAAAGACGCCTCGTCATCGAAGACGCTTCATCATCGAAGACACCTCGTCATCAAAGACGTCCAGTCGTCAAGGACACCTACCCGTTTTGGACGCCTCGTCGTTGTAGATCTTTAACTAGGTGGCGGTACGGCGCCTCATCATCCTATGAGGTGATGATGATCAAAGACCTTACATAAACACCGAGGTTGAGAGACAATTGAATCGAACTCTCACTCTTGCTCTCTAGCTTTCAAGGATTGTACGATCTTACTTGCGTAATATATTTCTCATTTTGTACCTATTTCGCAACACATTTCTAAGATTTGTGGATATATGTAGAGGACACAATCAATGTATAAAGTTTTTTTTTTTTTTTTTAATAATATTTATATCCCACCATGGCCACCACTCGTAGGGAGAACATTTTGATTTCATTAGTGTTCTTCATTGTTCTCAAGATGGTCTTTAATTCTATATTGACCCTCATGCAATCTTCCATGTTTTGTATGATTTGTCTATTATTTTCATAGTGTTTTCATTTTTGGCGGACAATTCAACGTCTCGAACACGATCTGTTTGGAGATTCAAAAGATAACAAGGATTTTTGCGTAATCAATTACTGGGTAGCTACTCAAATAAAATATTTCGAGATCGGATGAGAGTAAGTAAACAAACATTTTCCTTTTTGTGCAATACTTTGGGACCCAGTATTATGAAAATTGATTCTCCAATGAATGGAGAATTGAAACAATAAAAGATATGCCTTATGTTATAGGGAAAATAGATGGCTCTTACATACCTATTGTGGGCCCAGGCAAGGATGCTCATGAATATTATTGTCGTAAAGGATTTTATTCAGTCATTTTGCAGGGAGTGGTAGATGCACAATGTAAATTTTGGGATTTTGACTTTGGATGGCTAGAAAGTTGTCATGATTGGTCAGTCTTCCAAAGAAATAGTTTAGACATAAACATTATAAAAAATAGATATTTACATCATAAATTGATAGGTGATATCGCTTATCCAATGAGACCTTGGTTTTTTACTCCGTTCAAAGGAGTAAAAGATGGTCTATTGCCTGAAAAAAAACACTGGAACTACATTCAATCTAGTACTAGGATGGCGGTTGAACGAGCTTTTAGTTGTCTGAAAGGAAGATGGAGGATTCTTCTAAAACGAATTGATGTGCGCTTACAAAATCTTCCAGATCTATTGACAACATGCATTTGTCTACATAACTTGTGCATAATCCACGGCGATGGGTTTAACATGCGCTGGGCAATGGAGGCCAAAAAAGATATCAGAGACTCCATAAACCAAGATTTTGGCGACTTCTAGCAGACAACACATGATACTACTACACTTCTAATTGCAAAGGAATCGATAAAACAAATGGAAATAATATTACTACCTCCCTCGACGGCTCTTATGTCGAAACTTTTGAATTATGATGGAGAGGATCCGGAGACATTGACAACTACTGAAGAGGGAAAGACATCAGAGTCTAAGAAGAATAAGACTAAATATCAACTATGGTAATATGTGGAAGTTACATGTTTGAATTTAGTGTTAGTAAGTATGAAGAAAAACACACACACGCGCGGGCGCGCGCACACACACACACACAATGATAAAGAAGAATTCCAACATATCTTCAAATATCTCCTAACACTAATTGTCCAAAAATTAAAAATTAGTGTTGAGCAGGGTAGGGTGGTAACAACATTAAATATAATCACAGACTAAATATCCTATTTAGTGTAGTGTGTTATTTGTGTTGGTGGTGTACATGGAGGTCGTTTTGGAGCCCAACATTGTGAGTGATCGTATAAAGGCGTTTCTTGATGATCCTCAATGGCCCAAGCATATTAAAGACCCTCAACTGAAGCAAATCAAGAGGCGAACTTCTTTGAATATATAATAATGCTTGGAATTTTTCTAGTTAACTATAGTTGTTCTTGAATTTGGTCTTAAAATTTTCTAGTTAACTTTAGTTGTTCTTCAAATTGGTTTGCAATTTTTCTAGTTAACTATAGTTGTTTCCTAAGATGTATTGAAAAAAATCTAGTTAACTATAGTTATTTTGGTAGTTGTCTTGGTCTGCAAGGTTGCTCATGAATCCAGAGGCCACTTGCATACTCTTCGCCATGTCCTGGCTATTGACCACAAGTTGGGATATGAGTTCAAGAGCTTTTTCTTCATAAACCATTTTTCCCGACACCTTTCTAGCAGATGAAGCAGGCTTATTTGTTTCTTCATATTCCTCTGTCTTTGGCTCTTGAGAATCACAACGAATGTCAACATTGTCACTTGAGGATGCGGAGATGTGTTTCATCACAGCTCCGTTCTGGTGATACCATGTGTCCATGGCGTCGTAGAACTTGCAGGTATGACGCGCCTCTCCAGAAATTGAGTTCGCTTGCTTATCATCCTTGTAAGCTTTGAAAATCTCGCTAAACTTGCTTTTACAGGCCTTGGGTGTTTTTTTGAAATTGGGACACAAACACAAGAGCCGTGAGTGGAGCTTGAGCCACATGTCCACACCTGATCCATGGAAATTTAAGAATAATGAGATAACTGCTCGCATGATAATCACTTTGATATAATTATAGATTACAAATAACGAACAGTAAGAAAAAAAACATTTTGGACAGATCCTGCTGTTGTAAAGTCCAACCGGGCACATGTTGACATCGTTCAATATTTTTTATCAATTAGAGGTTTATTGTCCTATTTCGTTCAAAGTAAACGATAATCCTGATGAAGTCTTGAACTTGAACTAGTTAATTCTCAAACTGAAGCGCATCATCTGTAACTAACTGTCGAATCCCCCCTTACAGTCCTGTCAGTCATTCCAGTACTCCCCAATTGCAGACATAACTACCTGCCGATGTGCAGCATTCGCTATGGAGGCAGGAAAACAGTCAGCAACTTCCACATATATGCGCTGTCGAACAACACCAAATACAACAGAACATCGTAGAGCTTGAGGACCCAAGTATGACACCCTAGTGCACGGATGGGGATTCGTGGCACTCACTAAGGAACATCCATCCAAGATATCGTGGATGAAGTGGCTCCAATAAAAAAAGCCCCCCTATGGGGTTGAGGGCCGGTTCATTCGAATGTGACATCACTAGACTAATTCGGGGCCTTTGACTCTATTTCCGGAATCAAATTGCCTAAAGATAGTCATTTAGATGATTCCTGCGTTTTTTTCATCCGCATGGATGATTATACTTGAGTGCCACGAATCCCCGGCCCTAGTGCACCACTGAAAGAGATCCCGGGTAGAGAACTGACGACCAATGTAGATTGAAACATCAGGAAATCCACGAGCAGGTGCAGCTTCAGACTGCGATGCAATGTGCTTGACAAGATTCAAAGCACCAATCATATTGGGAATAAGAAGGGTCAGAGAGGGGAAACGGTTGTGAATCTGTTATGAAGATGTTGTGAATAGATTGTTCACAACGAATGTAAATATAGAAGCAGCCTCCCCTCAAATTGACCCACTATGAAGCATATTCACACCTTTATACCATAGTATTTCCCTACTGATCATGGAATTGATGCAGAAACATGTAAATGACATTAAATTCTTACCTTGTTTCTTGGCGTTCTTTATGAATTCTGGCCGCATCTCGCCTTTCAACGCAATCAACGTCTCGACCTCGGAGTCCAACCAATTGCGTTTGTTGTCGTCGTCCTCATCTTTCAAATCCTTCAATTTAGGGTTTTTTCGTGTTTTTTTGGGTGGGGGAGGAGAAATTATGTGGACATCCTCTTCAGCCCTTCTTCTCTCCACCACGAGCTTCTCCCTTGGGGCGGTGATCAGATCAGGGTTCTCAAATGGAGACAAACTCTCCATGTTTACCTCAGAAACCGTGCCTCAAATTCTTCCTGCAAACGAGTACAAAACAGAAATATTCACAAAACCCTAATATCGTAGCAAACCCTAAGCATATTGAAGTGTAAGTAGCTGAACCCTGCTGATTGGCAAATATATGACATGAGTTTCTCCTCCGTGGCACCATCACTACATGGCATCTCCACACAGAACACATAATTTTGACAATACACCTCAAATCAACAAAAGAAAATCGAAAGATGTGAACATGTAACCGGTTGGACTTGGAAACAATAGGATCACAACCAATTGTGCCGAAATGCTGTAACAAAACCAATACCAAGTGCCAAGCAAATCTTCAGAGAATTCAACCATTCATAACATGGTCTCTCACTTTCAAACTGGCCAAGTTTAAGTGGAAAAAGCAAGGGGCTGGCTACGGTACTATTAAGTTATGAATGATCATCGAAACCCCTAAAACCTGAACTCTGGACACTTATCTGTGTCTCTATCACAATTGCAGGAATACCATGTGGGTCTGTCCACGATGCAGAACGGCGGGGATTGTTGGTGAATCGAGCAGCTTGCTGGTGTTTCATTTCCAGCCACAAATTTATAAACTCGATCATGTGGTCTTAACCGAGAGCACAAGATGCATTACTCTGTTTGTCTATTAGGATATCTACCGAGTTTCTATGATGTGGGTGTGTTTCTGATGGAATTCATTTCTGGAGTCTCATATGTTTGTGTTCGTGTGTCCTTTCACATAATGTGTCCGGCAAGGTGATGGTGAAAAGTGGGTATTGGTCACTTCAATATCTGTATTGATTTGTCTACTAATTTGTCTCACTGTGTTACGAATGTCTGAAGTTACTCTGCCGGTTGTCCAAGTAGAATGACTGTCCGTTGCCTAAAATATCTCAATACTTGTGAAGTAGTACTGAACTCACTCCCGTTTCTCAAAATCTTGAAATAAGGGGTAGCCATTTCCCCTTTCATTGTAAATTATTGGGTTTTTACTCGAAGGAAAAGCATTGACGTTAATTTCTTACACTCCTCTCTCCGTTTTGTAGATCTTCATGAATCATCTCGACTCCGTGATCTGTATGGACAAATGAACAAATACACAGCCCATTTGTGCTCGCATGACTTGTATATTCATATTTCAGAGCTCTTCGGTCGTCTGGATTGGGAGAATTAACTCAATCCAAATCATTACTACCTACATTTCCGTTTCAAGTTCGTAAGGTGGAAATCATGGCTAAACCTTGATATTCTTGTCACTAACTGAAAAACATTCTAGCTAAACTGAGTGTTCCTCAAATCAACTGCTGTTCCTCAATACAACTACGGAATTGTTTTGAGCACGTGATACTTTCCCATTTCCACTCAGGACTGACACATGTTAAGTCAACCATTTTGGAAACAGCAAACATCATACGTGAAGTTCCAGGACGTGCGAGATTTTGTGAATTTTCGGAATGTCCCCAACTTAGCCTTCATGAATTTACTGTGACGCCTCCAACTTGCAGGAAGGTGCGCCTAAATTTGCGATGATGTTCTTCGTAAACTGGATTGGCGTTGTCTCCTCATACGCCGCCTTGAGATTATCAGCAGCTCTTCGGCTGGCAGGTATCGCACGCTCAAACATGGCCTGTTCGAAGGCCGGAATGGCGTCACGGAGGGATTGCACGGACGGCGTTGATTTCCAAGCTTGTATAAGAGCCATGGCAAGTTCGTGAGCATCGAGCATGGCGAGGTTCACCCCTTCGCCAGAGTAAGGCGACATGAGATGAGCGGCGTCACCCACCAATGTGAGACCCCCCTTTGAGCTCCAGCTATGACCAACAGGTAGAGCGTGGAGAGGCCAGGCGTAAAAACGATCGTCTTCGCAGTTGCAGATGAGGTCAAGAAACTCTGGATTCCACCCATCGAAGTAGCTTAACAAAAACTCTCGCGCTCGTTGGGGTCCGACGCGCAGAGCTACAGCGAATTCCTTCTGCGCCCACTCTTTCTCCACCCGCAGTGCAACGGAGGTGTGGATCACCCCGTTTGAGTTCCGTTGCGGCAACAGTCCCCTGTCTGGTGAGAGTATGCAGGTAAGGCCATTACCAGTCAGGTTCCCCAGGTGCGGGTACCGTTCATCCACATTCCGAATGTGAGTGTCGACCGTAGTAATTCCTGAATACAAAGGAACCATGTCCGTGACAAGTGGCCTAACCTTGGACCACGCACCGTCAGCTCCAATCACTATATCTGCCTCCTCCCTCGCCCCATCCTCGAACACCAGAGTGTGATGATCCGCACCACCATTCACCACCGCCGCTAGCTTCCGGCCCCACTGAATCGTTCCCTCCTCAAGAGACGCTACCAAAATGGCATGAAGGTCCGTCCTATCGATTTCCGGGTGCTGGGACGCACCCTCCACCTTGTCATCATGGTCGATGTCGAGGAACACCTTCCCAGTCTTATCGAGAATGCGGAACTGCTCCCCTTCCGGCCTCGCTTTCGCCTTAAACTGTTCCATTAGACCGGCCGTCTCCATTGCCAAGAGCCCCGATTCGGTGTGAAGGTCAAGTGTACCGCCCTGCGACCGTGCGTCCGGGGTTTTGTCCTGCTCATACAAGGTTGCGCGTAGGCCATGCAACTGCAAAATGCGTGCAAATGTGAGCCCTGCGGGTCCGCCTCCGATGACGGCAATGCAAGGCAGTGAGCTCCTGCCTGTTGTTGGAGTGCTCATGTTGAGGAAACTTGGAGTGCAGCAAAACCCTATGAAAGATGTGATGGGTGTCCAAATTCTTTTCGCCCGCACCGTCACACAAAGTGTTCAAGTTGGAGCTGATTGATCTGAACTTGAGTGAGTCTGCTTTCTCTCTCCAAAGGCGTCCAAGAGCACCCAAAATGCATCCACAATTCCCAGAAACTCAATCCAGGATACAGACGTGTGCGGCAAGTGAGGAATAAATCTGAGAGATTTTTATGTCATCGATTTGCAGTACAACTTTCGTGAGGATCGGAAGCAAGGTCTTCAAGTTTGTAGACACAAGTTTCAATTCCCTACACTCACTGAAACTGGCACACGAAGTGATGAAGCAGGAGATTATGAGCTTGAGTACCTGCCTTTTCCCCAATTTATCAATATCTAGCAGAAGCTCATGAATTAAGCAGGCAGTTGCTGTTGTACGTGGGGAACGAGCCGCAAGGTTTCTGTGATACGAGGAAATACCGCCAACTCTCACCGGCGCTTTACAGTCAAGACTCTATAAATGTTACAGGTCGGGAGTAGCAAAAAAATAACATATATAGAATTATAACAAGTAACACTTATAGAATTCATACCGATGATTAATAACGTTTATAGAAATAACACTTAAAATTTCCAAAACTGAAGAACATAACGTTTTATAAAAATAAAAAATAAAAGTAAAAATGATAATACATAATTCAACTGAACTAATTGAAAGAAATAATCTATATAGTAGTAACTTGACGAGATTCTTCCAACTAAACTAACCGAAAGAAAGAGTCTATAGTAGAAGCTTCCAAATGATGAGATGAAACTTCCTTCAGGAGTCCTTGAATGCTCTTGATGTGTGATAGGGCATCATTTGGTCTTTGTTCAAAGTATTTCTTCAAAGTCTCTAGAGAACACTCAACAACACTAAATCCTACAACTTCTTCTACCACATCAACCATAACCTCATCAACATCAATGTCTTGATGTTTTGAGGAATACATATCCAAAAACTCCTCATTGGTAGATTCATAGGGGTTGTTTAAATCAAACTCCATCTCATAATTGAGGTATTCATGAACATTCATCACGTCACCCACCTCACTATCAAATGACAACAACGTCAGTTGATGAAGTAGAGTAGCAACTTCATCAACCTCTACCAAGCGCCTAGCTTCCTCTATCTCCCTCTCAATAGAGATCGAAAGAACACCCGTGTGCCTCCAACAATTTTGAATTGTTCGCAAAGAATATGGGATAAATGTTATTACATGTTTAAAATGTATGCTCTCATATATTATTACCTTGATTTTCTCAAAATTAACACTTATAGAGGTGCAATTAACAAAGAAGGGAGTAGAGCATGTTATAACACTTAACACATAACACTCACTAGTCTTACCAATTGTGTTTTTGTAGGGGAGTAAAATTTTCTTAACATATATGAAATTATAACACTTATAGGGGTAACACTTATAGAGTCTTGACTGTACTTGGGCCTTACTTTAAAATTTTCTGAGCACGAGTCCGAGACTGCACTAGTAGAAAACTACAGTCTACCCTCTATAAATGTTAACCCTCGGGAGTGGATCAAAGTTAACATTTATAGGGGTGTTAACAGTTAACAATTATAAAATTACTTTTTTGAGCAATATACAAATCTTAACATTTATAAATATAAGCAATTGTGAAGAGTCCTTGTGAGAGAATACCATTCATAAAATTGCAAACCCAATCAAAACTTTATTCAATATCAAGTTTACAAATCACGGGTGAAGTATGAATCAATGGTTCTTTGGTGAGATTCATCTGCATGTACAACTTGCAAATATTTCTCAATTTGCACCAACAAACCCACATACTTGGACACATCACATGAACGTGATTCCATGTACCTTCTAATGGTACCAAAACTAGATTGCAAGTCACTATAAGATGGAATGGGTTCCACCTCACACTCTTCTCCCTCACAATCATCATCTGGATGTGTAGTTTTTATCATCCATATTATGTTTGTATTTCATTCGTTAACATTTATAGAGTCAAATTTACAAAGAAGGGAGTACCATTTTGTTAACAGTTAACACGTTTAACATTTTTAGTGTACAATATGTGGGGAGTAGAAGAAAGTTAACATTTAGAGAGGGTTAACACTTATAGGTGTAACATTTATAGAGGGTGGACTGTATGCGAAAAACAACCCCTAATGCAGTTCTTTTGACCACCCTGATTTGCAGTCGCTAAACAATTACAAATTTTTCTTTTTTCGTTTTGCGATTGCAATTTTAATTTTTTTTGGGTGTGTAATACACCGTTCAGAAGGTATTTTCAAGACCTTTCTAAGGGTTTATTACAAGCTTCCAAATTCCTAAAATTTCAGTTGGTAAACCAAAAAAACAAATCTAGAGTCGTTTAGCGACTACAAAGCAGGCTGGTCAAAAGAACCACAATGGGAAAACGATTGCGGTTCTTTTTTGCAATGTTTTCTACTACAGGGTGCAAGCATGGTAAAGTGCTCCGGTCAATGTAAAATTGGAGGTGCCTTTAGAAAGTGACTATTATTAAATATAAGTGTGATTCTTCTATGAATATAGAATTTTTGTTCCTATAGTACACTAGTATAGGAATGAAGTGAGTGAAAGAAAAGTGAAAAAACATGTGTTTTAGAATATATATATATATATATATATATATATGTCATTTTTTAATACCTACGCAAACATGTCAGAATTTGCAAGTGGTTGAAAGTGGCATATAAGTAGTCTCATAACAACATATTAAATTATAATTTTTGTATGATGACCTAGCACATACTTATATGCACATATTTGTTGGAAACAATTAAGAAAACCATTCATTTCAATGTATGAAATGCTTGCATGAAACATAATTTTGGTAACTTTACTTATGAGTATTATTTGAAGAGTAAATTAAATATTTTTTTGTTCATTCTTTTTGGAATTGTTATAATGTCATATACATAGAGGTCATGATAATTTAATTTACAATATAATGTAATTTTTTTTAAAAGATTACATAGTGAAATTTTGATATTTTCTGGAACAAAATGCTTGATCCACTAGTTGTAATGCAAGGAGCACTAGGAATGCAAGTGAGGTTAATGAGGGAATCAAGGAAAAGCAACCAACTTGGGATGATTTGTAATGAGAGCTAGGTTTAGAGTTTAGGGTTGGTCAACGAAAAATGATGTGCGTAGGGTTTTACTCTCCCAAAGATGAAGTCCTAAGTTGTGGCTAGGGTTTGGGGCTCTCCCGAGTAATGATGTGGATAGGGATTCATTTTGCCGAACATGAAATTTTTGGCTAGGGTTTGGGCTCTCCCGAAGCTGCAGTTTTGAGTGTTGATGTGAGTCTGAAGATGCGAGACTTCTCCAGTGATCTGCTTGCCGCATGTGAGACCAACAAGAACAATCAATCCCTAATTCTCATATATTGAATCCTTCACAACATTCTGCAGGTTACTTGTAGCTTAAGATGACTTATCTAAAAGGAGGCGTCTCAAGATAGGAAGTCATTTGCACTGACCTGTTACAGAACATTTCCAAGCGAAATCGAGTATGGGTCAGATCAAGTTTTTATTGTATTGCTTCTTGTTAATCTTAGCAAACTACAAACTCTCGAAGATGAAGTTCAGTTGTGGCTAGGGTTTAGGCCTTTGAATGACAAAATGAAGTTCCCAACATTGAAGGACTTCCACATAGTAATGTTGTTGTAATAGTATTGGCCACTAGTTACAATTTGTTCATGAACTGAGATCTAAAGCTTCTATCAGTTGTCACCCACATATCCATTAACAGAGCCAGAATGTGACCATTTGGGTGATGTCCGGCAACCTAAGATGTGTCAGCTTGGATGCAGATGGCACCCTTTGACAATGAGGTCAACTTTTGGTTCTTATGGTGAAAGTCTATGGTTTTAGGGTTGCTGGTGCACTCTACATGTGACTTTTCGTGGCACTGTTTGTGAGCGTGGATTGCTAAAGCTGGCTGCATGTGAGTTGAGAGGAAGTTTAAGTTGCACTGCTAAAAGTGATAGATTCTTTTTTTGATGTAATTTGTCAACCCACTTGTTGATGCATTTCGGGGCATTTTGGGGCATTTCAGGGACTCTTAACTATGGTACGCTTGAGGACTACAACTATTTTTGAGCTGATTTTGCCTTTTCTGGATGGTTGGCTTGTAATTCTTTTGAGTCAAAATTTGAATGCTTTCTTGTTGTTGAAAGTCTTTGTATAAGGTCGACAGGTCCTAAGTGGCTTGTTTTCTGAAATTGGACACCTGGATGGATTGGTATATGGTCTAGTGATGATTAAAGAGCAAACATCACAAAAACATATGTCTAAAAGACATTGGACTCCATCTTCAAATAACAATATGTCTACTCTACTCTCAATAGTGAGCACAAGTGGGTGGACCCATATAAGTGAATATTCTAGCATATGATCACAGGGTTCACTTGTAGTTTTTGTGCATCAAATTTGAAGGTTTAGGTTTGCTACTGCAAATCTCTGAATAAATCTGAGTCATGTTGGAACAGGTGCAAGCTAAACCTTCTTTGTGTGGATTGGAGGTTGCTAGATGTGGTCACTTGAGAGGGGAAGGTTCTAGGCCTTTGAGTCTTAGAATCAAGTTCCTAACATTGAAGGACTTGCACATAGTAATGTGTTGTAGTAGTACTGGCCACTAGTTACAGTTTGTTCAAGAGCTCAAATCTAAAGCTTCAATCCGTTCTCACCCATAGATCCATTAACATATCCGGAATGTGACCATTTGGATAATGTCCAGCAACCTAAGATGTTTCAGCCTGGATGCCGATGGCACCATGTGACAACGAGGTCACTTTTGGTTCTTTTGGTGAAAGTCTGTGGTTTTAGGGTTGCCAGTGCACTCTATAGGTGAACTTTTGCGGTGTTTGTGAGCGTGGATTACTAAAGCTGGCTGGATGTGAGTTGAGAAGAAATTTATGTTGCACTGCTAAAAGTGATAGATTCATTTTTGTGATGTAATTTGTCAACCCACTTGTTGATGCATTTCGGGGCATTTCAGGGACTCTTAACTATGGTACGCTTGAGGACTAGGATTTATTTTGGGTTGTTTATGCCTCATCTGGATGGTTGGCTTGTAATTCTTTTGAGTCAAAATTTGAAGGTTTTCTTGCTGCTGAAAATCTTTGTATAACATCAATGCATCATGAGTGGCTTGTTTTCATAATCGGACACCTGGATTGATTGCTATGTGGTTCGGTGATGATCAAAGAGCAAACATCACAAAAACATATGTCTAAAAGAGATTGGACTACATCTTCAAATAATCATATCTCTACTCTACTATGAATAGTGAGCACAATTGGGTGGAGCCATGTAAGTGGATATTCTGGCATATGATCACAGGGTTTACTTGTACTACTTGTGCATCAAATTTGAAGGTTTAGGTTTCCTGTTGCAAATCCCTGAACAAATCTTGGAACACAATAATGTTGTTGCAGTAGTATTGGCCAGTAGTTACAATTTGTTCATGAGCTCATATCTAAAGCTTCGATCCGTTCTCACCCACATATTCATTAACAGAGCCGGAATGTGACCATTTGGGTAATGTCCGGCAACCTCAGATGTTTCAGCCTGGGTGCAGATGGCACCATGTGACAACGAGGTCAACTTTTGGTTCTTATGGTGAAAGTCTGTGGTTTTAGGGTTGCCAGTGCACTCTACATGTGACTTTTCGTGGTGTTTGTGAGAGTGGATTGCTAAAGTTGGCTGCATGTGAGTTGAGAGGAAATTAAATTGCATTGCTAAAAATGATAGATTATTTTCCTGATGTAATTTGTCAACCCACTTGTTGATGCGTGTCGGGGCATTTCAGGGACCTTCAACTAAGGTACGCTTGAGGACTAGGACTTATTTTGGGTTGTTTATGCCTCATCTGGATGGCTGGCTTGTAATTCTTTTGAGTCAAAATTTGAAGGTTTTCTTGCTGCTGAAAATCTCTGTATAAGATCGATGCAACGTGAGTGGCTTGTTTTCTTAATCAGACACCTAGATTTATTGCCATGTGGTTTGGTGATGATCAAACAACAAACATGACAACATCATATGTCTAAAAGAGATTGGACTACATCTTCAAATAATCATATGTCTACTCTGCCATGAATAGTGAGCACAATTGGGTGGAGCCATGTAAGTGGATATTCTGGCATATGATCACAAGGTTCACTTGTACTACTTGTGCATCAAATTTAAAGGTTTAGGTTTCATGTTGCAAATCTCTGAATAAATTTCAGTCATGTTGGAACAGCTGCAAGTTAGGTTTACTTTGTGTGGTTGGGAGAGAGAACATAAAGAGTTTACCAAATAACATCCATATACGTTAAATCTTGCTATGTTCAAAGGGTTTAGGGTCTCTTATGTGCCAATCGAATTGTTGACTAACTTGAAAAATGACTTGAAGAGTTATAAGGAATGTATGGAGTATTGATCATGTGGATGTAATGTTGTATTTGACGTGGTTTTGAAGCTGCAAAATGGGAAACAACAAGAATAAACAGCTATCTGCTGCCCAGTGATAGGACTTGGTTGCAAAGAAAGCGGAAGAACATGTACGACGACAAGAAGAAGTTGAAAGGTACATTTTTTCTTATGTCATATCCTTACTCCCTTTGAATATCCAATTTCTTTTGGCATTTCATTGTCTTTGTCATGTAAGCAAGTATTTAGTAGTTCTGATGTTAATAGTTCAATTCTAAAAATTAACAACATTACATTGATTTCTGCTTGTCTGGTACAGAGATCAAACAAGAAGGGAATTCCTACAGTCCAACAAATGGATGCGCGAGGAACAACGAAAACAAAGTATTGTTGAAAATGCAACCACTGTTGAAGTTGACAACCCCTACGAAAATAATCGTGTTCGGAGGTGGAGGAAGTGTGCCTCAGTTGTAGAGGAGCTCATGCATCAACTAAACTCCCCGTCCAATGGGCTTACAGTCGGTGAGAGGAAGGATGTGCTTAGGCGGTTTACGGAAGACTCACGAATTATAGGATTGCTTCCCAAACTTATGAAGGAAACTAAAGCAACCGAAGAAAAACTAAAGCTTGTGAGTAGTGTCCAACAAGCCTATAGCCAAATGGTGGCCAACAAGTCCACTGAAAATTCCATTTACATAAATGCATTGCTATCAGCAGTTGTGTCCCCTACTAATGGTCCTAGTCAATTGTTCTTGGCACGCACCTTAAGAGCAACAAGACATACTTTGAGGAAAGCCATAGTTCGAAGGGCATACATTGATGACGTTGGTGAGAAATTTTGGGGTGGAATGCCCAGAAAGAGCAGAAGTGACCGTGTTAGTGAAGATGGTCGACAGAAGATTGTGAATTTTTGGGATATAGCAACGACAACTCCCCTATATCAAAGGACATTCTATACCAAAGAACAGGACCGTGGCAATTCAATGAGCATCCAAAGCATTATCTTCAAGAATCTCAGGTTACACCCTAAATTTTTATAATTTTCAATTGCAATTATCTCATTAAGAACTTGGAAAACGACTAATTTGATTTACAATTCTTGGATAAAAATATTCATAGCTGCAATTCCTGATTAGTTCTTCTTTTACCCTCTTGTTGGACTTCTACTTGAACCCTTGTGAACGTGTATTCTTCTAAAGTGGGGCCACCATGTGCATTTATTTGTTTCCACTTGCGGAATGAATAAATATATCTCATGCTAGACATAATATTGCTATCAATTTCAGCCATTCCTTTTCACTCCACTACTTGTACTTGATACGTTGCACTTTATGAATGACTTACTCACTTTCCATTTCAAAAACTTGTAGTCTATTTTTTTTAGCACTTGCACATGCGCACAATCACTTGCTGGATTACGCTAACACTAGCTACACCATGCTCTTTGATATCAAGTGACATATTCACTTTCACTTCATATTGAACGTCTTCTTTAGGAAATTGTACTTTCGCATTTTGCGTATAGTGACATAGTGAATCTCCTTCTAAGTAAGTGTTGGGGTCACTTGTTAGCGTATTCAAGTCCTATCATGTGTTGTAGACCATAAACATACTTACTATGTTGTATTCTCACATTCATTTGCACTTGCAGTTGGACTTATAAGTTCGGTTCAAAGCGCACCATCCATCTGTGAAAGTTGGATTGAGAGCTTTTGAGCTCCTCAAACCATATTATGTGAGAAGGTTAAAAGAAAGAAACACTTGTGCCTGCAAGCAGCATGTTGAGATTTTGGAGCTACTTCACGGTTGGAACAATATGAGATCAATAGCAAAAGGTATGCATGGTGTTATTTGTGCATGTACTTGTGATGTCTGCGAAGGTGGGGTACATGGAGTTTGTGCAGCTCATACAACACATTTTGGAGGATTGACAAATATGTGGATGTCGATACTCTGCCCTATGCAGGAAGATGGATGGCACAAACTGGATTATCTCATGGGACAATGTGGTCAATGTGGCGTTGATATGCTAATTAATTGTCCTTCAGAGTTGAGTGGAAATAGTGAGAGCTTGATGCAATGGAATTGTTACCAAAAAGTGAAAGGTGGTAAGACAAAGGCAGGGAAAGAATATTTAGTTCTTCGATTACAGTACAAATATACCCTAGCTAGACAGTTCCTAAGGTACCTTAGGCCTCGACTGACCAAGTTCATCACACATAATTTTGTCGCTTAGTGGGAAGCTGAGCAATACCGGGTCTGCCTGGCCACATTCCCACCTTCCTCGGTACTATCAGTTGTTGATTTTTGCCGAGAATTATTCGTTCGCAGAATGGAACGAAATTCAAGAGATGCATTTCTCTTCGGTTCAACTAACAATCTTAGTGCATGTTTCACTACAAGAAAATCGACAAACAACAACTCTATTTATGACTGTGATTTTTGTTGTAAAGGACTACAATGACTATTAGTATGTGCGACTGAGTCATTAAATGAGTACTTGTGGACGCCCAGTCATTGATTTTATGGTCAGAATGGACAAGTTTTCTTCTAG
Organism: Polytrichum formosum; assembly: GCA_964035585.1. Taxonomy (NCBI): domain Eukaryota; kingdom Viridiplantae; phylum Streptophyta; class Polytrichopsida; order Polytrichales; family Polytrichaceae; genus Polytrichum; species Polytrichum formosum. The sequence continues at coordinate 77,213,721 of OZ037936.1, forward strand.
TGTTTTTTACTGGTGGAATCAATAATACATCTAAAATCTTGATTCTGGTGCAAGTAAGCTTATCACAGAGTATCATTACTACATATATGATGATATGAATCATGATGTACTTTTTGTACGACATTGTTTTGACTTGCACTGGAGAAATCTTCGAGACTGTGGTTTGGTGTACGACCAACATATTGTGTGGAGTGACGGTTGTGGTGCGCAATTTAAGTCCAGGAAAACAATGTATCAAGTTGCTATGTGAGTATACTTTAGCTTATTATTGTTATTTTTCCTTCAGTCATGGCACAATTATTTTTATTGCTATATGTTTGGTAAATGTAGGAATCAATTACAAATTCATTAGCTTACTGAAACTTTTTCAAACTGTAATAGGTACCAACTACGAACCAGGGAGGATTTTGTACTTCCAAATGGTTGCCAAATGGTCTGGTCTTTTTTTGGATCAGGACATGGAAAATGGGTGCACAATGGTGCAGGGGCTATCTTGAAACAATCAATTTGAAAGGAACAAATGAAGATGGAAACTCCTAAACTCCTGAATGCCTCAGATGTGGTAGCATTTTGCAAGGGTAGACAAACTAACGAAGTAGCTGTACGCAGTGGGCTCAAAGATTATAGGATTGCAAGAAGAGATGTTGTGTGGTTCTTCCACCTGATAGAAAGTGTTGACCACCGGCACAAATATGATCGCAGTTACTTTGAAGGTGTTCGATCATTACATTCTGTTGTATTTGTTTTACATCGGGACATCACTATTTTGAAGGTTAGACATCTCGCTTGCTTCTGCAAAGAATGCATGGATGATAATAGTGAATTTTGCCTTCAAACATCACATGTGAAGGATTGGAAGTTGGTGACACTGTGTGAGCCCAATATGGTGCCCACATGAGGTTTTAATCTCAAAAATTCATTAAATATTTACGTGGACATTGATTCAATTACTCAAAAATATAAAAAGAGTGAAGCTTTTACATTTGGATTAGAGTTAAGGTAGAAAGCTTAAGTGAGCGTTGTGTCGTAATTGGGACTTGAGGTAATTGTTGGATTATTAGTGTTGGTTAAGTTAGGGCTTGAGTTGACTATGCTAGAGTTTTAGGTAATGAATTAGTTAGAACCATTGCCCTTGCCGGTGTTAATTGTCCGGTTTAGGATGAGGGTGGGTTAGCTTAAGGCAAGGTAGGCCTTTACAAGTGGATAGGACTTCGGACTTCTCAGGTCCAGGGGGGCTAGAAGAGGTTCGGAGAAAAACCAGCATCTCTCTCCCTCTTTGGTTACGGAATGAGGCAGGCTACGGAGAACTGTGTGGGAGCTGGACATGGAGATTCCAGGTCCAGGAAGTCGAATGCAAGGTTCGGAGGCCAAATGCAAGGTTCGAAGGCCAATAAGGCTCTGAGGCGGCCTAAGGGGAGATTCCAAATCCAGAAAGCCAAAGGCAAAGTCCAAGGGCTAATGCGGCTCTGCTACGGCCTAAGGAGGAGATTCCAGGTCCAGGAAGTCGAATGCAGGTTCAAAGGCTGATACAGCTCTGATGCGGCCTAAGGAGGAGATTCCAGATCCAGGAAGTTGAATGTGAGGTTCGAAGGCTGATACAGCTCTGATGCGGCCTAAGGGGAGATTCCAGATCCAGAAGGCCAAAGGCGAAATCCAAGGGCTAATGCGGCTCTGCTGCGGCCTAAGGAGGAGATTCTAGGTCCAGGAAGCCGAATGCAAGGTTCGGAGGTCAAATGTGAGGTTCGAAGGCTAATACGGCTCTGAGGCAGCCTAGGAGGAGATTCCAGGTCCAGGAGCTAAAGGCGAGGTGCTGGAGGCAAATGCTAGGCTTCTGAGGCAGATTGCAAGAGCTGAGGGGGAATTCAGGCTTAGGAGGATGAAGCTAAGCCGAATGGTCGGACACTACAATTTGGCTGGGAGTAGAAGTTGAGGAATTGGTGGAAGTAAGAGTAGCTCTCATTTAGTTGATCCTTTAAGGATATTTTAAAGCCTTACACTAGAGTAGGTGGTTATTAACAAAGGCTTTCATGTTGACAATTGATGAAAGTAGTTGGAGGGTGTTAAAGGATGCGGGATTATAATGTAGGCATTCTCTTCATGTGATGTGTGGATTTCTTTTCATCATTAACAAGGTGTGCACATTATTCTTACTCAAGGGTGTGTGAAGTGGAATGGAATTGACAGGCATGTGGTTCATGTTCATGTGAGTCATGAGCCTCCACCCGGATTACGACGCATAAGGGTGGGGGTTTATGGTTGACACACTGTCACCCAAGGCCTTAACACAAGTATTATACTACAATATTCCAAGTCATTCCTTTATTTCTTTAAGGCTCCAAATTCTTCATTAAGTGGGCCCATGAGTCAATTTCTTACTATCTTGTTCATGAACTCATGAAATTATGTCAACGTACGTTGGTAGGTTCGACAAGTTGCAATGAATGCCCCATGCCATGCTGCCTCAATTGTCGATGTTGCTTCAAAAGAACTTGCTGAACATATTGAAGAGGATTGTCTTCAAGAGGAAGTTGGTTTACAAAACGAAGATGATATACTGGAAGCTGCAGAGAATGATGATGATGATATTGACCTTGAGGAGGAGGCAAGTAAAGTAGAAGTCGGATTTAATACCGTTGTAATGTGCGATGGTGTTGAAAAGGGGACCCTTTTTTGTTATTCTATGTAACATAGTACTTTATAGTAATCCTAAAACCTTTGTTGACGATTGGGGGAATACATGGTCTAAAGGTGATATGCTAGTAAGAGGATTCTACTATTCAAGAATATCCAGTCGACAAAGGGGCCCAAATGTGATGTATGAAATTCTCAAAGATAGACCAGCTTATGCTTGTTCGCACCACGTAATATGTTCTGATTTTCTGATGCTACCAACATACGCCAAGAAGGGCCTTCAAAGATATGGCATGTCATCAGAAGTCAAGAATGTGGTGTTGAATGCTCTCGATTGCAGGAGCAACATCATCTCATAACGTAATTGGTGTGGCAGTACAAGCATACGTGAATTGAGGTGATGACCTTCTTTCAATTTGACATGTCCTACTTTCAATTTCTACAAGTTCCGGTTGCTTATTCAAGAGTGTAATTGATTAACTAAGTTTCTAGTATGCTTGTATTTTATCTTAATCCTCTAGTTTCATAAACGATTACACTAATTTCTTTAAATTTTGCTACATGTTTACTAGTTGTAGGTGAAGGAGAGTTTGGAGGCAATGCATGGTGTTGCCCTTTGAGAGATCTATTGGGTATGGTTTTCCATGTTGAACCCCTCATGAAGACATTTTCCTCTGCACCAATAGCGTTGTTATTGATCTAGGATGTGGTTCAGTGAATAGTAATCTCTCATTTTGTTGTAGATTGCGGCTGTGCACAGGCTCTCTGCAATGCATTCTTTGTAAGGATCCAACTCAGGAAGCTGAGGTGCACGAATGTTATCTTACGATATATTCTAACTTCCCATTTCAAAAAGATTTCTTGCATGTCTTGAAGATGTAGTGATTGTTGTAGCATGTGATGTCCTCACTACTTCTATGGTTTAGTTGCACTTTGAAAACAACTTTGGTAGTTCTTGTGGATTGTTGTAATGTTGATGATGTTTTGCACGAGATGGCAACATGTCTTAGTGGCAGAGTCACTGCCATTGTATTTGGGTTGAAAAGGTTTGCTGGTTGTTGGTGGACTTCTAAGAGACCGGTTTGGAGAATTTAATTGTTTCTTGGTAGATTTTCATTTTGTCTTCGATCATGTGTATGGACGGGTGAGGAACTGGAATGGAATGAATGTAGCTGACATAAGGCTGCAATGAAAATTCAATGAGTGATTAACATAATGTATTGTGTGGATTTTAGTTTGAACATTAGATGTTTCCTTTGTAACTGGATTGCAATCCACATATGTATGGTACTTTTGTAGTGAATGTTGATTATTTAATCCTTTGTAATGTAACTTAGAAGTCCCCTAAATGCAATGATATCCTTCAACTCACCTAAAAGAGTTTCTTACATTGGTCACTAGGCATTTGTATCATGCACCATCTTCCTGCACAATGTTCATGTCCTAGGCAAGAGCAACCCAAAGTTAGTTGTAGTCCTCAAGTGTACCATAGTTAAAGGTCCCCAAAATGCCCCGAAATGCATGAACAAGTGAGTTGACAAATTACATGAGGAAAAAAATTATATCACTTTTAGCAATATGATTTAAATTTCCTCTCAACTCACATCCAGGCAGTTTTGGTGATCCACACTTACAAACACCACGAAAACTCACCTGCAGAGTGCACTAACAACCCTAAAACCACAAAATTTCACCATAAGAATGAAAAATCGACCTACTTGTCACATGGTGTCTAGTGCATCCAGGCCAAAACATCTTAGGTTGCTGGACATTACCCAAATGGTTACATTGCGGCTCTACTAATGGATTTGTGGGTGAGACTTGATCAAAGCTTTAGATATGAACTCATGAACAAATTATAAGTAGTGGCCAGTACTACTGCAACAACATTACTATGTGCAAGTTTTCAATGCTAGGAATTTGATTCTAACACTCAAAGGCCTAAAACCTTCCCCTCTCAAGTGATCACATCTAGCGACCTCCAATCCACACAAAGAAGACTTAGCTTGTAGCAATTCCACCATGACTGAACTTATTCAGAGACTTGTAGCAGCAAACCAAAACCTTCAATTTGATGCACAAGAATTACTAGTCAACCATGTGATCATGTGCCAGAGTATTCACCTACATATCCTTTGCGTATGCAAGCTAATAACCTCAAACTAAACTTCAACAATTCAACTCAAGTCATTCTTCATGTTAGTGAACATTTCGATTGGCACACACAAGATTCCTAGCAGTTTCGACATGACAAAACTCAACGTAACATGCCACAAATTTTTCGTTGTTCACTTTCATAATGAATCATTACACTTGATGTTGCTATAGGTAATGATAAAAACAACATATCTAGTCTCCTAATACTTCATTGTCACGTCCTCTTGGAGGTGCTGCACATGAAGAAATCACAATAAACTGTAAGTTAAAGAATAACATATGTTTTCCAACAATGGACTCAAACATTACTCAAAGAAACAACTCAAAGATTACTCAAAGAAACGACTCAAAGATTACTCTCACCCTCTTGTTATAGTCCGTCCCAGTATACCCTTGGCACACTCCTCTAGCATTTGCATCCCTCTCTCTAAACCACCAACCCTGGAGTTAGGCATTTTCTTTGTGGAACCAGTAGGCCTGCCACGTTTTTTGTCAGCTGTAGTAGGTGTTTTTTGAGTTGGTGGAGCATATTGACCCTTGGCTAACCAAAGTTTGACTTCCTCATTAGACAAATGTGTCTTTGTGATGTTCTCCCCTCCTTCATTAGGTCGTTCTCCCATTACAACAAATGCAAGACTAATTGGTGCAGTACAATTGATTCCAGTGTCATTAATTGGAAGCACTGATGGGCATGACTGGGGCTTTGTGCAGTTTGCTTGGATGCTCAGTTCGGCATTTGCAGCATGAATTGGATTCAAGATACCAGTGGATGATAGTTGATGTTCGTTGGAAGGCAGTACCACATGTGTTCTTGAATCTGGATGTTTTTTAATCAAACCTGCAACAACTTCTGGGCTTGTAATTGAGATTTGGATATCCTGCAACTGCAAAATGGGTGCATCCCTAACAACTAACCCTACTCCAAAGAGTGCATGACCCTGACTCCCATCAACTACATCTTCGGGTTCCATTGCATCCTCAATCGCTATTACATCGTCACTGTTGTACCCTGCCAAAAAATGTGAAAGAAAATCAACACTTAACAAACTAATAATAATCAAACATTTACTGAGCAATAGGTGACACTAATCTAGTTACTTCTCTTGAAGATATTCATATGAACTCCAAAGATTATGAGGAAACGGGCTATGGCCTCGATTTGGACTTGCTAACCATTGCATACTAACTTTGTGTATCATATCCTAGGAGAAGTGGGCTAGTCAAAAAAAGTAACCATTTAAGACATGTTTACACTAGTGTGATGGAAAGTGATAGAGAAAATTCCACTTCCACCAACAAGTTATACAACACAGCTGAAAATGCCTCGGAAGAACTGCAAGTAGCATTATAGTGGCTCTAGTGGGTTTCAATAATTCCTAGTTGCATCATGGAATCCAAAGTGCAAGTAAGTGATTGCTAGTGCTTGTGCAATATGGCAAGTAGAAATGAAAGCGGCAAAGTGTAATTGAGTATTAGCAAGTGAGGCGACTAAAACCAAGTGCTACATACTATAGAAAATTGACACAATATAGTAGCAAGTGCTAGCGACTAAAACCAAGTGAAGCATATTATAGGAAATTGACACAATATAGTAGCAAGTGCCAAAACTAGAATCAAGTGTTGCGGACTAGAAATGCCCATGTTGTCTCAAAAGCAAGTGTCCAAAATTAACAACAAGTGAGGAATAGGAGAGATCATCCATGTCACTAGCTTAATAGAATAAGGGGGTTGTGTACATAATGGGGGAGTAACTTACTTGGTCTAGTGTTCGATGAATCAGGTGTCAAACTTCGCCAGTTGTGACCCCTCTCGACCTTAGGCTTCTTTAGAGCAATCATGCGCTGGTGGTAGCCAAAAAGCTCGATCATGCCATCCTCAAATAACTTACCACAAGAACGGCCTGCACAAATTGGGTTTTTGAATATTTCCAAGTGCGCTCCCAAACAGAAGGGATGGTACATGCAACCACAACTAGTGACACAAAAAGATTTCCTACTAAAGAACACACATGGCATGGACGTACAAACAACACAACATCGGATCCTGATGGTATTTCATCTGTTTCATCCATTGGCATAGGACATCCTATTACACCTTGCCCCTCTGACATCTGTTGTATTTGGTCCTTTAGGGCACTGATCCAGAGCTTATTGCACTCTTGACCATGATCAAAGTCGATCAATTTTGAGCTCACTTCTGCAAGCTTGGTGGATTCTTCCTACAGGTTTTTCTTTGTAGTTTCTAATTTGCTTCGCATCCTGTCAAGCAAATATTTATGCAAGTCAGAGTCCCTTTCTGCTACTCTCAACTGGTCGGTGATCCTTAAAACATCGCCGCGAACTGCCTGCAGTCAGGGTTGTCTATTGTGTCGTGACGGAGGCTTATCCCGGCATAATGTCGTGCCGTCACGACACGTATCCGTCACGACATTATGCCGGATTATGCCGGATGTTGTCTTTATCCTGCCGGACTTGAATTTTACCGATTTTTTTGTGTAATTACATTACCCAATTTCGGACACGTAGGATTTACATTGTCCACGTGTGACGACATGTCAGCAAAGTAAAGGGAAAGTGGGGAAAATTCTACTAGCGCCCGTCCGCCCCCGTTCCCAATCCCCGTTCCCACCCGTCCGCCCTCGTTCCCAATCCCCGTTCCACCCCGTCCGCTCCCGTTCCCAACCTCCGTCTGCCCACGTCCCCCGCCCCGCTCCCAACCCGTCCGCTCCCCCGTCCGCCCCCCCCCCCCCCCCGTCCGCTCCCCCCCCCTCCGTCCGCCCCCCCGTCCGCCCCCCCGTCCGCCCCCCCGTCCGCCCCCCCGTCCGCTCCCCCCACCTCCGTCCGCTCACCCGTCCGCTCCACCGTCCGCCCCCCCCCCCGTCCGCTCCCCCGTCCGCCCCCCCCCCCCCCCCGTCCGCTCCCCCGTCCGCCCCCCCGTCCGCTCCCCCCACCTCCGTCCGCTCACCCGTCCGCTCCACCGTCCGCCCCCCCCCCCCCGTCCGCTCCCCCGTCCGCCCCCCCCCCCCCCGGTCCGCTCCCCCGTCCGCTCCCCCCCCTCCGTCCGCTCCCCCGTCCGCCCCCCCCTCCATCCGCTCCCCCGTCCGCCCCCCCCCCCGTCCGCCCCCCCCGTCCGCTCCCCCGTCCGCCCCCCCGTCCGCTCCCCCCCCCCTCCGTCCGCTCCCCCGTCCGCTCCCCCCCCCTCCGTCCGCTCCCCCGTCCGCACCCCCGTCCGCTCCCACCCCTTCCGTCCGCTCCCCCGTCCGATTCGAACACTATAAATTGAGGGTGCAAGGTGCCATTTTTGCCTCCACTGACATAGTGTGTCTCAAGTCTTTTGATTCTCCTTTGAGGAGTGAGGATTGAATGCGTGAGACCCGAATGCAGAGTATACTTTGTCCAATCTAGTGTCTGTGAATTAGGGTTGCCCTCGTGGCACTCTTGAACAGGACCTAGTATGCGATCAAAGTGACTTGCTCTAACTTGTTTGTATTTGCAGGTTTTGTTGAAGTCATGCCACGCCGAAACGATGCATGGGATCATTGGTACGAGGATAAGGGGAGGGTTCCCGGTAAATCACAAAGGCAGGTTAAATGTAGGTTTTGCCCGTTCGTCATATCTTACCGAGGAGATAGAATGTTGGCCCACCTTGGTTATAGACCTCATGTAGGGGGTGCTTCTGATGTTTCCACATGTAGGATGGTACCCCCGCATATTAGGGCCTTGTTTGAACATTGCGGAGGCATTGTGCCCTTACATGTAGGCATTGTAAATGAGGACTCTCTGGTGGCAGATATTGTACCTTTGGAGCCTATTATAGCGGGCTCCGTAATTAGTGAAACAGAGCCTTTGCTTATGTCCCAAACCACTCAACATTCTGATGTTGTGATATATGGCACTCCTCCTCGTGAACTACGTCAACTCAACATAACGGAGGGGTTCAATGTGTCAACAAAACAACTCCTCGATAGAGCATGGGCAACGGCTTTTTATGAAGCTAACATTCCTTTCAACATTGTGAGACATCCTGCATTTGTTCATGCTGTGCGTGAAACTGCCCGTCATCGAATGCCAGCCTACACACCACCATCGTACAATGCCATCCGTACGAAGTTGTTAACTGATATAAAGGTTGACCTAGATAGGCAAGTGAAGGAGAAGCTGGGGAATTCCGTTGAAAAATACGGTGTTACAATATGTTGTGATGGATGGGACAACGTGCAAAACCGACCTCTCCTAAACGTTCTTCAATGTGGCACAAAGGGAGACGTTTTCTTGGGTACCATTGACACCACGGGAAATCACAAGGATCATGTCTACGTTGCTGCTCAAATTCAACCATTTGTGGAAAAGGTTGGTCGACATAATGTGGTCCAAGTTTGCACCGACAATGCCCCAGTTATGGCCTCCGCTGCTCGCGACTTGATTCGAGCAAATCCCGATCTATATTTTCAAGGATGTGCTGCACATTGCCTAGATCTCCTCTTAGAAGATTGGGGGAAGGAGGAATGGGTGAAAAAATTGGTAAAAAAATCCCGCCATATTTGTGTATTTGTTAAAAACCATCATGCTTCTCAAGCTATATTCCGGAGGTTGTCACCAAATCTCTCACTCCGCCTACCTGTAGAGACCCGTTTTGCTACGAACTTCATCATGATTGAACGTCTTCTCCAAGTACGCAATGCTTTGGAAAGAATGGTGGTTGATGAGGATTGGATCACTCTAATGCGTGATATGAGGAGGAGATCTGACACCTCTTACATGAAGGGCTCTGTTGTGCGAAGCTTTATACGTTCTGATGGATTCTGGAACACGTGCGAAAATTTCTTGTATATGGTGATCCCGGTTGTTAAAGCTCTTCGTGTATTTGACGGCAAGGCGCCTGCAATGGGAATGGCTTGGAGGGTCATGCATGATTTACAAACCCATATTCGTGGATTCAGTAAACCTCCATTTCGCTTAAGCCCTGAGCTTGCTGCAAATGCTATGGTAACGTTTCAAAATAGATGGAGGTTGATGTTGAATGATCTACACTGGGCTGGAGCGATGTTAAATCCGCTTCTACGTGGTTGGGCCCCACTCCATGAGGATGACAATTCGAGGACAATCCTAAATCGAGTTCTTCGCAGGCTTGCTCAAGATGAGGACACTTATGTCCAAATCCTCCACCAGTACCAAGATTTTCTTGAAAATCGAGGGCCTTTTGCTGATTCTACTGACCCGAGCGTGCATGCCGCACCTCTCCATGAATGGTGGGATGCAATGGGAGGTGGAGCTAAAGCCCTCCAAACAATAGCAAGACGTATCCTTGCACAAGTATGTTCCGCATCCGCATGTGAACGCAATTGGAGCATGTACTCATACGTTCACAACAAGAGTCGCAATCGCTTGAAGCATAGTCGTGCTGAGGACCTCGTCTACATATATACCAATAGTAGGCTCATTCGACATCGGAGGGGCCCAAGACCTGCTCAATGGTACGAATTGAATGAGGTCCATTCTGACGATGACCTTGACGAAGAAGATGACAACGAAGATGACGTGGATCCAACTGATAGGGCTGGAAATGATGAAGACAACAATGTTGATGACATCGACTTTGATTTGGATGACCTCGATTCCGAGAATCATGGTTCAGAAGATGAGGATGGCAATGGTAGTGATGGAAACCTTGGGGTGTTTGAGTTTGATGAACCGGATGTCCCCCAACATAACGACGGAATGCATGACGATCATGAGGGGTCTATTGGAAGACCGCATGTTGAAACTCTCCACACTGGAGAAGGGTTTCCATCTGACCATAATGTTGCTATGGGGGCAAGTGAGAATGTGGGAATTGAAGTAGATTCCTTGCAACATCGGAGCGATTCTCTTTCATTTGGTGAAGGCGACAATGTACTACCCGTAAATGAGCCAATGCACGTTCAACATGATCCACTTCCAACCCGAGTACATTCTGAATCCATGGATGCCTCCCTCATATCCAACCATCGTATAGAAGATCCAACGCCCAATGTTCCTGAAATGCCTACAACTCGATTCCGTGCTCTTCAAAGGATTGCATCCACCTCTACGGTGCAATTGCATGCACAAGGTCAACATCGTCCTCTCACTCGAAGTATTGCCAATACTTCTAGATTGGGTGTTTCACGTGCAACTGCGGTGGGTGCTACTTTGGTTGCTATGCACAATGTTTCAAGAAATGTTACTATAGAGGCGCCACGTCGTCCTTCTGTACGACGACATGTTGTTGAGAACATACCAATTGCAATTCCACCCGCGTCTGTTTCACTTCCACACAGTCAATCCAATGGAAGAGGTGGTCTTGGAGTTGGAGGCGGAAGTACAACGGGGGATGCTTTTATAGATGGAAGTAGAGATGAAGTGCACTCAAGTCGTGGTACGGGTGGAGGGCGCCAGAGAACTACGAGAGGTGTCAAACGTACTAGGAAGAGGTATCAGGGACGATCGCTTCCGTTTACTGCTGAAGACTACAATGAAGATGAGGGTAGACCACATCTAGATGAAAATGGCATACAGGATGCAGATGGCTCCCGGCCGACCAAGAGGATAATTTTCTCACAACGTGACCGAGAGTTGCATCTTCGAAGCGCGACTCCCCAAACGGATGATGATTTCAGCACAGACGAGTCTGAAGAGGACCCAAGATGTGTCGAAGCAAATGATCCTACAGTACGGATTCGAACGTAATGGTTTTGCACAAATGTGTTCTTTCGGTGCTCCCACGTACTCCCATAATTTATTACTTCCGTCAAAATTGATACAAGTTACAACCTTAGGGCCTTCGGTAAGACATTTAGACCACAAAGCGAACGTTACGTTCGAAGTTGTATCATTTTATTATAGTAATAAAATTATTTATTGCATGTTTTTTAAAATTATTTATTGCATATTTATATAATTATATCTTTATGTGGTATTCAATATTGACTATGTAGTCAATAGTACTTTTGGTTAGACTATCATATGAATTACAAATATTCAAGTGAGTTTTTAAAAGTTTCGAATAACATTAAAACATGTGCACCCGTTCCCTCCCGTCCGCCCCCAGCGTTCCCCCCCGTCCGCACCCGTTCCCTCCCGTCCGCCCCCAGCGTTCCCCCCCGTCCGCTCCCACGCTCCCCTCCGTACGCTCCTCTCCATACACTCCAGCGTTCCCATCCCGTCCGCTCCTCGTTCCCATCCCGTCCGCTCCTCGTTCCCACACGTCCGCTCCTCGTTCCCATCCCGTCCGCTCCTCGTTCCCACCCATCCGCTCCTTGTTCCCCACCCGTCCGCCCCGCGTTCCCTCCCGTCCGCGCCACCGTTCCCCTGCCGTCCGCTCCGCGTTCCCCTGCCGTCAGTTCCCCCCGTCCGCCCCCTGTTCCCCTCCCGTCCGCTCCATGTTCGCGGACGGGAGGGAACGCGGGGCGGACGGGTGGGGAACTCTGAGCGGACGGGTGGGAACGAGGAGCGGACGGTGGGGAACGAGGAGCGGACGGAGGGAACTCGGGGCGGACGGGTGGGGAACGCTGAGCGGACGTGTGGGAACGAGGAGCGGACGGTGGGGAACGAGGAGCGGACGGAGGGAACTCGGGGCGGACGGGTGGGGAACGCTGAGCGGACGGAGGGAACTCGGGGCGGACGGGTGGGGAACGCTGAGCGGACGGATGGGAACGAGGACCGGACGGGGGGGAACGGATGAAAGATGGAACGAGGAGCGGACGGGTGGGGAGCGCGGAGCGGACGGGAGGGAACGGGGCGGCAGGGGAACAACGTAGAATTGCGACCACATATGAATTGGACTTCATATGAATTTTTTAGAGCCAAAAAACGGACACTATAGTCACCATCTATAAATGTTAACCCTTGGGAGTGGATCAAAGTGCGATTGAGCGGCCCAACTTTGTTGAGAGTCCAAAGAAATGAACCCTAAATAGCCAATAAAATATAGTAAAGGTAGCCTTAGTTGGGCATAGTGTGAAGCCTCCAAAGGCCAAGCCCAAAAGTCCAAACTCAAAGGAGCATGCCACTTTATTACTTGCTCAAAATAACCCCTCCAATCTAACGGCCAAGATCTTGTCAATGATTGATTATTATAATGAAAAAATGTAGGCATCGAAAAAAAAAGCAGGTGGGTTCGTTGGAAAGCTAGGAACCTAAACCCTCAAACCATGTATGGAAACACTTCTACATGAGTGTGAGAACAAATCAATGGCACATATGTGGTAGTAATTTGGAATGACGTAGGGTTTAGGGTTTAGGGGTTTAGGGTTTAGGGTTTATGAACCACTAAGGTTGAAGCACAAATTAATGATTTATTGAAGGAAAGTGCATTCGGATGGGTGACATCGGTTATGAAACCATATGAACCACTAAGGTTGAAGCACAAATTAATGATTTATTGAAGGAAAGTGCATTCGGATGGGTGACATCGGTTATGAAACCATATGAACCACTAAGGTTGAAGCACAAATTAATGATTTATTGAAGGAAAGTGCATTCGGATGGGTGACATCGGTTATGAAACCATATGAACCACTAAGGTTGAAGCACAAATTAATGATTTATTGAAGGAAAGTGCATTCGGATGGGTGACATCGGTTATGAAACCATATGAACCACTAAGGTTGAAGCACAAATTAATGATTTGTTGAAGGAAGGTGCATTCGGATGGGTGACATCGGTTATGAAACCATATGAACCACTAAGGTTGAAGCACAAATTAATGATTTGTTGAAGGAAGGTGCATTCGGATGGGTGACATCGGTTATGAAACCATATGAACCACTAAGGTTGAAGCACAAATTAATGATTTGTTGAAGGAAGGTGCATTCGGATGGGTGACATCGGTTATGAAACCATATGAACCACTAAGGTTGAAGCACAAATTAATGATTTGTTGAAGGAAGGTGCATTCGGATGGGTGACATCGGTTATGAAACCATATGAACCACTAAGGTTGAAGCACAAATTAATGATTTGTTGAAGGAAAGTGCATTCGGATGGGTGACATCGGTTATGAAACCATATGAACCACTAAGGTTGAAGCACAAATTAATGATTTGTTGAAGGAAGGTGCATTCGGTGGGTGACATCGGTTATGAAACCATATGAACCACTAAGGTTGAAGCACAAATTAATGATTTGTTGAAGGAAAGTGCATTCGGATGGGTGACATCGGTTATGCAACCATATGAACCACTAAGGTTGAAGCACAAATTAATGATTTATTGAAGGAAAGTGCATTCGGATGGGTGACATCGGTTATGAAACCATATGAACCACTAAGGTTGAAGCACAAATTAATGATTTGTTGAAGGAAAGTGCATTCGGATGGGTGACATCGGTTATGAAACCATATGAACCACTAAGGTTGGAGCACAAATTAATGATTTGTTGAAGGAAAGTGCATTCGGATGGGTGACATCGGTTATGAAACCATATGAACCACTAAGGTTGAAGCACAAATTAATGATTTGTTGAAGGAAGGTGCATTCGGTGGGTGACATCGGTTATGAAACCATATGAACCACTAAGGTTGAAGCACAAATTAATGATTTGTTGAAGGAAAGTGCATTCGGATGGGTGACATCGGTTATGCAACCATATGAACCACTAAGGTTGAAGCACAAATTAATGATTTATTGAAGGAAAGTGCATTCGGATGGGTGACATCGGTTATGAAACCATATGAACCACTAAGGTTGAAGCACAAATTAATGATTTGTTGAAGGAAGGTGCATTCGGATGGGTGACATCGGTTATGAAACCATATGAACCACTAAGGTTGAAGCACAAATTAATGATTTGTTGAAGGAAGGTGCATTCGGATGGGTGACATCGGTTATGAAACCATATGAACCACTAAGGTTGAAGCACAAATTAATGATTTGTTGAAGGAAAGTGCATTCGGATGGGTGACATCGGTTATGAAACCATATGAACCACTAAGGTTGAAGCACAAATTAATGATTTGTTGAAGGAAAGTGCATTCGGATGGGTGACATCGGTTATGAAACCATATGAACCACTAAGGTTGAAGCACAAATTAATGATTTGTTGAAGGAAAGTGCATTCGGATGGGTGACATCGGTTATGAAACTATATGAACCACTAAGGTTGAAGCACAAATTAATGATTTGTTGAATGAGTGGATAACTAATCAAATATGGAAAGTTCAAAGAGGTATCAAAGAGGTTTCCGATGCGGATGTCGGAAGATTTTTTCAAAAGTGTACATTTTTAACCTAACCAACTTTTTTTTTATTCCGATTGCGTTGACTTTATCTTACTAACGAGAATTGGATCCTCTACATATTGGATTACATCAATTATTGGTCATGGTCATCAAGTCCTTAGAGGTCAATATATAAGTAGATCATTGAGACTCATACATATAACGAAGGTAGAGTATCATGGATAGGATGGGAAAGGGGAGAGTCATGTTTGAGGGTGTAGAATGCGATGAGGAGATACACAATTTAGACGATCCCCATATTCCATTCAATGCAACACCCGAGCGTGAGAGAGATGAGAGAAGTGCTAGGGATCGATTTCGTGATGAGTATGTCATGACTCCCTTCTCACAATCTACACAAGCTTGGAGGATGAGGGCGGCGGAGGAACAACGACGATATGCAGACAACTTTGAGATCGATGCGGTGGAGAAGGACCACACACAATGCGTGGGTGGAGATCTAAATGATCTAATTGATTTGTGTGCGGATATTTTGGAGAAGCCCGGGGATGTGGATGTGGATGTGGATGTGGATGTGGAGGAGACTTCAATCGACATTGAAATAGTCAAGGTAGCGGGGGAATCTTCAAAGACTATGTCTATTCGTAAGAAGAGGAGAGGATTGTCGCCTCATCGGCTACCATTGAAGGAACGGATGAAAGACCGAACGATTAGCTATTTTGATTTACTTCAGCCGAATCCTCTTCCAAAAATGGAGCCTCGCTGGAAGCCAGGAGCATCTACGAGGTTGGGATGACGGAATGAAGTGGAATATTATAGTTTGCATGGTTTGTTCATGTATATGATTAATAAAGGGCATTTATAACGTTGTCGCAATAATAAAGTTATGACTTGTATAATATGTTGTACCACTTCTATGATTTATTTATTTATTTTTAATTCACCAACCGAACAGTTTCTGTTGAGATAAACAAGCACAAAGCAATATGAAACTATGCATCCACTTCTCAGTTCCAAGAGAAATTTTTTTAACCACTTTACGTTCACCCTTAGTTGATTATTGCTATTTTAGTGTACTTTATTATGTAGATGGGGGGACTATTATGTAGAGGACTTTTATTGCATATTCTTGTAGAGGACTTCATTACCTATCCATGGATACCAAGAACTCATTTTTTGGACTTCATATGAATTTTTGAGAGCCAAAAAACCGAGACTATGTCCAAACTTCCAAAAAAAAGTGATTGTGAATTATATAAATATAAATATAAGCAATTGTGAAGTATGTGTGCAATATGTGTGGAGTACAAGAAAGAACATTTAGAGATGTTTAGGATCACGTGTACAACCGATATAACTATTGCAACATTGTGCTCAACTTTAGTTAACTAGATATAACTATAGTTGACTACATTTTGTGGCATACCAAAATTAGAATAAATATAGGTAATTGCATTTTGGCAAGACATATCACGAACAACTATAGTTAACTTGAACTTAGCACATGGATGTGATAACAACGATGTGAAAGAATGATGTGGCCTCACGAGAGGCGAGAACCTTGGTTAGTCTCCCATAGACTTCATCTCGATTATGAAGCAAAAATCCTCATGGAGTATGAACATTGCACTAAGATCCATAAATCTCATACAATATACAAGTTGTGTATGAAAAAATGATGGCTTTATTTACATCTCCAACGGTTACAAAATTGGTATGATCCAAAATTGCTGCAAAGAAAACAAAAAAAAACTATTTTGCAGTGTCACGGAAGCACATTGTCGGGTTAACCATGTTGTATGGAGGCGACTTCAACATGTTCACTACGTGTGTGATGGTTGACCTTTCCGCTGGATTGGGCTTCGTCAATGCATCCAATGCTATCTCAAACCGCATCTTCAAGCCATTTGGATCACTGTTTAGCTGAAACAACGAGGAAGTCGAATCCCTGGCATAAATCTTCTTTGCCAAAGCACCCACTGAGAAGGACTCCGAGAGAAACGTGTGCCTATGTTTCCGAGCCATCCTCACCGGAGAGGTAGATGTTCCACGCTGCCCTCGTACATGGAATAATTCTGGACCAGCACAGTTGTATTTTATGCGGTGCTTGTTCATCTCATCCACTGATTCTTTTCCATAGTTGGAGGGTGCGTCTTCATCTCCCCATGATGCCATCCCCCAATCACACACACCAATGAAAACCGTGTTCTCACGGTCTTGTGGGAAATGCAGCATGACATTGTTGGGATTAAGGTCATTGTGCAACACGTCATGCTTGTGCACTACATCCACAATGCACATTAGAGCCCATGCCAAATAAGCTCGATGCCTTCGATATACAACCAACCGTTTCCGTGCTTCAAAGTCTGCCCCAGGCATTTGAAGGATTGTGCGCTCGTGGGTTTCCGGAACTTGGTGGTCATAGACCCTCATGTTCTTCAAGGAGCCTCCATTCCACCACATCGAATAGGATTCGTATGTTTTCGGGTGGAGGTATTGTAGCTTGATTATCCCAGGATGATCTACTGGGCATGCCAATGCTTCAACCGAACGCTCCTTTCGGTTCTCCAGACTATTCGTGGCCTTCATGGTCTTCCCAGCCCACTCTATCCAGTTAGGGATGAATGATGCTCCATGAATTGTGACTCTCCGCACCACTCCGAAGGTCCCTTGGAAGATTTCCCTATCCAAGGGTTTGATCTCCACATTCCTAGGCAACCATATGACACCCTGCCGGCCCTGAGTGGCAATGTTGTCTGCCAGCTGCCTGTCAATAAAAACGGGAAGGTTGCGGGCGGATGTGCCTTTTGCTGCTATTACGCCTCTTTTCCAATTCTCTAGCTTAATGTACAGCTCGGACCTCCTCCCACCACTACTTCCCTCTCCAGGATGCATAGCCTCATATGACATCGTTGGATTGTAGATTGCTTCCACAGCTTGTTTTTCAATCCATGTGTTCCAATCGCTCATGCCCCTAGCTTCCTCAAACTCCGGTCCAGACGTGGCTTCCGTGAGAATAAGCATCAACTCGTTCCTCGCCAACTCTAAACCCTTTGTACCATCATTGAGGTATTTTTTCTCCAAATAAACCATGCTGTTACTTCTAAACCAATCCAACAACACGATCCTGCAATGATTTCGAGCCTCATCGGTCCGCGGGTCGCGTTTGCCTCTATGTTTCCTTTTCTTTGATTGCGAACCCGATGCCGCGGACCCGTCCTCCGTCCCTTCCGAAACTGCTGGGCGTTTTAATCCCCGTCTTTCAGTCTGCTCCGAACCCTGAGGTACATCACGTGCAGGGCTCTCCGGTCTTGATGTCCGCCGTGTCGGAGATTGTGGTGGCACGTTCTCCGAACGAGCCGGTGCATGTATTTCTGTGGAACTGCCTGAGCTTGGTCCCCTTCCAGTTCTCCCTCTATGTCCACTGTTTCCCCGACTCCCACGTGTTCCACGGCTTCCCCGTGTTTGGTTGCCTCCCGAATGACCAACAGCCAAGAACTCTTCGTCAAACTGAAAGGGATCTGGACGTGGTGGACGTGCTGCAGTACTTCCACTTCCAGGATCGCTTCCCGTACCCTCGGCAGTATTCGCCGATGCATTGCCTACGAGCCAAGCACGGTGCACCCTCAAATCCTCGTTCTCGTAAGGAGCAATGCCCTCCCCCTCCATCGTGATAAAAATCACGTGAGTGAGTGAATCTGAAAATGAGTCGTGATAAAAATCACGTGAATAAGTGAGTGTGAAAATCTCTCGTGATAAAAATCACGGGAGCGAGTGAATCTGAAAAAAAAATTGCGAGGGTTCCCCCACAATTTGCCCTGCCCTCCCAAACCCCTTGAGACCCGCGCGGTGATGCTGTCCTTTGGGACGCAACAAGGTCTCGGGTCCCTATGTGGTGGGAGGAGAGGAAAGTGGTAGGAACTAAAGCCTCACGGCTTTATATAGGCAACGAGGAGCCCAATCATTATGGGATCCCGGTCGGAATTAGGGTTTAGGGTACGAAAACGACGTATGGGGAACGTGGGAACTAGGGGCGGACGGAGGGAACGTGGGGGCGGACGGAGGGAACGAGGAGCAGACGGGTGGGGAACGCGATAGGGAACTCGGGCGGACGGGAGGGAACGAGGCGCGGACGGGAGGGGAACGGGCGGACGGAGGGAACGTGGCGGACGGAGGGAACGTGGAGCGGACGTGAAGGGAACTCGATAGGGAACGCGGGCGGACGGAAGGGATCGGAAAGCGGACGGGAGGGAACGTGGAGCGGACGTAGGGGAACTCCGAGCGGACGGGGGGAACGCGGGGCGGACGGGGGGAACGCGGGGCGGACGGGGGGAACGCGGGGCGGACGGGGGGAACGCGGGGCGGACGGGAGGGAACGGGTGCGGACAGGATGGGAACGGGGTACGGACGACGGGGAACGTGTGGCGGACGGAGGGAACGTGGAGCGGACGTGAGGGAACGCGTGCGGACGGGAGAGGAACGTGGGGCGGACGGGAGGGAACGAGGAGCGGACGGTGGGGAACGTGTGGCGGACGGAGGGTAGCGGACGGGAGGGAACGCGGGGCGGACGGGTGGGACGGGTGGGACGCCCCACCCCCCCCCTCTCCCGTCCGCTCCACCCCCGTCCGTCCGCCCCACCCCCCCTCCCCCGTCCGCTCCACCCCCCCGTCCGTCCGCTCCACCCCCGTCCGTCCGCCCCACCCCCCCCCCCTCTCCCGTCCGCTCCACCCCCCTCCCCCGTCCGCTCCATCCCCCTCCTCCGTCCGCCCCTCCCCTCCTCCGTCCGCCCCACCCCCCCCCCCTCTCCCGTCCGCTCCACCCCCGTCCGTCCGCCCCACCCCCCCTCCCCCGTCCGCTCCACACCCCCGTCCGTCCGCTCCACCCCCATCCACCGTCCGCACCACCCCCCCGTCCGTCCGCTCCACCCCCCTTCCCCGTCCGCACCACCCCCCTTCCCCGTCCGCCCCACCCGTCCGCCCCCGTCCGCCCCACACCCTCCTTAGTAATATTTTATTACTTTGATTTTAACACAATGATAAACACAATGGCAAAATGGTCTACGTGGCAGGGGAAATATGCACATCCACGTTGACGTTTTCTGCCACATAGGACGCCACCTTGGCAAGAAGGTAAGTATTTTACCCACCCTAGTCGGCTCCCCCTATGTTGACCCTACGTGGACCCTATTGTGTCGTGACGGAGGGGTCCGTCACGACACGACACGTCGTGACGGCACGACACCGTCACAACGGCGGGATAGACAACCCTGCCTGCAGTTGCTCTGGAGTTGCAGTCATTACCAATGACCGTGCTTTCTCCTTTGCCTCTGAAATTTCTTTGTGATACTGTGAAATCTAGTGGAGTAGTTTACAGTAAGTAGAATTAATGTCAGATTCTTCTCTTTCGATGAATCTCTTCTCAGCAGCAAGATCCGCCACATGCTGCCTATTGTCGACCTCATTGTCATTCAAGCCCGTTCGCTTTGTAGTTGCAGATAGCTCTTCTTCTTCTGCTTGAGCAAGCAGCGCGTGCCCTCGGCAACTGGTGAGGAAGAAAAATTGTTGCACACCTGGAACCAGTTATGAAACAACTAGCATCATCTTCTTGCGCAATGTCCATGTCCTAGGCAAGAGCAACCCAAAGTTAGTCGTAGTCCTCAAGTGTACCATAGTTAAAGGTCCCCAAAGTGCATCTACAAGTGAGTCGACAAATTACATGAGGAACAAAAATCCATCACTTTTAGCAATATGATTTAAATTTCCTCTAAACTCACATCCAGCCAGCTTTGGTAATCCACACTCAGAATCACCACAAAAAGTCACATGCAGAATGCACCTGCAACCCTAAAACCACAGACTTTCACCATAAGAACCAAAAGTTGACCTCGTTGTCACATGGTGCCATATGCATGCAGGCTAAAACATCTTAGGTTGCTGGAGATTACCAAAATGGTCACACTCCGGCTCTGTTAATGGATCTGTGGATGAGAACCGATTGAAGCTTTAGATCTGAGCTCATGAACAAACTATAACTAGTGACCATGACTACTGCAACAACATTACTGTGTGCAAGTACTTCAATGTTGGGAACTTGATTCCAACATTGAAAGGCCTAAAACCTTCCCCTCTCGAGTGATCACATCTAGCAACCTCAAATCCACACAAAGAAAACTTAAGTTGCAGCTGTTCCAACATGACTGAAATTTATTCAGAGACTTGCAGCAACAAACTTAAACCTTCAAATTTGATGCACAAGTAGTACAAGTAAACCCTGTGATCATATGCCAGAATATCCACTTACATGGCTCCACCCAATTGTGCTCACTATTCATAGTAGAGTAGAGATATGATTATTTGGAGATGTAGTCCAATCTCTTTTAGACATATGTTTTTGTGATGTTTGCTCTTTGATCATCACCGAACCACATAGCAATCAATCCATGTGTCCGATTATGAAAGGATGCATCGATGTTATACAAAGATTTTCAGCAGCAAGAAAACCTTCAAATTTTGACTCAAAGAATTACAAGCCAACCATCCAGATGAGGCATAAACAACCCAAAATAAATCCTAGTCCTCAAGCGTACCATAGTTAAGAGTCCCTAAAATGCCCCGAAATGCATCAACAAGTGGGTTGACAAATTACATCACAAAAATGAATCTATCACTTTTAGCAGTGCAACATAAATTTCTTCTCAACTCACATCCAACCAGCTTTAGTAATCCACGCTCACAAACACCGCAAAAGTTCACCTATAGAGTGCACTGGCAACCCTAAAACCACAGACTTTCACCAAAAGAACCAAAAATGACCTCATTGTCACATGGTGCCATCGGCATCCAAGCTGAAACATCTTAGGTTGTTGGACATTTGGACATTACCAAAATGGTCACATTCCGGATCTGTTAATGGATATGTGAGTGACAACTGATCGAAGCTTTAGATTTGAGCTCATGAACAAACTATAACTAGTGGCTAGGACTACTGCAATAACATTATTGTGTGCAAGTCCTTCAATGTTGGGAACTTGATTCCAACACTCAAAGGCCTAAAACCTTCCCCTCTCGCATGATCACATCTAGCAACCTCCAGCCCACACAAACAAACGTAGCTTACAGTTGTTCCAACATCACCTAAACTTATTCAGAGATCTGTAGCAGCAAACTTGTTCGCATGTTTAGAATCAATACCTTATTGTCTATCCAATCAAAGAAACTACTTTTTTTGGAGGAAGATGTTGTTGCATCACCGGACTCAATTTTCATCTTCTTGTTCTCCACATTCTTCCTTAGAGTCACCTGGCGTCTAGTAGCATCATAGGCAAACTTGGGCCAATTAACTTTGTGGTTGTTCTTCTCAGCTAGCCACGCTCGTAAAAATGTGGCCAAGTAAAACCCATTTGATGGCAAATGACCATATACAAGCTCACTCTGCCTTTTACAATCACAAATATCCTCCTGTGACAAGTAGTTTGAATCCAGCTTCCACCCTTGGTCACCTCGAGGTCCAAAAAATGCGATAATTGCATCACTGTCAATTCCTACATCTGCACCTAAATCTTTCGAAGTATCAAGCCCATAGTCTCTCACACCAAGATTCTTTGCAAAATCATCAATTGTCCAACTCTCCCTCTCAAGAACAATAGTAGCAACTCGAATTTTCTCAGCTTCTCTTGATGACAAACCATTACCCTCAACTTTCATTCTTTGGACACGTGCCCTTGGTGCCATGTTAACAAAGAAAAATTTGCAAAGCAATGTACAAGAGAAAGAAAGATGTAATGCAAATGCAAAATTTTAAGTTTGAATTGCATACCTCCATTTCAATCTGCCCTTTATCCTCAAAGTGCACCCTAAACCCTAAGCTAGCAGAAATTTGTGCCATACTACTAGAACCCTAAGCGCTTCAACAACACAGGAGGTGGTGGAGGGAGGAGGTTGGCAACCCTGAGATCTTGCAGGCATGGGGTAGACACGAGCTCCCATTTGCTCTACCCCCGGGCTAAGGGTTAATTGTGGAATTTTTTCTAAAATTCCTCTAAAATGATGGGTAATGCTCCTGAAGTCTTGAACTTTGACCCGTTATTTCTCAAACTCTAGCGAAGCATCTGTGACTAGCTGTTGCTACCCGCCATTCATTGGGCCAGATTTGAAACTTTAGCAGAAAAAACACAACTAGCCTAATCTCAGATCATAGCTAATTATGCTGCCAACTGCATGGAATATGCACTTTCAGGTCAGGGTTGGTGCATCTCTTACTGTTCTTGTCCCAACTCCAGCTTCCGTTACCCCATGAGAAAACTTAACTCCTCAGTTCTAATCAGAGGTTTACAGTACACTGACTACCCCATATAGTGAGGTGGCCCAATAGAGTGTGTGGCTAAGGGTTAATCGTGGGTATTGATGTCGTCCACCTTGGGATACATCCCGAGCCCACCCCTTTTAACCCAGGTTTACCCGCCTCCTCCCATATGGGCCACCACATTCATTAATTAATTGTACAACTTTATCCGGCCATTAATAAAACTTGGGATCCTTTCAATTTTGAAACCATTGGATCTAGAAAGCATATCAAGTACGCTTATAATAAACCTATGAATACTTTATGTGACATAGAGTGGAATAAAGGCACATGTTCCATGTGGTTCTCTTTTTGTTCTCTCATGTTCCCTCCCATGTTCCCATGATATCAACAAGTGGTGAATTCACTTACAACGAATGAGTGCAAGGATCAAAGATTTTCCACTTTACCATGCTTGCCCCCTACACTAAATAGGATATTTAGTTTTTGATTATATTTAGTGTTGTTACCACCCTACTTTGCTCAACACTAATCTTCAATTCCTGGACAATTAGTGTTAGACATAATGTGTTGCCACCTCCCTTATTGTATCATTTTTTTCATATCCTTACTAACACTAAATTCAAACATATAACTTCCACATATATGATATTACCATAGTTAATATTGTGTGTGTGTGTGTGTGTGTGTGTGTGTGTGTTTTTGAGACAAAAGGCCAACAGGCCAACGCCAAAGCACAGGAGGCAGTTGACCACCTAGCAAGTTTTCCGTCAAGTAGAGAGGAGATTTCACAGCCGGGAATCAAACCGCCAACCTCTTCCTTTGATATTGATATTTAGTGTTTGAGTTTCCATTTGATGTTACTTACTTTCATAGGGTTATTGATATTTAGTGCATGTGTTCGTATTTAGTGTATCAAACACTAAATATCCTATTTAGTGTAGTGCTTTGTATTGGAAATTTCAGATTGGATCGGATGAGTGGACATTTAGCTTGCGTGTGTAGCTTAATGGTGGCGCTTATTTTAGAAAATTTGGATACGTTTGAGTACGAACAGTTGTGAAACCCTACGCAACTGTGTATTCAACTCAACTGTAATTGCACTAATAGACACATTTGAAAAAGCTTGTCCAAAGCTGGATTTCACTTAAATTCTGGTCCACAAATTCTATCGACGGACCGCTAATAGAATTTTGTAATCCTCTGATGTTTGAGTTTTCTTCATGTTTCTAAAATTACAATATGATGTGACCATTCATCTTTTTATGATCTGCTATTCTTGACGAAATCATTGATTTTAATACACACCCTTCTTCAAATTTACACCATTGTTGATTTGTGGTACTGAATATGTCCCCCCACCCCCCTGTTTTGTTCTATGCTCTTGGAGGCTATATTGGCAGCATTCATGGCTGGGAGAGGGCGTCCTCCACCTCCTCAGTGAGGATCAACTACAGGGCTGCAAATTTGTACATTACTACAACGGAATGCAAACAACTTTAGTAAAATCGATGCATTCATCGAAGTTTAAGTCGACGTATCCAACAATTATTGATACAGGAGGGATTCTTGTCCAAGCTCACACAAATTATGGTTCAAGCAGATGTGGCTTTAAAAAGCTATTGTAACAGCTGTGACATTTGAGCGCCAATCTATCTCAAGTTACTCCTTGAGCTTGAGCTCTAAACCAACTGCAAATAATACATTGATTTTTGTGTGTGACTGAATATCTACCGACTTCATTGCAGTATGATATGAGCATGTTCAGTTCTCCTTCGGTGAGTTTTTGCAAATTTTCAATTGGTTGTGTTTCTGATGGTATTAATTACTGGAGATTCAATCTGTTTGTGTCTGTGTTTGTGTTTTGTCTGCAGATAGGCAAATCACAGACACAAACAAAGACTCTCTACACGTCTATTTGGGAAACCTCTTTGGATGGGGAGGTTTTATCGAATCAAATTTGTCAGATCTTACAGAACAACAGACTCTTCACTTGGACAGAGTTACTTGTAAAGTAAAGCAGATGAAACCATGGGTTTAGTTCCAAACCCTGAGCTCATGAGAAGTCATCCAAGTTTTCTTGATGCTTAATTACCTTACATAAAGAGTGGTGTTGGGCTATTAACAACCGGCTTTATAGCTTGTCTTAGTAGGATGGGTGGGCCAACCAAGCCTTCCATAGGTTGGTTTGGGATATAGGATAGTGGGTCCCATGTGAGTATATTTTAGATTCTAAAATTCTCTTAAAGTTTGAGAGGTGGAAAGAGGAGGTCCCAAAAGTTTAAATCAACCTTCAAAGTAGGCTCCAATACATGACGAGCTAATGAGCTCCTAATAGAGTTTTCTCAAAGAAGGATCAAACTTACAGTTTTGTCCCTCTTTAGGAGATTTTTCGGATAAGTTTAATGTCCAGGGAGATTTTGGGCACAATTGGTTGAGATCCAAATGTTTCCAAGTCCAACCGTTTACATGTTGATATCATTTGTTTTTCCTTCATTAATTTAAGGTATATTTGATAGGTTCCTCTAAAAGGATCGACGATTTCTCTAAAGTTTTGAACTTGAACCAATCATTTCTCAAATGGCCCATTTGTAACTAGCAATTGGATCTGTGTGTTCGTAACTTCACTTTGACCTCCTAGAACTTTTGCATCTTAACCCTAATTTTGAAACCTAAAATGATAGTTTGTGTGATTCACACTTGGTAGATTGATTTGATCCCACATTCAAAACTTTCTAGAGTTGGAAGTGCCCACAATGGGGCATGTAATGGGCCCATGGAACCTTTACCCACATCCAAGGTGGGAAAGATCAAGGACATAAAGTGCCTATCAACTGCATGAAATAACAATATTAATGTCTAGGTCCCAATCATTGTAGAATGGGTATGGAGGATTTGTCACGAGACTTTTGTCATCCTCAATCACATGTTGAAGACCACGGTCTCACAAACATATATAAAGATGGTTGCACGTTCTGAGGACGATTGGAATGTTCATGAAGGTTGCTCTCTCAACATGAACTTTTGTTTCAAAAATTTTAGCTCCCAACTTCTCTGAAAACAAAAGTGTCTGAGTCTCCACACGTGGATTTTTTTTGTTTCACATTTTGAGTTACATTTTAATTCTCAAAGGACCATACCTTTTTTTTGGCACTACTAAGCTTAAACATGATTTTTATCCTTTTTTGAAACTATATTATATTCTAATCATTTTGGGGCACACTAAAGTGAACACCTCAGAGAAGCCAAAAATGCAACCTTTAGTCTGATTGATAATTTTTTTTTATGCAGCATTCAGTATGAACCATGCCACGGAAAAGTGCTCCTACAAATTGATCTATTGATTTCTTAAAACATGAATGAACACATTAAACGAGATTCAATTTTTAAGACCGAAAGAAGAAAATGGTTCAATGGAAATGTGATATGATTGTACAAAGAAATAATTGATTAAAATCGTTTTGATCATTAATGACTTATTGCCTCCATAGATAAATTTTATAGAATTTGCAAGAGTTGTTTACCTAGTACTTCATAAGAATATCCAATTGATTACGTAAGTGTATCATATTGAGGCATATCAAGTGTGAGCCTCTTTGGCCAAAGGACAAGTATTCCAACATAGTTATTCCTAAATTATCTTTAAGACCCTTCTTGATATTCATTTGATTTCATATCAATCCACAATGATATTGGATTGAACTCTATTGGATTGTTGTGCTATTCAATAATGTAAGAAGGCAATTGCAAAACTTTTTTATTTGACATCTCAAATTAAGATGTAGTACGTAAGTTTGTTTTCAAAAGAAGAGCATTTGACAAGTAACTTATTATATTTGATAATTTTGTTATAAGTGTGTGAAACATTATCGTCGTGTTTCAAATACAAATTGGTAAGTTTGTTATAATGCAATGAATATACTCAATGGCATAGTTTTAAGAGATGAAACCTTCATGTACAACTAGATTAATTTAGGGTTGCCAATTTAGTAAGAGGAAAGGTTGTTGCAACTCACAATCTGTAGATGTTTTGCAATAGCATAACCCACCTATGCCATGTCATGTGCAAATTAAATAGTTGTGTGCATGTCATTTGGACTTGTAAAACTTGCAAATATAGGTAGGTGTAGGGTTATGACCTCAAATGTTGTGCAAATTCCATTTTCAGGAAAGTGTTATAAATTACAAGACTTCGTCAAAATCAAGACATTAGTCCATAACATAATATATGACACAATTGAAAAAGATAACGAGATTATGAACATGCTGAGCAATTTAGCTGTCTCCTTCTTGACATGTGTTCTATCAACTTCATCTTTCGGTGAAATACAATTGCACCTTAGGGAGGAAAGAACCTCCTTCAATTTGTTGATTTTCTCTTTCCACAAAAACTTTCTGCCCCGAGCAACCATGTTACAATCCAATTGACAGTAAAGGATAGGATTTTGAAGAGGAAAGATGACAATAAAGGTTGAAGTCAAGCTCCCAAGAAATAATCAAGCATCCATGAAAACAAATTATGAAAGCCTCTAGCAATAGCATGTGTAAGACACCTTTTCTCCTCATATAAAACCGTTGACAATTTGTATAGGTGTGTCCCTTCATGTTTCATCTTCTTCTTTATGGTCCATTCAAGGGCATACTAGTTCTCTAACGATTTTCAATAGAATGCTACATACTACATACATATTCTTCCAAAGCTTCTTAGGCCTATGAGAAAACAAGAGCATAGGAAAAAAGCAAGCTTGCGAGAGAAAAAATCTTTGGTAAGTAGTGGAAATCTAAATATGAGAATATTTGAGGGATGGCAACGATTCCATTGATTTTGGTCAATTTATTTTATTATTGAATTAGTGCCCTCCAACAATTGCAGGAGGTTTGTCTAAATTGTAAATTTACATTGAAAGAAAGCCCCTCCCACAATTGGTTCCTCACAATGATGCAAATAAGTCATAATAATAATTATTGTCCACTGTAACAACATGAAAGCCACCCCATGACACGTGACAACCCCATCATAACATGAAGCTAGAACCATATTCTTCTAATTCTCCTTATTGATATCCGATTAATTAAATGAGAAGCAATTTAATGTATTTTGGATTTGTAGTATCATGAGATATGTGTTCCCAATCCTACAAAATGTATGTGTTGTTAATGCAAGTGATGCATGGGGGATGGATGTAGAGAGAGCGACCAACAACCAAAGGCTAAGGTAGAGGGTCCTAATCCCAACGGAATCCCATCTAAAACCGAACCCATGCATGTCTTCTAATCCCGTAACTGAAGCACACCTTAAACCCTTCAAATGTCTCCAGTGCAAAGTGGGGACAAATTTGGATGACAAGTTGGGCAGTTTCAAAACAATTTGGTGTTGGTTTTGGACGACAATGGGATTGGATTTGGGCAAGTGTCAGGACGTAGCTAGGGTGGGGTTTTTTTAACATGTTTTTCTTTGTTAAGATCTCATATGCCAAATTGATAAGGGTTCAACTTTTTTATAAGGTGTAGTATTGATTTTAATGCAGGGGTGCGCTTTGGGCAAAAATGAGGAAAGTTTTAAATAAGTGTCACTACAGATTTGAAAACCGTTTGTAGTGGAAGAAGTATGAATTTAGGGAGGAGTTTAAGTAGATAGGGGTAAGTAACTTCAAAAAATTGTAGTGTTTCCATATGATGTGCATATATTTTTATTTTATTTCTACCATGTCTAAGCCAATTTGCCAAGCCGATCATGCATATTACTAGTCCAAATGAAATCCAAAAATAGGCTCTTGTCTCTTAATCTCTTATGGAGTTATCTATATGATTAAAGTGTCAATGTTGTTCTCTTTCCTTGTATAATGGTTGGAACTTCTAAACTCCTCATAATAAGTGGATCAATTCTAGAGCATGTCAAAAAACCAAGAAGACATAACTTTCAGTCAAATAAAAACTACTTTCACAAGGCTTCGGCATTTAAGAGTTAATTAAGTGTCAAGGAAACTCCATGTGCAAACATGATTAAGGCTCAATACAAATAACCGATCACTCATCAAAGTGGTGGGCACTTCCAACAACTCTTTGCATTTTCTACA
The DNA here is from genome assembly GCA_964035585.1 of Polytrichum formosum. NCBI lineage: Eukaryota > Viridiplantae > Streptophyta > Polytrichopsida > Polytrichales > Polytrichaceae > Polytrichum > Polytrichum formosum. The sequence continues at coordinate 77,243,083 of OZ037936.1, forward strand.
TGTGCATACGACATTTCATCCATGAGCAAATTGATTATGATTGATGACCAGTTCGAGGAGGTGAATGACTTTGCTACAAGTGCGCTCATCATCCACTCTCCTATCGATGGTTATGTAGTCCATAAATTGAATGGGTTTAAATATAAATAACTCAATTTGATTGCCGATTTGGGGGCAATTTGAAATAACTAAAGCATGAAAACATATCCGCTAGTGCCAAGTATTTTCTTATTATTCCCAAAAGTAATGATGTTAGCAATAAGTTGCATCAAGAAATGGATCTCAAAAATGTACTTGTGGAAATACTTCATGTAGGTAAGAAGTGATCCAATAGCTCTTGGCTTGGAGCTTTACTTGTAAGTTATAGCTTGTAAGGGTTGTTCTACATATGTGGTGAGTGAGCACGAGAAAAAATGACTTATGAATTATTGTGGTCATGGTTGGTGCACGGGGGGGTCACTCCATTGTCAAGTTGAACACCATGTGCGGCCAAAAAAAATCTACTTTTGGTAAGTTGCATCACCAAAATGGGTCTAAATTTTATCAATGTTTTTTCATGGGTAGATATACATGGTATCTATTACATAGTAAAAAGTGGTAACCAAATTTGATGATATGTTTTTGTAATAAAACATACCGTTTCTAACTAGAATGACGCAGAATTGAACTAGAATAATTACTAAAAAATGAAGATGACTAAAAATTTCAAAAAAAAAATAAAAAAGATATTATCAATGGTTATGTATATGGGTGCAAGCATAGTAAAGTGGACCAAAAAAGTGCTCCGGTATATGACAACCATGATTTTCTTGGTCAAACGCCTATAAGTAGTAGCAAAATGTTGTTTAAAATAGATTATTTTTCATGATGACCTCTATTGTTAAGTTAGGTACTCAATTATAGAATATCAATATGAGATCTTCAAAACCTATCATCAAAAGTGACGCGTAAAAGCAACTAACTAAATATAATTTTGAACGTAACCTTCATGACCTTAAATATTTTGAACTTGGAATTTCTTTTCATATTCCTTGAATTCATTATAAACTTGAGGTCATCGTAATTTTTTTTAAAAAAATTCATCAATTTAATGTAATGTAATTGTATTTTAAACAAATTTTTGACAATTACCTTTTCAATGACACCCACTTACACCATCACTTGCACCGTCTTCTAAAATATAATATACGTTGTTTGAAATTGTTTTTTGTGAACATAAATTGCTTGGCTTTGTAGATTCATATGTTTTCTAAATGTTTATGAATTTTTATTACATAAATTCAAAGTTAGTATATTGTTTTGGATCACTTTCACTTAAACCTGAGCAAGGATCAAGAGCTGTCCACTTTACCGTGCTTGCACCCATATGTAGAAAAAATATCATAATTTTTAAATTTATCTATTCCATGTAATATAGGGGTAGTAAACTTTGGCCTCACGTGGTGTTCAACTTGACATGGAGTGAACCCCCCGTGGGTTGGTGGTCCAAAGACCATGCCCACGAGAAACTTCCACAACTTTGTTGAATCATCAAGCTTGTATAGTACATAAAGCAAGAGATGCTCAATCTGACAATGAGAACGATAATATCAGATGCATGATTGCAGACTTCCAAATTTTGACTTTGGTTGTTGGACTCCACCCTTCCAGTTCTATGCCCATTACTGATAGCTTCATAAATTTCCCATACAAAAGCCTAAGGTTATAGCAAGTCTAGAAAAAACTTGTTGGGACAATTGGTAACTAAGTTAACAATCTATTTCAATGCTTTCTCACTAATTTAGTTATCTTCATCCAATGTGGCACACTCTATTAGTAGAACGCCACATTATTACACAAAAAACAGAGAAATTACTGTATTAGCAAGATATTATATTTCATAACTTAATGTGGGCTTAATTTGGCAAGGACAAACCAAACCACAAAATAATCCTAATATGCACTATTTCATGTGAAGTAGTGGCGGTATCAAAGGCATGACAAGTGGTCTTGAGCTTTTTAGGAATATTGTTGACTTTGAGGTTGCATGACATGAGAGAACAACGACGTTCAAGATAGTATTAGTGTGACCTCTAATTCAGTCTGAGAAACTACGGAATTGTTGTTAACACTTCTAATTGACATTCTCAATAAACAGATTCCTGATTTGCAGGATTTAACTTTTGAAACACAACGGCAATCTCAGAGACAAAGATTTTCAGGATCGTGGGGCGCTGTCGAATGTGAACTCACTCCCGTTTCTCAAAATCTTGAAATAAGGGGTAGCCATTCCCCCTTTCATTGTAAATTATTAGGTTTTTACTCGAAGGCAAAGCATTCACGTTAATTTCTTACACTCCTCTCCGTTTTGTAGATCTTCATGAATCATCTCGACTCCGTGATCTGTACGGACAAATGAACAAATACACAGCCCATTTGTGCTTGCATGACTTGTATATTCATATTTCAGAGCTCTTCGGTCGTCTGGATTGGGAGAATTAATTCAATCCAAATCATTACTACCTACATTTCTGTTTCAAGTTCGTAAGGTGGAAATCATGGCTAAACCTTGATATTACTGTCACTTACTGAAAAACATTCTAGCTAAACTGAGTGTTCTTCAATACAACTACGGAATTTTTTTGAGCACGTGATACTTTCCCATTTCCACTCAGGACTGACACATGTTAAGTCAACCATTTTGGAAACAGCAAACATCATACATGAAGTTCCAGGACGTGCGCGATTTTGTGAATTTTCGGAATGTCCCCAACTTATGTTTCACGAATCTGCTGCAACGCCCAACACTGCCATGACAATCTTCGCAAACCGGATTGGCGTTGTCTCCTCATACGCCGCCTTGAGATTATCAGCAGCTCTTCGGCTGGCAGGTATCGCACGCTCAAACATGGCCTGTTCGAAGGCCGGAATGGCGTCACGGAGGGATTGCACGGACGGCGTTGATTTCCAAGCTTGTATAAGAGCCATGGCAAGTTCCTGAGCATCGAGCATGGCGAGGTTCACCCCTTCGCCAGAGTAAGGCGACATGAGATGAGCGGCGTCACCCACCAATGTGAGACCCCCCTTTGAGCTCCAGCTATGACCAACAGGTAGAGCGTGGAGAGGCCAGGTGTAGAAACGATCGTCTTCGCAGTTGCATATGAGGTCAAGAAACTCGGGATTCCACCCATCGAAGTAGCTTAACAAAAACTCTCGCGCTCTTTGGGGTCCGACGCGCAGAGCTGCAGCGAATTCCTTCTGCGCCCACTCTTTCTCCACCCGCAGTGCAACGGAGGTGTGGATCACCCCGTTTGAGTTCCGTTGCGGCAACAGTCCCCTGTCTGGTGAGAGTATGCAGGTAACGCCATTACCAGTCAGTTTCCCCAGGTACGGGTACCGTTCATCCACATTCCGAATGTGAATGTCGACCGTAGTAAATCCTGAATACAAAGGAACCATGTCCGTGACAAGTGGCCTAACCTTGGACCACGCACCGTCAGCTCCAATCACTATATCTGCCTCTTCCCTCGCCCCATCCTCGAACACCAGAGTGTGATGATCCGCACCACCATTCACCACCGCCGCTAGCTTCCGGCCCCACTGAATCGTTCCCTCCTCAAGAGACGCTACCAAAATGGCACGAAGGTCCGTCCTATCGATTTCCGGGCGCTGGGACGCACCCTCCACCTTGTCATCATGGTTGATGTCGAGGAACACCTTCCCAGTCTTATCGAGAATGCGGAACTGCTCCCCTTCCGGCCTCGCTTTCGCCTTAAACTGTTCCATTAGACCGGCCGTCTCCATTGCCAAGAGCCCCGATTCGGTGTGAAGGTCAAGTGAACCACCCTGCGACCGTGCGTCCGGGGTTTTGTCCTGCTCATACAAGGTTGCACGTAGGCCATGCAACTGCAAAATGCGTGCAAATGTGAGCCCTGCGGGTCCGCCTCCGATGACGGCAATGCGAGGCAGTGAGCTCCTTGGAGTGCCCATGTTGAGGAAACTTGGAGTGCAGCAAAACCCTATGAAAGATGTGATGGGTGTCCAAATTCTTTTCGCCCGCACTGTCACACAAAGCGTTCAAGTTGGAGCTGATTGATCTGAACTTGAGTGAGTCTGCTTTCTCCCTCCAAAAGCGTCCAAAAGCCCCCAAAATGCATCCACAATTCCCAGAATCTCAATCCAGGATACAAACGTGTGCGGCAAGTGAGGAATAAATCTGAGAGATTTTTATGTCATCGATTTGCAGTACAACTTTCGTGAGGATCGGAAGCAAGGTCTTCAAGTTTGTAGACACAAGTTTCAATTCCCTACACTCACTGAAACTGGCACACGAAGTGATGAAGCAGGAGATTATGAGCTTGAGTACCTGCCTTTTCCCCAATTTATCAATATCTAGCAGAAGCTCATGAATTAAGCAGGCAGTTGCTGTTGTACGTGGGGAACGAGCCCCAAGGTTTCTGTGATACGAGGAAATACCGCCAACTCTCACCGGTGCTTTACTTGGGCCTTACTTCAGAATTTTCTGAGCACGAGTCCATCTTTACGTGGTAAAAAATTACATTAATAGTAAAAAGATATAGGAGTAAGTAACTCCGAATGTAATCTAACACTAAATATACTATTTAGTGTAGTACTCCCTCTGTCCCAAAAGGATTGTCCTCATTTCTAATTTTGGCGAGATTAAGGCCCACTCACCATTGAAAAGTAGTTGTAAGTATGATGCTCAAAATAGAAAATAACAACTACTCCAAAACACCCCCGGAAGTTGCGGTGTTGGAAGTCTTCTTGATGATGACTTTGATTCTTGAAAATATTTGACTTTGAGTCTCTAATATCTAGCCCAGTGTCGAAAGTCCATAACATTAAGTAGCAAGCCCGGATTGACCTTCTCAAAAGAGCATCGAACCGGCGCGTGCCGGTTTGATGCTCTTTCAAGAGCAAAGGTGGCGTTAAGTTTGAGTTTTACATAGGCTATTTTTGATCTATTTGGTTAGTTACTTTCAATGCTTAGAATTAATTATGTCGGTTTCTAGGACAAAACTAATGCCAAGTGGTGGTAAAGGTTCTAATCTAGGCTAAATTATAATCTAAAGAAATCTAAATAGCTATAAAGCAAAGGGAAAGTTGGTGAGGTCAAAAAGGTAGTTTCACTTTTTGGAAAAGTCTCCCGACACCCGCATTGGAAACCTCTTTGATATCTTTTTGAAGCTTCTATATTTGATCAATTATCCATTCATTCACCCTTGCTTTGCAAGCTTTTCCCTTCTTGTTGAGGTAAATTTGTGGGTACTCAAAGGTTACCCTCCTAGCATTGCTACTTAATGTTATGTCATCGAAGCAACGAAACATATCATTTAATGAATTACAAAGAAACATGACAATCGTTTTGGGACAACAAATTCCGTGAATAAGGACAATCATTTTGGGACGAAGGGAGTAAAAAACTATGTGAAAAACAACCGCAGTTGTTCATAACATTATTTAGATTCATAACAATGTTATGTGGGACTGACAGTATTTTGCAAAATATTCCTCACATTCATCTTGAATGATAGAATATTCTGCAAAATATTGTCAGTCATGTTTTCCCAATGCGGTTCTTTTGACCACCTTGATTTGCAGTCGCTAAACAATTATAAATTTTTCTTTTTTGTTTTGTGACTACAATTTTTTGGGGGTGTGTAATACACTCTAAACTCTGTAGTATCACACTTATGGCAACCAAAGTGCACGTGATATTACGGAGATCTATAGTGTTAACATGGATGCGTGATACTAGTGAATTAGTGTAGCATGTGACACTATGGAATAACACAAAGTGCAACATATTAAATGGTGTGGTGTGGTCCACTCCGCTTTGCCTTACCGGGCGATGTGGCGGATGCATGCACCAACATTCAACAAGCTTGTGGCATAAGAAGAACAAGAAGAATAAGAATAAGAAGGTGACACTCCACATATTGACACATGGCACAATGCAAGGGTATGGGTTGACTTCTTTGATGGTTTACACTAATGACAAAATTCAAACCCCCAAATTCCTAAAATTTCCAACTCAACTGTAATTTCACTGATAGACACTTTCGAAAAAGCTTGTCGTATGCAACAATTATTGATAGCCAGACGCTAAAGAACCCCTATCGAGCACTGTCCGCCTAAGATCTCGGGGCGTTCACACCCCCTTACGTTTTGTAACCACGTGCGATAATGGGGTATTTAATGGGGGGATATTTATGCACCTCCCAATATTTTTTCCCTTCCTATTTGTAGATATAAAGCTACTTTGATGTATTTTTTAGCACCCTATATTTATTTGTAATTGTTTAGAGAGGCTAATTTTTGGCACCATATTTTTTTTTTATAAATCCTACAAATACCAAATAGTGGACGGAATACTATAGCATTGCAAAATCGACTATGTGAGCAACAAACATTGTATACCATTCATCTTGTCATTCAATTGGTTTCAATTAGTTATACCAATCCTAAACCATTCAAAGTTCCATTTAAAACACAACCAATAGCACTTGGATACTAGTTAAAGGGTTACCAATAAACATGGAGATAAGAAAATATACAAGCTACCATAGACAAGTTATAAACGCGGATAGAACAAAACAAGAAACACAACTAATTGTGACAAGACATGAAATTTTGCACAACTATCTACTCCAAAAAAAAGATTGCATTCAAATACAAGAAAGCTAAATACAAAAAATTTAAAAAAATTGCGTTAATTGTGTTCACAAACACATTCAACTATAATCCCATTCAAACCTTGTACCAAATATGTACAATGTGAAGGGTTAGGATATAACTATGTACCCTCCAATACTATCAAGATACATGTTCAACATCCTCTACAATGTCATGATAAGACTAATAGATTGTGAGAGGTTTAACACCAATGACAATGAATATCTAAAACTAGTTGGCATGAGGCGGGCAACCTTCGAAGTCTCCAACCCCTCCACCGCGTCTGCTTCCAAGGCAAAGTGCAATCCTCCGAGTCTACCACGGTGAGGTTGTCAAATGTTGTAGCGTATCATTGATCATCTACAAAAGGTTGTTGTAGTAAAAGGACAATCAATAGAACGTTGGCATATTGGACACTACTAGCAAGACAAGTAATTGATGAAGAATGATGAAGAATGAAACCACAACAAAAATTGATGAAGAATGAACCCACAAGCCACCCTTCATTCTCATAATTTCATGGCTTGAAAACTAGATTTTTAGATTTAGAGAATTGAACATGCTCATTCAAAAATCTATACAAGACCAAACAACAAGAAAATGTGCAAATTCAAGGTTTAGGAAAACATAGTACCTAGCTTCCTCCGAATTTGGATTGAAAGTTAACTCATCATCTTCATGCATTTGAAAAGTCTAATACATGCTTATCACTTCAACCATCCAGTGCTCATTAATAAATGACATCTTTGAATGAAGCAAGAAAATTTCATAGATTTAATAACACTACTAACCTAGAAAACATATTCTACACCAATCATTCATGAAACATTGTTGTGATTCCAGAATCCTAGGATAAATAAATCATTTTTATAAAAATATAATTTACAATTTCTAAGTAAGATGAGCTTAATTTGTATACTAGAAAGAAAATTGTGGTATGGGTTTAGGGTCACAAACAATATCCTACATCAATGTCAATCTCATGTAGACTTTTCAACAAACTCATTCAAGGAGTTCCCATCAACCGGATCAAGCTCAAAGACATCCCTCTCTATATCAAATGACATCGTCATTGTGCAAATTATACTATCTACATCAACCCAAATAGAATCTAAGTGGTCATATTTGAATTTGAAGTGTCCGGGGACTCTTCTGAAATAATTAACCCCTAAAGGACCAGGCGTCCAATTTTGGACGTTTTTGGTATTTTTGTGTAGGCCAGAAGTCAGAGATTTGCACCAATGTGAATGCAAACAATTGCAATGGATGCGCAATGGACAGAGAAATGCAGCCCATAAATTTTTTTTCAAAAAAACGATAATTTGGTGTTTGTAAATGTGATGTAAATGTTCAAAATGCACTATTTGGCACTATACAACTGCCCGAAACTGTTCATAGTATCCAATGAACTTGCACCATGGTCGAATCTTGGGCAGCCTTTATGTGGCCCCATTTTTTATTATGTAAAGGGTGCGATGTATGGGGGGAGGGGGTGGCACGTACATAGAGGGGGTATATAATGACACTATAGCCATGAAAGAGGGTGGTATGGTGCATGCAATATTGAGAATGGAATATATAAATGATTGTGGGCCACGGTACGAAAGGGTGGGATAAGAATCTCCATTGTCCACACCCTTTTTCCTTGTGTGCCCGCCATCCACAACTTCCTAAGTAGTTTAAATTACATTTAAATTCTAGAATGACATCATAAATTTGCAAAAAAATTATGCATACCCTTATTGGTTTTTGTTGCATACATCCACCGTACAGATTTAAGTGCAATTTTATACATGTATATTATTTAAACAATCGCAATATTTTCATGATTTTGTAGTTGTATATAAAGCAAGGCCCATATAGCCAACAAATTAGATTGAAATGACGGTTTGTCAGCACTAATAGTTGCCCAAGTCCGCGACTTTCAGTGTCGTTGCAAAATGTTGCCTAAAATATATATATATATAAAAGAATGGCAAGACATGTTCAAAGTGGTCAGGCAATGTTCGGGCAACTCAAGAATACCATCGAACCATCGAAAGACATATCAATCTTAATGGACAAAATTTACATAAAGGGATGGATATTTTTCCCTATCATACTTGATAAAGCTAACAACCATTCCATAGGGTTGGAAACCATCAAATGTTTGCTACGCTCTATGCACCATCCCATACATGACAGTGGCTTGAATTTCCTTCAAATCTGTCCAAATCATGCTTGGTCCTTTAGGGGTTAAGATAGACCATAAAACCGGATCTGGCAATACTTGTTTTTTTACCTTTGTTCACCTCTTGATTTTGAAGGTCAATAGGTTGCCTGCAACTTCCCCACCTTGTACCTACCTTCCGTCTCATTTTTTGAACTCGTCCTATACACCACATGCCTCGGTCAACTCCATTGAGGACACATGTAGGTTGCAAATTTTTGGAGGGTCTTCCCCTAGTCCTCCTAATAGCCGATTTAACTGTAGATGAGATAGTTGTTGTACTTCTCTGCATAAAATACACTCCACAATCCATCCCAAGACCCAACAACATTCTTTCTGTAGAAGATGAGTGGCAGCTAGTGTAGCAACATCTACCCAACGCCCTGCATCTTGCAACTGTAAAGAGAAAGAAGTCCCACAAATAAGCGTTTGAATTGATAATTCATGGTGAACTTCCTAGGTATGTAGTGTCATTCCACAGTACAACAGCTCACATGCTATAATATAGGCTAATGGGCTGTGTGAATATAACATGGCACAGTGAAACAACCTTAACCCTTGAAACTGCAGAAGGAATTTACAAAAAAAATCAACATGAGTCAAAACAAAGATCAACATGGACGTTAACTAAAAGTTACTGCTACATTGAAGTTCTTACACAATAAGATTTGCCACTTTCCTACTGCAATGGGTTCTTATGTGACTCTTGTGATCAGTATGTGTCCGTTAATTTCTTTCCAAAGTAGGCACAGGTTACTTGCCTGTGAGCAGGCTTCCTGCAGTAACTGAGACTAGATCGCGAGGTGGCTCACTTTGGAGAAAGCGAACTTCTCCTAACAATCAGATAGCAAACTGAATTCTCAGTACGCAATGCATGAGCGCCGGGAGAAAGAAATGAGCCATAACAAGGAACACAAACAAATAATCTATGTATAAAATATGGATAGCATGCGCCAGTAAAGAGAGGATGGATTTGCATGATGGAAAGTACCGAGGCGTTCTAAATCAGCTTCATAGGCACCAGCATGATGGATATGATGAGCCACCCAATTTCCAACATAAATAGAAATAATTGCTGGCAAGAGGTACTGGATCCGCCAGTACCCTCCATCATGATAACCACCTATGAAAATTCAATTGACAGGTGAATCAGGAATAGAAAACATAATCATTTAGGAAATATAGACCATGTATACTGCATATAAACAGAAACCATAGAAAGGATAAACGCACACATAGTACATAGGAAACAGAGGAAGATTGACAGAAAGCCTGGCATGGAAAGCATGTGAAGCCACTTCCATGTGGCCTCTCTATATAGAAGTCATTGGTGTGGAAAGTAAGTGGCCATGTTGCAAATTAAGTTGAAAAACGGATTGCTTGGTACCAAAGACAAAGAAGACCGAAAGACACCACCTAGCATTGCTGTTGCTCCAACCAATACATGAAGACCTGGCTGAATGTTTTCACTGCAATTCCACAAAAGGTTGATGAACTGTTCAAAACCTCAAAAAATTTACCAACTACTCTGCATGTTGTAGATATATGTTACACTGAATTTTTTTTTTTTAATTTTTAAATTTATTTTTGAGACAGAAGGCCGACAGGCCAAATTACACTGAAATATGGATGCATTAATTCATGCACACTTCATATTCTGCAGACTCCAAGATGCATATAGTTCAAGAAACTAACAAGTTCCCTGCTTACTCTGGAAAGTATATCTTAAAAACTCGACCCAAGAAGCCTCCGACAGATGCCCCAACCTACAAGGCATCAGAGGCATTTACAAAAAGGAGCAAAGGACTGAACTATATTGATATTGCATCCATAGGGGTAGGTACAAAAAGATTGTCAATAGCTAACTGATTTAAAGATGTGTGTCATTGCGTAGTGCAAAGCAAGCATCGAAGCACTTGTGTACATCACTACAATGTTCCATGATTTGTAAACAACAGTTGAGCAATAGAAGTCCTTCATCTTTGATTAGGTCAATTTTCCAAAAACACCCTTGTACTTTGACGGTTACTACACAAAATTAGATGCAGTTATGAATTTTAGATTCTTCAGCAGTGATTTCAATGAATTCTCGGTTGCTTTAACTCATGTTATTCGTGTATTATTCATGTACTGACTGCGGAGCAGGGTGATATTTACAACTTTGAATGACAATGTTTGTGGATGTGAGCTTTTGAGGACTTATGGCATTATTTTAGTTCATAAGAATCAGCTTGTAAGCCCAGAGAAATTGAGTTCTAAACTCTGAGTTGTACCATAATTGAAGGCATAAAATGCCTCCCAGAGTTGCAACGCCATAAGCAAGGTTGAACATAGCAAAAAAAGACATTGAGTGTATAGCCAGACTGCGTATGGTGAAATATGTATCTGTTACACCTCCCATTGCCAGCAACTGCTTGATTGTCTGTCGAAATTGACCAGCAATTACATCAATATGGACTACCAGGATATGCATAGAATCTTTAAATTTGATCAGAATTATCAAATTATTTCAGAAAGTAATGCAATAATAATATAACTGTAGATGACATACCTGGTGAGGTACGGCAAAGAACAAACTTCCAAGGTCATTATAGTAGGCTACCCCAGCCTTGGGATCAGCTTTTAGACATGTGTAACGAAACCAGTATTCATCATCCTTTTGCCTGCAAGAAAGCCATGTGCTTTATACAAAAAAGCTCCTGGATCCAATTTTCTAAGCAAAGGCTAACAGCATCCAAAAATAGCAACCTTATTGATAAAATATGGTGTTCAGACATACCCTTCCTGGATGGGCAAACAGCGACTGAAAAAGTGAGATAGGAGGAACATGTTGCCAACAGCAATGAAAGTGATGAACGCCTCTGCAATCCTGTAGACATTCCCCATAACAAATTATTTATATGATAGAATATAGTAATATCGTACTACAGGATCCATGAAAATATTCTTGAATTCATGTTTTTTTTTCTTTTTTTCTTTTTTTCTTTTGAGACAGAAGGCCAATAAGCCAACGCCAAAAGATTGAAACCAAGAAGAAAACGCGCCCACTTCGAGGGGAGGCGGGACCCCTCGGACGCGAAACACCGCCACGTAAAAGGAACCAACACCAACCAACCAAGGACAACCCACCGGACCCATGAAGCCAAGGACCACCCCGACCCCACCTGCCAAGGACAACCCCCAAACCACCAAGACAACCCTTCACAGAGAGTTGGACACCCTACCTACTTTGTTGTTTCCAGTTCCATTCAATATGTAAATTGTACCTCCTACAAAGGACGTTCCTAGCACCCCACGTCTTGTCAAATCCCTCAAGCAAGGCCATAGCAGAGAAGCTACTAATCTTGATTTGCTTAATCACCCGTTGAATTCATGTTTCAAATGCTCATTATCAGCCCTGAAAATATACTCTTATCTAGTAGAGAACTTAACATAAACCTCTTAATAAGTTCATGGATGTTTTTTAGAACTTTGGACACTTCCTAACACATCCCCAAGGTATTATTTGAAGATTAAAAAAGACGAAAGAGTCTGTTATTTGAAGACTTCAGGACTCTACCACCCCATATATGGACGTATGTAAGAGGAGCTACAGTGACATAAAGCGCAACAAAAAGAAATTATTAGAATAATTATAGAATGAGTCTGTTAATTAAATAATCCCTACTAAGGGACCCCACCCAATGGACGAATGCAAAAGCACCTACAGACATAAAGAGCAACCGTAACAGATGGCACTCTTTCATATTAAAATTCTTTCATCATAAAGTTCATAGCCATAACGAAATTTCTTGGTCCCTGAAACCCACTAATGTCTCAGGTCCCTTCACCAATATTGAAGATAGCTGAGCTACATATATTGCGTTGATGCATTTGAAAGCAATAACACTTGCCACTTATTGACAGGTAATCAAATCAAGAGGCTTGAAAGTAAGTCAAAGCCAAATTTTCCCCAGGATTATTTGGCATGACAACAAAACATGGAAGGTATTCCTCATGTACAAAACCAAAGGACCTGTAAAAAGCAGGTGCAAACCAGTGTTGGACCGGTATATATGTTAGGGCCTGGTATAAGCACTGGTATCAAGTAGGGTATCGTAGACCATACCCAACTGGTATCAAAGGGGACAATACACTAGGTCATACTTGTGCAGCATGGGCAGGAGATATTTATGAACATACCAATACCAAGGAGGGGTTTAGAATGCAATACTAAGACCATTATTGTGCACATGGTCACGTCATTTCTCCACAGTGTTGTTTCTCACTTTCTTAGGGTTGCATTCGAAGGTTGTAGTTAAGCAGATAGGGATGGAAGATATTGGCGGCCCACCTTGGTTTTGATGCAAAATGGGAAGAGATTTGCTGCATTAGTTGTTGAAAATTCAAGCTGTCACTGCCTTCACGGTGGTTGTTGAGGTTTGGCCCTAAACTTGCATCACCTAGTTTAGTTCAAGATTTCATGTTATTGTTCCTTGGTTGATGGGTGTCATTTTCGTTTCTAGTTGTGACAAACACATGTTAACAAGATCCTTGTGTTCATGGCTTGGAAGGTCGCATGAATAAGATGTGATCTGTTTGCAAATATTAGCTTCCAAAGACTAGGGTTCCTCTTTTAGGGTTTCGTAGTTAGATTTCAGCAAATATGACAACAACTTTGGTTCAATCTGAATGGGGAGGACATGATTTACGAGGAGGAGAGCCTTCCAACACAGAGCCAAGAACAATAGAAGACGCACACAACACCATTGCAGATGTTGGAGTTACAATAGAGGAGTTGTATATTGCAGAGGAGTTGGCAGTTTGGCGTGTGCGACTCACTCATCTACAAGACAACCACAAGTTTTGGATACCTTATCATAGAACCTCTTTAGTGTGGGCATTTTTCTTGTTGCATCTGCAAGGAATAAAGGTTGATGTAAAGGTGCCACAAACAATGAGGTGTGTTTTGTGCCATCCAACATCATCCACTCCAACTGTGTTTGAAGGGTAGATGTTAAAAAATCACCCTTCTTACTTGCTTCTGGTACTACCCTATCTCCGGTAGTACCTTACTGGTACGCGAGGAGGCTTAGTCCAGTATTCCTTACCGGCATCCTAAGGTCTCGCCTACTACCGTTTTATATAGGAAGTATCATTCCATACATCCTTGTTTACTTCCTACCTCTCTGGGGGCGTGCTACTATTACCCTGCCCTTACTGGTAAGACTTGTTATATGCCAGTCGAGTCAACCAGTACCCCCTACCGGGTTTTCTACCGGGTACCCTGGGGATCTACCGGATTCTCTACCGGTTATCTTCTACCTACTGGTTTCAGACATATGCACCGGTTCTGACCGTACTACCTTAATAATGTGATTAATACGAGTTCTAACTACCTGCCATGAGGCTTCCTCTACCCCTTACTTACCCCTCAACCGGATTTATACTCGTACTACTGTTAACGTATTACTTGACCTATTTTTGGGATTGCTTATAATACTATACCGAACTCTTCATTGATACTCCTAAACTATTGCTCTCTTATACTACCACTCTCAGAGTCAGTGCACAGTCTACTCTTTCTACCAGTACTTAACCCCTTTAGTAGAAGGACTCGACTAAGATAATACCATTCATCTCATACTATTATACGTTCTAGTACTACAACATTCTAAGGACTCATCTGAGATGGATTCTACTACCATTCCTTAATCACTTTGTGAACAACCCTTTTGTTAACACAAGTAGTTAAACTACAAACTTCCATCCTCATACAACCAATACTTACACGAAGTAATGTAACTACAATCATGAGATAATCCACAAGTTCCACCTTCCTATTCAGCTTAGTATCTTACTCAAGAAACTCAACACTCTATTGATAAAAATCCTAATACACATTCTGAGAATGAGAGAGAGAGAGAGAGAGAGAGAGCCTACTCTCTTCCTTAAGTACCTTCTCCTCATCTCGTTCAGTCAATACTAACCACTCACTGGAATTACCTTATCCACTACTATCCATTCCTTATCTGCAACTACGGCTCACTCTTATCCCTAATTGCTACTTCTGATACTATTACAAAAGTAACTTGAAAACTTCTTTAACCTAATACTGCTAAAAGTTACTGTCTACTAAGCCCTTTTAACAGCAGAGCTCCACTGTCTCGCAACCTACTACTCATTCCAGGAAAGGTATCCTTAACTACAACCATGCACATGGATCTACCTCTATGATGAAACATGTGATGAATGAACATGCTGCTGATATGGAGAGATATAAGGAAGTTGTGGCAGCCACTGATGCAGAGGGAAAAAAACAGAAATACAAGAAAAGGAAATAGGTGAACCCTAGTGCCATAATTGAATACTATGGTAGTACTAGCCCTTATGGGAAGAATGATGTAGCACAACAAAGGTTTTTGGAGGATCTTGTTCTTTACATTGCAAAATGATACATTGCATTGTCTGCAGTGGAGAATCCATGGTTGCGGCGGTTGGTGTTGCGACTTGATCCGAAGGTCAAGTATCCCACACGAAAACAGTTGGTGAAGGAGATCATCCCGTCTATGTTGCAAAAGACTATGGAACGTTTTGTGTTGCCGGCATTGGCAAGTTGTGCAATAGTCACAGTGACTTTCGATTTGTGGATGTCGCGTACGGGAGTGGACACATTCTGTTTGGTTGTAAACTTCATAGATAGCGATTGGGAACCCCGAGATATCATTGTAGGTATTTTTGAAGCATCAAATACTATAGGAGCAGCTTTAGCAGTTATTGTGAAGAGGTTGCTTTCAGATTTTCACCTCACAGATAAAGTAATTTTGTATGTGAAAGATGAAGGTAGTAATTTGAGAACATTGCAACCATATCCGGGAGTATTTTGGACACATTATGTCAAAGGCATGCCAATATTCTACAGATGACACAAAAAGTTTGTATTAGAATGAAGAAGGTGTCCATTAAAGAGGCTCAAACTAACCTGCAAAAAACAAACAAAAAATCCGGAAAAGGAAGAGTAGAACCGAACCAAACCGAACCAAACTCGAACTCGAGCCTTCTCCTTCTTTTTCTCCGTTTTTTTTCTTATAAAAAAGTACCTAAAAGGGAATGTACAATGCTTATGGGAATTGTTTGGTCTTGTATGTGAGATTGAGCTTGAACTTGAACTTGAACTTGAGCTTGAACTTGAACTTCTTTAACTTCTTGAACTTGAGCTTGAGCTTGAGCTTGAACTTGAACTTGAACTTGAACTTGAGCTTGAGCTTGAACTTGAACTTGAGCTTGAGCTTGAACTTGAACTTGAACTTGAGCTTAAGCTTGAGCTTGAGCTTGAGCTTGAACTTGAACTTGAACTTGAACTTGAGCTTGAGCTTGAACTTGAACATGAACTTGAACTTGAACTTGAACTTGAATATGAACTTGAACTTGACCTTTTCCTTCTCTTTCTCCTGAACTTGAACTTACTGAATGTTGTTGTTATGTTGCAGGAAACACAAGAGTATGCAACGGTGATCAATATATGGGGGCATTCACGGTTGGGGTACTACTTTTGGGTGTCTAACGGTTTAAGGACTTTTTTAGATAACTTTACATAGTCGGTAAGCTTAGATTTGTATTGTGGAGCATACTTTGGATCATACCTACATTTAGTATTCCATAATGAGTACACCGACAAAGTTAATTTACAAGGAATAGGATTATCTAAGCTTTTCTTTTCATTCCTTAACGGACATGCAGGACTGCTGTCATAACTGTTGACCTCAAGATTAAGGAATGAAAAGAACAACAAAAATTAATTGGAATGATCCCAATTTTTTTCCTCGCACTTATTGTTCAATTGCGTACCAATAGAACTAAAATTGTATTGCATACCAATTGTATAGCCTTACATAACACACCAAACATGGCCAGAATTACACAATAACATGGCAACATGAAAAATGAACATTTAGAATTAGAATTGGACATAATAAAATATATGTATGGATACATGACACTTATACCAAGGTACTAGGATGCAAAACAGGAAAATAATTCACCCCTAGTGTACACTTCAATGATGAAATTGCCATTGATGTGGCCAAAACAAGTCATATGACCTCTCTACAAGTTTTATGACCTATCTAATTATTTCATAAGGAATTTATCTATTATTGGTCATTATTTAATATCAAATAATATCTTTCTTGATAAATCTTATGACCTATCTATTTATCTATTTAAAATTTATTAATTAAATCATAGTAAATCGTAATAAACGTCAAGATCCAATGCAACAAAGTCCTTAATTCCTTTGTCCCAAAAGTAGTACCCCAACAGTGAATGGCCCCATATGTTATGGTAGGCAAACTGTAGCCTTGCAAGCCCGAGTTCCAAGTGGGTTGACTTGGGTTGTGGCAAAGGCAGTCATAGAGACTTTGCGCCTTGTCGTGCAACAATGCATTTTAAACCAATCTCGCGGGTATTGGCTTTTGAGCGATGCATTGTATGCAGCCTTTCATATTAGCATCCAGCTACAAAATGAGTATGATCGGAGGATGCTTGCGGTGCCAGCACTTCGATGTGGGCAGATGGACTCGGAGCTACAACTACTTTATGGCCGCATGGCTTTTGAATCAATTGAAGTTATCAAACCAAGTCTTGCATTTGCAGTTGATTTCACTCATGAGAAGGCACATAATATGTTGTCGTTGATGTTAGACCCTAGGTATAAGGAGTTGCAGGTGATTATTGACTACGTGGGACGCGAGAAGGCCATGCACATTGTGGCAGAATATGATCAACTTGTTTTGGTGCCTTTGCTTGTGAAGGTGTCACGGTTGCTGAATCCGAGTTTGGAGAATAACTTGGCACCTACATTGGAGGCTACAACTGATTCTCTCTTTGGGCACAATAGTTCTACAGAGGAGGCTAGTGAGGGCATGCTGAAATCGGAGCTCATCTTGTTTCGGAAGCTTTTGTACCTGCAGATAAAGACATTGCTCCACTTGCTTGGTGGAGGGATAATGCCCCTCGATTTCCGCATGTATCATTTCTTGCGAGGCAAATTTTAGCAATACCAGGTGTGAGGAGGATCCTCTTCACCCTTCATTGCGTCCTAGTCCGGGTGAAGAGGTCATTGTCACAATTTCTAATTGACCATTGCCTCATGACAAGTCTCCCACTCAATTACAAGTTGATTGGTGTGTATAACACCATTGTCTTTATTAAGGGTCACCTAAGTATTCACAAATACTCAAGCTCATACAACACACTTGGGCAACACAGGTGTCACAAGAATGCAAACCTAGTCACCTAACCCTACTACCTACTCCTCCTGCTTCCATGGTGCTACTTCTGCATTGTGGCTCGTCTCCCACTACTAACACCTGCACCTTCCAGCTTCGCACCCTGCCCTCCTTAGCACTTCCTATGGTAGCCTAAGCTACTGCACCTTGGCTGCAGCTGCCCCACGTCCTATCCCAACAACTCCCAGTCAACTGCAGACTATCCCTCCTCCCACTAAAACACTTCACACCTTTGGAGCGGCAACGATGCCAATTACCTACAACTCCACCCAACAGTCTCTATCCTCTCTCACTTGCACTGCCCCTTGCTGTTCAGCAGAGTCATCGAACTCGGGGTGCATACTGCCTCCAGCAGTTGCAGCAAGGTGAGACTCCCGGTCCTCCAGGAACTGCAAGCTCCATTGACCTTATCCTCAACAGATCACAAGCTCCAATCCATTTCCTTTGATGTTGTGAGGCACACAACTTCGCCCACCTAAGAGCACTCACCTGAGTGCTTTCCTTCACCCCACAGGTACGTTGCCTCTCGAAACATCGGCTCAACATGGAAGCCGGAAAGTCCTTTGTCGACGGTGCATTAGTTATGCACGGCAATGTCCAGCTCCTTGTGTAGGACCACCAGTCTAATCTGTGCTTCCTGCTCCCACTGGCTGTAGCCTGCAACATCCACCAAGAACACAAGAACCACAACCCCACTTTGTTCCAATCCCACGACACTTCCACAACCCTCTTAGAAAGTCCTATTCATAACTCCACCTACTCACACCTAATTAGACGCCTGGAGGATTAAGTTTGTTACCTTCCACTTCTCAACCGCTGTGATCACGTGCAGCATGCCTAGCGTCTATCAGTTTACCTTTGATGCCCAATTGTCGCAGTCATAGAAACGACCACATCCCTGGTTCTCCTCAACTCTTGGGTTCTCAATCCCGACTTCGCCAATGATCGGGGGAGCACCGATGGTAGTTACAGGTGGACCGGTTGAGTTTGAGAACTAACCGGTTGAAGTTCGAGACTTTAGGAGAATCACCGATCACTTAGAGGAATTTATGGAATATGCCTCAAAGTAACATAGAAAATAGAAGGATGTCACATGTAACAGGTTAGACTTGCAAACACACGGATCTCGATCGATTATGCCCAAAAACATCTCCCCCAATCACTGGACCTCACTCTGAGTCCTAGCACGTCAGATCCACCGTGACTTCCACCTGATCATGAGTCCATCATTTTATTATTCCTTATTCCAAAGAGTTCAATTAAATCCCTGCCGAATAGTTCCCATCCATCCCAGCACTCCAAGTGTGAACCCCCTCTGAATATTATTCCTTTGCCGGTGATTCTCTCCGGTTACTTCCAAGAGTCAATGGTTCATTCACTCTTGCAAGGTGTTACTAGACAGTGCCACCTTCCGCACTCAGGCACTCTACTTGTGTCCTTCAATCACACACTTGCTGGGAGTGCGTTGTTTTCTTTACCTTTTGTGATTCAATCACTCCTTTCCGCTCCCCCAGGAGCAACACTTGATGAACAACTTGTACACTTCAGTGTAATATGTGATTGCATCTAGTCTAATTCCCAGGACACTAGAAATCTACCATCATGAGCTGGGGAAACCATTGGCTTAGCATACCCTTCCAATCAAAGACACAAAAGGAAAACGGATAACTTCCCTAGAAGCCCCCCTCCTCGACGTGTCCACTTGATGAGGCCGACCTTGACACCACTCAACAGCAGCCACCCGTCATAGCAAGGTGAGAGCCGGAAGAGCGGGGAAGCCCACACTGGGCGGTTCTCATTGGCGTGAAGTGACGCTCCTCTTGCAATTCCCCAGGGCTCGAGATGTCCTCATCCAATCGGGCAGTTTCTCCTCACCTCCATGCAGTGGTCGAAGAAGGTTGAGCACAGTTGCCTTCGCCGGCTTCGCCTTCCCTGAGCCTGGTGTTTCCTCCTGATCTCTTGGCCATTTCCTTTGCTGCCGGCGGGTATCACCCACGAGCTCAACCAACTAACTCGTCATGCGTCTCTTGCTCACACAAGTATACCTCTTCCCAATCCTTCGAATGGAGATTGCCCGCAGCACTGTGCACCTGGGTGCATCAACCCGTGCTACTCACCTAGCCTGTGCTGTGATCGGATCTAGGATGGCATCTCCGACACCAACTCTCAACACTTGATCAGGCTACTCGCACCTCAGGCAAGCTGTCCTAGAGTATTCGCGGCAAATTACCGATTGAAATGTATTTTTCACGGCAGGCAACCGACCAGACATATTTTTTTAGGAAATTTTTTAATACTATGCATACTTGGAGACTTGGAGACTTGTAGACTTGGAAACTTGGAGTTACCATTGTCTTGCTAGCTTGTGATTTAGGGTTAGTTGCTTGCTGCCGCAGCTTGCATTTTCATTTCCATTCCGAGTTTTTGAGTGCTTGACTTCTTGAATCACTGAATCGTTGAATGACTAACTTTGTGCCACTCTGACATCTCTTGTTTCACATCGGGAGCTCTCAGCGCACGGAGCCACCGTCGAAATCCCCTTGCATCATTCTTCTTAATTTCTTGTGATTTCTTGATTAGCTTATGATTTCTCGAGATCTCTAATGCGCAATTAGCAATCTTAAGCACCGGTCTAAAAGAGTGGCACACTTTAGCCCGTGAAAGATCTTGGTTAGCCTGTGATTTCTTGGGTAGCCTGTGATTTCTTGGTAGCTTAATGTTGTCACTTCACATATACATGCAATGGCTTCATATCTATGATCTAATCTAAGCACCAATCTAATACTAATCGTAGTTTGTAATCTAAGCACCAGTTTAAAAGAATGGCGCACTTTAGCACACGAAAGATCTTGGTTATCTTGTGATGTCTTGGTTGCGGCCGAGGATGTTAGGGTTGCATTTCCCACGTTTTCTTAGTAGTCTTGAGGTCATACTTTGAGATCTCTAATGCGCAGTTAGTAATGTAAGCACCAATCTGAAAGAATGGCGCACTTTAGAACGCGAAAGATCTTCAATAATATGGACCACATGATTAAGAGACAAAAGAGCTAATCAGAGTTGCACTTGACTTTTTGAATCGCTGAGTGATTGACTTTGTGTGAGTCTTCTGTGCAGACTCCCAGTCACGGGAGTTAGGGTTGCGTGCCACTCCGACATCTCTTGTTTCACATTTGGAGCTCTCAGTGCACGTAGCCGCCATCGAAGTCCCCTTGCATCCGGTTAGCCACTGTTTGGCCTTCGTGCAAAGTATTCTTCTTGGTTTCTTGTGATTTCTTGGTTAGCTTGTGATTTCTTGGTTGCGGCTAAGTATGTTTAGGGTTGCATTTCCCACGGCTTTTCTCAATAGTCTTGAGATCATACTATGAGATCTCTAATGCGCAGTTAGTAATCTAAGCACTACACTAAAATTGGTAAATAGTGTTGGCAACACTAATTAGCCGAGCTAACACTAATTGTGATTTGCGAGGTTAGTGTTAGAACACTAATTAGCAATTCTAACACTATTTCATATGTGTAGTAAAACATGGTAATTTTAACATTCTTACAAGAATGCATTTAGTGTTAGATGGTAACAAAAATAGAAGTTGGAAGGGTGGTGAAAGTTGGTTCATAAAATGTTGAAATGAACAAAAAAATCTTGAAATGAACAAACAAATGCTGGAAAATCTAATAAATACTGAAATAAACAAAAGAATGCTAAAATAATCAAAAAAATACTGAAATGAACAAATAATGATTAAATGAGCCAAAAAACACTGAAATGAGCCAAAAAATGTTGAAGTGAGCCAGAAAATGCTGCAATGAGCCAGAAAATGTTGAAATGAGCCAGAAAATACTAAAATGAGCCAGGAAATACTCAAACAAATAAAGAAATATTGAAATAAACAATGGAATGCTCAAATAAACAATGAAAAGTTGAAATAACAATGAAATGCGACAACCTCAACCAATCTCGCAAAATGACAGATCGGTAGGTGGCGAGGTTGAAAACTTGTTGAAGACGACATGGGATACCATAGAGGTCAATTCCAGCAAGAGGAGGGCGATCCACGGCTGGCTATAAAAAAATGAGAAGAAATGGTTGAAAAAAAAATTTCTCGACAAAAAAAAAAATGTTTTTACAGAAAATAGAGGAGACAAAAAAAACATGTTTTTACAAATAGAGCATTCCAATGGTGTAATAGAACCTTGATTTGCTTACCTCCATCACAAGTTATAAGCCCGCAAAGTTTAAATCCAAGGTGTAGAAATCGGCGGGAATCCGCGGACTATAAACCCCCCTCCTTTTGAGAGCTCATTCGGGGAGCTCTCCACTCCCCTCTTCCCCTCGCACTAATTATCATCCAACATTATTTACCAATTTTAGTGTAGTCTGAAAGAATGGCGCACTATATGCTAAGTTGCTTGGTATGTAAGTTGACAATGTATGGGAACATTCTGGTGGATCTGTGTGATCAGGGTTTTAAATGTAACAAGAATGTCAAATCAATACTTGTGATTACATCCTTCGTGAAACAACTAAAACACAACTATTGGAAAGCCTATAGAACATTTGTTAACTTTACTTGGATCCTTTGTGGTGATTGTATTTTCTGAAGGCTAAATCTTTAGTCCTAAGCTGGTAGGGGCTTTGCCAGGTTCAACTCCTACTAAGGATACTATTTAGACAAAAAAAAAAAAAGATTGAATGCCAACATTCTTTAACCATGAACACTTGGAAAAAAGAAGGAATAAAGGACAATGAAACTTAAAGGGAAAAAAATAAAGAGGGAAAAAACATCCACCACCAAAATACAAAATTGGCCCCATTTTAAACATTTAGGAAACTGGATAAATGAAAAAAGAAATGTCGGCTAATTGCCTACATACATTAGGAAATGGGGGATATCAACCGATAAAACTTGCACTCTCTAGGCTCACTTCCGGGTAAAATTTGAAAAATCCGAGCCACCTCCTAGAAGCTAGGAAATTATCCGTTTTCTCTACAGAACTCCCCGGACTCTGCTTGTAGTGACTGTCAATGCTAATGTACCTTCTGGAATCTTCTAGTATCATCTTTTCTCAGTTTATCAACTACCTCCTAATGCGGCAACTAGTTACTAACCTAACCTGAAACTAACTAAACAACTAATAACTAACTAATCCAAAATCTACACCTGCCTGCCGGCCGTAGCTGGACCAAAAACGAAAGGGAAGCGTGCCTGAACAACTACTTTTAGCTCTGCATCCAATTCTTTTAGGATACAAAACACGATGATCAGCCTATCTTAACTGTGCCGGTAGCCATTTTCTACATATTTTTCGGAGCTCACATGAATATCTTCATCATTATCAAAGTGAAGATTCTCTTTCTTATCAAATAGAATTAGGGTTCACGCACATGTGACTTCACCAACTCTTGCTATGCAGTGGGTTACGAATGTCTGGAGTTACTCTGCCGGTTGTCCAAGTAGAATGACTGTCCGTTGCCTAAAGTATCTCTATACTCGTGAAGTAGTGCTCTGAACTCACTCCCGTTTCTGAAAATCTTGAAATGAGGGGTAGCCATTCCCCCTTTCATTGTAAATTATTAGGTTTTTACTCGAAGGCAAAGCATTCACGTTAATTTCTTACACTCCTCTGTCCGTTTTGTAGATCTTCATGAATCATCTCGACTCCGTTACCTACATGCGATCAATTAAACCTCTGTTGATCTGTATGAACAAATGAACAAATACACAGCCCATCTGTGCTTGCATGACTTGTATATTCATATTTCAGAGCTCTTCGGTCGTCTGGATTGGGAGAATTAATTCAATCCAAATCATTACTACCTACATTTCCGTTTCAAGTTCGTAAGGTGGAAATCATGGTTAAACCTTGATATTATTGACTAACTGAAAAACATTCTAGCTAAACTGAGTGTTCCTCAATACAATGGCAAAACACCCCCTTGAATTTCTTACACTCCTCTGTCCCTTTTGTAGATCTTTATGAATGATGTCGACTCCGTTACCAACATGTGATCAATAAAATCTCCGTTGATCTGTATGAAGAAATGGACAAATACACAGCCCATTTGTGTTTGCATGACTTGTATATTCATAATTCAAAGCTCTTCGGTTGTCTGGATTGTGAGAATTAATTCATATGAAATCATTACTACTTACATTTCCGCTTCAGCCTAGATATTATTGTCACTGCTGCGAAAATACTAGCTAAACTGAGTGTTCCTCAATACAACTACAGAAATTCTTTGAGCACTTCATACTTTCCCATTTCCACATGTTAAGTCAACCATTCTGCCAACAGCAACTATCATGCATTTAGTTCCAGGACCTGCGAGATTTTGTGAATTTTCGGAATGTCCCCAACTTAGCCTTCATGAATTTACTGTGACGCCTCCAACTTGCAGGAAGGTGCGCCTAACATTGCGATAATATTCTTCGTAAACTGTATTGGCGTTGTCTCCTCATACGCCACCTTGAGATTATCAGCAGCTCTTCGGCTGGGAGCTATCGCACGCTCAAACATGGCCTGTTCGAAGGCCGGAATGGCGTCACGGAGGGATTGCACCGACGGCGTTGATTTCCAAGCTTGTATAAGAGCCATGGCAAGTTCGTGAGCATCGAGCATGGCGAGGTTCACCCCTTCACCAGAGTAAGGCGACATGAGATGAGCGGCGTCACCCACCAATGTGAGACCCCCCTTTGAGCTCCAGCTATGACCAACAGGTAGAGCGTGGAGAGGCCAGGCGTAAAAACGATCGTCTTCGCAGTTGCGGATGAGGTCAAGAAACTCGGGATTCCACCCATCGAAGTAGCTTAACAAAAACTCTCGCGCTCGTTGGGGTCCGACGCGCAGAACTGCAGCGAATTCCTTCTGCGCCCACTCTTTCTCCACCCTCAGTGCAACGGAGGTGTGGATCACCCCGTTTGAGTTCCGTTGCGGCAACAGTCCCCTGTCTGGTGAGAGTATGCAGGTAAGGCCATTACCAGTCAGGTTCCCCAGGTGCGGGTACCGTTCATCCACATTCCGAATGTGAGTGTCGACCGTAGTAATTCCTGAATACAAAGGAACCATGTCCGTGACAAGTGGCCTAACCTTGGACCACGCACCGTCAGCTCCAATCACTATATCTGCCTCCTCCCTCGCCCCATCCTCGAACACCAGAGTGTGATGATCCGCACCACCATTCACCACCGCCGCTAGCTTCCGGCCCCACTGAATCGTTCCCTCCTCAAGAGACGCTACCAAAATGGCATGAAGGTCCGTCCTATCGATTTCCGGGTGCTGGGACGCACCCTCCACCTTGTCATCATGGTCGATGTCGAGGAACACCTTCCCAGTCTTATCGAGAATGCGGAACTGCTCCCCTTCCGGCCTCGCTTTCGCCTTAAACTGTTCCATTAGACCGGCCGTCTCCATTGCCAAGAGCCCCGATTCGGTGTGAAGGTCAAGTGTACCGCCCTGCGACCGTGCGTCCGGGGTTTTGTCCTGCTCATACAAGGTTGCGCGCAGGCCATGCAACTGCAAAATGCGTGCAAATGTGAGCCCTGCGGGTCCGCCTCCGATGACGGCAATGCGAGGCAGTGAGCTCCTGCATGTTGTTGGAGTGCTCATGTTGAGGAAACTTGGAGTGTAGCAAAACCCTACAAACGTGTGCGGCAAGTGAGGAATAAATCTGAGAGATGTTTATGTCATCGATTTGCAGTGCAACTTTCGTGAGGATCGGAAGCAAGGTCTTCAAGTTTGTAGACACAAGTTTCAATTCCCTAAACTCACTGAAACTGGCACACGAAGTGATGAAGCAGGAGATTATGAGCTTGAGTACCCTGCCTTTTCCCCAATTTATCAACATCTGGCAGAAGCTCATGAATTAAGCAGGCAGTTGCTGTTGTATGTGGGGAATGAGCCGTGAGGTTTCTGTGATACGAGGAAATACCGCCAACTCTCACCGGCACTTTACTTGGGCCTTACTTCAAAATTTTCTGAGCACGAGTCCGAGACTTCACTAGTAGAAACCTATGCGAAAAACAACCACCACCCTGATCTGCAGTCGCTAAACAACTACAAATTTTTCTTTTTTCGTTTTGCGACTGCAATTTTAATTTTTTTGGGGTGTGTAATACACCGTTCGGAAGGTATTTTCAAGACCTTTCTAACGGTTTATTACAAGTTCCCAAATTCCTAAAATTTCAGTTGGTAAACCAAAAAAACAAATCTAGAGTTGTTTAGCGACTACAAAGCATGCTAGTCAAAAGAACCACAATGGAAAAACAACTGCGGTTCTTTTTTGCAATGTTTTCTACTACACTAAATAACATATTTAGTTTTTTATTATATTTAGTGTTGTTACCACCCTACTCTGCTCAACACTAATCTTCAATTCCTGGACAACTAGTGTTAGACATAAATGTGCTTCCACCTCCCTTATTATATCTTTTTTTCATATCCTTACTAACACTAAATTCAAACATGTAACTTCCATGTATTACCATAGTTGATATTTGTGTGTGTGTGTGTGTGTTTTTATTTTTATTTTATTATTATTTTATTTTATTTTTTGTGTGGAGACAGGAGGCCGATAGGCCAACGCCAAAGCACAGGAGGCAGTTGACCACCTGGCAAGTTTACCGTCAAGTAGAGAGGAGATTTCACAGTCGGGAATCAAACCGCCAGCCTCTTCCTTTGATATTAATATTTAGTGTTTGAGTTTCCATTTGATGTTACTTACTTTCATAGGGTTACTGATATTTAGTGTATTTGTTTGTATTTAGTGTATCAAACACTAAATATCTTATTTAGTGTAGTGTTTTGTATTGGAAATTTCAGATTGGATCAGAGTGGATATTTAGCTTGCGTATGTAGCTTAATGATAGCACTTATTTGGATACGTTTGAATACAAAGAGTTGTGAAACGGCCGGGGATTCGTGGCACTCAAGTAAAATCATCCGATAATAAAAATCGGATGAATCCATCAAGAAGCTCGGATAGAGCTTATTTTAGTGAAACGCCTCCGAGTTGGCATGTAAGACCCCGTTTTTTTCCTCATAGCTATTATGCACTACTATCTATTTTGTAAATATCAATTAGTTGGCATGGGGCCATGATGTGGTGTTGGATGCTCTAAGCCTATTTTCTAACCTCCCATGATGTGGCTTTGGATTCCACATGGTTATTTTAATAAATAACGCAAGTTGCCAACGTGTACAACATGTGGTTATGAGGTGTCATCATAAAAAAAATTTATGTTCACAACTCATATATTTTGTACATATGTGATTGCTCAAACATTTGTAATATGTCAAAATAATATATGTCACCTTATGATAAATTTGTGAACTCAAAAAATCAATTCAATATAATGACTATTATTATTATTATTATTATTATTATTATTATTATTATAATATAGATAATGAAACATATTTAAAATTAACTAATATGCACCATGTGATTTTAAAGATAATACAATATGTGATGATGATAAAATATTACAATAACTCAGATATGCTATAGTTAGAAACTTATGATTTTTTGAGTATACCCCATCCATAACGTTGTCCCAAGAATCAGTTTCCAAATAACATATCATTTGTTTATACCTCATTTATATTCCTAAAACATAAAATTTGTTATTATATAAACTTTATTATTATATGTTTTATATATCTTCATTATGTCACTTTGGTCATCTTATAAACACTTGCACTAATCTATCATGAGAATGACCAAGATAATTTTAAATGGTAAATTAAAAAACTATGTATTCAACTCAACTGTAATTGCACTAATAGACACTTTCGAAAAAGCTTGTCCAAAGCTGGATTTCACTTAAATTCTGGTCCACAAATTCTATCGACGGACCACTAATAGAATTTTGTAATGCTTTGACGTTGTTGAGTTTTCTTCATGTTTCTAAAATTACAATATGATGTGACAATTCATCTTTTTATGATCTGCTATTCTTGACAAAATCATTGATTTTAATACACACCCTTCTTCAAATTTACACCATTGTTGATTTGTGGTACTAAATACGTCCCCCCACCACCCCCCCTGTTTCGTTCTATGCTCTTGGAGGTTATATTGGTAGCATTCATGGCTGGAAGAGGGCGTCCTCCACATCCTCAGTCAAAAAACCAAGAAGACATAACTTTCAATCAATCAAAACTACTTCACAAGGCTTCGGCATTTAAGAGTTAAGTGTCAAAGAAATTTAATGTGCAAACATGATTAAGGCTCAATACAAATAACCAATCACTCATCAAAGTGGTGGGCACTTCCAACAACTCTTTGCATTTCCTACATGTGCATATGAGATTTCATCCATAACCTATAGTTTACATCCATGAGCAAATTGATTATGATTGATAACCAATTCGAGGAGGTGAATGACTTTGTTACTAGTGCACTCATCATCCACTCTCCTATCGATTGTTATGTAGTCCATAAATTGAATGGGTTTAGATATAAATAACTCAATTTGATTGCCAATTTGGGGGCAATTTGAAATAACTAAAGCATGAAAACATATCTGCTAGTGCCAAGTATTTTCTTATTATTCCCAAAAGTAATGATGTTAGCAATAAGTTGCCTCAAGCAATGGATCTCAAAATCGCACTTGTGGAAATACTTCATGTAGGTGACAAGTGAATCCAATAGCTCTTGGCTTGGAGCTATACTTATAAGTTGCAACTTGTAAGGTTGTTCTACATACGTGATGAGTGACCACGAGAAAAAATGATTAATGAATTGTCATGGTCATGGTTGGTGGTCCAAAGACCATGCATGCCCACGAGAAACTTCCACAACTTTGTTGAATTATCAAGCTTGTACATAAAGCAAGAGATGCTCAATCTGACAATGAGAACGATAATATCAAATGCATGATTGCACACTTCCAAAATTTGACTTTGGTTGCTAGACTCCACCCTTCCAATTCTATGCCCATCACTCATAGCTTCATAATTTTCCCTCACAAAAGCCTAAGCTTATAGCAAGTCTAGAAATAACTTGTTGGGACAATTGGCAACTAAGTTAACAATCTCAACCAGTTGCATTGATCCTTAAGTTAAAGACAAAAAATCATGTCGAGAATAAACCAATCAAAGGGCACATGTCCAATATTGTCACCAAAGAAGCAAACTACATAGGTCCTTGGCATGCCAAAAAATCTCAACCCAAAGGGGGCACAAAAAACTTGCACTCAAGAGGTTTGGAAACAACTCTTTCTTTTATCTCGTATGGGCTTCATTATTTCAATGCTTTCTCACTAATTTAATTATCTTTATCCAATGTGGTACACGCTATTAATAGAACTCCACATTATTATACAAAACAGAGAAATTATTGTATTAGCAAGACATTATATTTCATAACTTAATGTGAACTTAAACCGGCAAGCACAAACCTAACCACAAAATAATCATCATATGCACTATTTCATGTGAAGTAGTGGTGGTATCAAGGCATGACAAGTGGTCTTCATATTTTTAGGAATATTGTTTACTTTGAGGTTGCATGACATGAGAGAACAACGACGTTCAAGATAGTATTAGTGTGACCTCTAATTCAGTCTGAGAAACTACGAAATTGTTGTTAACACTTCTAATTCACATCTTCAATAAAAAAGATTCCTGATTTGCAGGATTTAACTTTTGAAACACAACTGCAATCTCAGAGACAAAGATTTTCAGGATCATGGGGTGCTGTCGAATGTGTTGGGTTGAAATCAGAAGCATGTCATGATGCTAACTCGGAAGCTCGCACCTCCTGTGGGTTAATCACCCAAACTGGCCATCAATTCACAAATACCATGATGTTTATGCATCGCACTAATTATCATGTTAAGCTCTAGAGATCTGGGCTAATTCCAATTAGTTGATGCAGGTAACTAATTATCCTGTAATGGAGTTGCTCCTGACAGCTCTCCAACTCGTGCTTTGACTACATAGCAGCCTTTTTTTTAGGGGCTAAATGTAGCCAGAAGACTACAACTAAAAAAAGCCAGCGAAAAAACCCTAATAATTTAACCCTGTTTACATTGGCTTAGGAGCCAAAATGTCCACCTCATAAGGTGGGTGGGTGCCACTTAGCCCCATTATGCGGAACGAGGCGGCCGAGGTGTTGCCCTCCACGTCCTCTCCCAGCGACGGTGACATCAAGAGCGGCGCCCCATTGCGATCCGGACCCCTGCATCATTAGGGCCGATCGCCACCCCCAACGACCATTTCTCCCCCTCCGTGGATGTCATTCGCCCATTCCGCGCCTTCATCCTTGCTTCATCGCCATCTAGAACTATGCTGCTCCAGGGTCTCATCGCCTTGGATGTGTCTTCGTTTGGAATCGCCTCTCCACGGCTCGCCTCCTAGATCCATTTGCCCGCAGCCCACTCCTCCTCCTTTCTTGAGCAATCAATAGATTTAATACCATGTGAATGTTGACGGCTAGGTAGTGGGGTAGTGGGGTAGTGGGGTAGTGGGGTTGATGGAGGAATGAAGGCTTGCAATGTTGAATCCTGCTTGCTCGGCAAAATGCGAGGAATCGACGACATGCTCACAAAATCGCCATTGCCTCCCTCACCTTCCATCCTCCTGCTGGCTCTCATTGTTTCTAGTTGTTTGTGCAATGCAATTGAATTTATTCTGCAATTGTTTGGATTTCTGCAATTTGACTTTTTGCAATTGTTGCAGGATTCTAATTTACTGAGAGTTGGGTGTGGCTGAGGGTGTTGGCCTTTGGGTGTGGCTTCTTCTCTTCAAATCCATTGTTGTGTAGGTGGAGAGCTTTTTCTCGTGAATCGAGGGTGGAGGAGGTCTGATGTTTGTGGAGGAGGTCTGATTGTTTGTGGTGCCTTCCCTGGAGCCTTCTTGGGCATCTTGGTGGAGCCTTCTTGGTGGAGCCTTCCCTGGAGCCATCCCTTCAGCCTTCCTTGCCGCCCTGTTTCTGCCTCTAGCCGCAATGTCCGCCTCCTCCACCCCATTGTCGAAGGCTCTCAAGGCCAGGAGGGCCACCGTCCTTGAGAGCTACTTCATTAGCTCGCGGAATTCTGCCAACTCTGGCCCTATCTGCATGCTTGCTCCATCCCCTCGCAAGCGCGCAAAAGTTGATTCATCTGCCTCTTCATCTAGCAGCAAACCTGAGGAGGATTGCACCACTCCTGCAAGAGCTAATGTAGCCGTTAAGCTCATCTGCCCTGGTGGTCTACCATCCAACCCAAATCCCGGTTCCTCCTCCATATGTGTCGAGTCTGAGTCTGATCTTGTAGAGGTGATCAATGTGGTTGACTCCGAGGTACCTGAAGCCAAGAAAAAACAAAAAAAATAAAGGTAAGGAATGTGCTAGTCGTAAGTGTCAAGATAATTGGGCTCTTGCCCATCCATGGGCAAAAATGTTGCGGGCTGGGAAAGGGTCTTCTGTGGACAGGGTTCAATGCATTGTGTGCACATCGGTGAAAGGCAGACCTGTTGTAATGGGTGCTAAATCCGATACCCTTGAGAAGCATGCTGGAAAAAGATAGGCAAAGGTTGATCTTCCACACTTGAATGTAAAAAAGGATGAATACTACATCAACCCGAAGTGCGGCCATCTCAAGGCTGTTCGCATCTACAATGCCCAGTCCTTGAATCGGCCAACTATTCTCCAACAAGTAAGTGTCCTCCACCCAAGCCATGTTTTCTCTTTTCATCTTTTCTTATATGCCTTTCTTGTAAGCCTTTCTTGTGTGTATGAAAGATCTAACCTGCACATTGCTTCATTGTAGGTGCAAAAAGAGTTCAAAGGAGATAAAGCGCGCAAGATTGCACAATTTGCCACAGTGTTTCATATGCTGCAGCATGGTCGCCCCATGCTGGAGTATGAATCCATGCGAGAGTTGTTTACTTTTTTGAAGATGCCCCACCTCAGCAAGAAACACTGGGGAGACAACTCCGGATGGTTGATGGCTAAATATCTCTATGCCCAGGTTATGCAAAAGGCAAGAGAGGTTATTCACGGAGGTAAATTTCTTAGTATAAGTGTGGATGAGGTTACTACTGTAGACAATCAGGCTTGGATAAATATCCATGCCTACGTTGTCCAAGACTTCTACCGCACTCCTATATTGGTGTCGGTGGAACGTCTCACGGAAGGGGCCACTGCTCCAAAGCTCGCTAAGGTGATTGTGGATGCTTTGTTTGTTCACGGGGGTCTAACCCCCCAGCATCTCCTCTCCAAACTTGTTTCATTTGGGGCGGATGGCGCTTCAGTTTTCCAGGTAATCATTTTTCGCCTTCCTCCTTTCATTTTTTCCACATGTGGTCTGATTGTTTGTGGAGGAGGTCTGATTTAGGGTGGAGGAGGTCTGATTGTTTGTGGAGGAGGTATGTTTATGGTGGAGGAGGTCTGATTGTTTGTGGAGGAGGTATGTTTGTGGTGGAGGAGGTCTGATTGTTTGTGGAGGAGGTCTTGTTGTTTGTAGGTGTAGGAATGTGGTCTAATGTTGATCATTGGAGGTGGCAGGGTGCAAGGTCAGGTGTGACCAGGCTCTTACAAGATACAATCAGCCCCCACATGCATGGGGTTCATTGTGTCAGCCATCGCACCAACCTTGCGATCAAGGAGCTCTCGCATTTGCCGGTCATAGACAAGATCGAGAACCTCTTGCATAACTTGCACAAATACTTTGCAAGGTCTCCCAAGAGACACCTCGAATTTACGAGGCTCTCAGAGGTAATGCAAACCAAAGGTCTAAAGATCATAAGGAACATGAAAACGAGGTGGTTGTCCATGTTATCACCCTTGAAGAGAGTGATGTCTGAGTATCAAACCTTGGTTCACAAGATGCACCAAGATGGTCTGGATGGAACATCAACATTAGCGGCAAGGGAGGTAGCAATTGGTAACTACAACTTCCTTGTAGACATCTCTATCCCTATTGCCTTGGCCGGTTTTTTACCATTGCTTGAAACAATTCACTATCTTGTGAAATTCAGCCAACAACAAGACATCTTCATATGCGACTATCTTGCCGTGGTCAAGGTCAACTCTACGAGCTCTATTGTGATCCAGTTTCCTCTTTCAGAAGTGATTCTTTTCGTGAGTTCACAGATTTGATTAGTGGCCGTCATGACAGCATGTCTCTGTCATGGGTGCCCGGAGTTTTGGATGTGAACGAAGCCGCATGTGAGTATGTTGTCTTCAAGTGTGGGCCTTTCACCCATCCAGCCACTATGCCTAACGGAGATGGTGGCACCCAAACAGTGTCAAGGGAGGCATTCAAAGACATCGTGGACAATGTCAAAGGCTCTTGCACAGGTATGGCCATGTTTGTGTGAAATTGTGTGAATGTTTTTGTGATATAACACTATATTCGTTAAATGGAGACTTTGGGAAGTCTCAAAATAAATGTGGCCCATAGTTTAGGATGCCAATACCATGAATGTTGGGAACATTGGGAACATTGGGAACATTGGGAACATTGGGAAGAATTATGGAGTCCAAAAAAAACCATTGGATTTATTATTATGGACTATTGGATGCGCATCCGTAACATAGGGGTTGTGTTGAATAGGATGGTACATTCCAAAGCATGCACAACATTCCCAAATGTAACATTTGGAGTAGTATATTATTTTGGCAAATGCACAATGTATTATGTAGCTACTCAACATTTACAAGACATTTGATAGCACAATGTGGGAAAGTTTGTTTCAATACAATGTGTAGACAATTGCAAATTTCATGCAAAACATAGCTTGTCTTGTTAGATTTCTTAAAATTTTGAACCTACAAACAAATGAGCCCAATCCAAGCAATTTTGGCCCCAATGGTGCCATATAATTCCTATAATAAAGCTCTTTACATACTATTTAACACAATCATGAACCTAGTTTGCTCTTGTGCTCTTATTCACAATCTTCATCTTCAACCTCGTTTCCATTCTCAATGTCATTTTCTGCGGCCGCAATACGAGCCAAGTTGTCTTTGGCAAAATCAATATGCTTTTGGGGGATGGTCATTGTCTCCGATTTGGACCCTTTTCGCGGCTTCCAAGCACAAAGTATAGTATCCGTGTTTATCCATACTGGTTCAAATGCCGAGTCCATTGTCCACTTAAAACCTTTTTTTGTATCCCAACCTAAATAGGTCCGCAACACATTTGGGTCTCTCGTGCTTGGGCGGCAGTACTCCACCTCAATTTGACGGAAATTGGGGCTAGTTGGAACAAAATTAGGCGACGACAATGCTTTTACCAACCATATGGGCTTGGGGTGTTCCTCGTCTCCGGCACGTACGAGGACCATATAGCCTTCGTGGCAATCAACACCAACGCGAAATGACGGAGCCGGGCGATTGCGAGCAGGGCCTACGTAATGCTCGTCTGCAGCGAATTCCTCACGGACATCCCCATTGCTGAAGAACATGGCGTCAGACTCCAACACAGTCACTCGACTTTGTGGCCAAAAGCCTTGTGTCAAAATTGACCGGGTATCAATATCCATCGTTTGCAAAGCGGACCGAATGCGATCCCAATACTCGATGAGTGGTTCATGTGTATCCCGAACAACCCTTGTGATGTCTTCCTCACACAACTCTTTCCAGTATTCGATGAATCCCGATATGCCCTTAATGATTTCCGGCCCATTCCTCATGGGGTCGGGTTTGCAAGGCTTTGGCTCCCCATCCGGTAACATACATTTCCCATCCTCGTCTCGGCGCCAAACAAGGATTCCTTCATCTGGGCCCCAATTCGGTGACGTGCACAAAACTTTGAATTGCATTGCCGGCATACCATCATCGCGCATGTAGAAGCGGAATTGTTGAGCTTTGGTATGGCCAACTAAGCGGTCGCCTCCTTTGAGAATGAATGGTTTGATGAATGCCTTGAAATCAGGTACCTCTTCAATCAAATGCGGAATGACCGGTACATTATCTAAATCCATGTACGATTTCATGAGAAGTGGAATTGTTGGAAAATCTTCTTCATGCAATTTCATACTCCAACGTCCAAATGAAGCATCAATGTCATCATGTGTATGACCAACCATCAAGAAAGAAACAAAGACCTCCTTGAAAATTCCTTTGGCTACGAGCAATGACCAAAAGCAAAAAACGTATCGACATTTGTTGTCCTTTGCACAATTATCAAGTTGCACATGCAGAGTCGGCGGTAGTTGTTTTCCAGGAACGTGTTGTTGAGGGGGTTCCGCCAATGAATTCAAACACACCTCCTTCCCATCAAGTACGGCCTCATAAAGAGGTGTTGTTCCGGCACCCTCAAACAGAGCACGGGACGAAGACGTCGGTGGTTTTTCAAGATCTCGTAGAAGTTTGGCAAAAGATCCCACGGTATGGTTGGCATCTCCAGGGTAGAAGTCCAAACCATAATGCGCATACTTCACGTCCACATGGCCATGTGCGATCATTCCTAGAAATAAATCAATGCGTTAAAAACGATAACATGAAGTGAGGACTACATCCAAGATTTTTTTGAAATAGTGCATGGAGAGAGAAAATTTTCTAGCAACATATAGAAAAGACAAAGCTACGGATGCGCGCCCGTAACCTTCCAGAAATGAATAAGTCATCGTTGTGGTTTACGAACCTGTGACAGCTATTGGGAGCTTGAAAAGTCCATCGGTGGCTTTGATTTTGCGAGCATAGCAAGGGCAAGCAGTTTTGGCATGGTCCATCTTGTCATGAATGATAGTCAAAACCTCGTTCGGCCTCATTATAGAAAGTGCACGATTCTTGTAGTAATCTTGGCGGTGTGCATCTTGGTTGTTGACATGCTCGATGTACTTCCTTTGATGTCTACTGTGCGATTCCGTGCCAATGGGATGAGCATCTCGAAGGCCTTTGTATTTTTCACAAGCAGTACAACGCGCAAACTTGTCACCCGGTCTTTTCGTAACATACTCCGCAAATTGTTGGCTTCTGATGACACTCAACTTGGACAAAGAAATGGGCCCACATCCCGCTCTTTGGCCAACATCATTGACATCCACCAAGATGTTCTTCCATTTTGTTCCAGCCGGCAAAACCATTTGAACAACCTTCTCTCCCGAAGGGAGAGTTCTTGTCTTGTGGGGCATGGCATCAGCCAAGGGCAAAATAAGGGATGATAATGTTGCAGCAGCCTGACGTGTAGCCTCCCTAGGCTTCTTTGTGCCGAAGTTACCATGGAAGGAAGAACGGCGCCCTAGAGAGGAATGATTACGAAACCGATAAAAGTCGGCCTTCGATACCGCATGGATGGTGTACCATGCCTTACAACATACTTCCACATTTTCCAATGTGACCATCTTATGACCTCCACCATCCATGTGTATATTGCGATGAACCTCAAGCTTCTTTGATGTTCGCATTCGGAAATCCGCAAGCCACATTTCTTGCCGTAGAGATTTAATTTTATCACGAGGAAACAATTGGCAACACTTCTTCCGACAACAATCCACCGTTGCCACAGATCTAATAGATCCATCTCCCAATACATGGTCACGACGACGTTGTGACATTGCAGGAGGTACACGCTCAGAGTCATATTTTCGGAAACCTTTTCGAGGACGCATGGATTCCAACAAAGCATGTTGAATTTGTATGTGACGGCGTCCTTGATTCCATAAGCTTACTCCATCGTGCATGACATTACGGTGAGGCCAACGCCGAAGAGAGAAACGCCAACCCGGGGGCACATCCGCGGGTGCCAAAGAATTCAAAATGCAAACACCAACGTCATCATCACCTAGGGGGAGAGCATCAACACAATCCTTGGGGTTTGTATTTCTACAAACACC
Organism: Polytrichum formosum; assembly: GCA_964035585.1. Lineage (NCBI taxonomy): Eukaryota > Viridiplantae > Streptophyta > Polytrichopsida > Polytrichales > Polytrichaceae > Polytrichum > Polytrichum formosum. The sequence continues at coordinate 77,279,998 of OZ037936.1, forward strand.
ATCAGCAACAGGAGCGCCATGTTCATTGACAAGGACAACGTCAAGACCAATCCATTGATCTCTTGAATAACCCTGACACGGTGGAAGATATTCATCGTTATCATCATCCAACACCGCTTCAATGGACGGATTGGGATTGTGACCAATTCCATCCACAATGTTGGAGATAGGGGTTTGAAATGCATCACCAATGGCGTCTTCAAATTCGTCATCAGAGGTTGAGGGATCCGACGACAACTCAAATGCGCTATCGCCTACACAGTCGACAAACAAAGCAATGTTAGCAAGAGTAGTGTTACGAACGCGCGTCCGTAAAGCATGATCAGCAGCACAGATCCAGTGACATCAATAGAGGTATGAAGTTGCAATGAAAGTACAGTTCAGGCCAGGGACAACCAAAAGAACAGTTTGATTTGAAGCTGAAGGAATTGCAGCAAACCATAGTGGTGAAAGAGAAAAATGGTAAAAGGTAGGTGGCCAACGCAGGTTTACGGACGCACGCCCGTAAACTCGATAGCATTGAAAGAAATGTATAATCTAAGAAATAAGTCACATGAAGTAGTCACAGGAAATGTTACGGACGCGCGTCCGTATACTAACCGCGCTGGAATTGACACAAAGGTCTAATCAAGGAAGTGAGTCACTGGAAACTGTTAGATGGAAGGCAACGGACGCGAGTACGTAACCTGACCAAGATGGTATTAATACAAAGGTCTGTTAAACCCCTAAACCAAGAAGAAGTTAACAGGGATGGTTACGGACGCGCGTCCGTAACCTAACCGCGCTGGAATTGACAGAAAGGTCTAATCAGGGAACCAAGTCACTGGAAACTGTAAGACGGAAGGTTACGGACGCGCGTCCGTAACCTAACAGAGCTAGAATTGATACAAAGTTCTACTCTGAGAACCGACTGGAAACTGTCAGATGTAAGGTTACGGACGCGCGTCCGTAAACATACCGCGTTTGCATTGACACAAACGCGACAGTACTCAGAGACCTCGGACACGACCATCTGCCAGAATGAAGGTTACGGACGCGCGTCCGTAAACTAACAGTGCTAGCATTGACACAAATGAAGAACCGGATAGGGTCTACTCAGTTTCTCGCGACGAGTGCTCTAGAGATGATGACGCGTAAAGGTTACGGACGCGCGTCCGTAACCTTCCGGTATTTACGGCGGTATTAGCGGTGATGCCGCTTGGCGACATGACATACCGCGTAAATCGCTCTCCATTGCCGCTATGACTGGGGGTTTTCCTCTCGGAGCTATCGAGGACGACGTCCCACCAGACAGTGCAAAAAGAGTCTTTCGGTGGGGGGGCCAGCCCTTATGTAGTACTCCGCATCCAAAGATAAATTATATATAAGTTTTTAAACACTCAACCCTAAAGCCGATTCCCGCCGCCTACTGCCCCTATAAATACCCCACATCGCACATGGTATCTTCCATGATACGCACTATATTTGCTTGATGCTTATCATGATTGCACGATGACCACGCAATAAATGGAAGTGGGGGCATCCTAGAGGGAAATTATAAAATGTAAGCCTATTTTAGGATTTGTTTGGCTTCAAAATGCAAGATTGGGAGTTCCAAAGTTTGGGATGGGCTTACAATTGAACCCCTAAATGCCTAAGAAGCCAAAAAACGGTTGACAACATCTTTCAAAGATACATTTTTGATTGACAATTTTTTTTTTCCCTTGTTTTTTTTCTTGCACCTTGACATAATAAAGATTTGCAGGAGAAATTTGATTGACGATTAAGGGGAGATTAGTAATAATGAGCCTTGAATATAAAGCCATGATCATTCGTCATCTGTAAAATAAGTGTTAGCTTGTACATTACCTTAGTGTGTGTTTAGTTTTATGTTTCAGGCATATTATGTCAATTGTCAAATTTAGGCTATTCCAATAGGTTTACACACCCTTCTATAGCCCAATGTATCAATTGAGGCTTGATATCTCTTCGATTTAGTTGTAGTGTTTATGATTGTGAAATATATAATTATATTAAGAGAGTTACAAATATGCCCGCTTTCGGTTTGGAACTCATGCAACAAGAATTTGGTAGTTGCTTGCATAATAATATGTGATCACACAATGTCATTGCTTACAAAAGTAAAAGCACCACCTTCTAAGGTACTGTTAAATGATTCTAATTTTAGAACTGATAAATAACTAAATTCGAATATTGTGAACACAACCTTGGATATACCAAATGTTTTTAGGGTTTAGGGTCAGGGTTTAGGCTTTGGAGTTTAGGGTTTAGGGTTTAGGGTCCCATTTCACCATTTTCTCGCAATCTTGACACTCTTTAGAAAGAGTTTTGGATATTATTTTATTAATATGTTAGGTTTATAAACAAAACTTATCACAACTAGTAAATATATTTTGATTAGATGTGACTGATGGTGTTGAAAGTGGTTGCAAGCCTTTCTCAAAGAATCTATATTTTTGAAGGCATACTCGTTGAATTTCTTTTCTTTTTTTCTTTTTTGCATCTTGACACAATAATTTATAAAGCCATCATGGATTTGAATCTAGAGCAAGCCGAATGGAATGTTATATCAACACAGGTAGGTCACTTAGTGCATTATAAAAACGACATGCGGAATAATATAGGGAAGATTGAATTCATTTGACATAAAATTTATAAAAGAATTCCAAATAATGAAGGGTCCAATTAAAGTAGACAATCCCATTACAAGTAGGGTAGATAGGTATAAAAGTCGGGCCATTCCTTTTTTGTAAAAATAATATAGGGGCTAAAAATAAGGATCCAAGGACATTGTATGTTTAGTAGGTCCATCAATTTTGTCCGCATGCTCAAGCAGGGGATGGATGAAAAATGGCTCATCATTTGCCTAACTTGCCTAACTCTCTTCTCGACTTCGCTTGGTGGTTGTCCAAGTTTGTGACCCTAAACGAATCATAATATACTAGGGTTCATGACCAAGCCCGGCTCATCTTCAAGTGTTTCACACCATCATGTAAGTATTGTACACTATGTTTATGGTCTTCACTAGACTTATGTAAATTGACTTTGGGTGAAGGACTTTTACGGAGCGGGTGTTGTGTTTGTGAACACACGCTCACTCTTGTTGTGTTTCCATCTAAAGATTTTGCACTTGCTTTTCGCAATGGTATGTATTCTTTATACCTTTTGTTGCCATGCTTTTTCCCACCACTTTTGCATTGCATACCCATTGCAATGACATGCGGCATTATAAGTAACGGTAGGGTGCAAAAAAAATGCCATTTTAGAAATTTAAGTAATTATAGGGAGCTCTTAATTCGTGCCTTGGAGGTAAATAGCCCCTAAACAAATACCTCTCCGCCGTACGTGCTGCACAAAAATCATATAGAGTGACCTGCCCGTGTATATTAATGAGTCTAAGATATGGACCATGCAGTGGTTGGAACCATGCTTCATGTTTTGTTTGTTTAGGGGTTAATTATTTTGGGAAGTAACAATATTAGCGACATGAATATTTTTAGGTTTTCCCCGAAAACTATGCAACATGTATTTTTAGCCAATCATATCAAAGATCAAACACTGACTTTGATATCTCATATTGGAATTTGATGTGTCATATGATTTTGATATGTCATATTGATTTTGGTGGAAACCATTAACAAAGATCCATATTCCTAAAGACCTCTAAATGTTAGCCTTGAGGGTTTACATTGAGCCGTCTTGGTGTGCTAATTAGGGTTGTGAACAATGTTTTCTATTATTTTGTGCTCATGTTCAATAGAGGTTGTTTGAGATTTTACAAGCATATTAGCTAAGAGCTAGAGGAAAATTAGTCATATGTTCCATAATTTTATTTAATACTAAATTGAGACTACTTAAATGTTAAATCCCAACCCTAAGGGCCACTTCACACACAAGGCCGAAGGCCCTGACCTGGGCGATGTAAGAGCTCTCATTGGTCGAAAAGACGGAGACCATCCAAGTTCACTTCACACTAGGAGGTGAAGGCCTAAAGGCCCAAAGAAAAGTTCGTGGATGAAAAGTCCCAATGGAGTCCTACATGGCAGGTTGTGGATAAGGGAGCATGGTCTACCGAAATATGCGTCTGGCCCACCTCCAAGAGGTGGGTCTGAAGAAAATTCCGGGAGACCATGACTTTTTTAATATTTTTTCCGACAGGACAAATTTCAGGACAGATTTCAGGGCAGATTCCAGAATACATTCCAAGACACATTCCAGGACAGCCAACACCACCAAGTAATTCTCTTAAATTGAAATTTTTTGGAGACATATTATATTAAACCAAATCCTCCCCTCTTTTTCCGCCAACAAAATATGCAATGGTCCCACAACATGGTCCATTCTCACTTCACACTATGCTTGAGGGCCCGTGACTACCTAAAACGGCTTTCCCAACACCTATGGTACGGCCTGTGGATGAGAGTCATGGGTCCTCACCATTACAAGGTCACGGCTCTTGGCTCATGTGTGAAGTGGCCCTAACCCTACCCATATAATCCCTCTCCCTTCCCATCCCATCACATCCCACCCCAACTACCAATGCAGCACTCCCACGTGTCGTGCTAGACAAGACACGAAACGGCATCGTGCGTAACCCTAGGCCCATTCGAAACGGGCTGTCTTTCTCTCTCCCGCTTGTTCTCTCATTTCTCTCCGCTCCTCTTTTTTTCCCCCCTCCTTCCTACTGTTGCGCTTGCTCTCTCCCTTGCGCTTGCTGCTCCTCTTGCGCTTGCTGCTCCTCTTGCGCTTGCTGCTGCTCTTGCGCTTTGCTCTTACTCTGTCTCTTGCTCTTGCTCTTGCTCTTACTCTTACATTTGCTCACGCTCTTCCTCTTCCTCTTGCTTTTGCCATTGGTAAGTTCAGGTTTTGCTCTACTTTTGCTCAAGCTCCTTACTGCACCGCATCGCTACGGTGCTCCACTTTGAAGTCCTTACATTGTTTCGCATTAGAGAGAGAGTAGTGGTGACATTAGTAGGGAGATCAGTAGTGACATTTCTCAGAAGAGAGATTTTTTTTCCCAGTATTAAATTAGGTTATTCAGAACAGAGGCATTTTGCGACAAAGGTGGTACAGTAGTGAGAGCAATAGAGAGAGCAGTAGACAGAATATTAGAGAGAGCAGTAGATAGAATATTGGAGAGAGCAGTAGAGACAGTAGAGTTTGCCTTTTTTCAGTATAGAGTTCGATTTTTCACACGAGAGTTTACATTTTGTGACACAGGTGCTACAGTAAAGAGAGTGAGGAACGCGCTTTCAAAACAGGTTAGTATTATTGTTTTTTGCTAGTTCCATTTCCTTGCTTGCATTTAGAGTTTGCATGTGGTGCTTGCATGTAGTGTTTGCAACTTTGTTTGCATGTACTGCTTTGCATGTAGTCATTGTATGCAGTGAACTTGTTTCTCTGAACAGCTTTTCATTTTTTGGAATAGCATTCTGTAATAGCAATTGCATAAAGATGCTATAGTCATTGACTGACGATGTTGCAATTGCAATGTGTACAGGTTTAGTGCAACAGAGGAGTTTCCACCAAAAACCAGCAAAGGTATGTTCTTGCACCCCCGCAATTTCCGGAAGCAGTTAGACCACAGGTTACGGACGCGCGTCCGTAACTTGACAACCCCTTAAACCCTCCAAGGTTACGGACGCGCGTCCGTAACATTCTGTATGAACATGACCTTACGTGTCAACATGCCAAGGTACGTGACAACATGCCAAGGTACGTGACAACATGCCAAGGTTACGGACGCGCGCCCAGAACCTTGGCATGTTGTCAATTGAGGTCATGTTGAGGGTCAGGTTCACGGACGCGCGTCCGCAACCTTGTCAGGGTTTAAGGCTCCGAAAATAATACTACGTCCTAGGTTACGGACGTGCGTCCGTAACCTGCAAGAAACCCCTGGAACACTCCAAAATCAACTGAATACTAAACAAATAAACACAAAAGAAATCAATAATCACATTTATATGCATACATATTGCGAAAGCACTATAACCCTACACCCTCTATCAATAACCAGAAGGTTACGGACGCGCGTTCGTATTCTTGCGGGAATTGATACAGGGTGTTGGGTTACAGACGTGCGTTCGTAATCATTTAACTCAAACAATATTGCGGACGCATAGTAGCCCAATTCGCGGTCTTGAACCCCAAAGGTGTGCATTTTCAGTACACTTACGGGGTTCAAGACAACGAATTGGGTTACGGACGTGCGTCCGTAATTAATCAACTCAAACAATATTGCGGACGCATAGTAGCCCAATTCGCGGTCTTGAACCCCAAAGGTGTGCATTTTGAGTACACTTACGGGGTTCAAGACAACGAATTGGGTTACGGACGTGCGTCCGTAATTAATCAACTCAAACAATATTGCGGACGCATAGTAGCCCAATTCGCGGTTTTGAACCCCAAAGGTGTGCATTTTGAGTACACTTACGGGGTTCAAGACAACGAATTGGGTTACGGACGTGCGTCCGTAATTAATTAACGCTAACAATATTGCGGATGCATAGTAGCCCAATTCTTGGTCTTGAACCCAAAAGGTGTACATTTTCAGTACATTTACGGGGTTCAAGACAAAGAATTGGGTTACGGACGTGCGTCCGTAATTAATTAACGCTAACAACATTGCGGATGCATAGTAGCCCAATTCTTGGTCTTGAACCCCAAAGGTGTACATTTTCAGTACATTTACGGGGTTCAAGACAAAGAATTGGGTTACGGACGTGCGTCCATAATTAATTAACTCAAACAATATTGCGGACGCATAGTAGCCCAATTCGCGGTCTTGAACCCCAAAGGTGTGCATTTTGAGTACACTTACGGGGTTCAAGACAACGAATTGGGTTACAGACGTGCGTCCGTAATCAAATAACGCTAACAATATTGCGGATGCATAGTAGCCCAATTCTTGGTCTTGAACCCCAAAGGTGTACATTTTCAGTACATTTACGGGGTTCAAGACAAAGAATTGGGTTACGGACGTGCGTCCGTAACATTCACACTGCCAATCATTAAAACTCTGACAATATTTTCATCACCCCGTTTCAATAGGTTGAGCTAGTTATTCATTTTCGTCACTGAATTTACATTCTAGTTTGTGCTATTCCTTCAACTTACGAACGCACGTCCGTTTTTGTGCTTCTACGTAAGCACACGTGTTTTGCAGATGGGGGATAGGTATGCGATTCAGATGTTCTGTAAGTTGCTCGCCAAGCCATACCCTGCCGACATCCAGGATATAAACTCCAACGACCACTACGAGCCGAAGGAAGATGTGGTGGACAACTGGACCACTATTGTCGAGAAAGACGCCGATGGATTGTTTGTCATGCGTTTCGCTTACCAGCTAAAAGTCCCCATAGATGCAGAGGAGAATTGGGTAAAACTGACGTATTGGAAAATAGAATGCGTTGTAGCACAGGGTGACTTTGATGTGGTAGATTTAGAAAAGAACAACGATGACAGAGTCACGTTTATTTTGCATTCCTTGCTCCATCCATTCAGTAAAAATCAATGCGAAATAAGTAGTCCAGAAGCAGGATGTTTTGGCTTAGCGACCGTGTTCTCGGATTATGCCTTGAATGCGCCTTGGACGGGAAAGAGGCTAGGGAGGCTTCTTAACAATGTCACAAAGGTAAACGCAGCGATTGAAGAAGGGAGTAAGGGAAAGAAGAAGAAGGTTCCAACGTCAGAACGGGTCCCCCGCGTCCCAAAACATGTTTCTGGAACGTCTCGCGTACTAGTTCAAAGCGAGACTTCGAAGGGCAGTAGGAAATCAAAGCGTTCCCACTCGCAGATGGACACTTCCGGAGTGACAGAGGGCCCAGAGGTGAGCTCTACCCTTTCTGTGGCGCCTCTTCTCAAAAGAGGACAGGTCCCCGACGCTGAATTGTCGACTAAGATATTTCAAGAATTTAACGACAAGACCAAGGATTGCTGGCCTCTTGGAAGATTCTACACATTTGAAGTCGACATTTTCAAATGTCATGGTGCGCCGAGTATCATGAACGTTAGGGCAGAAGAAAAAGACGGCGTGACTTGGCAAATGAACAACATCATGAATAACCCGAAGGGGGACCGCCAAACCATATGCGTGACACCCAAGGACCCGCAGCTGCCAGTCACAAAAGAGAACTGGGAGGAGATTCGTAAAGGGGACTTCTATGTTATTGATGGGCAACACAGTGTAGCTGCAGCAAAGATTTTGCTCAAGACCGACGCCTGGAAGAGCCCCCTCAAGAAGGATCTTCGTTATTGGAAGTCCTTCATTGTGTACAGCGATAACATGAATACCCTCACATATATATCTGGCTTCATGAATCAAGGGAACAAAGTCCGCCAATTCGAGGCGTCGTGGGCAGCCAACCTATTGGCGGCAAGGTCTGTTTGGGTGCATCTAAACCGTCCGCAGAAGGAGAGGGAGAATGCTGCTGTCAAGAATCCTCAATGGAAGGTATGCTCTGCACTTGGTTACGGACGCGCGTCCGTAACATCTTCATTTTTCATGTGACTTCCTTCATTGCCGTATCCACTTTACGGACGTGCGTCCGTAAAGTGGCACATTGCTTGCATTCCTTCCCTTATTTTCACTTCTCTTTTGTCCTGTAGACTTTCTGTGACGCCATAGTCACCAAGTTCTCGAACATCGACATGAAGTCCAGCGCAACAAAGACGGTGATGGAGCTCAAAGGGGAGCTCAAGCTCATCACATCAACTGACAAAACATGGGAAATGTGGTGCCGGGTTTTTGACTCCCACAACCACGGCAACATTGTCAACCCGGAGACGGAGGTGATATATAGTAGCGACGCCAAGGTGAAGGTGCCTCCCATCCTCCGGGAGTTCTTCAGACCCCTCCAAGGACTGACGGAGTTGGAGCTTTACAGGGCAGCTCAACACATTTTGCTGGAGACACCCAGGAGGACATTGCCATACCCGAAGATCTTCCTAAAACGTCCTAGGCATATGAAGCCATCGACCTACCACATCAAAGAGTGGTGCGAGTATAGGAAGCGCAAGACGCTGGCGGTAAGGGAGCTTAGCAAGCTCGTACCGGAGAGGCAGCTCGTCAATTTAGATGGGGAGATAATTTGGGAGAACTAGAGGTCCTTCAAGGTGGACTACCATATCAACAGTGCTTCTATGAAAGCATTGGTGAAAGAGGCCACCCCTTTCTTGGCTAGTAGGGCAAGGAAGAATGAGAAGAAGGCCTCTTTAGAGGACAGGGAGAAGATAATATACGTTTTCTTTCTTGATAGGAAGAAAAATGTTAAATTTGAAGGGGCGGCTAGGTTTTGCATGGTCGAGCCAAAGACCATGCGTTTCAGCCCATACGACGACCATGCCTCTAGAGCGACAGTGAGGGAGGATCCAAGGGGATCACCTTTCGCCATTTTTGATTTTAAAGGGATTCCAGGAGCGTGGAAATCTGGAACGGCGGATAGTCCTTTCTACGAGCCCTTCTATTCCGCCTTCAAAAAACATCGCTCTCCTGCCATTCGTGAGCCTCACGTGTGGCTGTGGATTGTGGAGCTCGAGAAAGCTGCTCAAGTGATTGATCTCCACAACAAAACTCTGAGCACCGACTACGACATTTTCGTGAGCATGTATGTGCCGGCAAAAACCGAAGGGCTAACAGTGGTTCAGGAGGCGAGGGGGTTCAAGCAAGTGGGGGCGGTGCAATTGATTTTTTTAACTTGCAAGAAATCATCAACAGGGAGGGTTCCGGTCAAGCACGCAACCTTCAAGAAGATATATGAATTGTCTGCACCCCACCCAAAGGATTTGATAGAGGAGACAATGTACACTATATATCCGGCCGTTGAATTGCGAATGGATTTCTACTTGGAGATCCTGCAACGCTTGACAGTACCTGGGGACACCGTGTACAACGTTTTTGGAGGCACCAAATTCATGTATGCCTCATTGGTAAGTTGCGCCCTACTTACTGTATAACATACGGACGCGCGTCCGTAAATTCGCCACAACGGGTACGCGTTGCATATGTGGTGAATTTGCGGACGCGCGTCCGTATGTTCTATACTGGTTTTGTTTTACTTACGGACGCGCGTCCGCAAGTTTATATTTGTCTTCTATTTGACATTTTCTTTGTTTCCCTTCAGATGGTCGGGCTCATCGTGAACTCCTTCGTCGCGACTTCTGACTACGACGAAGCCGATGTTCACAGGGCGCAGGCGTCCAAGATGGATATCTTGGACATCCTCCCCACGCTCGGTGCCCAGAGCATAAACCCCCTTGCATCCCGTAGCGAGACTGCTGCAATGGACACAGATTCCGACACTGAAGCAGGTCCCTCAAACACGCCGCGCGCCCTAACCCCCCCTGACAACGCAGTGCGGGATCCACTCACAGGGCTGTACTTCTTGGGTGTTGGTGGAAGTGGCGAACGGGGCACGAGTGAAGCTGTGGACACACCTTTTGGAACCCCTACGTCACGAGTGGGTTTGCCTTCAACTGCGCGGCAATCGCCTGCTCGCCGTTTCCAGTCCGGCAGCATCGCCGGACCTTCACGAGCAGAAGATTGCTCGGCCTCATCGGGTGAGGAAGAAACACCTCCCGCCTCAACCCCAACACTCCCGCCCATTGACGTGCTTGACATGAGGGCACGTCCAAGCCTCGAAGTCTACCGAGAGAACCGTAAGAGCCGGAACAAGGTCCCTTATGTCGAGTTTGGGATCAATGACGTTGTCGTCATATCCGACGAGGACGAAGACGAGATCAAGATGTACGATATGGTGCGAGGCGTTCCAGAGGGGCCTCTCTCTGTGAAGAAAGAGACCATGACGGTGGCAGAGCTGGACGAGAAGCTGGCCAAACGCATGAATGATGAAATCTCCCAGCGGATTTCTCAAAACAACCAGGAGCACGCGATGAAGATGGAGGCAATCCAGTTTGAACTGGAAAGACAACGAAGAGAGTCTCAAGAGATGCACGCCCAACTCATGGGTTTTTTCGCGCAGATGACCGCCAGACCACCAATGGTGTACGCTCCTCCCCCCAGCACGTCAAATATGCCACCTTTCGTCGTGCTTCCACCACCTGTTCAATTTCAGTACCCTCCCGCCCCTGCCATAGACACGGTGCCTGTAGGTTCCACCCAGTTGTCGATCCCAACGGTGATTCCGGCTGTGAGTGAGGTGGACGAGTTACGGACGTGCGTCCGTAACTCTGCAGGTCATTCCACCATCCCGCTTCGGGGGTCCGTGTCCGAGGATGAGTCTACCAGCTTCACCGTTCTCAAGAGGGATTTGGATAGGTCGGGCTATGACACTGCGATACACACTGAACGTGTGGAGGAATCGCAGGAGAGCCCGACACCTTCCCAACAACCTTTCCAGACGGAAGGCGCGCAGAGCCGAAGTCAAGTTGGGCAGGACGACGTCGGCACCCAGGCGTCCCAGTCCCTCTCCAGAGATATGGACACCGACGTGGAGATCTTGCCCGAGTTTACGGACGCGCGTCCGCAAGTCGACCAGGGCCGCGACGAGGAGGGCAATGGCGGCGCCTCGCCTCCACATGCTGAGGTAACCAACCTTGCTTGAGGCCTGCCTGCCTCCCCCTCCCCTGGTTACGGACGCGCGTCCGCATGTCTTCATGGGTCCTGCTTTATGTCGAGTGTGCCTTCGACCTTCACCCCATATTGGCGCGACATTTTTGTAGTTTAGATTCCGGTCTGCACGGATGGCCTTACATTTATTACGCGCGGAGTTAGTTTGTGAATAGAGAAAACAAAATGTATATTACACCTTGAAATAAATTATTATTTTCGAACTATATTATTTGCACGTCGTTGTCTATATTACTTGTAACTATATTACTTGCACTTCGTTGTCGATGTAATTTCGTTCTCTATTGTTTCTTTGCTTATCCTTGGGATTTTGCTTTGCCAGTTGTTCTTAGTTTTCTTTCATGGTAACATTGTCCTAGTTAAATGTTAATCACAGGGTCCATCGGAGATAGCTCGCATCCCATCGGAAAGAAGACGTCAACCCGGTCGTAAACCATTCATAGTATTTGACCTCAATGGGGTGTTGTGTCACACCAAACACATCCCTAGGGTCCCCTTGACTCCCTTCCGAAGTCCGGAAGAGATGGACTACGACGGGGAACTCGACACCCTCGTTAATCGAAAGGCCGTTCGAGCCCGTCCCGGCTTGCGCGCCTTTCTCCGCGAGGTGCTCGACCTTGCTCATGTCGTCGTATGGAGCTCCATGGTTTTGGACAACACGGAGCCCATTGTTAAGTTCCTTTTTGCTGGGCTCCTGAGTCCTTGCCTAGTACTAGGGCAGGAGGCGTGTGATGAGATGTTCGATGAGAGGGGTGCGCCTGTGCCCAAGTTCGGAGGGGGCGGGGGCCAACAGTTCTTGAAAGTCCTCAAATCTAGACTTTGGGTTGGCATTCCTCGGTTGGAGGGGGTCCCTCACGGGTGGTGGCCGACCTCGGACAACACCCTCCTTGTTGACGATAGCCCAACCAAGAGTGTCCTTAACCCCCCTGGCACCGTCGTCTTCCCCGACTCATGGACCGGCCGTAGAAATGACACCTTCCTAGTTAATGAGCTAGGTCCTTACATTAGGAGGCTTGTGCGTCACCCCGGTAGCGTCCCGGATTTTGTCCTCACTAACCCTATTGGCAATGGGCCGCTTGCCCCCAACTCAGATGTATATATGGCCATCCGCCGGCTCGCGGCTTTCAATAATTTAATTTGAGATTATCTACACTTTGTGGTCGTGTGCCAATATGTTCCTTGACATTGTTGTAGTACCTAATGCTTGCTATTTTCCATGGGTATGTGTTCTCATAGTTGCACCCCCAAAGTGTGTCCCCTATCACCAACGGCCCCTATGTGTCCCCGTCTTCTCCCGGCTCCCTGTCTTGTGGTTTGAGCGAATTCCAATTGCCCTCACTCTACCAGTTCTCGGCGGTGGACGCAGCCTCCGCTGTTGATTATTCCAAGGACGCCGAGGGCAACAACGGCGTCGTGGACAGCCCGCCCGCACGAGTCGTCAACCTCACATATGCTCCTTCGCCCTCTCCTCTTTGCAAAGATAAACGGGCACTCGAACGCCGTCGAGGGACCTCGCCGTCCGGGTTTGACGACAATGTACGTCAAGGTCCCAATAGACGTCTATGCTTGGAGGCTCCCCTTCCATGCGGCGACCCCGACGATTCCGTTCCTTGTGCAACAAACCTGCTCCCTGTCGATGTGCCTCCGTGTGTCGATGCCCCCCCGCTACGTATCGTCGGAACCGAACCCAAATCAACTCCCCCAACCGTGTGCCGGTCTGAGTCCGACCGTTGTCTCACACTTCGACGGAGTGGGAGACATTCCTCATCAATGTATGAGTTGGCAAATGGCAGTGTTGGCCCGTTCAAAACTATGACCCCTGTCTCAGAACCCGCAACAAAGGTACGCTATCACTTGCTCATATTCCGTTTTCTAAGCATTCTTATAGTAGTTTATTTGGAATTGTGTATGAAACTTTCATTGGCTCCTAAATTTTTTGACGTTGACCCAAGTTTACGGACTCGCATCCTAAACGTCTTGTTGTGGTATGTTCCTTCGAACCTCATATTAGGTCTCTTCTCCAATGATAGTTGGGCCATCAAAATCTGAGCATTCCCTTGGGCTTCGCCGGAGTGTTAGGCAATCATCAACATACGATACACCAAGCTCCATCTCCTCCCATAGTGCGGTATCCCAACGGAATTATTTGAATGCGCTTGGATCAATGGGCCCTGTCCGGAACAAAAGTTACAGCCGCAAAGATGAGATTTTTAGGGGCATCGAGGCACGGAAAGCAAAAGAGAAGGAGGCGGCCGCAAAGGCTATCGCATATAATCAACACTAAATTATTTTTAATATTCCTAGTACCTAGACATTTGATGGTTTGAAATTTTAATTAGTATTATTTCTTGAATACTACTCCTTGTGTTCGATATTCAATATATATAATATATTTATTTTCCATCTTGGTTTGCATTGTATACGTTTGGGTGCATCAATATTGTCTTTATTGTTGGAGATTTTGTTCGTGCTCTACGACTCATGTAATTAATGTTTGTTTTATGGTTGTAATTCATCTATTTCCATGTAATTTGTTTGTGGTTTGGGTACTTTGTATCATTTGTTTATGACTTTACATACTTCAATAGTCTCAGAATCATGAAAAAGTCTCCATTTAATGAATATAGTGTTATATATGTTGCTATGCATTATTGGGGATTATGTGGCTAACCATGAAGTTGGGTGTTGTGGTGGATGTGGTAGGGGCTGCAGATCGCTTGATTAAGGAACTGTCAAGCCGCTTTCCGGCCTCGAACTTGATGGATTCTCTGGGGGTTGTCTACCCCCAGTATTGGCTCCAACCTAATGCTGATGAGCTATTTGAGGCACACTTCAAATGCTTGAAGGACCACTATTGCTACGAGAAGAAAGTCGGTGAAGTGTACTCACCACCCATGCTGGAGATGGCAGCCTTGAACCACGAGGTAGGTTTGTTCAAAGGGGCAATGAAAGCAAACGCAGCTGATGCCATGCGTAAGCCCATTACTGTCAACCCCCTAACCAGGCTTTGGCGGAATCTAAGTATGTCACAAGTGTTGAGGAGCAGCTTTGGCGAATGGTTTAAGGTGGCTGAAATGGCAGCTGTTCAAGTGCTTGGGTCCGTTGAGGACGAGCGCACATTCTCAAATGTGGCATTCACAAAGTCCAAATTACGTAACCGTTTGAGTGAGCACTTGGCAGCCTGTGTAGGCATATTCAGCCAAAAATTTTACAAGATGGACAACTTTCCGTTTGAGAAGGTTTATGAGATATGGCATGCGAATCACAAACGAGATTGCTAGCTCATTGCAATCTAATATGTAGTTGGTTCCTAGGTACAAGGAATTATGCACGAGTTTCAATATTCCTCAGTGATGACATTCTTGGCTCTATGATGCTGGGTATACTTGGAATTCCACCTCCATGAGTGTTTTTTTTTGGGGGGGGATTTCTGATTGCAACTTGAGTATGTGCTTTACATGTGTGCTTGGCAGCTTGAGTATGTGCTTTACATGTGTGCTTGGCAGCTTGAGTATGATTTCATTTGGAGTGAATGTATTTATGGTGGAGAATTTGGAGATCATGTTGAATGATGTAGTTAGCTAGATTTGTTGTTTGATTGAAGTTAGCTAGATTTGAAGAATGCTTGCTTGTTGGGCAGAGGTCATTGGGTTTCCTTGCTGAGTGGTTTTTGAGATTTTTGAGGTTTTTGAGTTATTTGAGGTTTTTGGAAGTCACCATTGGAGTCTGGTTACTGGAGGTGGAGGCTCCTTGTATACAACAGCCGAGGCCTCGTCTGAGAGGACTTTATTTTTATTCATTAGAATTTAAATTTTAGAGACATAGATGATAGAAGTTTTTAGCTGAAATTTTTTTAGCAATTGGTTTTAAATACTCGCCAATGTGCACAATGTATTTGAAGGCTTGTTGCCAATTTAATGACAATTTTTAATGCATTATCGCCTAAATGAGCAATGAATCCTATTTGCCTATCGCCCTATTTGTACTATTGTGATTTACGTCATGTAGCCAAACGGTGAAAAATGAAACATATATTTCTAAAAACAAAACTACTTAAAAAAAACTTGCATTGGCCACTACAACAAACTTCATCCACACTACTATGCCACCCGTCCGAAATTTAGAAAATGCCAAAAAAATGGCTGCTACATAGTCTTCCAGTAACATTGTCTTCAAGCTGTAAGTATTATGGTAGACAGACCCATTTCCAATAACCACCCCAATCTTAATAGACAGAGTCCCCCAAAGCTGTGAAGTTTCACCCATGTAGCCATCATTTCTAATTTGCAATGTTGAAAATAGGTGCACTAATTATCCCAATTAGTGAGGGAGGATGAACAATGAGTAGGAAATTAGTGAAAGTGATACTAAATTTCTTTACGTTATGAAATTAATGTCATCAAAAGATCTAGGAAGCGTTATTTACCATACATTTCAAGAAGATTAGTGCATGCTCTAAGGTGTTTTGCATAGTGGTAGAAAAGAATAATTATATGCCAAAGTGAATAGTGCTGGTACTTTTAGTGAACAATGTTACTATGAATAGTATTTTTAGTGAATGATGTTGGGATGAATGAGGGGTGGAGCGAAACAACCTGTACACTAGTACCTCTGAGGTAGGGTTGCAGTCATCCAACAAGGAACCAATGTATGGGTTGGTTTGCCCTCCCCGTAAATGAGCATGTATTCATAAATTTAGTATCACTTAGAAAAAAGTTCAACCCTCACTATTTTGGAGAGTTAGCAAAATATTGTGTGTTTCGGGAATTATTACCACGTGCACTAATTGGGATAATCAGTGTAGTGACCAGGTGAGAGAGAAGTTATAATCATTGAGGAGTTCAATGTCATGAAAAGAAGGAGGTTAATAAAGCACAAATTTGGGTTCCTTGAGAAAGGCACTAGCCATACTCAAGTTTTCGTCTACCATCTATCATAATTAGGTCGACCTATGCTGTGAATATGAGTTGGGAGAGAGAGTCTTGCCTTTGAAAATTTAGCATAATTTCATTACTTCAAAAGAAATTGTGATTTTTGATTAAACGTCGTGATACTAATTTTCCAGGCCTTGAAAAATCACTCCATTATTAATCACACATGCGCCACACTCATGCCAATTTGCTTGAGTTGTCGGAAATGGGTCGAGCATCACGTGCAGAGACGCCGTGTAGCTGAAGCGGTCAAGAAAGTATTAATGCAGGGACTCCGGAGCTCATTCCTCACGCCTTGTGGCTCAAGTTATATCTTCTCCAGGCCCCAGGGAGGTCGACTTGTGGGAATAAATACTCGAGGTCGATCTTGTCTGATCGGTGTGTCACACGGTCTGTCAACTCCCGGTTGAGAATTGTACTGTGTCAGTGTGACAATATATAGGCGAACCAGAAAAGTTACTCACATCACCCAAAAAATTGTGTTGTTATTAGCTGATGATCGTCCCTGTCCAGAACTCAAGCTCGTGATTATCCTGCTTGAACACTCAGGGTGGCAGATCGGTAAAAAGAATTCGGCTACGAGCATCAAAGAATTTGTCAGTCCAAATTTGTGCGCACTTCAAGTTTGCTCAATATGAGCACTCCAGAAACAGTACGTTCATCAACACTGCCACGAATTGCCGTCATCGGAGGCGGACCCGCAGGGCTCACATTTGCACGCATACTGCAAGTGCACGGCCTAACCGCAACCATCTATGAGCAAGAAAAATCTGCGGGAGCGCGGTCGCAGGGAGGTTCGCTTGACCTGCACACCAAATCGGGGCTCCTGGCAATGGAGACGGCTGGCCTAATGGACCAATTCAAGGCGAAAGCGAGGCCGGAAGGAGAACAGATGCGGATTCTCGATAAGGATGGGAAGGTGTTCCTGGACATCAAACGCGCTGACAAGGGAGAGGGCGCAACCGAGCGGCCAGAGATTGATAGAACCGACCTTCGTGCCATTTTGGTGGGGTCTCTTGAGGAAGGGACGATTCAGTGGGGCAGGAAGCTCGTTAGGGTTGAGATGAATGGCGACCATGATGAGGAGGATCATCATCATCGTCATCACACTTTGGTGTTCGAGGATGGGGTGAGGGAGGAGGCAGATTTGGTGATCGGAGCTGACGGTACATGGTCCAAGGTTAGGCCGCTCCTCACAGACAAAGTTCCTGTGTACACAGGGATTACAGGGGTGAATGTGACGATGCACAATGTGGATGAGCGGTACCCGAATCTGGCAGAGTTGGTTGGCGATGGCCTCACCAAGGTGTTGGCACCGAACAAGGGCCTGTTCTTACAACGAAACTCAAACGGGCTCATATGCAACTACCTCACGTTGCGGGTGGATGAAGGGTGGGAGAAGAAGGAATTTGCTTCAGCTTCCCGCAAGGGACCACAAAGCGCACGGGAATTCTTGCTGCGATTTTTGGAAGGATGGAAACCTGAGTTCCTTGACTTCATCAGGAACTGCGACGACGAACCGATATGGGCCCGTCCAATTTACGCTCTGCCTGTTGGTCATAGCTGGAATCCTAATAAGCGCGGAGTGACATTGATCGGGGATGCGGCTCATGTCATGTCCCCCTTCGCAGGTGAAGGGGTGAACATCGCCATGCTTGGAGCTCGAGAACTTGCCATGGCGCTTGTGGAAGCTTGGAATTCAACTCCATCTGTAGAATCCCTCCATGACGCCATCCCTGCCTTCGAGAGAGCCTTGTGTGAGCGTGCCGAGCAGGCTGCGAGGAAAGCCGCGATGAACTTGGAGCTCAATTTCAATGCTAGAACACCGCTGGACATTGTGGAGAGTTTCTCGAGGGATGTTGGATTGATTTCTCAGTGAGAGGTATCGCAGCCGGGTGTAGAACCAATTGCTCTAAATGGGAGAGTTGCCACTAGGGATAGATGGACCTACAATTGATGCAGTCGGCCTCCTTGTCCAATAAATAAATAAAATAAAATAAAATAAAAGTAACGTCGGGATTTCTCATTACACCGACGTGAATGGGAGCCCGTTCCTTTATACCATGATCATGTTTTACCAAGCGTCACCGTAAGGGTACTTCTTCCCTCTCGGAAGGTGGGCTCCTTTAGTTTTCAGAAAAGTGCTATCCCTTACCTCTAGGGGGATCAACTGGGGGTTGTTTGTTGTCTAATTTTCTTTTGTTTAATATCAGGTATGTGAGGTATTTAATGGCAATTTGGTGTAGGTGTTTCATAAGTGTTTTGATTTCACTTTTAGGTATTTTGAGTTTTTCTAAGTCTTTAATGGGTTGTTCATGAATAGCCCCTCTAACACCGGCTGTGATAGTGATGAGGGGGTTGACTTGCCATCCATTTGTTCTGAGTGTTTGGATGAGTGGGTTGTATTTCACGGCTTTTTCGCTATGTGTTGTATTTGGGAATTTGTTGTGGCAATATGTAAATTCAATGAATTGTATGACGTTTGGTGGGGTTGGCGTTAGGGGGGTTGGCTTTCGGTGGGGGCGCCTAGTACGCATAATATGTCTAGTCTGAGTCTGGCTAAGCATGTGCTTGGTGTGGTGGGAATGTACATTGGAGTAGCCATGGTGGGACTGTGTTGTCTTGTGATCTAGAGTTTTGGTTGCCTGCATTTATAAGGGTATAGAATCTTATATTTTAGTTGATTGTAATGTGTGTACAATTTGATGAACTGCTTTATTATGGCGTGCTATACGTAGGCCTTTGATGTGGGGGTCCTCCTTGTCCACTGTTAATTAATCAACTGACAAGCTTCCGGATTTCTGGATCTGTGCTCGTGACTCATACTCTCATAGACCACAGGTCCACCACGACCACTAAATCTTGTATTTAGTGTCATACGGCATTTTATGTCACTGTGGTAACTTTCCGGTGACACTTCTTATGAATAAGATTTAAGATTGCAAGTATCCTCATCAGGCATAACTTACTTTTCGTTCATCTAAATGCCAAGTATTGAAACAAGGTTTCTGGACCTCTCTCATATCATGAACTCATTATCATAGTTTGTGAGGTGTGAATTGTTGCTTAAATATTGGTACACTAGACCCTTAACCAAAAAGTTGTTATTATGGATCCAACCACAATAAGGTGTGCCAAAATTGTGTCACAACTCATACATTATCATTTTTTCACAATCCTTTTAATATTTATTATTCTTTTATTGTGAACTTTACATAGGTTTATAGTCAAGACTTAGCACAATTATAATCATCATTATCTCATTTGGATCATAATTTGTAATGTTAATTGGTAATATTGCCTCAAACATTAGACTAGTTGTGTCGCAACCCTTGCTAGGTTCCCTCAAACAACTTGGCTCATTTTACGAGCGCTGACCCTTCGCATACCGCGATGCAAATGGTTAGCTCCCAATACTGCGGACCCACTAGTTCATAGGAGGGGGACCAAACCTCCTACTTAGTTTTCGGGACTCACCCCTTGAATCAGTAACCAATTCTTAGATGCGGACTTCCATCCATGAAAATCCAATCTTATGTTGATCATAACGTTGCCAGAGCAACACTAGAACAACCCTCGCCATACTAGGCAACTATGCCCTCACATTGGACCAATGTCCATGGGGGCCTTGCCGTTCGGCCTCGGGTGGGTTCGGCCACACCACCTCACTCATATAAGCCTCTAGGACTCTAGGCAGGACTCCTACCCCACCATCAAGTAATCTTTTGTCTCTCTCCCAACACTTGGGGCCAAATACACATTTTCCCTTAGCCGTTGGGACTGGAAGCCCCTAGCAGCTTCAGAACCCCATAACTTCTTCAGATGATCTCTGATTGTAACATTCAACATTCCATCGTCATTTACGTTTCACATAGATGCCGATGGACTACTCATTTGCCCCATTCGGGCAAATATTCAGGAAGTTATGCTAGTTTAAAGTTTCGCAATCCCAAGAGCCACTCCTCGGCCACTGCTATTTTAGGACGTTGTCCCGAGACAGCGCCCCACTCAAATTGCCATATCTCCTAGCTCACACCTCCAAATGAGGTGTTCTTGATCATTCTAGAATTGGCACGCCATAAGCTACGCATAGCTTATGGCCTCACCCTCATGCCTCCTAGTCTACGTGGGTAAGAGGCGTTCCCAACGCCCAGGGCCCTCACCTATACTAAGATCACTTGGGCCCTCTCACCAACGGCGCCACAAGTCCCTGGTGTTACTTCAGGGTCCCCCTTGTGCCCAAGGTGTTTCGGGCACTCCTCATGGAGAGGTACGTGACAACTTGTGAAATGTAAGGATTGCTTTCTATTTGGGCCTTAGTGGCATACCTTATCATGGTTGGACCTTTATAGTCTTTTATTTTTTGGGAACAGAGGAGGCACTTGACCACCTAGCT
Organism: Polytrichum formosum; assembly: GCA_964035585.1. Classification (NCBI taxonomy): domain Eukaryota; kingdom Viridiplantae; phylum Streptophyta; class Polytrichopsida; order Polytrichales; family Polytrichaceae; genus Polytrichum; species Polytrichum formosum. Next base: position 77,300,912 of record OZ037936.1, read on the forward strand.
AGTTTTTTTCGTCAAATAGAGAGACAATTTCACAGCCGGGAATCAAACCACCAATCACTCTATTCAGTTTGGGTACCTCTCCACTATCATCCGGTAGTTTACGGTCATCTTGGACCAATGGACCCTTATAGTCAACCATGAACCGTATTTGTATTAATGTGCATTTATTTTGGTTTATGAGTTCGTCAAGAACTCATCCAACGTATGGTTGAGATTAAAGTGGGACCTTCTAATGTTGTTTTAAATTTTCTTGTTGAATTTGAATATGCACTCAATTGTTACAAAATGATTATTGAATAGGTCTTTGATGTCTCTTCAAAACACTGCATTAAATGGCTAAAACTTGGTGCCTACTGCCCAGTTCAATGTCTATTGATTTGCCTAGTGATTTGTCTCTCTGTGAATATTTGAGTGTTTGAAGTTATCCTAGTTGAATTCTACCGAAGTACATTTCCTGTGCTCCCACTCACCCCCTCTTGTTTCTATGGGCAAATCTGACTTACCCATTTCATTTCATCATAAACTATGACAATTTTCACGCAGTGGCACTAATTACATGAATTGTTTGCACTCTCTGTCCACTTTTTAAGAGCATTATGAAGTATCTAGTATCAGTGATCTACATGTGATCAGCTAGATTTCTCTGTCGATCTGTATTGAGGAGGTGGCAAACGCACAGCCCCATTTTTGTATGTGCGACTTGTAAGTTATATTCCTGCACCACGCCCCGAAACTCAGCAGTTTGTCTGGAAGGAGAGAGTATTAAGCTCAAATCATTAAGGTGTGTGGGCCTAAAACGGACACATCTCTCGAACGACACCAATTTCTGACGTTCTTGGACCTGCCTTTCAAAATGAAGAGATGTGCTACAGTTTAGAAGTTTGTGACCAATTTACAATTGGTGTCCATTTTAGGCTCACATACCAGAGGACATGTAACACTTCTCCTTCAAGTTCATGTGGACAGGCTTCCAACATGCGTACCATTTTCCAGATGACCCAAATGATTCCTCATTTCATCACAACTGATACTTAAATTCAACGTAAATTCACAAAACTGATCAGTGTTGCAATATCACACTCCATGTTGGAAGTTCATGAAACCCTATCATCCAGGATGGATTCTACTCATCATCTGGGTCGTAAATAGATATAGATCCCGGGGGGTGTACCTTTCATCAAAAGCCAAGAACCATGTGCGTTCACAACATACTCTAAAAACTTCCTATATACAATTTTAATTTTAAAACCAAGCAATACAGATACAATTTCATGATAAAAAATATAAGTGACAATATGTATACTAAAGTAAATTACATTCACATATAGTCATTGACATAAGTATACAACTGTACTTTTGAATAATAATGAACCCCTATCATATGTATAATGTAAAACCCTAGCATTCACTAATAAAGTTGTTGAAGACTTTTTCATTCCTTGGATGTAAGTCCTAAGCATCTAAGTCTACAATATATGACATAAATGCTAATGCAATTATTATTTCTAAATCTACCATTAAATAATATGTAAGATCGTAAGTCCACTTATTGTTGGTTCATTTTTTATACTTGATGGATGGTCCATCAAGTCAACTGGATCCCTATACTCCACCCAACGATTACCAAATTTTCTACGCATTCTAACAACCCTCCCAACAAACCAAACCTTAATTGGAGCTAATCTTTTTGGTCTATCACATTTTTTGACAATTTCTAGCTTCAAGTGTGTTCAAAAAACACACTCCACAATCACAACCAAGAGTTAACATAGTATAATTATGATTTGCAGCAATAAAGAGTTTAGGCTTCATATAGAATATGCCAACCTTAATCCAAGTCAATCGATCTTTAGGTAAAGGTGGATTGCCATTCAATTGACTAACAAGTGTACTTTTGAAAATTCTAGACTCCCCTACCTCTACATAAGCCATCATGGACTTTACATTAGATTGAGAGGGCATTTCAACATTTTCATGTTCATGGATTAGAACATCCAAGGCATGTCAAAGCTCACTTTGCACTCCACATCTTCATGTAAATCATTTTCAACCTGCAATTGCATCAATTCCGTCTCTACGACAACATCCTTGCACATGTTTGAATTGTCTTCTCCAATACTACAATCTTCCTTGTCACCACCTTGTGCACTAAAATCATAATCAATCAATCAATGTGTGATCATAATCACACTCCTCATCCTTCTTCATACTTCCAAATAAATGAGCCTCAACAAGTGACCCTACCATACAAGTACAACTGTTGTATATTTCCTAGACGTCATCCATACATGTACATAACTACGAGGTCTAAATCATGTAACATATGTATATGTAGTACGGAAAAGTTCAAATTAATGCCCCTTTTGTGCACTCACATGTACTCATACGTGTTATGAAAGGTGCACCTCCTGGGATACATATAGAGATAATCTACAGTAGCCAATTCGATTAAGTCTATAAGATACGACCATCAGACTCTTCTGCATATATACCCATGGATTACACTGCTAATACATCTCTTACGTTACCGATTTCTACATGACATCAGGGCGTAGGCTCTGTACGAGAAGTAATGTGACTTAGCAAATCCCATGAACATGACGACGTTAGAAGCATCTGCTAGTGAGGTTACCAGTAACACTACCAGTGTTAGGGACAGGCACCACAATGAGAGAGAGCTGACTTTTCAAAACTTTTACAAAGTTTGAACTTCCTCTTTTCAGAGGCCAAATCCTTCAATTAATTGAAGGATTTGCAATTAAATGAGGAAGAAATATTTCTTCCTCATTACAATACAAGGGTGGGTGGGTGGGAATGTCCACAAAACTTTTTCTATGTCTTTTGCACCTTCCTATTTGATAGCACAATAATACTTTGCATAATAGAATCATTTGCAACTATGCATGCATGGATGTTTTGTACCACATAAGTGTTTTGTGTCATAGTCTAGTTGGCTTTGCAAGAATATGTACCTTACTTAGAGCTCTTGCTATCACATGGTGTCCACCACCAATTGTTTGACTATCCCATGCTTTGGAACTTAATTACCTTCTTGCTTCATAGCAAAGTACATGATTCTAACTAATCCACCACATGTATGGGGTACTTACAAAGGAGATGTTCCTAGTAACCTCAACAAATGGACTTGCATAAAATGTTATAATCACAATACATTATTGCATTGAATGTGTGAAGGGCCTGCCTCACTTGTGCCCATTTATGTCACCAAAATTATTCCACCCTTCGATTGCGTCCTAGCCCGAGTGGAATAGTATTGATGACACCTTGCAAACTCCTTCCTTAGTAACTCAATGTATCATTCCAAAATGGCTTTCTTAATCGGCAACTCTTGAAAACACTTCAGAATGCTATATCTCCTTCTCATCTACTCGGAATGACTTGAAATTTGTACCACAACTAGAAAACCTAAGAACAAAGCATGCCTCAAAATTTCATGCAATTCCAAGCCTCTGTCCAAGAGTTATGGCCATTTCAGCTCGAAAATGTAGGCAAAGTTCAGAATGTCATAACTGCTGCTCCATTACTCCAAACATCCTCAGATTTTGACCATGTTCATATGAACAAGTTGTTTACTAACCCTCTAAATTTCAACAAAATATCTTCTCATACTCGGAAGTTATGCCCCTTACAACCTAGACTACTCAAAGGATCCTAGTGTGTGAGAGAGAGGTCCAAGTGTGAGTGGAGAATGAGAGAGAGAGAATGAGCCTCCGTGCTCTCCTCCATGGGACTACCCCCTCCAACCACCAAGCATTCACCACCGTAGATCAAGCCATACCTACATCTAATGGTTGGCATCCACGGCCTCCATCATCCTAACCCTTGATCAAACTCCAAGATCCAACGGTTGGCATTCACGGCCGCCGCTCAAGATCCAACGGCCTTCATCCGCCCTAAACTCCTCCGCTTGATGTCATCCTCCGTTCGTCTCCGTTCGTCCCGTTCGCCCGTTGTCATTCGTTGTCATTCGTTGTCTTCCTTCATACTAACTACTTGCCCAAAGATACTTACTACTCACTAACTTCCTCTAACACCAATCCCAACACACAACCACTTATCACTTCAAACTAAATCTTAAATCAAAATAACAACGCTTCACTCTTTTTATGATTTTAAGTACTTGAACAATTGTCAAGGACAAGTTTTACGGAACTTAAGAATTAACACAACATGTGAGCATCATATTTGGCTCACATAACTGGCGACCATCGGGGAATGGATCCAATATCTCTTGCTCGAGGGCAAATGGCCCTTATGCCTTGTACTCCTTGCATCGACTGCCTGAAGTCCGCGTTGGGAAGCTCTCCCCGTTCAATGTCTCCAATTGTAATGAGTTGTTCGGAAATGCATCCCGCACAAGGTAAGGCCCCAACCATACAACATCAAACTTACCCGGGAATTCGAGCTTCCGTGCATCTTGAATCATTACCATCATTCCCGGCCTTAGCGCCCGCTTCTTGTGTCGTTTGTCGAAGGTGATCTTCCTTCGGCGTTGGATGGCCTCAACATGCTGAGCCGCCGTCCTTCTCCTCTCGTCCAACTCCTCTAGGTCCGTCAGTCGATTCTTCAAGGACTGACTATCCGTAAGGCGTGAGCCAATGGCAACTCTAAGTGACTCCACCTCAAACTCAATGGGAAGTGTGGCTTCCAACCCATACACCAACGAGAATGGAGTGGTCTGAGTTGTCACCTTGAAGGTTGTTCGATAAGCCCACAATGCCGCCGTCAACTTCACGTCCCAATCCCTCTTAGAATCCATGATTGTTTTGCGAAGGATACTCACCAATGTGCCGTTGACCCGTTCCGTCTAACCATTAGTCTGCGGATGATAAGGAGTGGTTTTCCTATGGTCTATCTGAAACTTGTCTGTCATTTCTCGAATTAAAGAATTCAAGAAGTGAGTACCCCTATCGCTAACTAAAATCTTTGGGCATCCAAACCTGGAAATGCTGTTTTCGTACATGAATGTAGCGGCATGTGCCGCTGTGTCGGTCTTGACCGCCTTAGCTTCCGCCCACTTGGTGAGGTATTCGGTGGCGACCACAATGTAGGCCATTCCTTTTGAGGAATGGGGATGAACCTCGCCAACATAATCAATTCCCCACTTCTCAAAGGGAACAAGAGGTAAGGATACATGAAGAGGCATCTCCATGCGGAGGTCATTCCTCGCATACCTCTGACAAGCGTCACAACGCTTAACATAATCATGAGCATCCTTAAACAAGGTAGGCCAAAAGTAACATGCTCTAAGAATCTTTTGACCTGTAAGTTGCCCAGAGAAATGCCCCCCACATGCACTATCATGACATGCCGCTAAGATGGAGGGCACCTCTGCCTCTGACACACATCTCCTCAACAATCCATCAGCTCCCCTCCTAAACAACCTATGGCCTATCACTGCAAAGTGCCTACTATTGACTCTAACCTTCCTTCTATCCTCCTTGGTCCACTCCACTGGCAACTGTTGAGTTGTCAAGAACTCCACAATGCCTGCATACCACTCGGGTCGGGCAGTAACCACAAAGAGATTGTCGTCCATCAACCTATCATCCACCGGACTCTCCCCCATCTCCTCCGACAATCTCGACAAGTGGTCGGCTTGTAAATGCATGCGACCAGGCTTGTACTCAACGGTGTAATCAAACTCCTCCAACAACAAGACCCATCTAGCTAGCCTTCCGCTCAACTCCGCCTTGTTGACTAAATACTTGATAGCCATGTGATCCACAAAGAAGACAACCGGGTTGCACATGAGATAATGGCGAAACTTCTTAACTGAAAACACCATGGCTAAGCACTCCCTCTCTGTGGTAGAATAGTTCCTCTCGGACAATGTCAATTGCTTGCTAGCATAAGCAATGGGCTGGTCCTTACCATTTTCACCTGTTGACTGACACAAGGCACTACCAACTGCTACATTGCTAGCATCACAAAACACATGGAAAGGTTTATCCCAATCGGGTGGCCTCAACACCGGATAGGTGCTCAACTTGGACCTCAACTCCTCAAATGCCCTTTGGCAAGCCTCTGTCCACTCAAACTTACAATCTTTCCTAAGCAACTGAGTGATAGGGACCGCAATCTTTGCGTAATCTGGGATTAAGTCCCGATACCATCCCACATGTCCTAGTAACTTGGCTATCCCTCTTGCATTGGTTGGAGTGGCCAACCCATCTATCACTGCAATCTTATCGGGATCCGGCTCCCTTTCTTTCTCACTGACCACATAACCAAGCAAAATTCCCTTCTGAACACCCAAGAACGTCTTGTCCGGATTCAAGGCCAATTGCATTTTCCTACATCTAATCAAAGCCTCTCTCACACACTATAAATGTTCGCTAGCACTAGACTGAGTACTAAAATCGTCTACGAACACGGTCATGGATTTGTACAACAAGTCGGTGAAGATATACATGACCAACCTCTAAAACGTCGCAGGAGCATTACACAACCCAAATGGCATAACAACCCACACAAAAGTGCCCCAAAGAGTGGTGAAGGCCGTCTTATGAATGTCTTGTAAAGCTATGGAAATTTGGTTGTAGCCCGCATACCCATCCATGAATGTATATCTCGCATGTCCACCTACCTCCTCTAAAAGTAGCGTGATGAATGGTAATGGAAAGTGGTCCTTCTGTGTGCAAGCATTCAACTTCCTATAGTCCACACATACCCTCAACTTCCCATTCTTCTTCTTCACCAACACCATAGGAGAAACCCAATCTGTAATTTCTACCGGCTTTATAAACCCAGCCTTCAATAACCTCTCTAACTCTGCCTTCACTAACAACTGCAACTGTGGGTTCATCCTTCTCTCCTTCTGTCTAATCGGTTTAGCACCTGGAATCAAAGGAATTCGGTGCTCAACCATCTCGTGAGGTATCCCCCTAAGTTCCTCATACGACCATGCAAACGTGTCGCTAAACTCATCCACCAAATCACCATATTCCTTTATCTCTTTCTCTCCCAACTTAGAGCCCATCTTCATTTGTCTAACCTTCCCATTCTTCATTCTCACATCCACATACTTCCAATCCGCCTCCGACACATGCGTTTGCTCATCCTTGTTTCTGTACCAATCCGGAGGTACCTTAGGATAATCCTTGACATCTTGACCAGCCACTATGCCTGTTGACGTGGTCTTGAAATGCAAAGGTTCCTCCAACCTTGTAGCCTCAATGACAACCTTCTCATCTTGAGTCCCATCCACATGTACTACATTCACGTCACTCTCATCCACACTGTCTACCCAAGGTGTCAGTCCTCCTCTAATCCACTCTTCCTCGGTAAGCACCTCACATGGCTCTAACAGAGAATATTCCTTGCCCCTTAAATTAAGCCTCTCATCACTCAAATATGCATGGTGGAACATCATCATAATATCATACTCTGACTCGGGGTAATCTCTCAACCACTGCGCATACTCCCCATTATCACCCTGGAAATAGAAACTAGGACCCAAACTACCTGACACTGAATCTATATGAGTCCCTCGTTCGCCTGGATGGACTACTCCCACTAGTGTCTCATTTTCTTTATCACCATCTTCACCTTCCTCCTTGCCTTCCACCTCTTCATCCGAAGACGAAGAGATTTGCTCTCTCACCCAACCTCCTAACGATCCTATAGAAACTTTGACTCTATTGTCCTTAGGACCATAAGTAATGGATGGCTTAACTCCTCCCCACTCTACTACCGCATCCGACATCCTCAACCAAGGCCTACCCAACAAGATGGGAAATGTATCCTTGTTAGAATGCATTTTGATGACATGAAAAGTGACCACATACTCCTCTCCTCCGGTGCTAATCCTACAATCCTTAATCATTCCCAAAGGTACCGCCGGAGTTTGAGTCGCCATGTTGATGATGAAAGGTGATGGACCCGTAAGGCTAAGACCCAACTTCTTCATAGTGTGCTCCGGCAAAATATTTAATCCACTACCTCCATCGACTAGCACATTGGGAACCACCTTGTCTACCACCATGACTTCTATCTCTATTGCTTTGACATCGCGCCCTCCTCCTTGTAGTTGAACTCGAGCGGCCACCCTAGTCTTCACCTTCCTAGTCCTCCTAGTCACCGGCATTCCCTCCTTAAGAGTCTTACGAGCCATAGGTGATATCTCCAACAATTGGCCGAAGGTTATGTCGGCCTTCAATGAGCTAAGATCGGCCCACAAATCATATCCCTCCGGTCTTTCAACCTTGGTCCCTTCTACCCTATCAAACTCATCCAAAGGGATGCTAGGTCCCTCCCATTCTCCCATCTCACTGCCATGTAAATCATGAATGACATTTGGCCTATCCCTATCCTGAACAATCTCATTTTCCTTCTCTAATTCCCTAGTGGCTCTCCTAGCCACTCTAGCTACTCTATCCAAATCCGAGAGGTTAGGGCCCTCATCCGATGAGTACTCCTCTTGACCCTCTACATCCTTCTCCGCTTGAACATTTCCCCGCATAGCCCTAGTAGTGACCGCTAATACCGGTGCCTCATGAGTGACCTCACCATTCAAACTCCTCAACTCATAGGTGATGACGTTGGTGTGTGGAGACCATTGACCTTGCTCTTCTCCAACACCCATTTGGTAAGCAATAGACTCGTCCTGATGCGGCTCAGTAACACCATCCACAAACCTAACATCCTGGGAATTCGATGGACCCGGATTGATCGGAGGAGCTGGCCTCCTATTATCGAATTGTTGTGGACCTCCTGGCCTATTCTGAATAGGAATGTATCCATTCGCCGTCTGCAATCCAGTCGGAGGATGAAATGTCTGCCTCGCATTCCCATGGTCATAGTATAGATTGGGTGGCCTAAGCTCATTAGGAGGTCCACCCTGCGGCCTAGCTCCTCTCATATTGTCTTTTGCCTGTTGTTGTGGGTTGACCACTGGATTAGGCATACTAATGACCTTATCAGGTTGACGACACTCGTCCGAAGGATGATTTCCCCCACAATTACTACAACCATAACCTTGTCCTTCGGACCAACAGTGACCCGGTGCGTGCCATCTCCCACAAAAAGGATGAAACTCCCTTCTCTCCATGTTCTGACCACCCTGTCCTCTAGGAGGAGGTCCTCTATAATTGCCCTGGCCATACTGATTCTGACCTTGGCCTCTATGATTTTGTGGAGATGGGCCAACATTGTTCCTTTGATCACGATTCTGCCCCACTTGACAAAATTGCCTAGTATGTCCAGGTTGCCCACACTGAACACACCACAATCCTGAGGCATGTCTACCCGACTCAACTGGAGGAGGAGGACTCGGCTGTTGACTCCTAATCATCAATGACATCTGATCCGTAAGACTCTGCATTTGTTTGATCATGGCCTCCTGAAATCCCAACTGACTAGCACCTAACCTTTTCTCCACCTCCTCAATGTGTGCATCGACTTTAGGGGCGGGCAATGTTAAGAGTGGTGTCGGCTCCCTAGTTGCTAGCGGACGTGCACCTGTGTCCATGAGGGCATACTGACCATGACTCCCCTGTCTACCAGCCTGGACATCCACTTCTCTCGGACGAATGGGAATGAATTGAGGTATGGATTCGTCCTCCCTTCGCCACAACCTCTCGTAATCTCTGTCCAAGCGCTCCATCTCCCTGGCCGCCGCCTTGGCATCCGCCAATGTCTGAGGGTTTCTTTCCAACACACCTCTAATGGTACTCGCCTTAAAAAAACTTTGGATGAAGAATTATTTAAGGGTATCATCGTTGAGCATCGTACCCACAAAACGTGTACACACCAAATCAAACCTCCTGATGTATGCCGAAATCTCCTCTTCCCTTCCTTGCTTCAAGGTTGCCAACGCTCTAAGAGCCGTGCTCTGACCAACCTCGGACCTAAATTCATTTAGAAACTCCCTCTGCATCTGCTCCCATCCTGTGAAATGACCCTCTGCATGATCTCTATACCACTCATAGGCTTCTCCCTCTAGAGTGGTAGGAAACCACACCAACCAATATCCCGGGTTGGTGACAATAGAACTAGCCAACCTCTCAATGTACCTCTCCATGTGCCTAGAGGGATCCTCATCCTTAGTTCCATAAAACTTAGGGAGGTGGGCTGGCATATCCACCGCCGCCAAGTTTTGTGGAACCACAATGGGTAAACCTCTCGGCCTAACCAATGGATCAATGGGTGGAAAGGGAGGCGGACCCTCTCCCTCCTGAGCCATGGTGACCGGTGTGTCCACTCCTATTCCCCTATCAACTTCTACAGGAATTTCTTTCCTAACCGTATTAGTCTCCTCCGATATCTCGTCACTCAACTTAGAGGTAGTAGCCTCCTCCTCAACTTGAGCATCTACCTCTAAATTTTCTAACACTAGACTAGTAATAGGATCCACATTCAAGCAACTTTCTATCCCAACTTCTACCTCTTCTATAACTTCACTAATCTTAGACAATTTTTTCCTACGTGTACTCTTTCCTAATCCTAACTCCAATTTAGGTTTGTGAGATCGGGTCTTACCTTGCATTCATGCACATTCGATCAACCCTCACTTGACCACACATACCCCTTGCTACCTTCACTCTTTTTAATGTTTTCACTTTTCTTGATGTGATTTAAAATTGAGGAGGTGAGGAAAGAGAACCTGCAAGCCAACTTAAGTGAAAAATCCCAAACAGGGGATAGGCATGCTCATGTCAATTCTTAGTCAAGCCGGAGCATCACCTCCGACTCTTCCCTCGAATTGACACTCACCACAATACCGAGGTTAAGGGGTTCATCTTCGCCATGCACCACATCGAAGACCGAGGCATCACCCTCTCGTCTTCAACACGATGCGATGACTAGGGAATTACCCTCCCCAACGGATAACGACAAAGACAAGTACTAAAATCCTTCCTTAATTAATTAATTCACTTTGAAGAATATCTTACCTCAAGCAATTCGCTTCCTCCTGCAAGTTAGCACTCACACTCGACCGTGACTCAATGTGACATTGACAACAACAACTCTCAATCAACAATTCTAATCTAAAACATCAAATTCAAAATCCCTTAACTTGGATACTCACCCCAAGGTGAGTGTCAAAGTTTTCTCTTCCTAAAATTAATTATCCCTCTAAGGTTTAATGAGCTAATAATCGTCCTATTAATGTTATGTTCTTATGCCATCCCAAGAAGGTTTAGAACATCACCTCAAGCCGCGCTCCTTCCTCAAAACAAATTGCATAAATGAAAATGCAATTCATGCCAAGGAAAAAAAAATGGAATTCAACTAATCTAACCCAATGCCAACAATCAAAATAAAATAAAATGCTTACCACACACCATGTGCTCCTTCCTCTCCCTCAAGTTCGTGCCTCCAAGCTTCCAATCCTCCTAATCCCGCTTCGCTCCCGGCGGACGCACCATTTATGTCACCAAAATTACTCCACCCTTCGATTGCGTCCTAGCCCGAGTGGAATAGTATTGATGACACCTTGCAAACTCCTTCCTTAGTAACTCAATGTATCATTCCAAAATGGCTTTCTTAATCGGCAACTCTTGAAACCACTTCAGAATGCTGTATCTCCTTCCCATCTACTCGGAATGACTTGAAATTTGTACCACAACTAGAAAACCTAAGAACAAAACATCCCTCAAAATTTCATGCGTTTCCAAGCCTCTGTCCAGGAGTTATGACCATTTTAGTTTGCAACTCTTGAAAACACTTCAGAATGATATATTTCCTTCTCATCTACTCGGAATGACTTGAAATTTGTACCACAACTAGAAAACCTAAGAACAAAGCATCCCTCAAAATTTCATGCAATTCCAAGCCTCTGTCCAAGAGTTATGGCCATTTCAGCTCGAAAATGTAGGCAAAGTTCAGAATGTCATAACTGCTGCTCCATTACTCCAAACATCCTCATATTTTGACCATGTTCATATGAACAAGTTGTTTACTAACCCTCTAAATTTCAACGAAGTATCTTCTTCTGATCGGAAGTTATGCCCCTTACAACCTAGACTACTCAAAGGATCTCTCATTTACCAACTCTTGAACCACTTCAGAATGCTATATCTCCTTCCCATCTACTCGGAATGACTTGAAATTTGTACCACAACTAGAAAACCTAAGAACAAAGCATGCCTCAAAATTTCATGCAATTCCAAGCCTCTGTCCAAGAGTTATGGCCATTTCAGCTCGAAAATGTAGGCAAAGTTCAGAATGTCATAACTGCTGCTCCATTACTCCAAACATCCTCAGATTTTGACCATGTTCATATGAACAAGTTGTTTACTAACCCTCTAAATTTCAACAAAATATCTTCTCATACTCGGAAGTTATGCCCCTTACAACCTAGACTACTCAAAGGATCCTAGTGTGTGAGAGAGAGGTCCAAGTGTGAGTGGAGAATGAGAGAGAGAGAATGAGCCTCCGTGCTCTCCTCCATGGGACTACCCCCTCCAACCACCAAGCATTCACCACCGTAGATCAAGCCATACCTACATCTAATGGTTGGCATCCACGGCCTCCATCATCCTAACCCTTGATCAAACTCCAAGATCCAACGGTTGGCATTCACGGCCGCCGCTCAAGATCCAACGGCCTTCATCCGCCCTAAACTCCTCCGCTTGATGTCATCCTCCGTTCGTCTCCGTTCGTCCCGTTCGCCCGTTGTCATTCGTTGTCATTCGTTGTCTTCCTTCATACTAACTACTTGCCCAAAGATACTTACTACTCACTAACTTCCTCTAACACCAATCCCAACACACAACCACTTATCACTTCAAACTAAATCTTAAATCAAAACAACAACGCTTCACTCTTTTTATGATTTTAAGTACTTGAACAATTGTCAAGGACAAGTTTTACGGAACTTAAGAATTAACACAACATGTGAGCATCATATTTGGCTCACATGCAACCAACCAACAAACAATTGAGGATTGGTCACGTACACGAGGTAAATAATAGCAAGACCCAATTGTTATCCATGTCGCACACACTTAATCCATTCTAAATGCACTCAAGTATTTCAAAATACAACACTCATTGTGAAACAACATATGGGTGTTCAAACCTGTTCCTTGGCCATGACTGGGTTACCCCAAGTAGAATACTCCTCTTGGTGATGAGCCCTAATTTCCTTAACTTCTAGCATAGATCTCTTACCCTAATGTGTGTGCACAAAGCTTGCCGCACCTCTCACTTGCGTGAATGGTAAAAAAGAAGCTCATTTTTAGGGTTAAGGGTTTATATTGGAGTTCTTACCCATGGTAAGTTCCCGTAACCCTATTTTTACTCCATTCATCTTCATCTTTGTTACATCCATTTCATGGTAAGTATGATTTCTTTCCATGTGTGTAGACTTAGGATCTTCCAAATTTATGATCACCTATTTTACAATGATGATCATTGCTAGGCATATTAGTTCAAAAGTTTAAAATTGAAACTTTTGTGTAGCATGGCATTAATCAAGAACGAGAGAGAGAGAGAGAGAGAGAGAGAGAGAGAGAGAGAAGCAGCTCATACTCGAGTTAGGAAAGAGGTTGAAGTTTCCATTCTAGAGACAAGTTGTCTTGAAGGATCACAAAACTGTCAAACCTGGTCTTTCTGTGTTAGGAGCATATTATAGAGAAACAACATCTGGGAATACTGCATTGTCCCTCCTAGCATCGTTGAGAGCGAAGCAGAAAAAGGAAGATGATGAATAGCTCTTCAATTCATGACCGATCATTCTGTCAAAGACTGTTTGGTATTAGTCATTTGCGGTTTTTCTGACCCATATGCGTGTTGGATGGCATTGCAAGAACGATACCGCTCCAAGTTCAAATCTAGACGATTGATGTACCTGCGAAAGATCGTTGGATTCAAGAAGGAAGACTCGGTGTCGATGGAACAGTAACTCAAAGACTCCACCGATTGGCGATCAGCTTGCAACCATGGAAGAAGAGATACCATAGGATCTTCTGGTCCTGTTACTTCTCAACTCATTGCTCGGACAATACCACTATTTCAGTCAACATATTGCGAAGGACCACCTATTATCTTTCCAAGAATTGGAGCCACAACTGTTGGACGAAGAGATGCAGCTCAAACAGTCAAACAGTGACCAAGGAATGTGAAGCAGTGGCATTGTACCTGAGGAAAGGCAAGTTTCCTAAGTTTCAGAAACCCACATCCAAGACTCCTACAAGGAATGATCACAAGACAAAGCAACATTTTTTACCATGTCTGCAAACGATATACCTAGGATACATGCTGCACATGAGGGTGTGCTTCTACGCATTGAGCATGATGACTCTCAGGTTGATTCATTGAGAGACCATCAACCTTGTGAAGATATGAAAGATCTTCAATCCCATAAACAACGTACCAAGGCAGAAATACATACAGCACACAAGGGTGTGCTTCTAAGCATTGAACTTGATGACTTTGAAAAAGAAGCACTGGTTGGTTCAACAAAAATTGCAATCAACTTTGTGAAGATATGAAAGCTATAGGACCATACGCAAATAGATCTAGATGATACCTTGTGTTTCCATGTATCACAACATTTAGACGATGAATGTGATCCGTTTACTATAGCCAAGGTTCATAACCGAAGCGATTGGCCCGTGAGCGAAAAGGCCATGAGATCTTAACTAGAACCTTTTATATCACGAACGGTGTTTAGTTCAGTTAAGACTACACTACAAAGGGTTAACCCAATGGGTTGTAAATGGGTGTTTGTGAGGAAACGAGATAAGTTTGAAAATGTTTCATGGTACAAAGCACTACTAGTTACCCAAGGCTTCACCCAACAGCCAAGCATTAATTATGAAGAGGCATATTCTCTTGTGATGGATTTAATTACGTTCAGGTATCTCCTAAGCCTTGCAGTTGAGTAGAAACTAGAAGTAAGGTTGTTGGATGTAGTTACTGCTTGCTTTTAGGGCAGTTTGCATACTAACATATATGTATGTATGTATGTGTGTATGTATGTATATAAGTCTCTATAGGGTTGGTAGAATTCCAACACTTTCAAAGACAATCACAATGTCTTAGACTTGAAAGGCCATAACATGCTGGCAAAATGTAGTACAAACATTTGAGAGGATTTTTGATAGGTCGAGGCTTTAAGACTAATAAGATTTGTCCATGTATTACCTTTAAATGGACCCGCACATGGTTATTTATTGTGGCCATATACGTTGATGACTACAACCTCATCGACACAACTAATATCATCTTTTAGAATGTTTCTCAACTCAAAGGTGAGTTTGAGATGAAAGATCTTAAAGAAACTCCCTTCTGTCTTTGTACTCATATTAAACGACTTACATGAGGCATTTTTTTACATCAAAGTTTGTACACTTAAAAGATCTCCAAATGTTTTTCCATAGATACGGCTCATCCACTAAGTTCTCCAATGGTGATACGGTCATTGGACCTAAAAATGATAAATTTAGACCATACGATGAGGGAAAAAAATGTTTGAAACCTAAGACTCCATATTTGGTAGCATAGGTACATTAATGTATTTGATATATTACAATAGGCCCAATATTATATATTTTTCATTACTTTATTGGCTAGATTTAGTGCTAAGCCAACAAAATAGCATTGGAATGGTGTCAAACATATCTTGCGATACTCTCGAGGAGATCACTCCCTCTTTAATTGATGCATACACATGCGCTCAAGACCTATTTATTGGGGGGCTATTTACCTTGCTGAAAAGATTTTAAGGTATGGTATTTTTCGACATAAAGGTAAATGCTTGTATTTTAATACACCCTATTAGTAATTATAAATTTTTGGGGGAATCATTTAAAAATACCCTATTTTACTTATACTACATTTTTCTTCCTTATGTACCCCAAGTAACCAATTTTTTTTTACTTTATCCCAATTTTTTTCCTCGGAGCCCAATTGATGTCCATTTTTTTTCTTACACCGTATTTTGTTTCTTACACCCCATTTTTTTCCAACACACGATTCCAACACACATTTATATATCACCACCGACAAACCAAAGCATGACATTTTGGATGCACAAACTTCCTTAATGACCTAAAGTAATCTTAAGTTGCTTTTCATGATATCAAGTAAGTATCCCACAATTCTAATGTATGCCCACAAGCAATCTACAAAAAGCTTGGTCATAAAGCAATAAATTAGCTTCTCCAAACAATTGGCTTTCTATGTCATTTTGAGCACACCCAGAAACCGCCAATCACATATTATCATCTAGAAATCAAAGTATGGGATATTGACTACCCAACCTTCCTTAAGGACCTGAAGACCACCCTAAATTGCTCTCTAAACATTTAAGTAACAATCACAGTACCACAACACATATCACTTTTCATCCACTAGCACAGACCCTACCTTACACCCGCTACCCTTAGTAATTGTTCCACACAATTCTAGACATATAATGACTAGATAAAAGATGCCATTATATGTCATGGTATTTTACATGTAAACATGTTTCTCTATTTTAAAACCCCCTATATTATATGTATTTTTTTTGCAAAATTTACCTACAATGAATATATTGGACCCTATTTTTTATCACACGTTGTTTCTACGATTTTCGCCAGTGATCTCCCCGAGGCGTTACTTCAAGGACATAGAGGATCTAGGCTTGTTTTATAAAGTTGGAGAATAAAACAACATCAAGGATATGTGGACACATGATACTTTTCCATTCCACACAAAAAAAATCATAGACATGTTATGTTTTCCTTAATAAAGGAGCAACAATATCTTGGAAGTCAATGCAACAAAGCCTTGCAACCACATTTTCAAACCATTCAGAAATTATAATTCTATATGAGGCGTCACGAAAACATGCTTAGTTGCGATTGGTTAATGGCTTTATCAAAAGTTATTGTAAATTTCCAGATGTTCAAGCATCTCCAATACTAATTTACGAAGACAATACAATATGCATTCCTCGTATAAAGGTGGGCTACATCAAAGAAGACCGAATTAAGCACATCTTATCAAAGTTCTTTTCCACTCACGAACTACTAGGATCCGATATAGATGTGCAACAAATTAGATCTTATAATAACCTAACAGGCTTATTTACTAAATCATTACCAACTGCTAAGCATAGATAAATTATTAAAAATATAGGGATGTAGAGGTTTTCATTCATATTTGATATGTAAACAATCACGTCTAGACCCTTTCATTTTTTTTCCCTTCATCGTGAGTTTTTACCTCAAGTAATAAGGATTTTTATCACGATAAGGTTTTTAATGAGGAAAGGTAATATGATGTCTAAACAAGACTCGTTCTACTAAGGGAGTGTTAAGACACCACTGTGGATGGTAACTTGGCGTCAATAGACCCAGCTTTGTCATCATGAGATGTTACCTTGGCAACTGGGAATCCGTAGATCCAACCTCATCATCATGGGATGTTACCTTGGTGACTAGGCGTCTGTAGACTCAACCTCGTTATCATAGGATGTTATTATAGTCATGTTATCAATGAGGCATGTTACCTCAAAGTATTAATCCTTGTATATATATACACCCAAGTAACAAGAAGTGACCTCTCAGTTTCGGACTCTCTCGCTCGTAGAGTTTTATCCACATTACTCTCTCATCTTCTCTCATTGTGTAACGCACATATCACCAAATAGTCTACATTATCTTTGAGATTGCAAAATTTGCATGCGGACAACATATGCGTAGATACCTAAGAGCGCCTAATGTATTGGTCACCGCATCTTTGCCCAATACATTCTATATGTCATAAAGCAACTAGCCCATCTTTTTCCTTTATAAATGAGGTCGCATTAAAGAGCATTATCACCCCCAATTAGGGCACAAGTTATGTACCAGTGCAATGCATTGTTAACTTTTTTTGATAGTGCATTGCACTGGTAAATGGGCTAGTGCTTTACGTTGGGTTGCACCTTGGCCCTTGGGTTTACTTAACCCTTGGGCTCAAGCTATACTATGCGGATAAGCCCTTGGGCCAGGGCGCCACCCTATGCAATATATTAAGGTAAGCACATGGATAATGCACCTAGGATCGATTGTTGTGTAGCAGACTTACAGTGTTCTGTTGGGATTGTGGGGAGCAGATTTTGGAGGCGCAAGAGATATTTTGGAGGGCGCAAGAACAAGAATATCAAATGAGATTCATTCACTCAAAACTCAGACATACATATGCAGTTATGGAATGACTTGTTATGAGGTTTTACTTGGTCAAATTCTTTTTGAAAACTTACGCGCAACTGATTATGATGTCATTCTTCAAGGGAGCAGACCTGAATCACGTAAATATATGCAACCTTGGATCAAGAATTTATTGGATAGATGTTGGCATCCCGATCCTTTAGCAAGGCCTACATTTCACAGTATAGAGTGTCTTATTGATAGAGAATATTTTTCAGATAGTGTGTCAACTTGGCACATATTCTGCCAAAGCCCATAAGAGAGCCCATTGTTGAGATGCTAATCAACTACTAGAGTTGCATTGCATAAAGATCACCTCTTGTTTGTTTATGCTCACCTACTTTCCCTCAGCAAATTGCACAATGCACATCTAGTTTGATGAAATCACCTTCAAGATGTGTATTGTCCTCCACATATTTGCAGTCTCTAACTTAATTGGACAAATACACCAAAAGTCTGTACATGTTTTATAAGGTTGGGTGTTTAAAACAATCCCGCCAGCCAAATAATATTGACAATCAACTAATGTATGAATGGGAAACCTGCATGCACAATTTACTGCAATGAGAAATCTGAAATTAAAATTCACATGTGTCCCATTTTGAGTGCCTTCAGCTGAATTATTGCATCATCATAATGCAACAATTCATTGATCTTGAAGTACATGTATGGTAGATTTTCTTTGTATCATCATAACCATTTATTTCTATATTATATTTTAAATGGACGTTCAAACCAGGAGCCCAGGTGCCTATTGCGTGCCCAATCCTGGAACAGACTTTAATTAGCCTCACCGATGGCCAATACCTTAAACTGTACAAATGTCTCGCACTTGTGATGTGGCAGTAGTAATTAGTTAACTAGCAAGTGTTATTGAAATGTCGCCAAGTAATAACTCTTGTGATTTGAGCTGGCACTCTGCCAAGATGGCAATAATGATATGAACTTGTGAAAAAAGTGCCTTACTTCCAAAGAATTTTTGACTATCTGTAAAATCATAGAAACCTGTCAAACTTTCATTTTGTAGAAACCCGTGTAATCCTTGTGCACACTAACAGTAAAACATTTATAGCAACCTGTATACACAGGTCCTGACTATTGAAGATTCATCCTTGAAGTCTTGAATGTATGATGTCTTGGACATACAAACAAGGAATTGGCTCTGACAGGATATCTAGGTTCCCAAAGGACTTGGCTTATGTTCACATGTCAAGAATCTGAAAGGCCATTTGGAGATTGTGACATCAGTAACAAAAGCTCCTTACTATTGAAGATCATCATTGCGAAACCAGAGACCAAGGTTCTAAAGAAAAGTGACTGCCACGGCTTTGATTCAGAGCTGATGATTGTAGGTGGAGAACTTGAGGATGTGGAAAGGGAAGGGAACAGACAGGCAGATGCACCAACCACCTCCAGAAAACTTTATAACACAAAAGAAATGGAGGTATCATCACATGTCTACAAATGCAGTGTGGATGTTCTCCGCCCACTCCACCTGGCCTTCCTCCAAATTCCTCAAGTTCAGAGTATTCCCATGGATCCCCATCACAGGGACAAAATTGTTGTCCAGTGACAGAAACACCTTGCGCAGGACAAGAAGGAACTATTCTACGCCTACTTTCTTTTCTACCACAGTGCCATTCCTCTGAACTCTCTGTGGCTTCCTGCCTCAGTTGAATCACGGGTTTGTGCTCCTCCATTAGTACGTAACACCACTGAAACAGCAGTCTAGGCACTGGTTGTTGGGATTTAGAGAAGGATTGATCAGTGCATGTGCACCCACCTCAATCATCATTTGAAAAAGGTGCGCACCTTGGGAGGGCGCATTGCATGTTGCAATCTCTATGCAAAAAAGGCATTGAAAATCCACCTGGTGAGCACATTAGGCTCCAGGTTCAATCAGTGGCAACCTCAGAGCGCCTGCTGTTGGAAGGAAGGACCTATGCTTCTGAACCGCTTGTGCAGGAAAGATGGGAGAAGACGGAGAGCCGCTGCTTGTGTGACTGCATTACACATCACTTTGGTTGCTAGCCCTGTTTCCGCCCTGTGACTGTCCCTATGAAGCATTTTCAACTCATGCAAGGCTGCCATTCCAGATTGGCATATGCACAAACCTCGCAGTGAAACTTGTAAAAACCATCTCTAGGAGCCTCAAGGAATTGGGGAGAGATTCCTCAGGTGCCTTCTAGGTGAGAGTCGTGCTCTGCCACTTCGTACAGGTGATAAACTAGAGGGCAGCCCTCGTTCCTTCAAAACATCTCCTGTTCGCATTCGCTTGTTGCCTACTGGGGACCTGTAGTAATGATTAGCAGTTAGGGTTTTGTCAGTTCCAGTTGACTCCAACTTCTGAGGAACAGGAGAACCCTCCAGGACAGGAGAGCTAGAACGATTTCCTTCACCAAGGCGTCCATGGTGTCAACCCAAGAACATATACAAAGTCTGATAACCACACTTGGAAAGAGCAGACAGAATACCATGGAAACACGGAATTAGAAGAACTGGAAAACTTGCTGTCTATGGTAAAGTAGAAAACAGATGCTTATCAAATTATCAAACAGACTATACCTAGGCGGCCCATTGCCACGTTTATGTGGCCGGAGTGAATTCTCCACCTGGACATATGCCTCCTTTGCTGCCTGTTTCATACACCCATACTCAATAAGTAGTGTATTCACCAGATCAAAATAGAGATGATTTTACGCTCAAGCTAGTTCCAAAATTTGAAATATGCTGGACTAGTAAACTCACTTGTTGCTTGGCGTCATCCCAAGTAGCCCCACTACCCCTTCCCAATGTCCGTCCACCAACCTCCACCTGCAACATAAGATGACAAGGACATGTATAAATATACTCCAAATGTACATCATTTTCTCATTTGTTCATTAACTCGTACAATATGAAGGCTTACCCATTGCTGACAGATTTGAAATGGGGGGGAGGGAAGAGAACCGTGAACATCCACCTCTTAACAAGACAGAAGCCCAACTGTGTCAAAAAGAGTACGAACAGCATGAGGGAAACGAATGCTTTTAGTGGAGATGGTATTGGAAGTGTTCTTGTAACTTGATTATGTGGTGCTGGCATACTTTATCATATACTAGCAAGAATAGGGACATAATCCAGCACTGTAAGGGCTAAGCAGTACCTGACAATGAAAGGCCCGACGTTGCCCAGCAGTACCACTAGATGGAAGTGCTTTGAATTGAATATTAATAGCCTCTTTTGTACACTGAAACCGCATGGAACAGCCCCAAGATTGTTAATAGCTGCTTAGAAGATATATGATAACTATCAGATGACTCTTAAACAAATTCTCATATCACATCTATCAAATAGATCTGTCCTACGATGCACTCAGCCTAGTAGGAAGCACCATAACATGAAATGTCATGGTATATTTCATCAGCTTGAATACGTTTTTCTCCACTCAGTGAGTGAATTACAATCTTTTAAAATATTAAAATGTGCTTCCAAGGGTCTCAACTCAAGCATGTGGGTGCAACTCTCAGCATATGTACAAGCCAGGATACAGGCACTAACTGGCTAATTTTTTGTAGTGCAAATTGAGTTGCTGCAGGGATAAGAAGTTCACCAGATCCTTCAAAGCTGTAACAGAATTGTAAGCAATGGGCTCCTCGCTGGATCGATAATTATCCAACGAGACATGCCCTGAAGTGCTGGCAATGGGAATGTCATCATCTATAGGCAATGGCCCAATCCCAGCTGACAAACGAGGATCCCTTGGACCTCGTGATGCACGAACCTCTTTCACTGGCTCTGGAAAGACATTAGCAGCAGGTGCTGTACTTAGCGGACTGGATGCTTTATCTACACAGCAGATAACAGAGTCATTTGATTGATCCAAATACTGAACGTGACATAGTCAATAATTTTGAAGACCAATACATGTCACCAAACCACTTAAAACATACCAGTAAACCCCTGACTCTATTCAAATCATTGCATCTTTCATATGCTAAAAAATTTGAACCACCACAAAAGTCGTTAACGTGCTTGAAGATAAAATCAAGAACACTGATTCACTGTAATGTCAAACATGAAAGATGACTTGAACCATACTTGCTAAGCAGAGCAGGGCAGATTCTGCAGCATTATATTTAGCCTCTTTTTTGGTTCTACCAACTCCTTCCCCCACTTTTTCACCACCAAACATGATCTGAAACAAGCACACGTTTCTGATGATCAATGCCCACAATAACCAAATCAAAATCATACACCTTACTATATCAAGGTTTTTAGCCACATCTACAAAAAAGAATTGTCAGAACCAATACCAGTGAAAATCAAAGATATAAACCCCTAAAGCTCAAAAACAAGTGCTACGATGACTGAAAGAGGGAAGTACCTCAAAGAAGGAAATGCAAAGAGAGAGAAGTACCTCAACAGTAAAACCAAGATGCGTTGAACTCCTCAAATTTGTTCGATATTGAACCTGTTACCCCCAATGAAAACAACTCAAAAAGTTCTGTAAAGGAGTCTCAACATTCAACACTGCCTACGTCACAGCACAAAATAATGAGTTAACTCAACAAAAGAAAGCAAGAAAGCACAAATAGCAACAAGAGAGAACTTGAAACTTACTGCGCGCTTTACTTTCTGTCCTATCTCATGCAAGGCACTGATTGCATTAACAGCCGTCAAAGCGGCTCGTGAGGTGGCAAACGCTGCATCTCTTGAACTCCCCCTGAAGTTATTTCCCGACTCCTCTTCATCTACCATCAGCACCCAGGCAAAGCCCATTTAGGCACGTGCCTCAGCCAGCCAGCCAGCAAATAGTATTCTGTACAACTTTACAATAACCTAGGGAATCATCTGATACAGACCGTGTTTGGGTAACAGAGATAGTGGCAGAGGCAGCAACTTTTGTCAGCTTGTTGAGTGACTGACCTGAGAAAGCGGAAGTTTCAAGTCGTGATCTACCATCTCCAAAATAGGCCTGATTGAAATCCACACAGAAACAACAGTTGCAATGAGCACAACAACTGCAGCAAGTCTTGAAATTATTTTTAAGGTGTAGACAACAGACTGCCTGCTAGATCAACTTGGAAGGCAACTCCCTGCAATCTAGCAGTCAGTTTCTTTGCACACATCCCTGGTTGTGGTGTAAGTGAGTTCCAAACTTAAGAACGTAGTACACCAGATTGTAGTGCAATCAAGAAGGAGCAAATATCCATCCTTATAATAGACCTAAAATCATCATATGGTGCCAGATGGATCTAAAAAAGAACCTCTCATTTAGGTATACCTCTTCTGAATTGTGTTTCCTTCTTGATTCCCTTAGCAGCTGCTGCTCCCGAATATAGGGGTTCTCAAATCCAGGAGGGCCTTGCATCATTGCTCGGTTCTCAAATGAAGGAGATTCTGGTTCTAGGACCAGCTCAGGTGACCTTCGGGTTGGTCTCCGAGGACTCATTTCCTCTTCAGTCCCAAGCCACCCTCCAGCTGGGGCAACCACTTGAGGAATCTGCACCTGTAATGATGTGGGAAGTGATGGAGGATCTTTTCTCCCAGCATCCATACCATGCTGTAAAATTAGTAACCTTCTACGAGTGTCTGGATCAATATCAGTCTCTGGGACCTCTCCTTCTTCTCTACCTGGTGACCCTTGAATTGTCCCCTCTGGCAGACGAGACATATTCATTCCCAAGGGCCTTGAAGTTGGAAGGACTGGAGTAGGGTAGTGTACACCCTCCATGGGCAATGAATATGCTGGATTGTCACCATTCAAATACATTGGATGTGCTGTGTCTCCTAGAAACTGCGACCGAGTTCGCGCTGCATTTCCTGGTACAATGTGGGACTGCTGCTGAAATGATTGTTGAATTGGTTGATTCAAAGCTAACCTTGAGCCTTCATCAGCTGAAAAGCTTCGGGCGTGCCCAAGACCATTTGCACCCTGTATATAGAAGGCAATAAATCAATATGGAATTAATTTCACATCAAATAAATAAACTCGTATACTGCAGAATCTGCCTCATTTGTAACTACAACCTTGAAAGTGACATACCAAATAATTATCAACACTCCACAATATAATCACAGATGCAGCACTACTGACCTGAGGTTTCAAATTCAACTCAACTTCTGCATTTGCCATGCCATCACCAAAATCTTGAACACTATTAGCTGCATAATTTCCAACTAATCCATCTGGCAGCACCTGTGGAAGTAAAAAGCAACTCTGTTAATATGATTATAAGCCCTTCCTTACCAAGAGCCCAAAAATTAGCCCTCGGGCATTTCTTGATTTGCACCTAGGTGCACCCAGAAACTAAGGAAAAACCTAAAGTGACCTTTTCCACAATGATGTTGAGACATGACCCATAATGACCATATATAAACAAATCAGTACATATGAACAATAACTACTCTTTTCATCGTATCAAGTGTGTAAAATAGGATGCCAACGTTCCAGGCAGTGCCCTTATTCCGAGCTCTACGAAAGGGATTCAGAATATAGGGTACTAGGGTTCCCATGAGAGAGAAACGCGTAAGGTGGTGTGCATTGTAAATACGCTCCACCCACATCTATGTAGGGAATGTCAAAGCGTGTACCTAGGGAATGCCAAAGGGTTTTGATGAGAAAAGTAAGTAGCAATACTGAGAATGAGATCTATCTAATTATGACAAGGTGCATGCATCAAGGAAAAAGGTGCATCCCCTTGCTTTCATTGGTTCTTGTCATTTTTGGTTAACTTTGTTCGATTTTCGGTTTTGAGACACATGATGAGTGAATTAACATTAAATTAGTGATAGAATATTATATAACTTGATGACAAACAAATAAATAACCATAAACCAATTTCACAGGGTTTTCAATAGATCAACATGAGGCCTCCCAGGACTATTACAAGTCATCACATCGTATCATTTTTAAAACTCATAACTAATTCATATTATCTCCAAGAATATGAAATAAACTACCAAAGATTGGTATTCTTTTTTATTCTACAAACTAAAATTCCCAATAAACTTCCATAGTACAAAATAGTTCAATAGTTCAATGGTTCATTGGTTTAATAACTTATTAGTTAAATAGTTCAAGAGTGCATAATATCTTAAAACTTAGCTATTTAAAGAGGGCAGGGTAATATAGCATCTGACTTGAAAGAGCTTGATGTGGGGAGCAAGTTGATTGTTACTTTCAGAAATTATAAATATATGCTCAATTCTTTCCTGACTGTAGTTTTGAAACCTTCTACCCAACACATACAAGGCATTCCAATATGGCTCAGGCCGGACAAGTTGGGGGATTCAAGAGTGGTCTCCCCTATTACAGTGGGCTGGGCTTGACAATGTCCTTCCTTTTGTTTACATCTAGTGCAAGACATAAGTTTTATTTCATCCCTCACATCTTTCAATTTCTTCTTACTCTTTGTTTCTTGTTATTCTTATTACCACCACATCCTCCAGAATCCTACCTCTGTAGACATATAGTTGCTCACATCCGGAGCCTGAGGCAAAATAGAAACATCAGTATCAAATTTCACATCCGCTATCTGCTGAGTCATGTTCTCATCTAATTCCCTGCAAGAGACAAGCATTCCAAGATAAGTCACTTTCTGATCAACTCAGACATTCATGAATTTCATGAGCCATAAGACAATTTTGTTCAAAACAGAAAAATAAAATATGAAAGTCATTTTAATTTCAACACCACTTGTGGTCAGTGATTTTTTACTCACATTACACTACACAAAACATCCCTCACAATTCCTTGAAGCGTTGTTCTAATTAGTATCTTCAAGAACTTGCAAAACAGAATTAGACCCCACAAATAAATCCTGAAGTTTGACAATCAGCTCCAACATGGAACTTACTTGAAATACTGGCCCCGAACATTACATGCTATGTTCCTCGCCAAGGTTAGAGGTGGCACCTCCTTATTAACCTACAACAAAATACACACATCCTTCATTGAGACAACCATAATTCATCATGTTTCTAAGAAATAGTAAAAACAGTTTGCTACTGCTGATGTTATGTGTGATCAAAACCCCACGTAGATGTACGGAAACCCACAGGCTTACCTCTACTTTTGGATCAGTGTAAGGCATATATGCTTGCACTTCATGCACACGGGGTTGATCAGCCTTCTCCCAGACAGGCATGCGATCATCAATCACCATAGCCATCTTGGGATGACAACAGTGCCGTGGAAAGACATCATGCAACGATTTCTTCGCATCTACCAAAGTGACAGAGATTGTATGTTAGTAGGAAGATCCTTCCAGACAAACAAGAAACTGGCTGGCATCGAGAAGTAAGTCAACACAATGTTCACAACCAAATCAACAGGCATTGGTGTCAAGGAGCTCCCCATCTGTTGATCACTAAAGGCAGATCAGGAATACCAGATTTCACACAGTTGACTCGCTCATTCAGCTCTCTTGGGTTAATGAGCCGTGCATCAGGGTCCAACAACCGCCACATTTCCAGGGCATAATCCCTTTCAGACATCGTGCATATGAAAGCCTCAAATCGCTTGCGACCTTTTGCCACAAAATACCCCTTCAACTCATCCCAGTTTGGTCTCAACCTGACTAGAACGCTTGTATCTCGCACCTGTCCCCATTTGCAACTTTAGGTGAGAAAGGCCTACGGTGTCATTCCAGAGCACAGTGCCAGAGCTCTAATTTTGAGATTGAGCCAGATAGGGTTTCATAGAATGCAACAGCCACCTTAAAATAGCAGCTGAGCAATTGAACTGGAGGACAGCTCATTTTTTAGCATAGGAGTGAGAAACAATTACCCCTGGATTGATGCGAGTGAGTATGAGATTGCGCTCTGGCAAACGAACAATGGGCCGAACCAGTGGCATCGCCCCTTCTGCAACAGGTGGAACCACCTCTGGCTGGGCTTTGTACAGCTTCCCATTATCAAAGACTTGATCGGTCTTAATGTACTGCTCTAGGATTGCTTTATCTTCCTGGAAACGCTTCAAAGAAGCAGCTAGAGCAGGGTCCTCTCTATTGACCAACCGGCGATTCAAAGCATCAATGCGATCATCAAATGTTTTGGAAGTGTTGGCAACTATGAGAGTCTCATCCAGGTCTAGTACCATAGCCAAGCAGCGGAGATTGAGCATCGTGAGGCAGGGACTGTACATTCCTTCAATTACAGAATAGGCCCAGAAGCACCCTGCACCCTTACCTTCCTGGATTTGTTTCTGTGAAGGGATCATAGCCACTAAGTGCACCTCCATCCCACTTTCTAGAACAGCTACCGCCGTCTGCATTGTTCAAGTATATCTCAAGATCAGTATATCATGTGATACATGCTTCAATATGATGTCCTAAATGACTAATCTCCTGACATGAGAAAGTAGGCATCACGCTTAATAAAATCCGGTAGAGAAACTTGGACATTTTAATCTCCGGATTCAACTCAAGGTCAACGAGAATCAGCAATGTGTGAACTTCGAGCCAAAATGATGAGAACATTCTCGGACCAAAGTATCCCAGAAGCTTTTAGGAGAAGAAAAAAGACACCCTACTGTAAGTAAGAAAATAAGCCTGAGAGACACACTGCCCGACATTCACCGACACACACCAAACAAACACTGCTAGACACTACAAAAAAATAGCAAAAAATAACTGCTTCCTTTTCGATTCAGTCTTACAGCGTGCTGCAGTGGCAATCGGACAGCAACCATCCAAAACATGTAACACCCCCGAAGGTTCATGGTGCTTAAAATTTCAAAACCCTAAGTAGACCATCATCACAGGCAAAACAAAGGAGCACCACAAGTGGCACGGAACTACTAGGGCAATTCAAGAACGATCTGCTACAAAAACAACAACTCGTAAAAGCTACCCATTCTTGCCATCCAGACCTGCTGACTTTTTGACCACTAGCCTACTTACTTCTGTCCTGCAGACATGCGAGAACAAGACAAATGGTAGGATAACGCCCACCCAAGTGATGCTGCCAGGATGAACAAACCAGTGTTGCAAAATCAACACTCGACGACAAACATCACCATTTTTTACGTGCGCTAAGTAAAAGAATAATATGTGAGGAGATATAACCCACAGGCGGTAATGACCCAAAGTAATGCCAATACAATCGACATGCTTACGAAAAACATACAGTACGATGATCACCACATCATCTTTACACGCACACATCAATATCAAATGGGAACGGATGATGTCGCATATGTATGTCTTAAAAAGCTTATGATATACAGTGGTTAGGAAGAAACCCTAGAAGCGGATTACATCGGAAGTACCAGAGAAACAGAAAGAAAGGCATGGTAAGCGAGATGGATCATTGTGGGTATGGTATGGTACCTTGTTCTCATGGAGACAGGACATGTGCAAGGCGGTAAGAGGACGGGGATCTGTAGTTAGCTGATTGTCTGATGGGGCGAGCTTGAATATGGCACGGCCAATGGTATGAAGCACCAAAAGAGGTAGGCATCTTTCACTAGAAGGGGAAAAGGAAGTGATGCGAAGATCTTTGTTGCCGAAAGTACTAGCCCACTGAAGCTCTATAGGGGACAGGACCATTTCTCCAATGTGCTCGGTCTTGTTGAAAAGATGGGTGAGAACTGGATCGTATGTCTGGCGTGTCGCCATTGGGGGATGAGTAGGGGAGAAGGCTAAGGGCAGATCGGAAGCCATCTTCGATCGATCTTCTTCTTGTCCAAATAAACAAGGGAAACCTAACTTCGTCGTCGTCATGCACTACTACCTGCCAGATTACTCCATAGCCAAATTCCCATTCCCCTTTTCCTTTGCATCGGTGCGGAGCTATCACAAGAAAATAATTAAGCACTCCGATTCACGTCGTCCACTCTAGCTGCTGCTGCTGCTGCTACTACTACTACTACTACTACTGCTATTGTTGATGTTTTCGTTCAATTATCCATCCATTCTTCACTCCTTCACATTCCTTCGATTCATCAAAACTACCAACTGCTGATGTTGCCTTCTCTTTGTCCATGACGCATCATCCGTAATAATGTTTCCGTCAGATCATCCGAGCGGTACCTCTCGATCCTTAATCAGTCGGGCAGGCTCGAGATTTGAACATACATATTGTTCTCCGCTCTGTATACTCTCAGCTGGCGTCAAAGACACTCTGTTGTAAGTGTGTATAAAGATGATGACCTGTGCTGCTTTGACACGACAACTATCTCGAAGATGGAAGAAGAAGAAGATGCAAGTATGGCCACTACGACGATACTGAGCTGGAGCAGCTGCCTGTAATCGGCGAGAGAGAGAGACGGGAAAAGTTTGAAGCAGGTGCCGCAACAATGGAGAATTTCTAGCTTTCTGAGTAGATGTTTCATTAATCAGCAGCAGCGGAGGAACTCGTGTACCCCTGTAGGAAATTTGAGAGTAAAGATAGATTCTCCGTCTCCTACCAATGTGGTCGTCGATGGTCACCGGATGATGATGATAAACGAATTATAAGCCAGGTATCGTCGACTTCATCACAAGAAACGTTTGTTCAGTTACTTCATCAGAGGTTAAGGTGCTTGGAAGAATGGGAAGGAAAAGTGTAATCCACAGGGTATGCCAAGGGTTCTTCTTTCTCCCTTCCTTTATACTCTTAGATACTCCTTCGGAGCCACCAATGTGTTGTCAAAGCCAATGATTCTACAGGGCGTGAAGAAGGCGGCCTTGTAGAAGCACAGACGTGCCAGGTTACATCACCACTTTTATGACGGGAGAACGCAAAATTAGGGCAACAGATCTGAGATGAGATAGAAGAAGATAATGATGATGATGATGATGGCTATTAAGTAGGGGAGAGAGCATCGTCCCAGATACACCACACTCTCCTTACCAGATTCCCTTTCCCTACTGTACACAAATTCCCGTTACAGATCTTTCCACAATGATGATGATGTTCACCTCAACACCCGCAAATAAGGGTTCTTCTCCGACCTACGAGAAGGATTCCTTTATATTTCACGAAGGTGGCCACACTACACGCAAGTAAGGGGGAGGGAATGCATGCATGAATGGATTCATAGACTCGCCCCGATGCCACCACCAACACCAACCCCTGAAAAGTTTTTCTAACTCCGTCTCGTCTTGTCCCTCACCACCGATCACTTACAAATTCCTCCTCCGACACCCTTACAAGCATCTCACTCACCGCGGCGAAGGGGTCCAGGGTTGAGGAGTCTCGAGCTTACGAGAGAGACAGAGAGAGACACGCACAGAGAGAGAGCTTGCGTGCTCGCTCACTTGGGTTAATAGCGCCCACTAGGGTTTGCGATAATGAGAGCGGGTTACACCACGGCCGTAGCGGCGGGGAGGGAGGGGAGTGCCAGGCAGCACAGGGCAAGGGGAGTGGATTCTCAAGTTCTAGGGTTCCTTGTATGTCATGGGCTGCGATGATGCGAGGTTGAGGCACATCTGGCTATGGCGATCATGCCGCTCGAGCACCCTTCAGATCGCACTGCGAACGACACACAAAGACCAAACGCGCGCACACACACAGGTCTTTGCCCAGCCTAGGGTTTTATCATACCCGCTCCCACTGGGAACCCCTGGGCACTTTGGGGAACGACGAGATCCCCATGAGTTCCCGTAACGTTCCCTTGGAGTTCCCCTGGTCGTCAGGGCGCTCCCCCGCGGTGGCCTCGAGGGGCGAGCCATCTACGGGAGGGCGAGACTCGAGGCCACATCGACGGCGGAGATCGAATCTACGGTCCCCTTAGATGATGACATCATGATTGGTGCTTTTTGCGCTTTGGGGGAGTAGTGATAGTAGTTGGTGATTTTTCTTTTCCCTCTATTGTCTCCAACCCACCAATCAAAGAGAAAGAAGAGGGCTACATTAGAGGGTCATGGTTGCATGGGAGTCGGGCAATCTACTCCACACATTATTATGTAGTGAGGGTGAGTTTCGCGACATCTACGAAGGGGAGGTTGCCAACGATTGTACAACCCCATGGTTATTGTTCCTTACCAAAATAACCATTCAATTTGGATCCAAGACCTCATTTTGTCTAGCGAGTTCAAATTGGGATGAACCAGCCACATACTTGCAAAGGGATTTGGGCAAACCAACCCATACTCTCGTTCCTTGTTGGATGCCTATATCCTTGCCTCCAAGGAACCAGTGTACGGGTTGTTTCACCCCAGCCCTTGCGAAGGGGCAGATGCCCCCCCCCCCGAGAGCTCCCATGGTCATTAGGGCGCTCATTTGACATGGTCTCAAGGAGTGAGCCATCTCTGGGGGGGAGAGACTCATGACCACATTTATGGCAAACATCATGTCTATAGCCCTCCTAGTCGATGACATCGTGATTTGTGTTTCCTGCTTTGGGGAAGTTAATAATAAATAGTTGTCATTTTTTTCTCAACCCACCAACCAATCAAATAGAAGAAGAAGAAGAAGAAGAAGAAGAAGGGTACATTTGAGGTTCATGTTTGCATGGGGGGTTGGGCAATGTACTCCACACATTATTTTGTAGCACATTTAAAGTTCCGTGACGTGACCTACAGAGAGGAGGGTGAAAACGTTGATTATTATTGCATGGCCCCCTGATTGTTATGACCAGCCAAGTAATCCCGAATTAGTCTAGCGAGCTTATATCAACCACAAACCTATAGGGGGCAATTTTTACCACCCTTGCAATGCAACCTAAATGCATGCAGTGTGGTCATTAGCAAATATAGCACATTTCATGGATTGGCATGACCTAATTCTCAAGTTAGAAAACCTACGGATCGGAGGGTCAAATGGATCATATTTATGGCTTCCTAGATGACAATGTCATCGTTGGCATGCTTCTATCTCTTCCGAGTTTGGGAAGTTAGTAATAAGTCAATACACTAATTATTGTGGGCCACGTTGATTTTCTAGAGCACGCGCTAATTTCCATAATGAGAATTAATGTGGGCCACATTAAATTTTAACCCACACTAACAGCAAGGCCACTCACCTTGCATCTGCATCTGCATTTTTACATCCGCAATGCAGATGCGGATGCAGGGAAGTGGTCCACTCACCATGATATAATATAGAATTGGTTGAAATTAATACATGAATTGCTAAACTCCCTACATATGGTCGAGACATGCAAGGAGCCTTCTATCATATAGGACAAGTAACATTATTGTAGTTTTTCATGAAGAGACAAATTGATAGTTTACTAAGCTAGTGAATGATAGGTAAATTTGCATGAACCGGATGTGTTTGAGAAATAACCGGTTGAGGTTTGGGGGTTTAGGGTTATTACTAGTTATAGATGATCCGGATGAGTTTAGGAAATAACTAGTTGAGGTTTGAGGCTTCGGGGAAAATACTAGTTACAGATGAACGGGATGGGTTTGAGACTTCATAAAATTAACCATCACAAATGAACCGGACGAGTTTGACAAATAATCGGTTGAAGTTCACGATTTCTGAAAATTACCGATCATTTTAGAAGAAATTCAAAAAGTTAGCACTGAAAACAATGCAAGATGAGTGGCAGTTATGCCTGGGTCTGCATTTGCATCTTGTGCAGAGGCCACTTCATATTCCCGGATGTAGATGCAGATCCAGACACGATTGGGCTTGCTCTAAATTCTCAACAAAAAATGTGAGCCACATTAATTGATTTTTCAAGAAAATTAACATGGATGATTATCTTATTTTGTGTTGCTTCTGTCCTATAACTAACATTCAACGTGTTAGTCGGAGGTCTTCATAGAGACTTAGGGGAAGACCTAGGGTCTTGAACCCATGTTAATACCCACCTTGACTATAAAGTTAGAGTGGCCCACACTAATAGGACTGAACAGTGTGGTGGTTGGTGACTATTTTTATTCTTATTTTTTCCTCAAATCTATCCAAACGAACAGTAAAAGAGGGTTGCTTGAATAACTTAGTCTTCCATATTATGAACTCACAACCACCGACGGCCTGGAAAAAATGTGATTGTTCCTACTTGAATCACAGAGCTTACTCTTCATTTTTTTTCGGGAAATTTCTGATAGTCTAAGGAGGAGAAGAGGGGATTATTGCATACAAGAATACCTCTCATCCATCCAACATAAAAAAAACTTGATCCCTTTAGGTTTGTGGCTAGTTCATCTCAAATGGTGTGGATTGATCATAGTTCCAGGTCTTTAAAAATACATTGATTATCCCAATTAGTGTGTGTGTTGCTATTTGGAGTTACACAATGCAATATTCTTCAGTAATGTCTAAACAACCTATTGAACTTTCGTTAGCAAAAAATGATCTCTTGAGTAAGACGTTATTGGATTGTGTAACTCCAAATAGCAACGCGCGCTAATTGGGATAATCAATGTAGTTATGGTGTCAGATCAACTATAATAAGTAACCTCCGTGATGCAAAACTTCTATTTTAGGGGTTTTAAATATGAATGAATGAGAGGTTTGCTTGTATGCGATAATTCCCTCTCGCCCTCCTCAACTGTTAAGATTTTGATAGCTAAGGATAATTATGATAGCTGAGGAGGGCGAGAGGGAATGATCGCATACGAACGTACCACTCCTCCATCCAACATGAAAACTTGGACCCCTGTAGGGTTGTGGATGATTCATGTCAAACGAGGTGGACTAGACTAGTTCAAGGTCTTTGAAGCTAGTTCCAGTGTTATATCAACTATAAACAAAAACAACCTTCATGATGCATACCATTCAAAGGTTTTTATATCGGATAAATGAGAGGTATGCTCATATGCGATAATTCCCTCTACTTGCCAATGAGTACTCTTATCTCATGAGGAGTTTGATTTCACTGAGGTGCATTGGAAAAAAAGAATGGTACAAGGAAGGAGGGCAACATTACTTGCTTGTTATTTTGCCATGAAATGAAATGGAATCGGTTTTAAAGTCTAGGAAGCCAAAATACTTATGGGACTAGAAACTATAAAGATGGTGTTGAAAAGATTGATTCCCTAGAGTAGCAACATACAATGACCTCGATAAAATAAAAATTAATATTAATTAAGGCATGAAATTTAATTCACACACACACACACACACACACATTACTTAGCGTTTAGCTCTTGTTCCATGAGCCCTCTGAATATGACAATGAGATGCTCAAAAAGTTGTGTCAGGGGACTCGGATACAGGTTGCACTCACAACATCTCACTATTATGTTTTGAGGGGCCACGTCATTGAAAAATGTTATGCACCACACACACCATTAGTTTATTGGTTCACTTTGCATTGGGCAATCTATTGTCCCTCTTAAGTTGGGGTCCAGATCTCTTGGGAATCTTCGGAGGGAAAACATCCAAGATCTATTGATTTCTTAGATGATGAGGTGTTTTTGCGCTTCCTAAGTTTCCGGGAAGTTTGAAACAATGGGTGGTGTTACCTTTTCCGAGTAGCCCTCTTCTTGGATGTGAAACACATGACTGGTACAAGATGATTAGCAAATCCAAATCAAGGTTGGAGCCGCTTTCTTCATACTCCATGGAGCTCACATGAGTATCTTATTCATCATCAAAGTGCAAATCCTTGTGTTCGTTAAGCTATCATATAGATCCCCTCCCCCCCCAATTATGTTGAATATTGAACCTAAAATGATTATCGTATTTTGAGCATGTAGTCCAGTCTTTTTTAAACACGTGTCCATTATTGGAGTCACACCTAAGCATATACCACTCAAATGTAGGTGTAATCAAATTTAACATGTCTACCTTACATCGTGAATAACTTGAGATTCAGTTTGCCACACATTTCATTTGTCGGGGTTGAAGGGCCTTTAATCCGGAATCTACTCCTTGTATATATGTACATATATTTGTGGGTGAGGCCCATGTCTTGGGAATTGGGAAATCTCTACATTGGAGTGACTGAGGGTCCCATAAAATAACAATGGGAATGAACATACATACATACATATGAGTTTGGGTTTAGGCACCATGGTCATGCCACGTCTTTGAGACAATGGGAAATGAAATTGATTTTAAAGTCCATGAAGTCAAAAGGCTAATGGGATTGAAAGTAAATCACGATGATTTTTCAACTGGCTAATTTCTTAGAGTGGCGGAGTGCGGTAGCCTCTGTGAGATAGAGGCTCGTGTCAACTTGTTGGCCCAATTGAAAGACAAACTCGAGGAAAGTTGTGAACGCCTTCCATGTGGTTGTGGGCGAACACGGTCTAAAACTCTTTCACATGACTAAAGATAGATGAAACTTGGTTTCATCCATATGGCAATTAGTTTCCATCATCGTGAATATCATCAATGGAAGTTCTTTTTCCTTCTTCTTTTCGTTTCAACCCCCCCCCCCCAACACAACCCGAGTGGATGCCCCCCTTTGTCATGCATCATTAGATGGGGGCTTCACGAACGGATGGCTAGGATGTCGTATGCCCATGACCACACGACCCCAATGACATGGTTGATCGTGGTTGGCGTAAGTTATCCCAATCTCAAGTTGGTTCATAATTTATGGGTGAGAATCACAATATGCCAGAATTTTGTTTTGCAACTAAATGTGTGATGAATTGAACGCTAAGGGTCGCTTCACACTATGGCCGTCCAAGTCGAGAGGCCGTGGGATTGAATGGCCAAACTTTGTTGAGAGTCCAAAGAAATGGGTTGAAAATAGCCAATGAAATGTAGAAATTGAAACCTTTGGCCGGGCAGAGTGTGAAGCCTCCAAAGGCCAAGCCCAAAGTCCAAAGGAAGAAGGAGCATCCCACTTTATTCCCTACCCAAAACAACCCCTCCAATCTAACAGCCAAGATCTTGTCAAATTTTGATTTTTTTTATGAATAAAAAT
Source organism: Polytrichum formosum (assembly GCA_964035585.1). Classification (NCBI taxonomy): domain Eukaryota; kingdom Viridiplantae; phylum Streptophyta; class Polytrichopsida; order Polytrichales; family Polytrichaceae; genus Polytrichum; species Polytrichum formosum. The sequence goes on from OZ037936.1 coordinate 77,336,810, forward strand.
CAACGGCCTCTCGACCATAGTTTGGGTTTCCATTCCTGTCCGACCCAAACTTCCTTCGAGAGTCCATTGCCTTGGTCAAAAACCAATGCCATGTAGGTATTTTGAAGAACGACAGCCTTTGGACTTTGGCCTCTAGTGTGAAGAGTCAAGAGGCCGAATTATGGGTTTCTTGCAATCTGATTGGTGGAAGTCAACGGCCTCTCGACCTTCGGCCATAGTGTGAAGCGGCCCTAAGAATATGGCTGAGTTTATTGTGATTATTAAAGCCAACAATTCTTGATCTAAACTTAAGCATGCTTTGTGTAGATCGAAATGCACACCACTTCCAAATTTTAGAGAATACGTAATAGAAGTTAGTGGTTTTTTAACATGTACACAACGAGGACTAGAGGAATATTCGAGATATATACTTTGAGGCATATTTGTGTGTCATATCTGTGTCTCTTAGGATGGTGTTGGATGCCATGGCTGGGGCTTTTACTTCTTTTTTCCATTTTTTCCAAGTTTGAATAAGTTAGTAATAATGAATATATTGAGTTTGAAAACATACTTCCATTCATGTCAAGGTTCATAACATTTCACAGCTCCTTGATTGTGTTATGTGGGACCATATATCACGTGAGCATAATTCTCCTTTCATTATGAGATTCCCCATTTATGGGCAATACTCGAGCTGTGTAATGTGAACTTTTTGACAAGCAACTGTAGATTATCAAATTTTTTGATACACAGCCCCTTTCTTTAGAAAGAAACCATTACGTAGTTGCTTAGTAATGTTATGTTCAAATACCCACATTCTTTTCTTTTCTTTTTCTCTTCTTGATTGATTGACAACATTTTTCAAATTTGTTTGAATAATCAACATACAATAGTAACTTTACACCTTCGGCTATTTATAGTCAAAACAAGACTATTGATTCTATTTTTAGATATAAATATTGGATTTAAAGGGAAGATCATTTTTCCCATGTTAATTTCTTAGATTTTTGGAAACCCAATTTCCAAAAGGATTAGCTCACCTTAAAATAGTTTAAACAACACCGAAGTGATAAAGGCACTACGGTATGTGCTAGAGGAGTACATATTTAGGGTTCGAGGTTCACTTCTTTACACACTTTATATTTTCAAATTCTACGTCTTGATTTTGTCCAAAGTAAATAAATTTTGTGTTTCATTTTGGCATAAAGGGTGGGTGGGGCTATCATCCATTCACATTATTTAACTTAAAGCCAAGGATGTGTCATTTAAGCCCATGGCTCAAGTGGTTGGGACCGGGCACATGATAGACTTCTTATACCTAATCTCACATGTTCATCTAGGGTACGGTGGCCGCTTGTCCCTCCAACTTTTGTTTCTCTAGAACCCTCTCAAAGTTGACCCGCCCAAAGTTCAACAAACGCCGCAATTCACTTGCCGTGTCGGCTTTGGGGCCGGTTTTTTTTTCTTTTTTTTTCTTCAATTGGTTTTGGCAATCTTGTCATACTTGTTCACAAGAATGGAGATTGCTTTGTATTGCACGGGGATTGAATAATCTATCGTGTGCACATTCATATGATTCAAGGGCCTTCCATTTGCAAAATCTCCCCCACAATACATTTGTGGATTCAAGCCCTAAAACTTCGTGCTCTTACATAACGTCAAACACACACGCATCGCCATCATATAATTAGAGTTTCATGGGAGTACATGAATGTATGAATGTTATATATGGACTCCATTTCATTGATAAATCCTTGTCTCAGTGCGGTAGCCAAAACCTCTACAATTTCAACAAACACTTCAGACTTTGGACAACTAGCCAACTAATTCAACTATTAGTTAACTAGTTGCTTTTCGTAACTATAATTGTTTGTGATTTGACATGCCAAAAAATGCAGTTAACTATAGTTGTTTTAAATTCGGTATGCCAAAAAATCTATATAACTATAGTTATATGTAGTTAACTAAAGTTGAGCACAACTTGTTCACGGAATTTTGTTGTAGTGTTGTAGTGTCACTAGTGTGTTATTTGTGTTGGTGGTGTACATGGAGGTTGTTCCGGAGTCCAACACTGTGAGTGATCGTATAAAGGCGTTTCTTGATGATCCTCAGTGGCCCGAGCATATTAAAGACCCTCAACTAAAGCAAATCAAAAGGTGAACTTCTTCCAATATATAATAATACTTGGGAAATTTTCTAGTTAACTATTGTTGTTCTTCAAATCGGTTTGAAATTTTTCTAGTTAACTATAGTTGTTTCCTAAAATGTATCAAAAAAAAAAAGTTAACTATAGTTATTTTGACAGTTGTCCAAGGTCTAAAACACTTCCAATAGATAGGCTAGATTCACCAACCTCGCAACACCTTCTCAACTCCCAACGAGTTCCCATGCTTGATTTACATGATCCCAAAAGAGAATGACGAAACTGGGATTGCATTCTTGTGAGACCGAGAATAAGAAAAAAACTCTTCAAATATTTTTAAACATTTTTAAACATTTTAAATATGTTCATAAGTCCTTTAAAAAAGGATAGGCAATTTATACAATAGTTCTAAATTGTCTTGTAGAATTTGCAAGCATATTGGAAAAACCTTAATCACACAATCTTGGAGACGACTTCATCTTCAAATGTGATATTTGTAACAACATCACATGATATGCAAAAATGTCACAAATGTCGTTTTCTCAAATATAAGGAAGGTTAGCTTGAATTGGTCTTTGAATACAACTTTTGCCAACCACATGTGGATGTATTTACAAAATGCTAGTAGCATGTGCAAGTGATGATGAGAGAAGAAGTCTTTTTCTATCATGAATGTTATGTTCTTCGTTGTTAGTTCAAACACTCTTGATAGCAATCAAAACATAACATTCATGGTATAAAAAGACTTCTTCTTACTTTATGAACTTGTACTATAGGCGCCCATACAAAATTCATTTCAAATGCAAATTTTCCCAAAGTTGAAGTGCACTCCATAAGACTAGAAATTCAGTTGGCCTTGAAAAAAAAAGATGTCACATGTGAATGTAATGTTTTTTCACAAATACTATGTTTTCAATGCTTTTATTTTTCATTTCATATTTTTTTGTCATTTTACCAACCTCATCAGAGTTATCTGAAAAGTCCCTCGAAGAAGGACAAGGCTATGGGTTTCTTTAAGAGCTCATGATCGGGTTGTAAATTGGAGCCAAATTTGAAAGTTGGGTGAAACTTTTGGGACCTCCTCTTCCCAACTTTCAAAATTTGAGAAGATTTCATAATCTAAAATATAGCATGCACATGTGACCCATCATCCTAAATACCATATCCGCCTATGCAAGGCTAGCTTGGCCCACCCTTCCTAAATTAACAAGCTAGAAAGTTGGTTTTTAATAGCAAGACTCCACTCTTTGTGGATGGTAATTTAATAAGCATCAAGAAAACTTGGGTGACTTAGTGTTAATCTCATAAACTCAGGGGTTAAGACTAAACCCATGTTTTCATCTCCTTTACTTTAAATAACTCTAGTAGTGCCAAAAGTTTTAAACTGGAAGGTCCAAGAGGCCCATTAACTTTAGCACCACGTGCCTAACAACACAATACAAAGGTGCTTTAGGTTGTTTACTATCCTTTTAAATGAACATATCAACAATGAACCTACAACATAGTATTCATCAAAACATCACATTCACATGTGACTTTTTTTTTCCAATGCCGACTCAGTTTCTAGTCTTGTGGAATGCACCTGAACTTTGAAAAAAGTTGTAGTTGGCAAAAACTTGTGTGGTTGACATAAGTTGCCTCCAAAGACCAATTCAAGCCGGCCTTCCTTGCATTGGAGGAAACGACATATATGACATTTTTACATGCCATGTGACGTTTTCACGAATACCGTGTTCCACCTAAAACGTAACTTGTATATCGATTGTATTTTTTTGATTGAAACATACATACACATCTCAAAAAAAATTGAAAAAATTTGAGATTGCATAAATGACCCAACTTTAAATACATAGCACATATACCTTATCACCGTTGTTACATGTGATTGTATGTTTGCCAATTTTGTGTCCAACTACATGAGTTTGTGTAGTCAAGCCACTAGGCAATGCCACTTGAACCTATTATATGGCACATACTCACAACTAAATGGTCCATGCCCATTGAAAAATGGTTAGTAAACGTTTTTTTGAGGTGGCATATGACACTACCTCTATGGAAAATTGAATCTTTTTTTATATGTTTTCACTAACAACTGCTTAGATTATCCAATAACACTAGCAAAGCAAAATTCTCTAGGTATTTTGATAAGTGGTATTCTCACCTCAAGGTGAGCACATGCCTACCGAGGAGGTGCTCACCACCAAATCATACCTTCAAGAAACACCTCCAACATCTCAAACGATGATATTTTATTGGAATATTGCCAGGGGGGGCACTCTATAGGATTTTCATGTACCACGTGCGGCAGAGGGGTATTTGTTTAGGGGCTATTTACCTCCAAGGCACGAATTAAAAGCTCCCTATAATTACATAATTTTCTAAAATGGCCTATTTTTTTGTACCCTACCATTACTTATAATGCCCATCTCATTGTAATTTTTTGTAGTCTATATTCCTTTTAATTTAAAAATATTAATTTAAAAATGTATGCAATGCAAAAGTGGTGGGAAAAAACATGGCAACAAAAAGGTATAAAAAATACATACCATTGCAAAAACCAAGTATAAAAATTTAAAGTGAAAACACAACAAGAAGACTTAGGATGGAACACAACAAGATTGAATGTGTGTTTACAAACACAACAAGATTGAGTGTGTGTTCACAAACACAACACCCGCTCCATAAAAATCCTTCATTCAAAATCAATTTACATACTAGTGAAGACCAAAACCATATAGTGTGAAACACACCAAGCTTGGTCATGAATCTTATATAGTTCGTTCTGTCACAAACTTGGACAGCATGTGCCAGCAATTGCTTTGAATGATGAGAGGGGCATACCTGAGAGAGGTGGCACTGATGTGTGGGTTACACCTCAAAAGTGGTCACAACATCCCAAGAGTGGACAGAAAAGCAGGAGAGCATGTTGTTTTGACCAGTGAACTGTTCTTGAAGCTCAGATTTTCCTCATACTTACATCTCAACAACCTCTCACATAAAACTAAGAATCGCTCACACCCATGATCCGAAACTCAACAAATAGGTGAATATGTGACAAATCAGAGCCTCCCAGATTGCGCCCTTCCTACAATGCGATGATGAGCCTTTACCTTGCTGATGTTCACTATCACTACAGATCTAAACGCAATTCACTATCACTTGGAGATGATGATGTCTGAAAAATGAGAAGCCACAAGAAAAATGAAAAATGAGAGGCCACCAAGAGAAGGGAGAGAAGCCATTGAGAAGTGTCGGGAAGAGAGTTAGGGTTAGGCTTACAATTTCACCCATTATTGGGTAAATGATGAGTCATTTTTCATCCATCCCTCGTGAGGCATGTGCACAAAATTGATTCTACTAAACATACATCCTAGGATCCTTATTTTCAGCCCCTATATTATTTTTACAAAAAGGGAATGGCCCATATTTTATACCTATCTATCTTACTTGTAATGGGATTATCTACTTTTAATGGACCCTTCATTATTTGGAATTCTTTTATAATTTTTATGTCAAATGAATTTAATCCTCCCTATATTATGCCGCACGTCGTTTTTAAAATGCACTAAGTGAACCCCCCGTGAATATTGCATGTCCTCCACAAAACAAACAGCCTATGTTGTAGGGCTTCTCATGCTCTTTCTATAGACACCGAACTCACCTCCCGACTCTTAGCCGTTTGGGTGCAGTGACCATTCAAAGAGCAACTCCTCTTCATGTCGATTTCTAATGTTTTCTCCCTTATTTATCGGACTTAGCATGTGAGACATTATACTATTTAAATTAGCCACATGCACCAATTTGACCTTCTAACATCAAATCATTTTGGTGCAATGACCATTCAAAGAGGAAATTCTCTTGAAGTTTTATTTATGATGCTTTCTCCCTCAAATATTGGAAGTAAGAAGTGAGATTGGGCTCTTTGGATTCCCGTTCTCAAAGCTTTGAATTGAACCTCACCCACAAATAATAGTGGAAGACATAGAACACAGTCAATGATTGAATTTTCACATAAAAGCTCAAAATTCCCGTGTCCTCGATCCACGCCTTTGGTCCATAATAGAGACTGTCAAAATGGCCATGTCAATAGCCGCTCTCAAATGATACCGGTCTAGTCCATTAACCAAAGAGTAAGCTATGAGTTTAGTATTTGTCAAGGGGTTGTATGTGGGTGTTATTTGGTTCATTTTTCATGTTCTCCAACTTCTATCATTTAGGTTTACACCCAAAAAAAAAAGGGTTGCATTATCAAACCCACGATGACACATCAACAAAAATTGGATTGAAATCAAACCAACCCTGATTTAGTTATCATTATTGGAAGTACATGTTTATTGATTTCTTAATTAACTATATAGGTCCTCCCAATTGTGTGGATTATTGAGTGTGAAATAATTAGTTAACACAAATTGAAGACATGGTCCAATATTTTTTAAACATGTGTCTTCTTGTGTTTGTTTTGTGATCCTCACCTAACCACACGCCAGTCAAATATAGAGGTCCGACTAAAGAAAAGTGAAACTAATAACACTCACATACCTTATGCATATCGGCATCCCAAGTTTTGCACACATGGAGATCATAGGCTAAACGCTTTTGTAAACCACGTGCAGTCAGGGGGGATTAAATAAAGATGGGATATTTATCTAAATTTCTTGAATAATTGGCACCCTATTAGTAGATAAAATGGTACTTTGAGGTAATTTTCAAGGCCCTATAGGTAAATATAACTTACACCATGAATTTATTTGATAGACTCTATTTTGTTTGTAAATTGTACCATTTATCTATATATTGGAATTCTACCATAAATTAACGTTAATCCATAACAAAATGACAAAAATACTTGATCAATAAGTGCAAATAAAATTGAATGGGTACATGGTTGCAACATTATCTTGAAACTCTCATTAACCACTCCAAGCTTGCCTTAGTCAATTGAGGCAACTTCTCATCCACTCCAAAGACATTCATGAACCTCACATAGATTCTTCATTCCTCCAAATATAACATACCCTAATTTATTAATAAATATTATATACTACCTATATTTCTTAACCTACCCTATTTGATATAATATTGTATGGTATTTCATCCAAGCTATAGTACTCTCTCTCTCTCTCTCTCTCTCTCTCTCTCTCTCTCTCTCTCTATATATATATATATATATTAGAAGTGTCCTATATATTTTTCTCACATGGTCTAATAAAATTTCGTCATTGACCTCCCCATGGTTTTACATAAGGAGTTAGGATCATTCATAGCAAGATTTGCCATGACTCACCATAAAAAAATTAGTCCAAATGAATGGATGTAATCATATCTAAAGTAGTTGGGTCTTAAATGGTTACCTTTTCCAACTAGCCCACTTCTCCTTGGATATGAAACACATGATTGGTAGATGATGGTTAGCAAATTCAAATTGAGGTTGTAGCCATTTCTTCACAATTTGTGGAGCTCAAATTAATATCTTTTTCATTATCAAAGTGAAGATTCTTGTGTTCATTAAGTTAACATATAGTTCCCCCAAATATGTTTGTTATTGAGCCTAGAATGGTTATCATATTTTGAGCATGGGAGCAAGCATGGTCAATATACGGAAAAGTGCTCCAATATACTAAAACCATCATTTTTTGTCAATGTCTAAATTTAGTATAAACGTGTTGTTTAAATTGGGTTTTTTTCATGGTGCCCTCTATTTTTGTGTCAGATACTCAAATATAGAATATCAAGACGGGATCTTCAAAACTCATCATTAAAAATACTACTCAAAAGGTAATGGCTTAATTTGGTTTTGGACTTAGATTTCACGACCTTAAATATTTTAAAGTTGGTATTTTTTCATATTCCTTGAATTCATTATAAACTTGAGGGCACCATTACAAAAAAAACATCAATTTAATGTAATTTTATCATGATTTATACAAATTATAGACAATATATGTTCAATATATCTACTTGCACACTACTTGCACCATCTTCTAAAATATGTAGATTTTTCTTGAAAAACGATTTGTCAACATAAATTGCTTGGCTTCGTATATCAGCGTGTTTTTCAAATGTTTGTGATTTTTTCCTTCACAAAATTCAAAGTTAGTATATAGTTTTGAGTCAATTTCACTTAAACCTATGCATGGTAATGGAGTTGTGTACTTGACCGTGTTTGTGCCCACATGTAATCCAATCTCTTTCAAACACATATCTTTTTAATTTCCATTCTTGAAGTCACAAATAACCATATGCCACTCAAATGTAGGTGTTCACTTAAAATAAGTGATTGAATTAGGCATGTGTATCTTACCAAGCTCATAAATGTGGTGGTGCCACTTTTGACTTTTCCATTTTAGATTTGATTTGTATGATAGTACACTGCTTATCCCAATCAATGCATGTTACTATCCATAGCTATGCATTGCAATAACATCTTACTCAAGAGTTCAAATTTTACTAACAAAAGTTCAATAGGTTGTTCGGACATTATGGGACATAAATGACTTTGCTTGGTAAAATGTTACATTCCTCATTAAATAGCAACACACACTTAGGGCCACTTCACACACGAGACCGAGAGCCCGTGACCGTTACACTTCAAGCACTCTCATTGGTGGAAAAGGTGGAGCTGGTCCAAGTTTGCTTCACACCACGCTTGAGGGACCAACAGAGTATGTGAATGCAAGATGGATGTAAAGTCTACATGGATTCCTACACGGCATCAAATGGACCATGTTTCATGGTCACTTGGACTATTTTCAAAAACCACCTCTTGGAGGTAGGCCTTATACAAAACCGGGAGACCATGGCACTCCAAACGCTCACAACCATTGATTTATTCTATTTTATCATGTGTGAGGGCCCGCATGCATAGAAACTCATTGAAATAGCATTTGGTTGAGGGCCCGGTCACATACGACTTCACACTACACTCGAGAGTCCGTGACCACACTACATGATTTTGGAGGTGTGTTGGGACGGCCTTTGGGCACTTTCCTTTGGGCTCTCACAATTTCATGGTCACGGCTCTTGGCTTGTGTGTGAAGTGGCCCGTAGTTGGGATAATCAGTGTAGTGGGCTATTATAGTATATTTCCAGTTAAGTCCAAAAAGCTACAAAGTACGTAGCAAGAGGAAGGTCGGTTTTGCATGGCCGTATCAACGGTAATATATAAAGTGAGAGTGAGGGTTACTTATATACGTCCCACTTGTCGGGAAGCCAAGGCAATCCTCTTGACCATAGGGTTGTTGGCAACAAGGCCCGGGTGGCTGTGTGTATGGGGCGTAGTGCTCTTTCTTTCCAAAATCTCGAGAGAGCCGAAATGGCAACGGCTCATGAAGTGATGAGAACCACGTATGGATGAAGTTCATCCAAAAATGGACACATTCATTCATGTTTTATGATTTTGAAGATGTTTTGTTGGCGATGTTGTCCACGAAATGATAGAATATCTGGTTTTTAATTGTAGACTTCACAATGTGGTCTTAATTCCTTATAAATTTATGGTTGAGGGGGCATGCTGCATTTCACACTTATGTGTCATTATTTGGTCAACACATCATTCATTACACTAATTATCCCAATTAGTGTGTGTGGTACTAATTCCTGAAAGGCACACTATTTTGTCAAGTCTCAAAATTAGCATGGGCTAAAACTTTAAATGAGTGATACTAAATTCAAGAATATATGCTTATTCATCATACATTTCAAAAAATAATAATGTGTGCTCTGAGATACTTGTAGAGTGATCAAATTTTTTTACAAACACATGTTTGTCAGTGAATAATGCTAAGATAAACAATGTCAATATGTTCCTTGAATGGTGCTGCTATGATTATTATTTTTAGTGAATAATGCCGAGATGAACAATATTTCCTAAATTTTTTGGTGGCACTAATTTCATAGTGTAAAGAAATGTAGTATCACCTTCACTATTTCCGACATGCGCTAGGAGCCCTCCCTTACTTATTGGGATAATTAGTGTAGTACTAAGGCAATCCCATCTAATATTTTATTATCTATTTATCTATTTATCAAATTAATTTTAATATTCAACATGTACACTAAATATTGTATCTAGTGTCGTAAGGTATTGTTTGTTATTGTGGTGAACTTTCTAATGAAAGCTCTACCTTCAGGTTAATTCATTGCAAGCATTGGCAAGTGCTTTCTTGAAATTGTTTCCGGAATACACTTGTTTTGAACATATGAAGAGATTCTTTTAATAGAAATTAGCCAAACTTTAAAAGTTTGATATGCAGATTTGTCATTTTTCTAGGTTAAAAATGCTTAAGAATGCCACCCAATTCATACGACGACTTGTTCAAACACTATGATTTTGTAGATGGTGCCACTTGGACGGCTTTAACAATCTGTGAATCTTACAAGATTCAATTGCCCAACAACCATATTGTTAGAATTTATAAACACACATTTGATCTTGTTCAAAAATTTACTAAACAAAGGACATCAAATGTCCTCTAAATCAATTGGAGATTTGTTCAAGAGTTGGTTGTTTTGCATAGAAACTTTCCATGTTCAGTAAGTTTCCAGTGCATTCTTGGTATCACTTTGGAGGTATGAACAAAGAACATAATATATCAGTTCATTTGTAGCCACACTCGTCTCAACGCCTCTTGAACATCATTTTTAATTTGTTTATGCATATGTTTTTGCTACATCAATTTGGGTTGTGCTATGTTCACACATGGGGAAAGTTTAAAACCCATTAAATTAGGCCCAGATTGGGTCAAGCAACTTGAATCAAAGCAAACTTGGCACAATTGGCTAGGTTCTAGAAGCTACCTATATGGTGGCTCATCTAACAGTCGGGGGGGCCAAACCCTAACCCTCGGCCTGACAACTAGCCGGCTCCCCCCCCCCCCAAAAAAAACATCACCACTAACTTTGCCACCTAGTCCTCCTTCCCCTTAGTTGCTCACTTCAGGTAGCCACCATCTCGTCGCCTCTCTATCCAGTTTCTGCCTTCACTCCATTCATGCCATCTTTTGCTTCGCCTATGCTCTACTCCCTTGATGCCTTCCTTTGCAACTTTGTCCAACAAATCTTAGTCCATGTAGGAATTAATGTGCCGTATTTGTTTGTTCATGTTTTTCCCTTTCATATTTGGTAGGTTAACTCGTAAGATCTCTTGAGGGTTCAAAGTTAATGGATTTGTGTTTAGATTGGTTATTATGTGGCGGGCGGTTGCACTCAAAAAATGAATGCAAGGAATCAAATCTCCATGGCCATTTCAAATCCGGAAGGCAAGCTCTCAATCATTAGTCTTTGATGCATATTATCTTTGTGAACTTGTTAGGTGTCTTGTTCATTGTCTTTTGCACTAATTTGGCCATGGCTAGAGGCATAGCAATGACTCCAACTCTTGCCCCTTTGAAAGGCTTTCAAGTTTAGGAGGAGGTTTCTTTCTAGTCGAAACCCTAATGGCGCAAGTAGTAGCCATTTGCCCCTCCTAATGTTGTTATTGCTCCGCCCATTGATGATATTGTTCAACCATCAATCCCACCGGGAGAATCAAGTTCCAAGAAATAGACGTATGACAAGAGTCGTCAATTCCAACCATTGTGGTTGCCACTTTTCCCTTGGGCCAAACCCATCTACAATGATGGCGAGGTCACAAATGTGATTTGCAAAATTTGCTCCAAAATCGGGGGCATGTCCAACCTTGCAAAGAGTGATAATCTTTGGAAACATCAAGGAAGAAAAGCCACCAAGAGTCCCAGTCATGGTGTTCCTATTGGGGAGAAGTACATAGTTTACAACTCCACATGTCTGGAAAATGATAGATTTTTTTTGCATCTAATCCCATAGATATTGTTGTGGCCCAAATGGCAGAGAATACGATTAGAGATAGACAAAAAAATGGATGCAATTCGCCATGCTTTTACATTTGCTCCAGAGAGGTCAACCTGTTACAAATTACAAACACATGTGTGTCTTGTTCGAAACCCTTGAATTGAAGAATAACCCACACCACCATTGGAGTGATAGTAGTGGGTGGGCAATGGCAGAGGCGATAGAGCGTGTTATTTTTAAAATAACAAAAGATATTATCTAGGGTGCTAATGTTTTTAGTCTATGATGTGACAAGGTCACTTCCGTTGATTGTCAATCATGGATAAGTGTCCATAATTATGTCGTCGTAGATTGGAAGCATACCCATATTCTTCTTACCCTTGATAGAGTTGTTGAGGGATGGGAAGTTGATAACCTCACTTCCGTCATCATGAATGTTGCTCGATCGTATGAAGGATTATCCAGGGAGAAGATTAGAGAGAGTTCCATTACTTTTGGAGCATATGGGGTTCCAACATTTCAAGGTGCTAAATTTGGGGTTACCGTTCAATTTATCAACAAACATGCTCTTTTCATGATCGGTGTGCATTGCATGGCACATCGCACTAACCTTGTTGTTCAAACATTTTCCGATTTTGAAGTGGTCAAAGATGTAGAAGACATGTTAGCACAAGTAGAAAACTATGCCCAAAAAAACCGCACCAAAATCGGATGCAGTTCTTTTGACCAACCTAATCTACAGTCACTAAACAACTACAAATTTTTCTTTTTAATTTTGCAACTACAAATTTAGAAATTTTGGGTGTTTAATATATTGTTGGAAATGTATTTTAAGAAATTTCCAATGCTATATTACACACCCCTTAATACCTAAAATTTCAGTTGCTAAACCAAAAAAAACAAATCTGCAGTCATTTAGCAACTTTTTTTATTAACCTTTACTAGCTCAAAATGCTAACCCAATATATGTTTACAATCACCATATCAGTACCATAAATAGCATGATCAGCTCAAAGTGTTGGTTTAGGCCATCTTACAAAGTTAGAGAAAACCAAAGCATGTTAGAATTTATAAGGAATCCAACACTTCAAAACACACATGTAACAAAGAAATTATTCCACAACATTTGCGCTTGGTGCTCACATTTACAAACCCATTTCTCAATTTCCATTTGAATCTAAATCATTAATTGTCCATTTTTAAGTACATTCATCCACTTCTCAATATGGAGTGAACTATGGAGGTGGTATTTGTCATGTTCCAACAACAAAAACTCCATTTAGCATGACATTGTTTGTTTTGTAACATGATGCTCTTTGATTCTTTTTTGGGGTAGGAGGGGGGATCACTACACTAAATATGATATTTAGTGCCACTTACTATTTGGATTTACAAATTGCCATCTTTTTTTTTTACCGTTGATGTAATTTTTCGCCAAGTAAAGTTGTTGTTGTTCTATTGTGTCCAAATTTACCCAATTTAACATATTTTGGTAAAATACAAGATACAAAATAATAGATATAGCATTGTGTACTTTCAAATAGTAAGTGACACTAAATATCATAATATTTAGTGTAACATATTGCATAGTAAGAATTCGAACATGATTCCCTCTTCGAATCATGGGTCCGGGATGGGTCTTGAGTAACATACTAGGTACTTATAAATGGTATTGAGGTTGGCATTCTACTAATGGTTTTTCCAAATGCCAAAAGGAAGACGAGTGCACTATACCCATGATTTAGTGTGACTCACACTATCTATTATCAACATGTGTAGTTGAGATGCAATCGTTGGGTCGCAACCTTAGGAAGGTGACATATGACACTTGTTAGTACATGACAAGCCATGGAGGCCACGTTATTTTACACGGCTCATCATTCAATTTCACATGCCACATTAAATCAAGATAAACCCATATGTGGATGAAAATGGTGAATTGGATGATTGACATCCCACCAATAATCTTTTCATTCCAACAACCTTCGTTGACCGGTCCCGCTTGTTGAAAGCCCAAAAAAAAACACAAAAACTCCAAAAACTAATAAGTGTTTTCTTTCTCTTGCTCTTTTCTATATTCACATTCAAATGCCCCAAGTTAGTCTCATATGGTTACTTTAGTATGAGTCAACAATGAACTTATAGGGCCAAATTTGTGTTACACTTAGGATGGTCAATATTGGGAAACAAAAATTTCATAACAAGTTTTCACTGACCACATGACCTCCGATTCATTTGGAATGTGAAAACATTATGAATAAATTCATAGTGTGCATATGAAATGAAAATGATTTTCGAATATGGGAAGCCAAAAGGCTTATGGTACTCGAAGTACATGAAGATGGTGTCAGTAATGTCAATTCCTTAGAGTAATGGAGTGTAGTGGTCTCTAGGGATTTATAACATTGTGTGATTCAAAATATTAAGTGACGCTAAATACCATAAACTATGTAAATTGTTTGTGGTATTTCAATGTCACAAGCCCAATAGTTTCACTCACCATGTATTGAAGCCTGTGTGTAGGTTCCACCGATCATCAAGATGTTTCAATTGGTGACATGAGAAAGTATAAAGTAAAATGGTACCACAAGGGAGTTTGAAAATCGCACTGGATTTGGCATGCAAAGTATATATTTGTTATGATTTCATAATAAAATAAAAATTTATTAAAAAAACAGTGTTATTATTTAATCTCATAATAGATAAATAGGTGCAAACACAGTACAATGGAAAGTTGTTGATCCTTGCGTAGGTTTAGGTGAAAGTAATTCAAGACTATATATTAACTTTGAATTTTGTGAAAAATATTTATATTTGTAAAACATGCTGATTCACAAGCCAATAAATTTATGCTGGCAATTGTTTTAAAGTATACATATTTTAGAAGACGGTGCAAGTAGTAGACATAGTGTCAACCCAACTTGTGGATGTAACATTGATTAGGTTGCAGGAAAATAAGTGTAACTCTTTCAAGGGGGCGGGGTAACTGGTGTTCTATTAGAAAATGCATGCAACAAAAGGTATGGCCACACTTAATATTCCAAAGTAAATGTTTTCCAATTTTAAGATAGAATTATAGGGTACTATGATTCACTTTGAGAATATATTATATATATATTCCTAGAATGCTCATCAAACATGTGAAAAATCCCATAAATTTTCTTATTACTCCTAAAATTATGCCTTTACCGTGGATCATATCTCTACAAAGGAGTTACCCCATGTGAACCTTTGTAAATATCGTACGTTCCACTAAACATCATAAACAATGTGATTCTTGTGTGCACTAGACAAGTAGGCAGGCCTAATTTGGACAATTATCATACATGGACACCTATATTTGAGTGATGTGTAGTTTAGGTGTGGATCTAAGAACATAAACCAAAAACTATTGTATTTACAAGAGATAGAATTACGTGCTCAAAATTTGTTAACCATTCTAGGATTGATAGTCAACACAATTGGGGGACACATACGATCATTCATGAGAAAGGGCTATGAAAATAAAGAGGAAAGAGGTAATGACCTAGACTGGATTTGCTAACCATCTTGTACCGATCGCATGTTTTATGTCCTAGGAAGAGTGGACTGGTCAGAAACAAGTAACCGTTTAGGACCCATCTACCTTAGGTGACCCAACAAACATAGCTCGGTGTAAAAACTACCATAGAGGGTGTTCTATTTCCTCTTTAGTGTTGAAATGGATTCAAGACAATTGGGGGACACATACGATCATTCATGAGAAAGAGCTATGAAAATAACGAGGAAAGAGGCAACGACCTGGACTGGATTTGCTAACCATCTTGTATTGATCGCGTGTTTTATGTCCTAGGAAGAGTGGGCTGGTCAGAAACAAGTAACCATTTAAGAACCATCTACCTTAGGTGACCCAACACACAGAGCTCGGTGTAAAAGCTACCATAGAGGGGTGTTCTATTTCATCATTAGTGTTGAAATGTAACTTCCACATGGGATTCAAGCGGGTCTCAATAAATGAAGGATTGACATGCGCCAAAGCTTGAGGGGAAATCTACTTAGTTTTTGTCGGAATAGAGAGAGAGCCCTCTACGGCATTTAATAAAACCATTTGGAGTTTGACCATCCCCGGTGGCATGTACGGTCGGATATGAGAGCAGTGATAAAGAAGGCCGCCCAAATTCCATGGAATGTTTTGTGGCTTGTTATGTAACTTACATGCAAAAACTGTTGAGATTCAGACAATGACATTGGGCTCCACTGGGAAACAGCTCTTCATACATAATTCACTGTTTCCAATGTTAAAATATAGCTTCTTCTACTTGGGGTTGTTACAGTGTCCGGGGAGATTTTCGGGCCTAGTCGGTTGAGATTCTAGTGTTCCCAACTCCAACCGGTTACATGTTGACATCTTTCGGTTTTTCTTTATTAAGTTGGGGTATGTTCTATAAACTCCTTTAAAATGATCGGTAGTTTCTTGAAATTTGGGACTTCAACCGGTTATTTCTCAAACTCAACCGATTTGTTTTGTAACTAGCAGCCGGTTCTCCTCAGTCATTGGTGTGTTAACACCAAGAACAATATAAATAAGACATCTCATGGCAAGAATAAGCTTCAAATTATTCCTTTAAAAAAATTCAATTGGGAAGTCTATTGAAGTTCTTTTTAAGGGTGATTTCATACACGACATGGGGCTGGCCTAATTCTCAAGCATTAAGCCCTCGATCAATCTGGCCCAACTTTATTAACTTTTTTGGGGCCCAATCTTGTCACATGTAACGTGATCATAGGTTCTGATGTTCTTGAGAGAAATGTTTATAGAAGATAATTAACCTTTCATGAATTGACAGTAGAATTCTTCATTATTCAACGGATAAGCCCAGTCTGACGCATGTCGAGAGTTTGAGCCAAACAAAACCTCGTCCTGGCTTTTTCAAGGCAGTCCGAAAATTTTGCTACCTGGGACACCACAATTTTGCCACTTAGGACGTCACATAGAATGACTAATGTTTGGGCCCAACCCTAGTATAAAACCCTTAGGCCGGAAAAAAGGTTGAAAGACAAATGAAAAAACTTGAACCCAAAAACAAAAACTCAAAATGCACCCAACTTTTGGCCTTTGAGCCACCATGTGTGCACCCATATCACAATCCTAGACCCGACCTCTACATGGAGTGTGAAAGGAGTTGGGTGGAGCCTCATGGCGTTGCAAGGATTCCCAAATTGGCTCAATTTTTTTTTGCCAGCTTTGATGATGTGCCAAAGTGTTGCCCTTGCAATGCCCATGAAGCAACACAACCCAAAAACTAGAAACTCATCATTGGCCTAAGTCCTCGTGTTGATTCTAAAATAACAAAATTTTAAGATAAATTTAGGTGTGGTTAGAAGATTTTGTTGGTGGCATGGCAAGATACATTGACTATCAAAAAAGACCAATGTATGTTTGCAACACCTTGTTCGCAATGATTCTAGAATCTTCTCTTTTACGGTGTTTTAATTTATGGATAATGTAATCCTCAAGGGCCATGAGGCTCAAGTGGAATTACTAGACATAGCCATTTTGGTGTTTTATTCCCTAAACCCTTTGATCACGAAGATTGATGGCCTAAACTAAGGGCATGTGAAGAAGAAACTTTTGCTATGTGTAAAGCGTCCTCTTCCCCAACTCCCAAAATGTCACCTCATGTGCCAAATGGTTATGTAGAGTAAGGTGCCTATTCTTGATCAGGACCACATCGGGAATCTATAGGGTGCCATAATTTTGATCATGTTGGGACTGATTTCGGGAATTTCTTGTCATGGGTGGTTAATATAAGTTTCCATGTTTTACGGTTTCTAAGGGTTAGTTCCCATGTAGGCTGCTTTGCCCACTAGATTCTAGTGGAAATGTAGATTCCACCATGTGGAATCTACATTTCCACTAGAATCTAGGGGGCAAAGCGGCCTACATGGGAACTAACCCTTAGTCTCCAACTTTGATTATGGTATCACTAGGACACATGTCCTTGGTTTTGAGTGCTAAAGTGAGGAGGTATTCTTCTTAAAATGAGCGGTTATGGCATTCTCTAGACATTTTAATGTGTTCGGGCCAACTTTTGACTTCAAAAATTCACAATAATTTCAATTTAAGGAATAAAATTACCCAAATTGTTGTAGTCCCTTGATTTCTATCTTCCTACACATAATAAAATTGCACTGCCTTATACTTCTCTAGATTTGACACATAATCTCTTAAGTGGTTGGTTATGGGTGCCTCTACTCTACATAAATGACCTCATCCTACACAAACAAAGTGGGGGCCAAGCTAATCTAGAGTCTTCATCTTTTTAAAAGTTTGGCACACTTATTATAAGAACCCCCTAGTACAGTCTCCTAATGTAAGGTCTACACGCAAACAAGGAGCATAGAGAGGGGGGAGGCATAAATAAATAAATAAATAAATAGAAACGTCAAGCATTCCGATGTGAATTTGAGCCCGTTGGCCCTACCCTTGCTCAAGAATCCTCTTGGTGAAGGATGGGGTATACTGCCTACCTTGCGGTGGGTGGGCTCTTGGCTTCCTACCTATCTACCTACCTACTTTATTCCGTCAAGTAGAGAGAAGATTTCATAGCAGGAATCGAACCGCCAACCTCTTCATTCGGAAATGGGTGCCTCTCCACTATCACCCGGTATTTTAAGGTCATCTCGGACCAGGAGGGAGGCAACACAAGGCTTGAATGATGTCAATTGACTTCTCGGGGCAATCTCTTTGTGTTGATAACATGATGTTTTCAGGGGGACTCTCTAATAATGTGTAAAGTGTAAATTCATGGGATATTCCACACATTCGGTGAATATTCTCGAAATATATTGAATATTCTCTTAAAAAGATTTATGATCACCCTGATTTTATCTAAAAATTTCATAATTTTATTTCAAATTTCGAGGCATTGATATTATCCGTCAATGGTGGCACACCTTATTGCATAACTTTAACGATCTTTAGTTTGAAACATGAAATAGAACCCTATCATTTACCGCACCTAAATTTTGCAGTGGAATGCATGTCCCCCCCCCCTCCTTAAATGGGCTTAAAAGAGATCCGACTTCTAACGCTTGAGATGGATGGAGAGTTCATTTGCCAACTCCCTCCATGAGGTTTGACATCACGGTAACATGATTGGATGAATGTAATGTGCACTAACTTGGATGACACGTTGCATACACGGTCATTAAATGGAAGTACCCCCCTCCAAAGTTGTATAAATTGAATGTCTGCCACTACCCAACTGTTAAATAAGCCATTTATTTCTAGTAAAAGGCATGGTAGTAGTACTAGTTTAGGAATGTTCTCACTCTCACATATCATTATTTTTTTGTCCCAAGGCAATCAATTATGCCATGGGTCATCCAATTTCTTTCATTCTTGAACAAAGTGGATGGAATGAGTCACATGCAAGCAAAGCCACCAACCATGAGCCGACATCACTTTTACTAACCGAGAACATTCCCTTTGTCGCCGTATTTGGCTTGAGTCCAAGGCCATGGGTAACGTACTCACTTATGGCGTATGTAACTCTAGCCACTTGCCAAACCGAGCTTTGAAAGCTCATAAACAAATGGAGAGAGGAAATCATCCTATACGAGTGCACCGCTCATTCATCCGCCATGCAGCCCGGAGGTTACTTTTTTGAGTTGTTTTGACACAAAATTACACTAATTATACCATTTAGTGCGTGTGGTACTAACATTACATTATTTAGATCCATAACAGTGTATTGTGGGACTGACATTATTCCATAAACTAATCCCCACATTCAGTTTTTGTCAAATCTCAAAATTAATGGGAGTTGAAATTTGTACTGAGTGATGCTAAATTCATGAATACAAGCTCATCTACCATACATTTCGAGATAATTAGTGCATGTTCAAGGTGTTTATAGAGTGCATAATTTGTTTTGGTGAGCTCAAAGAGGCTTCTTCTTCTTCTTCTTCTTCTTCTTCTTCTCCTTCTCAGTTGGTGTCACTCACTCCTAAGGCATCTCCTAACACTAAGAAACTCAAGAGAGATCGTGTTGAAAGTTTCCAGCGCTTTGACACTTTGGGGGTTCTCAAAACCCTAGATCTTACAGTGGCACTAATTTCATAGCCTAAAGAAATTTAGTTTCACCTTCACTAATTTCCCACACGCACTATTAGCCCACTCTCACTATATGGGAGAATCAATGTAGTTTTAAAGACACCGAGTTAGTGTACACAAGGTTGTTTGAGATGAATCGGCAACAAATATATTAGGGGTCAAGTTCTTACGTTGGGTGGATGAGAGGTACGCTCATATATGATAATTTCCTCTCTGCTAAACAAACATGTGACCAAGAGGGGTACTATCTTAAGCAGGGCTAATTTGGTTACTTACTACTCATAAAACATACACATGTCTCTATGTGGTGTGGTGTTAGGTGTGGATTTGAGTTATGGGTGTCCAAGCGACATGTGTTTGGAGTTTGTTAATCATTCTACAAGGATATGTGCAATTAGGTTGTCCCACAATAATTTACTGACACTATTTGAATATTTATCACCACAACAACAAATACAATAATGAATTTTTTAAAATGTTGTTGCTATACACATGCATAAACAAAGTTATAAGTTTTGTGATTTGGGTTTTAACTCAAGGTAATTTGCATGGATAAAAAGGGGCACCTATTCACAAAAGGCAACCTTCTTGCACATACCAATGTAGGTTCAATAATCAACCATAATTTGGAGGACATAACATTATTCAAATCCATAACAATTTTATGTAGGACTGACATTATTCCATGTAGTATTCCCGGATATTCCTCACATTCAGTTTGAATGTCCCACAAAACACTATTATAGATCTGAATAATGTTATGAAACCCCTATATGATCATTTAATGAGAAAAATAATTCTTCACTTTTATATATATATATATAGAAAATGGCTGCAAGCATGACCTGGATTTGCAAATCATGGAAAGCATTCCATGATGGCTCGGATGGGCACGTATGCAAAATGGATGAAGTTCGTTGGGCAATTTGGCACTTTTACGCTTCATCAATCACACCTACTACTAACTCCTAAAAGGTTGAATATATTATTGTTTATTATTATTTTGGGTAGGCTTCCTAGTGCTCGCTACTGGTACTTTGTGTGGTGCATTTTGTCCCTCACATTACAAACCCAATTTTACTTGCAATGTAGTCTTTGACATGGAAATGACCCAAACATAACAATAGTTGGACTAAATTCAATAAAGAAAGCAACAATAGTTGGAACTTCAAGAAATGTTTGTGTGTAAGGTATGTGGGTCTTATATGGTCATTTTTGGGATGCTTAAGCTAATATTGGAGAAGTATATCATATATAGCAAGGCTTGTAATAAAGAATGGGCACTGAAACAACCCATTTGAAGATGAGATTGGATTACATGCTTATAATATTGATACCATTCTAGATTCATTGATGGTCGAGAGAGAGAGAGAGAGAGAGAGAGATCACTTAGAACTCCTATAACATTTTACATGTCTACATTAAATTTGAAAGTCAAAATGACAATCTTTGTGATTCATAAATAAGATCATCCAGTTTGTAGCAACAAAGTGGCAATAAAGTGATCACAATTCCCTCATTTTGTAGATTTCCATGACGAGCTACATTTCATAGTAAGTGCATGTGGTCCCGTCTTAGCCCTAAGCGTCTATAAGGCCCCATCCATGCCACTCCTAACACATGCATTTGAGCTACATACTTTCTTCTTTAGTAGATTGTGTTAGAAATGACATTGTCTAAATTGAAGTCATTTACCTAGTGCAAATTTCATTCAATCTACCTCAATATTATTGTAGATCTGGGTTGAAATGCACAATACGAATGCCCTTGGATGCAAATGCACTTAGCAAATAATTTAAATTGCATTCACTGTATTCTTGTCTATTTCTTGACATAAAACAATATAAAGCACAAAACCCAAAAACATTGAACACATATGTTCTTAAACCTTGACGAAGCTCATAGAAATTGTGTATTTGGTTGTATGTTTAGCCGAGGTTTAGCCCCTTGGCCCTTCAAAGGTTGTATGTGTGTGTGTTTGTTTTGGTTTTTCTTCGTGTGTGTTGGCACTACGTTTTAATTTGCATTGACTAATTGACAAACTCCATGTGGCCCAATTGAGATTGACACATGCAAAACTTAACTTATAAGGTAGGCTTTATCCCAAAGGATTCCCCGTCGCTCAAAGGACTCCAACTCCGGACTTGGTTCGATGTTGTGTTTCGTGGCACTCAAGATGGACTTTTATACACGGAGCGATTTCGGGAGCGATACGATTTGTTATAGGAATCAGTGCCTTGAATTTAGAAAAACCGTGGGATGAGCCGCGAGTGGAAAAAATAGGTGGAGCCGGAGTTGGACGGGTATAAAGGTGGAATGCATGGCATCAATTATCAACATCAACGGTGTTAAAGGAACCCACCCAATTGGCATCAAAGTCGTAACACCAACCAAATGTTGATACAATACTTGACGTGTTCCTCAAGATGAGAGAGTATTTATATACTCAGGAGTATTATTTGGGTCAATACTATTCTTGACCATATTTATAATATTAGGGCCATTATACTTGCGCTAAGTAGGGTCATTAGTGTAATTAACACTAATTTATTTTGAAATTTTGTAGAGATGTAGAATCCTTATTCTTGTTGTGATAGTAATTGTAGTAGTGGACCCAAATTTACTGGAGAGAATGAGTCGTTGCATCAGATAAGTAAGAAGAGTTCACATTCACATAGCTCCACGTTTCAGAAAATGGATTGACTTTATCTTGGTAACTTGAAACCGCAAGTCAACATGATAAGTCACTCTATTCGAAAGGTCACACTAACGACTCTATTTGGTGTAGGCACGAAGGCTCTTGCATGCTATACAAGACTTGAACGAGATTGAAAACATAAATATTCTTGAATATCCATGCCCTAATGGTCTTAAAAATTGTGAAATTCTCATTATAGATACCCGTATGACATACAAAATTAGACAATGGCACTCCAAGACTACTGGGCACCTTATAGACTCTCACATGGAAATATGTACAAATGAATAAAAACCCCTCCTACAATCGACATCACAACATTGCTAAGAAAAAGGGTTGCTTTCCCTTCCCACTTAAAGGGAACCAAGGTTGGGATGGTAGGTTTAGTCCGTCTTGCTCCATCCCATGTGCTTTGGAGTAGCAACTGGGCCCCATGTGTCCCGATATCAGAGCCCCATATCATGCCAAGAAACTCTCCCACGATTCACCCCAAGATTAAGGCCTTTGTCAGGTTGCAATATATCCTCAAATTTGTTGGTTCATTCCCCTTGACAGGGTGGGAAGCATTGATTGCTTAGCAATGCTATGTCTCATGAAATTTTTCTCTTTCAAATCACGTGTTTACTTATATATCATGTACGTTGTAGCAAGGTAAGGTGTGAGCTACTTGCTTGTACTGATCAAGTTGGTGAAAACCACTAAAAGATACAAAATTGATCCCTTGCCATTCACATAAATTTACCAAGAGAATGAGAGATGGAAAATTGCAAACTTAAATGACATCCACCCTTAGGAGGGGGGGGGTTGAAAACACAAAGAAACATTTTATACCCCAATATTCCCTATGTAATTTAGCTGAACTATCTCCTAATTTGGGGGCTAGTTACCCCGATTTTGTTCAAATGAGCAAACAACAAACTTTGAAAGGGACACGTTTTTACCGCACCCTTGGAGGATATAGGTGCAAGCTGACTTGTCACCTATTATGGATGGACAAGTGATGCTATGGATGAGTGACACTACGTAATTGCCATACTCAATGAAGAAACATGGGAGAAAACATAGACATGATATGAAGTCTCCATATGCTTGGCTTGACACATTGAAAAGACCATGGACCCTTATGAATTGTAGGATCGATGAGTGGGACCCATGTTCTAACCTATAGCAAATCTCCTTGTGTTACTTATCTAACATAGTCATGGAGAGGGTTGAATTGGGCCGACACAAGGGGCAACAACTTGTCATGACAAAAAGAATGCCTCGCAAGGGCCTTCCATTCCGCGATGTAGGAGATGCCCCCATAAGCCAATAGAGAGTGGACACGTGGGCGAGATTCGCCCTCCCGACGACTACGGATGAGTCACATTAAGAAAATGTCATAATTAGTGAAGAGGTGTGGACTACTAAAGATTGAGGTATGAGATGAATTCTCCATATCCTTACCGTAGTCCCACGGAAGATTAGGCAAAATCGCTGTTGAATAATCAATTTAATTTCAAGATTCCATTTTGACAAATATAACACTCGCCGACATTCTTACTTTCCCCTTTACAAGAATGAGATTTTTCGACAACAATAATTTAGAAGAAATGCTACTAATTCTCCATATAATATAATCAACGCGAGAACCGCGATGGTAGTACGGTGTATTAAACCGGGCGCATCGAGAGCGACCAAATGGCTTAGATTCAAAGCAATGGGCCGAAATCCACCCATTTGCTAGATTTCTCATTCCCCCTCCTTTCTCTCTCTCTCTACCCACTCTCTCTCACTAGGTTGGGGAGCCTAAGGCCGCGCAGGCCCTCGGAGTCCACCGCGAGTGTCTTCGTCGACGACTGCATTCCACCGAGAGGAGAAGCATCAATCATCATCATTCTTGCGCAACTTTCCACACCAGAATCCACGCGCGGGAAGCTTCGACGCATCACCAATGCGCGACAGCGCCCACAATTAAACAATTCCACCTTCATTCAAAGCCTGCACAAAAATCCCTCCCTCTCTCTCTCTCCCACTCACTCACTCACTCTCGGTCAGTACTTAACTTGCTTACGTCCAAGTTTGAGCTAGCTCAGTTGCTCTCCTCTCGAGTTTGGACACCTTTGTGTTGGTTCGGAGCTCGACAGAGCCGGCATTCGTCTTGGTCCGCCATATGCATTACATTGCATTGCACTGGATCGACAAACAAGCTTTCAGCTGCGCCCAAAGTGCAGCTGGGAGGGAGAGCTTCGACGGGGTTCGAAGTTCCAGCTGCGGTTGGTGTTTCGGCTTTTCGTGCATTGGAGCTTCATTTCCTGTTTCTGGGAGGATTGCTGTTGCGGTGGCATAACTTGCTCCAAGTGAGATCTGGATGCTGTGTAGCTCCTGCTGTTTTTGTGCATTTTGGAGCCTCCGGGCTCACCTGCCGGGTGGGTTAACTTTGGAAAAGGAGTGAGTGGTGGGGGTGAATTTTTTGGGGGTTAGCCATGAGAGGTGGAACGGTCCACCTGCTGCACCTGATTCTGCTCGCGGTCGTGGTTGCAGGTGCGTTTGTGCTAACCCTTTCTTCCATTTCCTGGTGACGTTTCATTCATTTTGGAGAGAGAGAGCGAGAGAGAGAGAGATGTACTGAGTATCACTGTACTAATTTCATATCCCGGGGAGCTTGACTCCCACAAGAGTAGCTAGCAGTTGGAAAAGGACGCCTCCCGAACTCTTTAGGATGAATATACGTGTGCAGGTTGATAGAATTCCGAAGCTACGACAGTTGTCCTGAAAATGCTAGAAAAGCCTCGGTTTTAGGTCGTGTGGCTCTTGGTTGTTGCGACATTCTTGTGTCTGAATGGCGTTGTTGTGTAATATGCGAGGTTCCATGTAAATGGAACTAAGTTAACTAAAGTTCCATTCATTAGCTAGACAATCTATTTACTAGGTCCTTATGTGGAGTTGTAATCTTGTTCTACTGCTCTCCACAGCTCATGGTTGGATGGTTCGACTTAAGAATGTTACATATTGCAATGTTACATAGTAGTTGCAAGGTTAGGTTTGGCTTCGCCTACTTTTCGTGTGATAGGAAAAAGCTGGAGCTCAGTTCAGATCACCGAGGACTCGCATTGTTTGAACTTCGCAGGCTTCCCTTGTTCGGTGGGAGTTTGTTTGTTCCCGTGGACCCAAGGTTTCCTAGTAGCTTGTGCCTAACCCTATGTTTGTGGTTGCAGGTGCGGCGGCTGCCCTCTCAACGCAAAAACAAGAGGTAAGAAACATCTCATTTGTGACCTCTTCCTCTTTTGCGACCTCATTTGTGACATTCTAAATCACTTTATATACCCAGGCTGCCAGGTGCCCTCAACAACAAATGGTTTTAACATTTTTCAATAGGATAACTTTGAGCACCTAGCAGTCTGCATGGAAGGGACATGGAGTGCAGTGGTTAGAAATAGTTTTGGCATTAGCTATGGCTGTTATTCTAGTTGCAATCAACTCCTGCTAAGTAAACAGGAGGTTTGGTGTGTCTTAATTTAGAAATTTGCCACCATCATGCTTCGGAGGTGATGTGGGTTGCATGAAGGCAATGAAACTGCAGTATTAGATGGTGCAAGTACCATACCACACTCATGGCTGCATGATATGTACACAAGAGGCAACGAATGTTTGCCTACTCTCAGTTCACTCTAGTGGTTTGCTGACATTTGACATAGCTTCGGAGGCGGAGTTAGGGCAGACGGTCGATTGCCGTTCTCATCCCAAAGAGCAGATAGGTCATGTGACAAATGTACACTGCCTGCCTGAAGTCAGTCTTGTAGTGTAGACACGTTCCAGTTCGGAAAGGAAACATGGTATGAAAGTTCAGTCTGCATAACCGGAAGGGTTTCAGGATGAATTCTTGGACTGTTCTTGTACTGTGATATCTGCAGGGCTTTCGGGATAGATTCTCACATCGTTCGTGTACTGTGATCTCAAGGGTTTGGGGACGGATTCTCACATTGTTCGTTTACTGTAATTAGTACGGGTTTTGCGACGGATTCTCACATTCTTTGTGTACTGTGATCTGCAAGGGTTTGGGGATGGATTGTCACATTGTTCGTGTACTGTCATCTGCAAGGGTTTTGGGATGGATTGTCATATTGTTCGTGTACTGTGATCTCAAGGGTTTGGGGATGATTTCTCACACTGTGCGTGTACTGTGATCTTAAGGGTTTGCGAATGGATTCTCACATTGTGCTTGCACTGTAATCTCAAGGGTTTGGGAATGGGTTCTCACAGTTGTTCGTATACTGTATTCTCAAGGGTTTGGGATGGATCCTCACATTGTTTGTGTCTTGTGATCTGCAGGGGTTGGATGGCGAGTGGGAGGCAATTGTCAACAGACCACTAACAAGCGACGTGGTGAAGTTCACGAATGGGACGCAACTCCATCTGTTTCCCGCCACCTCCTCCGAAGGCGGTCTTTTCCACGGGCAGGTCCACGTCGTGAACGGGACGACGAGACGAATGCTAGGCGACTTCCGTCAGTGCTCGCCGTGCACTTGCTGCGACCGAACACGGCGGTGGTGCCTCCCCACTGTCTGCTGCTATAACATTCGGTGCGGGTTGCGGGGCTTACCCTATGGGCTCTGCTCTTTCATCCCCATCTCCTGCACGTGCTTCGGCTGCCGGGATTGAGACGAGAAATCGAGCGAGCGAGCTCTGGACAGGCAGATAAGCCCAATCTGTTGTGGGTTTTCATTAATAGTCATAGAAGAGGTTCGGGGCGATTAGAGATTAAACTGAGAGGTCAGGTCAGGAATGTCACAGCGGCGAGAGTTGGTGGGTATTGGTTTTCAAGCTGTATGCAATAAGCAACATTCTCGAAGCTGGGAATTCTGCAAATTTTTCATTCTTCTACGTCATGTAGTTCTTATACTCTTCTCGATCGAGGACTACATTGAGATGATATGTGTCCCCCAGTGTACAAAGTCTCCTTTTTTCTCTTTTGACCGTTTGGAAGTAAAAGATGTCCGATATTCTTTTTGAGATTTGCAGAACTAGGTTATGAGTCCTGCAGGGGTTTCCACTCCGATCTCCATGTCCTATTAGTAATTTGACCAATTTCGCTCACCGGTCATAAGTATTGGTGAATTTTGGAATGGCCTGTTAGGAATGTCTGTTTGGAATCATCTTAGGTGAAGATGAATGTCTTACTTTCTTGATTTTTGCTCTACCTCAGATTTTTGTGTTGCAGGCCAGTGTTGTGCAGTGAAGGAGACTAGCTGAACTTATCACAATGTGTAGGTGAATCTCTTTCTGGAAATTGCCTTCGAATTTTCTGCCTCATACGAATGGTCATCTTCAATACTCATGGTGCAAGATCGTTGGATCATCACTAAATTGGTGGATACCTACTGGATTGAAATTAGGCAACAAGTCTTGTATTTAATCAAGACTCAAAATCATACTTACTGGAGGATTATCTTAGCAATAACACTCACAGGTAAGACTGATATCCAAGTGAATCAAGTTATCTGGAAAGATGATGTGATCTCAAAATGCAGAAGCCAACACAATCTGAACAAGATTGCAAAAAGAAAGGGAATGTCAAAGTATCCAGCTATTCTTGAGTTTCAATGTCTCCAGGGACATGTCAGAAGGACACGAACTCCAAGAGGAGAGATTGCAGCAGAGCAGTCTACTCAACAAGAAGCTTCGGAATTCCTGTGGATGTATGAGGAACATAAAATGGTGTTTTACTTCCAAACCACATGCTTGTCTATATCAAAATGTGGGGAGAAAATTGAAGTAAATATTTTTCCAAGGGTGCATAATAACCCCAACTAGCAAGAATTTGAGAACCAAATTAAATGGGAAGCGAGTTTGGTGTTCCCGTGTACCTTTAATGTTTAAATCAGATATGAATGAGTTAGAAGCTATATATAACCTGCTAAATTAAGTTACAATTAGAGTTTGTCAATGAGACGATCCATATGGGCATCCATCTTCTCCAACAGGGCACTTGTTTTGGCGAAGTGGTTTACCATGATAGTACTGTTCTCTACCATTTTGGAGAATGTTCCATAAATGTTGGAGACATCCTTCACTTGGACTTGCTTCCGTTGTGATTTTGGAGCGCAGCTTTCTTCAATTTCAAGTTTAGGGCCATCATCCTCTTTAACTTTGATCGTCGTTGTAGATTCAACAAGGGTGCCAACGGGGAGGTCAGATTCATTTGTACTTGCACTGGTATGTTTAACAAGCTTTGCATTATTTTGCCACCACTGGTCCAAACAATCATAGAATTTGAAACCTCTCCCAAGACGAGCCTCTGCTGACAGGTCCTTGGAGCGTATTTCCTTGTACTGCTTCATCAAGTTATTGAATTTCTTCTTACAAGCAAGGCTTGAACGTGTGAACCCAGGGTATTCTAACAACATGCGGTTATGCACCTTTGACCACATATTTTCTCCTGCAGAAGTGTACATACCAAATGTATCAGAAGAATTAGTTGGTCTGCTCAAAGTTCTTACATGCCAAAAGAAAACCATCTCCATAAAATTGATTGGGTTTAAGGTCTACATTTGCAACAGGTGGATTGATAAAACAGCACCATGACCCTGTTTCCAGCTAGGTATGCAACTTTGACCTTCTCAACACTTGAAACACAAATCCTAATTTATCATCAGGGCCTTATATGCAGAAAGTTCTTTATACACAATCGTGGAAATATTTTCCCTTCAAAAGCCTATGCATAACACAATGTCACCCACCTTGTTTTTTCCAATATTTCACAAAGTCGGCATCCATCTCTCCACGTAATGCAATCAATGTCTGCACCTCACTGTCAGCCCAATTCTTTTTTCCTTCCTCTCCGTCGTCGTCGTCTTTCACAATGTCCCAATTCCTTTTTCCATCCTCTACACCTTTTACAACATCCTCTTCCTTGATGCATTGATCCTCTTTCAGTCCGTTTGCTAATTCAAGGCTGTCGAGAGGTATGTGGGAGTCATCTGCACTTGCAGTGGCATGTTTCACAATTGTTCTACCTATGTTGCAGAATTGATTTAAGTTCTCAGTGAATTTGCATGCATGACGGTCATAGAAAGCAAATGTTCCACTATTCTCTCCTGCCTCTTCTTTTGCACGAAGGTCCTTATGTTGTTTGAGCAAAGACTCAAATTTTCGTTGGCAAGCAATGCTTGATCTCATAAATCCTTCAATTGCAGCTGACATGCGATTCTGCAACTTTGACCATGGATCCTCCCCTGGACATACCAAATGACATCTAATTAATCAGATTAACTGCAATTAGCACAATTTTTTGGATTTGTGCTTCACACTATGACCAAAAAAACTGAATACCACATATTCCTACAGCAAAGAGGTGTGTGATGCACATTTGAGCCTCATTAAAGGTCAAAATGGTGTAGGGCACCTGAAGGTCCATCTGACCTGATTTCAATATGAGTCTTTTTGACAAGGTGATCAAGTTTTAATGCTACTTATTGAGATATATCACAACAGCGTTTGCAATTGTAATGTATATATGTACCTGGTTTGTATATATGTTGTGTAAACTCAGAATCCATCTCAGTGCGTAAGCCAATTAAAAGCTCCACCTCACTGTCCACCCAAAATTTCTTCCCATCCTCCACATCTTCTTTCACAACCGACTCTTTCTTTGCACCATCATCTTTATCTTTAGTTGCAGGTGGAGATTCAGAGGCCTTTGGGCTTGTAGTAATGGCTGCTGTTTGACACCATCGATTGAGCTTGTCATAAAACTTGCATGCGTGTCGATCGTAGAACTTGAATCTATATGCATGACGGTCTTCCCCTGTTGCCTCTTTTGCAAGTATATCCTTGTGTTGCTTGAGTAGGGACTCAAACTTTCGCTGGCAAGCAAGGCTTGACCGTGTGAACCCTGGGATTGTTGACGACATTTGAGCCTGTAGCTTCACCCACATATCCTCTGCTGCAGAAGAACAACATTTGAGGTTAACCTATACTTGTGAGCAGTCAAAGATCTTCAAGAAAGTAAGAAAGACGACTCCGATGTTGCCACCGGCGTGAATTGTGGTGTTGCTTCATTTTTGAGTTGGTGTAAGTCTATATGTAATCCTGAACCGGGCATTACAAAAATTATAGGCCCTTGAGGACAACTTTCTGAAGGTGAAAACCTTGAACGGGCGTGGACAAGCTGGCTGGCACCTATCTCCACCAAGGGCAAGCCCCTAGGTTCCCACATGGTTGGTTGAAAACATCTAGTTCAACTTGATACCCCCAGTATGATTGGGTGGATCATAGGTGGTAGGGTGCACCGGAAATCAAGTTCCAGGGAGGTCACCCATCTAAGTACTATTCTGGCTTTAGGTAACCTAACCTTGGAGTTCCCATGGGATCCGGGTTAAGGCCTTGGGTGTAAGCCACCCATAAAGATCTCCATGTAGAGCTTACACATGCTAATTCTTCCAAAGATTATAACTCCAATTCATGTGGATCACTAAGTCCTGCTTCAAGATCCATTGCTATTAAAATGAGGCTGTTTGTTGACAAGTTCTGGGATATTTCTGGGTTCTTCAAAACACGAGTCAATTTCCCGGCCTTTAAAAGTTCTAGGACATATACCTGATTTGTAAACGTTTTGCACAAGCCCGGGCTCCATATCCCAACGTAAGTCGATCAAAGTTCCTACCTCACTATCCACCCAGTTTTTCTTTCCTTCTTCGCCTCCATCTTCTTCTTTCACAACTGTGTCTTTCTTTGCGCCTTCATTTTTGGTATTGGTTGCAGGTAGTTCAGAGTTGCTGACATGATGATTCGGACTGTTCCCGCTGCCGGTGACATGTTTCATGACTGTCCCATTTATGCGCCACCATCTATCCAAACTATGAAAGAATTTGCATGCATAATGAGCTTGCCCAGACTCTCTCATTGCACATATGTCCTTTTTGTGTTGCTTGATTAGTGAGTTAAATTTCCGCTGGCAAGCCAGGCTTGATCTTGTGAACCCTGGTATTGATGTCACCATACGAGTCTGTAGCTTCAACCACATGTCCACCCCTGTAGTACAAATCCATCACCACCATCAAAAATTGAATTTTACTGCTGCAAGTTTTCAACTTCTGTAACAAACTAGAGATTCACTACTTTGGAGTTAAAACCTAAGGCATAATTTGTCAACACCTTGCAACTGATGTCTCAGAATTATAGTTTGCTGTTCTCCCAAATTGCTGAGATTGATAATGTGGAGAAGATAATTGGGACAGTTCATTGTGTGGGGGCAAGGAAGGTTAAGGTTTTCATAACCAAATGAAATCTAGTATAAGGCAGACGTGTCTTAATCCAACACCTCCAATAATGTCAAACCTACTTTAAGGTTGATTTGTGGCAGTCAACATCATTGTGGTCATTCACCTTCCAAGATTGTATTCAGCTTACAATGTGACTAAATAAGCTCTACCATGGATCTAATCTCATGAAGGCTTGTAACATGATTTGAAAGTAGGTGCACCCACCAATAACACAAGTTTCACATATGGTCTATTTGGGGCGAATGAGCACCCAAAACTCACAACATGTGTGGCTCAAGATGGGAGTGTGTGGTAGGGAGTGTGCTTGAAGCAACAAAAGCGTTTTCTATGGGGGGTGGGGCGCTACATGACTAATTTATGGGAAGAAGAATCTTCTCTTTAAATTTCTTATAGGAGATTCCCACAACCTCCAAATTGGTATTAAGCTTTTGTTATCTCCTCCACACATATACATTTGCAAGTGCCACAAAAATCTGAGTGTAGATGAGGGTCTCCCACAAGAAGGCTTCAATCTCAGAAAAGTGTCCACTTAAGACATGTCTACCTTACATCCTTTATGTCACAAGGCAAGCTCACTTCAGTACCTGTCTTGTATGCATTCTCCACGAATTCAGGCTCCATCTCCCAACGTAATTCGATCATTGCTTCAATTTCGCTGTCCATCCAATTCTTCTTTGCTTCTTCTCCCTCGTCTTCATCTTCTTTTACAATCACTTTCCTTGGCCGCCCCCTCTTCCTGGGGATAATGGGTGGTGCACAAATTGCTCGAACCTCATTGTCTTCCTGTTCATGTTCAGATATGACATTCAAAATCAGTTGTCTTCCAAATCTTGTCTCTCCACCCCACTTCTCCAGAAAGTAAGAAATTAAGAAAGGAAGAAAGATGACTCTGATGTTGCCACTGGCGTATATTATGATGTTACTTCATCCTCGAGTTGGGCTAAGCCTACATGTAATTCCGAAATGGGCACCACGAGAATTAGAGGGCCCCAGAAGATTGCTGCCTCTGTTCAAGGGTGAACACCTTGAATGAAGGGGCACGTACAAACTGGCCTACAACTATCTCCCCAAGGGCAAACCCCTAGGTACTTGGTTGGTTGTGGAATGTTTAGTTCACATGAATACCCCTACTATGATTGGGTGGACCGGAAATTAAGTGCTAGGAAGGTCACCTATTCAAACACTATTCCAACCTTAGGCACCTTAACCTCAGACTTCCCATGGGATTGGGGTTAAGGCCTTGGGTTTAAGCCACCCTTCCACTTTCCCAACTCTTAAGGTTTTATCAATCAAGTTGAAATGAGGATAGGATTTCCGAAGGGGCACTCACCTTGCCTCCTGTACCATTAAGGCTGACCTCAGGATTACTCATTTGAGTTGTTCCACAAATTCCATTTGAAGAAGTCTTGTTATGTGGGGTAAACTGAACAACTGCGAGCTGATTATCTTGCAGCTCCTTCAACCTCTTCTCTGTAGGTTCCAGTTCCTTCTGTGGAAAATGATCATTCATGTAAGCAGCCACAAATGATTCACAAGTAATTAAGAAGGACATCATTTGATATGCACTATTTTCTACAGGAGGACAGAAAATGCAGCTTTTAAGAGATGGCTACAAATTTTGGTAGGTACCTTCATGTGAAAGTACTCTTCATAGGTTGCTGGTTTTGGTAACAATCTCCGTGGCTGATGAGAAAGGAAGGGCACATGTACTTGTCAGAATGTTGGAAAATACAATAGTAAACGTATGTGGCACCATAGAGTTATCTCTAAACTCTCTACAAAACTCATGTTTTGGTAGGGAGTTTCGGACCACTTTTGACAATTTATAATGTTGGAGTGTTCAAGTGGTGTCGAGACCCCAATCTTAGTTAATTTAAGAGGGAGATTTTTGAATTTAGGCAAGAGATGGTTATATAAAAAAGAATATCATGGCAAACTTTTGAAGGCACCTAAAATGGTGCTCTCAAGAGTTTGGCAAGGAGTTCATTTTAGGTGCACCATTTCAGGTGCCTTCAAAAGTTTGCCATAATGTTCATTTTTATATAACCATCTCTTGCCCAAAGTCAAACATCTGCTTCAATCCACCAAGATTGGGGGTCCCGACACCACTTGAACACTAATTAAACATTATACATTGTCAAAAGTGGGCCACGAGTTTTTAGAGACTTGAAGGATAACTCTACTACAGGCCTAGTATCCCAAGAGTAAAACATGCAGAAGTAATGGAAGGAGGAATGTACAAAATACAAGGAATAAAATGTTATTAAAATAGGATTATACAGGTAGAGGGAAAACCTAATTGATATATTGAGCTAACCTGTTGCTTGGATGGTGTAGTCGCCTTTGATGGGTTTGTCATACGCACTAAACCACACACTGCGCTCTGCATTGAACGTAACCAACCACAGGCCCTGCCCGTAATGTAAATGACTGAGGCAACATCCAGCAGCAAGCATCACTGGGCAAAACCAGATAAATTACATTTCAGATATAAGAATGCGCTCAAAATACACGTAATTTGTTGGAAATACACATAGTAATAGAGGTCTATGTCCCAATGTCCCCAAAAGCACACAAAAGTAGACATCTGCATGAAATTTATAATGGGATGCATCCAAGTGTAACTGTAAAAGGGTCTGTAGAGGAAGCAGTGGTAATTATGTCAAACTATACTCATGAAATTGGTATCACGTTCACCATGCCTATATGGGAGCAAGAAATTGGCCCTCCTCTCTCTTTGTAAGATGGTAGAATTTTGTGGGAAAACATGTGGTCACAAGGTGGGAGCACTCAATGTAGCAATAAAGTACTGTCTTTCTTGGATTCTTGAGAAACTCATCTCAAGGCTCTTATTATTTCCTATATTTTCAGATGAGCTTGCTACACAGCCTGACTGAAATAAATGGTTTTCAATCACCTTTAACTCAACAACCTCTTGCTCTGTGGTGGCAAGCTTCACACGTAATGCGCCCTCCCTGCTAATTACGGTTGAAAGCTGCACATCAATAATGCAACTGTCAGATCCCTATAGTTTCATGGTATAATTCCTTTCAGAAAATATGTATAAGAACTAGAATTGGTTATACAAATTCAGGTATGGAGAGGCAAGCATTTGGCAGCCTGGTAAGCTGACCTGCTCTTTCAGGTGACTCTCTGAAGCCTGAAGCTTTCGCAGCAGCTGAATAACCATTGATGGATCTGAAGAAATAGCAACAGTTGAGGTGTCAGTTTCAGCTCTATCACCTCAAGGCAAAGATGGACGAAAATGTGGCAATACAGTCATATAATGAAAGCTGCATGAACTTGAATAGGTCACAGCTGAACACTACTAAGACAAAAGTCTATGCTGCTTGCAAAGCACGGTATCACACAAATGTCAGTTAACTGGTTAGGGCCATGGGTCAACTTATTTGAGGAATTTATGGCCCTACACATGACTTCTTGATTAACCCTACTTCTTCAAGATAAATGCAAGGATACAATTTGTTTTTGTACCAGCAAGAACTCCCCAGGGTAGAAGAGAGTCATTGGTGAAGGTATTCTTCCACTTGTCTAACTCCTCCTTTGCTGTGCTAAGAGATGTCTGCAGATGACCCGTACATGCATTCCAACAATCCACCACTACGTAATTTAAGCCTGAGGGTACGTAGCCACAGAGGATGTAGATTTGATGGACAATCACTTCAGCTGGAGCTTAACCCCTCAGTGCTTTTAACATGTTCATGTTGAGTATTCTCTCTTTACACTGGTTGATATGAAATCTTCGTCAGACAAGTTCCAAATTACTTTGTGTCCATGTGTCAAGAAGAATAACTTTGCAAGACCACAAACTATCACTATCTACCAAAAATTCACATCACAATCTATATTCATGTTGTACAATTTCAAAATACTGTATGTACGAGAGGCCCAAATCAGGCTTCAAAAGAACTAAAAGTAAGTAGACTAATACCCTTAAAGCAGCGATGGTGCTGTCACGCTCATCCAAGCTGAAATATCCAAACCATCAAGTAAGCCAACAATTTTGGTGTTTATTAGTTTGACTGTTGTATCTAGAGGGATTGAAAAGAACATCCCAAACACATGGCAACCATCACATGTACAACACTAGAAGGTGAGTGACAAGAGATATTTAACTAATGAAAAATACTCAAAATTTGAGATATTGTGGGTATGGCAGCCTTCACCTAGAGGTATGAAATATCAAAAACAAAGTCATGTGTACTTCCTTTGTGTATACTAATTGAACACATTCTAGAGGGCATAGGTACCTGGGCTCTGTTGTGCAATTAGTGGTCATGGCATTATCACTGGTAGGTCCATCAGAAGAATTTATCTGTTGGCGAGCAACAAGATGCCTCAGATGTTTTTTTATCTCAAACAGCTCATCTTTCACTTTGAATGTCGAAATGTTCATGGTGTCCAACCAATCCTCAATGAGAATGCAACTGACAAAAATGTATAGATATTATCTAACTATGAGATAGAGATATGAAGACTCACACATTGCACAAAAGTGCTTCTGATCACACTCAAAGTGATGCTGATTATGAGGTTTCTTAAAAGTACATGATTAAAAGGTGTAACTTGCACACCCACATAGAAACACTACACACAAAAAGGTTCCAACACGCGGTCGCAGTAATCTGGGGAGAGTAGTAGACCTTTTTTGCAGGATTGGACTCCTCGTCATTGTTATCAACGTCTGCATACTCTCTCTTCACTCCTGTGACCACAAGAGTAGAATCCTCAATCAATTTCTATTGGATTAAATGGTTTCACAGCCACAAGTCCCATTGAACCAATGATAATCACAAAGATCCATTCAAAATTATTGACGATGTCCAAATAAGAACTCTGCTACACACCTTGACTCCATGTTCCAACTCTTTTATCCTTACATACCTTATGACCAGGAACTGCACCGAGTATGCATTTCAATATAATTTGAACTTTCTGTTCATTTACACTTCAGGTCTTGCAATATGTATTGAGGTGGATAGATACTAGTGCATGTGTATACAAGTTTGCAAGTTCTGGGAAGCAAAAACAGATTTGCATGTGCATCTTGACATGGAAGAGTTGTGAGTGTAGTGACATCTCTCAGGTTTAGTACCTATAATTTACTTTCTTTATATTGAATACATCGATATCTTTCTTCCCTAATCCATTCTTCTTTTCTTCCTAGAGCAGAGAGGACCAACAGGTTTGTGTCCTGTGTAAAATTTGTGTCTGAATTAATGTCTCTTGTTCCACCATCAATGGTAAACCGATCGTACAAATTTTTGTCTAGTTGACACGCCCAGACCTCTCCATGATAGGAACTGGGCATGTGGCATGTGGGTGCATTTGTGGGTACACCTTTCTTTGGTTATCCCCCAAAACGATCACAAACTGTTAAATTCAAAGACACATACTACACTACATATACTTAATCAAATAAGTGAGGCAATTGTCTGCTACATGTCATCACATATAGATTAGAAACTAAATAAAATGACAACTTCACTTCTGGGTTTCTTGCGCACTTGCAAAATACTATAAATCTAGCCTTGTACATTACAACCTCAGAGATACAAATACCTCTGCAAAATCAATGCAGCTTTCCAAATCACTAGGCCATAAGAGCACCCAACATTGAAATTAAGACAAAACCAGCATATGGATTTTGGAAATGCACTTATATAACAGACAGGTCTCACCTCCTAAGATTGCATTGAAATAGGTCTGTACCGAAGCTCTTACTAAAACTCAAAGTCTAATTTCTCATTAAGGTTTCCCCTGGCCAGTTGGCTCCAAGACATTTGTCGGATCTTGCTATTCAACTTTTGCAATACTTTAAGAACGCCCTGTTAGCTCATGGTGATGTGGCTGATTGATAAGCTGGCAGATATCATCATCGCATTAGCAAACCAGAGTAATAAGCACCAGTGAAATATCAGCTGAACAATGTTCATAATTTCTGATTTGCGGATGCCCTCTTTAAGATCCGGCTACTTTATTTCTTCTCAAATACATTGCTGGGATTAACTGAGAAGTTCAGAATCTAATGGTTTCCACGTTGGAATGATTTAGTGAGGAATTAACTCGCACTCATTTGTTGCTTACACAATTTTATGACATTTCAGTCAAGACCGATCTTATATCTATAGCCAGCTCAACGGCATGGAGGGCTTCGCTAATTCCAGTCAGTATTGATATTTGAAAATTTGGCAGCAACTAAGCTCACTGAGAAGACTAAAATACTGGAAGAAAAGGAGGAGAAAAAGAGAAATATGGGAGGTTAATAAAGAACACTCGGTGAAAACGGTGAGGCCTTCAACTGCCTTCAACTCCTAAAAATTCCACTTATTGTCGACGTAGTGTTCTCTGATCTTCAGATAATTAGCGAACATTTTCCCGCCCATTGTTACCATCCTATCTTTGCGAGATGTCCTCTCCAACCTTACTCTTGACAGAGTAACAATGCAATTAAATATTTGGACCATAGGACAAATGACATGCAAAACATCACCTACCTGCCAAGCTGGTGCCCATACAAGTGTCCCCATTAGCGTCCCCATTTTCCTGCAATCCACAAGAGAACAAAACGTGAGTAAACCTCAACATCAGCAACTTCTTTTTTGTCAAGCCCAGAACACAGAAGCGGGTTTTCTTGGAACTTGAAACCAAGAACTTAATACAGAGGCTCATTTAAAGAGCTACATTTCGAATCAAACCCTTACAGAAAGAGATTCAGCCATCATCTCCTCTTCTGCTTCTTCAATGAAGACCCGGTCTCGGTCTCAACTACCAAAAAGAGTGTAATAGCTTTCTGATGTAAAATCAAGATCACCCTGGTGGAAAAAATCCTCCATATATGTTTGCTTCACTCCCTCTCCCCCTCCTCGGCTTCAGCTGAAGGAATAACCTAAGCCATCTTTATACAATAATTTTATCTCCAAGTCCTCTACGTAATGCGAACCCAGTATTTTTAATCGCACCGAAACCTCCAACATTACGGTAATTGCAGCACTGGGGGAAAAGTGGTTTGGGCGTTCTCTCTCGCTCTCTCTGTCGATTTCCACCTGACTGCGACCGCTTGCATCTCAATAACAGCTGGATGTCCAATCTCAACCTAATTACATACGCCCCGGCCTCACTCAACCTCACAACCCAATGCCTTGCTCTCTTCCTTTGCTTCTCTCCTCCTTTCCTTCTTTCCTCACAATAAAAACTACGTAACTGACATCTACAGAATAACCAGCTTGAACAAACATAATTTGTAGTTCTCTAAAATGCTAATATTTATCGAGGAGCTCAACCTCGGGCACTATATGATCAGAACTTCAAACCTCCCCATGGCCTTCACATAAAAAACCTCAAGCTATATTTATACATTCACATCCCAAATTCTTGCCCCACTCACTCAATCAGCCCAACCCAACCCAACCCAACCCATTGTTCTCCCTCTTTCCTCACAGAAACCTCTCCCTGAGCTCCACCCTGCTGCCCATTGCGTTACATTGCATTGCATTGCAGACCGATCACCCCAATGCCAAACCTCCCACGAACCTCAGACACCGATTAGCCTTTCCGCCAAACCCACCTCCAAAAGGAGCCATAATTGACAATAGATGGGACCAAGATCGACCACGGGGCCTTACATTGTCAGGGACGGCCTCGGAGGCCGCTGCGGATGATGACTCCATGAATGTAATCTTAATCTGCAACAATGATATTGGCTGCTGATGCTGCATGCGGGGGCTGTCCGCAAGGCAGCCACAGCAGTGCTGATGACAATGACCCCTAACGCATGAGTCCCGGTCTTGGCCTGATGTTGTTGTTGTTGTGGTTGTGGTTGGTTGGTTGCTGTGATGGGAAGAACGGGGAACCATGGGAAGAAGGGAATTGGCGCGGAGCAGAAAGACAGACAAGGAGGGGAGGGATCCCGGTGGAACGACGTGGCTGGGTGTGGTTGGCCCCACGAGGCCGCCATTTTCTTGCCAGGCTCTCCCTTAGTCGGCCTAAAAGAAGGCCCAAAAGCTAGGGCTCCCAGAACGTGGGGGCCTCGTGCGAGAAACACCACCGACGACCGAGAAAACAGCAAGGCCCTGCTTCCGCGCTTTTATACACCTAACCTTATGTAGTCGACATATTCGGTTTCGAGCCTCCTGGCACAACCTCGATTCTCCTCCCAACATCCTGCCACAAATGTGATTGAATCTAGGCACAAACATCGTTGGCCATCAAAATCCTTGAGCATCAATGGTTGCTGGACCTGCCTAATATCGGTCCTCACGTAGGTGTGCCGAAGATTCCCTGAAAACTTCTATATCTTGAATGCCTCGCAGCTGAATACTAATGATCTGCTTTCACGCTCTAGTATGTAATCGACTGCTCCGGGTCTTGACCCTCTTGGCACAAACTCGATTCTCATCCCAACATCTTGCCACAATATGATTAAATCGAGGCACCGACGTCGTCGTTGATTATCAAACTCCATAAGCATCAATGGTCACTGGACCTGCCTAACATTGGCCTTCACGTGGGTGGGCCGACGACCCTCCGAAAACCTCTGCATCTTGAATGAAGATCACTAGGTAACACAAAATGCTGTGGTGCTTGCAAAGGCACAGAACCACACAAACGGCCATGTTTGATGGAATCGAATTGTTAAAGTCTGATTCGCCAAGCCAAAGATGCCAGACCACGCAACTGAAGGCCCAACTCCCGTACTCTCGAGCCTCCCACAGTCTCCTTCCAACGCCCTGCCACATGATGGATTGATTCGAGGCACCGACAATGAGCATCGATGGTCATCGGACCTGCCCTAACATCGGCTCTCACGTCGATGTGTCGAAGGCTCCTCCAATACCTCTGTATCTTGAATGGCTCGCAGCTGAAGACTACTAACTTGGGTAACACCGAACACACAGAACCACACAAATGGCCATGTTTGATGAATTACGAATTCACGACTCCGGTCTCGAGTCTCCCACAATCTCGTCCCACCACCCTAACACATCATTGAGTATAGACACCGACATCGTAAATGGCCATGAAAACTTCATGAGTACCAATGGTCACAGGACCTCGGCCCTAACCTCGGTCCTCACATGGTTGTGCCAAAGATTCCTCGAAAACAACTTCTGTGTCTTGAATGACACGCAAATTGCAATTGAACAATACTAGGTGACACAAAACGCTATGCTGCTTGCAAAGCACAGACCACACGAATTTCAGTAAACTGGATACCACGAGGGCTCTGAATCTGCAATGCAATTTGATGAATTATGAATTGTTACACGAGTCTGGTTTGGCAAGCCATAGAATTTGAGCGTGGGTCAATGGCAGACCACAATTAATTAATTATCTCCACATCAATGCCCATCACCCTGCTACTTGATTAGACAATACCCTCAAAACTCCATGACCATCACAGATCACGGGACCTGCCTAAGCCCTGCAGCCTAAGATC
Organism: Polytrichum formosum; assembly: GCA_964035585.1. Classification (NCBI taxonomy): domain Eukaryota; kingdom Viridiplantae; phylum Streptophyta; class Polytrichopsida; order Polytrichales; family Polytrichaceae; genus Polytrichum; species Polytrichum formosum. The sequence goes on from OZ037936.1 coordinate 77,378,258, forward strand.
GGCCCTCAGGAAGACTGAGTCCGGATCTCGCCCCCATCCCTCCACATCCTTCCGCAATTTCCAGACACCAACCATAGCTTTATAACTCCATGAACATCAATAATCACCGGACCTGTGATCGACATGATATATTTTCAGACACCATTCAGTACAATAACCATATCACTCCAGGGTCATCAATGATCACCCAACCCATGCATCGGCCCTCATCTGATATTGAACCTGGTCATCATTGATGCTCCCAGAGTTGTATGGCTAATTTGTGTGTGTCGAAATCTCCTACGCAAGACTCATCGTATGTAACTTTTCAGACAAGGACTTTGATTATACCGTTAACTTGATATTATAACTCCATGATTACCTGCTATCTCCGCCCTATTTCCGAACCTGATGATTGACACTCAAGATTTTGAAATATCATCCACATTAATATTGCAACATTTACTTTCTTGCTCTCTAGTCACCGGCAGTCCACAGTAATCTCCATTAGCATCTATCGCTCTCTAACTTGCGGACAAACGTCGGTCCGCAGAGATGTAGATCCCCTTAATTGAAATTGGGGTCTCTTCATGCCAATTTCTAAGGGCAGTCCCAACTCGGTCACCTGAGAGACCCCAATTTTGGGGCAATCTATCATTGAAATGGGGATTTCATCTTAGAGCTGCTAATTCCACTGAGTATATATAGTTACGCATATTGTGTTGGAATACAAAGAGACTAAGGGAACTCGAGCACCAAAGGATTTAGGTGGCTTTATTCTTATGCACTTAAAAGAACGTGTGATCTTCCTCGTTAGACAAGCTATTGAACAACCACGAGAGTGGTGTCTAGCTCCGTGTTTAACATGAAGTGTCCAGAGGCATATCACGTGTTAATATATTATGCTCTTGTAATAATATATTAATTGAGGCTTGGAGGTCATGAGGTGAGAGGAAGATCATCATCTCGTTTCTGACTTCTCTTGTAGGGTCGGGTGAGGTCTGAAGAGCCTAAACTCTCACAGTACTAACATGTCCCTTTAGTCGACGCTCAAAGGATCTCTTCCAATTTGCATCACCATCTTTTTCATCTTCCTCTTCTTTTCTATTTACCAATATCTTTTCTGGTGTTGGATTCCGTGCAACAGTCTCGATGATCTGAAAGCAACTAACATTGGGGTTTGGGAAGGGTTCGCGATTGATGTACCTGTCAACCCTAATTGTTGGAAATCATACTAACTGAAATTTAAGCTTTGTGGTTGACAATCCTCAATTGTATATAATCAAATTATTGCATGGTCGCATTCAACTAAGCACTTCGTTCAAATGTGCTTTTGATCATTTGAACACACCAAATGTGCTTTTGACCATTTGAACACACCATATGCGGTTTCTGCCCATCTGTCTGATAAGCTGCAAACGTGTGGTTGCAACAAACTCAGTAAAAAGATCAACCTCACACAAAAGTCTAACGATCAAACTTACACACTGTAAAAGATATTTTGATTCTGATACTGAAGTGGACAGAATGATCCGCAAGATTCTGACGATTCGAGTAGGAGCTAGTTTGTCGGCACAAATCATGCTTGTCGCTGGTGGAGAATTAAATCCACCTTCACACGATGCGCATCTAGATCAAAATACTTAGTCTCTAAGTTGACCGCCAAATTAGTCGGCAAATTGCAAGAATTAATATGAAAAATGGCCCCCTATATGGACCCAGTAATCCCCAAGGTCCCGAATTTGTACGGGACGTTAATTTTATGCAGCAGGTCCGCTTTCGAGCTCATACTTGACGCTTGAAAGACTGTTGTCGTTTTTGACCTTGCTTTGAATTATTAGCAGCTGGTGACGATTCCGGTGCAAGCTCAACCTTCCTACATATCCACCGCTAACCGCATGCAGCCCTAGCTTGTACATTTTGATCTTCCGTTGCGCAGAATGATCATGATCGTCGCCCCTTCCGTCATCAAATCCACCGGTCTGCACGCATGGCAGATCATGGAGACAATATCCGGTGAACAACATCAATGGAATCAAAGGCCATCATTAATGATTCGAATGCTTCAAGTTATCATGATCAGGCCGTGCATATTTAAATTAGAAACTGTAGAATTCTTTTGCTTCCTTTTTTTGAATGTGATGTTTGGATGCATGACCTGACTTTCAGAGGCAAAAGTAGAGTTGAGGTAGAAATGGATCAATCTCAAGGGTTCAAGGGCCACATCGCGGTGTCACTCTAATGGCCGGGGTGGCAACCCTAATCACCTTCAGAACAAGAGGTTTACACTTCCAAATGCCGCTCTTAGAACTTTATTATCATTAGAAGCAATTCTTCTCAAGCATTTTGACAAAGTTTTTGCAAGTTTTTGAAATTTGACATGGAAAAACTTGCACCCAAAAAGAAAATGCATGTCAATTGACATGCACAATTTAGAGTTTGACATATAGTGTGACTTGTGAAGAAAAAACCACACACCTTTTGACACGTTAGAAATTGAATAAACGACACATACTACTAGGCATGTAACATTGAGGTGATATTTTGAAGTAAAATGTAGATGTCAATCAACATTCATTTTTGTTTTTGAAAATATCACGCGGCACTTTGGATTTGAATTTCAATGTGAAATGAAATTTGTCAAACATACACATTGATTAGTGTCGACACTTTTCAAAATTCAATATAGAATTTCTAAGAATATATGGTCTTAAAGATGTTGACCCCTAAGGGCATGCTACAAATAGCTGCAACCATTATGGGATCCAATTTACGCAAACTTATCTATCATAGTTCAGTATGAGGTAGACATGCCTAAACCCTACACAACAAAAATTTGGACACCTATATTTGAATATATGTGGTTAAGTGCGGATCTAAGAACTGGCAACAAAAAATAATGTATTTAAAAGAGATTAGACCACGTGCTCAAAATATGCTTATCGTTCTAGATTTTGATTTTTATTGTTAGTTTTTAGGAGACAAAAGGCCAATAAGCCAACTCTAACGAATTGAAGCACTATTGTAGTCAAACACACCCATTTGGAGGGGAGGTGGGGGCCCTCAACGCATAACACCGCCACATAAGAAATAACCAAGACTAGACACCACCAAGGACAACCTACCAAGGCCAAGCCCTCTAGCCTAAATGCAATCCCAAACATGTGTTTGACCAATTTACTTGCGTTAGAAATTGGGCCAAAAATGTATTGCTTGGAAATAGAAACCGGCATGATGCGGAACCTTCATGCAATGACTAAGGCTGCCTTATTCCAAATGGACCACATGAAGGTGGCTTCCATCCTGGATCACAGTGGATCCCAAACTAAAGTGTAACCATTAAAATATGTAATTCTCCGAAAAGTAGCCTTGCCATTTGTCATGCACCCAAGTTGTTCCAAGAATATGGTTGATGACCAAGTCTCGACCGATTTTGGTGGTGTAGTCAAGAAATTTAGACCCCTGAACCCATCTCCAACAGTTTGAATCCCATCTAAAGGTGCCAGTCTTGTCATAAAAGAAGAAGATTCCTTCAAGGGTTCTTTTGCCCTCTGGTGGTGTAAATAATCTTAACTTCATGACAAAAACCAACCACATCTTCCGTGGGTGAGTAATACATTGTGATTTGGCCACCACCTTGATGATATTTGGGTTACTAAGTCACCTTCACAAAAATCAAACTACACCTACCATCCTCCGTAATTAGAAGTGCTATCCATCGAGCTATGACACACTTGATTTTTATGGGCGAGGTGGGCAAATTAGGAGGCGGCATGTGGGTGTGAGGTGCTGACCAACTTCTATGTGGGTATTCTATAATGAAAAACCAATTTGGCAACATTTTATCTTACCCGTGACCACTTTAGAGACAAGACACATCCAATATTGGCATCATAACAATAAGTAGCAAGCCCAAATTGACCTTCTCAAAAGAGCATCAAACCGGCGCGTGCCAGTTTGATGCTCTTTCAAGAGTAAAAGTAGAGCAAAGTTTGAGTTTTACTTAGGCTATTTTTAATTTATTTGGGTAGTTCCTTTCAATGCTTAGAATTAATTATGTCGGTTTCTAGGACAAAACTATTGCCAAGTGGTGGTAAAGGTTCTAATCTAGGCTAAATTATGATCTAAACAAATCTAAATAGATATAAAGCAACGGGAAAGTTGGTGAGGTCAAAAAGGTAGTTGCACTTTTTGGAAAAGTCTCCCGACGCCCGCATTGGAAACCTCTTTGATACCTCTTTGAAGCTTCTATATTTGATTAATTATCCATTCATTCACCCTTGCTTTGCAAGCTTTTTCCTTCTTGTTGAGGTAAATGTGCGGGTACTCAAAGGGTACCCTCCTAGCATTGCTACTTAATGTTATGATGAAACCTGATTTTCATTGGCAAATGACCCATGTAGAATTTGCTAATAATGTCAGCCGCTTATGCAACATTGAACGATTAAAAAATTCCCTCCTAGAACACTAGATTGGGAAGCAACAAAAAATTTGATTCTAGATCAGCAACTTCCTCAACTCCAATTTCAACGATTTCAAATTCTTTGGTCATGATTCACAATTGCTAACTTGTTCAATCTTCTCATGCTCAAATTCATTGGTCGGATGATTCCACAAAGATGGAGGTGTCCACATTAGCATCATCTACATGAGGTAATTGTGAATCGATCATTTAATCTTTCTAAAGAATCTTAGGTGAGCCACCCCATATTGTAACAAATCGCCACAATGTGGAATGCAAAATTTGTTTACAAATGACAACTCTCATGCTAGTGTGAGTTTTATGATACCCAAGTATTCCAACTTTCTAGAGATTTTGGTGCAAAGAAATTGGTCCATGTCTTGAGTATTAAGATTCAATCCGAAAGGAGTGCCAAGTACTTAAGATAAATTCATTTTCTCAACTCACTTCCAGTCATGAGTTGCGAGGTATACGGGCTTGTGTGTGTATAATTTGTCAAATCGATATGTGCATGACTTCTTCCAATTAATGTTCATGCCTAATGTTTTGATGAAGACTTTAAGAAGACTAATCATCAACGTAATACTTGTTCCCTCTAACCTTAAATGAGAAATTATTCACATATCGAGAAATGTTTTGTTTTTTCCCCTTTCCCCCAAGGCAAATTAATTCCTCTTAACCTACCTTCCGCCAAGATTTTCGAGAAGAAGTCTCTGCGAGGCGAACAACAGTTCTGCCCGCTCGTGAGGCCACGTCGCCACTCAAACCTCGAAAACGCCGTTAATCTACCAATCTACGTAGAATCTACGTAGTTCTATCATTTACGTTTTGATTATATAGGTAAGATTCTCTCTACCAATCAAGAACATGTATGGAGCAAGTGGACAACCATATCTAACTTCTCTTGCAATTTTGAAGTTATATCTTTGGCTACTGTTAAGATTGACTACAACTAATGCTTCGCCTAATAGCAATTGACCCAACTAGTGAATAGATTGCTAATGTCCATTTTTTCCATGGTATGAGAAAGAAATCTTCATGGGACTTTGTCATAAACCTCCAAGAAGTCTAATTTCAATGATATAGTGTGTTGTCTAGAAGTCTTAGCCCACTGAAAAATTTCTTGGATTAACAAAATGTTGTCCAAAATAAATTTAGATGGAGGAAGACAATTTATTTAGGGCTAACAACATCACGAAACATAGGTTGAAGTCTAAATTGCAACATTTTTGCAAATATCTTGTAGATCATTGTGAGGAGGGTGATTGGTCGCTATTTATTGAGATATTTGGTGCCACTCTCCTTGGAGATTAGACGGGTCAAGCATTTGGTTAATCCTTCATGAAAAAATTCTTTCTTTAATGCCATTAAGAATCATGTGGTGAAAGTCAAATCCAATGGCTGGCCAAAGTTGCTGAACAAATTCAAGTGGAATCCCATCATGTCCTGGTGTTTTCCTGGTTGCCATAGAAATGATTACGGTGAAGAGTTCAATATCAATAATTTATTGTGTACAAGAATTATTCATGGCCTTAGTTAAAAGTAGCAAAGAATCCATCAAAGACTTCTCTTAATTCTTCATGGTGTTTTCCCCGATTGGCATAAAAGTGATCGTGACAAAAAAATTTAGTTTCAATAGCTTTTTTGTATACGAGAATTATTCATGGCCCTCGTAAAAATAGCAAGGAATCCATCAAAGACTTCTCTTAATGCTTCCTCAGAGATATCCCTATGAGTGTAAGATCCCTATATAAATCATGACAAATCCTAGATAATTCTAGAGTCAATAGTCAACACCTGGAAGACCTATATGACAACCTTTATGAGCATGAGAATCTTCACTTTGATAAAAGAATAAGATCTTCATACCAACTCCAAAAATTATGAGGCAAATGGCTACAGGCACAATTTGAATTTGCTAATCATCTCCCACTTTATTTGCGTGTTTCAAATCCCGGGAGAAGTGGGTGCAGATAGAAAAGTGTCCATCAAAGGCACGTCTACCTTAAGCCGATGATCTATGATTAGCTTCATCGTTCCTGGCGGTGAAGACGATGCTAAGTTACCCATGTCATCACCGACGCAACACTCCGCAATCCGCACCTGCCGAAGCGATCTGTGCACCAAGTAATCCCTCTGCAACATCAGTTTGGCACTCACCACTTTCACGACCAAGTTGTGGCCGAAGGTTCCCGGCTTCAAGTGGGCCACCTTGATGAACACCGGCTTCCTGAGAGCATGCACTAGCTGCACTAGAGCTCGATGATGCAGCATCAGTCACCTCCGGAATGTGCTTCCATACTATCTCCATGATTAATCCACTCCAACCGATCGACGTATAGCTTCGACGAATTAATCCTCGGTACAGATCAATCTCCTCAATTGCAGCACCTGCACGCAGGTGTAACCCTAAACCCTAAAACGTGCACGGATGGTCGTGAACTGCGGAGAACTGATGAATAGATCGATCACTGACAGAACAAAGATTTTTATACTGGCCTCATCGATTGAATGTTTTTTAATTTCCCCGATTCCGAATTTGTTCTCCCATCGGTAATTGAGAATCTGTTTCGCAGCCTCGGAGGGATCGACATCGTAGAGATTATATCTCTGGGCAGCTGAGCTCACCACGTCAGCATACCAGATTGCACCGGCATGAGTTTCGAGATTGCAATTTCTTCAATGTTATGAATTTGGTCTGATTAGGTGACAATAAGGTCTAAGATCCAGGTACCTGCTGCACTGAGTTTCACATAGATTAATTTGGGGGGATTTCATGGGATTTGTTTGAGGAAATACAGATTTTCTTGAACAATTGCTTCGAAGTGACTTGACGATGTTATCATCACCCTCCTACTGGAAAGTTTGTGTGCCCATCCAGATTCCAGAGTTGAATCGGTGTTTGAGAGTGTGGTTTCTTCGGTGTTGTGAACAGTCTCCAACTCATGTGTTCTTTTTGAAATTCTTCCAGTTGATGACTATGTTTCATATATCAATAATGATACCTTTTCTGCCGTATATCCAGCACCGGATCTAGAATATTCTGAAAAAAATCATTTCAGAAATATCTCGGCATTGGCAATCCCAATAATCAACAACCTCAAACCAAGTGGTTTTGATTGAATCACAACGTCGTTTATCCCTTGAGTTAATCTAACAATTACATGGATTGTTCCAGTGGAGATAATTTGTACTAGAAAACAAAGTTCTGTGTTTAGCCTCCTGTTACTTTTCCCAATGTTGTTTTGAGATACCCTACGCACGGGTCGGATTCGGCAAAAATTAATTGAAATTGAAATTGCCTAAATTCTTTAAATGTCTTTCAGAAATTGTTGAATATTTGAAAAAATTGTTTAGCAACTTTGCCTAATATTGCAAAAAAATTGTAATTATGTCAAAGTTTACAAGTACTAAATCAAATAAGGTACTTCTATTGTAAATGCAAGGAATTTTGAATAAAAACATGACACAAATGGAACAACATTCAACAATATTACAAATTTACAATCATGCATTGAAATATGCATGCAAAATAATTAACTTGACCTACACCCAAGTGGGAAACCCTAAACAGCAAGGAGAGATGCCGAAAAGCCAAATATACATTGAGTGACCTGTTGAAATTTGGAAACAAGGAAAAAAGGGTGCCGAAGTCACGCCCTATTAAAAAAATAATTATTTCGGCAAGTGACTGCCGAAACCGACCACTGCATACGGTATGTGTTGTTCCTGCCAATAATTTGTTTTTGGTGAATCTGTTGAAATTTCTCAAATTTATTTTGAGCCCTGCCCACCTCAAGCCTGGTAGTTGAATGCATACGTTCTACACCAAATTTCCCACTTTCTTGAGTTTGCATTTCAGCCCCATATCAACCCTCCCGAGGTAAAGGAAGTTTAGTGAAAACATTACCCCTAATTCATCTCAAATAAATACCTCCAGAATTATTGGGAGTTTGGAATACAAATGAGTCCAGAGTCACAGTTAGCTAAAATCAATAATATCTATCCTATAATTTAGTGTAGTTGACTGCATTTTCACTGAAGAAACAACATGTTAGGCAAGGACATGTTTACATAAAAGCCATGATTAGGCCATGGCTCATGAGAATCCTTGAATTCTCATTGGTTGACAATATTGCAGGCCCCCGCTTCATGTTTACATGAGGGTAGTTTTGGATCACAACCCATAATATCTTTAGTGGATAAAAATTTATGTGGAATCCCACATGGCAAGTATGAATAATGTTGGTTGGGATTGCAAGAATTTTTTTAGGACGACTCTTGAAGATAGGCCTAACGGAATTTATAGTAGACATTTAAATTTACATTAAGTTAATGGCTTGTACCCTCCAAAAGACTTTGGACTATAAGTTATTCCATGGACTTTCTCTATGGTCTCATCCAAAAAATGGGGCACCATGGTCATTTAGGAGCCATGGCTTAATGCGTTTGGTGTAGACAGGCCCTAAGATTGGTGGAGGCCAGCTCAAAGGGCAAGAAATCTAGCCCAACATGGACGTCCAAGACCTCTCTGCCAGCGTGGCGGCCACGTGGCCACATTATCTTCATCTTCTTCGTGTTCTTCTTCGTGATCTCTCCACAGGCTTGAGTTATCTGCTCCTGTGATTTCCTCTCCGTTGCAGCTCCACCCGCAGCTATGGCGTCCTCCGTGCTTGCCTCCGTCTCCACGCTGTCCAAGGACAACCTCCTCACGGTCACCCCTCTTACCCTACCAATTCACCTCTCCTCATCACACCTCACATCTTCTCGCTCAAAAAATCCCTCCAATTCCACTCTGGGTTATGGAGGTTGCAATTTCATCACATGGCAAGGACCAAGCATTCCTGCCGATGGGTTTTCTTTCCTATGGGGGGTTTCCTGTGCCTTGAGCTCCATGTCAGAAATTCTCCACATTGCATTCGGTGCCATTCTGGGTTATGGAATTTGCAATTTGGCAATGTAGGTTATGGGGCCTTGGTGTGATTTTGGCTCAAACTCTTTAAAAGCAGGGTGGATAATAAAAGAAGGTTATGTTTGGAGATTTCTCTGTTGTGGTTTTTGTCGTTGATGAATGTTGAAGAGTCAGGATTCACGTGTAAAATCTTGGGTTTCCAGGGCGGGACTGTGCATCACAGCTTGAACAGCTGCAAAAGCTCCAAGAATGGAGCGTCTTCGTCGAGCGTCTCTTTCCCCCTCGTCCAGTGCTCTTGTGAGAATTCGATGTGGTTGAGATTTCGAGAGGGTGTTGTTACATTCTCTTCGCGTGTTGCTCATGAAGGAGTTGCCAGAATGCCCTAGTGCAAAGTTCTGTACATTCAATTTTGTTTCCTTTCTTCTAAAGTTGTGTCTGTAAGAATTCAGCTATAGACAGAATGGTGGAGAGATCTTCGCTCATCAACTTATACGAATAGATTCCATGGAGTTGCAAAATTATAGGAAGCTGTGGAATCGAAGGTTTTACACAGATGTGAATGGAGTCTACCTCTTTGCTAATCACGGGAATGTCTGGTCAAAATTCGTTCCACAGGGGGAACTAGGGACTCGAATGAGTCAGCGTCCACCTTGGAGACTTTGAGAAATGTTGCCTGTGGACTTTGTCTATCCATCACTCTGGCGACCTCATCACCAGCCCTTGCAGCCCAAAACAACCAGGTGAGCACTTTCATGTCACAAATGCTACTTGGGAATTGCTCTGAAGTGATTTTCTCAAGACATGGGAATTACTTAATGTGAAGCTTCATTAAATTTCCATCAATATTAGATCACGTAAAGACTTGTTCTGGACTATCCCTTGCGCATGATTGAAGAGATCGAAGAAATCATGCTGACTCTGGTCCTCCTCTGGTCTATCTGACCACTTGAATTCAACGAGTTTAGTTGGAAATTTTATATATTTTAATATTGGTATGATAATGCTCCAATTTACTAAGTCTGGTGATTCACGGCTCACCATCTGTACACAGCAATGAAAGAATTTTAACATTTTCAGAAGACAGATAGGAAGTTTAGGAAGTTTTTATATTGACAACTGCATGATTTCCTACACAGGTTAGGTTGCCACCATTGTCAAATGATCCAGCCCGCTGCGAGAGAGCCTTTGTAGGAAACACTATTGGTCAGGCAAATGGTGTTGCCAACACACTTCTTGATCTTCGGTATTGTGATTTCTCCAATGATCTCACAAACCTCAAGGGCAAAACCTTGTCTGCTGCTTTGATGGCGGATGCCAAGTTTGATGGGGCTGACCTAACAGAAGTTATTATGTCCAAGGCATACGCTGTTGGCGCGAGCTTCAAAGGTAATAAACACCACATGTTGGGAGATTATTGAGATAATAATTTCACATCCTCATATATACTAGTCTAGACAACATTTTCTTCCCAAGTTAGCATTTGCAAGCAATTATTAATCCAGTGCACAGGCCCACAGGCCTGCAAGTATGTTTCAAAGTATGACAGTGTTGCCATGGAAATGTGTGTGCACAGAGACGAACTTCACAAACGCTGTGGTGGACAGAGTTGCGTTTGACAAGTCGGACATGCGGGGTGTGAAATTTATCAACACCGTCCTCTCCGGATCGACCTTTGAGGGGGCCAATTTGGAGGGTGCCTCGTTCGAAAATGCCCTGATTGGTTATGTGGACATTCAGAAATTGTGTAGAAACCCTACACTTCCAGAGGAAAGCAGACTTGATTTGGCCTGTAAACAGTAAGCACAGTGCTGCACACTGTAAAATATTTTACAATTTTGATATTTTTCCTAGAAATCAAAGATTGATCGGCCAGCCACTGTTGTCTTCCGACATGCAAGTCAGTTGACTTCGTTTCTGTATAAATATCCAAAATTGAGCACCTCTCCTGACCACCAAAATGTGTTCATGGAGTAAGAGAGCCATGGGATGGTTATCAAAAGCTAAATATGTGAAAAGTATGGCGAGTCCACATGCAGGGATATTTTCCACTAGTGTAATATGAGTTGGGCCTACTTGAACAAACTCATTATTGACTATCAACCCATCACTCCAAATTCGAGTTCAGATTTCAAAGAGTTGGGACATGGTGCATCTTCGTTGCAACTAAAGACAGTATGTGACGCTCAAAATGTTATGTTAATTTATACATTGTGAGTAGGAGATGGATCAGTAAACAACACAAATAAACATCTAACATCAGAGTAAGTTGTAAAATGTTTCCTGGATTTGTCAGCCTGCATTGTTGATGCAAGAGTAAACCTCAAACTCTACCAAATGTGGTTGCCCAGAAAATAACTCTTCCAAATTGAATCACTATGATTCTCCCAAACATTCAATGACCCACATGCACACAATTCAGTTGGGAGGTTCTTGACAGGGATTCTCGTAAAATTACAATATCAGCTCACAAAAGAGAAAATATGGTAGTTGCAAAACTGACCTAAAAGTGGTTTGTGCCTTGTAAGGTCTTTATTCGAAACCCCAAACACCAACACAGTAAATGTACATAAAATAAATTACAAACACTGAACTCCAATTGGTTGGAGTAACACTGCAAGTATCACAACAATTTCTTTTTGTGAATAACACACCAATATGAGAATGTAGCTGTATCTGAATGACTCAACCAACGGTGGGACATTTTGTAACTATGCGCTCCTTATTGACAAATATTCGTACTCAGTTCATATTGTAATCCATGGTCATCATTGAGTTCTCAGGCACGATGTGTATGACAATGTTTGGCCTCTCGGTGAGGATGTGTGTCTTGGCTTTGGTTCACTCTCCGCTATATGGACTGGGTTGGCCTCTGGAGCACTCCAGAGGCTTGTACCAGAATCTCCCCTCCATACAACATCACGTTCAACAATTAGGGCGTCTTTTGTAAAGAGGACATGGCATGCTTTGAGATTACATGTGCTACCACCTTCTTCAGCCTCACTCTCAATATGCCCATCACCTCCCCTCCATTGCAATTTAAAATGTTGAAGTCCTGCTGCAAATGCAAAAGCCGCCATCTGGAGAGCATTGCATTGTAAGCTTGAATTCTCAAGAAACTTGCTGTCTGGCAAACCACTCAAAGCTCTCCTTGCACACGTCGACCCTTTCTCACACGTGCCGTGACTTTCAAGAGCAAATTTTTGGAAATCGCCATCGTACCAGGTCCCATCCTCATGCAAACAACTCACCATTGTAATTCCATCCGTTGTTGTAACTTGCGTTGTCCCTATGTAATGCACATGTGAATCTTCACAAAACATCCGGTGCTTGTTATCATATGCATCATCGATGAGCCCCTTATACAAAAGTATTCCTGTGAGGTCGTGTCGAATGACACACCATGAAGTACATCTTGTTTCATCAAAAACATAAGGAACTCCTTCCACGATACAGATGAGACCTCCAAGTCGGTAGATGCTGTCAAGATCAACAAGATCGCTCCCCCTCCATTGTAATGGGAGTGAGTCCCATTCAAATAGCACATGGTTCATCCGGTTTTGCAAAACCTTAGTTGCTGCTGCTGATAATATGTGTAGGGGCATACCCCTTATCATCACGTTTTCGTCAATATTTTTAGAGAAAATAGCATGAGGAATAATCTTCTCGATACCTTCCTTAATAATCTTGGCTTCATCCCAAACAACTTCTGATGATGGCCACTCATCATCAATGCCCACCACTTGGCTTGCCCATTCCTGCAACTCATTGATTGTGGTTTGAATGGAAGTCAGAAGAAGTGAAACCAACACACTCGCTTCTTTAGGCACTCCAAGTCGCAGTCGCTCAAGGTCTTCAACATTGTACTCCTGAAAATTCTCAAGGTGTGTACTTTCCGTGGCTAGAATGCATTGCAGGTTTTGCAAATGTTGTTTCCTAAACAACGAGACAGTGAGCAAGCCTGAGTTCAACAAAGTTTTTGTCTTGTGACGCGTACTGTTTGGAGCATGAGAACAAACAACTTCGGTTTGATACAAGTACATTCCTTGATAAACAGCACACACTACTGTTGGCCAACTTCCATCAAACTCTGAGCTCTGGACAAACTGCCGAAGCCATTTGTCTTCGTGAAGAACACCTCCAACCTTCATCAGACCAAAGAGGATAGAGACCTGCAAACACCACATGCATGTTACATATCATGTCATATTTTTCATAAACTGTCGATTATGTAACGGTGGAAACACATACAGTAATAAAGGTAAAACCTAGGTAATCCAAGAATGGTGCCTCTCCATTTTAGAACAGTTTCTTCTAAATCACCTCTAATACTTCAAATGGATCAATGATTTGTTCTTTCACAAAGAGGAGAAACATGTTTGGAAAGACTCTGGCATTGAGAGGAATCCGTTCATGTGATTTGTGTTTGAATTAGAAAAGGTTTTCTTCTTCAAATGTCAGTTTTTGAATTTATTAGTAGCAAAGTTTCAAGGGGATTGTAAAATCAACCACAGAGACATGTGGTGACGTGTGGTGATGTGTCAAAATTGGATTTTTCATCACACATGCTTAAGAGGAGCAAGGTATCAGCTTTGCTTCCTCTTTCTTTACATTTCAACTTACAACTAGAATTCTTCAAAATTTTGATTGTTCATGTGACCACACTATGCATCTTTGTGGTTGTTTCAACTAGTGTGTGGTCGATTTTAATATGTCACTAAACATAAATTGTCCCTATCCAAACTCCCTAGGTGTTGAATTCACGTCTAAGAAAGATAATAAGAATAATAAGAATAATAATATTTTTTTAAACAAAGTAGCTCCAATTAAAAGGGTTCTTAGAAATGGTTTGGCAGCTCCAAACGAAGTTCTAAAGACAGTGACCCCTGCAAGTGCTACATATAGTTTCCACCCTGGGGTGCCTCTAAGCCTGCCTCTAAGACCGCATAGTATATTCTATTGTGAGTAAATACAATGGGTACTGCAATTGATCAATTGGTGAATCTGTCACTTGTTAACCTAGGCTTTATATACAAAATGAAAGGTGAGAAACAAGATTTGTTTGTATTCAAGATATCTTAGCGTGGATCTGATGTGCATGGTTGGATTACATGTGGACTTACCAAGTGTCGAATTTTTTGTGCGGCAGGGTCTTGTATGTTGAATGCAGATGAGGATTCGAGGTTGTCAAAGAGCCGATGAAAGACCACACTCGTGAATAGCAATTCATGGGATGAAAGTGATCCACTGCCAGCAGTGTTTAGGGTCTCGTCATCATAAGCATCTAATATTACCTCATCAGGTGCATAGCCGCCACTAGACTCCAATTCATTAGCCTTGTCATGTGTCAAATTTTCAGCATTTTCCGGACCAATCTGTGCCTGAATAGAATCATTATTGTATGGGGCGATCGAAGAGGTCTCCTTTGAACATTTCTTGCCAGCGTTCGGAAGTTTACGAGGATTTGACCCATCTGGCTTAAATCGAGCAAAGTGATCCATCTGTTCACGACGAGCATGCTCCGAGCCAACATCCATATTAATCTTTGGGTCAGGCATGTTGATATTGGATCCCTGATATCTGTTGATGCCAAGTGGGAAGATTTGCACGTGCGTTGAACTTTAATTTGTCTTGATTTGTTGAACTCCACAGATAGTTGTCACATACCTATTGTCATGGCAGAAAACAATTCAAAGATATGTGTATCAGCAAGGGACTGTCATATGAGCAATTGTCATGTTGCCTGCCAAGAAATAAAAGGTCATCAGGTTACAAATCTCTTCTGTAAAATTTTGTAGGTTGGTCTTTGTTGTTTCTGTTTTTTTGTTGTTTATATATCACAGATAAGTAAGTAACATTAAATGTAAACTCAAACACTAAATATCAACTATGGTAATATGTGGAAGTTACATGTTTGAATTTAGTGTTAGTAAGGATATGAAAAAAAATAAAAAATAAAAAATAACAATGATATAAGGAGAATTCTAGCATATCTTCTAACATATCTTCTAACACTAATTGTCAAAAAATTGAAAATTTGTGTTGAGCAACGTAGGATGGTAACAACATTAAATATAATCAAACACTAAATATCCTATTTAGTGTAGTGGCACGCTGTAACAAACCTTTAATTCTTTGTTGGAAGTTTCTTTGGCATGAACTACCCAACCACAAGGTAAGATAAAAAGCCCTTACTCTTGCGCAAGAGCCCTTTATATACCTCCCCACCATGCCCGGTTGTCTTAAGTTTATCTAAAGTAAAAGTAAGTTCAACTATAATGAACTCTATGCTTTTTCTTAAGTAAAAAGCAAGTTCAACTATAATGAACTCTATTCTATGCTTTTACTTTAAACTCATTCTAGACTACCATTATCTTCGTTCTAGTCAACATGTACCAATAATGGCCCATGTTACACCCGCACCAATAAGTGTAATTGGGCTATAAATTTACGAGTTGAGAAGTGTCTGTCTACAGGAGTGATTATTATGCCTTCCATTTTTATCCACACTTGTTAAGTGAAATAGTTTGTTTGGACAATAAAAATGTATTGTGAACTACCATCTTTTCATATAAGAAAAGGGATCATCGCCATTGACAAGAAAATTTCATGAGGAACACAATGATACCTATTTTGAACTTCCTAGCACCTTCCTTTTGGATGAATTTGCCTTCAAGAGTCATTCATAAGCCCAAAAGTGGCCTCTTAGGAAGTTACGGGTTAATATCCATGTGGTGAAGAATTAGTTGCAATGCCACATCCAAAATCATGTGGGCCTCAAGTAGAGGTTTACATCCAATTTCCAATACACCTTGCTCCATTCGTCTACAAACAAATGTTAGCGTGATGCAAATTGGACGAGCTCAATCGTTTTCATGAATGAGAGTTTTCGGGTTAAAAGGCAATGGCCTCAATAGCTTCTCTCTTAGAATTACCTGCTAGTCCAGTAAATTCTAAGTCAATCGGCATTTGAATCAAAGTCCTACCTAGTAAGTAGTGATTGGTGCGGCTTGATTCATGGCCAGAATAAATGAAGGAAGTTAACCCTTAACTTCTGGAGAGGCCCGTTTTGGGCTTTGGAATGACCTTTCAAGCTCGGGGAGATCACTCCATTGTCAAGTTGAACACCACGTGCGAACAAATTTTGCTACCCCTATATTAATGCCATAGATAATTCTAAAATTTATGAATTTTTTTCTGCATATACATAACCATTGATAGTATCTTTTGTATATTTTTTTGAAATTTTTAGTCATCTTCATTTTTTTTAGTAATTTTTTTAGCTCAATTTTGCGTCATTCTAGTTAGAAACGGTATGTTTTATAATAAAAAACAAATCATCAAATTTAGTTACCATTTTTTACTATATAATAGATACCGTGTATATCTACTCATGAAAAAAAATTGATAAAATTTTGACCCATTTTGGTGATGCTTTATGTAAAAAGTAGGATTTTTTAGATGTAAAGTGTTCGCACGTGATTGTTCAACTTTACAAGGGAGTGATCTCCCCGAGCTTTCAAGGCAAATTTATTCAAAAAGAAGATGCTAGGAAGGTCACAATGGGTATCATTGTGTTCCTCATGAGATGTTACTGTCAATGGTCATATCCCATTCCAATATGAAAAGATGGTTGTCACAATATAATTTTAAAGTCAAGAATGGAGTAACGTTTTCCTTTGTTGGGACATTACTCTATATATAGTATTTTAATATTATTTTGATTGAAAATTGTTGATTTTCCTACCTCAAAGTGCATATTTACTAGTGATATAGTCTTGAAAGTTTGGACTTTAAATTTATTTCATATAATTATCGCAATTTCTTGCAATTCAATGATTGTAAATCGATAATAAACAAATCACAAAAATTATAAAATATTGCTACTATATTGATGTGATCTTAAAATCATTAGCAACAACTTTTCTTTTAGGTAGAATAAAAAATTGGGCTCTAGAAAGCTTTATTTTTTAGATGTTAATAGAACCATAATATGCTCCAGGGAGTAAAAGGTTAAGAGAATTCTCCATTATGTTACTTATTGTAACCACGGGGGACTCATCTAGTTAAGTGTTGCATATATGTGTGATATTCACCATATTTTGGGAAGTATAATTATTTTTGGCATACATTTTGAGGACCCTATAATTACATAATATTGGAATTCAAGCCTTTTAATGGGATGGTATTTTATTTGTAAATTTATAGAGATTCTATATCCATAATTGTATATTTATCTTAAGAACTTTGAAAGTAGGACTAGGAATAATAAAGGCATTTCTCAAGATTCCAATCCACAAAAACATAGCAATGAAAATCACTTTGAGTGTACATTTATTGATGAGATGCAGTGTAAAAATTGCGTCACAAATGGTTCAAGTACAATGACTTCCAAAAGTAATGCAACACCCTTACAAACATACAAAATTGACATTTTCTCGGAAACGGGAAAAACTTATGTCATGTGGTGCCAACTCAATCTTAAATAAAGTATGGAGCTAGCCTCATGTAAATTTCCATAGTGATCAAACTCACATGCTAGCAGCAAATGTTAAAAACATGGATATGGGGTATTGCATCACTTTTGGAATTCTTCAATTTTTGTTGAATTATAGGAGCAATCCACGTTATAGTATGCAATAACTCATTGGTTAACACTTTTGCTTTGCATTCACGAGGTCATTGGTTCAATCCCCCCTTCCACCATACCTAAAACTTCCTTAGAATTTGTGCACATGTTGTTGCCCTCCATGTTGAACAACATAGTTGTTGTTCAATAGCCAAGAAACTAGGAACAACACCATCAACAATTAATCGCATCATTAAATGTTACGGAGCTATGGGAAGTTGGAGGATAAAGGGAAGGTCAAGGCGTCTGCACATTCTTGGTGAGAGGGATGATCGTTACTTGGCACGATTGGTGCAAATAGAAGAGCAAAGTGTTGCAATAAAATGTCAGAGGGTTCTTTGAGAGGTTTCAGATATCACATCTTTCCCTAATATAGTAAGAAAAACATTGAAGCGCCAAAGACTCAGTCTGCAGTCAAGAAGAAGAAAAGCCTCTCCTTTTGGGTTGTCACAAACAATTAAGGCATGAATGGCCAAAACAACATGATGATTGGACGGAGGAGCAGTGTAGGAAAGTCGTGTTCTCATATCAAAGTAAATTTAACATTGTGGGGTTTGATGGTCAAAAGTGGTGTTGGAAGACGCATTAGGAACGCCTAAGCAATCGTGTGGTTAGTAGGACTATAAAGCACGGAAGAGGGAGCATCATGGTTTGGGGTTGCATGAGTTGGGAGGACATTGGAGAGCTAGCCAAAATTGAAGGAAAAATGAATAGCAAGCATTATCTACACATCTTACATGACAACCTAAGCATGTCAGTTGTGAAGTTCGGAAAAGAAACGGAGGTGTGGGAGCACACGAACACCAAAAGTTCCGGATAGGCGCTTTTCAGTGCCTAATCCGGTCTGTCCGGATGATCCGAGTATCGTCCAGGGATTCTGTGAAGTGCAGGATGTCAAAGACCCTCTTTTCCTGCTTGAAATTCGACCACCGGCCGGATCTGCTTTCCGGATCCGGATGGTCCTTTGGAAGTCCTTGTCCCGGGACTTGCCTTCCGGATTGAACCTCTACCATTAAGTCTTACTCCTACATGCCTCTCTCCTCAATATCTACCTACCTATATCCTACCTCCAATGATGATTTGGTTCATCCGGTGAAGACGTCCCTGTATGGTCAGAATCCGGATTCTCTCACAACCAGTCCGGATCGGCCTAATCTTTCCTGGCAGGTCACACAGAGGATCCGGATGGTGAACCGGAACCACAACGACAGAAAGGTCAAGATTCGTCCGGAGATCTGTTAATCTGGGATAACTGGGCGATCCGTGCCACTTTCCGGATTGCCCCGCCCAAGGGCAGTGAGACCTCTTCAGAAGATCGGATGGCGTAAGTCCGGCACCTCCTTGATCTTACCCAGTCCTAACGACGGCTATCTCACATGGACGTTATCCAGGCATCCGGAATAATGAGGTTTCCTTCCCACTACACGCCAGAAAGATCCTCCGGACCGGAATCCTAACCGTTCCGGTTTCTCTCCTCCTTCCAACAGACCGATCCGGCTACAGCTAACTTAGGCTCTACTAAATCTGAGATAACTGGGCGATCCGTACCACTTTCCGGATTGCCCCGCCCAAGGACAGTGAGACCTCTTCAGAAGATCGGATGGCGTAAGTCCGGCACCTCCCTGATCTTACCCAATCCTAACGACGGC
The DNA here is from genome assembly GCA_964035585.1 of Polytrichum formosum. Classification (NCBI taxonomy): domain Eukaryota; kingdom Viridiplantae; phylum Streptophyta; class Polytrichopsida; order Polytrichales; family Polytrichaceae; genus Polytrichum; species Polytrichum formosum. Next base: position 77,397,886 of record OZ037936.1, read on the forward strand.
TATCTCACATGGGCGTTACCCAGACATCCGGAATAATGAGGTTTCCTTCCCACTACACTCAGAAAGGATCCATAGTACTGCAGTCAGATCCGATCCGGGTTTCCTCTCCTTTGTTCTATCCGTACTTCCTACTCATTCATTCCCTCTAGATCTGCAACATTCTCCTAACAGTCCGTGCACAAAACAAGTCAAAATAGATTGAGAACTAGAGCTTTATTGAGTGGGGAGCGACAAAGTACAACAATGGAGAAGGGAACCCTTCTCCAGCTCCTTATTCAGCCTTAAATAGAGGCTGTAATCCCTAACTGATGGTGGCGGCGCAGTTGGCCGCCCTCAGAAAACCCCTAACTGCGAGAAATCCGGAACTTCGCCCTTCGCGGAATTTCCGGATCTCGATCCGCTTTTTGCGCTGACAAAATTTTGAATTACAAGTTTGCCAAAGTCAAAATATGCCTATTCCTGCCTTTCCTAATTCTGATCTACCTACAGCTGCATGCCTAAGTCTACTCTAGCTGGTGCGATGCTTCTTCGAAGCCGTCCCGTCCTTGGTGTGACTCGCGGGTCCACTGATGGCAGAGGAGCCTCCCCCGGCGGTCAAAAGTCGACGCTCTTGCAGCCTCGTAAACACCTTTCGCATGTTTGGGGAAGGGGCGATTTCTTCCTCGGATTCTCCTGCAGTGGACGGATCCTCCTCCGATCCGTCACCCGATCTGGATCGCGCTAGTTTGGAAGCCTTCTTCACCTTCCGAGGGTGCTGGACGGCTGAAGGGTCGCCTCCAGTGATCTGCTCCCTGTTTCGGCCAGTGGAAACTGAGGTCGCCCGAGGGTCCCTTGCTGACATTGCGCGTGAGGGGGCAGGCGCCCATTGCTCCACGATCATACACTCCGGAGAAGGAGATGGCGCGGCCTGCGACATTGGCGCCTTACCCCGATCCGGAGACTTTGTCCGATCCGGCGTCCTCATCCGTGCTGGGGTCCTGGCCCTCTCCGGTGTTCTGGACCGCTCTGATGTCCTGCCCCGATCCGGATTCGGTGATTGCCCTCGTCCTGATCTGGCCGACCGTTCTGTGCTCTTCCGTCGAACCTGGGAGGAGTGTGTCCGTTGCGGAACAGGGGTCTTCTCCCGATCCGGAAATCTTCCGAATTCCGGTGGCTGGGGAGTTTCGGCTGGCTGACTGGGTCCTGCACCCGCTGGAGAGGCCTGAACTAACTCCACCTCCCCTACAACCTCATACAGTGTTCCCGTTGGCGATCCGGGTGGGCCCGGATAGAGCACTCGTCTGGGGGTTCCGCTTGAGGGCAGGAGCTTCTGGATCTCTTTGAGCAAGTCCTTCATCGAGCGGGAGTACTTCACCAGGATTTGGAGTGTTTGACGGGCAGAAGACGGATCCGCTGATTCCATTAACTGGTCGTAGAGGTGCGCCTTATTGACGACCTCTCCCGGATGACCAACTCCCGGACCCGGCTTAGGACTACTGCTTGCTCCGCCTAGTACTTCCGGATCTCCTCGCTCTTCTGGGTGAGCTCCCGGGTCATAGCAGCCACCTGCGCTGCGAGTTGTGCCTTCTTCGTCTCCAGGGTCTCCACCTGTTTCCGGTCCGTCCGCTTGGCCAACTCCCGGAGGATATTTCTGGGTCCACAGTGGTCCAAGGCCCGGTTCACCCCTCGAATGATGTGCTCCATCCGGAAGTATTGGTCCTGGAGTGCCGTCAACTCCCCCCGGACGCGCTTGAAGGGGGATTCCGGAAACTCAAACGTGGAGAGGTCAATGTCTCTCCAGGGTACTTCCTGGCTGGTTCCGGCTTCCTGTCGTGGCGGTGGTGAGACTGGCTTCCGGACTTTCGGAGGGGACGGAGCGGGAGGCGGTTCCGGAAACGCTGTGTCACTCGAGTCTTCTGTTCCGGCTTCCGCAACCCCTGCTTCCGGATCGATCCTGTACGCCACCTCGTCTTCCGCAATCGTCAGCATATCCTCTTCCGCTTCATTGATGCAGCCCTGGTGCTGGTAGAGATGGAGGATGTAGGGAGAGAGATAGGAGGGTTTCCGGCCAATCTGGGGGATGGACTTCTCTACGTATTCCTGAATTAACCGACCCCAATTGATGGCTCGGACCCCTGACATTGCTCCGAACAGGGTATTGGCCATGGTGATGCTAAGGCGTTTAGGCTTTTCCGGACTAAGGATGGGGAGGATGAATTCTATGACTCTCCTCTCTCTGTTGTTCCGGCAATTCCCGGGATGGAATCCGTTTTTTGGGTCAGGCTCCGTTCGGAATTTTCCTATATAAAAATTATCCCTGCGGCTCGCTCAGCCCTCACCCTTTCCTCGCGGGAATCCGTAAACCTCAGCCCATACCTCTGATGTCCATTTTTCCGGATCCTGCCGAATCGTCCTAAACCACTGGTTGCCTTTCTCGAATAAGAATTCCCGCAAAGTAGCCTCTGCCCGGAGATTCCAGGGCTTGGAGAGCAATCCCTCACAACCCATCCGGCTAAGATCCTCTACCAGCTCGTTTAACTCATATTCTCTCGTTGGGACGGATGGTGATACGGGTTTTACTGGAATGGGGACCTGCTTCCTCTCATCTCCCTCTCTTGCTTCCGGCATTTTGCTACGCGGCCCAAAACTCTCAACAACAACCGGATTCTTCTCCTCCGGAATTTTGTCCGCTAATCACTACAGAATCCCAGCAAGCCAACTGCTGGTGACTCGAAAAAGCAACTCACCACTCGTTCTCTCAACAATGCCGCTCGCGCAAATGGCCCGGAGAAGAGGAAATTTTCTCTTAAGTACTCTCTCTCTTTCTCCTAACGGGTCTGGTTCCTTAACCGTTTCCCCGCAACCGTTCGGATTCCGTTGTAACCGTTTAATGGTCCGGACGCTCCGGACCGGACCGTTCCCAAACGGTCTTCCCAGGCTAATTTCCGGTCCGGCCAAAGTATCCGTTTTAACCATTTTAACGCGTAAGGCGGATGCCTAGAACCTTATTTCCTAAAACAACTAACCTACCCTAGGAAACCCCACTTTAACAATAGTCTAGGGGTATTATCCGGGTATTAATCCGGTTCAGAAGCCAATCCGGACTTCCGTGGATTTTCGGGCTCCCACAGGAGGAGTGGGTGTTCCAACAAGATAATGACGCAAAGCATACCAACAAGCCAACAATCAAATGTCAACGATCACGCAATCACAATATTGCCATGGAGCCCACAATCCCCCACATGAATCCTATTGGCAAAAGGGAGATACACCAAACACTAGCCAAATAGCATAGCATTAATACACAATGAACAACAAATAAATTGCATTTCCCCGATGTATTGCAATGTTTTAAATGTCATCCAACGGGGTTCATGTGCCTTGGAACATAATAATGTCAAAAGTGTCAAAAATTAATGCAACACCCTAGATTCACATTTTTACCATTTACTATTGGCCCGTGAGTCTGATCACCATGGAAATTTGACATGAGGCTAGCTACATACTTTATTTAGATTGTGTTGGCATCACATGATGTATATTTTTTTCATGTTTATAAGAAAATGTCAATTTTGTATGTTTGTTAAGGATGTTGCATTACTTTTGGAAGTTGCTATATGAATCAATAAGGTCTAGGATATGTACACATAGAGAACTTAACCTCAAGCAAAAACAAATTTTGCTAAACACTCAACATCATTGCTATCCAATGTATACATACAACTTAGAGGATGGTTAATATGTCATTATCATGGTTGATATATTTGAATTGACGTCTATCCACTTAGAGTCTAAAGCATCATATTTGTACTTCAAAGAACCTCTAGCTTTAGAAAACCAATACAATAAGACCGTCATGTTGCAACTAGACCAAATTTTCTTCCCATTGGATGATGGTTTTTTTAAAAAAATCCAAAGGTTGCCACGATATTCCCCATTTTGATCGAACTTTCCTTTGCATCTTTTGCACCCTCCCTATCCAATAGGATCCGTCATCCTCTATTGTTGCCACACTAGTTGCAATTGCACTACTGTAGATCCACTTCCACTATTGTAGATCCAACGTCCTCCTAAAGTAAGAAGAGCTCACAAATCGGAGGATAATCAAATCCTCTATATCTAGCAATCAAACTTGAATCTAATGAAGTGATTGAGCTAAGAGAATGAATGGTCTTCCAATGGTTGAAGAAGTCCAGCTCATTCCATCATGCACATACTCCTCGCATCCACAAGCAATCTTTAAAGCATTTCAAGGGGAAAAAAATAGTCAACATTCACAGCCTAACCATGCCACTTGAGTAATCACAGCCTCACCACGCCACTCGAGAAATCACAGCCTAACCACACCACACTCAAAACTTGCACACCCCTATGAGTTCGCACACCCTTGTTTTGCCACACAACACATGAGAGAGAGAGGGGGTGGAAATGAATCCCCATTAGGGTTTTGGGCAGGTCTTCCTCCTTCTTTAAGGGTTTTCTTCAATGAATTAAATATTGAATGTTGTGCATGAAATTAGTCTCATTGTTTGGGATGACATGATAAAGATTATTCTCGTTAGGAAAATAACATAAGGGTTCCCCTAAGGTTTATAAAATAAAATCGCCTTTGTTGGCATTCTTCAAAATGATTATCTCAACGAACTTTTGATTATTCTCTTGGGATATTTGTTTACGTATGTTACATAAATGATGCCTTTAAAATCACCTAATAACAAGTGGGCTAAGTTTCTTTAACCTAAGTATTAGGTATAAAGGCCATCCTTTGATAATTGTAATTTTTTTATAATTGTTACTTTTGTAAAATATATGCCATCCTACGTTATATTCCACCCCCTTTTGGAAGATATTTGAAGTGTGTTGCCCAAGAATACAAGTTAACCTTGGTAGAGTTTGTATCCTATCCCATACCCCCCCCCCAAAGAGAACCAAAAAAAAAAAAAAAACCCTCGCAATAAGCATTCCTTCATCTCAATTCTTCATTTCACACTACTATGTTTTGCGGTTATTGCAAAGTGAGGAATTTGGTGCTTAGAATCTAGCTAAGTGCACTACTTGGAATTTCCAAGAGGTGATTGTAACTTGGATGCAGCTACATCATGGATTTCTTTTATGTTTTCATCCACCATCTTTCATCGTGGTAAGGTACAAGCGAGGGGGACAATTCTTCATGGAGTGCACTATGGATGATGTTATTTGTCCACTTGATGATCAATTTTTAGGCGTGTTTTATGCAATGCCGTCTACCTTTATTGATACCCTACCAAAACTTGATTTATGAGCAATATTACCCCTTTTTATCCTAGAAAGATTTAGTCAAAGGAAAATATACAAGGGATTCAAGTCATGACATAAATGAAATATTCTCCAACATTTCTCCAACCACATGGTTGAAGTGCAACTTTGTGGTTACACAAGTGCAAAGGAGTCGTCTTGAAGAAGGTTGCTCTTATATATATATATATGTGTGTGCACATTTGTTTTCCGATTTCAAGTACATAATTAGTGTAATGACCATAACTAACCTACTTGGTGGCCGCCTTTCATTTTCAAGCATCTATTTATTCCAGTGAAGGACCTGCTTTGGGAGTCATTTTTCTTGTTCATTATGAACAACTACCCGGGTTGGTAGTTGGTTCAACACAAACTATTTCTAAAAATAAATGTTAGATTATTTTGAAAATGATAGACACAATTTGCCGGAATTACTTGAATTCACTGTATGTTTTAGCTAGAATATGGTAAATTCTCACTCTACACAAGCTCATGTATTGTTCTCCCTATTGAATATGGCATGTTTGGTAACACAAGAAAGTGTTGTATTATCCAAATGTCATATTGTAGTACTATCGAGGTTTTTCAAGAAAATGGCCTATTTCAATGTAAAACATCATTTTGCATACACAATGAAGACACATTAATACGAATGGACATTTTTATTAGAGAACTGTGTTCCCAACGTCATACAATACGGAGTTTGAAAAATAATATAGTCCCATGATGATATATCTTCACCATATCACACACTAAGAAAGTAAAAAAAAAAAATTAAAAATAATAATAATAAAACTATTTTTTTTTTGATGATGTTGGAATTTTACATCTTGTTCAATTTATCCATAAAAGATTGCATGTTCATCACATCTAGAATTGAAACTCCGAAGGATACTTACATTTGATAGTAATTGGGCATACTCATGGGCTTGGGGAAGCTTGACTATTGGTGTTGGTTGGCCATCCACATCATTCCCCTTCATTGGCTCTTCGTTTAAATTTAAACCCAAATGGATTCCTCTACCCCATGCCAGATTTACCAACTCAACCATGTTATACTTTGCATCAACAATTTCATGTCTTACCAATTGTGCATATTCTTCAATAGTCATTTATTTCTTCACTTCCAAGATTCAAAGAGGAAATGAGGCTTGCTGGGTCATTTGTTGTTTATTTCATTCTCGATTTCTCATGTTCATCCTCCATGGCAAAAGCGACACTGTAGTATGCAAGTAAAATCTTGGACATCCTCTAGTTGTTTCGTATGATTGGGGATTCATCTCTTTCCAAACTTGAGAGCACTACATAATAGCCTGCCTTACATTAGGCACTATATTCCTCAAAACCTAGTGAGTAGTAGAAGAATCAAACTGAGAGAGAACACATTCCAAAAACTTCTTCTTAAATTGAGCTTTGAATGAAGCAATTATTCCTTGATCCAAGGGTTGTACCACACTTGTACCAAGGTTTAGAACAATTAAGTTGAGTTAACTAAAGTTAACCCATTGATGATTCACCATGTACTCTCCAATCCCAAGGCAAATCATGGTTGGGTTCCAACCGCATGTACACATCAATTACCTCTATTTTATGGCAAATCATGCCTTAAAAAGTCATATTACGAGCATCGTAGTTGTATTATTAGGGCAAATTAACACTAGAAAGTTTGGTCAATAGAAAATGCATCGTATAATTGATGTATGGTATTATCATGGTTAGATTGTAGTGTTAATAATCCACTACAAGGTACTATGTAGTGGAGGGGTTCGTATTATATTCCAAGGTGTCCTTAGTCATTGCAAAAGAATATGGGTTAACATGAAATTGCAAGACTATGTACTAAGAACTTGGTCTATGTCCTTAATAAATTTTCAAACCTCAATTCCACATAGAAGATGGACTTATTTAGAATTGTGCCCAAATAGAGAAAGTTGGTACATGAAACAAAGTACTCTCTATACAAAAGATAAAAATACATACAAGAGGACTATTGGGGCTTCATCTCTCAAGTTTGCATATCCCACCTAGATTATGGACACCTCATGGGATGGAGTTATACACTAAAACATATTGATTATGTAATGTGTAATTTGAACATCTTATACCTATTGCTTGGTGATATGTGAACTAGCCAGAATTGTGTATCATCGGAGGATTGAGTGTTGGAACTTTTTTATTTTTTATTTTACAATGTCAAAATGACTTTTGACAGTTTAAATTATTATCTGACACAACTGTGTTGGACCGGCTATCGACGCATGGTATCCAGATGTTAGGACAATTTCATTTGCAAGTGGTGTTTTCTCCCCATCCTCCACATATTAGTTAAATGAACCGTAATTAATTTTGTATTTTCCTTCCACTTCTAGTCTCCTAAAAATATATAAATAAATAAAAAATCCATCTCTCTCACATTGGGATTTTGTGGAGGTTTGTGCATATTTTAAGAATGGCCAACTCATGTAGGAAGGCCCTCCCTTGAGGCCTTGTACTAAACCTCTAATTGCAATTTGAGAGAGAGAGAGAGAGAGAGAGAAGCTAGCAGGTGGGGCACTCATAAGAGTTATAGGCAAGGTCCCTCAAAGAGGCACCCAATTTAGGAGTTTGGTGCCTCCTTGATGAATTTTGAGCTTTTTCTGATACCCTATTTATTTTGTCTACTTTTGTTTTGCCACATTATCTTGCACTCTTTGTTAGTTTGAGCTTCAATTTTTTTTCCATTTAGACTTAACCCAATGTTAATTCAAAAAATATCTCTTATGTGTTGTCTAAAATCATCATATGTGTGGTGTTTTAAGGCACCCTTTATCAACATGCTTAGTAATATGAGACAACTTATTAACATAAGATATGGGCTGTTGTATGTTACCAACCAAGTTTGTTGATAAAGGATGGAATACAGTAATGACAAGGGATTGAAACACCAAACAATGACATCATGGAGACAACATGATGAACAAGAACACTATTACACAATACAAGAACACTACCAAAACACTACAATAACATTATTGAGCACTACAAGAATGCTACAAAATGCTCAAGTGTTGAGGTTGTGAATGAAAAAACCTTATGACCCTTGCCAAGTTTTGTACCATCCTAAACACAGTACCCTATATGTAGTTCTACAAAGAAATAATTATACATGACATTGTAGGGTACTTGTATAGTATTTATAATGCAATATGAGAATAGAATTGATGCCATACTACATTGAATAGTTTTCAAATTTTAGCTTAAAAATTATAAAGAATACACTATATTACGTCTCACGCTATTTCTAATATTTCACTAGTGAAATACCTGTGACTCACCTTTTAGCCAAGTCGCCCAAAGTTTGACCCATAGACTTGGGAGACAACTCTATTGTAGATCCTACTATCACAAGAGTCGACTATGGGCAATTAACCAACTAGGGAAACATGTGATAAGTTTGAAGTAGGCAAAGCCTTGTGGATGGGCTTCCATTCACCAAGTTTTGTCAACTTCACCACTACACTGCTTTTTGCATTTAGTGTTGTCAACAGTAATTACGAACCACAACACTAAATGCCAGTGATGCCCTTAATGTTTACATCTCCACAATTAGTGTTATAATATTTTGTATGTTTTGTGTTTTGTTGCGGCATGGTTGCACCACCACCATCTCTACCACCACTACTTGAACACTATTTGTCAAGTGTTTGGTAGATAGTGTTGCAGGTAAATGAATAGTAACAACATTAAATGCCACACAACACTAAATGCAAAAAACAGTGTAGTTCCCCACATGTTGTGAATTGCCCAGTCTTGTTCTTTGTGTATACTGAGGCGCCATCAAAATCTTCATGATGAGTGAGGCTCTAGGCTAGGTGTGTTGCAAGCTCTGTCCATGGTTTATTTGAATAAGAGGGCATCCAATGTGGCAGGAAACGGACGTGGCGAAAATCATCTTGAAAATGGCTGCGTTGCCCAAAATATGTGGCACCCACAAGCAAATTGTGGTCATCACACAGGGCGTGGACCCTATAGTTGTGGCTGAAGATGGCAAGGTGATGAATTCCTACAAGTTTCGTTGTAAGCAAATATGCAGATTGAAGTGGAAGTTGGAGAGCAACAAGCAAAAAATGCATGTGTTTGCCACTACGTAGTCGTGTGATTTGTTAGTGTGGGCTGCTCTTGCAGGTACATAAATATCCCATGATTGTGCTTCCAAAGGAGAAGCTCGCGGACACTAATGCGGCAGGTTAGTATTTTTTTGGCATAGAATAAAAAGAAACCAAGTGCATCAACTGGAATTCTTTCTTGATTTTGTGTTTGACAGTGTACAAGGTGATCGACAATGCCCATTAGTGCGATGTTCTACTACTGAACTCGAGGTACAATTGAGGACGTTGTTGTCTTGTCCTGGCACTGCAATGGATTATGTTGGTTAGGGGTTCGTGGTGTCTGTAAACTCATCCATTAGGAAGGCGGAAAAGCAGTGAATTGTTTTATAGTGTGACTATGGCTATTTTAGATGATTACAATCTGGAAAAGGTATTAGAGATCTTGAGTTAATCTAGCGGGCCCCAATTAGAATGAATTAGTCTCAAAGTTGTAGAGAACTAGTTTCTACTAGAACCCTTTCACCTATATTGGATGCGTTTACATAGACGCTAGGAATCCCAAGCCATATTTGTTGTGTTGAGACCTGCTACCGGGACTAGTAGTAGCATGTTGTATTGCAATAAATTATTGGACATAGCCAATAATTGAGTTGCTTGTGCCATGAACTCATCCCAAGAACATCCACGATAAGGCCAAATTGATATGAGTACTACGCTCCTTGTACATCTTACAAGTTACAAAAGGAAAGTAAGAAAACATAAGACCAATGTCCAGGAAAAGATTGAATTGCTCTCGCCAATGTGGCAAACTCCTAGTGGCCCTAGTCATATTTCGACTGTTTTCCTAGTAGTGACACACGTGCGCACGCACACACGCACGCGCACACGCACACACACACACACGCACGTGCGTGGAGAACACGAAGCAAAAACCTCAAACAAAACCAAAATTCAATCCTTAAACCCTAAACCCCAAACCCCTAAACTGCTCTACCAACCCTCACTGCAAAATTCATTTCCAATCCACTCTAAATGCCACCAAAAAACCCTCCGCGCTTTGCTGCACAATTTCCCAAACCCTGTCCCCCAAGAGTGGAGAAGAAACGTTATATTGGTTGAAACTCTAGAAAATCCACTTGGAATGAAGTTTGGCACTCAATAGTATTGAAGCAGAAAAGCGAAATGGTACGCATTGATCCACAGGTGAAAGATATCTTATAAAATGTAACTCAGAAAGCTTTTCACCTGAACAGAGGAGTGTTACAACAAACGCAGGCATATGTCCCTGCTGTCTTCGTGTTCCAGTATTCTCTGCCACATTATTGAAAACATCAATAAGTCACCCTTGAACCACGAATCTCGAATAACATTGAAATCATTGAAAACAAGATGTGTAAGAAATACATCTGTCCATTACGCAAATCAAGGAAACACTTATGGAAAGATGTATTCCATCTCAAAATGCAAGTGACCACCATTGCATGTGAGTTAGTGTTAATACAAACACTTCAGGATATGAAGTCTTTTCAGTCCTACGTCAACACTTAGCTAATAGGTCATTCAGATGGCCACTTTGAGAATCTCGCATTACTTGAGCATATTCGGAGCTGCAAAATCCATGACAAACTCAAAGCACAACAGAGAATCCCAAAAAATAGGGTAGAGGTTCGAAACCCTAAAATCACCGTCACAAAAAGCTTGACCTAGGAAGGTGACGTTACCTGGAATCAAATTGTGTGAGAGAAGGTCGCCGAGGTGGTAGTAAGGTGCAACACTAGCCCCGAGCTGGTGATGGTGTGCGGTTTTTGCATACAAGTACCAAACTCTGAGTCGCCGCACTCCAACAGAACAAAAACCCTAGAACCAACAAAACAAAAATCACACCCTCGAACAAAGCAATTGAAACATTTCAATCTTGAGAACAACCACAGAGTAACACCGATCATAAACTAAACCCCACACTCCAAACATGGTGACATCAATACCAACATATTTATGAGAACTTAACACTTCAACAGCTATTGTACCAATCTCAAGGACAAGATGACTCAGAGAATATGGGTGCAAGCATCGAATCGGACAAGGAGCCTAATTTTCCATATGGAAGAAGTGTCAATTGCAACCGCAAAACCAAGGGAACCCCAAGCCCTCTTCTCGACGTGCCGAACAAAGAAGGGATGAAGCTCAAACTAATTTCACCCCTATTTCTAGAATTACTTTGATACTGTGCAGTTAAAAGTCAGAGTAATTGTTGGTCTCAGAGTAAATACGATAATCGGTGTAGTGTGTTATTTGTGTTGGTGGTGTACATGGAGGTTATTCCGGAGCCCAACAATGTGAGTGATCATATAAAGGCATTTCTTGATGATCCTCAATGGCCCGAGCATATTAAAGACCCTCAACTGAAGCAAATCAAGAGGCGAACTTCTTCCAATATATAATAATACTTGGAATTTTCTAGTTAAATATAGTTGTTCCCTAAAATGTATTGAAAAAAATATAGTTAACTATAGTTATTTTGGCAGTTGTCCAAGGTCTGGAAGATTTCCGGCCTGAACACGTGGCAGGCCAGGTGGACACAAGACAAGGCCAGGTGGACGCCGGCGTGGCTCTGAGCCCCTTGTGTCTCGCACCGAAAGCCTCGCGGAGGACCAGCCCGCCCGCCCAGCGCAGCAAATCTCTCCATTGCACAATTCGGTGCTCGGCATCTTCAACTCACGTAACCTACTCTCTCCACATCTCTCTCACACTCACTCAGCTCCTCGATCAACCGCTACCTTCTTCGGTGCACGCAGGATAAAGCAATCGCTGTTTGTCTTCTCTCTTTCAATTTACATTGTAATTTTCATTTCCGGTTTCATTGGCTACTGCTCCTTTTCTCAATCGATTTTGTTTCCTGTTAGGTCTCTTGTCATCCTGAGAGCATGAATTGTATTTTTCCGATGCTTTTGGGATGCTTTTTTTGGAATTTTGGTTGAATTGTGTGAATTTTGAGACTTCTAAGGTAGGTCGGTGTGGGAAGCCCTAGATGTGGGCCAATGGATGAATTTACGTGGAAACCACGAAGTACTAGGCCAACTTGGAAACTTATACGTAAGATGTAGATTGTGATGCCTGGTACAACCTAATGTATGTGGGCCTTATGTGGTTTTTGGTGGCATTTAGAGTGGATTGGAAATGAATCTTGCAGTGAGGGTTGGAAGAGCAGTTTAGGGGTTTAGGGTTTAAGGATTGAATTTTGGTTTTTTTTGAGGTTTTTGCTTCGTATTCTCCGCGGGCGCGCGTGTGTGCGCGTGTGCGCGTGCGTGCGTGCGTTCGTGGTGTTTTTGCTTCGTATTCTCCGCTACGAAGCACTTTCATGTCACAAATGCTACTTGGGAATTGCTCTGAAGTGATTTTCTCAAGACATGGGAATTACTTAATGTGAAGCTTCATTAAATTTCCATCAATATTAGGTCACGTAAAGACTTGTTCTGGAGTATCCCTTGCGCATGATTGAAGAGATCGAAGAAATCATGCTGACTCTGGTCCTCCTCTGGTCTATCTGACCACTTGAATTCAACGAGTTTAGTTGGAAATTTTATATATTTTAATATTGGTATGATAATGCTCCAATTTACTAAGTCTGGTGATTCACGGCTCACCATCTGTACACAGCAATGAAAGAATTTTAACATTTTCAGAAGACAGATAGGAAGTTTAGGAAGTTTTTATATTGACAACTGCATGATTTCCTACACAGGTTAGGTTGCCACCATTGTCAAATGATCCAGCCCGCTGCGAGAGGGCCTTTGTAGGAAACACTATTGGTCAGGCAAATGGTGTTGCCAACACACTTGATCTTCGGTATTGTGATTTCTCCAATGATCTCACAAACCTCAAGGGCAAAACCTTGTCTGCTGCTTTGATGGCGGATGCCAAGTTTGATGGGGCTGACCTAACAGAAGTTATTATGTCCAAGGCATACGCTGTTGGCGCGAGCTTCAAAGGTAATAAATGCCACATGTTGGGAGATTATTGAGATAATAATTTCACATCCTCATATATACTAGTCTAGACAACATTTTCTTCCCAAGTTAGCATTTGCAAGCAATTATTAATCCAGTGCACAGGCCCACAGGCCTGCAAGTATGTTTCAAAGTATGACAGTGTTGCCATGGAAATGTGTGTGCACAGAGACGAACTTCACAAACGCTGTGGTGGACAGAGTTGCGTTTGACAAGTCGGACATGCGGGGTGTGAAATTTATCAACACCGTCCTCTCCAGATCGACCTTTGAGGGGGCCAATTTGGAGGGTGCCTCGTTCGAAAATACCCTGATTGGTTATGTGGACATTCAGAAATTGTGTAGAAACCCTACACTTCCAGAGGAAAGCAGACTTGATTTGGCCTGTAAACAGTAAGCACAGTGCTGCACACTGTAAAATATTTTACAATTTTGATATTTTTCCTAGAAATCAAAGATTGATCTGCCAGCCACTGTTGTCTTCCGACATGCAAGTCAGTTGACTTCGTTTCTGTATAAATATCCAAAATTGAGCACCTCTCCTGACCACCAAAATATGTTCATGGAGTAAGAGAGCCATGGGATGGTCATCAAAAGCTAAATATGTGAAAAGTATGGCGAGTCCACATGCAGGGATATTTTCCACTAGTGTAATATGAGTTGGGCCTACTTGAACAAACCCATTATTGACTATCAACCCATCACTCCAAATTCGAGTTCAGATTTCAAAGAGTTGGGACATGGTGCATCTTCGTTGCAACTAAAGACAGTATGTGACGCTCAAAATGTTATGTTAATTTATACATTGTGAGTAGGAGGTGGATCAGTAAACAACACAAATAAACATCTAACATCAGAGTAAGTTGTAAAATGTTTCCTGGATTTGTCAGCCTGCATTGTTGATGCAAGAGTAAACCTCAAACTCTACCAAATGTGGTTGCCCAGAAAATAACTCTTCCAAATTGAATCACTATGATTCTCCCAAACATTCAATGACCCACATGCACACAATTCAGTTGGGAGGTTCTTGACAGGGATTCTCGTAAAATTGCAATATCAGCTCACAAAAGAGAAAATATGGTAGTTGCAAAACTGACCTATAAGCGGTTTGAGCCTTGTATGGTCTTTATTCAAATAGAGCAATGAAACCCCAAACACCAACACAGTAAATGTACATAAAATAATTTACAAACACTGAACTCCAATTGGTTGGAGTAACACCGCAAGTATCAAAACAAATAACACACCAATATGAGAATGTAGCTGTATCTGAATGACTCAACCAACGGTGGGACATCTTGTAACTATGCGCTCCTTATTGACAAATATTCGTACTCGGTTCATATTGTAATCCATGGTCATCATTGAGTTCTCAGGCACGATGTGTATGACAATGTTTGGCCTCTCGGTGAGGATGTGTGTCTTGGCTTCCTCTGCATCTCTTCCGACTAAGTCTGGCCAACGCCCCTCTGCATTCAAGTCATTTGAACGTCATTCATCATAGTATTAATCAATAGTACCTAAAATTTGCTAATGCTACACATCATTGCTGAGTTTGTGCACAACAGGCTACATCCAACACAATCAGTCCAATATCAAATGTTGATCTAAGGATTCAAATGACAAGTGATGGATGATCACCCCCAGACCACAAAGAATGCCATCACCATTAAGTTTGTCTTTCCAAGGCATTCACAAAGTGCAATGCTATCCAGGTGCTGACTTGGAAAGTTTGAATGCCAAGTCTGCTGTAGATAAGCATACAAAAGATGCTTTCCAGAAGGGTTTTGTTTGTTGAGTCCCCTTGTCGAAATGTGATTCATTAGCACTAGTGCGTTCCATGCCAAAAATATTCAGCAGAGGGAAGGAAAAACAGAAGGAATCCACATTGTGACATAAGTGAAGTATTCCTTGGCCTCATGGATTTCACAACTGCAAAAGAGAAGTCCTCTTGAAGAAGGTTGCTATAATACATATGTGCACACAACCACCTTCCATTTCTCCAGTATCTAAGTTAAGTGTTAAGGTGATTAACTACTTGGTGATTGTCTTCCATTCTCAACCATCTCGGTGACTACCTTATTTTGGAGCCATTTTCCCTACTTGCTACGAGCAACTATCCACATGTCTCCACATGCCGATTCAAGTTCACCTGCAAGTGGCGCTTCCTTCATGTGAAGCGCATAGGTAGTGAACCGATGACCCATAGGAGATTGTTTTCTTCTCCATTTCTGCTGTCCCCAATTCCCAAAATCCCATGTCTCATTGAGATTCCCTATTTCTAGGTACCCGTTGCTATCAGGGTTGCATCCCATCAGAACTGGGAAATCTTCAAATCCCGTTCCAGAAGATCCATGCTTTACAATCATCGGAGACGGTGTGCAGTGTCTACAAAATTCAATCTAATTCCTCCAACTCGCACTCAAATCCAAATATGTGCGAATGAGCTGAAGATGTGTCAGCAGAGTGACATACCAGCGGCAGAGTAGATGCCAACCCGGCCGTGATTCGCATCGCCTCCTGCAATGGACGCCATGATTGCCACGAGGATGATTAACCCCGCAACTGTCCGCATTGCTGTAACATCGTCACAAACCCCAATCCACCGTCACAACATCACAATGCCAAATTCAACAACCCTAGCATTTCACAAGAAAATTCATTATCCTCCTTCGAAATGTGAAGATTCTCTTACTCTTTGAATGATCGCATCAGACCCTCCCAATTGTGTGCACTATTACACAGATTGGTGTCTACATATTGAGCATATAGTACAATCTCATCTTAACACATGTGTCCGTTCTTAATTACAAGCCTTGCCATAAACCACTCAAATATATTCGGCCGATTATGTAGAGCGACCACATAAGGCCCACATACATTAGGTTGTACCAGGCATCACAATCTACATCTTACGTATAAGTTTCCAAGTTGGCCTAGTACTTCGTGGTTTCCACGTAAATTCATCCATTGGCCCGCATCTAGGGCTTCCCACACCGACCTAACTTAGAAGTCTCAAAATTCACACAATTCAACCAAAATTTCAAAAAAAGCATCGGAAAAATACAATTCATGCTCTCAGGATGACAAGAGACCTAACAGGAAACAAAATCGATTGAGAAAAGGAGCAGTAGCCAATGAAACCGGAAATGAAAATTACAATGTAAATTGAAAGAGAGAAGACAAACAGCGATTGCTTTATCCTGCGTGCACCGAAGAAGGTAGCGGTTGATCGAGGAGCTGAGTGAGTGTGAGAGAGATGTGGAGAGAGTAGGTTACGTGAGTTGAAGATGCCGAACACCGAATTGTGCAATGGAGAGATTTGCTGCGCCGGGCGGGCGGGCTGGTCCTCCGCGAGGCTTTCGGTGCGAGACGCAAGGGGCTCAGAGCCACGCCGGCGTCCACCTGGCCTTGTCTTGTGTCCACCTGGCCTGCCACGTGTTCAGGCCGGAAATCTTCCAGACCTTGGACAACTGCTAAAATAACTATAGTTAAATATATTTTTTTCAATACTTTTTGGGAAAATTTATATTTAACTAGAATATTTTCAAGTATTATTATATATTGGAAGAAGTTCGCCTCTTGATTTGCTTCAGTTGAGGGTTTTTAATATGCTCGGGCCATTGAGGATCATCAAGAAATGCCTTTATATGATCACTCACATTGTTGGGCTCCGGAATAACCTCCATGTACACCACCAACACAAATAACAGAGTAGTGACACTATAACGTAATTCCGTGATTAAGTTGTGCTCAACTTTAGTTAATTACATATTTAGTCAACTAGATAGTTAACTACATTTTTTGGCAGGTCAAATCACAAACAACTATAGTTACAAAAGGCAACTACACTAAATAGGATATTTAGTGTTTGATTATATTTAATGTTATTACCACCCTACCCTGCTCAACACTAATTTTCAATTTTTTGACAATTAGTGTTAGAAGATATGCTAGAAAATATGTTGGAATTCTCCTTTTATCATTGTTATTTTTTTTTCATATCCTCACTAACACTAAATTCAAACATGTAACTACCACATAATACCATAGTTGATATTTAGTGTTTGATTTTACATTTAATGTTACTTACTTTCATAGGATTATTGATATTCAGTGTATGTGTTTGTATTTAGTGTATCAAACACTAAATATCCTATTTAGTGTAGTTAACTAATAGTTGAATTAGTTGCTTAGTTGTCCAAGGTCTGAAATCTTCCGACGCAACAAAAAAATAAAGAAGTTTCAAACATAAACAACTACGCTACACTCAATTAGTTCTAGAGTGCAATGAATTGGAACTTGCTCATGTGGAGGCCCACATGTTTGAAAGCCCCATCTTCGAAACGGAGATTGGTGGGCAAAGGTCAAAGAATTTTGGCCTTGACATGTGCCTAACCTTGAGGAGTTGGTTTCCAAGTTGGTCCTCTTGAGTATAAACATCCATTTTCAACTCCGATCCAACTATATGATTTTAACCAAACAAAAAGAGGGACCAACTTTGAAACAACCTCCTCAAGATTAGACACATGTCAAGGTCAAAATTCTTTCAGCTTGGCCCACCAAACTCCATTTTGAAACTAGCGTTTTTGTTTGTTTGTTTGTTTGTGTCTCTCTCTCTCAACGAATTTTCGTTGCCAAAGAAAGCTTGTTTTTTGTTTGTGGTTTATGGATAGGTGAAGCCAAATTGATTGATTTATACAATTTTAAGCTAAAAGTTAAGATGGACAAGTTGCAATGGACAATGAATAGGATGTTTTATAGTGACAATTGCAATTAGAGGTTTAGTACGAGGCCTCAAGGGAAGGGGCTTCCTACATAAGTTGGCCATTCTTAAAAAAATGCACAAACCTCCACAGAATCGTATTCCAATGGGGTCCCAATGTGGGAGAGAAGGATTTTATTTTTATTTTTTTAGGAGACTAGAAGTGGAAGGAAAATACAAAATTAATTACGGTATGTTTAACTATGTGGAGGATGGGGAGAAAGCACCACTTGCACATGAAATTGTCCTAACATGTGGATACCGTAGGTTGATAGCCGGTGTGACACAATTGTGTTAGATAATATTTTAAAGTGCCAAAAGTCGACCTGGCCAAAATTCTTGGATATAGTACTTTGTTTCATGTACCAACTTTCTCTAGTTGGACACAATTCCAAATAAGTGCATCTTCTATGTGGAATTGAGGTCTGAAATTTTATTAAGGACATAGACCAAGTTCTTAGTATATAGTCTTGCAATTTCATGTTAACCCATATTCTTTTGCGATGACTAAGGACACCTTGGAATATAATACGAACCCCTCCACTATGTAGCACCTTACAGTGGATTATTAACACTACAATCTAACCGTGATAATACGACTATAACACTCATAGTATGACTTTTCTAGGGCCGATTTGTCAATAAATAGAGGTAATTAATGTGTGCATGTTGTGGGACCCACACGATGATTTGCCTTGGGGTCAGAGAATACATGGTGAATCATCAATGGGTTTACAGTTAACTGAACTTGATTGTTCTAAACCTTGGTTTCAAAAACGTACATCACACTTTGAGTCTTTGGGTTGGATGGAGGTTGAAGGGCTTAGAGATTGTTGGATCTGCAAGCTAGAATCTAAAGTTGTTGATTTCACTTCTTGATTTGAAATTTGTCCTCACACTTGAATTCACATCTCTTTAGATTAAAAGATTTCATCCTCACGTACTTATATTCCTAGATTTGCCCATGCCATTCTTCAATTTCTTGGCTTCGGAGGTGATAGTAGTCTTAAGTGGCATATGCTTTTCATTTTGGTTATATTTTCAGCAATTTCGGTGTTGATAACCACATCTCCACACATAACAACTTGCACACAATTTGGTAAGCACTGACCTCCTCCGGAATATAGCACCGGAAGATGTTTACAAATATGGATGAGATTGTTTTATTTTTCCTTCCCAACCAAACAAGACACTAGCGCAATGAAAAGTTCATTGGTGCAAAATTCAAAAGGGTTGTCTCACTCTTGCTCTTGCTATAAACATGATAGACACTGACAAGTTGAAACCTATGATATTTACAAATCTCTATGCCCAAGATGCTTTGGAAGATGGTTGCCAAAAAATTTAGGTGTGGTGGTTTGCAGACCAAATGGCATGGATGACATCAAATGTATTTGAGAGTTAGATGATGAGCCTCAATGTACATTTCAAATCCCAAAAGCAGAAGGTGTTTTTAATTATGGATGATTTTGCTACTCATTCCCTTGAGCATGTTGGTAGGGGTGAATCATTTGGTTTTGTAACCTTGCAGTTGAGCAATATTATTATTGTTTTCTTATCAATGTTACAAGTGTGGCACAACCCTTGAATCAGAGAATAATTGCTTCATTTAAAGTTCAATTTAAGAAGTTTTTGGAATGGGTTCTCTCTCAGTTGATTCTACTACTACTCACTAGGTTTTGAGGAATATAGTGCCTAATGTAAGGCAAGCTATTATGTAGTGCTCTCAAGTGTGGAGAGAGATAAATTTCCAAATCATACGAAACAACTAGAGGATGTCGAATATTTTAATTACAGACTAGAGTGTTGATTTTGCCATCATGAACATGAGAGATTGAGAATGAAAGAAACAACAAATGACTTGGCACACCTCATTTCCTAGCCTCTTTGAATCTTGGAAGTGAAGAAATGCCTATTGAAGAATATGTGCAATTGGTAAGAGAGGAAATTGTTGATGCAGAGTACAACATGGTTGAGTAGGTAGATTTGGCATGGGGTAGAGAAATCCATTTGGGTTTAAATTTGAATGAAGAGGCAAATTGAATGGAGGGGAATGATGTGGATGACTAGCCAACACCAATAGTCAAGCTTCCCCAAGCCCACGAGTATGCCCAATTACTATCAAATCTAAGTATCCTTCGGAGCTTTAGTTCTAGATGTGACGAACATGCAATCTTTTATGGATAAATTGAACAAGACGTCAAATTCCAACATCATCAGGAAAATGAAATAGATTCTTACTTTCCTAGTGTGTGATATGCTGAAGACATCAACATGGGACTATATTATTTTTCAAACTCCATATTGTATGATGTTGTGAGCATATTTGTCTAATAGAAATGCTCTTTCATACTTATGTATCTTCATTGTGTATAAAAAAATGATGTTTTACATTGAAATAGGCCATTTTCTTGAAAAACTCAATAGTACAATATTTGAGGCTAAAATGTCATATTTTGCACAATATGATATTTGGATAATACAACACTTTCTTGTGTGACCAAACATGTCATATTAAATGGAAGAACAATACATAAGCTTGTGTAGAGTGAGAAATTACCATATTCCAAGAAGAACATACAGTGAATTTAAGCAATTTCGACAAATTGTGTCTATCCTTTTCAAAATAATCTAACATTTATTTTTAGAAATAGTTTATGTTGGACCGACTACCAACCTATGGTAGTTGTTTATGATGAACAAGTAAAATAACTCTCAAGATAGGTCCTTGGGAGTCATTTTGACCTATTTTGACCTTCCTAGGACCTTCTTTTTGGATAAATTTGCCTCAAAAGGTCATTCCAAAACCCAAAACGGGCCTCTCGGGAAGGTAAGTGTTAAAGTCCTTCATTTATTCTGGCCATGAATCAAGCCGCACCAAGCACTACTTACTAGGTAGGACTTTGATGCAATCTTTTAAATGCCGATTGACTTAGAATTTACTGGACTAACATATATTTCTAAAGAGAGAAGCTATTGAGGCCATTGCCTTTTAACCTGAAAACTCTCATTCATGAAAACGATCGAGCTCGTCCAAATTTGCATCACACTACCATTCGTTTGAAGGACTAACGGAGCAAGGTGTATTGGAAATTGGATGTAAACCTCTACGTGAAGCCCACATGATTTTGGATGTGGCATGGCAACTTTTTAAGAGGCCACTTTTGGGCTTATGAATGACTCTTGAAGGCAAATTCATCCAAAAGGAAGGTGCTAGGAAGGTCAAAATAGATATCATTGTGTTTCTTATGAAATTTTCTTGTCAATGGCGATGATCCCATTCCAATATGAAAAGATGGTTGTTCACAATAAAATTTTAATTTCAAGAATGAACTAACTTTTTCCCTTTGTTGATACATTACATTATATAGTAACTTCATATTATTTTGATTGAAACATTTCAAAATTCCATGCAATCTTTTCTTACATCAAAGTGCATATCTAATTTTAATACGATCTTGAAACTTTGGACTATAATTTTATTGCATATACTATTCACAATTTCTTCAAATTTAATGATTCTAAATCGATTATAAACAAATCATGAAAATTTCTAAATGTTGCTACCATATTGACGTGTTCTTAAAACCATTGGCAACGATTTTTCTTTTAGGTACAATAACAATTGAGGTCTAGAAAGGTTACTTTTTAGATGATCTAATGAAACCACAATGCACTCTATAAATAAGGGTCAACTTGGCTTTATGAACCCTTAGTTCATGCTCATTTTTTGTGACATCATGTAACATTGTTCTACTAATTATGAAGTTATCATTCTTGGAATGTATATAATTAACTTCTGTGTAATGCAAACCCACAAAATTAGTGGTTGATACATAGATTATCATTTGTCCACAAGAATTGATTAAGTTACTTTGAGTCATGAGTGAGTCATAACATTATTTAGATCCATAAAAACGTTTTGTGGGACTGACAATAGTCCACAAAATATTCCTTGATATTCCCACATTCCGTTTGAATGTGGAGATATATATGGGAATATTCTGTGGAATATTGATAGTCCCACAAAACGTTGTTATGGATCTAAATAATGTTACAGTAGTATGTGAACAATAAATGAAAAAAAATCCTCAGCAACTTATGCAATTATTTAATTGACTTTTCCGTATTATTTAATGTGCCACAATATGAAAAGTATGACCCCGGGTATGCAACTCCCGTATTATATGGCCTTGATTATAATCACTTATAATGCATTTTAGTCCAATCTCAAGTGATATAATTTGTTTTCATGTAGGAAACTCTTGTAGTCTTTCTAACAAGGAATCCAAAAATGTAATTATATATAGGAAATGAATATTCCTTGAAGCATAAAATTGCATTAAAAACCTAATTATATGAGTTTTTAATACAGGTACCATAGGTCAAACTAACCAACTTTATGGGCTTTTTAATAAGAAAATTAAGATTTATTTATTATAAATAAAACATTGCCACTGATTTTTAATTTTAATTGGAGGCAATTACTCGTGAGGATCCCTTAAATTTATGCATAGACATAGGTTAAAAAATAGGTATTTTAATTCTTTATATATGTTGTGAAGTTTTTAATAAATAAATTAGTATGCAACCCAAATTTTTCTACATCTCATTTTATTTAATTTGGTCTTCACCCACCTTTTTAGTCCTTTTAATTTTTTTAATAATTTGATATAATTTTTACAAAAGCCGTCCTCTAGGCCGTTTTTAATACGATGCCCCCTGCGTATAATATGGGAGTTGCGTACCCTGGAGTATGACATTACATTACTCAATCTCTGAAGCATGTTTTCTTTCCAGTCCACCACATAAATATACATATATATAAAGAATTCGTCAAAACATTGTGATCATTTTTTTGGGTCATAAATTGAGAGGCCGCAATAGTAGATTGAGATATGTAGATTTCAACCGGTCATGTTGAGTTGGATGTTATGGTAGAACAAACTTTTAGGAACTTGGCGATGTTCGCAAGTTCATTTGAGTGGGAGTGAAGGTGCTCCAAGCCCTACTTCACCACCTCATCATAAAATTACACGTTGCTCAGCTCAAATTGCCAGACTAAGAGCTGCTGCCAGGATGCATGGGATCAAGTCCACCAATTCGATAATGACATAAGAGACGATAGACTGTGTAAGGTAATTGAAAGATGAAAGCAAGAGTGCTTGGCGACGGGAGTCGGTGCATAATTTTTTACTAAAATAGGATCATAGTTCAGCACTGCAATATATAAGTTTAAGACTACAACCGACAGTGTGGTCAAGTCTTCCTCCAAGTCCCCAGGTACAGTCTAAGAGCATCCGCACTCTTGCTCTGAATCCACCACTCAACAAAGGGCCAGTAGAGGGCTCCACAAGGGTTGAGTGACTCGCCAAAAAGAAAGACCCCCACTCTCGCTCCATAAATCTGCAGTTTGACATGCGAATGGGGGGAATTCTTTAGCTACTCTCCCGCTCCGGCATGCTTCAACACACGCACACGGCCCACCATCGCGCCAAACAAACACTTCGAACAGCTAAAAAAAAAAATTGAACAAAATCTCCCCAAAAACACCCGGCTTTTGGGCGCGCCCAAGAAACTCACGGACTCTGGAAAATGGCGAGACAGGGGAGTATTTTGGCGAGCCCGCTCTTCAAAGAGCCGTTGCCCGGGTTGCGGTGGGGGGGTTCGTCATGCCCGGGCCTGCCAAAAGCCAGTGCGGCCGGGTATACAGAGCAAGGGTGCGGATGCTCTAACCTTGATAATATCACACCATCTGTTTCACCAAAAGTGTGATATAAACAAGGTGTGACATATTTGATAATGTCACATTTGGAAGATTCATGCATAATGTGATATTATCAAAGAAATAGGTAGAAAAGCAAATAAAAATTACAGTGTTCAAAAGAAAATAACAAAGATGAGAATTCAATGTTTTTAAATATAAAATCAAATTCAAAAGCTTGAATAACAAAGATAGCACATCATAATGTGTCATTGAGATCAAGTAAAGCCCTCTCACTAAAGACAAAGAAGCTCCTAATGTCACATTGTTTTGTTGACATTGATGTTAAATGTGCAACAACAATTCTAATGAGCTTGTCATGTATTTTTTCCATTCCTAACAACTCCATAATGTTGAAAATTTGAGAACCTTGACTAGCCATAAAATTCAAAACATCTTTAACATATTTTTGTGCATCACTTAACTTCACTACCTTAGACTCAACATCATTGCTATCATCAATCAATGGGTCTACTTCTACGGGATCATGTGCCTCATGGCCATCTTGCAGTAATTGTACAAGCTTCTCAATAGAATACTCAACGGAGATGCTGACATCATCCATAGATTTTGTTGTCCATCCGGCCTTTTTTCATCCATATTACTTGTTATTATCACACTTACACTACAAATTTTGGAAAAAAATAGTGACATTATCAAGAGTGATAGGGATAATAACGAGGGAGTTTTACACTAGAAAATTTGGTTTCAAAGTTTTGGGTGACAATATCAAGGTGTTCTATAAACAAGAGTGACATTATTGAGGTTAGACTGTAGTTTTAAACACATTTTGCAGTACAGACATCTATTATTCGATCCTCGTTTCATGGGGGGAATGGTTGCTAACTGATGGTGAGAATCATCATCAGCTCCTTGTGTCGACTGATTGTGAGTGCAGACTCGGCGCTAGCTCATTCGTGTAGGATGCTCAGCTTGTGCAACAAAGACCTTTGTTAGGATTGATGATGAAATACGGCCTGGTGGAAATATTCTAGTACGACTTCATGTACTAGATTCATGGAGCACGTGTGCAAGCCTGCGTGGGATTTGGTCTAGGACCAATATTTGTGCGGCGATCAAGTCAGAAGTGCAAGGAAAGGTGATTAGTTATTTAAAGATGCTCTTCAAAGGCCGAGTACTTTGGTTCAAATCGGATTCCTTGAAGGTAAGAATTCAAAAGCTAATTAAGTTTCGAACGATGTTGTTAGATGTGCGGCGCAGTGTGAGATCCGACTGAAGGACATTCAATCACATAAGTGATGCTCGCTCCGCTTCACAAAAAATTTAGAGTTCAAGAGGTTTATGTATTGATTATTAAACTTGAACTTGGATTGTGATAATTTTGCTGGACTGCCATCTTGTATTAGATAGGTTTTACTATTCTTCAATTCTTCAAAACTATATAATTTTTGCACTAAATTGGTTTGTTTTGTCATTTCTGTTTTCACCTTATTAGATGTCATTTGAGGCATATCTGTTCTTCAATTAGTGATGACCCAGGCCATTTTTTTGCATTTTGAGGGATCAAAAGCCGAATCTAGCGCCTGTCAAAGATATGATCTTAGTTAGCGATTTCTTGCCTAATTTCCGACAATATTTGAACTGGGGCTTGGGCGATGTGGAATTAATCAGGCATGTTGGAAGATCATCTTTGTGCACATTTCAAATCGGGTTTTATTTATCGGTCAGCGACTGATAGACTGGGCCCCGCGCTGGATTAAGCCGGGTGCAACTGATGTTCCCCAGCCAGATGCAAATGATTTTCTCAAATTCTGCCAGGGCATAATCGACAAATTGGATGATCTGATGAAGATCAGTCGTTCAAGTCAAGAGTATCTGATGAACGAGGAACAATGTCTCTTGCTTGTCGAAAGGCTTTCAGAAACACTGGCAGGTATTCCACACTCATCACATCTTGATGAGAAAACATCTCGTGCTTCAAGAGCTTCGCTATGTTTTCGTAGATGCCCACAGGCTCATCCAATCCTGTTGCATTAAATCCACCGCTTCGAATTCAGAACGGCTAAGAGCAGCTATCGAACAAGGTGATATGAAGGATACTTTTGCAAAACTCCTCTATGACGTTAGATGGCACACAGATGTTCTTCAAAGCATTCTTGAAGATTCTGGAGGTCCCAACACCACATTTGAAGCAGCGAGGTGCATCGGTGATCTGAGTCACGAGGACATTACGGCTCTTATGAATGCAAAGGAAACAGATGACAAGGTCCTGAATGAGCATCTCAGATCTTTGGAGCTGGACCGCCCACCAGAGCGAGAGCTTGCAGATCAATTGCTCCAACATAGAGACGTACAGGCGCAGTCAAGCAGGGATTTAAGGCACAGTGTGTTGTTCCTGTGTCCCGAGCAAATGAGAAAACATCTCGATGGCAATCAAATTGGTTCAGGCACGTACGGTTACGTACAAGAAACAGATGTTTTAGGCGGACGGTTTGCAATGAAGATCATTTTACAGAGTCCGAATGTAAAAAATGAAGACTCAATGTTCAATGCAGAAATGGAAGCTATGCAGGGACTAGGGCATCACCCCCACATAGTGCGCCTCTACTGCTCCTCCAAAATCAATGAAAAATGCTTTCTCATCATGGAAAGAATGAATTACGACCTGTCTTGCATTTTGTGGCATCAGGAAGTCGCCGGCATTGAGCTTTCACTTGTGGCAAAGGTTGTCTTGATGCTAGAAATTGCGGAAGGCATGAGGTATATTCACAGAATGCATATGGCGCATCGTGATCTAAAACCAAGCAATGTCCTTGTGAACCTTGAAGATCCGACAAAAAAATCCTCCAGAGCTTATTCAGTGAAGATTGCTGATTTTGGTTTGACTAAAACCAAAGGCGCCAGCAAACCCTACAAAGACCAGACTGCAAACCTCGGCACCGCAAAGTATATGGCGCCGGAGATGATCGCCTTTGAAAAACATAAGAAACATGAATTCAACCCTACAAAAGCTGATGTCTACAGCTTTGGTATTATGTGTTATGAGATTCTGACTGGGCAGACTGCTTTTGGAGAGATAATGAACATGGCTGCTTTTAAGAAGGAAGTGAAAGCGAATGGGGACTTCAGACCAGATCTTCAGCAGGGATATGGTCCTCTGCGGTTGGAATCTTTGATTCGAAGGTGCTGGGCCCTCAACCATCGCTCTCGGCCTAATTTCGACAGAATCTGCCCAGAGCTTAGATACATCAAAGGGCTACTCCTGCTAGGTGCGTTTCTCATGTGCTGTATCTTTTTCAACAATACACATTCTCATACTAATTTGATGCTGTAGTACTTGCTAGCTATCAACGTGCAATCATGATCAATTGCTTCATTTCATATGTCTGAAGGCTCCTAATTTTGTGGGCATTATTTTTCTTAGGTGATCATCAAAAGCTACAGGCGAAGATCAACTTCACAGGTGAACTTGGATCACCTGATGTGACAGAACAGGTATGCAAATACATGTTAATCTTTGATCAAGCACAATCTTCCTTCCTGTAATTGAGAATGATCAGACCTCTACTTTCCTACTTTATGGTACCTGAAATTCAACCAGCAATCGTATATCTAATGACCAAATTCCAGCAAATGAAATTTTAGTGCCACAAATAATTGCCGACACAAAACTTGAACTTAATTGTTGGTGATTGCATTACATTAGGAAATTTGTGTTGGAGTGTCTAAACTGTATGAGTGTGTGATCATCTAGAAATATAAGATTCCCTTCTCCTCTCCTCGATATCTTCTCCCCATCTACAATTATATGAGTAAGATGATACTAAGGAGGCTCTAGACGTATTGCCATTCTCCATAAATCACTTTGACATTGGTCCAGAAATGAAAAGAGCTACTGAAAGAAGTGTTTATATACCACACAATACTTGCAACATAACACAAAATCGTATGATTAAAAAATAGATAGACAAATAGCATATAATACAAGACAAAGTACCTCTCCATGATACAGTACTTGAAAGAGAGTGTTAGTCTGTCTTCATCTGGTTTGAAGGATTCATGTTGCATTCTTGAAAAAAAACAGCATGAAGACTTTCCACAAGCTACACCGGATAGGCAAGGGCCATGGGGACGTAATGATCCAACAAAAAGTCCCGGTCCGTTTGATCATATGGCAGCTTCCATCAAGTGGATCAGAGTGAAATACCAACAAAATCCACCAGGGGTGGGGTTATTGGAGGTGGGATATGTGGAAGCTGATGGGGAGGAGCACATGGAAAAATACAGTCTTGGTATCATTGGAACCACGTACACAGTGGTAAATATCACTGCCCCCACTTCAACTCTAGGTCAATATTTCATTAGGTTTTGTTGCTGCGTGCATTTCTTATACATGTTGTCTCGCCATTTGATGGTTGCTGTTTGTATGATTTCAGATTAAACTCGAGCCTGGTGAATACATCAAACAGGTGAGTGGATGTGTGGCCACGCATCTGGTGTCCGTACCAAATAGTGGAATGGTTGGCCTTTACTGTGTAGTATCACTAACCATACATACAAATCTCGAGAGTTATGGTCCATTTGGTGATGAGACCAAGTCTATCGGGTCACCGGTTCAAAAGTGGAACTGGAAAAGTGGTGGGGTTTTTCGGAGAAGCTGGTGTTCTTCTTGATAAACTAGGCGTTTGGATAATCCCTGATGGCCAAGAGGATGGTGATCCAAGTTATATGGTAGATCAGTAGATTATTGACTCCTGAAGGAACTCCTCAGTTTTCATCAAATGTAGATACATCTTCGGTTTAGGGTAATGAACCGATGACCAATAGAAGATTGTTTTCTTCTCCATTTCTGGTATCCCTAATTCCCAAAATCCCATTGCACATTGAGATCCCCTATTTTTAGGTACTCGTTGCTATCAGGGTTGCATCCCATCAGAACTGGGAAATCTTCAAATTCCGTTCGAGAAGATCCATGCTTTACAATCATCGGAGACGGTGTGCAGTGTCTGCAAAATTCAATCTAATTCCTCCAACTCGCACTCAAATCCAAATATGTGCGAATGAGCTGAAGATGTGTCAGCAGAGTGACATACCAGCGGCAGAGTAGATGCCAACCCGGCCGTGATTCGCATCGCCTCCTGCAATGGACGCCATGATTGCCACGAGGATGATTAACCCCGCAACTATCCGCATTGCTGTAACATCGTCACAAACCCCAATCCACCGTCACAACATCACAATGCCAAATTCAACAACCCTAGCATATCACAAGAAAATTCATTATCCTCCTTTCCAAATGTGAAGATTCTCTCTTACTCTTTGAATGATCGCATCAGACCCTCCCAATTGTGTGCACTATTGCACATAGATTGGTGTCTACATATTGAGCATATAGTACAATCTCATCTTAACACATGTGTCCGTTCTTAATTACAAGCCTTGCCATAAACCACTCAAAGATATTCGTCCGATTATGAAGAGCGACCAGATAAGGCCCACATACATTAAGTTGTACCAGGCATCACAATCTACATCTTACGTATAAGTTTCCAAGTTGGCCTAGTACTTCGTGGTTTCCACGTAAATTCATCCATTGGCCCACATCTAGGGCTTCCCACACCGACCTACCTTAGAAGTCTCAAAATTCACACAATTCAACCAAAATTCCAAAAAAAGCATCCCAGAAGCATCGGAAACATACAATTCATGCTCTCAGGATGACAAGAGACCTAACAGGAAACAAAATCGATTGAGAAAAGGAGCAGTAGCCAATGAAACCGGAAATGAAAATTACAATGTACATTGAAAGAGAGAAGACAAACAGCGATTGCTTTATCCTGCGTGCACCGAAGAAGGTAGCGATTGATCGAGGAGCTGAGTGAGTGTGAGAGAGATGTGGAGAGAGTAGGTTACGTGAGTTGAAGATGCCGAGCACCAAATTGTGCAATGGAGAGATTTGCTGCGCCGGGCGGGTGGGCTGGCCCAAGTCCCTGGTTGAGGCATAAATGCCAGCCAGGGACGGAGGGCAGGCCCATCTCAAAGTAATAACTGTCTACCCAAGCCCCACTGTCTCCAACGAGAACGACATCCCAATCCAGGTCCCTAGCCTGACGGCCAGGGCGAACCGACCCATACATTGGTACCTTTCCGGATGTCTAGTGATGTCACATTCGAATGAATCGGCCCTCAACCCCATAGGAACTTTTTGTATTGGAGCCACTTCATCCATGATATGTAGGATGGATGATTTTAAGTGAGTGCCACGAATCCCCAGCCGTTCGCCCTCCCCGGTAAGGTACCAATATAGGGGTTGGTTCGCCCCAGCCCTAGTCTGACCATACACGTCACCAAATCTGCCACGTAGATTTTACTGCCATTACTCCAGCCATGTAGGCTTACTTCCAGTAAGAACGGAGTAAATAGAGGCGTGTTACCCACCAAATGTGATTCTTGTGACTGTTTAAACTCAACATTGCCACCAATGGGGTCGGTTCATAACATTATTTAGCTGCACTGATGGGTTCCAATACCAATAAAAGTGAGGAATAAGTACACTAAATATAATATTTAGTGTCACCAATTCTACATAACCTTATCATGCAGTGTGCGTTCATTCATCTGGGCCCCAAGAATATAACCATGATGGCTTGATGCAGTTAGTATAGATTCACATTGAATCTGCACTAGTTACGACATTTCATGGTTATATTCTCGGAGCCCACATGAATGGACGCACACTGCTTAATAATGTTATGTAATTGTCGTGCTCAATACTAATTGTAAACCAGAGTATAGTGTCATCAACACTAAATAACAACCCCACATTCTTTGTCATTCCTTGTAAAATTTTGGGAGATTATAGATTTATGGTGTTGCAATTACTGTCACTTACCAAGTGATTTTTCATCCAAATTTCAATCATCCATAGCAATATTTCATCACAAGTTGCTGACAAGAGAAGGTAGGGTTTGGGCCAATGGATGAATTCATCCATCATCCATGACAATATTTATTCACTTATTCATAAGAAGATTTGGTGACGTGCGTGGTCGGGCTGGGACCTCGATTGGGATGTCGTTCTTGTTGGAGACAGTGGAGCTTGGGTGGACGGTTGAGATGGGCTTTCCATCCATCCCTGACTGGCATTTATGCCTCAACTAGGGACTTAGGTTGGCATTTATGCCTCAACCAAGGACTTAGGTTGGCCGGTCCTCCCCAAGGCTTTCGGTGCGAGACACAAGGGGCTCATAGCTTTGTCTTGTGTCCACCTGGCAGATACTTTTGCGATGACTAAGGACAACTTGGAATATAATACGAACCCCTCCACTATGTAGTACCTTACTATGGACTATTAACACTACAATCTAACCGTGATAATACCACACATCAATTATATGATGCATTTTCTATTGACCAAACTTTCTAGTGTTAATTTACCCTAATAATACAACTACAATGCTCGTAATATGACTTCTTTAGGCCTGATTTGTCATAAAAATAGAGGTAATTAATGTGTGCATGCGGTTGGGACCCAACCAAGATTTGCCTTGGGATCGGAGAGTACATGGTGAGTCATCAATGCGTTAACTTTAGTTAACTCAACTTAATTGTTCTAAACCTTGGTTTCAAAAACGTACATCACACTTTGGGTCTTGGGGTTTTGGATGCAGGTTGAAGGGTTCAGGGATTGTTGGATCTACAAGCTAGAATTCTAAAGTTGTTGATTTCTCTTCTTCATTTGAAATTTGTGCTCACACTTGAATCTCACCTATTTCAATTAAAAATTTCAATTCTCACCTACTTATACTCCTAGATTTGCCCATGCCACTCTTCAATTTCTTGGCTCCGGAGGTGATAGTAGTCTTGAGTGGCGGATGCCTTTCATTTTGGTTATATTTGCAACAATTTTAGTGTTGATGACCACGTCTCCACACATAACAACTTGCACACAATTTGGTATGCACTGACCTCCTCCGGAATATAGCACCGGAAGATGTTTACAATATGGATGAGATTGTTTTATTTTTAGTGCCCATGCAATAAAAAGTTCATGGGTGCAAAATTCAAAAGGGTTGTCTCACTCTTGCTCTTGCTATAAACATGATAGACACTAACAAGTTGAAACCTATGGTTATTTACAAATTTCTACGCCCAAGATGCTTGGGAAGATGGTTGCCAAGAAACAATGTGTGGTAGTTTGCAAATTAAATGGCATGGGATAGCATCAAATGTATTTGAGAGTTAGATGATGAGCCTCAATGTACATTTCAAATCCCAAAAGCGGAAGGTGCTTTTAATTATGGACGATTATGCTACTCATGCCCTTGAGCATGTTGGTAGGGTGAAGCATTTGTTTTTTCAACCTTGCAGTTGAGCAATATTACTATTGTTTTCTTATCAATGTTACAAGTGTGGTACAACCCTTGGATTAGGGAGTAATTGCTTCATTGAAAGTTCAATTTATGAAGAAGCTTTTGGAATGGGTTTTCTCTCACTTTGATTTATTCTACTACTCACCAGGACTTGAGGAATATAGTGCCTAATGTAAGGCATGCTATTATGTGGTACTCTCAAGTGTGGAGAAAGATGAATCCCCTAATCATACAAAATAACTAGAGGATGTCCAAGATTTTACTTGCATACCAGAGTGTCGATTTTGCCATGGATCATGAACATGAGAATGACAGATTGAAAGAAGCAACAAATGACTCGGCAAGCCTTATTTGAATCTTGGAAATGAAGAAATGCCTACTAAAGAATATGTGCAATTGGTAGAGAGGAAGTTGTTGATGCAAAGTACAACATGGTTGAATTGGTAGATTTGGCATGGGGTAGAGAAATCCATTTGGGTTAAAATATGAATGAAGAGCCAATGGAGGGGAATGATGTGGATGGCCAACCAACATTAATAATCAAGCTTCCTCAAGCCCATAGGTATGCCCAATTACTATCAAATCTAAGCATCCTTTGAAGTTTCAGTTATAGATGTGATGAACATGCAATCTTTTATGGATAAATTGAACAAAATGTCAAATTCTAACATCATCATAAGACAATAGATTCTTACTTTCGTAGTGTGTGACATGGTGAAGACACCATCATGGGACTATATATTTTTTGAACTCCATATTGTAAGACGTTGTGAACACAGTTCTCTAATAAAAATGTCCATTCATATTAATGTGTCTTCATTGTGTATACAAAATGATGTTTTACATTGAAATAGGCCATTTTCTTGAAAAACCTCAATAGTACTACAATATGACATTTGGATAATACAACACTTTCTTGTGTTACCAAACATGCCATATTCAATAGGGAGAACAATACATGAGCTTGTGTAGAGTGAGAATTTACCATATTCTAGCAAAAACGTACAGTGAATTCAAGTAATTCCGGCAAATTGTGTCTATCATTTTCAAAATAATCTAACATTTATTTTTAGAAATAGTTTGTGTTGAACCGACTACCAACCCGGGTAGTTGTTCATAATGAACAAGCAAAATGACTCCCAAAGTAGGTCCTTCACTTGAACAAATAGATGCTTGAAAATGAAAGGCGGCCACCAAGTAGGTTAGTTATGGTCATTACACTAATTATGTACTTGAAATCGGAAAACAAATGTGCACACACATATATATATATATAAGAGCAACCTTCTTCAAGACGACTCCTTTGCACTTGTGTAACCACAAAGTTGCACTTCAACCATGTGGTTGGAGAAATGTTGGAGAATATTTCATTTATGTCATGACTTGAATCCCTTGTATATTTTCCTTTGACTAAATCTTTCTAGGATAAAAAGGGGTAATATTGCTCATAAATCAAGTTTTGGTAGGGTATCAATAAAGGTAGACGGCATTGCATAAAACACGCCTAAAAATTGATCATCAAGTGGACAAATAACATCATCCATAGTGCACTCCATGAAGAATTGTCCCCCTCGCTTGTACCTTACCACGATGAAAGATGGTGGATGAAAACATAAAAGAAATCCATGATGTAGCTGCATCCAAGTTACAATCACCTCTTGGAAATTCCAAGCCTTTTTAGTGCACTTAGCTAGATTCTAAGCACCAAATTCCTCACTTTGCAATAACCGCAAAACATAGTAGTGTGAAATGAAGAATTGAGATGAAGGAATGCTTATTGCGGGATTTTATTTTATTTATTTATTTATTTTTGGTTCTCTTTGGGGGGGGTATGGGATAGGATACAAACTCTACCAAGGTTAACTTGTATTCTTGGGCAACACACTTCAAATATCTTCCAAAAGGGGGTGGAATATAACATAGGATGGCATATATTTTACAAAAATAACAATTATAAAAAATTATAATTAACAAAGGATGGCCTTTATACCTAATACTTAGGTTAAAGAAACTTAGCCCACTTGTTATTAGGTGATTTTAAAGGCATCATTTATGTAACATACGTAAACAAATATCCCAAGAGAATAATCAAAAGTTCGTTGAGATAATCATTTTGAGGAATGCCAACAAAGGCTAATTTACTTTATAAACCTTAGGGGAACCCTTATGTTATTTTCCTAACGAGAATAATCTTTATCATGTCATCCCAAACAATGACACTAATTTCATGCACAACATTCAATATTTAATTCATTGAAGAAAACCCTTAAAGAAGGAGGAAGACCTCCCCAAAACCCTAATGGGGGATTCATTTCCACCCCCTCTCTCTCTCATGTGTTGTGTGGCAAAACAAGGGTGTGCGAACTCATAGCGGTGTGCAAGTTTTGAGTGTGGTGTGGTGGTGTGGTTAGGCTATGAATGTTGACTATTTTTTCCCTTTAAATGCTTTAAAGATTGCTTGTGGACGCGAGGAGTATGTGCAGGCTGGAATGAGCTAGACTTCTTCAACCATTGGAAGACCATTCATTCTCTTAGCTCAATCACTTCATTAGATTCAAGCTTGATTGCTAGATATAGAGGATTCAATTATCCTCCGATTTGTGAGCTCTTCTTACTTTAGGAGGACGTTGGATCTACAATAGTGGAAGTGGATCTATAGTAGTGCAATTGCAAGTAGTGTGGCAACAATAGAGGATGACAGATCCTATTGGATAGGGAAGGTGCAAAAGATGCGAAGGACAGTTGGATCAAAATGGGGAATATTGTGGCAACCTTTGGATTTTTTTTATAACAAACCATCATCCAATGGGAAGAAAGTTTGGTCTAGTTGCAACATGACGGTCTTATTGTATTGGTTTTCTAAAGCTAGAGGTTCTTTGAAGTACAAATATGATGCTTTAGACTCTAAGTGGATAGATGTCAATTCAAATATATCAACCGTGACAATGACATATTAACCATCCTCTAAGTTGTATGTATACATTGGATAGCAATGATGTTGAGTGTTTAGCAAAATTTGTTTTTGCTTGAGGTTAAGTTCTCTATGTGTACATATCCTAGACCTTATTGATTCATATAGCAACTTCCAAAAGTAATGCAACATCCTTAACAAACATGCAAAATTGACATTTTCTTATAAACAGGAAAATCGTACATCATGTGATACCAGCACAATCTAAATAAAGTATGTAGCTAGCCTCATGTCAATTTCCATGGTGATCGGACTCACGGGCCGATAGTAAATGGTAAAAACGTGAATCTGGGGTGTTGCATTAGTTTTGACACTTTTGAAATTATTATGTTCTGGGACACATGAACCCCGTTGGATGACATTTAAAAGATTGCAAAACATGCGGGAAAATGCAATTTATTTGTTGTTCATTGTGTATTAATGCTATCCTATTTGGCTAGTATTTGGTGTATCTCCCTTTTGCCTTTAACAATGCCAACACTTTGTTGGGCATTGATTTCACCGGCTTTTATTTGGTATCACCAACTGTGTTGTTCAACATGGAGGGCAACAACATGTGCACAAATTTCTAAGGAAGTTTTGGGCATGGTGGAAGGGGGAATTGAAACCAATGACCTCGTGAATGCGAAGCAAAAGTGCTAACCAATGAGTTATTGTATACTATAACATAGATTGCTCCTATAATTCAACATAAATTGAAGAGTTCTAAAAGTAATGCAACACCCCATATCCATGTTTTTTTTATCATTTATTGCTAGCATGTGAGTTTGATCACTATGGAAATTGACATGAGGCTAGCTACATACTTTATTTAAGATTGAGTTGGCACCACATGACATAAACACATATTTAAGTAAATTTAGACAATTAAGGAGTCTAAATTTAATTTATAATTAAATAAACATGATTAATAGATCATTAATGTATAAATTAAATGAAAGCGGCTCGCAATATATCGTGCCACGGAGGGGGATCGGGTAGTCTCCCGATGGCAATGAGTGGGAAGCATGCACAAAAATGATAGAAAAAACAAGGCAGTGATGTATACAAGAACATCGGGAGATCTCCCCATCCAGAAAAATTCAATTACAAGACAGTGAACAATACATAAAACGATGGACATGTTATTGTACATAGTAATCAATGAATTCTTGAACCAAAGCCGTGCATTGTCATTGACAAGCCATGCACGGAAAATAGAACATAAAATTAGAATCCAACATCCATACTTGAAAAATGCTTGTAGCACCAGAATTGAACAACGGGAAGGCTAAGCGTTTAAATCTCTAAGTATTGAAGCAGTACAACTTCCCGGACTACGTCTGGGTAGACCATAGGACCGGGAGGGCTCCCGGTGCGAATGAAGGGATGAGCGACGGAGCATCAGTGGTCGATTCGTTATGGGCAGAACCTAGAGGCGTGGGAACCCGAGGATGTCCGAGATTGGGATGACATAGTTGAGCCTGCAAATGCAAAAAACGAAAAATGTGAGGAAACATGAAGAGGTTAGCACATGCAGAAAGCAATACCAAATGAGATTAAAAAAAGAGACGTGAAGTACCGTGAGAAAGTTGAAGGCGGCGTTTAACTGGAAATCTCCTCCAGTGTGGAATTGATGAATTGGCTGCCTTGATTTGCAATAGGCGGTAAGCAGCATAGGAGTTACAGGTTGAACTCTTGGTGGGCTTCAATTCGACTCGCTTCTTGGGAGATTTCTTTGGTTTCAAAAATGTGGTCCCCAAAAGTGCCGCGCTCGAGGACACTCCAGACGACAAAAGCGAAAGTTAAAGTATGTTAGAAACATGAGAGAGGGTGAGCGAACATCATCGATCGGGAGGTCTCCCGGTGTGAATTTAGGAAATGAAAAGCAAAATCAAACAGGGGAGAAAGAATTGAAGTGAGAATGAATTGAAAGTATTGGAAGAGGAGGCGTGTATGAAGCACATACGGAAAGTGTC
This sequence comes from Polytrichum formosum, assembly GCA_964035585.1. Lineage (NCBI taxonomy): Eukaryota > Viridiplantae > Streptophyta > Polytrichopsida > Polytrichales > Polytrichaceae > Polytrichum > Polytrichum formosum. The sequence goes on from OZ037936.1 coordinate 77,435,024, forward strand.
GCGAGAATGGACGGAGTATGGCGCGCAATTGGCGGTCACAAATGGGCTAAACCATTTATGGTAACGTGGGAGTGGGGGTTGTCCGTCTGTGATATGATTATGCAAATAGAGAGGAACATTTGGTGCGTGTATGAGTCCCTCGATGTAAGGGTACAATGCGGTTGTGATGTTATCGATGACTCTGTGACCCGGCCAAGTGTGAGGGAAATAGCAACAGTCGGAGGGTTTGTTCCTAATATGACGGCTGGGTTGGTCGTCGACAAACAATATATTGCCCTCCCTACAACCGAAATGATTTGCATGGTGACTGAGGAGGACTTGTTTTTCTTTAAGGAGGAAAGGGACGTCCTTACTAATGAAACCGTTTGTATTCGTGCACATGGATTTACCCCAGACAAACTTGAGCGCAGATATGACGTTTTCGCGAAAGAGGCGGCGAAGGACAGTGTGGAGAACTGAATCTTCCATGCACGACCAGATAGCGACATGGAAATCGCGTAGGAGTAGGGACATGAACTCTCTCAACCCGGGACGGACTTCGAGATCCCATAGCTTGTCCATGAAAAGGCCGCTGTTGCCCCCGAAACGCGCGAAGCACTTGGCTCGAACCCTCTCCGGGGCGCGCCTACAAAGAAGACCATCGACGGAGAGAACAATCAACTTGAAGGGCTTGGGTTTAGGTTGGAATCGAGGGCGCACAGGAGTAATAGAAACCTCAAAACCCTGCACATGAGAGGCACCGGGAGGTCTCCCGAAGAGAATATGAAGAGAGAAACGGCAGGGGAAATGTTGACAATGCATGATGAAAAAAATTCATTCAACGAGTAACACAGTTACAAACACATTCACGACGCAAGAAATGAATAGGTTGGTAAGAAACGAGGAAGTTATTACAAAGACATGAGAGTACTTAAAAACATGAATAATGGTGTTTGGTTGCTGGTTGCATGTCCAAAATGTTAGATGGAAGAAGGGCACCCAAAAAAATGAAACCCAAAACAAAGAAATGAGGAAATCCAAAAGAGAAACTTAGCGTCAACCTAAGCCCACCTCCGTGACAGATTCAGGGGAGCTAGAAGACATGGAAATCTGCCGAAGATGCGCAGAACCGCACTCCGAGAGCAACTGGCCAGTATGGATACTTCCAGAGAACCCAGAGTAACCAGGAACATGTCCAGCCGACTGGACAGCAGGTGACGTTGGAGAACCCATAATATTGGCAATTTTCTGGGACACCTGAAGAGGCAACGTGGAATCACCTCTTTCCTTTCTTTTGAGTGGCCTTCTTTCCTCTGACACCTGAAAAAAATGGGAACACCGTGAGACGCTGGGCAAAGCATCGGGAGGTCTCCCGATGTCAATACTTGGGTTGAAACTCTGGCGCTCTGTCCACATCATCTGGCTTATACCTCCTGGAGTAGCCAGCCATAAGATTAACGTAGCGAGAGTCAGACTTACGGAGCTGGGCCTTTCCATCCGGGAGGGGGTTCTTTTCAACAAACTTTCGTACATCCATGTTTGAGGCCAAGAGATTTTTCAACCAGTCAAACAAAGTCCGGAGAAGGTAATTATCCTCATGTAGGAATTCAGGCCTAAACGTGGGAGGATGGATGGCCTGACTCCAGTGGTTAGGACAATTTTTATCCGGGGAGTCATCAATAAGCAGAACATTACGTAAGGTAGCATTAGGAAGTTTTTTGAAAACCCTAAGTGTGAGATCCTTCATCAAAATGGGTTGGTCGGGATTATCCCTATGCTTGGAGACAGTGCAATAATCCTGATAAAAGAATCCATAGTCATCAAAGGGAATATCAAGGCGACCAAGCTTGAATTGCCTGCAATCCTGCATAAGAGCATCAACCATCTGCAAGGCTTTCTGCTTCCGGGTTGAAGTCCAGAACAAGACGTCAGCCTTCTCGTACAACCAATCTAGGAGTTCACGGGCACCACTCCGCAAAAGGGTCTTGTCATTTTTGTTACGCGGTTTAGAGCAAAGGAGCCCGTTGAGATCAAAGACTAGGAAATATCTTACCGATGGCACACTAATGGACTGCGGAGGCAAGTCAGTCGTTGCTGCAAGACAATGGAACATAATTTCAGAACAAGGTTACATGAACCTCATACAATAAAAGTATATCTATGGAGATCCATCATTGGGAGACCTCCCGGTCCTCAAAGAGAATATTGCAAAAGAGTATTAAAGTGAGAAAGAACTCACCTCGGGGGGACATTTCAGTGGCCGGAGTCTCCTGGAGGATAGCAGCATCCGCAGCGACAGACTCCACGCTACGCTGTTCTCTGTTAGTAGTGGCGGTGCGCCTAGATCTCAGTTTGGGTGAATGCGAGCCCGAACTGCCCATGGGCATGGGACCACCAACCACTTGGGACTTAAGCTTCTGGCGAAGAGGGTGAGGGGGAGAAAAACTCCTGTCATCAACATCTACTGCAGTAGAAATATCATTGACGAATTCATTCTGCATGGCTTCATCCGCAGCAACATCCATGTCAAGATCTTGGTCATCAAGGAGGATAAGCGATTGAGGTTGCGCGGTTGGAGAAGACATTGCTGCGGGTAGAGGCATCGGGAGGTCTCCCGATGCCCGAGGAGGTGAGGGTGCACGAGAAACGTTGCTTGGGCCAATGGCAGAGTGAGTGGGCGAAGCAACAAAGTCGGGCGCGACGTCTTCGGCCATCGGGAGGTCGCCCGATGGATCACCGAGGTGAGAGGGGCCTCCTCTATCGCCTGGCTGCTCATAGTCACCAAGGTGAATAACCTCCATCTCATCGTCTGAGTCTTCAGCAGGGGTGGGTTCGTCCAGTTCCACGACCTTTTTCTTCTTCTTGTCCTTCCTGGAGGCACGAACAAGTTGTTTCAGCGCCAGCCCTTGCAGAAATTGAATGATCCGTTCTCCCAAATTTGTGGCCTGACTGTAACTCACATTGTCCTGGGCGATGTCCGCAGTGGGTACAAGTTTATGAAGACCCAAAATCGTCAAATTTCCCCCGCATTGTATGTTCAGGAGAATCTTGTCGGGTTTAAGAACACCACCCATAATTGCGTCGAGGGAGGCGACGCTCAGATCTCCGTGTAGGGTCGTCCAGTTTCCCAAATCAGATTGCTCGAGGGACTTGGCATCCACAAAGGTGGGTAGCTTGGGTGAACCGAAAATCCTCCGCAAATGTTTCGCGCTATTAGCATCCTCGTCAACCCTCGGGAATACAACCAAGATGTATACGAGCACCTGTGTCTCATGGGCGGGAGTAACAAATTTTTCATGTTCCTTGTGTGGGGAATACACGACTATGTGATAATCCCAGACGGACGAATTACTCACCCACATGGCAAATTCTGAAGCGGTCGGGAAGGAGCAAAAGAAATAGTGGACCCCCAAAGTTGAAGAGTTTTCCTCGAAGACCTCTAGGAATTCTGGAGTTATAGGATGTTTGGAAGGGACGCCTCTTTTTCTGTCCCAGAAATTGGAGGCACTGACAATGTAAGGATCATCAGAGATATTCCAAGCACGCACAACATGAAGAATATCTTCAGCGCCCTTCACCTTGATGACAAGGTGTTTTGACCTGATGGCATCATCTGCACGCGGCGTCGAAGTTGCCCCCTGCAGGTAAGCATTGTAAGCATCCCAGAAATCAGGAAGAGCAGGTTCCTGGGAGATTTTCATCAAGTCTTTCTTCTCCTTCAACCAAGCTTTCCCAGCTTCTGTTCCCCTGACAAGCTTACGCATCATGGCCATGAAAGCAACATCGAATTTGTGCTCTTTGGCCACGGCTTCCCATTCCGAATAGGTCCAAGCCTTGTATCCTTTCCCCTTGTGTGGTCTCTCCCAGCCGAACTTTGTCATCACCTCTTGCCTAATGACCATCTCGTCCTTCTTCTCGTCGCACATATCAGTGAGGGAGACAAGACCTGCAACACCAGGCTGCAAAGATTTGCAACACACTTTCCCTTTGAGAATGAGGTTGCCAATCTCCTGGAGCATATTGTCAGGGAGGCCCTGAATTCTGCTAACATCGGATTTGGTGAGGGGAGGTCGTTTTGATGTCCCGGAAAGAATGACCCCGTGACCGTCGGGAATGTTCCCATCAACCCAGTTGTCAAACACCAATCTCCAAGTGGTAAACGTCATTTCGCTGCATATGACAAGGGGGAAACACTCTTTGATACTTTCAGTGTCGTGGAATGTTGTTGTCACTGCATGCTTGAATTTCTGGACATGGTGTAGAGCGACGTCAGAATATGTGACAATAGAAACAGTAAGCTAAAGGCATTGGGAGGCCTCCCGATAAATGGATATGTATCTCAAAACTCGAACAATAATATTGAGGAGAATAGTACTTACATTCCATTCAGGAGAGTGTATGCCACCCAACTTAGCAGGTTGTGGTTGGTTGTGGTCCTTCCATACTGCACGCCCTTGAGTCACGTCCTCGAAGAATGTAGGCTTGGCATCTTTGTCGTGAATTTTGAGGTTCAACACTTTGGACATGTACATAACTTTCTCCTTGTCCAGGGACCACACCATGACAATCTCGTGATTCTCGCAATAGGTCTTCATGTCCTGCTTGGAGGCGAGCTCTGGCATGGCCATTACCTCTTTCATGGCCTGAATTGTGTGTTGGCCACCAATAATCCAAAAGTCGCATTCCCGCATATCATCTTTCACGGTCGGTTTCAAATCGAAAGGCTTGAACTCGTTCAATGTGTTATCAAATACAATTGGCATGACAAACACTGGTTGCTTAGCCTTGGATCCATGGAGCGCGATGACTTCGTCCATCAACTGTTGGCGTCGCCCCATTGTGACTTGCCTGTGCACCCAAGTAGCCGGTGCGCAGTGCAGCCGGTGCAATGGCACCTTGACCCTCCGACCATCGGCGTCGTCGAGTGGCTCGCAGCCCCAAACGTACAATGGCTCAAGATGGTTGTGGATGGCCTGGTTGATGATTTCCAGCTTCTTGGGGTCGGTCCTGGAGCTCTTCTGCATGCGCAAAAGATCTTCGAGGCTAGCTTCTTTTGCGGTCTTAGGTGGCCTGGAGGCTGCCCTCCTCTGTCTCTCCGGAGTCCCACCTGGAGTCGAACCAGGAGTGGAGCCTCTGGAGACCGGGAGGTCTCCCGATCCTGGTGTGGAACCCCTCCTCGCCTTCTTCTGTGTTGGCGGGATGACGATGGCCTTCAAATCCTCCACCATAGACACAAACCTTTCACGCACGTCGCTTGGCAGCTTCTCGTCGTCAGGGAGCCACATGAAGCCAAAATCTGTCAATCTCCCACAAATATCTGTGTCTAATTTCGCGACGGGAACCACCAGGCCCACATAATTTGTGGCCACGGTGGGGGAGGATTCGCAAAGGTTCAAGATGACGCAGGCATCTGAATACTCCTTACAATCGACGACATCAACTGAGGTCGGTGACGTGACCTTCCCACCGACCACATAGACAAACCTAATTTTCAACCTTTGTTGAGAGGTGTCCTCCACAACCTCAGCACCCCACTTCTCAACCTGGTTCTTGACTAAATAGGAGGCCACAGAAGGTGGTTCGAAAAGACCTACATTCTCTCCAATCTTTTCAGACACCAGATGCTTCAACCGCAAGGTGCCCATATCGTCTCTGATTCAAACAAGACATTGTGAGCTTCTAAACATGTTACGAGAGACCAAATTCAAATATAAATTTATAGAAATCATTCAGCATCGGGAGGCCTCCCGATGCTGGGGGATTGCGAATGAGAATTCAATTTGGTGTACTTGCATCGGGAGGCCTCCCGATGCTGGGTGAATGGGAATGACAATTGAATTTCGAGTACAGGGATCGGGAGGCCTCCCGATGCTGGGGGTTTGGGAATGACAATTGAATTTCGAGTACAGGCATCGGGAGGCCTCCCGATGCTGGGGGTTTGGGAATGAAAATTCAATTTCGAGTACTTGCAAAAATTCATGTATGCGGAAACATTTTTTGTGCAATCCAATTGACATCGGGAGACCTCCCGGTGGTGAAATATAATGGCCAACAAACTAAAATTTCCACTGCAACAACTCACCAGTAGATATGTGCGGCTACTCCACGCTCTGTGTGCGACACCTCCGTGTGCTCCAACCCTCTACCTCGGACTGCACGTTCAAAAATTACCACATGGATGAGAGTAATGTGGATGGATGATAAATGATGCGGATGGATGATAAATTCTGTGCAAGGATGGATGAACTATGCGTTCATGTCATGGAGGAGAGTCTGAACGTCCTCTATGTGCTCACTCCAGAATGCAGCAGGGCTTCGCCGTGGAGCAAGTGTTGCAAATGGCTCCGGGAGAGCTCCTCATATATACTGCTTCGGAGCCGACATCCTAAACCCTATTTCTTCCCTACGTCAGCTATACAACGTGTGGACTACATCGCGATGTGACTGCAGGTTGCTGTCCACAGAGATTAGGTTCCTAATCTCTTAGCACACTCTGTTTAATGATCACGTCGTGCACTTAATGAGGGCGCCAACGGCTCCAATCGCCACCACTTTGCACGCCAATGGCGTCTGCATTGTCACTGTCGCATGTGCCGCTCGCCATCAAATCGCCGTCTTCAATCAACACTTTATTCGTCACGCATTCCAACACTTTCTCTGGCATGATTCCAAAACTCCTATCGTCTAACTGAAATGGCGACGAGTGGCCGACAACCCTCTATCATAGGAGAGCTAAATATAGCCATATTCTAGCGCCTTCTCAAAAATTACAAGCGGTAATAATGCTTGTGAATAAAGTTTACAGCGAGTGAATATATCCTTTGACATCCATCCGACAATATCGGGAGGCCTCCCGATGCAGACAAAAACTGACAGAATGTCAGGATTCTTGCTTCAGGGTAATAGAGCAGCGTGGAGGGAATAGAAATTGAATGCGGAACTACATGAATCCAGCATCTCAAGACCGGATTCACGCAAAAAAAAATGAATTTAGAAAACAATGTTGACCGGATTCAAAATTTGGAATTATGAAATCACTTACCCCATTCTAAGCTCAATTGTCGTTTCGATGGAGACAAGAATGTCAGGGCTCGGCGCTATGGTTGAACGATGACCATTAATGATGACGAGGCCTTCTGCGAGAACAAGTGGTGGAAGAACCAAGGCGATAAGAATCCAAAAATAGATAAACAACAAGAAGTAATCCAATGGATCCAATGCAGTAGAAGAGAAGGCATCTTTTGGATTAGGCCGATATCACAATGACCTCCACAAAAATCCCTCTACACCTCTTCATTCTGAGGTTGCGACTCCTCATTTCTAACGCTTCATTGTGCGTGCTTGACGCTTCATTCCGCTACGTCCCGTGTATGTCCTTGTGTAGTGTACAATCCTTTTGCTGCATCAATACGCAAGTTTCTCGCAGGCCACACTTACTTTCATTCGCACACATTCATCCCGAGACTTTCATTCACAAGCTTTCATTCTCTGATATTCATTCATCCACAGTATTCATCCTTCTTATTCATCCACAGTATTCATCCACAGTATTCATCCCTCTTATTCATCCACAGTATTCATCCCTCTCATTCATCCTCAGTGACGTCAGCAGTGGACATTGTGACGCAAGACCGGGAGGTCTCCCGATGATCTGAGTTGTGACATTGTTTTCTTATCCTGGAACACCAACAGGATCGGGAGGTCTCCCGATTCCATCGATCAGGGTTTAGTATGTTCAACTACCAATCAATGGATCGGGAGGTCTCCCGATGCTCGTAGAGTTGGGTACTTTAGCTGAGATTTTTGGAACACCCGACCAAGCATCGGGAGACCTCCCGATGCACGTTTACCACCCCCCTCGCACATCCTAGTCATTGTTGTTCATATAGGATCGGGAGGCCTCCCGATCTTGAATGATTTGTGGACATGGCTTTTAGCGCAGGCCAGAAAGTCTATTTCAGATTGAATGACATCCAGGTAGGTATAGGCGTAGTGGTGGATGGCGGGTGCATTCAAGATCCTCCTTTGCCAGGGCAAGTATTCATCAAAGCACTGCGTGTGTACTACGGCCTCGACCAGATCGTAATCGACTACCCGAATGTTGGTGATTGCATTGGCGACTCGGTGGGAGGTCCAATTCCATGGGCCCCTGAGAATCTTGTGGTGTGTGTCGGGGACGTTGTGGAGTCCTCCATTGATTCGTCAGAGGATCTCACTGTATTCGAAGATGATGACGAGGAAATGGAGGATCTCCAGAATTCCGAGCCTTTGCTGCCAAGTTCTCCAGAACCGAACGAATTGATTCTCCCAATGTCAACGCCATCGCATCCGATAGAAGCTTCTTACCCCTCGCGGACGGAGTGGAGACACAAAATTTGCAACTTGGAGGACAGCACGGGTGTTGTGTTGGCGACAGGCCGAATCTATGCTTGCTTGTCAGAAGAGGTATTTGTCATGGATATGATTGGACCCGATCACGTTGGCGTGATGGTCATCAGTTCGATTCCAGGAAATGGGGACCAGATAATGTCCATGAGATTGTGGCCATTAAAGGAAACTCGTTTCCTGGACGGTCTCCTACTCTCTGAGATGGACCAGCACCTTTGTGACAATCCATCGAGTGAGAGCGAAGAATAATTCTTCGCAGGTGTTAAGAAATCTGCTTATCACAGTTCCATTCGCAAAAAGAAAACACCGGAGAAGGCGCCCAAAATTGGTCGTCTCCTCGACTTGGCGTCTATTCGCGCTGTAAGTGCGCAAGAATGTTGCTCGATGAACTGTTGTCAATTGTTTCCATGGTCGTCCACCCAACATGTCAGAGTGAACTACTGGAGAAAGTCCTTTGATGAACGGAGGGAATGGGGTACGGAGGTTTTTAGTAGGATGCAACCCATGGGATCGGGACATGGAGTTGTGTTAGAAGACAAAATTGTCTGTCTCTGTGCTTGGTGGAAAATTCATGGCATATCTCGTGCAACGTTCATGACTTACAAGCAACGATATAGAAATGGAAAGAGATCGTCAACTCATGGCAACAAAGGCATGCGAAAACCTAGAGCGAGGACCATCCAAGCTCAAGCGACTATGGAGTCCATCATTCGCATGAATGCTGATCAAATGCCCCATCAGATGAAAGGAACTGGAAATGGACGGCAGGATATTCGCAAAGTTCTCCCTGTTCATCTCACCTGGGAGAAGGTGCGGGAGGAAGTTAATGAGGTCAGAAGACGTCCACATTATTTATTGTCTTTAAGGAATCCTCAACATCGGGAGACCTCCCGATTTCCAGCCCTGTTTCTGTGATTAGTGTATTCCTCTGTCATGCAGTCCAGGCAGATATTGAAATCTTCTGCATATTTGTTTTGGTCCACTGTCACGCATAGCATTGGTAGGTCTCCCGATTCTATACATTTCTCGTGTAGAGCTCCTGTTGGAATTTCGTTTCCGCTGTTCTATTTCTTCCCTGTTTGTGTTCCCTTCCTCGATTTATATTTATTACTTTTGGATTCGAAGGCCATTTCATTATGTTTTTTTACTTCTCTTCTTTGTCTACATAGGGTGATCCATGACCATCGGGAGGCCTCCCGATGGCCATGGCCTTGCATTTCTTTCCGTTTTTCGTTTTCTTTTGGCATTCAACATTCTTTTCAGACAGTGGACATGCATTTTGAACAATGGATGTTTTCGCAAGCACTCTGTTCATAGTCTGTATTTATTCATATACAAAATTTGTTTGCAACGATGGATTTGCAAAGACTCTGTTCAGAGTCTGTATGTATTCATATACAAAATTTTCTTACATTTGAGGCTCCATCCTATTCTACTCTCTATCCATTGAACTACGACCCGCTACTTGAATCCTGGGTTGCCGAGCTCTCGTAGCGCTCTTCGCCAGATTCGGTGCGAGGTGTTCGGTCGTCGAAGACTCCATACTCGCCGTTGTCCATGGCGTAGGCTTCTTCATCTTCCGACATTTGTTTCTCCTTGTCGTCGTCTTCATCTTCCTCCTCCTCCTCGTCTTCGTCATCCCCGTCGCCGCCTTTCTGCTCTTCCTCTAGATGATGAGCGAAGAACTCCTCGTAAATCCTCCATTCTTCAGTGTCGCGATCGCCTCCAGCATTGTTGGATGCTCCCTCACTGGTATGCAGCGAATTCTCTCTCCCTCCCTCTCGGGAACTCGCGGTTTCCCTGGTGGAATTCTTCGAATTCCACACCACTTGGTTGTTCTCTGTGTCGCTTCCTGTGCTCTCATCTACTTTAGATTTCTTCGAACTCCTCCCGCCACAGCTGCCCCTTCCCTCCTTTCTTCTCATTCTGCCGGGTTTGTTAAGGTCGTCTATGAGTTGGATATGCAAATTGAGTAGAATTTGCAATCGACTCCTACAGCAATGGATGTTGGTATTTCTGCGCTGTCTGGGGGCCTCCCTTATAAGCGTTTCTATTGTCACGGGACATCATTCCCTTTCCCACCTATCATTAAGACGTAAGATTTTCTTGGCATTGCACGTATGTGCACATGATCTGTGGGGTCATCATGTTATGTGAATCTGATACGCGGCATCTTCTCTTTAATTCGGATTACATGTAATCAAATAATTATTATGATATCGCCATCGTGTATGTTGCATGGGGAGGTCTCCCGATGATTTGGCCGAATTTGCACGTGCCTAGTATATGTAACCGATGTCACGTCATCTCTTGAAATCATGCTGCCATGGTTCATTAGCCATTATTCCATTATTTAGTTCAATATTTTTGTTTTTCCATCCGTGTCCAGTTTGGGTCAAGCATCGGGAGGGCTCCCGATCCCTTCATTGCTTATTACTTCTGCGGTATAATTTTTTTTTATTCATGATTTATTTCATTATTTATTGCTTCTGCAGACCTCCACGTCCTTTGGAATACAAAGTGTATCTCAGTCCACTGTCAGTCGTCTTCGGAATAGTCTATTTCGAAACGTTGACGTTCGAAAAGGCGGTTTCAATTTCTCAAAGTGCTCTGAATGCGAACACTACAAAGACTTGATTGACATGAGTATCAAAGGCAGTGAAGAGAGGGAGAATCTCAAGAGGGAGTTGAGAAAGCACAACAACCACCAGGGTTCATGCCGCAATCTCTATCATGTATGGCGCCATGAGTCCAAAATTAATCCCCGCGAGGTTCTGGCTATCATCCACAACGGCATGGACACAAACAAAACAGCAATCCCCCGACTTCGTGTCATCATGAAGGCCACTGCAGGGCTGTTTCAACTTCCGGTCAGCCTCACTGGCATGGTCACTCATGGCCACGGCGACGGCGCATATGCCCACTACGCAACCGACTTGTGGCCCAAGGATTCCAACTTCACCATTTCGTCCCTTGCCAGGTGCCTCCGTGCGTTGGAGAAACCTCCTGTTCGAAATTCCAGAATGTTGTTTCAAGATCCTCCATTGAACGATTATTTTGATAAACTTCTATGGGGTAAATCTCGGTGAGTTCTTAATTCTTTTTGTCCAACATTGTCATTCACGTCATTGGGTCCTTCTCATCGGGAGGCCTCCCGATGCTCCCTCTTTCTCCTCCCATGGCTGGCCTCCTTCCTTTATATCGGGAGGCCTCCCGATGCCCGCAGCCTCCAACTAAACCTCCATTTTCTGATCCCTTTTGTGTGCAGATGCCGATCTTCCCTCCCCGATGCAACGGATGCTCCGGATGTTGTACGTCCGCTTCCAAAGAAGTTATATCTCCAGCTGGACAACTCAGCTAGGAACAATAAAAATCAATACGTCATGGCCTTCTTGTCCTTGCTCACAGCTCGCAAGGTCTTTCATGAGATCCAGGTCGGTTTCCTTCTCGTAGGCCACACCCACGAAGATATTGACGGCTACTTTAGCTACTTGTCCAAACAACTCAAAACAACCAACACCTTTGTCCTCTCCGACCTCATGAAAACGTTCATGGAATCACAGTTCCTTTCCTTCATACCCGAGTTGATTCAGGAGGTCGCTGATTTCAAATCCTTCATTAAGGGATACGCCGAGGAGCTCGTCGGTCTTAAAGAAATGCACATTTTTCGCTTCTTCCTCGATAACGATGACTGGCCTGTATTCCAGTATAAAAAATCCGCACTTGATCCGGATTGGTTGCCACGAAGCAGCTCCGTTCGCATGTGGAAGGACGATGGTCGTGGTCGTCCCCTCCTCCCCTCTGGCGACCCTCCTGCTCTACAGATTAGGCCTCCTTGGGGCCACGTTCTTCCTGGCCGTTACGGTGACAAAGAAGTAACTGCTGACGATGCACGTGATGCGAATCAGAAGAAGGATGGGATTCGTGCTGGTATCAGAAAATATATCCAAATTTGGGAGAGCGGCTGTCTTGAGAATGATACCTACCGTCAAAAAATGGAAGATTATGTCACCTACTGGAAAGATGTCGCTGAGGAATTGGATGCTCCTTTCCCCCCCACGCCTCCCACCCTACAACTTGGTTTTTGGCCTTCTACTTCTTACACCACTCCAAATTCATCTATGTCTGACCTTGTTCAGACTGATACAACCCCCGAGGATGTTTCCATTGACCCCTTCTGTGGAGTGGCCCGCGACAAACCCAAGGAATCCTTCAATCCTTACAGAGATGTTCTCCTTGGTGACTTTGTTCTTGTTCGTCCTTCCGACCCTGACCTCTACCCTGTCTGGATGGGCCGAGCACTCACTGCTGTTCAACTCGATCGTAGCCATCCCTAGTATGGTCAATTTCAAATTCGATATTGGAGGCCAACCAAAGGCAGGAAAAAAATTTCTGACCATGATCGCTACAAAGGGGCTTGGGATTCTAAGTGGGAGTGTGACCCATCTTCCACAGCTGTCATGTGGATAGAATGTAGTTCTGTTCTTTATTCCAATAGAGCTAGGAAAAACACAAACGACACTTCTGTTGTGCAAATAGGCAAATCTGAAAAGAAGTTTGCTCAACGAAACCTAGAACTTGCAAACTCTGTAAGTCAGCCTTCTTAGAACAACCATCGGGAGCCCTCCCGGTGTTTCCATTTTCAATTTTCCTTCCAATTAATATATGTTCATCTTCTATTTCGCTCGTCGTGGTGCTCCTCTTTCTTGCACTTGCACATGGCTATCGTTTCACATGTTTTGTATTTCTTTTCGTGTATATCCTCGCTCGTGCTCATTTCTTTCACATTTTATGTGATTTTTGTTCTTAATTGCTTCACACTGCATTTTTTTGTGTCGTCCAGTTTTCGGGAGACCTCCCGATGTTTTCTGCTTTCCACGCACATGTTAGGGACTTCATGCCATTCTCTTCTCGTCCCATATCAGGAGACTTTGTTGCATACTGTTTTTTTAGTTTTCTTATGTTCTGTGTTTTCTCCTATTAGTGTGGGATGCTATTCTTTGGTGGTCGTACTCCCCAATTGTGTTACATGAGAACACGGGGAGGTCTCCCGATGCTTCTTTACTTTGCCTCCATAATTTACAGATTGGTGATTAGCATCGGGAGATCTCCCCATGTTATGTTTGGTTTTCCTTTTTTCCTTACATCATTATCGCTAATTTTATTCTCTACCTACATTGTCTACCATAATTAATTGTTTTAATTTACTATTTTAAGCCCGTGATTATAGTAATCACGTTCTAATTTAGTCTAATTTTAATTCATACGTCTAGTTTTAGTTAAATATGTGTTCATAAGTTTTTCCAGTTTCCGAGAAAATGTCAATTTTGTATGTTTGTAAGGATGTTGCATTACTTTTGGAGGTCATTGCACTTGAACCATTTGTGACGCAATTTTTACACTGCATCTCATCAATAAATGTACACTCAAAGTGATTTTCATTGCTATGTTTTTATGCATTGGAATCTTGAGAAATGCCTTTATTATTCCTAGTCCTACTTTCAAAGTCTTAAGATAAATATATGATTATGGATATATAAGCTCTAAAAATTTACAAATAAAATACCATCCCATTAAAAGGCTTGAATTCCAATATTACATAATTATAGGGTCCTCAAAATGTATGCAAAAATAATAATACCCCCTAAAATATGGTGAATATCACACGTATATGCAACACTTAACACTAGATGAGTCCCCCGTGGTTACAATAAGTAACATAATGGAGAATTCTCTTAATCCTTTACTCTTTGGAGCGTATTATGGTTCCATTATCATCTAAAAAGTAAGCTTTCTAGAGCTCAAATTTTTATTCTACCTAAAAAGAAAGTTGTTAATGATTCTAAGATCACATCAATATAGTAGTAATATTTTATAATTTTTGTGATTTGTTTATTATCAATTTACAATCATTGAATTGCAGAAATTGCAATAATTATATGGAATAAATTTAAAGTTCAAACTTTCAAGACTATATCATTAGTAAATATACACTTTGAGGTAGGAAAATTAAAAAAATTCAATCAAAATAATACGAAATTACTATATAATGTAATGTATCAACAAACATAAAAAGATAGTTCATTCTTGACATTAAAATTTAATTGTGAACAACCATCTTTTCAAATTGAAATGGGATCACGACCATTGACAATAACATATCACTATATTCGTTAATTTTGGACTTTTTTGGCATTTTGAGACAGTTACAAATATAAGAACATGGATAAAATCACATAAATATTGGAGAATGTTGTAAGATGCAAATATTTTGAAGCGGGTGTTCATATCAAGAACCTAATTAAGAACTCATATCAAGATGGTTTAGGTAGGACGACCCAAACATTAGACCATGTTGTTGTGGGCCATATATTAATTTGAGACAAGAGAAAGTCTCAAATTAACGAATATAGTGATACATGTCATGTGGAACATAATGATACCCATTGTGACCTTCCTAGCACCTTCTTTTAGGATAAATTTGCCTCGAAAGGTCATTCCAAAGCCCAAAACGGGCCTCTCCAGAAGTTAAGGGTTAACTTCCTTCATTTATTCTGGCCATGAATCAAGCCGCACCAAGCACTACTTACTAGGTAGGACTTTGATTCAAATGCCGATTGACTTAGAATTTATTGGACTAGCATGTAATTCTAAGAGAGGAGCTATTGAGGCCATTGCCTTTTAACCCGAAACCTCTCATTCATGAAAACGATTGAGATCGTCCAATTTGCATCACGCTAACATTTGGTTGAAGACGAATGGAGCAAGGTGTATTGGAAACTAGATGTAAACCTCTATTTGAGGCCAGGGATTTGCAAATGGACGTGACGCGGCCTTTTTGCGTCACGTCACATCACGTCGGGGCGTGACGCACACTGACGTGGTAAAAAAAAGTTACTATACCAATTTTTTGTAACTTTTTTTTAATTTTTTTGGACGACTGCTCTAGTCGACTGCTACGTGCAGTCGACTTCAGAAAACAAAATTAAAAAAATCTATTAAAAAATATGAACCGTTAGATCTTCTTGGATTGAAGATCTAACGGTCCATGATTTTTTTTAGAATTTTTTGATTTTTTTAAGGTTTTCCTTGAAGTCGACTGCTTTTAGTAGTCGACCGGCTAGTCGACTGCTAATAGCAGTCGACTGGTCTTGGTCGACTGCAAAAGTAATTTTTTGCAGTCGACTGCTAAGTCGACTGCTATTAGCAATCGACTTAGCAAACGACTACAAATAGCAGTCGACCTAGTAGTCGACTACAAAATAAAATAAAATTACAAAATTCCAAAAAAAATTCTGGACCGTCAGATCTTCTTGGCAAGAAGATCTGACGGTCCAGACTTTTTTTAATTTTTTTAAAGTTTTTTGTAGTCGACTGCTAAGTCGACTGCAAATAGTAGTCGAATTAGCAATCGACTGCCAAAAAAAATTAAAAAATTCCCAAAACAATTCAGGACCGTCAGATCTTCTTGCCAAGAAGATCTGACGGTCCAGAATTTTTTTAATTTTTTTAAAGTTTTTTGTAGTCGACTGCTAAGTCGATTGCAAATAGTAGTCGACTGCAAAATAAAATAAAATTAAAAAATTCCAAATTTTTTTCTGGACCGTCAGATCTTCTTGGCAAGAAGATCTGACGGTCCAGAAAAAATTTTGGAATTTTTTAATTTAATTTTATTTTGCAGTCGACTTAGCAGTCGACTAGGGGGTTGACCAGGGGATTGACCGCGTCTGTTTACCCCTGGGGTAACTGCCGGATTTACCCCCCCGCGGATGTGACGTTTTTTGGTCAGCTATCACGTCACTGTCACAAAATGTGACGTGACGTGACGTGATGTGATGTGACGTGCAATCCGTGTTTGAGGCCCACATGATTTTGGATGTGGCATTGCAACTAATTCTTCACCACATGGATATTAACCCGTAACTTCCTAAGAGGCACTTTTGGGCTTATGAATGACTCTTGAAGGCAAATTCATCCAAAAGGAAGGTGCTAGGAAGGTCAAAATAGGTATCATTGTGTTCCTCATGAAATTTTCTTGTCAATGGCGATGATCCCTTTTCTTATATGAAAAGATGGTTGTTCACAATAAATTTTTATTGTCCAAACAAACTATTTCACTTAATAAGTGTGGATAAAAAAGGAGAGGCATAATAATCACTCCTGTAGACAGACACTTCTCAGCTCGTAAATTTATAGCCCAATTACACTTACTGATGCGGGCCACTACACTAAATAGGATATTTAGTGTTTGATTATATTTAATGTTGTTACCATCCTACCCTGCTCAACACAAATTTTCAATTTTTTGACCATTAGTGTTAGAAGATATACTAGAAGATATGCTAGAATTCTCCTTTTATCATTGTTTTGTTTTGTTTTTGTTTTTTGTTTTGTTTTTTGTTTTTTTTTCATATCCTTACTAACATTAAATTCAAACATGTAACTTCCACATATTATCATAGTTGATATTTAGTGTTTGAGTTTACATTTAATGTTACTTACTTTCATAGGGTTATTGATATTTAGTGTATGCGGTCGTATTTAGTGTATCAAACACTAAATATCCTATTTAGTGTAGTGACCAATTCCTACCAACACTGGTTGCATCCAGTGGCTAACACTAGCCAAATTGGAGATAAAAGTGCCCCTATTGGTAGGAGCCAGTCGTTGGTTGCCCACACCAGTAAGTGTCTCCTCATTTCACAACTTAAAGTTTCGCATAAAATCACACAGAAAAGAAGGCACGAATCTTCCCAAAACTTTGACTTTCTCTTCATCATGATTCTAACTCTTCATATTGAGTGGCTGCAGTTTCTTTGCAGCTTCTCAAAACGAGTGGCCTTTAATTTGCGGAAGATGCCTGCCATTTAACTTTGGGTTGTGGTAGCTGCCATAGACATTTCTGCTGCTGAGGATGAGCTCCAGTTGCACATGTTTGCGTCTGTTTTGATTCCAGTGCTCAAATTGTGAGTTAGGGCTCGGTGATTATCGCAAACTGCTAGCTGAATATTGCAGGAGAACAAGACAAAGACAAGTAAATGTTATACATGTCGGCAGTCACATGCAACGTTTGCCTCTGCCGTCATGTAAAGCATGGAATTTACCTCTCACAGAATCTGAGGGATTTTCTTGGCGACTCTCGAATGTCAGGTGAAGACCACAGTCAGTTAAATTGTTGTTGATTGAAGAATGCTCCTCTCATAGTAAGCATGCAAATCACCTTTTTTAAGCCTATTATGTCAGGCATGTCATATGTTGTGGCAGAGTCCCTCAAAGCGTGATACCTGTCTTCCATGTTGTCTTGAATGTTATTGTGCTTTGAAGTTAACTATACCAAATTCCCTAATTTACTCCTTGGTTGGCCTTTGGAAGTTCATCGATAGTGGCCAGTGGTAGTTTAAATTTGGCCAGTAATATGCCAGCCACAACATGGAAACATATTACGTACTTGTAGTTGTGTGCGACCTCCTTAAAATTCAGGCAAAATCCTGTCAGCTGGCTTAGAGATAAGCTGCACTTCAAAACTCACTAGAGACCACTTGTGTGAAGCTTTTAATGTTGCCAGCGTATTGCTACTCAAATGCATCAGATTTACTAATTCTTTTGAATCACTTTAAGAACAAAAATCATAGACTTCTTGGATTTTTGAAATGATTCAAGGATCTCGATGACAATAGGGTTGCTAGGTTTGTGGCAACATGCATGGTCAGTTATTTTATTCTGATTGATGGGTGCACCTCTTTGCAATGAATGGGGAGAACCAGCTGCTAGTTACAATGAACCGGTTGAGTTGGGGAATAACCGGATGACGTTCAAGACTTCAGGAAAATTAGCAATCATTTTAGAGGAATTTATAGAATACACTCCAATTTAATAAGGAAAAAATCGAAAGGCTTTTTGGGGGATTATAGATTTACAGTGTTGCAAATACTGTCACTTACCCAGCGATTTTTCATCCAAAATTCAATCATCCATGACAATATTTGACAAGAGAAGGTAGGGTTTTGGCCAATGGATGAACTCTTCCATCATCCATGACAGTATTGGTAAACTTATTCATACGAAGTGTCATCCAAAAGGTTACCATAGTGACATTAAATACCATATGACACTAAATATCATATTTAGTGGAGTTATCTAAAATGGTGGTAACGAGTAGTTGCTGCAGACATGATTAACTAAAGTAGCCAACGTGAGTTGTTTGTGGGGAACATGGGTAGCAATGAATACATGACAAATCTGTGCTCCTGGTTTTTTGTTTTGTTTTGTTTTGTTTTTTTAATCTGTGATATATAAACAACAAAGAAGCAGAAACAGCAAAGACCAAGATACAAAATTTTACAAAAGAGATTTGTATCCTGATTTTTTAATTTCTTGGTGGGCAACATGACAATTGCTCATATGACAGTCCCTTGCTGACACACATATCTTTGAATTGTTTTCTGCCATGATAATAGGTATGTGACGACTATCTATGCAGTTCAACAAATGAAGACAAATTAAAGTTCAAAGCTCGTGCAACTTTTCCTACTTGGCATCAACAGATATCAGGGGTCCAATATCAACATGCCTGAGCCAAAGATTGATATGGATGTTGGCTTGGAGCGTGCTCGTTGTGAACAGATTGATCACTTTGCTCGATTTAAGCCAGATGGGTCAAATCCTTGTAAACTTCGGAAGGCTGGCAAGAAAAGGAAGGCTGGCAAGAAAAGTTCAAAGGAGACCTCTTCGATCGCCCCATTATTTTTTCTGGCACAGGTTATTGGTCTGGAAAATGCTGAAAATTTGCCACATGACAAAGCTAATGAAATGGAGTCTAGTGGCAGCTATGCATCTGCTGACGTAATATTCGATGCTTATGATGACATGACCCTAAATACTGCTGGCAGTGGATCACTGTCATCCCATGAATTGCTATTCTTGAGTGTGGTCTTTCATCGGCTCTTTGACAACCTCAAATCCTCATCTGCATTCAACATACAAGACCCTGCTGCACAAAAAATTCCACACTTGGTAAGTCCACATGAAAACCAACCATGCATATCAGATCCAAGCTAAGGTATCTTGAATACAAACAAATCTTGATTTTCACTTTTCATATTGTATATGAAGCCTAGGTTAACAAGTCACAGATTCACCAATCGGCCAATTGCAGTACCCATTGTATTTACTCACAATAGAATATACTTTGTGGTCTTAGAGCCAGGCTTAGAGGCACCAAGGTGGCAACTATCTGTAGCATTGCAGGGGTCACCGTCTTTAGAACTTGGTTTGGAGCTGCCAAACCATTTCTAAGAACCTTTCAGACCTTGGACAACCTACCAACTAATTCAACTTTTAGTTAACTAGTTGCCTTTCGTAACTATAGTTGTTTGCGATTTGACCTGCCAAAAAATGTAGTTAACTATAGTTGTTTTAAATTTGGTCTGCCAAGAAATCTAGTTAACTATAGTTATATCTAGTTAACTAAGTATCTAGTTAATTAAAGTTGAGCGCAGCTTGTCCACGGAATTATGTTGTAGTGTTGTAGTGTCACTACACTAAATTGGATATTTAGTGTTTGATACACTAAATACCAATAACCCTATGAAAGTAAGTAACATTAAATGTAAACTCAAACACTAAATATCAACTGTGGTAATATGTGGAAGTTACATGTTTAAATTTAGTGTCAATAGGGATATGAAAAAAAAACAATGATAAAAAAAGAATTCCAACATATCTTCAAATATTTTCTAACACTAATTGTCAAAAATTTGAAAATTAGTGTTGAGCAAGGTAGGGTGGTAACAACATTAAATATAGTCAAACACTAAATATCCTATTTAGTGTAGTGTGTTATTTGTGTTGGTGGTGTACATGGAGGTCGTTCCGGAGCCCAACACTATGAGTGATCATATAAAGGCGTTTCTTGATGATCCTCAATGGCCCAAGCATATTAAAGACCCTCAACTGGAGCAAATCAAGAGGCGAACTTCTTTTAATATATAATAATGCCTAGAAATTTTCTAGTTAACTATAGTTGTTCTTGAATATGGTCTTAAATTTTTCTAGTTAACTTTAGTTGTTCTTCAAATTGGTTTGAAATTTTTCTAGTTAACTATAGTTGTTTTCTAAAATGTATTGAAAAGAATATAGTTAACTATAGTTATTTTGGCAGTTGTCCAAGGTCTGGAACCTTTTCATTGGAGCTACTTTGTTTTAAAAAGATTCCTATTTCTATTCTTATTCTTATTCTTATTCACTTTCTTAGACGTGAATTCAACACCTAGGGAGTTTAGATATTGACAAGTCATGTTTAGAGAAAAGGAATTGTAAAATCTACTATACACTAGTTGAAACAACCACAAAGATGCATAGTCACTAGAAGAAATCGTGTCCATTTCAACCCTTGGCCATCGCGACTCGCACCAAGAAAATGCATAAACAATTCAATTGGTAGGCAACCGGAAGGTACCCGTGGTGTACCCATGGAAGGTGCCCCCTGATTCCCAACCGAATTGATTTGTTTATGCATTTTCTTAGTGGAAGGTGCCACCCGATTCCCAACCGAATTGATTTGTTTATGCATTTTCTTGGTTTAGTCTTGATGGCCTAGTCGAAAGGAGGGTTGAAATGGACAAGATTTCTTCTAGTGAGTGTGGTCACATGAACAATCAAAATTTTGAAGAATTTTAGTTGGAAGCTGAAATGTAAAGAAAGAGGAAGCAAAGTTGATACCTTGCTCCTCTTACGCATGTGTGATGAAAGATCCAATTTTGACAGGTCATGTGACCTCATGACACGTCTCTGTGGTTGATTTTACAATTCCCTTTAAACTTTGCTACTACTAAATTCAAAAACCTTATGGCGGGACACCGGTGTCCCATATTACATCAGTTCTCGCATAAAGCTTGTGTCAACCTCAAAAATGGTCAGTTGAAGGTGATCAAAGCGGCATTGAGATTATCTCGATGTCATGTACACGCTCTGATGTTCGAAGTTGGCTTTTATTTTCGATCACTTACAACCACAACATCAATCATTAAGGAGGCTCCGATTTATTTGGGACACCAGTGTCCTGCCACAAGGTTATTTTTGAAGAAGAAACCTTTTCTAATTTAAATACAAACCATATGAACGGATTCCTCTCAATGATGGAGTCTTTCCAAGCATGTTTCTCCTCTTTGTGAAAAGCACAAATCATCGATCCATTTGAAGTATTAGAGGTGATTTAGAAGAAACTGTTCTAAAAGGGAGAGGTATCATTCTTGGATTACCTAGGTTTTACATTTATTATGTGTTTCCACTGTTACATAATTGACAGTTTATGAAAAATATGACATGATGTGTAACATGCATGTGGTGTTTGCAGGTCTCTATCCTCTTTGGTCTGATGAAGGTTGGAGGTGTTCTTCACGAAGACAAATGGCTTTGGCAGTTTGTCCAAAGCACAGAGTTTGATGGAAGTTGGCCAACAGTAGTGTGTGCTGTTTATCAAGGAATGTACTTGTATCAAACCGCATTTGTTTGTTCTCATGCTTCAAACAGTACGCGTCACAAGACAAAAACTTTGTTGAACTCGGGCTTGCTTACTGTCTCGTTGTTTAGGAAACAACATTTGCAAAACCTGCAATGCACTGTAGCCACGGAAATTACACACCTTGAGAATTTCCATGAGTACAATGTTGAAGACATTGAGCGACTGCGACTTGGAGTGCCTAAAGAAGCGAGTGTGTTGGTTTCACTTCTTCTGACTTCCGTTCAAACCACGATCAATGAGTTGCAGGAATGGGCAAGCCAAGTGGTGGGCATTCATGATGTGTGGCCACCATCAAAAGTTGTTTGGGATGAAGCCAAGATTATTAAGGAAGGTATCGAGAAGACTATTCCTCATGCTATTTTCTCTAAAAATCTTGACGAAAACTTGATGATAAGGGGTATGCCCCTACACATATTATCAACAGCAGCAACTACGGTTTTGCAAAACCGGATGAACCATGTGCTATTTGAATGGGATTCACTACCATTACAATGGAGGGGGAGCGATCTTGTTGATCTTGACAGCATCTACCGACTTGGAGGTCTCATCTGTATCGTGGAAGGAGATCCTTATGTTTTTGATGAAACAAGATGTACTTCATGGTGTGTCATTCGACATGACCTCACAGGAATGTTTTTGTATAAGGGGCTCATCGATGATGCATATGATAACAAGCACCGGATGTTTTGTGAAGATTCACATGTGGATTACATAGGGACAACGCAAGTTACAACAACGGATGGAATTACAATGGTGAGTTGTTTGCATGAGGATGGGACCTACTACGATGGCCATTTCCAAAAATTTGCTCTTGAAAGTCACGGCACATGTGAGAAAGGGTCCACGTGTGCAAGGAGAGCTTTGAGTGGTTTGCCAGACAGCAAGTTTCTTGAAAATTCAAGCTTACAATGCAATGCTCTCCAGATGGTGGCTTTTGCATTTGCAGCAGGACATCAACATTTTAAGTTGCAATGGAGCGGAGATGATGGGCATATTGAGAGTGAGGCTGAAGAAGGTGGTGGCACATGTAATCTCAAAGCATGCCATGTCCTCTTTACAAAAGAGGCCCTAATTGTTGAACATGATGTTGTATGGAGAGGAGGTGGAGAAAAACAACTCTTCCGGTATGCTAGACAGGCCAACCGAGTCCGTTTAATGGAGAATGAACCACAACAACAAACTACATCATCACCTGTCAGAATTGAGGAAAACAGAATGGAAGAATCGATCCAAGAATTGGGTAGAAAACTCTTGTTACCTGAACATCAAAGAGTTGAAGAGACTCAAAAGGTTGTCTTAAAAAAAAAGACCCCAATTATTGAACATAATGTTGTATGGAGAGGAGATGGATCCCGGTGCTCATCGTCCGAACAACCCCTTGTTGTTAGAAAGGCCAACCCAGTCCATTTAACGGAGAGTGACCCACAACAACAAACTACATCATCGACTGTCAAAATTGAGGAAAAGAGAATGGAAGAATCGATCCAAGAATTGGGTAGAAAACTCTTGCTACCTGAACATCCAACAGCTGAAGAGACTCAAAGAGTTGATGCAGCAGTGGTCATGGCATTCAAACGCAATTGGAGTGTTGGAATTGGACTTTTAGGGTTCCAACTAAGTGGAGCATGGGAGACTCGACCCAAACATGTTACACGCTTGGAGGAGGATTTGATGTGCAAACTATTGTCGGCTATGGCAATGGCAGGAACAATAGTTGTGCCTCCGGAGTCACGAGATGAAGTGCACCGTTTGGTGGAGGTGAAACTAAGGAATGGCAGCATAAGCAATTGTGCAGAGAATTATTTGGTTATCAAAAACAACGATAATGACAATTGCATGCAGGTTTTCATATATGACCAGGGGACCAAGAGATTTATATTCCTCACTGACATTATTGAAGGCGATCCAAATGTAGTGTCAGAGATTTTCAGAAGCTCTTTGCATGGGAGTTCGTTAGAAGTAACAAGATATCGATCAGTGATACATGTGGGCCATGAGTTTTTGTCAAACTCCTCCCGAATCCGTTTTGCCGAGAAAATTATTCGCAAAGGCCGAAATGTGTTGAAAGACATGGTCCCTCACTCGGAGCTCCAAGGATTACCCAAAAGTGACGACTGTTGGAAACACATGATTGGTGACCAAATTCAGTACAATAGAAAGGATTTCTTCTGGAGATCCACAGAGATGCAAGCCATTGTCTGTGGTGCTACACGCTTTAGAACTGGTGGTGCATTTACGTGCACGCTAACACCTACAAATGGCATATTCATCCATGGAAATTGTGAATGTTCAGCTGTTCCCTGCCAATATATTCCAACGATCAAAGTCAAGGCAGTTGGAAAATTTTCCCGACACAAGGGTGGTGGACCTCTTGACCAAGTTTATTGGGGCTAAGTCTATTCAACTCTAACCATTTTAGTACTTTTCAAAAATTGTCGTTATGGACTAGAGTCGGGACAACCACCCAGAGGACAGTGGATGACAAGTTGTGGAAAGAGCCATCAAGAGTATAGACATCATCTACATACTCGAGTTAGTTATTGGACACAACCAATCCGTTCGTGGACATAATCAGAGGATTATGCATGACATCGCACCTCCATAGACGATAACGTGCAGCAAGTTATGATAGTCCTTCTACTCTTGGATGAGCGATCCGTTATGAAGAATTATTGGTATGTGCTCCACTTAATTTGTTTATTGTAGGTGCTTGAGAGTATATGACGTTCATAATATCCTTGGTTTTCTATTTGTCCCGTGTAAAGCTACAACTTTAATGTGCTCATTGCCATATATAGGATACTTTGTTTGAATGCCTATAAGACATTGTTTGTGTTGGGGTTGTTTATATATGCTCATTATGTTTAGAGCACCCTCTATACATTTCATGGAGGTGTTGCATGTTTCAAGCGAGAGAAATTGGGCCACATCTTCTTTTTTTGTTGCTTTATTGCACCTACCTTTGATTATATGCATAAGTTGTTATACTTATGACATGCACCTTGGAAGGTTTGACCACACTAGCAATTAAACAATTGAATTTCATTGACCAGAGTAGATCAGGTTTTCAATGGTGAAGGCTAAGATGAATTTCTCAGATTCTCCATCAACATCATATTGATCTGCCAAGGTGACCAGACGTAGTAATTCCTCTTGATTACAAATGTAGTTACTGCTCCCCTAAGGTAGCCTTGAGCTCCATGAAATGGCGAGAACTAAATGTCAGCCACAATATATTACATTGCTCAAGATAGCTTTTGTCAAGACTAGGGACGACTTCAAATCGTCCAAAGAATCAAACGTTTACATCAATACAAGGGGGACAAGTTCGATTCAATTCAATGTCTCGAGCACATATGAGAGAGTGACAATATAATATGAATAGTGAAAGTTTAGCTTTCGGGGAAATGTGCACCCAGAGTGTTGGATGACTACATTTGCAGCGTAATTGCCGGCTCACACACATTCCAGAACATTCTTCCCAAACACCAATTCTACAAGAAAGCCACCCACAAACGAGTCCCCTGTAACATATGTCGCCCCAAAGACCATATTAGATTTTCATCTCATAAAAAGTGTGACAGATGACATGCTTTACGAACTAGATAGTGGATGCCAAGAGCCCTGCCACGGCTTGTTGTAAGTGTCCAACCAACCGAGCTACAGTAATGACGAGGTGGGTATTGGGTGTCCACTATAGTCATTGTTAGGGTGACACGTGTACATAATTGGAAGCAGTGGTTGCACCATTGGCATGGTCATCAATTAGGGGTGGTAGTGTGTCTCCTCATGTCCAATCAATAATAAACAAATCACGCGACATGTCCTTACGGACAAGGTTGTAATCAACTTGGTACCGGGAGCAACTTGAGCATGTAATGAGGTGAGTCTCATGAGCGTCAAGGTTGTACAGTACCCTCCAATAAGTATTGGTCGTTTTTTTAAATTGTTGGATTGTGATAGAAATCAATGTCAACTTCAAGGAGATCATGCATGCACATGTAACAAGATATTGATCTGAAATTTCATGAGCTATAAATAGATTAAGTGTTGGCACCATGGGAGTAATGCAATCTGTACCAATCCCTCATCTTGTCAAGATAATTTGCATTCTTTGAATATCGCTCACATGGTGGTTAACAAGTGTATTGCATGCATGATGACAGTTGAATGCATTGTGAAAGATCTAGTTGCTTGAGGGTACTACAAATTGATGTCCAAATCTTCTCTCTTGTCATTGCAAGGCATTGCAAGGGTGGGAGTGGAAAAATTGATTGTGCATTTGAGGAATTCTTGTTGCAGAACGTGAAAGAGGTTGTTTTTGTAGGGCATACTGTTGTAGTGTGATCTATGCATGCTTTTGGCATGTAGTAGCTATCTAGAGAGCATGAAGTCAAGAGAGTATAATGTAGAAGAGAGAGGAATGATTGTTGGTATGCATAGCGCTGGATTGTCAAGTGCAGAGATTGAAAGGAAGATGGGCATCCCACGAACATCTGTTTCCAACATTGTCCATTTGTTTCAGCGTCGTAGAACAATAAATAGTATGAAGCGGAGTGGGAGGCCTCATAAATTGGCAATGCGACACAGTAGAGAGTTAAGTCGCCTTCTAACATCAAACATACGTATTCCACTTGCTAGATTGGTAGAACAAATGAGCGTGAGAGTACACGCTAATACATTGAGGAAGGTCATAACGAGCCTTGGATTTCGCAATCGTGTTGCTGCTAAAAAACCATATCTTAGTTCGAAGCATAAGGCAGATAGGTTAGCATTTGCAAAAGCTCATCAGAATTGTACAGAATTCGATTGGCGCAACATCATGTGGACAGATGAGTCAAGCTTTGAGATTGGAAAGTACTCACAACAGGTGACAATTTGGAGACGACCAAATGAACGCTACTTCCCAGATTGTTTGGCTTCATCTTTCAAATCCGGTCACACATCTATCATGATTTGGGGTGCATTCTCAGGTTATCAAAAGTGTCTGCTTGTTGTAATGCCACCTCATAGACGCACAGCTAGCGATTTTATCGACATTGTGTATGCGGGTTGTTTAAGTGGATTTTACTTTTTGCATGATGATCCAGATAATCTTATCCTTATGGAAGACGGTGCTCCAGTGCATCGTAGTGTCCTATGTAGTGCTTGAGACATGTGCATGGCATGAAGAAGCTTCAATGGCCGGCAAATTCACCTGATTTAAATCCTATCGAGAACCTTTGGAAGATTCTAAAAGATGATGTTCAAAAGGAGTCTCTACCAAGAAATAGGGATGAATTGGTTGAAACGCTCCAACGAGTATGGGAAGAAGTGCCTCTGCAGACCATCAACGTGCTCATTGCTAGTATGCATTTTCGTATGGAGGCTGTAACCAATGCCTATGGTGGTAGTACTAGGTGGTAGACACAATACTATAAAAAGCTCTATTACTATGGAAATATGTTCTTTCATTTTGCAAACTTAATATACCATGAAAAAAGACTCAATGATCTATCCAACACACTTTACAACTCCTCAATCAGAGGATTTTTGAATACATACTACCATTTCAAAATTTTCCTTTCAGTCAAGTTTCTACATCTTTTGGGATAGTGACCAATACTTATTGGAGGGTACTATACAAACGAATAACTACTAGTAGTAGCATTTCAAATTGGGCTGGGGATTCGTGGCACTCACTAAGGAACATCCATCCAAGATATCGTGGATGAAGTGGCTCCAATAAAAAAAGCCCCCCTATGGGGTTGAGGGCCGATTCATTCGAATGTGACATCACTAGACTAATTCGGGGCCTTTGACTCTATTTTCGGAATCGAATTTCCTAAAAATAATCATTTAGATGATTCTTGCATTTTTTCATCCGCATGGATGATTTTACTTGAGTGCCACGAATCCCCGGCCTTCAAATTGCAATAAATACTAGACATAGTGGATGATAGAGACTCTGCTCGAATCACATAAATTTATCCAAAAATCAACAACAATGAGGTGGTTGAATACGATTTGTATATATCCCTACAAGAAACAAAAGGAATGTAGGAAAACAAAGGTAGATGTTTAGGTGGGTAGTAGGCATGCACAAAGCCACTGGGAGTTTGCCACACTGCACGGGGGGTCACTCCATTGCCAAGTTGAACACCACGTGCGGCCAAAAAAAATCTACTTTTGGTAAGTTGCATCACCAAAATGGGTCAAAATTTTATCAATTTTTTTTTCATGGGTAGATATACACGGTATCTATTACATAGTAGAAAATGGTAACCAAATTTGATGATCTGTTTTTTTTAATAAAACATACCGTTTCTAACTAGAATGACGCAGAATTGAACTAAAATAATTACTACAAAAATGAAGATGACTAAAAATATCAAAAATATATACAAAAGATATTATCAATGGTTATGTATATGTAGAAAAAATATCATAATTTTTAAATTTATCTATTCCATGTAATATAGGGGTAGCAAACTTTGGCCGCACGTGGTGTTCAACTTGACATGGAGTGAACCCCCCGTGCCACACTGGCGAGAGCAATTCAATCTTTACTTGGACATTGACCTTATGTTTTCTTACTTTCCTTTTGTAACTTGCAGGATGTATAGGGAGCGTAGTACTCAAATCACTTTGGCCTTATCGTGAATGTTTTGGGGATGAGTTCATGGCACAAGCAATTCAAATATCGGCTATGTCCAATAATTTATTGCAATACAACATGCTATTACTAGGGCTGGGGATTTGTGGCACTCACTAAGGAACATCCATCCAAGATATCGTGGATGAAGTGGCTCCAATAAAAAAAAAACCCCCTATGGGGTTGAGGGCCGATTCATTCGAATGTGACATCACTAGACTAATTCGGGGCCTTTGACTCTATTTCCGGAATCAAATTGCCTAAAAATAGTCATTTAGATGATTCCTGCGTTTTTTTCATCCACATGGATGATTTTACTTGAGTGCCACGAATCCCCAGCCCTATTACTAGTAGCATGTATAGTCTCAGCGCGTCGTGTTAGACATGCCCTCTATTAATCTTGGTAGCAGGTCTCATCACAACAAATATGGCTTGGGATTTGTCGTGTAAACTAAGATCGTTAAACACAACAGATCGAGTGTCGTCATCAACATCAATTAGCAAAATGAGGGTTTCTCTCTCCAAGCTCAAGAAACTAAGAAGTCTCCTTACAAAGCTTAAGAAACTCTGAAATTCACACACAAGAGTCAAGCTATCTCTCACTCCACGAAGGGAGAATCCAAGAGTGCAAGTGATGGAGAAAGAATGCAAAGGCTTTACTCATGATCTACTACACCATAGCCACAAGATAGCAACAACAAGCTCTCTCTCTCAAAACACACTCACAAGACTTGACTTGACAACAATGGCAAGTCAAGATGCCTTCCTCTCCACATAACCCCCCGTCTAGGTGGATTTCATCCATGGAGTGGATGAACAACTATCTACGACTTCCAATGGAGTCCATTACTCATCCAAACACACATGGACTCCTAATGGAGTCCATTGACTTCTAATTTGATGTGATTTAGCCCCCGATGTCACCTCACGTGACAGCTGTCGTGTAAACTAAGATCGTTAAATACAACAGATCGAGTGTCGTCATCAACATCAATTAGCAAAATAAACATAGCAAACTAATATGCTAAACAACCACCTCTTCAAGTGCCCCCCCTAGCAGATAAGGAGCCCCTCCAATCAGCTAGGAACAAACACACTCATCGGTAGAGGTGTTGAACATGATGAAGTTGTTGTTACATCTGTACATATCCATGTTGGTGTAGTGGTAATCTAAGGAATTAAACTCATGGTTGAGGAAGTAACCCAAGAACTGTAGGCTGGGTGCAATGTGAGCCCCATCCTTAATCGCCTTCAACAATTTATGTTGAATTCTTTGATAACTCTCCCAATGTGATTTTCAATCCCATAAAACTACCAACCAACTAGATAACAACTTCACCACTAAGACATGTGGCAAACATCCACAAAGTCCTCAATCATGACCATTAACGGTCATGGAATGGGAGGATTTCCGACAACGAGGACAAACCCAATTGCCAGAAGGAAGAGTCAAAAGGGGAGGTGTCAAACATGACATGTGCCATCCACGTTGACATTGATCGCACAATAACATTGTTGCAGCTCCTTTCTTCTCTCCACACACATAACAAGGCAGACCCTGTGGTACAACCGCCAATTCGGGATGCACAGAGCCGTCGATGGGAAGGTGACATGGAGCACAATTCTTTGAATGCTCACGACATTCCCGTCCATCCTTGCCTTCAAGCAATAATATACCACTTGGTAAAACATCTTTTACTCGCAAAATTGTGCGCCCAGCCTTGACATCCAATGTCGTGGGCGCCTCCCGTTGCAAGTAAACATAATCCCCCTTGGAAAATCTACGAACTTGAGGTCGATAAGAGCCACTGCGGATCCGGACATACCGTAATGTATCACGATGTTGAGCTATATTTAAGTTTTCCATGGCCATAGGCATGGCCTTCTGAAAGAACACTGCTCGATCATGAAGACATTGAGCCCAAACATCTGGATCATCCAAGTTTACCACAGGAGCCAATTTCTCTCGCACAGAGCTAGGTAAAATTGGCTCCCGACCATACAAGAGTTGGTAAGGACTATAGGATGCCAAAGATGTTTGCCTGCTGAAACGGTAATCCATTGCTATCCATGGTAACATCAAGTCCCAATCGCGATGGTTGCCATGAAGCAACCCATACTTCCGCAAACCGCGCTTAACAGTCTGAACAACTCGTTCAGCTAAGCCATCTGCCTCAGGGTGATCTCTGGAGGTTGTTCGGTGATCAATCAAAGCCTTGGTACACAAAGCCTCGAAAGATCCAAGAAATTCTCTCCCTTGATCCGTCAACACCTCTGCAGGTGCTCCAAACCGTGCCAAAACTCGATCAAGAAATGCCATAGCTGCCAATTCTGAGGAATTTTGGGGAAGAGCCACAAGTTCAATCCACTTACTAAAATGCTCCACCATCACAAGTACATACTTTGCCCCAGGTGGAGTCAGGGATTACACGTCACGTCGCGTCACGTCCTGTGACAGCGACGTGACGGCAGACCTGAAAACGTCACGTCCGTTTAGGGGGGGGTAAAACAGTTTACCCTGTCGTCACACAGGGTAAACTGTCGTCAACAGTGTCGACTGCTAGTGGGCAGTCGACGAGTTAAAGCGACTGCTACTAGGCAGTCGACACACTGAATCGACTGCTAAAGGGCAGTCGTATAGGTGTGTCGACTGCTGACGGCAGTCGAATTTCCATGTCGACTGCTCAAGAGCAGTCGACTACCATAACTAGTCGACTGCTAATAGCAGTCGACTTGGGTTGTCGATGGCTCTTGGGCAGTCGACATGGAAATTCGACTGCTATTAGCAGTCGACGACAGGCGGGCGACTGCTTGTGAGCAGTCGTTTGCCCTTCAAGTCGACTGCTATTAGCAGTCGACTTGGACTGTCGACTGCCCAACTGCAGTCGACAACCCAAGTGGACTGCTAATAGCAGTCGACAAAGTCCGGACGACTGCTGGTAGGCAGTCGCACCCCTTCGTCGACTGCTAATAGCAGTCGACGAAGGGATGCGACTGCTTACAAGCAGTCGTCTGCCCTTCAAGTCGACTGCTATTAGCAGTCGACTTGGACAGTCGACTGCCCAACTGCAGTCGACAACCCTCGTCGACTGCTAATAGCAGTCGACAAAGTGCGGACGACTGCTGGTGGGCAGTCGCACCCCTTCGTCGACTGCTATTGGCAGTCGACAAAGTGCGGACGACTGCTGGTGGGCAGTCGCACCCCTTCGTCGACTGCTATTAGCAGTCGACGAAGGGATGCGACTGCTTACAAGCAGTCGTCTGCCCTTCAAGTCGACTGCCCAACTGCAGTCGACAACCCAAGTCGACTGCTAATAGGAGTCGACAAAGTGCGGACGACTGCTGGTGGGCAGTCGCACCCTATGGTTGACTGCTATCAGCAGTCGACTTGAATGAGTTGCGACTGCTCACGAGCAGTCGCGTAGAGACACCCATGGGCACGTGGCGTCCATGGGTTGGTCCAGGGGGCGTCTAATCGAAAGGACGCCTCCTTGGGGTATATATGGACCCCACTTCCCTCATTCCCTCACTCCCACCTCCCTCCATTTGGGCCTAGGTTGTTAATCAGCCCTTGCCATTTGGAGATAGAGGTGAGCTGGAGGGCTACAGGTGGACATACGTACTGAAATACGTATACGGGACAAACGGTATACTATATCTGCCTACTATCTGTATTGTACTGCAACCCACCTACATACGGTATACATTGTACCCCATTGCGGTTAGTTTGAACCATACCGGAAATTGTTATATGTGAACACTTATTTTGAAAGTGGTTTACATCTAATTATGTAGTTTGAACTTTGAACGGCCTTAATTTGGATTTAGTGGATTGGAAAAAAAATTGTGGGTGGTGGCGCTTATTTTGGAAGTGCTACCATATTAGGTTTAATTTATAGTAGGCATACAAAGCTAGGGGTTAGGGGCAACGATGGCAGACGAAGATAGCTTGCCGCCGGAACCTCCACGTGGCGGGGATTTGGATCCGGGGGGGACTCCGCAAGCGACACCGGGGTCGGCAGGCGCTAGAAGACGCGGCAATGCGCCGAGGGGCAGGCCGCAACCAATCAATTTGGAGGTGGCGCGGGACCCGAACATTCTTGCCAATCTCGGCTGGCAAAATGAGAGGGGCATGTGGTTGTATAGCACGGTCCGAAGGTATGTAGAGTGGACCCATTTGACGAGGATGTTCGTTCCTAGCGCGAATGCTGAACGGATGTCTAGACAACGCTATGGCATATGGAGGGAGGTGAGCCATCAAATATTTGGAGAACGGTGCAAGGAGGTGTGGGATTTCTTGTGGGGTGCACCGAGGGAATTTGATCGCGGGCATATGCTAATGTGGTTATGCCAAATGGTCTACGCGGAGGTAATTTTGGGAGTGGATATCGACTGGTCCACCATACCCCGCACGAGCCCGGACTTGAGGCAGGCACGCCGGGTCACGGTCATACCAAGTGCCGTGCTAGGACGGAACGCTGGCCGTCCGATTCCATTGGCATGGCAAACTCCAATTAATCCTTTGAGGGTCCGATCTTATTTTGATTTCCTTGCGGGACCAGATCATCAAATTGTGGGGACTCCACCGGCCGCCGAGTCAAACATGGACGAGCACAACATTGCCATAGGGTTGCCGGTTGAACCACCTAGCCGGCGACAAAGGGTCCACATGACACCGCCACATGGTTCCCGGTTGGTTTGTCCTCCATCTTCGCCCGTTGATGTGGAGATGGCATCGGCGGTGCCATCCCCACCACTGGTAGTTGCCGACAACGACGTTGTGGAGGCGTTGAGGGCGGAGTTGGCAAAATGCAAATCTGACCACGAACGGGAATTGGAGATGGTCCGACGTGCACACGCCGAGGAGGTCCAAGGGTTGAAGGCCGAGATTGCACGTTTGACCAACCTTGAACTTGCGAGGGCTGATGCGCCACAACTGCCGCAAGCAATGTCTGGTAGTGATGGACAAGGGCGGGAGCCGTCGCCCACAACAAACTTGGAGGCAATGAGGGTTGATTACAACCGGGTCATTAGGAGGAACCGGTTGTTGGAGGACGACTACATGGGCATGGTCACAGCCACTATCATGTTCGCCACGCATGAGAGGGCATTGATGGACGAGCTGACCCACTATAGGGACCACGGCGAACAATGGCCCGAACGACGGCTTCTTTTTACCTCGTGGCCGCCATTGGATTTCATGTATCCTGAGGACCTCCCGGTCGATGACGACCATTACCCCAGTATTGCGTGGACCAAGAGGCCCGAGGATGAATTCCAATGGGATACCGCAGTATCATCCCGCATCGTGATACCCCCGGCCAGACCAGCCTTGTTGTGGCCATGCGTCCCCGATTGGATCAAGGACGGGAGCATGTGCCCCATTTGTTCCAATCCTTGGGGACCCGAAGGCGCATGGATCGTTGGGTCGTGCGGTCACATGGTCCACCCGAATTGTTTGTTGCCACACATGTTGCAAACACGCCGTTGTCCTACGTGCCAAGCCCCTCTGCATCGAAGGTTGTACGAGCAATTCGGAGTGCAATGGGGAATGCCTCCCGATTTTGAATACACAATAATCCATGGTGTGCCGCCCGCAGAATACGGCGATCCTCCTACTTATAGCTGGCGTGCACGGAGGTATTTGAAGGACATGCGAGGCTACCCGACAAACTTCACGCCTGAAATGTACACAAGGGTTGCTCATGAGTTTTACCCCGGCTCCTCTCCTCATGCCGTAGGTTTGAGGGCATTTTTGTACCGTGTTGTGGGTGGGCATGCCGGAGAGACGGGTGAATACGTCCCAGGTCCTCACCCCCACGGATACGTGTATGATTCCAACGGCAATGTGACAGTGGGGGTATTACCACGGGAACCGGTCCCGGGCGAGGAAACAACTTGGGATGTGGAACACGTGTTGGACACAACAAGTTTTGAGGCCGATCTGGAGAGGCAGGAGGCCGTTACACAAGAGGGTAGCTTCAATGAGGTGGACGTCCAAATCCGGATGAATGAGTGGAAATACGTCAACGGCCTTTTGGACATCCGTGACGGGGCCTCTAGCCCCACCATGCAAGACGTCCTGTGCCATCCGAATGCCGCGAGGGGGTTGCACATTGGAGACCGTGCGCGCGCTCGTGCACAAGCTGACCGGGAGACTGCGGCGCAAGAACTATGGGCCATCACCGAGAGCAGGCGTGAGGCGAGGCGCCGGACACTACGGCCACCAAATCTGAACGGTGCAAGCTCAAGCCGCGGACCCCCCATTGCATTGGATAGTGATTCGGAGCCGGATTAGGAATGTTGGCTAGTGTTTGTGAGATAGGCGTTGGACTAGGAGGCATTATTTGATACTGAATTGTACACAATGCGGGAAAAACCATGATTTTGGAAATGTTTATAAGTGAATTATTGTTCACTATCAATTTTGGGAGTAATAAACAAGTGTCGCACAATGATCATTTCTTATGTTTGCCCACACAATCGGTTGCCACAAACATCCAATTAAACCATGGACTTTGCATCTACATGCATTTGCACTTGAATCAAACACGTATCGATGCAAATAACTGTGACAATGATTCCATGTGGCATGATTATAAGTTCACACCAAGCGGAAAACATCACCGCAATATTGCTGGGAATTCATATATTGCGCATTTCCAACTTACCAACATACGTAAGTATACGTGCAAGTACAAACTTGATACTACGCTCTCACCATATTCGTGGGCAAATCTTACATTGACGACCTAAGTGTGTACTCTCTATACACCCGGTATTCCTTTTGGTGCGCGGTGCACCGGTTGAACCCCCAATGAATTGCGTCATGCACCGAGTGTTTTATGGTTTGGTAGAACCTCCACAAGGTCCCATAGTTTTTTCAAAAATACAATTGATTTTTCCCCTTCGTGAGAACGTCGCTAAGGTCCTGAAACAAGTGCCATGGGAAAAGTTTTTCCTTGTAACCGATGCGGCATGCGGGCCTTTCTTGGGCGTCCAAGTATCCGCGGCGGTGACGATCAACTTGTCTCCTAGGCAGTCGAACCCAATAGAATTCAGTGAACCCTTGAATCGGACGTAAAACACTGCGCAAATCGTCCTCATTTCGAGTGTTCTCTGCAACCACCTCGGGTGTAAATTCGTCCGGTTCGTCCGGCAAGCCCCATGCATGTCGGGGATTGTAATACATACTTCTTGACGAACCACCCGCATCCCGTATCTTGCCACTCCCAGCCATCGCAATCCTATGGATTGCCCACACCGTAGTTGATCTTGGGCAATGTATGCGACGCATACAAGGTCCTCAAAATCACTACGAGGCAAGGTGGCCTCATGGTGGGTAGCACACTTGATTTTATAGGGATATCGCAGTGTGGGCCCTCGGGTGGCATCCAATGAGTTGGCAGGTTGGGTTACGGGTGTGTTTAATTAGTTGTCTAAATTAAGCTGCAAGGCAGTCGACTGTTGTGTAGCAGTCGACCATCCACAGTCGACTGCCTTGTAGCAGTCGACCATCCACAGTCGATTGCTGCACAGCAGTCGACTGTGGATGGTCGATTGCTACACAGCAATCGACTGTGGATGGTCGACTGCTACAAGGCAGTCGACTGTGGATGGTCAACTGCTACACAGCAGCCGACTATGCAAATCGACTGCTTCATAGCAGTCGACTATGTAAATCGACTACTGGGCAGCAGTCGATTGATAAATGCCCAGCAGTCGACTGTGGCTGGTCGACTGCTACACAGCAGTCGACTGATAAAATCGACTGCTTCCTAGCAGTCGACTAAGATGGTCGACTGCCTTCCAGCAGTCGATTTTATCAGTCGACTGCTGTGTAGCAGTCGACCATCCACAGTCGACTGCTGCCCAGCAGTCGAATATGCGAATCGACTACTGCCCAGCAATCGAATATGGCAATCGACTGCTGCCCAGCAGTCGAAATTAGGCGTTAGGGTTTGGGAAGAGCGTTAGCTTAGTCAAATCATGCATTAAATGCATACAATCATGACAAAGGATGCATATATATAGCAATCCAACCTCCCATTTCCCTCATTCCCAAGTTCTCCATTGGCCATAGCCTGTTTTAGCAAGCTTTGCAAACGGAGAACAAAGGGAGAAGGAGCGGAGAAGCTGCTATTTCAGGGTTGTGCCAAACATGGCACCGTCGACCATTTTACCCGGATTGACCGCGGAAATTGTGGGGGAGCACATATTGCCGAAGGTCGTAGAGCCTATTTTGGAGCCATATCACCGAGGAGAGTATGGGCGGGGGTGTGAAGTGAGGGCGAATTTTTTAACTCTCATATGTATTTTTAAATACATGGGAGTTAACAAAGCTTGGCGGGAACATTTTGGTATGGGAGAAGTCTACAATGCGTTGCGTATGTCGATTTGGGACGTAGACATACCAATGGGGCATCGATTTAGGGGCGTGAGAGGGACTTCGGAGCTCGCCGAATTGTTGCGAGCGTTCCGACTGAACCTCTTCATGTTCAGCCATACGCAACGCATTGCCATCCCAATTCGATGGCAAGTTCAGCATGCTCGGCTCAATGATATTTTCATAATGGAACTTGAATACTTGCGGGATATGCTTGTGGAGAATGGAGAATATTGGCTTCAAGTCGACAAACGTTCTGCCGAATATCGTCGATGCACCAACTTTTGGATTTGTCCTTCGGAGCGACTATTGACATTATAATTTTTCTATGTAGATGTAGCGGTTCATGTTCTATATAGTTCGCCGATTTAATCCTAGCAAACACATTGTATATGTGTTTAGGCCTAGTGGATATAATCGCACTATGTAAAAGATATGATCCGTAATGTGAAATAAAAGTGGATCGCTATTTAAACAAATGATAACTTCCTTATTAGCTACACCCGTGTGCAATATGTATGTCTAACATGTATGGGTGTACGTGCAAATTGCAATATGTATGTGTATGTGCAATATATATGTGGGTTCCCGGTATACCGTATGTTCTATATGTATGCGCTATATATATGGATGTATGTTCAATATATATATATATATATATATATATATATATTTGGGGGTATTTGCAATATATATATATATGTGTGTGTGTGTGGACATTAATTCCATCCTCGCCCATGACATAGGGCCTATTGGCATTACAAATCAATTCCATATGTCCTACTCCTAACCTTAGTGCACATTGGACATTCATTTCATCCTCCCACATGACATAGGGCTAGAGGTGCATTTATTTTTACTTTATCTTAAAATACACATTTAAAATGCATTTTAAAATCCTCGACAAATTTCTACGGCATTTTTAAATGTTTTTTATTATAAGTTCATGACTATAGCCAATCCATGGCAATAGGGCAAATATAGACACGCTCAACTTTGACAATTGTTCCATATTACCACATAGCATTAGTACATTCAAACTCAATGGCAATGTTTGAGCCTTGAGCATTGCCAATTTGCCACACAAATTGGCAAATATTGGAATACATAACGCCCCACATGGCACATCGGACAAGTCGTGAATGGTGGTCTGCATTTACAATGTCATCATTCTTGGATCAATATTTGGGCGGAGAAGAGCTCGATGACCTAATCCTAGAAGAGGGGAATGTTTTCGACAATGATTTGCCATAAAGGACCTCACGGATTGATGTCTTCGATGATTTTCAATAATAAAAACATAAAAATAGTCTTAAATATTCTTGAAACTATTTTATAATGCCGCCTCCGACCTATAGAATAAAAAATGCAACACTACATAGGGCCTATTGGCATTACAAATCAATTCCATGTGTCCTACTCCTGAGTCCTAACCTTAGTGCACATTGGACATTCATTTCCTAAACCCTACATCATACATGTAGGCTCAATTTCTAGTCAACATCCAACATACAAATTTGAAATTTACATTATTTTTTCAACAAACATATCCAAAAATAGTTATTACAAAAATTGATCACCAATACAACTAAACCCATTGAACACCATAGGACATTTGACATTACTATAAATATTCATTCATGAAGGGGCATTATCGTTGTCTTGAGGAATAGAATTCCTTGTCCTGCGTGGCCCTCCCACAGCTACCCTTGGGGGCGGTGCTTGGTAATCACTATCATCGGGAGCTTCGCCTACGCCGGATTCATCGTCCGTGCTGGCATTGTCATCTGTTCGGGCGTCGGACTCGTGGCCATCAATTTTCGGGCCGGGAATTCGACTAAGCCGTGTGCCAGCCCTTGGCATTCTAATCGATACCATTGGTCTTGAACCCGTTGCATCCATAACGCCGTCAGTTTGTGGACGTGCAAGTGGGGTGGCCCCGGTAGTCCTCCATTCTCGCACATCCCTTTGTCGTTTTCTTTTTTGACCTCTCGTGGTCCGACCAAAGTTTGTCAATGCAATATTAGGGGGTGGCCTAGCCGGTGTGGGGCATGGGGCGCGCATGCCGATGGTGGCACCAACCAACCGGGAGCCTATGCGTGGTATTGTTGGGGCCCGACGCGCAATATGTTGCGCCAATGTGTCATCCGAGTCAGATTCTGGTGCTCGCGCAACGGCTAGGCATTGCCCAATACCTCGCAATGGACTAGTGTTAAGGACAACATTGGACGTGCCCTCTCCGTGGGGCTCGGGAAAGGGTGGTGTAGTTTGCATGGGTTGTGCATATGTTGTCGGCACAATAGGAGTGGGCACAACATCCGTCGGTGGATGAATGGGGGAAGCATGTGGTGGGACTTCGTCCATGTCCATCCGGTTCGGAGCCGCTCCAAGAGCTTCATCCACATGTGGTTTGGCCACTACATCTTCATCCACTACGGGTTGAATGTTTATCGGTACATCGGGTATTGTAGTTGTCGGCGTAGCGGGACGCACATGCGTAGTGGAGAGAAACTCCCGACCGGCTATGTTGGCCCACATGTGAAGATCACCATCGTCCTCGTCGTCAAGTCCATCGTATGTAAACAGATCATTGTGGGTTGTCAAGGCCCAAATTCCTTCCACCATGTCCCCCATCGCTCTCGTTGTCCGAAGGCCCCGAGGAATCCCCGCCGGGTCCCGCGGGGGGGTCACCATTTATATCCTCGTCGGCCGAATAGTCGGAGTCTTCGGACATCATGTTCACTAGATATCATGCGGCCGAGTCCCGATCAACCCTCTCCCGTGCCAACCGTAAATTGGTATAAATGTACACCAAATTTTCGGCCCTCGCCGAACTCAACCGGTTCCAAGTCTTGTTGTGCACAAACGAATAACTACTCCAATTCCTTTCGTAAGACGAAGAGGAGCACACTTGGGCCAATATTCGCTTTGCCAAAGGAGCCAAGTGGATGCCACCTTTGCCCACGAGGTCCCACCACTCGTGGGGTGGGATGTTGGCTTCCATGGCGAGGGGCATATTGACGAACGCGCCCCTACGCTCTTTGAATGCTTGAAATTCGGCCACAACCCGACCGTAATGACCGTCCTTGCCCGTGGTCAACCTCCTCATGGCGTCCAAGAATCCGGATTTAACAGCCGCGTCTTCGTGGACGACGTTGTCGTCCAATAAATAAGGATTCAAGATTGCACCGGCATGGTGTAGGTCCGTGGTCATCATACGCCACCGGCTGTAGAAATCTTCTTCGGCCAAGGTAGCGAGGTTGTGTGCTAGGTTGAAAGGAGGATTCCTTAGGCTAAGCACATGTTTTTCCAAGTTCTTCATGGTCAATCAAGCCTTGCCCATTGCCGGTTCAACGCCATCAAACACTCTCAATGCTTTCAACATCTCCTCCAACATGTGGCGGTAATTATCGCAACTTGTCCAAAAATTGTCGTCATTAATCGTTGTCTTGATTTGACGTGCTTCCATTGCACTTCTCCTTCGATCATCGCCTCCTCTATTTAATTTGTTCACGTAGGCGGTCCAATCGGGATGAATAACCGTTTGTTCCAAAGCATGTCTCACCTTTAGAAGCCGGTCAATCATGAGGAAGTTGGTGGCGAATCGTGTGGACCCGGGCATCTTCAAGCCCAAATTGGGCGAGTAGGTGAGGAAGACCGCCGTCGGACATTGGTGGGTCCGGATGTATTTGACAATGTCCTTCGCCTTGTCTACGACGTCCTTCGCCCATCGTTGTTTACCCCAATCCTTCAACAACACGTTCAAACAATGCGCCGCACACCCTTGCCAATATATGTGTGGCCATTCCCGGCTAATATTGCTCGCCGCGGTTTTCATGGCCGCCGCATTATCGAAGCAAACTTGAACAACCTTTGTGGGGTCCACTCCAACGATGTAGCGTTTGACCTCGGTGGCCACGTAGGCGGCATCCTTTGTGCTACCGGTGGTGTCGATGGAACCAAGGAACACGTCGCCCGCCGGACAAATTTGCATGACGTTCATCAAAGGGCGGTGGACAACATTCTCCATCCGTCCGAACAAATAGTGCACCCATATTTGTGGATGGATGATGTTGTCTTCAACTCCACGATTTTTTGTGTATTGAACCGTGCATCGTCAAG
The DNA here is from genome assembly GCA_964035585.1 of Polytrichum formosum. NCBI lineage: Eukaryota > Viridiplantae > Streptophyta > Polytrichopsida > Polytrichales > Polytrichaceae > Polytrichum > Polytrichum formosum. Next base: position 77,476,055 of record OZ037936.1, read on the forward strand.
TAAACTCTTGCGCATTGCATGGTATGTTGGGGGTTTGTACATAATTCTAGCCTCGGCGGTTGCCTTAACGGCTTGGATGAACGCGGGATGGCGGACAATACTAATGGGGATATTAGCCTCATAAAAGGCTCGCGACCATTTTGTATCCAAGTCTCGTTTTGTCGAATTTTGCAACCCTTCTTTTAGTCCCATTTGCCGTTGGGAACGTCGGTGGGGTTCGGGAGTCGTCCAGGACACCAACTCCCTTGCCACTGACGGTGCGGGCGATGGTGGAGCGGTTTGGCTTCCGTTCGCGTTCGATAATGCACCGCATGACGCTTGTTGTTGGGACCCGACCACAGCTTCTCCCCCGTCCTGAACGCACTCGTCCACAAAGTCATCCGGAATTGGCGGCCACGATCCGCCGCACCTCGAAAATAAAGACTTTACAATCGGCCCTTGACGTTGACACAATGCCACCCCCCGCATCTTGCCGTCATTTTTTTGGTATCCCAAATGGGCAACCATGCGGTCCTTCCTATAAACTAATTCCAACGCGCAAAATTTGCACTCGACCTTCTTGGACGTTGGAGTCCACTCCTTGGGCAGAAACCAAGGCTTCCATTCGTTTCGCGTGCCCATCCCAATATAACCTACTACCTCTCTCCACTTGCAACGAATGCCAAAAGGCAATCAAGGCCAACTAGAGCGAGGGGGAATGATGAATGCTAATGAGCGGTGAACCCTTTATAGTCCCGACGCTTGAACGTGCACTAAATATAAAAGATGCTATGATATTATAAGTGTTTAGAGTAATCTGCTATAGGATCCATTGCAAAAGCAATTTGTTTATGTTTGGAGGGGGGAGGTCCAATGTCTGCCATTCGCAGCGGACTTCGGGGGTCGATTGCTGCTTGGCAGTCGACGTGGCAGTCGAATTCCAGGGTCGACTGCAAACTAGCAGTCGACATGGCAGTCGACCGCCACGTCGACTGCCACTCGCAGTCGACATCGGGGGTCGACTGCTGCTTGGCAGTCGACGTGGCAGTCGACTTCCAGGGTCGACTGCAAACTAGCAGTCGACCCCCGCAGTCGACCGCTAGTTTGCAGTCGATGTGGCGGTCGACTGCCACGTCGACTGCCATTCGCAGTCGACATCGGGGGTCGACTGCTGCTTGGCAGTCGACGTGGCAGTCGACTTCCAGGGTCGACTGCAAACTAGCAGTCGACCCCCGCAGTCGACTGCTAAATGCAGTCGGCCCACACGTCGACTGCCACATAGCAGTCGACGCCGCGGTCGACTGCTAATTGTCGACTGCCTTATCCAGAGTCGACTGCTATCTGGCAGTCGACTGGATGGTCGACTGCCGTATAGCAGTCGACCAATCGTCGCATCCATCCTGGCCGTTGGATGATGCACGGTCCAACGGTCAGGATCCAGGGGCGCGGCGTCCGGTCGTACCGTCGGTGTGAGGCCCACCCAACCTATATATATAAGTGGGGAGGCCTCATTGACATCATTTTTCAACCACCCCTCCTCAAGCGGGACATTGGGACTAAGCATGCCTAGCATCCTTTGCCTAATGTTTTGAGAGGGCCTAGGGGGCGGTTGGAAGATTGGTTTAGGGTGCAAACTCTTGCCAATTTTGGATCCGATTTTTTGCGGTGGAGCGGTGTGAATACGGCCGTGTTTGTGAACACATTTGAGTTGTGTTTGTGAACACAATAATAGCGTGTTTTTAAACACGATGGAGGATCGAAGTTGGAGGATGCCGGAGGACGAGCCGGATGCACCCGGCAGGGTGCACAAACGGCCCCCTAAGCGGCAACGACATTCTGATGTGGGATCAGGAAGTGCTTCGGGAACGGGAGCCAATATTACCCCCCGTTCAGATACTACCGTTCCCGTCCGCCCAAATGCCGGTGCCCCTACGAGCAGCCAAGGAGGGGCTTCCGCGGCCTCAGGGTCGTCGAGTAGGAGCGGGAAACCAAGGGTAAAATTCTCGGACGCGAGGGCGACGATCGTCTCCCACCGGAGATTACGTGGGCTGAAAAGACCCCAAAGACGTCGGATAGGCAAAAAGCTCGTATCCAAGTAAGTGCGGAGGCATGCGTTTTAAAGAGCACGTATCCAGGTTTCATCAAGTTTTGGTTAATCAACAGTGTGTCCAATGCGGGCTATACACTATGGTGGAACGGGGGCACTCTACGAGAGATGTTCATCCGAAATAGAGCCCACTGCCCAAATGCCAACATTTTGACAATGGACGCAACCGAATGACAACTCTATGACCAAGTCCAAAAGTTCCGGGCGAAGAGGGTAAAGTTGGCTTGGGCATTGTTATGGATCATGGAGGCTTTGCACGCTGCAAATGTACAACACAACAATCTATCCATTGACAACATTATGTTGCATTGGAAATCGGACGGGAGCCTCAAGATTGGGGTGTGCGATTGGGGATGTGCAACGCATTCGGGTGAGGATGTCCTATCGCTATGGCATGCGGAAACCGTAGAAGCGAAGGAAAAATTGAGGAAGGAGAAGTTTTGGGTGGCGCCGGAACTGTTTTACATCCAAAAACAGGAGACACCAGGATCCCGATGTATATTACACCGCGGAGGCTGAGTGTTATGCGGTCGGCATGATTGCTCGACAACTTTGCAACGATGGTGATGACCGAATTCTCTTTGCCAATGAAGGAAGGAAAATTTGGGATGTCACTTTGAATGCATTGACATGCGAGAACGTGTCCAACCGCATTTCATTGACCATCGCCAAACTACGGATGCAGATGCCGTTTGTGGGGTGGGATGAGCCCATAGACTGCTGGAGAACTGAGGTTAAGGATAGTGTTTAGTCTGTTTAGTTCTTTAGGCAACATCGTAGGGGTTAAGGTAGTATGCGTGTATCATTGATATGGACAACCTTGTATATTTTTTATATCTTTACGATATACTTGTTTTAATACAACGCGGTTTTTTTTTCTTCTACATATCATTGTTGGCTTTAATCACATTTTTCCTAAACTACTTCCATCCATCCATATTCCACTATACCCAAATCATTAAAATTTAACCCAACAAACATATGATGTTGACTGCATTTGTCTGTTAATAGTATCAGTCGACGGCAATGGTCGACTGCTACAACTGCAGTCGACTATCTTCGTCGACAGCCAACATAGCAGTCGACTACCAACCATGATCGACTGCCAATGTAGCAGTCGACTACCATGGTCGACTGCTATGTTGGCCGTCGACGAAGATAGTCGACTGCTACATTGGCAGTCGACTATCATGATCGACTGCTATACAGGCAGTCGACGGTGGTAGTCGACTGCTACATTGGCAGTCGACCAAGGTAATCGACTGCCTATATGGCAGTCGACCATGATAATCGACTGCCTATATAGCAGTCGATGATGGTAGTCGACTGCTACATTGGCAGTCGACTACCATGGTCGACTGCTACATTTGCAGTCGACCATTGTAGTCGACTGCTAAGTTAGCAGTCGATTAAGTGGTCGACTGCCTATATAGCTGTCGCCACTTAGTCGACTGCTACATTTGCAGTCGACCATTGTAGTCGACTGCTACATTAGCAGTCGACCATTGTAGTCGACTGCTAAGTTAGCAGTCGATTAAGTGGTCGACTGCCTATATAGTTGTCGACCACTTAGTCGACTGCTACATTAGCAGTCGACCATTGTAGTCGACTGCTAACTTAGCAGTCGATTAAGTGGTCGACTGCTTATATAGCAGTCGACCACTTAGTCGACTACTACATTAGTAGTCGACCATTGTAGTCGACTGCTGAGTTAGCAGTCGATTAAGTGGTCGACTGCCTATATAGCAGTCGACCATGGTAGACGACTGCCTGTATTGATGTCGAAATAATTACTTATCTGAAGAAAAAAAATCCCATTAGTAATTTTTTTTTACTACAGTAACGTCTGTTTGGCGTCACACCCTGGACGTGACGCGACGTGACGCGTTTAGGCCGCGTCACGTCCATTTGTACATCCCTGATCTGAGCCGAAGATGAAGGTAAGAAGTACGAACGAAATAGTAAAAGAATAACCCTGAAATAAAAATAAATTTGAAGATATATAATGTACATCATATTGTGCACATCAAAAATACGATTTCAACGATATATAGGACAAACAAAAATAATTATGTTTTGTGTGTTTTAAAGTAAAAAAAATCCCGCAGCATCTTAGAATCTGACCCGAAATCTTCAAGAATTGAAGATTATTGAAAGAAATCTAACCATATTAATTTCAGTAGAGTTTGGCGATTTATGTAAAATTGAAATTATCTCCAAAAATTCCAAAAACAATTGGAGTGAATGTAAAAGATATAATGTATAGATATATATTTTTTAGAAATAAATATAAAAAATTTAAAAATTTATAGCGATCAAGATGCACTTAATTTTTTTGTCTTCCAAAAGAATAGTCGTTAACGGCTACCCCTTTTTTATTCCAATTTTTGTATTTTGATTTAGGGCGGCTATTGACGGCCCTCCCTTCTAAGGTTTCAATCTCCATTTAACAACATGATTTTTTTCAAATAAAATCACACAAATGAACATTTTTTTTCTTCCAAGAATGTGCCCATTCACAACCACTATTTTTTTCCATTTCAATTTGTTTTATATATGTGGTTTTTTTACATATAAACACTCATTTTCACAAAAATAATTTCCTTCCATACGGGTGGCCATTAACGGCCACCCTTTTTTCATTTCACTTTGTTTTGCATATGTGAATTTTTCTACATATAAACACTCACTCTTATTAAAAAAATTCCTTCCATACGAGTGGTCGTTGACGGCCACCTTTTTTTCATTTCACTTTGTTTTGTATATGTGTTTTTTTCTAAATATAAACACTGATTCTCATAAAAAATTTCTTTGCATACATGTGACCGTTAACGGCTACCATTTTTTCATTTCATTTTTTTTGTGTATGTGGTTTTTTCTACATATAAACACTCACTTTCATATAAAAAAATATTCCTTCCATACGGGTGGCCGTTAACAGCCAGTCTTTTTCCATTTCACTTTGTTTTGCATATGTGATTTTTTTCTACATATAAACACTCATTCTCATAAAAAAATTTCCTTATAGACGGGTGGTTGTTAAATGCTACCCTTTTTTTATTTCAATTTTTTTTTGTATATGTGGTTTTTCTACATATAAACACTCACTGTCATAAGAAAAAAATCCTTCTATACCGGTAGCCGTTAACGGCCACCCTTTTTCCATTTCACTTTGTTTTGAATATGTGGTTTTTTCTACATATAAACACTCATTTTTTTAAGAAAAAAATCCTTTCATACCTCGGGGAGATCACACCTTCTTATATTAATGCATACATATGCGCTTAGGACCTATTTATTAGGGGGGGTATTTACCTTGCAGAAAAGATTTTAAGGTATGATATTTTTCAAAATAAAGGTAAATGCTTGTATTTTAATACACCCTATCAGTAATTATAAATTTTTGAGGAAATCATTTAAAAATATATATTTCACTTATACTGCATTTTTTTTCCTTATGCCCCAAGTAACCAATTTTTTTGACTTTACCCCAATTTTTTTTCTCAGAGCCCAACTAATGTCCATTTTTTTCTTACACCGTATTTTGTTTCTTACACCCCATTTCTTTCCAACACACGATTCCAACACACGTTTATATATCACCACCAACAAACCAAAGCATGGTATTTTGGATGCACAAACTTCTTTAATGACCTGAAGTAATCTTAAGTTGTTTTTCATTCCATCAAGTAAGTATCCCACAATTCGAATGTATGCCCACAAGCAATCTACAAAAAGCTTGGTCATAAAGCAATAAATTAGCTTCTCCAAACAACTGGCTTTCTATGTCATTTTGAGCACACCCACAAACCGCCATTCACATATTAACATCTAGAAATCAAAGTATGGGATATTGACTATCCAAGATTTCTTAAGGACCTGAAAACCACCTAAATTGCTCTCTAAACATTTAAGTAACAATCACACTACCACAACACATACCACTTTTCATCCACTAGCACAGATCCTACCCTACACCTGCTATCCCTAATAATTGTGTCCATGCTATTTTACATGTACTGACTAGATAAAAGATGCCATTATATGTCATGATATTTTACATGTAAACATGTTTCACTATTTTTAAACCCCCTATATTATATGTACGTTTTTTTGTAAAATTTAACTACAATGAATATATTGGACCCTATTTTTTATCACACGTTGTTTCTACGATTTTCGCCAGTCATCTCTGTGAGTTCCATACGGGTGGTCGTTAACGGCTATCTTTTTTTTATTTCACTTTGTTTTGCATATGTGGTTTTTTCTATATATAATCACTCGCTCTCATAAAAAAAAATTCCTTCCATACGGGTGGTTGTTAACGGCCACTGTTTTTTCATTTCACTTTGTTTTGCAGATGTGATTTTTTCTACATATTAACACTCACTTTCTTAAGAAAAAATTCCTTCCATACGGGTGGCCGTTAACGGCCACTATTTTTTCATTTCACTTTGTTGGTTTTTTCTACATATAAACACTCGCTCTCATAAAAAAATTCTTTCCATACCGGTGGCCGTTAACAGCTACCCTTTTTTCATTTCACTTTGTTTTGCATATGTGGTTTATTCTACATATTGACACTCACTTTCTTAAGAAAAAATTCCTTCCATACGGGTGGCCGTTAACGGCCATTGTTTTTCATTTCACTTTGTTTTGCATATATGGTTTTTTCTACATATAAACACTCGCTCTCATAAAAAAGAATTCCTTCCATAGCCCGGGGAGGTCACTCCATTGTCAAGTTGAACACCATGTGCGTTAAGACAAAATCTACTTTTTCTAAAGGACATCACCAAAATGGGTCAAAATTTTATCAAATTTTTTTATGAGTAGATATACATGGTATCTATCACATAGTAAAAAATGGTAACCAAATTTAATGATCTTTATTTTTTATAAAACATACCGTTTCTAACTAGAATGACGTAGAATTGAACTAAACAAATTACTACAAAAATGAAGATGACTAAGAATCTCAAAAAATATACAAAAGATACTATCAATGGTTATGTATATGTAGAAAAAATATCATAATTTTTAAAATTATCTATGGCATATAATATAGGGGTAGCAAACTTTTAGCGCACGTGGTGTTCAACTTGACAATGGAGTGACCTCCCCGTGTTCCATAGAGGGGTGGCCGTTAATGGCCACCATTTTTTCATTTCACTTTGTTTTGCATATGTGGTTTTTTCCACATGTACACACTCACTTATTCAATTTCTTTTCTTCTTAAGGGTGGCCATTAACGGTTGCCTTTTTTTCATTTTTGTTTTTTTTGCATATATATTTGCTTTTACATGTAAACATTGACATTCATCTTTTTTGTTGTCCTTATCTGCATTTCAGTTTGCTTTGGATATGTACTATCTTTCACATTGGAACACTTACATTCATCATTTTTTTCTCCTTCTATAAAGATGGCCGTTAACGGCCATTGTTCTTAGATTTCATTTTGCTTTGTATATGTGTTTTCTTACATATGTATACACTTACTTGAATTTTGTTTGTCTTCTATAAGGGTAGCTTTTAACGGCCATCCTAGTTTGCATTTTATTTTACTTTGCATAGTGATATCTTTCATATGTAAACACTCATATTAATTATTTTTTTCTTTTCATATGGGTGGCATTTTTTGTGCTTCAGATATAGAAGTTCTACCTCTTTCTGAAGATCAATTCAAGTTGCAATTGCATGCATTTTTTAAGAAAAAAATTGTCAACACCTCTTTCCATCTTGAACGGTTGAGGTATCAACCAAGGGTAAAATCAAAAATTCAATATTCCACTATGTCGAATGATTCCATTGCCAGTTATTTGGCCTTTCTTGAAAAATGATGTTATGAATCTGGCTGCACATTTTGTTGTTTGTGATTATATGGAAGGCAATGGGGTTTTTTACATGGCTTTGGAGAAGAATGAGGGCAAAACAATAGATGTTACTGATATTATAATTGAATTATGGAGTGGCAACTGGGTACGGGCAAATGCTGCCTTTGAGAAAATATTGCAAAATGATGAGGATCTTAAAGTTTTCTGTAGCAAAATGTTCATGGTCTAGGACGACAACCACAGTTTGTAAACATGGTTGCCCATTATTAATCGAGACCACACACATGATTCTACTTGACATTATGTTGTTGAAAGTATTATTTTGGACGTCAAGGGAGATATTGCAACTATGTTGGTAGCCTTGCATGAAGTCAATTGGTAATTCTTTAATTTTTTCTCTTTTTGTTTGTTCTTTTCATTTGGCTTTTTTTTTTTGAGTTTGTTTTCTATTGGATGTTCATTTTCCATATCTTATCATTGTTTGTTTTATTTTGTCATGAAGAACCAAAAATCTCATGTTTCTACAAATCTTGTTCATAAGTTTTTCCTCATTCAAAGCATTGCTAGACAACCACTTTCATATTTTCAAAAAACTTGTCTCCAAATAAGACCTTCTTGCTACTGATGCCAAGCAAAAATCCAAACATAGAACTTGGTTCACTTTGGCTATTGAGGCTCTTAATGGATTTGTATACCCGATTATTTTCTCTAAAATATGAATTTTCCTTGCATATTTCTCCCACTTCTTATATACTTCCTTCATTCTTGTTGTTCATTTGGATTTCTACTATCATATTTTTTTAATGCATCTCATTTTTTTATTATGTGCAATATTTCATATTCTTATATGTCTTTTTCTTGGTGTAGCAAGAGTTGGGAGATGATGTTGTTGTTGCTCAAAGGAAATTTTATGAGAAGTATCCCGATCATGTGCATTGGACTTTAAGTGCAGTCGATGAATGAGTTTCCAAAACTGTTGATAGGGTGAGATTGACTTCCCATTCGGAACTGAAGAATATACTCCTCTATTCTTAGAGCAGGTGAAGTCTCATTATGAAACTCACGATGAGAGTCCTGAAATAACTCAAGAAAAACTTTGGATGTTGGCAACTTCAGCTATGGACACTTCTATGAAGATTAAGTGGCTTGAGAGGTGGAACAGCTCACATGTTCTTCGTGAGGCTTTCAAATTTCTGAAACCAAAATTCAATGATATAGAATTTCCTAAGTGGCTTCATAAAGCTACTTGGTGGGCTCATGTGATTATTTTTGTTTTTATTATTATTTTTGGTTCATTCATTTTTTTCTTTATTTCTCATTTCTTTCATTTTTTTCAATCATTGAATTCTATTGATCTTTATTTTGTATATGGCAGTTGGCTATTGAGACCGAGAAGCTCTTTGATGCTACTGTGGCTGATCTGGATGTGTCCATCAACTATCTTCCAAAATGGTATGGACCCTTTGCCCACTATTTTTTATTATGTGGAGACAATGCGCATATCGTTGTGGGATATTGTAATTTTTCGTGAATTTGATGTAGATAAGGGAGTTCACAAAAACCATAACATTGACAAGGAACTCAACTTCAAACTAGCCATGCGAAGGGTGTTTTATAGGTACTTCAAATATGTCTTATTCCCTACTAAAGCCACCAAATCTCCCACTTTTTTTGCTAACTATTTGGACATAGAAAGTGAAGAATGCATGTTCACAGAAGGGATCATGCAATCTTGGGATCCTATGCATTTTGAAAAATGTGGGTGGTATTTGGATTGTCCTCTTAAAACACCTCCCACTTTTAATATTGCCCTTCAAGAATCCATTCAACCCGCCCTCAAGGGTGCAAAGGTATTTCAAAGGCATTCAAACTCATCGCTTATTTATTCTAAGGCATTATTCATATTTTGAGTGCTTGCAATGCTTGCAGACTTTGCCTCTAACCCAATTTATATCCAGCCTTTATGTCTACAACCCACTTTTGTTATTATTTGTGTTTTGGACTTTGTAAATGTCACCCTTATGATGGTGTTATGATGTATTCAAATTTTACATTGATGTGTATTGTAGTGAGACATCCTAACATGCTACACCTATTTTCAACATGAGTTTGCTTACACATTGTATCCAATTACATTATTATTATCTCAACATTTGAACGTATATTAGTTCATTTTTTTGTACAAAATTGGTATAGCAACATTTTCTTTTGTTGTTCATTTGGACTATAGACCCTTACATATAATTCCACAGTAATAGGCCCCCAACGGATTTACAAACCATAACCGGGAAAAAATTGAAGGCTCATAGGCTCACAAGCTCACGCTCAAAGGCTCACATACTAGCATCCCCGTGCCACCCTCTCTCTCTCTCTCTCTCTCTCTCTCTCTCATGTGTTGTGTGGCAAACAAGGGTGTACGAACTCATAGGGGGGTGCAAGTTTTGAGTGTGGTGTGGTGGCGTGGTTAGGCTGTGATTACTCGAGTGGCGTGGTGAGGCTATGATTGCTCAAGTGGCATAGTGGCATAGTTAGGCTGTGAATAGTGATTTTTTTTCCTTTGAAATGCTTTGAAGATTGCTTGTGGACATGAAGAGTATGTGCAGGCTTGAATGAGCTGGACTTCTTCAACCATTGCAAGGCCATTCATTCTCTTAGCTCAATCACTTGATTAGATTCGAGCTTGATTGTTGGATATAGAGGATTCGATTATCCTCTGATTTGTGAGCTCTTCTTACTTTAGGAGGACGTTGGATCTACAATGGTGGAAGTGGATCTATAGTAGTGCAATTGCAACTAGTGTGGCAACAACAGAGGATGTTGGATCCTAGTGGATAGGAAGGGTGCAAAAGATGCGAAAGAAAATTGGATCAAAATGGGGAATATTGTGACAACATGTGGACATTTTATTAACAAACCATCATCCAATGGGAAGAAGAATCACTTTAGTTGCAACATTATGATCTTATTGTATTGGTTTTCTAAAGCCAAAGGTTCTTTGAAGTATAAATATGATGCTTCATACTCTAAGTGGATAGATGTCAATTCAATTATATCAACTGTGACAAATGACATATTAAACATCCTTTAAGTTGTGTGTATGCATTGGATAGCAATGATGTTGAGTTTTTAGCAAAAAACATTTTTGCTCGAGGTTAAGTTCTCTATGTGTACATATGCTAGACCTTATTGATTCATATAGTGACTTCCAAAAAGTACTGCAACATCCTTAATAAACATATAAAATTGACATTTTGTCATAAATAGGAAAGATATTTGACAATTTTGATAATGCTTGCTATTCATTTTTCCTTCACTTTTGGTCAGCTCCCCAATGCCCTCCCAATTCATGCAACCCCAAACCATGATTCTCCCTCCTCCGTGCTTTTACAATGCTACTAACCACACAATTGCTTAGGGGTTCCCAATGCTTCTTCCAACACCACTCTTGACCATCAAACCCCATAATGTTTCAATTTACTTTGATTTGAGAACACGACTTTCTTGCACTGCTCCTCCGTCCAATCATCATGTTGTTTTGCCCATTCATGCCTTAATCGTTTGTGACAATCCAAAAGGAGAGTCTTCTTCTTCTTCTTCTTAATTGTAGACTGAGTCCTTGGCGCTCTAGTGTCTTTCTTACTATATTAGGAGAAGATGTGATACCTAAAACCTCTCGAAGAACCCTCTGGCATTTTATTGTAGTGCTCTGCTTTTTTATTTGCACCAATTGTGCCAAGTAATGATCATCTCTCTCACTAAGAATGCGTGGACGCCTTGGCTTCCCTTATCCTCTAGCTTCCCCATAGCTCCGTAATGTTTAATGATGCGATTAATTGTTGATGGTGTTGTTCCTAGTTTCCTGGCTATTGAACGGCAACTATGTTGTTTAGTATGGAGGGCAACAACCTATGCACAAATTTCTAAGGAAGTTTTGGGCATGGTGGAAGGGGGAATTGAACCAAGGACCCCGTGAATGCAAAGCAAAAGTGTTAACCAATGAGTTATTGCATACTATAACGTGGACTACTCCCGTAATTTAGCAAATTCTGAAGAGTTCCAAAAGTAATGCAACACCCCATATTCATGTTTTCATCATTTATTACTAGCATGTGAATTTGATCACCATGGAAATTGACATGAGGCTAGCTACATACTTTATTTAGATCGAGTTGGCACGACGTGACGTAAGTTTTTCCCGTTTCCGAGAAAATGTCAATTTTGTATGTTTGTAAGGGTGTTGCATTACTTTTGGAAGTCATTGTACTTGAACCATTTGTGACACAATTTTTACACTACATCTCATCAATAAATGTATACACATAGCAATTTTCATTGCTATGTTTTTGTGCATTGGAAAATTTGAAAATATCTTTATTACGCCTAGTCCTACTTTCAAAGTTCTTAAGATAAATATATGTTTATGGATATAAAAGCTCTGAAAATTTACAATTAAAATACCATCCGTCCTCAAAATGTATGCCAAAAATAAGAATACCCCCTAAAATATGGTGGATATCACATGTATATGCAACATTCAACACTAGATGAGTCCCCCCATGGTTATATTAAGTACATAGTGGAGGAATCTCTTAACCCTTTACTCCTTGGAGTGTATTGTGGTTCCATTAAATCATCTAAAAAGTAGGCTTTCTAGAGCTCAATCTTTTTTGTTGTACCTAAAATGAAAAGTTGTTGCTAATGATTTTAAGATCACATCAATATGGTAGCGATATTTATTAATTTTCATAAATTTTTTATTATCAATTTACAATCATTGAACTACAAGAAACTGTGATAAATATATGGAATAAATTTATAGTCCAAATTTTCAAGACTATATCACTAGCAAATATACACTTTGAGGTAGGAAAATTAACAATTTTCAATCAAAATAATATGAAATTACTATATGTAGAGTTAATGTATCAACAAACGAAACGCTACTTCATTCTTGACATGAAAATTTTATTGTGAACAACCATCTTTTTATATTGGAATGGGATCATGACCATTGACAATAACATCTCATGAGGAACACAATGATACCCATTGTGACCTCCCTAGCACCTTCCTTTTGGATATATTTGCCGTGAAGGTCATTCATGAGCCCAAAACGGGCCTCTCAAAGAAGTTAAGGTTAAAGTCCTTCATTTATTTTGGCCATGAATCAAGCCGCACCAAGCACTACTTACTAGGTAGGACTTTGATGCAATCTTTTCAAATGCCGACTGACTTAGAATTTAATGGACTAACATGTAATTCTAAGAGAGAAGCTATTGAGGCCATTGCCTTTTAACCCAAAAACTCTAATTTATGAAAACGATCGAGCTCGTCGAAATTTGCATCACACTACCATTCGTTTGAAGGACTAACGGAGCAAGGTGTATTGAAAATTGGATGTAAACCTCTACCTGAGACCCATATGATTTTGGATGTGACATGGCAACTAATTCTTCACCACATATATATCAACATGTTACTTCCTAAGAGGCCACTTTTGGGCTTATGAATGACTCTTGAAGGCAAATTCATCCAAAAGGAAAGTGTTGGGAAGGTCAAAATATGTATCATTGTGTTCCTCATGAAATTTTCTTGTCAATGGCGATGATCCCATTCCAATATGAAAAGATGGTTATTCACAATAAAATTTTAATGTCAAGAATGAACTAACCTTTTCCCTTTGTTGATACATTACTATATATAGTAACGTCATACTATTTTAATTGAAAATCGTCAAAATTCTATGGAATCTTTTCTTACATCAAAGTGCATATCTAATCTTATTACGATCTTGAAACTTTGGACTATAATTTTATTGCATATATATATCACAATTTCTTGAAGCTTAATGATTCTAAATCGATTATAACAAATCATGGAAATCACTAAATATTGCTACTGTATTGATATGATTCTAAAACCGTTGGCAACGACTTTTCTTTTAGATACAATAACAATTGAGCTCTAGAAAGCGTACTTTTCAGATGATCTAATGAAACCACAATATGCTCCATAAAGTTAAGGGTCAAACTTGGCTTTATGAACTCTTGGTTCATGCTCATTTTTTGTGACATCATGTAACATTTTTCTACTGATTATGAAGTTATGATTCTTGGAATGTATAGAATTAACGTCTATGTGTCGTAGACCCACAAAGTTAGTGATTAATACATAGATTATCATTGGTCCACAAGGATTGATTAAGGTATTCTGGGTCATGAGTGAGTAGTATGCAAACAATAAATGAAACAAAAATCCTCAGCAACTTATGCAATTATTTAATTGGCTTTTCCGTAATATTTAACCATATGAAAAGTATGACAATGTCAGTTTATGATAATATATAATGTCACTTACTATTCGGAGTTACTCAATGGTATAACATTTATTGAGCATTTAACTTTTGACAAAGTAAAAAAAATTCTGTTCTATAATGTCTAAACAAGCTATTTCACTTAACAAGTGTGGATAAAAAACGAAAGATATAGTAGTCACTCCTATAGGAAGACACTTCCCAACCCGTAAATTTATAGCCCACCCACACTTATCGGTGCGGGCCACTAGTGAACAGACCCTACCAACACTAGTTGCATCCATGGCTATCACTGGCAAAATTGGAGATAAAAGTGCCCCCTTACTGGTAGGAGCCAGTCGTTGGTTGTCCACACTAGTAAGTGTGGGCATGCTATTGGTACTGTCTCCTCATTTCATAACTTAAAGTTTCGAATAAAGTCATACAGAAATGAAGGCATGAATCTTCCCAAAACCTTGTGTGAGCCCAAAAGGGTGCCCACATGTGTGGTTAACTTTAAAAGTTATTAGGAGTTTGTCTTTCTTTTTATTGTGATGGCTATTTAAAATTTAAAAAGAGTGTAACCCTTGGGTTAGTGTGTTTTTGTGTTAGCAATTGATTTACGTCATTGGTGTGTTGAGAGGGGGTTAGTGTTAATTAGATTTAGTTAAAGTAATGGTAGTTAGTGCTTTGTTTATTAGGAAAGGGAATGTGAACTAGGGGGCTTAAGGCTGGGTTAGGTGCCCGAATTGGGTTTAGGGGCTGCCCACATTGGGATCAGGGGCTGGTGGAATTAGGTTGTGGTTTTGTTAGAATTAGGGGGGGGTGGCCTTGCAATTCGGAGCAAGCTGGATTCTCGGATGGATCAGTTGCGGTGCGGCCAGGAGCGGTAGCTCGCCTCAGAGCTCACTCTCTCTCAAGTTTCTGTTCGAAGGGGGAGGGTCCGAAGGCCGAAGCCTGAGGGCCGATACGAAGGCAAATCCGAGCTGGGTTGAGGCCAGGGGCGCCGAACTAGGAGCTGAATGCTCAATTCTGGAGCTGGGTGAAGGCGAAGCCGAACTAGCTGGTTGAGGCCAGGGGCGCCGAACTAGGAGCTGAATGCTCAAAGTCTGAGCTGGTTTGAGGCCAGGGGCCGAACTACGAGTTGAATGCTCAATTCTGAGGGCCGATATGAAGGCAAATCCGAGTTGGGTTGAGGCCAGGGGCGCCGAACTAGGAGCTGAATGCTCAAAGTCTGAGCTGGTTTGAGGCCAGGGGCCGAACTACGAGTTGAATGCTCAATTCTGGGAGCTGGTGTGAAGGCGGAGCTGAGCTAGCTGGTTTGAGGCCAAGGCCGAAATGGGTGCACCGAGATTAAGCTATGGGTAGAGGCTAGTAGTTTTGAGACTAAATTATGTTATAGTCTAATTAGGTAGGCTTGATAGGAAGTATTTAGCTAGGGAATTAGGTTATTAGAGAGTGAAGGCCACAAGGTGTTAGAAGGTGGCATTAGGGGGTTGAACTTGTGGTTGAGTTGTGTGGGATTGTAATAGAGTACGCTAATAGGGCCATTATAGAGAAGAGTGTTTTTTAACACTTGTAATCTTATCGTGGAATGAATTGGTGTGCCAAAGTTGATGGGAGATGTAATGGATTTTAACGACGTTGGGAAGAGGCAGTTATGTGAACATGAATGTGATCCCCATGCCCTCACCCGGACTAGGACGCATAAGGGTGGGTGGTTTGGCCTCACACCTTGACTTTCTTTTCATCTTGATTCTAAGGGCCGGTTTACACTATGGACCAGGAAGTCGGACCAGGGCGTTGTAAGGGCGATGATTGGCTACTGAACTCGTCTCGGGACCACTTCGGTTTACACTAAGGAAAAAATGGTAGAGGGACCATGGAGGTCAAGGTCCCCAAAATACAATTTTCAAGGCCTAATAAATGCACTGACATGGTCCAACAGGTTTTGCAGTGAGAGAGGCAAGAGAGGTGGTATGGTAGGAAAAGGCAAGGGCCCATGGCAGAGAAATGCCGTTATAATATTTTTTTAACGAA
The DNA here is from genome assembly GCA_964035585.1 of Polytrichum formosum. Taxonomy (NCBI): domain Eukaryota; kingdom Viridiplantae; phylum Streptophyta; class Polytrichopsida; order Polytrichales; family Polytrichaceae; genus Polytrichum; species Polytrichum formosum. The sequence goes on from OZ037936.1 coordinate 77,492,307, forward strand.
ACTTTTTTGGGGGTTTTATATACAACTCTTCCCCACTAGGAAACGCTTACAAGGCACACTTTTCAACATCTATATGATGTAATGAATCTTGAGAAGCAAGTCCGCCCCTCTATGTGCCTAGATCATATCATAGCCCATGAGACATACCATTTCTTCCATGCCCTACCCCTTAAACTTGCTCCCACATGTTTCATCCAACAATGTGAGACATCTAGAATTCAAGAATTTGAGTGCAGATTGTTTTTTTGGATCTACCAACTGAAATGTCTGGAATTTGGGAGCTTGTAATATACTGTTGGAAAGGTCTTAAAATTTATCTTTCCAACGGTATATTACACGCCCCAAAAAATTTCAAAATTACAGTTGCAAAATGAAAAAGAAAAATCTGTAGCCGTTTAGCGACTGTAGATCAGGGTGGTCAAAAGAACCGCAATGGGAAAACGATTGCGGTTCTTTTTCACATAGTTTTCTACTACACTAAATAGGATATTTAGTGTTTGATACACTTAATACGAACGCATACACTAAATATCAATAACCCTATGAAAGTAAGTAACATTAAATGTAAACTCAAATACTAAATATCAACTATGGTAATATGTGGAAGTTAAAATAACAATGATAAAAGGAGAATTCCAACATATCTTCTAGCAAATCTTCTAGCACTAATTATCAAAGAATTGAAAATTAGTGTTGAGTAAGGTACGGTGATAACACCATTATACATAATCAAACACTAAATATCCTATTTAGTGTAGTGACAACACAAGGTACATGTCACATGTAAATTACATTGGACATGTACAAATTAAATCGCTCATTTTTTTTGTAAAAATTGTTGTGAGAAGATTTGCAAGCCACATCTTCGACACATTTAACAAGGACACATTTAACAAGAACACATTTAACAAGAAGCGAAGACAAGTGAAGCCCAAGAGAAGACACGAGAATGGTCAAACTTGAATTTTTTTCAAAACTGCCTTTTTTGGGCATGTATTAAAAAAAATCAGCACATTCACTTTTTGGTGCATGGTCATTCTTCTTGGTCTACATTCGGTTTACACCTAGTGCGGGGCCCAAGGCTTTCAAAACTAATTTTTGAGAAGTCGGACCATGGAAGTTGGACCATTGAAAAAGGCCCCCTTCAATGGTCCGACTTCATGGTCCATAGCACTGAACGGGGAGTTTATGGGTTGACTTGGATTTTTACCCCTCTTTCCATATATCATTCAGTGGTTGTCTATGCTCATCTGGTTGATGCCTAAGCTTAGTAACTCAATTCGGTGAAAAACCTAATATTTTTTTGGCTTCCCGGTCATTTTCCCTAAGTTTCTATAAGCAATCGGTTACAAAATTGACAAATAAAATAAGAACTCGGTTCACATACTAAATTTAAGGCAATTTGCACACTAATTCAACTTTGATTACTACGTATGATAAAAGATCATTTCAAATCATATTTTGAATGAAATCAGAAGTATTCAAGTATGAAAACATGAAACACCCTCAATAATACATGAAAGCAACAACCAAAAACATCAAATAGGCACTCAAAAATATGAAATCAACACCCTTAAACATCAAATAAACACTGCAAAACATTAAAACAACACTTAACAAAGGGATGGGGATGATAGCTTTGGTGCAGTCCCGCCGTGGCACCTCACACGTAAATCCTAAACAACATAAAGACGCAGATGGAGGATTCAAAGTAAGGTGTGGGAGAACTGGTTATAACCGGAGATACCCTCGGGCGACCCAGCTAAGAACCGGTGGGAGATGAAGTGGGGCAGCTAATATCCACCCACTCTTGAATGGGAACGGATGAAAAACCGTCATCAACTTTATAGAACCGGTTGATTTCCTAAACACTTAATTTTTCCTTCAGTTATACGGCCTAAAATACTGAAATTAAACCGGTAATTTATCAATCTCACTCGGCTGATTTTACATTAAACTTCGGATCTCCCCGTTCACTGGTCCATAGTGTAAACTGGCCCTAATTAGAACGAGTCTCCAGAATGAGTCCTCCAGAATAAGTCTTCAGAATGAGTGGCCACAGTTTCTTTGCAGCTTCTCAAAACAAGTGGCCTTTAATTTGTGGAAGATGCCTGTGATTTAACTTTGGGTTGTGGTAGCTGCCATAGACATTTCAGCTGCTGAGGATGAGCTTCCAGTTGCACATGTTTGCGTCTGTTTTGATTCCAGTGGTCAATTGTGAGTTAGAGCTCAGTGATTATTGCAAACTGCTAGCTGAATGTTGCAGGAGAACAAGACAAAGACAAGTAAATGTTATACATGTTGGCATTCACATGCAAATGTTTGCCTCTGCCGTCATGTAAAGCATGGAATTTGCCTCTCACAGAATCTCAGGGATTTTCTTGGCGACCCTCAAATGTCAGGTGAAGACCACAGTCGGTTAAATTGCTGTTGATTGAAGAATAACCCTTTCATAGTATCTGTGGTAAGCACACAAATCACCCCTTTTAAGCCTATTATGTCAGGCACGTCATATGTTGTGGCAGAGTCTCAAAATGTGATCCCTGCCTTCCATGTTGTCTTGAATGTTATTGTGCTTTGAAGTTTACTATACCAAATTCCCTAATTTACTCTTTGGTTTGCCTTTGGAAATTCATTGATAGTGGCCAGTGGTAGTTTAAATTTGGACAGCAATATGCCAGCCACAACATGGAAACATATTACTTGCGTGCGGCCTTCTTAAAATTCAGGCAAAATCCTATCAGTTGGCTTAGAGATAAACTGCACTTCAAAACTCACTAGATACCACTTGTGTGAAGCCTTTAATGTTGCCAGCATAGTGCTACTCAAATACATAAAATTTACCAATTCTTTTGTATCACTTTAAGAACAAAATCACAGACGTCTTGAATTTTTGAAATGATTCAAGGATCTCGATGACAATAGGGTTGCTAGGTTTGTGGCAACATGCATGGTTAGTCATTTGATCTGATTGATGGGTGCACCTCTTTGCAATGAATGGGGAGAACCGGCTGCTAGTTACAGTTGAACCGGTTGAGTTGGAGAAATAACTGGTTGAGATTCAAGACTTCAGGAAAATTACCAATCATTTTAGAAGAATTTATAGAATTTACTCCAATTTAATAAGGAAAAACCGAAAGATTTTTTTGGAATTATAGATTTACAGTACTGCAATTACTGTCACTTACCAAGTGATTTTTCATCCAAAATTCAATCATCCATGACAATATTTGTAAACATATTCATAAGTGTCATCCGAAAAGTTACCATAGTGACATTAAATACCATATGACACTAAATATCATATTTAGTGTACATATTTGAAACGGTGGTAATGTGTAGTTGCTGCAGACCAGAGCCCGACATTTTCCTTCGAATTTGTACCCATACCCACCCATACCCATCAGCAACGACCTATGCCCACCCATGCCCACCCATAGCATGACCCGTGCCAACCCATGCCCACCCATGCTATTAAAATTGCCGCCAATGTATTCAAAAATTGTGTAATGTGCATTACCCGCCTACACCAAGTCTTGGCCCACCCATGCCCATGCCCACCCTTGCCCACCCATGCCCACCCATGCCCAATAATATCGAACCCATGCCCACCCAAAACCCATGGGCATGGGTGGGTTTGGGCATGGGCATGGGTATGGGCACCCAATGTAGGGCTCTGCTGCAGACATGATTAAGTAAAGTAGCCAAGGTGAGTTGTTTGCAGGGACATGGTAGCAATAAATACATGAAGAATCTGTGCTCATGTTTTTTTTAATTTTGATCTGTGATATATAAACAACAACAAAAACAGAAACAACAAAGACCAAGATACAAAATTTTACAGAAGAGATTTGTAACCTGATGACTTTTTATTTCTTGGTGGGCAACATGACAATTGCTCATATGACAGTCCCTTGCTGATACACATATCTTTGAATTGTTTTTTGCCATGACAATAGGTATGTGACAACTATCTGCGCAGTTCAATAAATCAAGACAAATTAAAGTTCAAAGCACGTGCAACTTTTCCCACTTGGCATCAACAGATATCGAGGATCCAATATCAACATGCATGTGCCAAAGATTAATATGGATGTTGGCTTGGAGCATGCTCGTCGTGACCAGATTGATCACTTTGCTCGATTTAAGCCAGATTGTTCAAATCCTTGTAAACTTGGGAACGCTGGCAAGAAAAGATCAAAGGAGACCTCTTGGATCGCCCCATACAATAATGATTCTATTCAGGCACAGATTGGTCCGGAAAATGCTGAAGCTTTGACACATGACAAGGCTAATGAAATGGAGTCTAGTGGCGGCTATGCATCTGATGATGTTATATTAGATGCTTATGATGACAAGACCCTAAATACTGCTGGCAGTGGATCACTGTCATATTTTCATGAATTGCTATTCTTGATTGTGGTCTTTCATCGGCTCTTTCACAACCTCAAATCCTCATGTGTTAAATCTGCATTCAACATACAAGACCCTGCTGCACAAAAGATTCCACACTTGGTAAGTCCACATGAAAACCAACCATGCATATCAGATCCAAGCTAAGGTATCTTGAATATAAACAAATCTTGATTTCCTCTTTTCATTTTGTATAAAAGCCTAGGGTAACAAGTGACAGATTCACCAATTGACCAATTGCAATACCCATTGTATTTACTCAAAATAGAATATACTATGTGGTCTTAGAGGTAGGCTTACAGACACCCCAGGGTGGAAACTATCTGTAGCACTTGCAGGGGTCACTGTCTTTAGAACTTGGTTTGGAGCTGCCAAACCATTTCTAAGAACCTTTTAATTGGAGCTACTTTGTTTTTATATATATATATATATATATATATATATTCTCTTTCTTAGATGTGAATTCAACACCTAGGGAGTTTGGATAGTGACCATTCATGTTTAGAAAAAGGGAATTGTTGAATCAACCATACACTAGTTGAAACAACCACAAAGATGCGTCACACGGTCACTTGACCAATCAAAATTATGAAGAATTCTAGTTGTAAGCTGAAATGTAAAGAAAGAGGAAGCAAAGCTGATACCTTGCTCCTCTTACACGTGTGTGATCAAAGATCCAATTTTGACAGGGTCATGTGACCTCATGACATGTCTCTGTGGTTGATTTTACAATCCCCTTGAAGCTTTGCTACTACTAATTAAGTTCAAAAACTAACATTTGAAGAAGAAAACCTTTTCTAATTCAAACATAAATCATATGAACGGATTCCTCTCAATGCCGGAGTCTTTCCAAGCATATTTCTCCTCTTTGTGCAAGAACAAATCATTGATCCATTTGAAGTATTAGAGGTGATTTTGAACAAACTGTTCTAAAAAGGAGAGGTAAAATTCTTGGATTACCTAGATTTTACATTTATTATGTGTTTCCACCGTTACATAATCGACAGTTTATGAAAAATATGACATGTTATGTAACATGCATGTGGTATTTGCAGGTTTCTATCCTCTTTGGTCTGATGAAGGTTGGAGGTGTTCTTCACGAAGACAAATGGCTTTGGCAGTTTGTCCAAAGCTCAGAGTTTGATGGAAGTTGGCCAACAGTAGTGTGTGCTGTTTATCAAGGAATGTACTTGTATCAAACCGAAGTTGTTTGTTCTCATGCCCCAAACAGTACGCGTCACAAGACAAAAACTTTGTTGAACTCAGGCTTGCTTACTGTCTCGTTGTTTAGGAAACAACATTTGCAAAACCTGCAATGCACTGTAGCCACGGAAATTACACACCTTGAGAATTTTCACGAGTACAATGTTGAGGACCTTGAGCGACTGCAACTTGGAGTGCCTAAAGAAGCGAGTGTGTTGGTTTCACTTCTTCTGACTTCCATTCAAACCACGATCAATGAGTTGCAGGAATGGGCAAGACAAGTGGTGGGCATTCATGATGTGTGGCCACCATCAAAAGTTGTTTGGGATGAAGCCAAGATTATTAAGAAAGGTATCGAGAAGATTATTCCTCATGCTATTTTCTCTAAAAATCTTGACGAAAACTTGATGATAAGGGGTATGCCTCTACACATATTATCAACAGCAGCAACTATGGTATTGCAAAACCGGATGAACCATGTGCTATTTGAATGGGATTCACTCCCATTACAATGGAGGGGGAGCGATCTTGTTGATCTTGACAGCATCTACCGACTTGGAGGTCTCATATGTATCGTGGAAGGAGATCCTTATGTTTTTGATGAAACAAGATGTACTACATGGTGTGTCATTCGACATGACCTCACATGAATACTTTTGTATAAGGGGCTCATTGATGATGCATATGATAACAAGCACCGGATGTTTTGTGAAGATTCACATGTGGATTACATAGGGACAACGCAAGTCACAACAACGGATGGAATTACAATGGTGAGTTGTTTGCATGAGGATGGGACCTGCTACGATGGCCATTTCCAAAAATTTGCTTTTGAAAGTCACGGCACATGTGAGGAAGAGTCGACGTGTGCAAGGAGAGCTTTGAGTGGTTTGCCAGACAACAAGTTTTTTGAAAATTTAAGCTTACAATGCAATGCTCTCCAGATGGTGGCGTTTGCATTTGCAGCAGGACATCAACATTTTAAGTTGCAATGGAGCGGAGATGATGGGCATATTGAGAGTGAGGCTGAAGAAGGTGGTAGCACATGTAATCTCAAAGCATGCCATGTCCTCTTTACAAAAGAGGCCCTAGTTGTTCAACATGATGTTGTTTGGGGAGACCAGAGTGTAACAGACTGGAGAACAGTACAGCCCCACTAGTAGAAAACATGGTAAAAAAGAACCGCAGTCGTTTTCCCATTGCGGTTCTTTTGACCACCCTGATCTGCAGTCACTAAACGACTGCAGATTTGTTTTTTTGGTTTACCGACTGAAATTTTAAAATTTTCGGGGCGTGTAATGCACCGTTGGAAAGGTATTTTGAATACCTTTCCAACGGTATATTACAAGCCCCCAAATTCTGAAAATTTCAACCGGCAAACCAAAAAAACAAATCTGCAGTCGTTTAGTGACTGCAGATCAGGGTGGTCAAAAGAACCGCAATGGGAAAACGACTGCGGTTCTTTTTTGCCATGTTTTCTATTAGTGCCCAACCCAGTCCATTTAGCGGAGAGTGAACCACAACAACAAACTACATCATCAACTGTCAAAATAGAGGAAACGAGAACGGAGGATGTGATCCAAGAATTGGATCGAAAATTCTTGTTACCAGAACATCCAATAGCTGAATCATCAACTGTCAAAATTGGGGAAAAGAGAATGGAGGATTTGTTCCGAGAAATGTGTAGAAAAATCTTGTTACCTGAACATCCAACAGCTGAAGAGACTCAAAAAGTTGATGCAGCAGTGGTCATGGCTATCAAACGCAATTGGAGTGTTGGATTTGGACTTTTAGGGTTCCAACTAAGTGCAGCATGGGAGACTCGACCCAAACATGTTACACGCCTGGAGGAGGATTTGATGTGCAAACTTTTGTCGGCTATGGCAATGGCAGGAACAATAGTTGTGCCTCCGGAGTCACGAGATGAAGTGCACCGTTTAGTGGAGGTGAAACTAAGGAATGGCAGCATAAGCAATTGTGCAGAGAATTATTTGGTTATCAAAAATAGCTATAATGACAACTGCATGCAAGTTTTCATGTATGACCAGGGGACCAAGAGATTTATATTCCTCACTGACATTATTGAAGGCGATCCAAATGTAGTGTCAGAGATTTTCAGAAGCTCTCTGCACGGGAGTTCGTTAGAAGTAACACGATATCGATCAGAGATATATGTGGGCCATGAGTTTTTGTCAAACTCCTCCCCAATCCGTTTTGCCGAGAAAATTATTCGCAAAGGCCGAAATGTGTTGAAAGACATGGTCCCTCACTCAGAGCTCCAAGGATTACCCGAAAGTGACGACTGTTGGAAACACATGATTGGTGACCAAATTCAGTACAATAGAAAGGATTTCTTCTGGAGATCCATTGAGATGCAAGCCATTGTCTGTGGTGCTACACGCTTTAGAACTGGTGGTGCATTTACGTGCACGCTAACAGTAAATAACGGCATATGCATACATGGAAATTGTGAATGTTCAGCTGTTCCCTGCCAATATATTCCAATGAACAAAGTCAAGGCAGTTGGAAAGTTTTCCCGGCACAAGGGTGGTGGACCTCTTGACCATGTTTATTGGGGCTAAGTCCATTCAACACTAACTACTTTAGTACTTTTCAGAAATTGTAGTCATGGACTAGAGTCTGGACAACTACCCAGAGGACAGTGGATGACAAGTTGTGGGAGCCATCGAGAGTATAGACATCATCTACATACTTGAATTCGTTATTGGACACAGCCAATCCATTCGTGGACATAACCAGAGGATTATGGACGACATCACATCTCCATAGATGATAACATGTGGCAAGTTATGATAGTCCTTTTGCTCTTGGATGAGCGATCCATTATGAAGAATTATTGGTATGTGCTCCACTTAATTTGTTTATTGTAGGTGCTTGAGAGTATAAGGTTCATGATATCCTTGATTTTCTATTTGTCCCATGTAAAGCTACAACTTTAATGTGGTGATTGACATATATAGGATACTGTGTTTTAATGCCTATAAGACATTGTTGCTATTGGCGTTGTTTATATATGCTCACTATGTTTAGAGCACCCTCTATATGTTTCATGGTGTTGTTGCATGTTTCAAGCAAGAGAAATTGGACCACATATTCTTTCTTTGTTGCTTTACTTTACCTTGGTTTGATAATCTGCATAAGTTGTTGTATTTATGGCATGCACCTTGGAAGGTTTGACCACACTAGCAATTAAATAATGGAATTTCATTGACCACTTTGGGAAAGTAGATTGGGTTTCAATGGTGAAGGCTAAGATGAGTTTCTCAGATTCTCCATCAATGTCAGATTGATATGCCAGGGTGACCAGATGTGGTAAGTCCTCATGATTACAAATGTAGTTACTACTCCTGTAAGGTAGCCTTGAACTCCATGAAATGGTGAGAACTGAATGTCAGCCACAATATGTTACATTGCTCGAAATAGCTTTTGCCAAGACTGGGAACGATTTCAAACCGTCCGAAATATCAAATGTTTACGTCAATACAAAGGGGACAAGTTCGATTCAATTCAATGTCTCGAGCACATATGAGACAGTGATGATATAATACGACTAGTGAAAGTTTGGCTTTCGGGGAAATGTGCACCCAGAGTGTTGGATGACCACATTTGCAGCGTAATTGCCGGCTCGCACACATTCTAGAACATTCTTCCCAAACACCAATTCTGCAAGAAAGCCTCCCACAAACGAGTCCCCTGCAACATATGTCACCCCAAAGACCATCTTAGGTTTTTATCTCATACAAAGTGTGACATGCTTTACGAACTAGATAGTCGATGCCATGAGCCTTGCCACGGCTTGTTGTAAGCATTTAACCTACCCAGCTATAATACTGACAAGGTGGGTATTGGGTGTCCACTATAGTCATTGTTAACAATAATTTCCATATAAGGAATAAAATTACCCAAAAAAAATTGCAATCCTCCTAATTTCTATCTCCATACACATGTACATAATTCAAAGCAGTGGTTACACCATTGGCATGGTCATCAATTAGGGGTGGTAGTGTGTCTCCTTGTATCCAATCAATACTAAACAAATCATGCGACATTTCCTTACGGACAGGTTGTGATCAAACTTGGTACAAGGAGCAACTTGAGCATGTAATGAGGTGAGGCTCATGAGCGTCGAGGCTGTTCAAACGACTAACTACTGGTAGTAGCATTTCAAATTGCAATAAATACTAGATATAGCATATGATTGAGACTCTGATCAAGTCACAAAAATTCATCCAAAAGTCAACCACGATGAGGTGGTTGAATACGATCTATATACATCCCTGCAAGGAACAAAAGGAATGTAGGAAAACAAAGGTAGTTGTTTAGGTAGGTAGTAGGCATGCACTAAGCCACTGTGAGTTTGCCACACTTACGAGAGCAATTCAATCTTTACCTGGACATTGACCTTATGTTTCCTTACTTTCCTTTTGTAACTTGCAGGATGTATAGGGAGCGTAGTACTCAATCAATTCGGCGTCATCGTGGACGATGTCTTTTGGACGAGTTCAAAGCATAAGCAATTCAATTATCGGCTATGTCCAATAATTTATTGCAATACAACATGCTACTACTAGTAGCATGTATGGTCTCGGCACCTCGCATCAGACATGCCCTCTACTACTCCCAGTAGCAGGTCTCACAACAACAAATATGGCTTGGGATTCTTGGCGTCTATGTAAACTCATCCATCATGGATGAAAGGGTTCTAGTAAAAACTAGTTCTCTACAACTTTGAGACTAATTCATACTAATTGGGGCCCGCTAGGTTAACTCAAGAATTCTAACGTTATTTCTAGAGTGTAAACATCTGAAAAAAAGCCATATTCACGCTATAAAATAGTTCACTGCATTTCCACCTTCCTAATGGATGAGTTTACAGACACCACGAACCCCTAGCCAACATAATCCATTGCAGTTCCAGAACAAGACAACAACGTCTACAATTGTACCTTCAGTAGTTAAACATTGCACTAATGGGTATCGTCAATCACCTTGTACACTGTCAAACACAAATCAAGAAAGAATTCCAGTTGATGCACTTGGTTTCTTTTTATTCTATGCCAAAAAAATACTAACCTGCCGCATTAGTGTCCACGAGCTTCTCCTTTGGGAGCACAATCACGGGATATTTATGTACCTGCAAGAGCAGCCCACACTAACAAATCACACAACTATGTAGTGGGAAACACATGCGTTTTTCTGCTTGTTGCACTCCAACTTCCACTTCAATCTGCATATTTGCTTACAACGAAACTTGTAGGAATTCATCACCTTGCCATCTTCAGCCACAACTACAGGGTCCACGCCCTGTGTGATGACCACAATTCGCTTGTGGGTGCCGCATATTTTGGGCAACGCAGCCATTTTCAAGCTGATTTTCGCCACGTCCATTTCCTGCCCATGTTGGATGCCCCCTAATTCAAATAAAATAAAAGTGACGTCGGGGTTTAGTTTATACACCGACGTGAATGGGAGCCCGTTCATCTATACCATGGTCATGTTTAACCAAGCATCACGGTAAGGGTACTTCCATCCTCTCGGAAGGTGGGCTCCTTTAGTTTAATATGTGCGGGGCCTTGCGTCTAAGGGGGGTCTATGGGGGGTTGTTTGTTTTCCAGTTTCCTTTTATTTAATATCAGGTATGTGAGGTATTTAATGGCAATTTGGTGTATTTGTTTCATGAGTGTTCTGATTTTGTTTTTGGGTATTTTGAGTCGTTCTAATTCTTGAATTGATTGTTCATGGATGGCTCCTCTAAAGCCAGTTGTGATAGTGATGAGGGGTTGACTTGCCATCCCGTTGTTCTAAGTGCTTGTATGAGTGGATTGTATTTGGTGGCCTTTTCATTGTGGGTGGTGTTCGGAAATATGTCATGGCAGTAGGTGAATTCTATGAATTGTATGACGTTTAGTGGGGCTGGTGTTAGGGGGGGTTGGCTATCAATGGGGGCACCTAGTACACATAAGATATTCGGTCTGAGTTTGGCTAAGCATGTACATGGGAGAATGGGGCATGTGCATTGGAGTAGCCACTGTGGGACTATGATGTCTTGAGGTCTACAGTTTTGGTTTCATGCGTTGATGAGTGTATAGGATCTCATGTGTTTGTTTGACTGTAGTGTGTGTACTATTTGGTGTACTCTAATTCAAATAAACCATGGAGAGAGCTTGCAACGCACATAGCCTAGGGCCTCGCTCTTCATGAAGATTTGATGGCGCCTCGGTATACACAAGGAACGAGATTGGGCAATTCACAACATGTGGGGAACAAGTGGTGAAGTTGACAAGGCTTTGCCCATTTCAACTTATCACTTGTTTCCTTGGTCGGTTAATTGCTTAGAGTCGACTCTTGTGATAGTAGGATCTACAATAGAATTATCTCCCAAGTCTATGGGTCAAACTTTGGGCGACTTGGCTAAAAGGTGAGTCACGAGTATTTCATTAATGAAATATTAGAAATAGGGTGAAACACAATATAGGGTACTCTTTATTTTTTGAAAAGTAAAATTTGAAAACTATTCAATGTAGTATAGCATCAATTCTATTCACATATTGCATTATAAATACTATACAAGTACCCTATAATGTCCTGTATAATTTTATTTTTTTGTAGAACTACATATAGGGTACTTGTACAAAACTTGGCAAGGGCGATAGGGTTTTTCCACTCACAACCTCAACACTTGAGCATTTTGTAGCGTTCTTGTAGTGCTCAGTCATGTTATTGTAGTGTTTTTGTATTGTGTAGTAGTGTTTCTTGTTCATCATGTTGTACTCATGTCATTGTTTGGTGTTTCAATCCCTTGTCATTACTGTATTCCACCCTTTATCAATAGACTTGGTAACATAAGGCAACCCCATGCCTCATCTTAATAAGTTGCCTTATATTACTAAGCATATTGATAAAGGGTGCCTTAAAACACCATGCATATGATGATTTTAGACAACACAGAAGAGACATTTTTAAAATTAACATAGGATTTAGTTTAAATGAGAATATTTTTGAAGGTCAAATTAACAAAGGGTGCAAGATAATGGACAAAAACAGAAGTAGACAAAATAAATAGGGTATTAGAAAAGCCCAAAATTCTTCAAGGAGGCACCAAACTCCTACTAAATTGGGTGCCTCGTTGAGGGACCTTGCATATAACTCGTACGAGTGCCCCACCTGCCAACTTTGCACCCGTGCAAAAGCCTTGGCCTCAGTGTCGTTTCCAAAAATGTAGTCCACATACCTGCAATATGACGACATCTTCATTGTGAGTGGGTTAGGATCCTCCCGCATTGCGGCGGATGCATGAGGTTGTAGTTTTATTTTTTTGCAACTCATGTATATGAAATTTTGGAGACGCACGGGAAGGTTGCCATGAGAGGATCTTTGTAGCGCTCACAAATGAAAGACGCGGCGAGATTCATCATAAAAATCTGTTTAGCAGGAGATGTGAACGTTAGAATACATACATCATCAATGCATTGGTTGTGGCTGTTTTGACAGTATAGAAGTGCATCACTTGGTTCTACGTTTGCATCACCTTGCAAAATTTCTATCCTTCCATACTTGAACTAAGAATATTGAGATGGGATATGTAATTGGACGAGTGTTGCAATGAGGACCCCGTCATCCTTTTCCTGCTACTTTCCTTGAGTTGTTGTCTTCTACAACCTCCTAATCTCATTGCCTTAAATAGTCTTATTAGTGTGGGTTGATATCTGGAATTACACATTGCTAGAATTTTTTGTAACATTATTATTTCTTACCCAAGAATTTATAACATGTTCCTTGATGTGCATACTAACTATTTATGTTATTTGGATTTTAAAAATGATGATGTTGGTAATGTTTTATAGCAAAGAGTAGTTCCAAATGATAACCCAAACTAATAAGACTACTTAGTGCACCGCCCTACTGCTCACATTCGACTTGCTTAACCCTTGAATCCCTGAGAGACCCAAAATGACCAATTTTTGATGGCTTTTGTTTTGAGTGAGGCCTTTGACTTCTTTTTTAGATGGAGGTGAAATTTCTCTCATAATTAATTGATTTCATTTCACATCCAACGCCCATATTTCATTGGATTTGGACTAAACCTCAACCTTGTGGAATTCTTTAAAGCCATCTAACGCCCCAAATTCCATTGGATTTGGACTAAACCTCATGACACGCTAGGAAATATGTTAGATAGGAAAACAACACTCATATGTACTTGGAAAGCTATGAAAGTTTGCAAGGATTTAGTTTATTTTATGTTTCATATATCTACAGTTGGGATTGGTAATTGGAACTTTAGAAATATTATGTAAGATTGGATGTAAAACGGAGTTCTACACATTGCAAGGGCTCTCAAAAAATCACATTTGGTGCAAACATAAAAATTTCAATCCTCAAAGATTCACAATCAAGTTGGAAATCTTATGCAAAAAGCTTCATCCCAATTGGGTCTCATCCCATCATCCATTTGATGATGTCAGAAGGGTTAAAGTTTGTTTTCAATCATCTACCATGTCCATTATAACTTCACATATGTACTAGTTTCTCATTCACATTGCCACGTGGACAGTTGATATTTTTTGGATAGCTCATACAAAGGCCGATATCATATCTGTACAGCTGGATGCTCAAAAACACCTACAGATCGAGTTCTACATTATCCCTATTAGAAACAGTGACTTGAGACCAATTTTGAGGAGAATGGTGCTTAGGGATTTAGGGGTTGTTTTATAACTATAAAAATCCCTAAATATGTAGGATGGGCCTTTGAAATTCCCTACAAGAACCTTAAAACATGACATCTTGCACAGAAAGGTTTGGACTTTGCCAACCCTACTCCCTCCGCTCCACAAGGATGGCATGTGACCCAGTGATCGGGGAGATTTTTGGGCATAATCGGTCGAGATCCTAGTGTTTGCAAGTCCAACCGGTTACATGTTGACATCCTTCGGTTTTTCTGTATTAATTTGGGGCATATTCTCTATATTCCTCTAAAATGATCGGTAATTTTCTTGTAGTCTTGAACTTCAACCGGTTATTTCTCAAACTCAACCGGTTCATCTGTAACTAACTGCCGGTTCTCCCCGATCATAGATGTGACCTACCCCAAGAAACTAAGGCCAGAGATGATATTGACAAATTTCAATCCAAATTAGCAAAACTTGCAGCTTTTTGAAACTTTATGTATTGGACCCCACCTTGCCAGTTGCGGCAGCATGCTTGGCGACAAGCATTAGTGTTTCGGGTGACACAATTAAGAAGAAACCAGAACTGTAGAAGAATTGAGCTCTCTCAACTGCACATGACAAACCCCAATCAACATGTGGTTTCCAATTGTGAGCTACTTAAATCGAAAGCCATAGCCGAGTGCGATAAAAAATCGATTTGATTACACACAATAGAGTTATCCTTGAAATCTTTCAAAAAATCGTGTTTTGGTAGGGAGCTCCTCCCCACTTTTGACATTTGATCATGTTCAAGGCGTGTTCAAGTGTTGTCAGAGCCCCCAATTTCGACGAAATGAAAGAAAGGCAATTGACAATGGCCAAAAGAAAGCTATATAAAAATGAACGCAGTGCCAAATTGCTAGACCATTTTAAATCTTGACACCGCTTGAACACTTCTTGAACATGATCAAATGTCAAAAGTGGGGAGGAAATCCCCACCAAACCATGAGGTTTTGAGAGACTTAGAGGTTAAATCTGATGTCTGAAGCATTGAGGATAGATATTTGAGAACCAAGTATTAGTTTGTGAGTGCCAACGAGAAACAAAACTATTCACCCACCTAAGGCCCAATTTTCGGGTTTTCGGAGGTGCTCAATCTTATACTTTCCAGCTGCGGCCAAGTATGCAACAAGTGACCTACACACACCATACTTTCGTCAAGAAGAAAAATCATACAGGAAAATGTGAAGTTACATAACATTATTCATAGTATTTTGCGGGATTTTCCACACATTCAGATTGAATGTGGGGAATATTCCATAAAATAATGTCAGTCCCATAGAACATTGTTATGGATCTGAATAATGTTATGTAGTTCAAACAAACATTACATATTAAAATCAGGACCCCCAAATAATGCTATCAAGCCCTGCCCAACTCTAGATATGAACGCTGGAATTTTGAGCGCAGCACTGGGAATTGTGAATCTACACAAATGCTTCACTATTTTCATCTCATTCGGTGGGCCATCATCTTGCACTAGCACAAGAAATTTGGGCAAATTCACCACCTCCGGTAAAGTGCAGAAACCCGGTGGATCGAGGCCCAGTGACCAGGTTTTCTCCGTGACAACACCACATGTTTCCGTACACCGTTTATGGTATTTAGTGTCACTTATTATTTGAAGTTACATTGTACTATAATTTTCTATTATGGATCTCATTTTTTACCAACAAAAGTTAAATTGGTCGTTTGGACACTACATAACATTAGCATCTTTTACTTGGTAAAAATTTTAAATTAACAATAAGATGTTATAGCAATGCATAACTCCAAATAGTAATGACACTATATATCATAAACGGTGTAGTGGTAAAGTGCCCAAAGTTTTATCCAGTGTTCTATGAGTCGGGGTCAACCACTCAGGTTATGGCCACTTTACACACGAGCCAAAATCCATGACCATGACATTGTGAGAGCCCGAAAGAAGTGTCCAAAGGCCATCCCAAGACACTTCCAAAATCATATAGTGTGGTCACAGGTCCTCAAGTGTAGTGCGAAGTCATATGTGACCGGGCCTTCAACCAATGCTATTTCAATGAGTTTCTATACATCCAGGGTCCTCCCACATGATAAAATAAAATAAATCAACAGTTGTGAACTTTCGGAGTGCCATGGTCTCCCAGATTTGTGTTAGGCCTACCTCCAAGAGGTGGTTTTTGAAAACAGTCCAAGTGACCATGAAACATGATCCATTGGATGCCATGTGGGAATCCATGTAGACTCCACATCCATCTTGCATTCACTTACTCTGTTGGTCCCTCAAGCGTAGTGTGAAGTGAGCTTGGACCAGCTCTGCCTTTTCCACCAATGAAAGTGCTTGTAGTGCAATGGTCACGGGCCCTCAGTCTCGTGTGTGAAGTGGCCCTTACTCTCTCTTCTACCTTCATTTCATTAAAGGACTTCACCTACACCCTAAACTCCGTAATATCAACCTCCATAATGTCACACACTCTCTAATATCCCGAAACCCTAGGGAACAGATGTTCATAGTTCAAATCTCACTCCTTATTGTCACATTTCTCTTCCTCATATCACGAAATTTGTCATTAATGCAAACCACCCAAGAAGTCAACCCACACCCTCACATTGCGCCATGTGTCAACATGTGGAGTGTCACCTGCTTATTCTTATTCTTATTCTTCTTCTTATGCCACTTGTTGAATGTTGGTGCATGCGTCCGCCACATCGTCTGGGAAGGCCAAGTGGAGTGGACCACACTAGCGTAGGTGACAGGAGAACGAATTCAAATTGTCCTCACATCTCCCTTATGTTATTCCACAATGTCACATGCTACACTAATTCTCTAGTATCACGCATCCATGGTAACACTACAAAACTCCGTAATATCACGTGCACTTTGGTTGCCACAAGTGTGATACTACGGAGTTTAGAGTGTATAAGGGCCGCTTTACACTAGGAGTCAAGGCCGTGAAATCTTGGGGCCAACTTAACCAATATTTGAGTTCTTTTGAAGCTCGAGCCAGCCTCAAGTTTTGGAGCTCGTTGGCCCCAAGGCCCTTTATTGGTCCCGCAATCCATGAGGGTTCCTTTTGTGCCTTGGGGGCCATCTCAAGGCCAACATTTTATAGATTAAAATATTCAATTAAATGTTGGTCTTGACTCCTAGTCTAAGGCTCTTCGGGTTGGCCTTAAGCTCTCAACCAATAGGATCGCGAGATTTCCCTCAGCCCTTGGCCTCGACTCCTAGTGTAAAGTGGGCCTAAGAATCATGTCTCTTGGAATCTTGCTTGTTGATAAGAAATTGTCAAGCATTGTGCAACACTTTTGTACTAGAGACGCAACTCCAACTTGCTGAGGAGAACGGAAAACAATGCCTCAAAGACCGTCCCTCCGACCCCACATTGAGGGAGGAAGATTGGGGAAGTGAAACTCGCCTTTCGCCGCCCAAGACGAGCACCGCACACGTTCCAGTTGGGGCGCTTGGATCTATATGGTAGGCTACCTTCACATCAGAGAGATATAGGAGTTAATGAAGGCGGCTCGGCTCACCACCGGACATAACATTATTCAGATCCATAACAGTGTTATGTGGGACTGACAATATTTTGAGGAATATTCCACCATTCAGGTTGAATGTGAGGAATATTTCGTAGAATACTATCAGTCCCACATAACAATGTTGTGGATCTGAATAATGTTATGGGAAGTAAGTTTGATTTTATATTATTAATCGCTTCATAAACTACGTGCTAATCATGATCAACTAAATCTACAAACAATAGCTCGCATGTTGCAAGGTAGGCACTAGACCCCCCACCCAACACCAAGGAGGTTCTTGAGCATGGTAAGGGCCAGCATGCTTAAATTCATGTTGGATTGCCCAGCACTAGTATTTTTATTTTTATTCTTTATTCTTTTGATCAATTAGATCGTTTCAACGACGACAATGACTGATATCCAACTTGTAGCCGTACATTGATGTGATGACTTGCAAATAATTATCACTCGATGGCTTTGCCTCTATTTTATCTCTACAATATTGTTTTCCCCATTTTTTTGACACACGAAGTCTAGTTTTTGTGGACATATAAGGAAAAGGACAATGAATGAATGAATGAATGAATGAATAACAACATTTGTTACAAAGCGTGGCATATAGGTGACATTATTGAGAACGTTCTTGCCATGACGGCTACTCCGATTATTTGATCATGGGTTGTATAACTATGAGTGAATAAATATGCTAACCCGACCCAAAGGCAACACTAGACAAGGCATGCCAATTAAGTAAACAAATTTGCTTATCTAAATGAATATAATTATACAGTTTGTATCTGACATTTGTGTGATGCACTTGCCTTGATATCTATGCAATACATACCATGATGAAACCCTTGATGCAACTCAAGCTTACATAACTTCTTCACTCCCTTTCTCAATTCTAAATTTACCTACTTCAATTGCTCTATATAGATCTAAAATAATTAAAAACTTGTTGATTGTCTTGATCTTTCCCCCTTCTCAAAGAGATCAATGTCATGTCCACTAACCTCATGAAACATACTAGATTCATATTTGGATCCAAGAGACTAGAGAACATCCATGAGACTCAAGATCTATGACTAGCCGTTTTAGTATTTTTAGGCCCACAAAGTTCCATCTACACACTAGAAGATTTTATGCATTTTTACACCACATTGTCAAAAAATTAAGCTATTTTGCTTGCCCTTCTAGCCAATTCAATAATTCAATTTTCAATTTTGTTTATTCTATGGGCAAGGAATAGATACAAAATAAATATTTGAATAGATGATAAGATCGTATTCAAGAACAATAAAGGGGAAACTTGAATTATGTTCCCTAAAACTAGGTAAATGAAGGACCAAGTCTCATATATTTCAAATGGCAGTTTGCCAAGGGAAGCATGAAAAAGATGTGTTACAGAATGTAGGCGCACCAAAAACTCACATTGACGCCCTCATTAGCGGCAAGCTTTATCATACGAGCTCCAAATTCGTCCTTCCCAATTCCACCTACGAATGTTGTCGCTTTAGGCATTTGCAACATCCACTGCATGGGAATGATACCAAAACTGAGAACTATTTGCATTTACATTGCACTCGGATGGCTATTACATATTTTATATATGTTGATGCGAAACACAACAAGGAGTCATTAGTGTAGGGGGCTCCAACTTATAGTCAAACCTAATAAAAACAAATGTTCTCTTTTATCATTAATTTCCTACGATATTGCACGTAACAAACTCAAACACCAAATCAATCTTCCATTCTCTCCAACAAACAACTTTTCAAAGGAGAAGACTATATTGGTCATGTACCTGCGCAACCCTAATTGAATTTTGAGTTGCACCTGTGCAAAAAAAAGTGTTATCCAAACAACATATAAACCATAAGAATAATCATGTAATTTATGTTCTCGAAACTATATACCAGGTTAGAAACAATATTTGAAATTTAAACATTCAACATAATATATTTTCGTGATCATAGTAGGTGTAGAGTAAAGGTTGAGTACGACATTATAGACGATATACATATATGTATGTATATTCTAGAGGCCTTGACAAGGTTATACTAGATTTTACCTCCAGGCATATATGTTGTGCCTTGTCTTGAGGCCAACTCTTTGTACCTACGATTGCAGCAAGATGGTACTTGAATAATACAACTTCAAACTATAGAAATCTCGACCATTATAAAGCACATAATAAAATAATCTTCGCATATATAATTTGAGGAAAATTTTCCATCTCAATATAGCTACTACAAACGAGACATTGTCTTTTAGCTTACATGGTGATGTGTTTTTCTTCGGCCAAGATTGCATTGTTCAGCTTCAACCCGTATCTAAACATAGACTATGCCACCAATTTAAAAACTTTTAAGAGAAATTCAATTACAATTGAACATGCATCAAGTAATGGCATAAGCATAATTTCATATATCAAGCATTTCATTGCAGTTGAACGTACTTATTTTTATCTTGTGTAATTCAATCTTAAAACCTTACATTTGCATTTGAAAGATAACTATAACTTCAAGCGGATTTCAGTATTTCAAAATACCATGGAAATTAATATATTGTTAGAAAGTGGTGCAAATAAAGAGTTCATTGATATTGATGAACTCATTGAGTGAGAAGATAATACGTAGCTAAACATGACAAAGCATTTACCTCTCCAAGAATGCTTGATCAACAATTGTTGTGATGTCAAGAAGGGGATTTCCCAAACCCATGAGAATTCCCTCCGGTGCCTGTCTCTTCTTTGGGCTTCACAATCATGAAATACGTTCAAACAACAACACACCATGAGACAATTCATATGGAACATCACTAGCACGTTTTATACACGAAGCGTGTCATGAGTCATGCTTGCGGTGTAATGAAGTCTTAGAGTTTGTCATGACTAAAACAAACTACACAATTACATAGATATTATAGATGTCCTCCTCATAATTTTTTTTAAAAAAAACAAGAAAATTTGAAGAGTATTTTATTGGGAACTGCCTCTTGGTGGTGGGTCTACGATACGATTTGACATGATTAATCTTAACACATAGACAAAGTGTACACAATGATGATTGATATAACTATGACATTTGAAATTCACAAAACAAAATTCAAACATGTCTTTGAATTTTTAAAGCACCCAAAAATGTGTAAACATCAAACCGCAAAATTCAACCCCGATTCATTAGGCTACAAAATATGAATGGGATATGAATCATCATGACATCGTAATGAGACATCTGATCCAAATGAAGAAAAAATTGAGGTATACTCATCAATGCTCTCGATTAGAGATAAAGAGGAGCAAGGTTTTGCCTTGTCGCATGATAAAGCCACAAGAATTTACTACTACTTGTGTTGGTTAAGGTACATCACATTACACAACTCCTTGGTTGTGGTCTATGGGACCAAGTATCAAATACACATAATTCTCCTCTGATTCCAGGATTCTCCGTTTATAGGGAGCGCTCAAGCTTGGTACGACGAACTTTTTGACAAGCAGTTGTAAATCATCAACAACCTTCTTTTCTTTGGAAAGAGACCATCATATAATTGCTTAGTAATGCTATGTGCTCATGATGATCTCATCAAAGTAGAAATTAGATTGAATGTCATTCCACATAATTTACACCTGCCAGTTGCAGGTTGTGCAGTCGGCGAAGATTTTAGTTCCACCCTGTGACAATGTGAAAGTTGTTTTTTCCCCCTTACTATCCGTCGTTTCTCTCGATCGTGCCATCTCTTTTTATCTTTTATAGCTTTCTCTTTGGCGAGTCTACGTTTCTCTCTATCAAAATCCCTCCTACTCTTCGTTAAACGTACAGTTCTCTCTCGAGTTCTTCCATGCTTGTCGGTTCTTCTCCCCCTCATACTCCCTTGCATGTGGTTGGTGAAAGACTATTGGTCATGCCGCGTCGCATCGAATCTTAGAGGCCACTATTACGCTACAACAAGTCTCTTCCAATTGGCATGTTTGAAATGTGGGCGATTAAATGAATTGCATCCTTCTTTGCATGATATGAGATTTGGAAATGCCATGATAGTAATATGAGTAAGATACATAAGTCCTCTTTAGATTCCCGAGAGGAGCAAGATAGGCAACCGTCTCGGTGGTTACAATACCTAAGCTAAGTCCTAGGTTAGGAATAGGCTAGGTTCTAGGCTCAGGAGGGGGGGGACGCACTCATGTAGCCCGTACAGTACCTCATGGGTGTACAAAAGGGTATTTGATCAGTAGACATATGGGAGAAGTATTGTTCCACCTAGTTTTTATACAAAATAAATAGTGTACTATGCATTTATTTTTTAAAGAGAGGTAAGTATACCCTAATCCCCCCCCCAAGATTTCTCACAAGAGGAGTTGTTTTCATCCAAATGTACCTTATACCCCCCAAAAGTTCATGTGTGCTAATTTATAACGCAATGTACTTATCTCCCCCCCCCCGTGCACACACACACACACGGCTTCAATGACTTTGCGAATAGAAAGTGATATATAAGCATATATCAATGGAATATCAACTCTTTTGTTTTCCAATTGCTTATATTATGCATGCATAATCAAGGCAATTTTTTTTAGGAGTTCAAACTTTTTGCTTACATACATCAGACTATTACCGTAACACCATAGCAGGTTCGCCACCTGGCGAACGAATATTTAATTTTTTTGAAAAAATAAGGTTCGCCTCTAAAAAACTGAATTTCTCAATTTTCGTTTTTTAGCAAAAAATAAGTAAAAATGACCCTAAATAGCTTAGAAATAGCAAAATATTTCAAAAACTAATTTATTCTATTTTCGTTTTTTTGTCTTCAGAATTTTCTAATTTTTACGTTTTTTTATTTTTAGAATTATTTTAGGACGAACCTGCTATGGTACTACGGTATGTAGCGTATGATTTCTTATGTATAGTAATTTTGTATATAGGGGGTTTTAATAAACTTAAGATCTTGCATGCACATGGCTCCAACCCGCCACCCCCCCCCCCAATTCTAGGTGTGAATAAGGATAAGTCACAAGTGAGAGTCTAGCAATATGGATCCGTAACCCATTAGTAGGTATGTTCTAGTATTTTGCTTATATACATGTTATTTCAAGTTGTTGATTACTCATAAACATTTTCCTAATAATAATGATGATATTATTATTATTATTATTATTATTATTATTATTATTATTATTATTATTCTAAGGCAAGCTTAAGTTAAGTCATACTTTATGCCCAAGTAACTTTCGTAGCCGCTTCACACCAACAATCAAACACCACTAGTTTGAAATGAGACATATGAAAATGGTGTGGGTGAACAAGTGAGAGGGCATTGAATTGTAAAAGGAGTTATTTGAGCCAAACACAGAGTAAAATTTTGGATATCAGGACTACAAGTAAAAAGCTTTATATTTCATATTATGTTGTAAAATGCTAAAAGAATGTTTATTAAATGGTCAAATTTAATATATTTGTGGTTGACACATGTTTGAATCCCTTATACCATATTACTTGTTTTAGTTGAATACATATATCTGGTACATTTATCACTTTCTATTATTAAAAGTAGAATTGGATTTTTTGGAACATGATATCCTACATATAGGAGAGCATCATATATGTGCAACAAATGGATGTGTCACACAACCATGCCCTACACCATATAAAACCTTGAAAATTCTCTTTTAGCAACATTTACAAATATCACATTTAAACGGGCATTCAAGATGATCGATCAAAGCTTGAAACTACATATCTCCCTCTATTGTTGACATAATATTATTCAGATCCATAACAGTGTTCTGTGGGACTGACATTATTATGTGGAATATTCCATCATTCAAGTTGAATGCAAGGAATATTCCTCATAATATTGTCAGTCCCACAAAACATTGTTATGCTTCTGAATAATGTTACGGAGAGGGTCGTGATTGTTGGTTATTTCTATAACTTTGAGAAGTTGGAAATCCTTTATTTACTAGTATATTCACTTCTTTGGTCTTTGAATCATTTCATAATAGCTATGGTAGTTTATAACAATACACAATCGGACCTTTATGGACGGTTTTGCAAACAAAGTGCTAAGGGAGTGCTTTGGAAATAATTGTTATCTTCAAAAATGTTTTGAGCACAAAATACCTCATGTATATGAATGCAAATTTACATTAGATATACATATTTGATCTAAAATTATGCACTTTTCATGATTGCAAGGTACAAAAATGACGTAAATCGAGAAGCCAACATACTATTTTTATCATTTTTCTATGATTTCACGCAAGTAGTGGGTTCAATATGAAGAGGTTAAATAAGAATGTCCGAGAATAGTCATGTGCTCTTTGAAGACTTCAATATGATGGAATAAATAGAAGAAGGAAAAAAAGGGTCTAAATTTGCTTTATGAAACATGATATGGTGGAAACCTAAAGAAGAAGGTAATAAAATTCAAATGCATGATTCTTTTCCCATAAAGAAACAAAAGTTTGGGCCCAATTTCTTGATTTCCACTCGGGTTGCGCTAGTTCGCCCGGGTTGCACTGGTTCGCCCAGGTTGGTTGTATTTTGGGTCCCTTCTTGCAATTGAATTTTCAATTTGTGCCACAAAAAAACAAAAAAAACAAAAAAAACAAAAAACAAAAATTTGGGCCCAAATTCTCAAGTTGTAAAATTGTATCGAGATGGATATTCAGCTGGAAATTGTGAGGCTTCTAGCTCATTAGGTGTGATGTACACTTCCATTGTGAACTCCACAAAAGTGAAAACACTCTCATTCATATCCATGACACCAACGCACCCAAGTTATCATTTTCAAGTTGGGTTCCCATGTGTTGAACATGATGTTTTGTTGAACATGATGTTTTGTTAAACATGTGCGATTCTTTGTAATTATAGATGGAACGTGGCTAAGTTGGAGCATCGTGTGTATGGGTTAGCTTGATCAAATTATTGATCGTGACAATTTGATGTTTCTTAAAGCATGCTCAATTCAAGATAAAAATGGTCATGTTTGTGTTGACAATGGTAAAATTATACATAGTGTTGTTGTTGTTGTTTAAACAATGCTCAACAGAAATCATGTTGAGGCGTTTAAATTTTTGGAAGAATTCATTCAAGGCAAATTCTCATGCATTTTGTTATTACACTTTTTAATCACAAAATTATGCCACATGGTATAGCCAATACACTAATCACTTTTTACCAATATGATAATTGACTTGAACCTTTGAAGAAAGCCTAGCCACGCATAATCATATACATGCTAACACTCCTCGAGATCTAATTGACACAAAACCAAAATAACTTAACATGGACCTAGGTCAACAATTTTGAAGTTGAGGAACCCAAAGAGGTCCATGTAGCTTACTTTCAACAAAAATAAAGAAGACTAATAACTAGAACAACTCAAAAAAATTGCGACATTGAAATTTCACATCATCAAAAATCTTGAATCTCTAGCATAGGATCGCTCGATGGACTTGTGAGTGTTGAATAAATTTATGTTTTGTTTTTTGGTTTCAAAGACCATGGACTTGCAAGGATTACTAGATCTTGGTTGCCATTAACTATGGATATATAAAGAAAGAATCACAATTTGTTTTTCAATATTCAATTTGCAAAGACCTAGATGTGAGGTGGAGTTTATAGGACGAGAGAAATTGGTCCATACTTCATTGTTTAGATTTGTGAGTTGACCTAAAACTATAGAGAATTGAACATCCAAAAAACATAACTTGATGTGAATGTAGAATCTTCGTGCTTAAAAATGAATATATGTGCCCGTTTTCTTGGGAGCCAGCATGAATAAAGAGTCTCTTCGCCCGCAAGCTATCTTCATGCTATATTATATAGTGTGTCAAAATTGGCCCATACACAAGGTATGACTAATGTATGCAACTATTAAAGTTCATATAATCAATGAGCATTTGAAAGGCATTAGTGATTACAACCGTATGTTGCCAGTATTGTAAAAATGAGACACGATATTTTTGTTGAGCTTCATGGATGCTATATATTCATAAAGTCAAGTAGGAAGTTGTGATCATGGCATTACTCACCCAAAACATCGCATGTTGGCTCTTGAAGCAAAAATGTTGGTCTTCAATTCATTTGGCAAACTCCTTGTTGTCATAAGCCATGGCCTTCCACAAAAGCATATTGATGGCCACTAATTCATTCCACTTTGCAACCTGGCTTGCAATGACTAGACAATGTGGTGATACATCATCTCACTCATATAGAAGGCCGTATAATGCATTTTGTTAATGTTAATGCATTGTTGAGCATGACATGGTTCTCTTCGAGCAAGATTTACACAAGATGACCAACTATAGTCCTTATGTGATTATTGGTGTGCGGAAACCTAAAATTTGTAATATCACTTGCAGATACTCAAAATACAAGCACAAAACTAAATTATTATGAATAGAACTCATTTGAATTGCACTTCATCAATTCAAGAAAGAAACAATGGTGAGCAGAACATGAGCTTGTGTTAAAAATGTGATCTTGACTCCCTATGAGAAGTTAGGGTTCATTTTCTTGGTTCAAATAGAGAGAGTTGTGAACAAAAGTGACACCCACAAACCAAGAGTGGAATGCATGGTGGGAAAATGATCTACGCATGATTTACCGTAGCTAGGAAGATATGGCAAGCAAACCCTAAAGCATGCAAGCATAGGATTTATTGATGATAATAACAACTTTTTAGCTTGAACCAAGTCACATATTCTTCGACGAATTGCTTGAGACGTTTGTTTTAACATCGCTCATCTATGTTAACCTTGAGTAGAAGTGTCCCATAAGTTTTTAATGTGATATCATTCTTAGTGTTGACTTTGAGAGAAGCAAGCATAAATGAAGAGCCTCTTCATCCGAAGGCTACTACCCCCATTCTAGGTGGGGGTAGTAATTCTAAGACCCACTGTACAACTTGCAACCTACCTACACCATTTCTACGAGTCCTAACCAAGTCTTTAAATGTAATTGGTATGATCTTGAGTTTGAAATTTATCTAGTATATTAGCTCATGTCAAGAAAAAATTGATATGACATTAATGATCAATATACTTAATGGATGTTTACATCCAAGAGCATCCATATCATGTATTAAAATTTGAAACTTTGATTACAAACAAGTCACTATTAAAAATAAAAATAAAACCAATGGCCTTCATGATCAAGTAAGTTTTAGATCTTGGGTCATTTCTTAAACAATTAACTTAAAATAAAAATTTGTAGCTCAAATACACCTTCCTATCGGGCCAACTAAGCACACTTCACATGTTTGCCATGTCATTTTAGAAAACAAAGAGATAAGAAGGGTGAATCACATTTATTTGTCTTTCACAAATGCAAAGGGTTGGGATGGGTCATGGGCCCCAACCAATACTACCTAAGACATGTGCTTAGTAGAAGTAGGAAATGTGAAAGAAAAACATTTGATATTGAATGGTCACCAATCATTGCAAACAACTTGTAAGAGCACCCTCCTTAAAATGTTGATTTCACAAAGATGCTCAAGGGAAGGTACACATTGTTTTATTAAAAATGCCACTTCCTCAATTTGTATGTTCCGCCTCAACAATTTAGGCAGCATAGCAATGCTTAAGTAGTTGCAGGCTTCAATGAAATACCTTCCCATGTCTCCATCTCAATCATTCTCCAATTCCATAGGGGTCACTTCTTATCATTCTCAATTTAGTGTTGCATAGCATATCCTAACTTTACATCTTTGCTTCGGAGTGCTAAAAATTTGTCCAAATTTCAACATGTTTAAGTTCATGTTGTCATTGGCTCCTCCAAAATCCTCTTGAAAATGCATATTTATTTGTAGCATTTGTTTCCATGCAACTACCATGTTCATCTGTAACATACTTAGGGGCTCCCCATATGCTCAACCCAACTCTCTTAAAGATTGGGTCACTATTTGGGAAAGCAGAGAGTGGGTGACAATGCACCCTCATATTTGCGCACTCACTTTCCTAGCAAGTCAAACATTTTATCTTTACAAAATGTTTCGTGTCTTTTATTCTAGCTAGCAATGACAAAGAGAGCACGTGAACATGATATGACATTGTAAGTATTGTAAAAGAATGAGTTTATGAAGTGAGTTTATGAAGTGAGTTTATGAAGTGTGCACATATTGCCTTCATTACATTTTAACTCCTTTTAGACTCTTCCACATGTGAAAAGAGTGCGTGAGTTACAAGACCACTTCATGAGGGTGACTAAGTTACTAACTTAGGGTCAATTCATATGGGGTCCCAAGTCCCACTCATGTCAGCAAGTCTCAACATGGAGGCAAAGTCCCAACTTTTGACCCTCAAAAACCCTTAAAATGTGGTTTATATCCATTAAGGTCACATCTTGATTATTTTATTCAAAAAATTCTTGGGATTGTGTTGAGAGTTGGGTTTACTTGTTTCAAGTCCCAAGCCTCACTTCCAAAAAGTGTTGCCATGTAGACATTCATGTCACACTTGGGACTTAGGACTTGGGACCAATGTCCAAGGAGTTTTTTGGGCATGACCGGTCAAAAATCCTAGTGTTTCCAAGTCCAACCAGTTACATGTTGTGATCTTCTAGCTTCAAGCTTTTCTTTGATAATTCAAGGTATATTCCATAGATTCCTCTAAAGTGATTAATTATTTTCATGGAGTCTTGAACTTCAACCGGTTCATCTGTAACTAGCTTCTAGCTTTTCTTTAATAATTCAAGGTATGTTCCATAGATTCCTCTAAAGTTTTTTTTTTTTTTTTTTGGAGACAAGAGGCCGATAGGCCAACGCCAAAGCACAGGAGGCAATTAACCACCTGGCAAGTTTCTGTCAAGTAGAGAGGAGATTTCACAACCGAGAATCGAACCGCAGATTCCTCTAAAGTGATCGGTTATTTTCCTGGAGTCTTGAACCTCAACTGGTTCATCTGTAACTAGCAGCCAGTTCTCCCCATTCATCGCTTGGGACCCGTGTGAAGTGGTAAGTCCCAACTTTCATGCACTCAACAGTTGAGATTGCACAGATTGACCTCAAGTGGCTTGGGACTTAGGTCTCGTGTGGTACATGGGGAGGCCACACATCTGTAGCCGTTCCAATTATAAGAATCTGACAGGAGAAATTGCGCCTGTTGCTTGCTTAGTACTCCAGAATTGCATTGAAAAGAGTCCCACTCAAATACTAAACCTCCAAGATTTCTATTGAGATAGAATCAACACAGCAGTATGTTGAAGGGGAGATGTTATCTATTTTTATTGTCAAAATTGAAGAACGCAATTGCACAGATTCAAACCTTACAGACTTCCCCTGAACTTAAATGATCCAGGGGGCCCACTACTCATTCCTCAACCCTCCAGCTGATTTGAATTAAATGTCAGTGTTGACATCATTGTAAAATGCCCACTACACTCTGTCAAAGTCTCCTTGATAGCTTAGAATTCTCAATAGCTTAGAAGGCTCTAATTGATGGAAGAAAAACACTCAATTACTTGGGGCTCTTGGGTCAAGTTTAATGTAAGTTTCTTGTCTCACACATTCGGGTTTGAAGTTCCATATGTTTTGGACTCTATACAAATACCTAAATATGGTTTGCAAACAGATGTTGCACAGTTGCTTTGCTCTTTGTGAGCATAGCCAGTCTGTGAACACCCAACTTCCTTTAAAAGCAAACATCACAAAAGATATATTAGGATCCGAGGTTGGACAACTTCATAGACAGAACACATGGATTTGATCACTCCAAGCTCAAGTGAAGGAAATGCAAAGAGGGTTTACTGCCTGTCTTACCACACTAAACAGAAATTTATAATGACAGTGATTGATTCCCAATTCACCAATGGAACTCCTTTCTCATGTGCGTACCCTTTCAAATAAGCTGTGCCTCGTCCTTAAGAGGAATCAGCACAAAAGGCAATCATACAATACAGTTCATAAGCACTCGAGTTCTGTCAGGATGTTATTTCATCAGTGGTACAAACAACCAGTGCAAGAATATTATAAAATCTGAATCTTTGAATGCAGATGGAGGAAAGGGATCTTAGATTTATTTATTTTTAATGCGTTCTATTCATCCACCTCCAAAAAACAAACCACGACAACATGGATCATCATTTTAACAACATAAATTTATTCTTAGGTATAATTTTAACAAGTGGTCACATCTTGGGTGTTATCTTACACACTGCATGCTACAGCTTGTAATCATGAAACACCATACACCACATCTTGGCATGGCTATGTAGGAGACAAAGTGCAAAGTGCAAAGTGGTCTGCAATAACCAGATGAACACTGCAGAATGAATTCACCTGTGACCTAGAAAATGCACGGAATTAAAATCCCAGGGTGACCGTGACAAGAGCACCCTGCAAAAAAGAACTGTCAAAGCCAGACTAACTTAATTAGAATCAACATGACATGGACATGGCTATCACGATGATATAGATGGGTTAACAACTAAAGTAACGTTTATTTATTCGAAGGTGTAATTGTAACAAGAACTCACATCCTGGGTGCCATCTTACACACTGCACGCTACAGCTTGTAATCATGAAACACCGTACACCACATCTTGACATGGTAATGTAGGAGACAGAAGTGCAAAGTGGTCTGCAATAACCTGATGGAACACTTCAGAATGAATTCTCCTGTGACCTAGAAAATGTACAGAATTGGAAGATCCCAGGTGGGGCCGTGACAAGAAAACCCTGCAAAAAAAAGAATTTGTCTCAAATCAAGATGACATCGATGGGTTGATGCCCAACAACATGTTGTTTCCTGATGGCAGATAAACCACATTCCTGCTCTTGGCAAGAGTAGCAGCAATTTCCCTGGAAGCCTCAATCCTTCGAAGCTCAATGAGTCCACCTCCAGCATTAGCAGTTGCATCGGAAATCAGCTTAGCAGCTTCACTTTCTCCTTCAGCACGCACAATTGCAGCTCGCCGCTCCTGGTCAGCCTTAGCCACAACAAACTTGGATCGCTCCGCCTCCTGCTGCGCTACTTGCTTCTGCTCCACTGCCCGTGAAAACTCTGCTCCATACGACAAATGAGTGATGGCCACGTCATCCAACAGGAGGTTGAAATCCTTAGCTCTCTTAATTAGGGCTTCCCGGACCAAAGCAGAGACGAAAGGCCTCTCTGTCAATAGCTGATCAGCATTAAACTGCGCAACCACGGCCTTCAGAACCTCGTTACCGATCGAAGGAAGCACACGCTCGTCGTAATCTGCACCTAGGGTTTTGAAAATAGTTGGCAGCTGCTCCGGGTCTGGCTTCGACAGCACCCGTAGAGTCAAATTCACCATCTGCAAATCCTTCGTTCCAGTCACGGATGTGATCGAGCGTGGCCGTGTTCGAATGTCGAAGATATATGGCTTCTGCAACACTGGGACTAAGAAATGCGTTCCTTCCCCTGACGTTTCATCCAACACTCCCCGGAACCTGTCGAACAAGACGGCCCGGTGGCCGCCATCCACGGTATAGAGCGCGGTGTTGATCGCTGTGCCTCCGATACCGAAGGCTATTGCTGCCCTCGCCACATTCTGCAACAACGTTACAGCTCGAGGCGCACTCATTGTGATCCAAACCCTAGAAGCCTAAGCACACCGTTCTGGCTCGATTCTACACCAAAACACACAAGAATTGCCGCAGAATGCTTCCTTGGAAGGAAAGCTCGAGAAATACTGGAGGGAACTTGTTAGCCAGCAACAAGGATCGGTCAAATGGGAGGTAGAGAGAAAAAGAGATTCCGCTCGGTCCTTGGGGCAGCTGCATGTGTGTGAGTCGAAGCCCAAGCGAGTTTGCGAGGGTTTAGGGTTTACGGAGATTCTAGAACACGGTGGAGCTGGAGTGTTCCCCACGTTCGTTCCCACCTTCGTTCCCCAATATACAAATAAAAATAAAATACAATGAAAAATGAAAAGAAATGCAGGTCTTATGCAAGTTCTAGGAATAAAACCTCATTCCCATTAGCCTTTTTTGGCTTCTTGGACTTTAAAATCAATTTCATTTCATTCATCATTATGATGTAAACTTGAATTGGGATTGATTTCCTTTGTTGGCTTTGTTCCCTTGGGGGGCAGAGTCTATGTGAAGGTTTTTTGATAGGACAAAAGTCCTTAAGCCAGTAAAAGAAGGTTTAAAATGTCCTTAGTAAAAAGTAAACAAGATTAAAAAAAAAAGGAGTGGTAATGTTGAAATGTTTATGGTGGAACTCTCGATTATATAAGTATTTGATATTGGTCAATTCTAGAAACTTCATGATGCATAAATTCGAAACCTATTTAATATGTATGTTCTAGAATTTCTTAAACACTTAAATTCTAGAAACTATGTGTGTGAGGAGATTTTAGAATCATGTAGACAAATAGATTCTAGATTTTTATGGAAAAATTTCAAAATCTTCATATAAGTAGATTTCAAAAAAATTATGAATAGTAGATCTCATATTTTTTTAATAATTTATTTTTCATCATCTTCTAAAAAATTAGATTTTAAAATCTTATAGTGATGAAGATTTCATAATCTTCTGAAAAGTTGACATTGAAATCTTTTAAAGAAAATCTTGGAGAAGTAGATACTAAAGTTTTATTTTTAAATAAATTTGAGAAATGTATTATGTAGTAGATTCAAGAAACTACATCAAATGTAGATTCTAGAACATTCTCATGGCTTGGATTCTAAAAACTCTTGGAGACCACTCAGAACTCTATATAAGTTTCTTCTTGAACATTTCTTAGAACTCTAGAAGTTTTTTTTCCATATCTTTCATTTTCATTCAACTTCAACCATTCAATCCACTTTCATCCAACTTTTTATTTTATTTGGTTTTCAAATGCATCCACACTTTCTAGTATCATCTAATTTCTAGCATTTTTCATTCTTAGTTCACAATCCCTCAAAAAATTTATAATATTTTTTCAATATTTTTCCATAACTTTTCTAAAATTCTCTAATTTTTCTTCAATATCTCAGAAGTTTTTTAAAAGTTTCTCTTAATGTCATCAAATGTTCATATGCATTTTGCATTATGCATTCTTAATTTTTCTACAAATTTTACAATCTTGAAAATTTGCCAACTCTCAAAGTTAAAGTTATTGCTAAGTGTTTTTAGCTTATTTTTGTTCCGACACAATTTAGATAGAGTTTAATTCTACCTTAACCCCTTCCTTCACTAAGGCACGTCATTTATCGTGATTTTTTTTTGCTACAAAAAGAAACGCTATAAAAAAAATGAGAGAACCATAAAAAAATAGAGTTTTTATAGCATTCTCGCGTCATATGTCCCAATGCTTCATATTCAAAATAAAAACCTTTCACAGTCGTCTATTTGGCATCCACGCATTTGGCTCGCTTGAATTCCTTAACCATTTGCGGCTTCAAGCTAGACTCTCTATCCGCGTCCTTCTTCGCCTCAAACTTCTATTTGAGGGTTTGTTGTTGTTAAAATTATGCTAAAAATATCTTTTAGCACTTGACGTATCTAGTCGTTCTACATCATGTTGATATCAAAGAAATTCGTCATTGTAACGGGAAAATGTTTCTTCTTTCACATTTTCCGTCAAATCATCTCATCAATATTCGTGAGGAATACGCCCATCATGCCCAATTATAGATTCTTCTTGCAATTGTATTGGAGATATTTTGATTTGTGTTTCTCAACATATATCTAGAGGTTTTGATTTGTCCCATACTTTATCACTCCCAACAAGAATACATCTAGTAAGTATTCATGCGGTTTCCTCCAAATTTTTATCGTTCATTATTTAAGGTATTTTCACGGAAGGCCTTTGTTTAATCGTCCTTTCAAGCAACAAATATGATAGGCGGTTGCTCATTAAAGAAAGAGCCGATGCTCCAAAATTAACTTCATCTTATATATACCCCGATGCATTGCAATATATTTTATATTTTATAATAATTATTTCTATATTTTGTTTGTCTTTGTTATCCTAAGGCATTGGTTTCATATACATCGTTTTGCTCGAGTTTATCTACGAGGTTCACGTGTTGTTTTCCGACTTAATAAGGTTTATCAAAAACTTGATTTTGTCCTAATATATTACATATTATGGCTCTCATTTCCTTGATTTCATCTCTAAAATGAGAGAAATTTTTTTTCCTTCATCTCGGCATCATATTTTCAATATCCTTATTTGATTCATTGTCAGAAATTTTCTCATTATTTGGGTCATTAAATTATTCTTTCATCATATTTACATCGGGTTTAAACTCTTCATGAATACCGTGTAGTAGTATTATTCATGAAGTTGATTATCGGCTCATCAACTAGTTTCAAGTGCACATTCCTCTTAAGATGATCATTCTTGTTAGGGTCTACGTCTTAAATTTGGGCTTTGGTTTCTTCCGAAGTCCCCGTTGCTATCTCATTTTGAAGTTTAATCTCTTCTTATCATAAATTCGCATTGCTCTTATTAGAGCGCTTTGACGATGTCATTTCTTAGTGACAAATGCCTCACTATGACTTTCATTTTTATCTTACTCTTGTTTCACTACGACACCGAGCTATGATGACTTTGATATTTCATGTAACGTTCATTGGCGTCACGTTCCATACTCAACTTACGCGACACGTAGCTACTCACCTTGCTAATCATTTTGAAGTGATTTTGGAAAATATTATTTCGAATTTTACTAGTTTTTTCACAATCTTATAAGAAAATATGATTTTATTGAAAAACATGGATAAGCATATAACAACCATTCTAGAGAAATTATAGCTATTTTTCCATAGTTTTAGAATCACTACTTGATTCTAAGAATTGAATAGTGCACTCATTTGACAAGCTATATTCTCACACTGTCTTTGCAATGAATTTGTGAACCATAGTAGCTTCTTTCAATAAATCAACATATTTTTCATCTTCTCTTATAAAAAAACTTCTTCTTCACTTTCAAAATTTTGAATTATTCTTTTCCTATCAGATTTCAATATCCAAGATTTTACTTTTTCAATAGAAACTCGTTGCCCTCATAGAATTTGTCTTCCCGTCATTGTACCATCTTCAACACGTGTTTTCAATTCAATATTGGCTTCTTCAATCCATATTGCATCAAATTTATTCTTCGTGATTATGCATAAATTATGCAAAATAATACAAGTTGACACAACATCCTCCATTGATCGTAAAGAAACATCTAATTTTTTTTGAATTATTCTCCATTTGCCCTTCAAAATTCCGAATGCACGCTTCACACACATTCGGGTTGAAGATTGGATAAAATTCCAATGTGCCTTGTAAGGTTATAATCTATTATAAATACCTTTAAATGGATAATACATCCAAGGTCGTACCGGATACGTCACATCTCCAATCAATTTGTATGGTAGAAATTTCCCTTTCATACAAGCTCTTCCAATCTTGGTTTGTTGAAAAACAATCCAATCATACAAACTTCCCGTCCACCTAAATTCGTGATCCCAAAAAATGTAATTTGTATCAACAATTCTTTGCGACAAAGCTGAATAAAAATGCTTGCGGCAGTAGTAATCCTTTCTATTAATAATTGGAGCTAATATATAATTATGTGAATTGTCTATGGCTCCTATAATGTAAGGCACATATTGCAACATCTCAAACTCTTTTGCTAAAATCCTAAATCTAATTTCGTTTGAATAAAAATCTTTTGCAAATGTAGTCTCATCATTGTACAAAATTCTTTGACAATTTCTGAAATTGTACATTCTGCAACTCCATATACTTCTCCAATTATACGCAACCCATATTTTGTATCAAGTCTAGCTAAAGACATTACAACTCTCTCTTTTACAAAAATTGGTTTCTCAAACGAGTATGTTGTTTTTAAAAAAATGGACCTAATTTCTCACATAAAAATCTAAATGTAGCATGCGAGACACGAGTCCTTTCCTTGAACATTCTCTTTGTAAATGAACCCAACAAATACCGATCTACAAACCCATATTGCCTTTCAAAATTCCAAATGGTTTGATCTCTAAACCCTAAACTTTGAAGGCAAATGCTAAAAATTGCAACATTCATCCACTCACCTTGTAAAATCAAAACTTGTATGTTATCAATATGCTGCATAATCATGTAGAAACACCAATACAAGACCATCATCACCACAAACTTCTTCCTCCTTTCTTCCATATTGTTGGAATTCCAGAAAATAGAGCAAAAACGAGAAAGAAAGAAGCAAAAGAAGCCGCCAACAACTAGAAAATCAAGACCAATCTTGGGGTGGAAATGAGAGGTAGTGTAGTGGAAGTTACGACCAACCTTATCTTAGAAAATATATTAAAAAAATTAGCACTTTATTTTTGTGGCCCCTTCTCATATTACACTATATCCAAACAGTGGTTCCTTTTGACGGGTCCGTATGCATTTCATTTGACGGGCTACTTTTTTTTTGCCTTTCAATGTGACGGGCAACATCAAAAACTACCTTTCAAATGACGGGTTGAGAAAATTTTCATCTTTCACACAAATTTGAAGATCAAATCATGTTTTTCAAATACAAATGTTGAGAAGTATGAACTTCTTACATTCTTTAATCCAAACTAAGAACTCTCCGATTTTTCATGTTGCGCCATAACTCAAATACCGACCTCCAATCCATATTCTCCATCTCTATCCCGCATAATGATACTCGCATCAAAGCATCCAAAGTGTCCAACTTCAATGAACTTCGCAAGTGGCTCTTGATAGCATTTTGTTTGGAAAATCCCCTTCCACAAATTGCAATACTTGAGGGAATGACAAGTATTTTTTGCCAAATTTTCATGAGATGTGGCCAATTGGTATACCACTCGTTGATGGCCCCACAAAATTGTCATGCCTCGTACAATGATTTGTTTTCACATTCATGCCTCAAAGTTTCTACAAACTCAAGCAACTCAGCTCTACTTGCATCGCTTTCAACCACTGTCAATCCAAATTTTACAATCAATCTCTCCAACCATTGCTCTGACATAGTTATACGAATTTCTTCATCACTTGGATAATACTTTGGACTGAAAAGTTTCGATGCATTAAAAACAGGTAAATCAGGAAACCTTTCATTCAAGCTATCCACAACTGCTTGCACATACATAGCTCCCATTATCTTGCATTCTTCTAGTGTGTCCTCCCGATCAAAAATTCGTCCGTGATGCATAGGATGAAATGTGCCTTGAACATCATCATTTTCCCTCCATCTTAACACACCATTCACCCAAGCTTGAGATAAAAATGGACCCAAGTGCTTGGTCGATCGTCCATAATTAGGTCCATGACCACATAGAAAATGCCTCTTCAAAATAGAAATTGATGAATCCAAAGTGGATCCAATTGCTGAAATATCAACTAAATCATATTGAAATTTTCGATTCAATTTATTTAGTTCCGCCAACACATCCACCACAAGATGAAGCATAAATTGAAATTGGAAGGTTGTAGCTTGATGGTACCAATATGCATCCTCCACTTGGAAAGCATCCAATATTGCTGGCATGTAATACAAAATACGCTCCAATACTTGACCTCGAGAAAGCCAACAAACTGAATGGAATTGCAAGATAGCCAATGGTTGTAAATAAAATTCGATCATCAATTTTTTGAGTTGTTTTCGTCGATTGCTACTTCTCCCTACCCACTCATAAACTTTGCTAGCAAATTGATCCAAAATCAACAACTCTGGTACTATTTTGAATCCATCACCTGCAGACAAAGCTTTTCGATGTGCTATGCAATGGGTGTTGATCAAATTGGGAACATCATTTCTCAAACGAGTCGTCAATCCACGATGACAACCTATCATTGAAGCTGCTCCATTTGTTGCTAAAGCCACAAGTTGATTAGTATTCCATTGCAATCGATCCAATAAATTCTTTGTTGCGAGGTACATATTTTCCCCCGTAGAGTCTTCAATTGCTAACAATTTTACAAAGGATACAGTTGCAGCTCCTTGTCCTTTCAAATTCAGATAACAACAATAAACTATCAAATGTTGTTCCATAGTTCGATCAGTTGACTCGTCAACCATGAGAGAGAAAAAAGGAGATTTCGATGCATCAAATTGTAGAGTTTGCTTCAAATGCTCCGAAATAGCCCATAAAAATTCCATTGCGGCTTTTTTGGTGGTATAAGATCCATACTCATCATTCACTGGCATGTCAGGTGTGTTCATGAGCCGTAGAAATTGGCACTCTGTTTCAAAACTGAGAATAGATCGGTCATTAAGAATTGTAAAATACAAAATCTTCATGCAAGTGATAATCCTTGCATGTTCTTTTTCAATAGCATTGCGAACATGACTAGTAATAGAAATAAAACCAGTTTGAGGAAAATGGAGGGCCTCCCATCTAGCCACCGCAGATTTGTGATCATTGCTTTTCTCGTGATCACGTATGGATGATTTTTGCAAATTTTTGCAACCTCCTCCCAAACCCCAGGGTGAGTTAACACGAAATTCCTCACATGCAGAGCATTTCATAAAACCATGTTTAGGCCCACTATGTGGTCTTATATGCATGAGCCATTTCCTCCCAATTTTCCAAGATGGTTTGAACTTCCTTTCATATGTCCGTGCATGAACTCTTATGGGTGCAGGTTGTTGAATTTTTTGGGAGTCCATTAAATCATCATCGGAAGGTACATGCTCACTATTTGAAAGTGCCTCATTCACTTGAATTTGTAGCGCAATCTGTGCAAATCCATCGTTGATTAACTAAAGTGTAAGAAATTGAAAACTAAACCTTCTATGAAATAACATAAAGTTAAAGATCACTTCAAAATTAAAAAGAAAAACTCATATGACATTGTTTTTTGAAACAAGATAATACAACGTTCAATTATTCTTTACAAGCTTTTCACAATACAATCATCTACATATAAAAAATATACATAGCACATATTCTCATATCTACATAGCCTAGAAGAAACAATTTAAAACATATATCTCTTGAGAAAGTTCATGTCTTTGTGAACCTTGAGAAGCAAATAAAGATGCTATGGAAAGTTGGCGAGGATCCGTCCTTCGTCTGCCCAACCTTGGATTACTTCTTGATGCCATCCTGAGGTTGATTTGATCATCTAGTTTGATAAAAACAAACAATTAAGATTGAAGGAAATTATGTAGTGAACATACTTCCGGCTACTTATATGAGTATATTTCAATGGTGGGTGGTTTGAATGCAGACATAAGAACGGAAAGCACAAAGATAAAAAGGCGAATAAAGGCTGAAATCACAACACTAGTAGAAAACATGGTAGAAAAGAACCGCATTCGTTTTCCCATTGCGGTTCTTTTGACCACCCTGATCTGCAGTCATTAAACGACTGCAGATTTGTTTTTTTGGTTTTACAACTGTAATATTGAGATTATGGGGGCATGTTATATACCGTTGGAAAGATATTTTCAAGACCTTCCCAACGGTATATTATAAGCCCCTAAATTCTTAAAATTTCAGCTGGCAAACCAAAAAAACAAATCTGCAGTCGTTTAGTGACTGCAGATCAGGGTGGTCAAAAGAACCGCAATGGGAAAACGATTGCGGTTCTTTTTTGCCATGTTTTCTACTAGTGCAAGCTCTCGCCACACGACCATGAAGAAGTTACATTGAAGCATGATGAGTACAATTGAGGAAGCAATAAAAGCTGATTGAGACCCCCATTGTGATGTTTGCCTCCTTGAGCTCAAAGCTTTTGGAAAGACTATAGAACCGGTTACATGATGTGATCACCCGGTTGTTCTTTGCATATTCATAATTTCCTTACATGATACTTTCTCTCTACTACACCGTCACATGTACACCATAATAGCATCCAATGCCCGACTACTAGTTACATATAAAGCGGTTGAAGTTCAAGACTTCAAGAAAAGCCCCCAATTCAATAATTTTTCAATTACCTCACGTCTACTCTTTTAATGAAAGCCTCTTCAATGATCACAATCACAAACTCAACACAAACTAAAAACAAACTCAACACAAACTCAACACAAACTCAAATTGGGTTTAGTTAGGTGTCACTTACAAGTGTTGAAGTTGACTCGTATCTCCTAAGTCACTATGAACTCAAAGCGTGACTTATATACTACGGGATACAACATTGTTTGCCCATACTTATGGGATATGGCTGACGGGCAATGGTTGAGGGTACCTTTCTTTTGACGGGCTCATTTTTTTTTTGCCTTTCCATGTGACGGACACTTTTTCATTTTGCCTTTCTTTCGACGGGCAAGATTAATTTAAGCCTGTATTTGCCTTTCTTTTGGCTTGTGACGGGTGCAAAGGGAAGCCCTGTATCCAAAGGCCATCAAGTTCAAAGGTTGGCTTCCCAAGGATGAGCCATGGCCCTTGTGAGGTTTTCTCAGGGCTTCTCGCCTCTAGTGTAAAGAGGGCCTTATTTGTGGGTTCAAAAGGTAAAAAAACCTGTATCCAAATCGCAGTGTACTAGTGGATGAAATATGAATCTACGTGTATCGTGGATGAAGATGGTCTGAAACGAACAGAGTTGCAGGGTTTAGGGTTTTGTGGGCTTCGCAAGGGTTTTGTGAGCATCGAAGCTGTAAGTAAGTAAGTTGGATCTCCTGAGACCTCGTCGATGTGGAATGCATCCTTAGTGTGCAGCCAAAACTGTTTACCACATCGGAGATGACTTGATATTGTGGTTGAATTGATGGAAAGGGGCGGAGGCAGGCGAGTGTAACATTTAGGGTTCGGTGTTTTCCATCGACCGAGGAGAGCCAAAAAGGAAGGTGAAAGGAAGGCACAGCGGTCACAATGAACAACCAGAAGATATTGCAGCTGGCGAAGGGGTTCCGAGGTCGCAGCAAGAACTGCATCCGGGCAGCCAGGGAGCGAGTGGAGAAGGCATTGCAGTATGCGTATAGGGATCGTCGCAATAAGAAGCGCGACATGCGAGGGCTTTGGATTCAGCGCATTAATGCCGGCACTCGGCAGCATGGGGTGATTTATCTTTCTTACTTTCGCATCCATTTTATAGTTCTCCTTTAACTCAATGGGACCTTTCGTCGGGAGTTGGCCTCCTCCCCTATGATCTTCCATTGGTTGTTTTGCATACAATTTCAATAATGTCTTCCCACTTGTGATGGTGCATGTTCGGAGGTGGTTTTTGAATTTAAATGAAGGGCAACTTATTATGTCGGTTCATTTCATTGAGGGTCAAGCTCATTTTAGCACCTCTTGGCATGCCAAAATGGTGAGTTTGATCTTAAAATGAATTGATATAGAATGTTCTTCTTTCAAATCTCCACACGACCTCTATACATGCACTGAAACTTATATTATATGCAAAACAATTAACTCCCCACCAATAGTCACGATTGTTATCCTCTGTGGGGAGTTGATTGTTTAGCATATAGCACTGTCCATTTTCGGTAAGTTTTCGGTGCATGCTTGGAGGTTGTGTGGAGGTTTGATCAAAGAACATTCTCTTATTGAGGGTTAAACTCATCAATTCGGCATGCCAATAGGTGCTGTAATGAGTTTAGCCCTCAATGAAATGAACTGAAAGAGTAGGTTGCTTTTCATTCAAATTCAAATACTCCCTTCAAACATGCACCATTACAAGTGAAAAGAAATTATTTATTTTACATGCAAAACAACCATTGGAAGATCATAGGGGAGAGAAGGATACCAACTCCTGACGAGTTAAAGAGTAACCCTATTGTCTGTCTTTTCCAATGTTTTGAGAAACAGAACAAAACCCTAGCTTTGTGATAATGAACCATCGTATTCTGCCCCATCTTTTGAGCACATATCCAATCCCCTTGTCAGGAACTCATGAAGGGACCGGGAGTAGTGGGAGGTAATCTCCACCATTCATGACGAAGGTGATGGTCCAGTCCTCAATGAGCCACAATATTACATTATATGAACTTCTTTGTTATGGTCGCTGTGGCTTTCCCTTGGGTTGTACAACATTTTTTATTTCACCTGTATCTTTGTGAAGAGATTCTATGCAAATAAAATACTATAAATTGCTGTTTGCCAATACAATACATGCATTCTAGGGTTCTAGTTAGGCAATCTTCGACTGGGTGAGGATTTGTTGAGGGTTACCCATTAAGCCATTTCATTCCTTTGGAGAGGAGAATAAAGCAGTTTGGATAATTTTGATTCTTGTGGCTGTGGTTTCTTTGTGCTGGTAAAACATCTATAATATGAACTGTATCTTTGTCAAGAGATTCTTTGCAA
This sequence comes from Polytrichum formosum, assembly GCA_964035585.1. Classification (NCBI taxonomy): domain Eukaryota; kingdom Viridiplantae; phylum Streptophyta; class Polytrichopsida; order Polytrichales; family Polytrichaceae; genus Polytrichum; species Polytrichum formosum. The sequence goes on from OZ037936.1 coordinate 77,534,310, forward strand.
ATACAATACTATTAGTTGCTGTTTGCAAATGCAATACATGCATTTTAGGGTTCTAGTCAGCCAATCTATGACCAAGGGAGGATTCCTTAAACCATCTCATTTCTTTGGAGAGGAGAATGAAGCGGTCTGGATAATTTTGATTCTCATGATCTGTGAGGTGAACTTTAGAATCTTTGTATGTGGAATTGGTTATAGATTAACTAAATTGAGTGGATTTGGTGATGCAGGTGAATTATGGCCAGTTCATGAATGGGCTTGCAAAGGAAAACATAGACCTAAATCGGAAAGTATTGTCAGAGATAGCTATGCACGAGCCTTACAGCTTCAAGTCCTTGGTTGATCTGTCTCGCATTGCCTTTACTCAAGTTAAACTCAAGCAATAGAGTCCTTGCATAACCAGGGGTTTCTTGTCCCAATCCTGAGCTCTCAATTCTTATCAGTCCTCCTCAGTTCTCATTGTTGGGCTCTCCTGCATATTTACCGCTGCCAGGGTCGGGGCACCATAACTGCAGACATCTCTTTCAAGGCATGGGAGGAGCAAAGCCCTGACAAAGGAAACCTAGCTTTGTCTACTTGATTGCTGTTGGTAGTGAGTGAAACCTTGGCAATTTACCTTTACATTGATCCAACTTTGAGCAAAAGATGTTCAATCTTGCATCAGTGTCATCTCCTCTGTCACAGTTTACTTGATTATTTGGTGTTGTGACATGTAGCCCTCTTCAATGAAGCTTCTCGCTAATTGAACATTTGTGCTGTTCTGATTTCCCATTAAAAGCTTCATTTTGTGAATTACCAGCGACAAGGTTGTGAACTGCTTGTATTTGTTGAGAACAGGTCTGTATCTTCTCTTGACTAGATAAGCAGGTATCAAAATAGCAAACATGTATTAAATGTATCAGTGTCCAGCTCTCTGACTGGTATGTTCCTAGCTTCCAAAGGGGGCTTGCCTTATCCTTCTTTCAGGAAACTCAATGGCCTTCTCGAGTTATTTCTAGCCTTCTTTCCTTATTAGTGCCATGGAACCTTGTTCTACTTTGCTAGGATACCGAAATGGTTGGTAGCCTCTCTTAACATATGCTTCTTATTACCACCTTTTTGGATCAATACTCCTTTCTTAGGCAGTATTTTCCTTGCAAGGAAACCGGAATGTGAATAAAATGTCCTGGATAGATGTGGATTTAAGATATTGAGTTGGATGCTGCAGGCCTCCATCTAGGAGACTAAATTGTATATTTGTCGATTTGTCAACATTCAATTCTAGGAGATGCGTTTCATATTTTAAACCTTGGGGACAGGCAAAGGCTTGGAGTGAAATTCAATGCTTTTGTTGCTAGAAAACAAGTAATGAGACCATCAAAGTCATGTTTGTATGTATCTGTAGATCATCAGTGCATCTGTAGAGTGGTAATTGCCCTGATAAGTTATCTTAAAGCTTCATTAAGTGTGTACATATAGAATATTTGTTTTGTATTAAGTTTACCATCTTTGTACTCAACTAATGGTATTGGTAGTTCAAAGTGCATAGAATACATTAAACTGGCAGGAAGCAGGCTGCAGGCATGATGATTTGGAGATAGATATTTGAAGTCTGCGTTCTTTTTTGTACACTGGCCCTTGATGGTAGAGTACCTCCTGCCTGGATTTGTAGTGAAGTGCCGAATAAAAAAGAATCCAATTCTACAGGTCAAGAGGTTATAAGATAAGGTAGAAATACCATAAACCGTTAAAATAAGGCGATTCGCATTGAAGATCTGGTCTGACAATCATGAGATAATTTTCCAAGATAGACGAGAAGGATTCATGAAGAATGCAAGTTGGTTCGTATTTTTCTGCCTTGTACAAAAAGTTCCACAATTTTTCAAAGTGGAAAGTTTGTCCAACCCACTTCCCGTTCACTAGGCTCTCCTCATATCGATACAGATTATCACCTAAACCCGTTAATCATGAGTACGTTAGATCTTGCCTCCCATTGGCTACACTGCATTGAAGTTGCCGCGCCATTTAAGACATGGCACTTACCATTATGAGGCGGTCTAGTGCACCACGATTGGTTGGTTAACGCTTTATGGTATTTCTACCTTAGATAAGGCTAATGTGGACACTTCCAAATCTATGGGATCATGCAACCAATGGATTCGAGCATTAGAAACTTGAGCATGTTAGCAATTGTGAATCATGATCAAAGAATTTGAAATTGTTGAAATCGGAGTTGAGGAAGGTGTTGATCTAGGCTCTTGGAATCAAAGATTCACTACTTCTCAATGTGGTGTTATAAGGGGGAACTCTTTTATCGTTCAATGTTGTGTAAGTGGACAACATCACTAGTAGATTTTACATGGTTCATTTGCCAATGAAAACCAAGTTCAATGCCAATATTGGTTGTGTCATGTCTTGAAAGTGGTCACATGTAAGTTAAGATGCTGCTGACTTGTTTTTACACTATAGAATACCCATAATACAAGTTCATTGGCACCTCATAGCCACTTGTTGCCTCCTAGTTTGCCCACCTCGGGTACTAAAAGCAAGTGTGTCATAGCTTGGTGGATAGCACTCCTAACTATGGAGGATGGTAGGTGTAGTTTAACTTTTGCGAAGGTGACTAACCCAAATATCATCAAGGTAGTGGCCAAATCATCATATATTATTCACCCACTAAATTAGAATGACTATATTGTTGATTAGGAGCCAAAAATAGGTGTCTGAATGAGGAGGCTAATTGAATTAGCCTCGTCTACCTTAAGTGATGATAGGCTTAGAAGGGTTTAGTAAGAGGTACTACTTCGAGTGGTAGGCTTTGTGTACTTGCATACAATCTATGGTATCCAAAACTCAAATACCTCCATTGTTTATGGTATTTAGTGTCACATGCGTAATAGTATCACTTACCCTGTTTTGAGGTGTATGCTAGGTTACATTGATGAATAACAATTTCACCATAAATGTCCCCTCATGACACTTGACGTTCAAGTGCGCTTACTAATATCTTGGCATAAGTATGTTCAATGGTGTTATGAGTTGGATGCCTATGTTGCACAATGGTCTACAAGTTGACTAAAGTGTACAAAAATGACACTTGCCATTAGTATGCCCAAGAATATCTTCCTATTGCATAATAAAATGTAAGCACATGATACTTGCCATTAGTGCGCTAAAAGTATCTTCCCTTTGCATACTAAAAATGAAAGATTATCATCTAAAATATCCCAATGTGCTACTCTAAATGTCATAGTGTAAATATTTTTTCACTTAACAAAATTACTTATGTTGACAAATGGAATCATATTGACAATTAGTGGGCGTGACACTTTGAAACATCTAGGCATCTAGTTTAGGCCCTTCGCAAATAGTGGACGTGACACTAAATGCCATAAATGGTGTAGTTTGCATTGGGCATGTTATCTACAGTATGCAGATTTAACAGGACAGTGTCGATACGCTCAAAAGGTTCTTGGGGGAGCTATTACTAATGGCTTTGTTGACAAACAACCTGTAGTACCCTGTACTAGTGTGGAGTGGCCATGCTATCCATGCAGAAATGGACCTTGAGGACATAAGTTTACTTTTTCTTGACCTAGACTTCCACGGGTTGTATCTGTACCACTATTGATGTAAAATCTTTGAATAAAATAGGAGTTTTGAGATACTATGTTTATGAGTCATTTTCATTTAAGTTAAGTCTATAAAAAGGGTGGTGTATTTACTTGATTGCACATGAGTTTCAATGTCAACAGGGAAAGACCCAAGATGACCTGCGGTACTCATTTCTTCATATGAAGATGTTAGTCATGCTATCTATGCAGGCAAATTAGCTGCTGAAAATGCGGTGAGAACTCTTGGTCTCTGGTTGGATGTCAGATCAAATCACTTATTTGCAGTGGCTTGTGACAACGTTAGCACGGGAGTGGTAAGAATTCACACAAGTTAGAAGAATTCTACATTGCCTTGTCAAAGAAAGTGCATTTGGAGGTTGCGCTTGAGATTTATAACCAGGCTAGGTGGTTCAATGAGTTATGTGACCATCCTTTTCTTTGCGTCGCCCTCACCATGAATATTCTTGCCACTATTGAGTATGTTGTCCTGGGCATTTGTTGCAATTTCTTAGTATGACTTGGAACATTCCACAACTTCAATTTTACCAATCACCGGGTGTACTGTATCTCAAGTATATATATATATATATATATATGAAGCGTTTTATGTGTGGTGGAATTGTAAGCCAACAGGCCACCGCTTTAAGGGACACAAGTGTATATGTGCAACTATTTGATCCACACAAACAAGGCGACAAAGTAACATGATGTCACCCGTCACTCCAAGATTGCTGCTTCTCAGTCTGTCACAAGAACACTACTTTGTCTAATTAGTGTGGGTTACGAATTTGAGTTATGCATTGCTACAACATTTTACTGAGAGTATCATTTTATACCCAAATAACATACGTAGTTAGTGTGCACACCGAAGAATATGATATAACTTAGTTGGTAAAAATGTTAATGTCGGCAAGAAATTATAGCAACTTGTAGCTCTGAATGGTAACACACACTAATTAGACAATTTAGTGTAGAACTTGGACTTCATTTTCCCAACACCTACCCTCGGGAGTGCAATCAAACTTTCCCCCATGTACATTTGTTGTTGATTCATCCCAATTGTAGTTCACTACGTTACTTCGGGGTTTTTGACCCCAATATAGGTGTTACATTGACATAAAATTAGCATCTCCAGGTTGTACACAGTAGTCAACATTTTTATCCTCCATGTTGGTAGGTGTTGTGAACATTTAAGATATCAACCTAAGGTCTTCTAGTGCTCTAGGCATGGTGTAATGTGTGTAACTCTTTGCATAAACTATAACAGAGGCGATAAGCAGGTTGGACACTTGTGCCGAAATGTCAGTTTTTGATTTGATGAATGGATTTCTGCAATGCGATAACTTCTCATTAATGGAAAAGTGACACATGTCACTTTATGCAAATTTCGATTTGTGTTGAACCACCTATGGTATTCAAGTCTTTGGAAAAAGAGGGCACCCGGTCATTTCTGTGCCTTTGATTTGGTGTCGATCACGAAGGAGAGCACGCCAATCCCTTGCTTGAGGGGTTGATCACACCGGCCACTTCTGACATCATGTGTCGGCATCTCCGGCTGTAATAGTGTGAAAAGTGGTGGGCCAACATCCATTTCTCAACATAATCCCAACAATTTCACGGCTAGAACCGGACGGAAAGTTTGGTGTGAGTGAAGGAGATTGCACCTCATAAGTTAGTAGGCACGCACTTTTAAGAGTGCTTTGTGATAAAGAGATGAAAGCCCCATCCAGTTGACATTGAACCATGTCAACTTCTTGAGACTTTTTTAAGTGGACTAAGCTACCGTCAATTTTCAATTGGCCACAGCACATATCTTAACTTACATGCACACCCGAAACCACACCGCACGGGCCTTTAGGCTGTCAACCTAGTGGACCCTTGAGAGAGAGATATATATATAAGTTGAGTACTTCTTTAAGCTACATGGTGTCATAGAAACGACAAGGAGACTCAGACACTGCTCACAGGTTGATTATACCCGACCCTGCAATATGGGGACAAAAAGCTTTAGATTGAGTCCAAGGCTAGGTTTGAACTCACCCACATGAATAAGCTATCAGGAATACACTTTGCACATTACAAGCATATGAGTCCTGGGTAATTGATCTATGTTACTGGAAACTTGTCGTACGTCATTGGAAACTTGTTCTATGCAGCTGGAAAATTTGCAAATCTAGCGTGGTGATAGATTTGCATTGTTCTTTCATCAACGTGGGAGGATTGCGTAAGATTTGTATGGTAGTAGTGGTAGTTGCACAAATACTAGGTAAGGTATGTGGGTGAGGATGCAATTAGTTTTTTTCTTGTTCTCCATCTTTTGTAGATAAGATTAATGTCTTAAAATTTGTGTTGCATCCACACGTCTATGATGATACTTCATCCAAAAAAGTTGGATTGAAAGTTGGACCTCTTTTTTACTTAGTTATCACTACAAGCGTATGAGTCCTAGGCAATTGACCTACGTCATTGGAAACTTGTCCTTTGTAATTGGAAAATTTGGATATCTAACACGGGGTTAGATTTGCATTGTTCTTTCATCAACGCGGGACGATTGCATAGGACTCGTATGTTAGTAGTGTATGTTTATTGGAAGTGCATGTGTGTCAATTGACCTACATGAATACAAGGGTCCCCCAGTTAGGTTTACTATTGAGTGTAGAGTAGTTAATAAACTGTGAAGACATAGTCCAATCTCATTAAATACACTCTAAAATCTGTAGTATCACACCTGTGGCAACCAAAGTGCACGTGATATTACGGAGTTTTGTAGTGTTACCATGGATGCGTGATACTATAGAATTAGTGTAGCATGTGACACTATGGAATAACACAAAGGAGATGTGAGGACAATTTGAATTCGTTCTCCCGCCACCTACACTAGTGTGGTCCACTCCACTTGGCCTTCCCGGGCGATGTGGCGGACGCATGCACCAACATTCAACAAGTGGCATAAGAAGAAGAAGAAGAAGGTGACACTCCACATGTTGACACATGGCGCAATGCGAGGGTGTGGGTTGACTTCTTTGGTGGTTTGCATTAATGATAAACTTCATGATATAAGGGAGAGAAATGTGACAATAAGGAGTGAGATTTGAACTACGAACATTTGTTCCCTAGGGTTTTGGGATATTAGAGAGTGTGTGACATTATGGAGGTTGATATTATGGAGTTTAGGGTGTATCTCTCTTTGTGGTGTATGTTCTTAGATCCCCACCTAATTTGACACACACCATTGAAAAATGGGTATCCAATGTGCAAAGCTCGGGGAGGTCACCCTGCGAAAAGTAGTAAACCATGTGAGTTAACTATAGTGTTCATTTTATTCATTGGAGGAAAAATTTATATAAGACTTGGATCTACCATAGCCTTCAATTAATGCTTGAAACGTCATTATATGTAAAATAGGGTATTGAAAAAACCCTCATTTTCTTCTTCAGTAGTAGATATAAATTAGTATGAATAAAATCATGGGAGAGTTTTTTTTAATATTAGGATAAGTATAATCCCTAGTCTTTGTAGTAGACAGATGAAAAGTAATACATTCTCAGTACAATGTAGTGATGAAATCATCACTAAAAGCATATCACGGGCGCATGAGGGAAAATTTTGCTCAATTGCTATGTTTGTTTGTTTCAAGTTGCTTTTTAGTTTGGTTCAAATATGCTCATGTACATTGCATATGTCCACGGCAAACACTTACCCTAAAACCTTTAATGTCCATCTGAGCAAATGCCTAAGTTTTATAAGTACTATAGCATGCCAAGAATTAGGCTACATTTGGACTTAGAATTACCCATGGGGTGCTGGAAATTAAGACCAAGTAGCTTTGATACACCTCGTTGAGGATGGTTGCCTCGGGATCAATATTGTGCCCCCCCGGGTACGCAACTCCCGTATTATATGACCCTGATTATAATCATTTGTAATGCATTTTAGTCCTATCTCAAGTAATATAATTTGTTTTCATGTAGGAAACTCTTGTAGCCCTTCTAACAAGGAATTCAATAATGTAATTATATATAGGAAATGAATATTCCTTGAAGCATAAAATTGCATTAAAAACCTAATTATATGAGTTTTTTAATACAAGTACCATAGGTCAAACTACCCAACTTTTTGGGCTTTTTAATAAATTTTTAAAAAAAAATTATAAATAAAACATTGTCAATGACTTTTAATTTTAATTGGAGGCAACTACTCGTGAGGATATTTTAAAATTATGCATAGGCATAGGTTATAAAATAGGTGTCTCAATTCTTTATATACATTGTGGAGTTTTTAATAAATAAATTAATATGCAACCCAACTTTTTCTACATCTCATTTTATTTAATTTGGTCTTCACCCAACTTTTTGGTTCTTTTAATTTTGTATAATTTGATATAATTTTTACAGAAGCCGTCCTCTAAGCCGTTTTTAATCCAATGCCCCTTGCGTATAATATGGGAGTTGCGTACCTGGGTGTGGCCCATACTAATTGGAGAGTTTGATACACCTCATTGAGTTTGATCTCTTATTTTGTGGCCTTTTGATACCCAATTTAAGCATGGCTATTGTAAAACGATCAATAAATTGGTTAGTAAACTCAATGTGGACATGTGTCATGAGCGGACTTGGTGGCTAGGTCGGTTGCTAGTAGTGGTGAGGTCTCATGTTCAAAACTCTTGGCTGGCCCCCTTAACATAGTTGTGCATGCCTAGGTAGACCCCACACTATGCGGTGACATGCCTAGGTAGACATAGGTAATTAATTGGTGAAGTAAACCTAATGGTTGTAACTATTATGATTGTATGCAAGTTGCTTATCCAAATGAATTTTGCATTGTGGGTGGGCATTATCACTGGTTCTATCCCACTGCATTATACTACATAATACTCTAAAAATGGACCAGAGATATGGATAATTTCCACCTTCAAAACCCGTCAATTTGCCAACAACTTGACCACGTGATCCTTGTAGTGTATCTAACTATTAAGTCAAGATGATTATGTATGCTAATATGAAAATTATAAACAAAACGTCATATTTGATGAACTGAATGACGATTTTCCAGTTTCACATTACATTCTCTTATGCATTTTGAAATGTGTTGTAAATTCTCATAAGATGAACACATTTGCAAAATATTCACAAAAGCTAATGTCATCTCTAGATAATGAAGTTTTATCATGTTTCAGCTTTGAAACTGCTGACACAAAGTTTATGACCTTATGGTAACAGGTCGAAGCATACATGTATGTGTTCTTGACTTTGTGTAAATAGTTTTGCTTGTTGAATGTTTCATAACTTGAGCTTGCAATTCTCACTTTTGAGCGATCTTGAAAATACAAAAAATTGTAGGGATAATAAGGATTAACCTTGTTGGAGGCTTTATTTTTTACTAGAACCCCTTCATCCATCACTACCACATATGCGTCCACCACAAACGGACAATGTAGGCAGTTGTTGACACTGCAACTGAAATTGTGAATTGCTGTGCTTATACAGTGACGATGTCACATGCAATTTAATATAGCACATGGATTAGTTGTGGTATTTGCCACACCCATGTACAAAAACAACCTTGTAATTGTGAGTGCCAACATATACATGAAGGGCATTATATATGCCTAGGGTTTCTACAATATACTTGTCTAAGAAGTCTAAGAACTAAATAAGGGTGGATTAGTTTACAGAGACGCCAAAAACTGCAAGCTGCAATCATGCATGCAAGGGATTTGAAGCATGTTTTGTGGAATAATGGAATGTCTCAAAGTTCAAGTCAACGAGGGGTTATCAATGGACACAACATCAAGACAACAAGTTGAGGCCCAGACTGTATGGATCTACAAACAGTACTATATGGACAACTCTGGTGTTAAATTGAAGATTAAAAGTACCATATATGTCATAGCATCCACACCTCGAAATTGGGACACGATGCCCACCTACAAGTCTTTAATTATAGGTTGACCAATACCGTGTGGGAATCCATGTGCAATGAACTTAAGCCACTAGAATTTGGGTCATGAGATGTGACATTGTCAATTTTTGGTGTAAAATTACAAGTCATTAATTAAGAGTCAAGTTCTAATGGATTATAATAATAGAGTCAAGTCTAATGTCAGATCACATCTCTTCATCTTCATGTCGTTGCATCTGGTAAGTTATTTGAGATTATTTTTTTTGTGGAAAGCTCCATGAAAGATGAAGGCTTACACTCCTTACTGATTGCTGCCTTTTGAGAGACAAAGAGCATTGGTGTTAAAATGAACATATCACAAACAAGCCAGCCCAATTGTATACCATATGACCACATTTGAATGCAATGGTAGAAAACGCAAAGAACTATTTGCGAAGGCAGAGTTTTCCATACGACTTTTAAGTTGAAAAACTGAGTTACAACATCACCAACCAATTCTTTCCTCTGCACTGTTTGAACACGTACACACAAGCCAGAAGAATTAAGAATATTATGGTACTTTAAAGAATCTATGCAGCTTCCTAAACTATTTGTGAAGGGTCAGGCGCAAGACTCGAGGATGTATACCCACTTTATGGCTTAAATTCCTTTTTGACAACTCTCATAAACTAATGCCATGGTGTATTCAACATACTGGGCAAGCTACATGTTGTCATATTTATTCTTGGAATTAGCCAAAGGTAGCCTGACAATTCGCTTTTATTGATTGCTCGAGATATGTGATATCTTAAACTCCAATAAGATTAAAATCTGGACACATGACATACTCCAGTGACGTTTGAACATCTTGAAATTGGAGCAAATTATTGAAAAAGCAAGGCCCAGAGATTCTTCAGACCGTCACCACTCCACACATATACGTTTCTGAGAGGTAGTAACGATGGTCATACCTTGCAGTCAACAAGTTTGTTGAGTTTCAAACATCACATGTAAGTTAGTCTCAGATCCCTTCACCAATGAAGTATTTTGGAAGTTCGTCAAAGAGTTGATGTGTGTCCAACTGTATTCAACAGCCATGACCTGTGTTGACTCTCTTGACTGAACTCAAGAAACCAGTGTAGAAGAGATTCGATAATGACAATAAAGTGATAAATAAATTAGACTAGTACGTACCTATAATAGTATTAATTTCTGAAGGAACCCAATGCTTTGCTGGAGAAGGGTACAGTCTACCCTCCATATCATGATACTCCATTATATAACACCTTGACACAGTGCCCGGGAAGTTTTTGGGCATAGTCGGTCAAGAAGCTAGTGATTCTAAATCCAACCGGGGTGAATGCATGGTTGAGTGGACCACTTTTCGTGTCACAACCATTTTTCAGGATACCTCTTTGTATTGTAAGTTGAATTAAAAAAAATCTACCTGATAAATCCTTTTGAAACTTTGGGCATAGCTTGTTAACTAAAGTGTCTTTACAAATAAAATTTTGTCTTTAAATTTTGTTCTATAAATAAAGAATATGGGACTTTTAAAGTAAAAGTATGGACTATGGTCACCAGTAAATATTTTTATGAATGTAGCTTTTTCAATAAGTATATGATTACATTATTATGGTAGTGACTCACTATGTGTTGTAGTATAGATATAATAGTTTGGAGCTAAATATTTTTTTAATAATATTGCTATTAAAATGATAGTTATGGACTTTTGAAGAGGTTGAATGTGGTCATATTTTTGGAAGTCCATAATAGGTCCATAATAGAGGTTTGTGGAGGCAAGTTTTTTTATGAGTGTTAAGATCTATAAGCTTTAGGTGGGCTTCTATTTAGAAATACTTAATTGTCTTTAGAATTATTTATATATTTAAAGTAAAATTTGATCAATTTTTCAAAATATTATAACTAAATATAAAATGAAGGTATTACAATTTTTTCTTTTGATTTGAGTTTTATATGCTTCAAAGAATGTGTGTAAAATAAATTTAAATATAATCAATTGCATATACAAAAAATGGATATGGACTTCAAGAAATGGATATGATCCGGTATTGGTCCACTCAACCATGCATCCACCCACCGGTTACATGTTGGCATCTTCTGGTTTTGCTTTATTCATTTGAGGTATATTCTATAGATTCCTCTAAAACAATCAGTAATTCAGTCTTGAACTTCAACTGGTTATTTTTCGAACTCAACCGGCTCATCTGCAACTAATCGTCGGTTCTTCCCCGACATAGCCTCGACAATATGAAGCATTTCCTGTCGGCCGATCTTCCTAGTGTTGATTTACCATAGTTTCATAGCAGCTCTGGGCGGGTCTTTGCCTATTAATTAATTAATGTAATCAACACAATTGGGCAACCTGAAAAATAATATATCAAAATCAGGTAGTTTGAAAAAACAATCAAGATAAGTTAGGCATTCATCCAAGTTTTTCTTACGATTTTTGGATGGCTTTTGTTAATTTCATCTAAGGTGGTTGATTTACCCTAAACCCTTACCTTCACCTCTGAAGCTCCCGTTAGTTATCCTAAACTCTTGTATGACATGGTTTGTTATGTGTGAGAGATAGGTTGCATTTGTGAAAGATTGTGGCTTAAAAGTGTTAGAATGGTGAGACAGAAGACTCACAAAAGACTTTGCAATGTATGTTTAAACATATTGATATCTAAAAGGTAATTTATTAAATTACAACACATGTGAGCTGAGCTTCTGTGGTTTGGGCATTAATATTTTTTTTCAAGGAAAAACATTTCAATAATTTCCTAGGAATTTAGGCGCCCTTCTATTTATATATTTTATGTCCATGTTGCTAGGAAACTATAGTACGTGACTATGATGCTTATAATATGACATTTTTTTGCTTGATCTTGTCATATGATAGAGGTAGTTGATGTGCATAAGTGATGGACCCACATGTAAATCAAAATTCATATGTGATTAGTACGTTGGAACATGCAAGGTGACCTTGGGGAACATTGCAAGCAATGGAGAACCTTGGCGGGGAATGTTGTGAGCGTTTTTCTTCAAACATAGATGTTCTTTCGTACTGATGTATCTTCATTATGTATACAAAACGACATTTTATGTTGACATAGGCCATTTTCTTGAAAAACTTTGATAGTACGACATTTGAGGCCGAAATGTCATATTATCAAGAATATGGCACTTTGGATAATACAACACTTTCTTGCATGACCAAACGTGTCCTAATAAAGAGGGAGAACGATATGCACAAGTACATAACCTCCTATAGGGAGGCAAGGTTGTTCAATTTCTATAATGGACAATAAAAAAACATAGAGGCTCGTATTTAGTTTGAGAAGGCTAAGATTCGAGCATCCCAAGGCCGATATACCAACAACCCAAGTTCTTGTGCACGGGTCAACCAAACAAACATGAGCCATTGAGAAATTTTATGTACGCATGCGTTCCCAACCATAACATTGCTCGGCCCTCATGATGAGTTCACCGTGCCCAAGAATATGTGGAGGTTTGTGATTGCAACTTTTTTTTATCTAGTAGATGTTTCATATGATTAGTATTATTGTTTTTACTTATTTTTTCACTTGTGTATGTATTCGAGTGTATTTCCTAGTTGCATATTTGTAAAAATATCATTTTTAGGAGGGGAAATCTTGTATATTAGGGGTATTAGACCGTGTGTGTGTGTGTGTGTGTGTGTGTTTTTAGCACTCAAAGCTCAATAAATATTATTGTTCAAAGAAATTTTGAATATCAAGTACAATGTATTATTTTATTTTATTTGTAGCCATGTACAAAATATTCCTTTGTATCCAATATTAGTGTCCGGGAAATGTTTTGGGCATACTTAGTCAAGATCCTAGTGTTTCCAAGTCCAACCGGTTACAAGTTGTGATCTCTCGGTTTTCTTTGTTAATTTGAGGTATATTCCATAAATCCCTAAAAAATGATCGATAATATTCCTAAAGTCTTCAACTTCAACCAGTTACTTCTTGCACTCAACTGGTTCATGTGTAACTAGCTATGGGTTCTCCCGGTTCATCACTCAATATAGATCCAGTTGCAGAATAGAGGTATCACCAGATCTAACATCCTTGTTGGGAGACTAAGTTACCCTCTGTTCAACAAGTGAGAGATACACTGATTTACCCATTTAGTGCGTGTTATTATTTGGAATAACACAATGCAATAACGTCTTACTTAGAAGTTCATTTTCTAATAATGAAACTTCAACAGGTTGTTCGGATATTAGAGACTTTGCTTGGTAAAATGCTACGTTTTCATTAGATTGCTATAGCACTGCATAACTCCTAATAGTAACACGCACTAAATGGGATGATCAGTGTAGTAGTTTTCATTTTATAGTTAATGGTTCCCATCGTAATGGCAGAGATCCATTGCACTATTTGGTATGTTCTTTTGAATGATAAGTTTTGATAGAATGAGCAACCTACTAGATTTCGGTTGATTGAAATCTCCAGGTCCGACATACTAGCCTTCAAAATAGTCTGCACAAAACATAAGGGAGTTGTGTTAAAAACTGAGAATTACTTAGTGTAGTTGTGTGTGGCTCTAATTTGAACATTCTAATGATAATTTTCACAACACTCTAGTACGAGGCAAGGAAATTTTGAACATAATAAACCCCATAATACCAAGTGGTTAATTGAAAACAACACAATAAAGGGGGGGGGGCGCAGAGTGGAGTCGCATTGTTCAACAATGTTGTTTTTTATATGGGTTTGATGGGCTCATGCAAAGGAATTTTGGCTATGGCATGTGCCTAATCTCAAGACTTTGGTTCCTAGGTTGGTCCTTATGAGTAGAAAAATATAATTTCAATTGAGGTGCATGACATTTAACCAAATTTTTTATTTCAACCCATTAAATTCTGTTTTGAAAACCGCATTCCCACACGTGTGTGATCTCCACATGTATAATAGATTGTCCTATTAGTTTGCATTTTTATTTGGAATAACATGTTGCTATAAAAAATTTATTGAGATTTTTTTTCACCAAGTATGTTATTTCATATTCCTTGACATGCACACTAAATGTTTGTCTTATGCGATAAAAAAAAGATAATGTCATTGAAAAATTACAGTGATGTGTAACTCCAAATAGTAATCCACACTAATATAACTATTTGGTGTGATTCAGATTGTTAAGTGAACAACACCAAACACAAGAGTAATGTAAGCGTCAGGATTAAATCAAATGCTGCACACAATTGGTGAGCTTATGCTTGTTGGAAAGGATCAGCGGCGCAACGACTGCTTGTGGGCATGGAGACCCACCATCAACAACACAACTAAGGTAGAAATACCATAAACCGTTAACCACCCAATAGCGGTGCACTAGACCACCTCATAATGGTGAGTGCCATGTCTTAAATGGCGCGGCAACTTCAATGCAGTGTAGCCAATGGGAGGCAAGATCTAACTCATGATTAACGGGTTTAGGTGATGTTCTGTATCGAAATGCGGAGAGCCTAGTGAACGGGAAGTGGGTTGGACAAACTTTCCACTTTGAAAAATTGTGGAACTTTTTGTACGAGGCAGAAAAATACGAAACAACTTGCATTCTTCATGAATCCTTCTCGTCTATCTTGGAAAATTATCTCATGATTGTCAGACCAGATCTTCAATGCAAATCACCTTATTTAATGGTTTATGGTATTTCTACCTTATCCTCTGATTGACATTTGTCTCCTTTCACGATGATCTATGAGTTATAATTTATGACAGCCACCAGGTACCCAAAAGGCAGTTTGTTAAATAAAAACATGACAAAACAGCAGATGTCAAGTAAGTTAAGAATGGACAAAAGCGTAGTCTTATCAGCAAATTGTGGAGTCAGGAAAAGCTCAGTAAAAGGTGCTAGTGTCACTGGTCACAATCTGGATAGGCCTACATGCACCCTGGATCGGTTACAACCTATTTAAGTTTTATGATGGCCAAGAAATATTATAACAACTTGACAGAAACAAACAAAGCTAAAAACAGCCAGAATTGGCCAGGACTTCCTCTTCTCACTTTTCCATCCCAAATTTCTTTCTTCATTTAGAGACTTTTGTAGTCATCATAAATTCTATATTTCCCTTTTTGGTGAAATGGACAATTTTTCTCAGCACAAAAGAAAGTGCAGATTGGGTGCAGACCTTTCACATTGGTCCCCATCGATAAAGCAAGCTTCACTTTTGTAAGTGACTGCACTTGTTTCCCATGTTTTTCAGTTTCTTTTTCTTTATCCTTTTTTGAAAACAGACAGCCAATAAGCCAATTCCAATGAATTCAACAACAAGAAGACACACCCACTTCCAAGGGAGTTGGAGCCCTTCAAGCGTGTCACACCACAATGTAAGGAGTGACCAAAGAGACCAAAGACAACACAACCAACCTACCCAACCACACAAATAAATCACCCACAACCTTAGGATTGAAGTAGCAGCTACTTCAAATTGTCCTTTAATTTCATGTTGTTGAATCTATGATATCTAGAAAGCGAGAGAGAAAGAAAGACGGGTCCAATGTTGCCACTAGTGTAAATTATGGAGTTGTTTTATTTTCAAGTTTGTCTAAGATTTTATGCAATCACAAAATTGACATTACAAGAATTAGAGGACCCTTGAAGACTTCTGCCTCCTTTCGAAGGTGAACAAGAGGTCAACACCTTGAATGGTTGCGGATAAGCATGTGAACACCTATCTCCCCTAAGGGCAAGCCTTTAGGCTCCCACATTGTCAATTGGTTGAAAATAACCGGTTCACTTGGATACCCACATTATGGTTGGGTGGACCATGAGTGGCGGATGCACCAAAAATCAAGTACTAGGAATTTCACCCAACCGATTATTTTCTTCACGCCTTAGACGGCTTAACTTCAAAATTCCCATGGGATCTGGGTTAAGGCCTTCTGATAAAAACAACCCTTTACATTTACATCATCAAATACATGTATAGGACAATTATTAGAGATCGAGATAGACAAAAGAATCACATAAGTTGATAATCTTCCTCTCACATTGTTTGAGCATCGGCCATGGTTTCCACATTAATTGTAGTAACCTTATTTTATCCGATTCATTATATTTTTGAAGACACGTGATGGTTTATGCCTTTTTGTTGTTAAGAGTTTTATTCTTCGCAAAACGAATGTTATATTTTTTCCTGAAGAGAATTTTTTTGGCAATTCAGGGTACGTGAACAACATTTTCAATCAATTTATCCTCACCATTGGTAAAAGTTACAAGAATGATTCATAGTCTAGTGATTTCACATTTGTGATCATCACCCACAAAGACAAATCTCCCACTAACATATGAGTATATTCTACATACTACTCCTTATAAGTCATGTTTATAGTTCTTGCGTCCAGATATTACACATGATCATTTTTCACAAATAAGACAAGTTCAAATCATGAAAAGAGACGGAACTTGATCTCTCCAAAAACTAGAATTTTGTTCTTGACTTCTCTCAACATCACTTGAAAAAATCAAGGTTTTGATTTCTACTCCCCTGAACACCCTCATTCTTTTTCCCATGTTTGCTTTCATCATGTTTGCAAACAAAATATTTACCACCAAATCAAGGGAAAATTTTCCATTTAGCAAGTTTTGAGCACATTTTCCACTCTCTTTAATCTCTGAAGTCACTCTCATCTGAGGTGACAAAATTGTCAATATGCCTCCTCTAAGAAATGAAACTCATGTGAGCTATCAACATAGAAATTGTTTGTATCGTATGAAGCATACTAATTCCTTTGAGTTTGGAATCCATGCGCATGTCATGAACCATTGCTAGGTCTGCCGCGTCTTCAACCTACACTAATTTTCAGATCCGAGACAATCCTACACTAATGCTTGTTTACAACGCGCAGATTGGTCAAAAATTTGTGACCTTCAGCTGTATGGCTGGCCTTCATGATTTTGGGCGTGCAATGTATAATTCAGTGACAGAATTTGGTAGGGTTGGGAAAAGATGTCTAGCTTGTGGGATCAAGTCATTTCCTTGGTGCAACCTATAGTGAGGCAGCATCTGCCGACCTGACATTGAGAGGCATTCACATATTGGGACCGGAATTCGCCACAAAACGCACTCCATAACCTCCTTGTTCCAAAACCTTCACAAACAATCTTTAGGACATTGACGTGCAATGAAAGCATATTCACGCAAAAAATTTACAAGAAAACAACCACAAAGAGACGCGAGACCTCACCTGATAACCAACTCGCTTGAAGGATTCTTGTGCGGCAATTCGAGCTCCAAGTGCGGCAAGTCAAGGACGATGTGGAGGCGACAACCTATTCCTGGAGTTGACAACCTCCCTCATCTAGCCTCTAACATCCCCAACGCCAATCTCATCCCCCAGCTTCCACCATGTTCATAAATCGGCATCCGCAAAATGGCCTCCAGCAATGACATCCAACCACTAAAATCGGACCTCAACTACCAGCATTTGAATGAAAGTTCGAAACATGCACGAACAGCCATGCATATTGGATGATCCCACAGGTCGTCGTGGATCTGAGCCTTGACATTGCAACTCCGGCTCTTCGTCGTCTCGGCGCTCACGGCCATGCGATGCTCCAAGCTCCGAGGATGCCATCGTCTGCTTGTAGCAGCCCTAACTCATATCATGTCGATGTTGAGGATCCAAACTCCAACTTGTAGGAAAGCAGCCAAGAGAGGATGAATCAAACCCCACCTCTTCGAAGCGAATCATACCAGGAGGCTGGATAGCCACAAACGTCTCTCCGGTGAGAGGTGTTGTCGTCTAGAGTCGAACCACCTATTCCCGATCACGGGGAATCTATAGGCTGCCATAATTTTGATCATGCTAGGACTGATTTCGGTAAAAAAAATTTGTGGGTGGTTAAAATTAGGTTCATCTATCGCAGTTTCTAGGGGTTAGTTTCTATGTAGGTTGCTCATCCACCATATTTTAGTGAAAATGTAGATGCCACCAGGTGGAATCTATAGTAGAGGCGCCAATTCCCAGCGAGGATCCCATCGGCAATCTATAGGGTACTAGAATTTCTGGTCAGGCTGGGATTTGAATTTCCGATAAGGTTGGGGCTAAATTTCGATCAAACCAGAACTAGTAGTGCCATGACACACGTCTTGGTTTTGTGTGCTAAAGTGAGGAGGAATGAGTGGTTGAAATAAGTGGTTATAGAAGACTCCAGACATTGGTAATATGTCCGGGCCAACTTTTGGCTTCAAAAATTCACAAAAATTTCCAGTTAAGGAATAAAATTACCAAAAAATTTGCAATCCTTTTGATTTCTATCTTCCTTACATGGAAATGTTTTGCAGCACCTTATACTTCTTTGGATCTGGTGCAGAATCTCTCAAGTGATCGGTTATGGATGCCTCTACTCTACATTTCCACTAGGATTTGGTGGGCAAAGTGACCTACATGGAAACTAACCCTAAGCCTCCAAGTTCGGTTATGGAATCAACAGGGAATCAATAGTGCCATGATACATGTCCCCAGTTTTGAGTTCTAAAATGAGGAGGAATTTGTCTGAAAATGAGCGGTTATGGGAAACTGTAGACATTGGTAACGTGTTCGGACCAACTTTTGGCTTCAAAAATTCACAATAATTTTAATTTAAGGAATAAAAGTACTGAAAAATCTGCAATCCTCCTGATTTCTGGTTTCCTACACAGGAAAAAGTTGCAGTGCCTTACACTCCTCCAGATTTGGCAGACTCTCTTAAGTGATGGGTTTATGGACGCCTCAACTCTGGTTCCCTAATCGTAAGTTTTCCTGTCAATTTAAAGAGTTCATACAATGAGTGTGCTTGTGGGCATGTGCAGGGGAAGCGGCCTTTAACGAGCACCCCAACTGCCAGGGCATCAGCACATGTCCAAGTCCGGAGACACGTTGGCAGCAAGGTCTGTTACGTCCCTTGGTTTGTGTTTTGTTGATTTCATTTAGAGTCGTTCATATGAGAGCCAATTGTTGTGCAATTTCCAATGAGAGAGTGAGGTGCTGCCAACAAGAGCAGTAGATAGTAACCAATGAGAGACTCTGGTGTTGCACTCACAGAGCAATTTTTCCTGCAATGAGAGCATGTTACTCACCATGAGAGCACAATTTGAGGGCCATGAGAGGATGAACTTTTTGGTACAGAGGTGGTGTGAGTGTGAGTTGATTATGTGCTACCCATGCTAAACTTCCTCGTGCTAAATGCTCGACTTTTAGTCATGTGAAGAAAGAAAAATTCCTCCTTCAATGATAAATTCCTGTGCCCATGCAAAAACTCCTCCTGGAATGAGTGTTGTCCATTGATGGATTCCACTAATTTGCTCCAATAATTTGCTCCAACAATACGTCCCATATTGAGCCAAATCTTTGCCCTATCTATGTGCTGCAATTTGGGTCAATCATGACTTGTTTTAGGCCCTCGCAGATTAGTAGGCTATGAATTTGAGGCACTTTCCTACTAAGGTATATGGGTCTTAAATGGTTTTTTTTTTCCGAGTAGCCGACTTCTCTTCGGGTATGAAACATGTGAAATGAGGAATCTCGTGCTCAGTAAATGGTGTTATGGAGTAGAGGCACCCATAACCGATTACTTAAGAGATTTTGTACCAAATTTGGAGAAGTGTAAAGTGGAGCAAATTTTTCTCTAGTAGGAAGATAGAAATAAGGAGAATTGCAACTTTTTTGGTAATTTCATTTAGATTGAAATTACTGTGAATTTTTACAGCCAAGAAAGTTGGTCCAAACTTATTATCAATGCCTAGAGTCTACCATAACTACTTATTTTAACTATCCATTCCCCCTCACTTTAGCACTCAAAATTAGGACATGTGTCATGACACTATTGGTTCTAGCCTAATCAAAATTCAATCCCGGCCTAATCGAAATTTCAGTACTCTATAGATTGCCGATGGCATCTTGATCAGGAATAGGTGCCTCTACTATAGGTCCCTCCAATTATGTTGACTATCAAGCCTAGAATTGGTTAACATATTTTGACCACGTAGTCCAATCTCTTTTAAACACGTGTTTTTTGGTATATGTTATTGGTTTCATTGGTCAAACCACTGTGCCACTCAAATACTATGCCACTCAAATAAAGGCGTCTGATTAAGATAAGGAATCAAAATAAACATGTCTACCTTACATTCAAGAAGGTAGCACTACTAGCATACGAGTCCTACACAATCGTGCCACGTCGATGAAAGATCAACGCAAATCTACCATGGTGCTAGATTTGTAAATTTTCTCATTGCATAGGACAAGTTTCCAGTGACGCGGGTCAATTGCCTAGGACTCATACGCTTGTAGTGTTGGGCTTAAATATATCACGTTCACGATGCAATGTGTCAATTTGCTCCAATGAGTTTGATCTACTAATCTGCTCCAATAATTTGCTCCAATTTTGAACCTATTTTTGTGTCCTATGTATGTGAGCCAAGGTGAGATGTTTCAGTTGGTTAACCCTTAAAGGTCAAGGGGGGGGGGGTGAGAGGGCCTCTCCCATCAGCCTATGTTTACCCCATTTCAGACCTCCATGTAATTCTTTTAGTGCGATCGGCATCTATATTTAGATATGGAAATCTGAGATACACATTTTGGGAATTTGTTTTTTACAATTCCGACATGTTTTGACGCTATCTTATGGTCAAATAGTTTAGGGTCAACGAGGCCCTGAGAGGGCCGCTCCGTCGTTTAAGGGTTAAGTAGAAACACTATTATGGAACGACTTTCAAGGAATGTGTACTTGTGGGCTGGATTCAAGTGAGACTCAACAAATGAAATCTTATGGTAACCTAAATCTATTACAATCTTCCTCTTGTGACTGCCATCAGTGTCCAAGGAGGTTTTTGGACATAATTGGTCAAAATCCTAATGTTTCCAAGTCCAACTAGTTATATGTTGTGATCTTTCATTGTTTCTATAATAATTTGAGGTATATTGCATAGATTCCTTCAAAATGATCGGTTATTTTCATGAAGTCTTGAATTTCAACTGGTTATCTCTCAAACTCAACCCGTGCAACAAAGTATCTTAACTAATCGGTTTTGTAATGTAGGATGTTATGTCCAATGACACACAAGATCTTGTTGTGGTGACATAATGGAAGGTACACGGAAACTTGGTTGGAAATTGCATTAGATGTTTCCTCAACAAATGGAGGATACAACAAAAGGGGCCCCTTTTGTACATTTACATTTGCTTCAAATTCTTTATAGCCTTTCTAAATGTACATACTAGAGAAAAGTAATACCTCTCCCTTATGTATACTATGTATGGTAATGCCTCAAATAATACCTTCTTACACTCACGTCAGTTTGTATGTTGTATGGAGAGTCCACCCTCGGAATTGAAACATACATTCCATTAGGCAACCAAGGGTATCCTTGTCAAGAGTTGATGCATGCTATATACAAATGCAGTCATGAGTAGTGGACCCGACTTTGACACACAAGTAAAATATTGATAAATTGTGTTCAATGGGTCATGACCCTTAGAACATAACCCAAACCACAACCACATGACATAGTTTAAGGTAGATGGGTCTTGAATGGTTATTTTTACGACTAGCTCACTTCTCCTAAGATGTGAAACATGTGATTAGTACAAGATGATTAGCAAATTCAAATCTAGGCCGTAGCCGCTTTCTTTGTAATGTTCGGAGCTCAAATGAATATCTTATTCACTATCAAAGTGAAGATTCTCGTGCTCATTAAATGGTCATGAGTAGATTGGTTCCCGAATTATACCAATTGTTGAATATAATGGTTGTTGAATTTTGAGCACACGGTCCAATTTTTTTTTGAACACATGTCTTTTTGGTATCCATTCTAGAAGCTACACCTGACCACATACCACTCAATATAGATGTCCTAATAAAGAAAGTGATGGAATAACATTCAAAATGGCTCATTTCATAGCATTGTGGCTCTTTTTACCTAGTTCAAAAGAGCCATGATTTGTACTACACCATTTATGGTGTTTAGTGTCACTTACCCTATTTTGAGGAGTATGCTAGGTCGCACTAATGATCAACAACTTCATCATTAGTATCACCTCATGACATTTTGACATGCAAGTGCTTACTAATATCTTGGCATGGGTATGTTCAATAGTGTTATGAGGTGTATGCCTCTGTTAAACAATGATCTACAAGTTGACTGAAAGTGTACACAAATGACACTTGATATTAGTATGCTCAACAATATCTTTCTCTTGCATACAGCAGCGGCGCCAAAATGTAGTTTAGTTTTTGGTTACAAACAAACCCAGGGAAACACTCAGAAAAGACTTAAAAGGTGACTTGTGTATCATCTAGGTGTCTCAAATAAGGATTATTAGGGAAAACACAAAGTTATTTTATTTTATTTTGGGTTTAGATTGACAATTAGATTATGAGTGAGGGATAGAAACTTTAAAACCTCTCCATGTCAGTACAGGGTGCAGTTCCGGTTTAATGAGCCAAAGGACGTGTTGACAGTCCTTAAAAACTGTACCACCTTGATTTTGAAATTACATTGCAAAATGAAATGAATAGCAATTCACGTTCTTTCTTCGCCAAAAGTTTGTCTATATCATATATTCAATATCTAATTAGGTTTATTTCATGTAAGTAGTCTATAACTAATATATTTTGGTGCTTACAACAATCTTAAGTAGTTGTTGACAGCTGCTTAAAAATTTCAAACGTGCTTAAGGCAATCTAAATCTTCATAATTTGTATTGAAATTTTGACAATGTTGTATTAACAACTTGGTCAAGGGCAACATAACTTCAAACACCTTACAAGTTATGCCATGTTTTGTGAAACTGCATCTAAAATTTTGTGTTTCAAACGTACTTTTCAACCTTTAAATGATTTGTTTTGAAAATGGTGCCTAAAAAGAAGTTGTTTGTTTTGTTGCATATGAGGGCATGGATGTGTTTTTCATGATAATATGCTTCATATGTATGATATTTAATTTTTTTAAATAATATATTGCCTGAAAAAATGAATTAAGTCCTAGTAAGTGGCCCTAGTAAGTGGCCCAAATAAGTGGCGGGGTTGGCTCATTAAACCAAAACCATACCCTACATGCAATTGTGACAATCACTCACTTCACTTTAATTACCCGGGCAATAGACTGGCCGTGAGTTCATTTAATTTGGACCAAGTGCGGTGCACAAGCATAGGCACAACCATAGTCAATTGTCTTGCATAAAGTATCCCATTTTTGTCTCTTTACTGAAGCCAAAGGCACTTCGGGATAGTCAATAGTTTTGCTTTCATTAATTACATATAGTGTAACTTGAAATGCCAATAATATTGCCCTCCCGGAACTTTCTGGTTTCTCTTAATTACTTTAGATTTTGATGATCAGGGAAGGCCATGGTCTTTTACTTGAACATCACTGGCCTCCGCAGTAACTGGCAACTGAGTCTCTTCAACTTCTCAGGTTCATCCTTTCGACTTCATTATGCCAACGGTCAGTTAACCAAGCCTGCCTAGCTTTTGTAATTCACGATTATGGTCTCACCACATTCCTCTATATGAAGGTAAAAAGTCTCAACCCTTTCAGATGTAATTTATCATGAGGCAAAACTTAAATGAGTGAAGACACATCTAATTGTTCCATGCATATCTTAGGAGTCATCATCTGATTTCCAAGGGCTTTTCCTGGCTGCTTATTCAAACCACAATCCAGTGTCTCATTCTAATCAAAGAACACATTGAGATCACGGTACTGATGGTGGTGAGAATTCACAGAGCCTGCCTTAAGTATTGCAATAATGTTATGTGATCTTAGTTTGCCCGGAATAGTAATTTCAACGAGTTATCACTCTCGTCTGAGGTTCTATGAAAGTCCTCAGGTAATAGGGTTACAATCCCAGACCATAATCTAATAAAAGTAATTTCTGGGATTAAAATCTGTGAGCCCAAATTGATGCCCACATGTGTTGTTAACACTTGTAAAACATTACAAGTAGTGTTTTGTTGATTTATGATTATTCACAAAAATTTAAACAGAGTGAAGCTTGAAGAAAGCTAAGTTTGAAGCATTAGGCTTGTGTGGAGTGGATTTAAGTAGTATGAGGACATACCTTGGTAAAGTGTGCTAGGTAGAAAGCCAAGGTTAGTTAAATGTTTAAATTAGGATCTTTGTTGATTATTTGAGGGAGGAAGGCTTATGAGATAAGATGAGAGCCTACAAAGTAGGAGGAGATTTCGAAGGCTTATCGTGAGCCTTGAGGGTGCTCACCCCCTCAAACTCACTATATAATCCCTCATTCTTCCCTCACTCATCCTCTCTTTCCTTCGTGCTTCTTGGCACCCCACGTGTTATAAGTGTGGGTATATGGAAGCAAGATAGGAGCACATGTGTGTGCATGGTTTTGAAGTTAGGAGCCAAGGCTAGTTGGCCTTGAAGAGGGCTTGACCTCTTGTTAGCATTAGTTTGGGTGTGAATGATTTTAATATAATTTATGGCTTCAAGTTGTAGTACTTGAGTTCATATTTCTTGGGTATATGTGTTTGCTAAGTGTCATCATAACTATTCCACTCGGGCTAGGAGGAATTCGAAGGGTGGAGTACTTTTGGTGACACGTTGCCGGAACACGAGTTGGTAAATGAGAGGGTCCTTTGAGTAGTCTAGGTTGTAAGGGGCATAACTTTCGAGCAGAAAAAAATATTTCGTTGAAATTTAGAGGGTTAGTAAACAACTTGTTTATATGAACATGGTCACAATCTGAGGATGTTTGGAGCACTGGAGCAGCAGTTATGACATTCTGAACTTTGCCTACATTTTTGAGCTGAAATGGGCATAATTCCTGGACAGAGGCTTGGAAAAACATGAAATTTTGAGGGATGCTTTGTTCTTAGGTTTCCTAGTTGTGGTACAAATTTCAAGTCATTCCGAATAGATGAGAAGGAGATATATCATTCTGAAGTGTTTTCAAGAATTACAGACTAAAAAGGTCATAACGTTTTGGCAGAAAATGAAAATAGTTTGAAATTTCAGGGGATCATAAAAAATTAGTTTTTGTGATTGCTCCCAAAATTTGAAGTTCTTTGGAGCCCGTGGGAGAAAATTATGACATTCTGAAATCTGGGTAGATTGACACACTAAAATGGTCATAACTGTCAGACAGAAAATGAGATAGGCTCACAAATTGGTGAGATGTTTTTTTTTTGCTTTATCTCCCTAGTTACAGATAAAATTTCAGGACATTCCGAGAAGTAATGGGAAAGTTACACTATTCTGAAATTTGTTCTGGATGTAGTCTTGGGGGTTAAATCATAAGTCATTAACGTTGTGTATATTCCAAAGGCATATTGGAATGATACATTGAGTTACTAAGGAAGGAGTTTGCTAAGTGTCATCAATATTATTCCACTCGGACTAGGACGAAATCGAAGGGTGGAGTACTTTTGGTGACAAGATCCCTCAATTTAAGACTATGGCATGAATACACTCTAATTAGGCATTCTAAATGCATAAATAATGATCACTCATTCTCAAGTTTACTTATGGGATGACAAATATCTCAGACCATGCTTACAGACCATAGTTAGTACATGAGACGATTTGTTGTTCAATCATCATGCCAAGACTATGAAGTTACTGTATTGATTCTTACTATTTCACAAAGACTTTGACAATTGATTTGACCCAAAATTGCAAATGGAATAAAAAATGCTCCAGTACATTATCCCTGGAGGAAGATCAATTGCTTTAAACAACAAACAATTGTCTTAGCATATATAAATCACTCATATATACTTCAAGTTGTTCTTCAAACTTGAGAAAGGAAGATGTTTCAAGAGTCTAACAATGTTCTGAGATCCTCGAAAAATTACTTCTGAGAGAGAGTTTGCACAACCTACTTGTTTTTTATACTTCCTTCCCACCCTCATGTAGATATGAAAGTACTTACCTATTTCTATCTGTCTATGGCCTTTACAATCATTTTTTTATGATATCTCGAGACCATGGCCTATTCCCACTGGCTAAATTAGTAATTCCAATTTTTATAAAGTTTTATTCTCACTAAAGTCCTCTTTTTGTTTAGAAAAAAAATTAATTTCACAGAGCACATACAAGTTCAAAATTTTGTATAGAGCCATGAGGTCCTAAAAAAGTATCAAATTGATTACGCAAACTATTGACCTGCGACGCATGAACACATGGGGACTACTATGCCAGTAACAACAAGGCAGTAAAAAAAATATATCTTACCTTTCTACAAAGTAAGACTAGCATACCATGTTCCAAATACAGACGTCTTCAACAAGCCCAAGGTGTACAATGAGTTAAAGTACAAAATACACAACACAGAGTTTAGGATGGAGTTCTACTTGAATATACTAAGAAGATTTTGCGCTGGTGGGATGGGTTTCATGTCATTATGTGCTGGAGCGAAGTTCACATGCGCCGCAATGGTAGGATTTGTTTAGGTTGACTTGACCTTATGCTGCATTTGTCATTTTTTTAGTGACCTAATTTTACTCTTCATTCTCATTCGCTTCAACAAATGTGAGCTTTCAATAAGTTGTTGTCATGATTGATCTACAGATGTTGGGTCTCAACGTCTTCGCTATGGGACGAGTCTAAGCAATGGGATGATATCGCACAACTATCCAATTATCACTATATTCATTAATTTGGGACTTTTTCGGCATTTTAAGACAGTTACAAACATAAGAACATGGATAAAATCATACAAATATTAGAGAATGTTGTAAGATGTAAATACTTTGAAGCGGGTGTTCATATCAAGAACCCAATTAAGAACTCATATCAAGATGATTTAGGTAGAACGACCCAAATATTAAACCATGTTGTTGTGGTCCATATATTAATTTGAGACAAAAGAAAGTCTCAAATTAACGAATGTAATGATAATTCCTTGGACAAGAATGATTTCTTACCTAAGGGATATTTTGTAGACGAGAAGAAATATAGTAGGAAGCTAGTTGGATCATCTACACCCTTGTCATCAAGAAGAAAATCCAAATTGAAATCTGTATGGAATTTGCCTTACACCCGCCAAGTTAAACAAGAAGATTTTGCCGCAAAAGCATCGATTTATCATCGGAAGAGGAAGGAGGAAGGAGGAAGAAAAGAGAACGATATGGAGTTTGATGAAAATCACGAGGAGCAATGTTTGTTGCCTGTAAATCTCTCCCAAAATGTATGTAGATCGTCCGCGTTGTCATTTTAGCCCGTTGAGCAAAATCAAGACTTTAAAGGAAAATAACAAGGGGTCATTTGCCATCTTACCCTTTGTCAACTTAATGGCGAAAATTAGAAGAAAAAAATTTGAAAGATTTCCGTTTGAGCCACCTCGGTGAAGAGGTGGTAAACTCAACTGGGAAAACCTCCGAGCCAAAATTTCGAGAAAGGTTTGAAGAATGGAACTGGTAGCGGAGGGATCCAACCATTTTTTTAAAGGATTTAAAAACTCCCTTCTCCCACCTTGAAAACTCTTTATTTTTCCGACTAGTAGACGAAGTCTTATATCAATGTCGTTAGACAAAATTCCTTCTCTCTTTAATAGTTGGGTGAAACCCTACCTCAATGTAGTTAGGAATAATATTTCTTTTGCATTTCTCTAGCAGTAGGATTTGAAGAAAATTCCTCTCTATCTTTTTTTAATTAGAATGTGTATTGTAAATACAAAAAATCTCTTCATTTCTTAAAAGCATGTTAGAATGCAAGTCAAAAATTGAAACATTGTAGACTTTGGTCATTGATGGCATGAATGCTTAAATTACCATCTGGAAACAAAATTTAGTATTTTTTGCTTGTGAATATTTTCTATAGCTATTTATAGCCAGTCTCAATGTGCAATTTGGTTGAAATAACAATTATGTATGATTTTTCAAAGTTGGAGTAAAAACTAGAATATTCATTTAGGCAACAGTGGTTGGATTAGACCTGCTGACTTTATCAGAATATCAATCTAAAAGATATAATTTCGTCAAGTAGAGCTTTTGTCTACCTCCCTATGGCCATTTACAATGTGTAATATAAATGAATTTTTCTACAGATACATGTTTACAGACGTGCGTTCGTAAACTTGTAGGGGTATTTATATAGTAGAACAAAAAAAATCTCCTACATAATATATATGCAAAGTTTACGGACGTGCGTTCGTAAACATTTAGGGGTATTTGCATAGGACAAAAAGAATTCTCATGTATTATATATGTGCAAAATTTATAATTGTACGTTCGTGAACATTTAGGAGTATTTGCGTAGGAAAGAAATAATTCTCCTACACAATATATGTGCAAAGTTTACGGATGTATATCCGTAAACATTCAATGAACGTGATTTGTGTTTTGATAAAAAAATTGATCAATTGAATTGGATTACATATAGTATACACCAAATATTGTAGGTAAACCCATCAACATAACATAAATTCTTTAAATTATTGTTCTAAATTATATTTGATATATATTCCCAATCGGGTAGGTATAAAAAATTCTTTGCTCTAATGTTCACCAAAAACTTACGGACGTGTATCTGTAAACTTGTAAGGATATCTGCACAGGACAAAAAGAATTCTCCTGCACAATATATGTATAAAACTTACGGACATGTGTCCATAATTAGGTTATGTTTTCCTTCAAATACTAAACTAAATTATTACTCATCTTACTAGGGTTGATATAAGTCATACTTGGTTGGTGTATATCGAGCCATTTCATTTCATAAATTAGGATTGTCTTGGTTCCAAGGTTGGTACGTCTGCGCTTAGACTAGGTCGTAGGTCTAAGCTAGAATTAGATATGAAATAGATTAGTAGAGTTTAGAGCCACAATATTAAAAACTAAGGCCAACCTCCGGAGGTACTACAACGCAAATATTAATTCCCCTCTAAAATCTAAGTATTCAACTTATACCTCCACCATCCGGGTTCAGCTTGGGCACCTGCAAGTGCAGGCCACCCGCACTAAAGGGCTTATGTGACACTTTAATTTAGGCTCCCTCGGAGGGGGTGGCCCAAAAACGCCACACACAGAGACCATTTTGATAGAACATAGCCTAGAAGCAACTACTAGACATTACCTGGTGTCAGCCATAACCCCCCACCCCTTTGCGTCTGTGGTCCAGGTGGAAGTCTATGGCTCACATGTCTTTGTCGACTCGTAGCCTCGGAAACCCCGTGCTCATGCTCCAATGAATTTAAATATTAAAGCACACTCTTTTTATTCAAACCCACAGGGCATGAGTATTGAAAAATACTTATGCACCTATGATGATTATTACACTCAACTACACTAACCCCCTCTTCCTCTTCTAATCTCCTACACCATGTGTATGCTATCCAACTAATTAATCTAATTCATAGCTCCTTAAAGGCACTTCCTCTTACATTAGAGATTTATTAAGATCTAACCTAGCTGAACTACCCATTACTCCCTAGCCCATAACTTGCTGCATTACTGGGAGCCTTGGTTCTTGAAATCAAATTCTAACCAGAATGTGCCGAAGCACCCTGCCTCCGAAATCCAACTCTGAACCAAAATGTTTCTTCGCCTTTGGCAACTGTTGAGGCACCCTGCCTCCGAAATCCAACTCTGAACTAGAATGTTCTTCACCTTTGGCAGTTACCGAGGCACCCTGCCTCCGAAATCCAACTCTGAACCAGAATGTTTCTTCGCCTTTGGCATCTACCGAGGCACCCTGCCTCCGAAATCCAACTCTGAACTAGAATGTTCTTCGCATTTGGCAGCTGCCGAGGCACCCTGCCTCCGAAATCCAACTCTAAACCACCCCTCGAACCTGCTTCCCCCTCGCACACTTGGAGCCTCTCACCCCATCCCGCACCAACACCTGATCCGAAGTTGGGGGTTTTCCCCCTCCCTTAAACAACCAAGTCCAAAGCCTAAAACGAACACTAACCCATCCCTAGCCATTGCAACCCGGAATAACCTAATCCCAAAACAACACTTAATCTAATTTCTAATTTCCTGCTGTAATACTCAATTCAACCCCTTAACTCTACTTAAAACTAACCCCGAAATCCACCCCTAACAAGGCATTCAACTAAATCAATAATTACTAATTTTTATGTTTTTGATGTTTTTAAACTGTTACTCGAATTGTGAGCACTAATTTGAGCTCACACCTGGCACAAGGCTAATAACATGAATGCAGGAAAAGGACATACTTAGTAGCATGCTATAAGCTGCGAAAGACATTACCACCTCAAGAAAGAGAAGTGGCTTAACTAGTGTCTGGGGGAGGTCACTCCATTGTCAAGTTGAACACCACGTGCATTAAGACAAAATCTACTTTTCCTAAAGGGCATCACCAAAATGGGTCAAAATTTTATCAAATTTTTTCATGAGTAAATATACATGGTATCTATCATATAGTAAAAATAGTAATCAAATTTAATGATCTTTTTTTCTATAAAATATACCGTTTCTAACTAGAATGACGCAGAATTGAACTAAACAAATTGCTACAAAAAATGAAGATGACTAAAAATTTCAGAAAAATATACAAAAGATACTATCAATGGTTATCTATATGTAGAAAAAATATCATAATTTCAAAAATTATCTATGACATGTAATATAGGGGTAGCAAACTTTTAATGCACGTGGTGTTTAACTTGATAATGGAGTGACCTCCCCGGGACTAGTGTAAGACATTACTAAAGGCAATTCAAATTGAACTTAAAATGGACTAAGGCTTTGATCAAGGAATATAGCCTAGTTGTTGATGCATTGATTATACATGATCTTGTGGATATTTATAATGATAAGCTGCTAGATAAGTAGAAGATGAAGATGGTGATTACAGTTTTGGAAGAATGGCCGAATGATTGTAAGTTGAATTAAAAGGATTTTTAATTTGAAATTTTTGCATAGCATATTTCCTGAGATGTAAAGATGATGTGGCATTCAAAAGACATCACCCCGGACTTTGTCCTGACAAATTGCCATTGACAACTCACCAAGCTATTGAGCTCACAACTGAAATAGGTCAAGACATAGAGTGATAGAAAATTCCCTGAAGATAGGATGGAATAACTCACGACCGAGAAAGCACAATGAACCATAAGAGTGGAGAATAAGTATGTCATTTGCCTGCATAGTATAATAAAGAAGGAATGGAAAAGGAAAAGCCCTAGATTGTTATTGTAATCTTTAATTCAATGTGACATTAATCCTTATAGGCACTATCTCAATCTTCCTAAAGACTTAGTTCCCTAAGTTGTTGTTTGTAAGTGATAGCAAAAACCTAACTACACCTCTTCTCCATCTCTGAAACATATTGCACAAAATTTCAAACCACTCATTCTAGCCGAATCATCTTATTTTCACCACTTTAGGTATTTCTACCTTAGAAGGCTACAAGTCTTGATGCATTGAAGATGAATCATTGATTGGATTTGTGAGATCAATGAGCGCAACTAGTGTTCAAGATTGAAGTCTTCAATGCCCTTCAAACGCGATTTGGCCCTTCAAAATATGCCTCTCTCAAAAAAAACCCTTCAAAACACAACCCCAAATTGAAAATAAAGACGTTACTTGAAGTCCTCAATATAATATGCATGTCACAAGAACCAACAAGCATAGGGCATTGTCACTGCAAGAAGTGGAGTTAGATGGTTGATTCTTAATTCTTCACATTGTATTGGAAACATGTACCATATAATTCATGCACAAGTTTAATGTGAGTTTTGTATGTCATTTCTATATTCTTGGATTGACGTCTTGGATTTGAACCAGCCCTTCAACTGAAGGGCCGAAATCTGAGAACCCTTCAAAATGAACTCATATGAGGGCTTCAATCTTGAACACTGAGCGCAACTCCGATCCTCTATTAAATTATAAGCACAATGGATAGACCTGCTCAAAAGTTAGCAAACATCGCGACTCCCAAGTCTGACGTCCACTTTACATCACTCAAGTTTTCAATATCACACTTACTCTTCTGCTGCAAGGAACTGGAAATCGGCATCACTCGAAAGTGGTATGTGATTCTTGAAAGTGGAGTCAATAATGGGTTCTCGAAAGTGGTATGTGATTCTTGAAAGTGGAGTCAATAATGGGTTGAGATTCCGTGCCCATTCATGTCGCTATTTCAGCACCACCTGTGACCCCGTGATAGCTTAGCTCCATCTTACACCAATTGTGTTCCACCGTCTAGTAGTGGTTGAACGATAGGCTTGGACGCAGCACAACACTCCGTTGAAGGTGAAGTCCACATATAAACCCAAGTTTCCATTATTTGTTCAAAAGTAAACGAGTGAGTCAACCGGACTCACCATCCATGAGCCTGGAGGCTGGAACATCTTTTGCTTTGCTTACGCAAAGGCCTAAAAACACTATATTCGTTAAATTGAGACTTTTCGGGTATTTTGAGACTTTTACAAACATAAGAACAAGGATAAAATGGAACACATATTGGTTGCCAACACTTTCAAGCGGGTGTTCATACCAAGAATTCCATTAATAACTCATATTTGTGATGGTTTGGGTAGGGGAACCCAAACCATAGACCGTATTGCAAGTAAAATGTAATATTGCATGCAAAATATGGTAATTGATATTTGTGATAGTTTGGGTAGGGGAACCCAAACCATAGACCGTATTGCAAGTAAAATGTAATATTGCATGCAAAATATGGTAATTGATATTTGTGATAGTTTGGGTAGGGGAACCCAAACCATAGACCGTATTGAAGGGAAATCTTATAACACTCATATTATTGCAAATAGAATATACAACATATGGCATGTAAGTTGAATAGCATGCCAATGCCACAAATGCATTGGATAGTATCGTCTAAGATTATCCCGTCCACGTGCAACGCTACAAATACGATGGCTATCTAGACTTGGAGACTGCATCTTTCTCTTTTGCCGCCGCTTCTTTTGCTCGCATCGCCGCAATGTTCCGGAAAATCTCATTTCCGCGACTGTAGCCGTGCTTTGGATGCGAGTCTACCATAATACATGTAGGGTTCCGTCGACCGCCCGAACTATAGGAGGAGGAATTCGAAACCGATGAAGTAGATTGTCTGGAGTTCCTCATCATGGCGTACTCTCGCTCCAGCGCAATGGCCTCGAGCGACCGCGGAGGTTTAGGTACCTGCCACCGATTTTAGAAAACACGCGAACATGTGTTAGTTTGGGTAGAAAGACCTAAACATGTCGCACAAATCGCTTAAGGATAGAACGATTGTAACGTATGGTACACCAATGGGAAGGGGGGCCTTACCTTGGCACGACGGGCATTTGCGTCCGAATTCGCGGGTGAAGGCAAGGCGTCCCGCGAGGGAGTAGGTAGGGATGCGCTCTTCGTAGGTCGCGCGTCCATACATAGCCGCCGTTGAGGTGTAATACCCCCAGTTGGTTTAGTGGGAGACGGACGGACAGAGTCGCGATCGACGCCCTTGAGCGGTGACGGGGACGGCGATTGTCGGAAGATTTGCTTGGGCGGGGGGCTATCGACGACACCGGCATCGAGAGGCTCCTTTGAGTAGTCGATGGTAGACGCGGCGTCGTAAACGGTCTCGTAGATGAAGCTTTCCAAGTTCGACTCACTGACGACATCAATAGAGGGCTCCAAGGGCTGGCGCCAAAATGGGGACAAAACAAAACCCAAGGGAAAAGGGAGAGATAGAGCGTGTGAAAATCGAGATACATGTGAAGCATATAATTTACACAAAAGTTTGTGAACGCACGCACATACATACATACAAACATAATAGACAAGTCAAAGGAGCTTGTTATATTTCGCGTGAGTGACCAACTCATTGTACAAATGGTCTTGAGGTTCCAAGCGCCTCTCGCCGAAGGGATTATGCCTAAGATAGTCCTGTACCCCCATTCCACTACCCGTGAGCTCTAGCAGGTATTTACCAAGGTCTAACAAAAATTTGTCCCGGACTTTCTCGATCGTCCACGTAGGGCAGACTATGAAGCTGGCCGTAGGGTTCAAAACGTTTTTGGCAGCGCTGTCGTCCACCATGAGAGTGTTCTCGCGGGTGGGACGGACGTCGTAGGGGACGCCTATCAAAGACGGCCGCTGGTCCCACAAAGCTAGTCTAAGGATCTTGAGGTATTGGGGGGACGCGGGGTTGTTCGGTTTCTTTACAGTCTTGCGGTCCGGTGTGTACAATGTTTTACATGCGTCCTGTGCTAGGACTAAGCAGGGGGGCTCGATGCCCTTGAAAATGAACTCCACGACCGCATTGGTGTTCTCGGCCGTCATGGAGCTCCACACGACCACCCACCATTTTCTTTGGATGGTCTGTAGGAAGCGCCGAAGACCCGGCCGCAGGTGGACGAGCTTGCTCTTGATGTACGTGGGCGGCCCATCGTAATTCGCGTCTTCGGGCTTGCAGTAGGGGACCGTGGGGACCCTTGGACAATACACGCATTGCACCAAGACCCCGTTGAGGTCTAGTACGACGAAACGGGTCTTAGGTTGCAAAGGCCGCGCGGGTAAAGGGGGTGGGGCCATCGCGCTACCCTCCTCGCTTCTTGGAGAGGACCGGCGGGGAGCCGCGACGCTAAGCTCCGATCCCTGTGAAGACGAGCGAGATAAGGCGGGGGAAGACTATGTCATTCTATGTCCAATTAGAGAAAAATACGTATATATATTTATGTGCAAAATACAAGAACCACTATACATAGGTGGCCATACAAATCCAAAGGGGGGGAAGGGGGGCAAGAGGACACAATATGCATTTGAACACGAATACAATCATAATGGCACAAAAGATAATTTTATTGTTACAATGCTCTATGTACAAAATCCCCAGTGGGGGGGGGGGGGCGAAGCCGCGTTGAACGAGCCGCTCAAACTATCCTAAGACAATCTACAAAATTGTGTGCGCGCCTCCATGTTCCGAATAAAATCGCGGGGGCCGGGGCGACGGTTGCGAGCGTGGCAGAAAAGGAACGGGGGTGAAGGGATTCGACAGCGGGGTGGACCTGGGTGGGGGCAGTTCCTCCTAGCTAAGGAAGACATGACCAAGGGCAACAAGACAAAGGACCAGGAGTTTGGGTCGGGCGACCGAAACTGGGGAGGTCTCAGTGTATTACCTCGCCCTGGTCATGCCTGGACGCCATGGAAGGCTCCACCGCCACCGCCGGTCCTCCTCTCTCGCCAACGCCTTCTCCGACGTTGTCAGCACCCCTCTCCTGCAAGCGTTCAGTGTCAGGCCCTTCACCTAACCCAACCTCCGCATGTGCATCATGCATAGGTTCATCGATTGGGATAGGTGTAGAGGTATCACCAGGCCCTTGGGGACCTTCAACATCTGGCATGGGTGAGTCTTTGTCAGACCCATGCTGGTCCACTGAGGACTGAGCGGCCACGGGGTTTCGGTCGTCCGACCCAAACTCCCCCCCATCCTGAGGTGGGCCTTGTTGCATTGCGAGGGGGGCTGGGTTTGGGTCGGACGACCCAAACATGTGCGGGTCGTCCTGCTGATGAGGGGGTGGTAGGACCAGTGGCGGCCGTAGTGGTGGGGGGGTAAGGGGTCTAGAAGACCCGGCCTGGCGCCAGAGGTTGGGGTCATCTACTTGTTGGACCGGTGCATAAGGATGCACGTGGGGTCCAACCATGTGCTGGAAGCTGAATGACCCTTGCGAACCCGACGGTGGAGGTATGCTCTGAGGAGGGAAGTTGGGGGGCAAGTGTGGAAACGAGCCCGGGGGGGCCATCATCATGCCCTGCGCCCACATGCCTTGGATCACTTGCGTGATCATGTCAATGCTAGGCGGTGGTTGCGCCATCGCTCGTTGGCGTTGTTGCTCCAACAACATCGCCCTCAGCTCTGCAACTTCGTTCCGCACCGAGGGTTCTTCGGCAGCGGCCCTTTGCAAGCGGATGCGCTGCTCTTCCTCCCTCAACATCTTCTCGTTCGCCTCTTGGACGGTGAGAACCTCGGGCTTCACCCTCACCATCCCTGCGAAGGCACCGGGAGAGGGAGGGTCCGACCTGAGCCGTTTCGCGAGCTCCATGTCGTCCTCGTCCTCGCTGCTGATGGCAATTGTCTCCTCTACAGCATAGTCGCTATAGAGTTTCTTGCCCTTGATCTTCCTCCTCTCCCTGAAAACCTCAGTCGCATCCCTCGAGTACATGTCGCGCGCATCGTCCACTGTGAGGACGGGCACCAACTTACTCTGCGGAGTTGCAACCCGCATTGCCTTCTTTCGTTGAGGGGCTTCAGATTCTTGAGTGAAGCCCGTTGCCCCTTCTTCAACCTCGCCTTCCTGCCTAGGCTCTTCTCCCTCTTCCTCCTCCTCCCCCTCCTCCTCCCCCTCCTCGTCACGAGGCCCTCGAGAAGACTGACCTGGATGCACTTGGACCAGAGGCTCTGGTGCTGCATAAGGAACCATCATGGCCAACTCGGCTGGGTTGACACGCCTAGCCCTATCCTGTGGGCTCTCACCCCCTTCCACAGTCTCCTCGGCGTAGCTCCCAGGAATCCAGTCCAATATGTCCATCTTCTTGGCCAATGATCTCTGGTTCTTGTAGAATTGCAGGTCAGAGGCGTCCACATAGCTGTAGACATTCAGGCCCAGCATCTGCATAACCACACTTGATATGTTAGATGGCATACAATATTATCGAAAGCTCAAAATATCAATGCAAACAGGAAAGCATGGAGTGCTTATAGTTTGGGTCGAGCGACCGAAACTAGGAGTGCTCATAGTTTGGGTCGCTCGACCCAAACTAGCTCATCAAATAGTGCGAGAGAGCTCACCATGCCAGCGAAGATGGGTTTGGTGCCGCCGAAGATGTTGAATATAGCGTCCCCTCTCCTCGTCAGAGCCCTCATTATTCGCAGATGGAATTCCATCCGCAACTCGTCCGCAGGGTACATTGCATACTTCGCCTCGTCGTACAATGACTTGCTTGCACCCATGCCGTCCCGAACTTGGAACAGTTTCTCCATTCGGGTTAGGGGGTGGCTGGGGTCCTTCAACAGGTTTGCTTTGAAAACAAAGTACAAACACAACAAGCTCAGGACTTTAGTTTTCTTGTCCTTGAGTGTTGTGTACACCCCCTCCGCCGGTGCAGGAACGTAGTGCGACTTGGACACCGCGTAGTCAGGCTGCAACTTCTGAACAAGTTCAAACACCTGCTCTGCTCGCCTGTCCTCTACTATCCACAACCAGACATCAACCTCCCTGAGCCTGGGGCTGGCATAGTCCAAGAACTTAGGCATGAACTCCCCGTAGAAGGGTGTGCTCATTGTGCCCTCAAACTCATGGCCAGGAATATTGCGGAAGTCTATTAGGCCAAAGGGGAACCGTTCCGCAGCGTTTACTCGTATTTGCTTCCTGGATTCAACGCCCGGCCACCCCTGGATTTTGAGTGGCTTGAAGGAGACAGGGTTGAAAAACGCGTCTCCTTCGAAACTAACAATCCTCTTCTCCTTTATGAAGTTGGAGAAGGCAAGCATGGTGTGGGCGGGAAGAGGCAGGTTCTTGTTGTTCTTCACCATTTTTGACTTCAGAAAGTCTTCTCCCGCCTCCCTCATCAGAGCTGCCATTGATGCACTGGTGAAGTTGTATTCAGCCTTGAACGCTCTCCAGTTCACCTCGTTCATCTCGTCCTCCTTGAATATTAGTTTTTCGGGAACTAGCTTGTGCAGCTCCTCGACGATTGTCGTCTTCTTCTTCCTATATTCTGCCCACTCCTTCAATGTGTAGCACGAAGGAACAAAGGACTTCGGTTTGGTGAAGACGATTTTCGGATGGTCCCAAAGTCTTTTTGCAGTCTTCTTGTTGTGCAACATGTGGGTTGCCGCCTTCTCGATCTCGGACTCCATAAGACCCTGCAGACTTCTGAAGAACTCTCTCAGAAGAGGTCTCAGCGGTTTGAATTTGGGGACCTTGTTGTACTTCTCGAGCGTGTCGGGATCGATAAGATCCCCGGTCTCGTGCCTCTCGAACAGGGTCTTCCATTTCTGCCAAACCGCGTCGGCTGATGTGATCAAGTAGATCTCTCCTCTCAGCTCTTTGTACTTCTTCTGCTTGCGGCTTGAATTGTCGATCGAAGAGAACTTGTTGATCATGTGGTACTTGAATTGCTGCATAAGAGCACAGAATCTGTATTAGTTAAGAGTATGGACTGTCCACTTACAGAGGAAATATGAAGCAGAAATATGAAGAACAAATCCAGAAGTTTGGGTCGAGCGACCGAAACTATGTAGCAGTTTCGGTCGCTCGACCCAAACTATGGGGTGCCTAGGAAATCTCACCTCCCACTTGGGATTCTTGGCTTTCGCATTCTCCCTTTCTCTTTGAGGTCTTCCGTAGAACTCCCACACCTCCCGCGAGGCCATGATGTTGCGAATCCACGATGCCTGGTATGGCCGCAACTTATTCGTTTTGTTGAAATAGCGGGATATGTCGCTGAGCCGCGTTTCGTCGTCAGACCAGACGACTAGCGCGTCCCATACCTTCACTTTCTCCTTTAGCCGATTGGGGTCATCCCAATTGGTCTTGGTCTGCAGTTTCTTAGCTGCCTCGACACTGTGCTGACCGTCAATCAGCCAAAAATCGCCTTTTGCTATGGTGTCCCACATATCTGGTGTGGGCATTTTCTTGTGCCCCTGAGGCATGAGAACAAGAGTCTGCTTGTCGAACTTGAACTGGTCTCCAAGCATCTTGGTGAGAAGCCATTCCACATATGCGTCTTCCTTCGCACGAACGCACATCTCCGGGGGAGCAAGGTGGCATTGGGAGATGTTCACCTTAAACATGAACTCCCTGCCCATAAAAAAATACTGTAAGCACTTTGTCTCGAAGGTCTCATTGATCTTCGTGATCTCCTCCGGCTCCACCTCTTCTCCGACCTTAGGCATTTTCAGCTCAGGCGAAACAGGCTCCTCTGTCATGGCAGAGGACGACTCTCTTTGTCTCTTGGACGGTGTAGTCTGCCGGCTTTGGGATGGCGTTGGTGCCTCGCTATCCGCCGGGGTTGCTGTAGGAGTTGTTCTCCTGGAGTCAGCGGGTACCGGACGGGGCTTCCTCAATGTTTGAGGTCTTGACGACCCTGCGCCCTCTTCGACAGTTGATTTGCGCCTCGTCGCGACAGCAGGTTTTGACTTGCTTTGCGCCTCCTTGTTGATCGCGTTGATTGCCTGCTTCAGCTTTGTGAATCTCGTGGCAATCTTGGTGATTGAAGTGGCTCCATCCACGAAGATGGCCTCCGGTTTGATGACCTCCGGCTCCGCGCACTGCTCCCTCAAGTACGTAGGATCAAACGGCTGGGCGACGTCCTTCATGAATACATGCGCGGTTTGTTGGGATGAATTCTCCAGGATGATGTCCACATGTCCTCCTAGAGCCTGGACCGATGAAACCTCCCATCCTGTCACAAGAGCCCATGTGAAAGACTCTTCTGTGCCGACTTTGAGGGCGAGCAAAATTTTGAATTGGGCTGCCTTGACCACAGAAAAAGACCATGCGACGAGAATGTCCTCCTTTGGCACGTAGGACTCATCCGTCGGTGTCTCGTACTCCTCGACTATCTCGAATGGTGCCAGCTCCAACCATCG
This sequence comes from Polytrichum formosum, assembly GCA_964035585.1. Lineage (NCBI taxonomy): Eukaryota > Viridiplantae > Streptophyta > Polytrichopsida > Polytrichales > Polytrichaceae > Polytrichum > Polytrichum formosum. Next base: position 77,574,321 of record OZ037936.1, read on the forward strand.
TTCTCCAGGTCTTTTCTTGGGAGGCATCTGCAAGGAGAGGTAGATATGTTAGTTTCGGTCGGGCGACCCAAACTATTAACCCTCTTTTGAGCACATTTGTGTTTTTAGTAACAATTACTCACTCAAAGATATCGTGTAATGTGATAGAGGTTAGATATTTCGTTGTTTTTTAGATGTATGAGTTGTCTTCTGTAAGATTAAAATATTTTGTTATAGATAGCAGAAAAACACGCATAGTTTGGGTCGCTCGACCCAAACTTTGTGTCCTTATATATAAGTTATCTATGGCATCTAGTCCTTTTATATATTATCATGTAGCATGTGATTGGGACTTTGGGTCGTTCCACCCAAACTCGTCATGAGGTTTGGGTCGAGCGACCCATACTCTTCTGGAGTTTGCTTTTATGGGTCTAAAATTGTCAATAGTTTGAGTCGCTCGACCCAAACTCTGCAGCTGGTTTCGGTCGCTCGACCGAAACCTGCAGATTAGTGTGGATTGTTCAGCCCAAACAGTGCTGCTGGTTTCGGTCGATCGACCGAAACTAGCTGCAGAGTTTGGGCCGACCGACCCAAACTGCGCTGCTGGTTTTGGTCGTTCGACCGAAACCAGCTCAAGGGTTTGGGTCGTCCGACCCAAACCAGCTGCAGGTAGTTTGGGTCGGTCGAACGAAACCAGCTGCAGGGTTTGGGTCGCTCGACCCAAACCCTGCAGCTGGTTTCGGTCGACCGACCGAAACCATTAACATTGTTAATTATGCAACATATACTATATTTAGAGTGGGCTTAAGAGTTTGAGAGTGAGGTTTGAGTCGTCTCTCCAAACTGTTATGAATAATGAGTTCTCTACAATGTGTTTGCGCAGCATATACAATGCTTATGCATTGTAGATGCTGCGAAACACTAAATGAGTTGGGTTAAGAAAATACCTTTCTTTGCAACCTAATGAAGAACCTGCTGTTGGAAGCTGTTCCAACAAGCTGGTCTTACTTGCTGATTGTAGAAAGGCTTGAATCTGGAAAACTGAAAACGCTCTGAACAACTATAATTTCTCCAAAACTAAAAAGGAACTGGACAACTGATGTAGTTCTCACAAACACTCAGGAACAAACTTCTCACTCTTCACAATCAATCACAATCAAGCTTTCACAATCAAGCTTTCACAATAAAGCTTGAACAATCACTCACAAACAAGCTATGCGAATATACACTGATTGCTCACAAACAATGTAACCCTGAAACTCAAACACCTGAAACTCACACACCAGAAATAATGCACTCAATTCACAAACACAAAGACATTCTGTTGATTCAAAGCAAACGCTTTGATACAAAAACAAAACTACAAACCGCATGCTACACTCTTAATGCACACAATACACTCAATGCGCACTCAATACACTCAATGTGCACACAATACACTCAATGCTTCACTCTCAATGGACCAGAGGGAGGTATAGGAGAAGAGGAGAAGAATCAGAGAGAACAACAATGAGGAAAAGCGCCGCTTAGCGAGGGCGGCGCTACAAGGAGAGAAGGAGAGAAAGGAGAAGGGGAGAGGGAAGATGCGTCGGGGAAAGGGTGGAAGCTTGGCGCGGAGGTGAGAGAGAGAAAGAAGGAGCGGAGGGAAGGGGTTAGAGAATGTGGGAGGGGAAAAAGACACGAAAGGGTGGGACCCATTCGGGAATGGGTCCGGCCTTTCGTGTTCGATGGACGCATGGCCGCCACGTGGAGCGGCGGCGCTCCATGCCCCAAACGCATACCCAATCTGGGCCATTGGAGCGCCTCTGGCCCATCGACGGTCCATAAGCCTCGCAAGTGGGTGTCCTTTAGCCACCTATCCCAAACCATTATTGAGGACACTCAATAATGGTTATAGCCTAAGGTACTGCACAAATGTAACACCTCCGCCAACTCGAATAATGATGGTTTTTATTTTAATGGTCCCCCGTAAGATTTGCTAGAATCAAACATTGAAACTGTATTAGTTTTATAATTTTAGTAATCTACACATATGGAATGAATCGATAATGATACATACTATAATCTACCCTCTATAAATGTTAACCCTCGGGAGTGGATCAAAGTTAACAATTAACAATTATGAAATTACTTTTTGAGTAATAAAAATCTTGACATTAATAAATATAAGCAATTGTGAAGAGTCCTTGTGGGAGAATACTATTCATACAATTGCAAAACCAACAAAACTTTATTGAATATCAAGTTCACAAATCACGGGTGAAGTATGGATCAATTATGGTTCTTTGGTGAGATTCATATGCATGCCCAACTTGCAAATATTTCTCAATCTACACCATAAACCCACATATTTGGACACAAAACAAAAACGTGATTGCATGTACCTTCGAATGACACCAAAACTAGATCGCAAGTCATTATAAAATGGAATAGTATGGTTGTATTTCAATAGTTTACATTTATAGAGTCAAAGTTACAAAGACGGGAGTACCATTTTGTTAATAGTTAACACGTTTAACATTTATAGTGTGCAATATGTGGGGAGTAGAAGAGAGTTAACATTAATTTTAAAGAGGGTTAACACTTATAGGTGTAACATTTATTGAGGGTGGACTGCATACTAAGAGGAGTATTTGATAATTATATTGCAATCGTCATAGGGAAGTCCATGATGGTATAATATAATTATGGCAACCATTTACACATTGAATGGTTTAGAGTTATGTATTGCAATTATATACGATGGTTGTTGGTAGAGGACATGGCTCTAGCTTGAGATGGTGGATTGTACCATGAATTAGGATACTCAAAAAGCATTATACATAAGGTACTCCACAAAATGAACACATTTGCCAACTCTAATTAAAATGGTTTTTAATTTAATGGTCCCTCATTGGATTTGCTAATATCATAGAACGAATCCGTAATTTGTGTTATAATTGTGGTAATCTACACATATGGAATGGGTTGAGGGTGATACATACTATTCTAAGAGGAGTATTTGATAACTATATTGCAATCCTCATAGGCAATCACAAGATCGAAAATTACAAGTATGGTAACCGTTTACACAATGAATGGTTTAGAGTTATGTATTGTAATGGTTAGCGCATATGGAACTATGCAATATTAAGTCTTGACACCTTAATATCATTATTGTTTGCCCAAAGCAACAAAAATGTTGTTCAATTTATAGCATCAAACATTAACATACTTATTTAGAATAGTACATATTTATAAGATGCACATATTTTGAAGCGGGTGTTCATATCAAACCACATTAAAAGGTCATATTATACAAAGTTGAGACAAGAGAAAGTCCAAAATGAACAAATATAGTGATAGTAAATGAGAGAAGCACCATTTACACAAATATGAAGTCATATTTATACAAATATGTGGAGTTCGGCATTATATGAAGCCATTTAAGCAATCACTCTGTTGTTGGATGATCCCTCCACATATATTAAACAAGATATCATATTAGGAAATGAGGCACAAAGTACAGTACATGGTGTTCTATATGAAAGCAACCCTTAACAACTACGAGGGTTTAGGGTTTTAGGGTTTAGGGTTTAGGGTAGGGTTAATGAACATGACTTGTTGAACCCGAAGGCATAAATGAATGGCGCATAGGTCAAATGAGGGGGCCAAGACGCACGTGGTTTTAAGTATAAATGTATATACTAGATATCACAACAAACACTATATTATTATGAAACTGAATGTTGGTTAGTTTTCATGTTGTGTTAAATTATTGTTGGGACATACAATTCAAACTTGTATGTCTAGCTTGCAATTGAAGTGGGCATCATGATAGGTTCAGTTACCATTGAAAGATGGAAGTTGAAAGGTTCATGTGTGATGGGATTCACATTTATGCCTTCTACATAGGTTTCCAAAAGCATACACCATTTTCCTGCCGATGGTTGCCACCTTTCATGTCATCTCATATTGGAGATCTTCTAAGATCTTTGTTTTTTATTTTATTTTCTACTAACACCATATTCAAACATATTACGTTTATATTTAACATTGAGTGCTTCGGTTTACATTTAATGTTAATTACTTTCATAATGGTATTGGTATGTCGTAGATGCATTTGTATATAATGTAGCTAACACTAATATATATCTTATTTAGTGTAGTGACACTAGGACACACAACCATGATTTTGTGGACATGTTCATATCAACTTTCATTGACTAGATAGAACAATATATGATTAGGTTTTTCATCAAACACTTGTTTAAACAAAATTATAAAGTTGGCTACATTTTATTCGCAAGCCAAATCAATTAAAACTATAGATGGAATACACAACTTCAAAAAGAATGATATTTACTGTTTGATACATTAAACACAACCACATACACAAAATATCAATAACCATAAGAAAGTAAGAAGCATTAAATGCAATCTCAAACAATAAATATCAGTTCTAATAATTTGTGGAATACCGTATACATGTATGAACTGAGTGTTAGTAAGGAATGAAACGAATTGAAAATTAATGTTGACCATGGTAGGGTTGTAAGAACACTACAATTAATCAAACACTGACTTCATATTTTGTTTAGTTATTTAATAGCGGAATTAGGCGGTTAGTTCTCCAAGGTCATTTCATGCTTGGGGCCACGAAGAGGCCCTCTAAATATGGAAGATCTATTTACAACAAGAGGCGGGAATGTCCGTCAGAAGGTTTGAACAAAGGATTAGGGTTTAGGTTCGGGCGGGAAAGGGATCCAAAGGGGCAGGCCAAGGCGGAGGCAGGCAGTATAAAGTTCCAAGCCCCCTAAACTTCGGTCCTTTTTCCTCATCTCCCCATTGTGAAACGGTAGAAAGGTCTCTCAAGTACTGCTGCATTGCAAGGTTTGTCTAAACGTCCTTTGCTGAGTACCCAATTTCAACAGCCATGCACGGTGTGATTTACTACAGATAGTGTACAGGGAGGCGGATATGGATTATTTCCGCAATTGTAGGCGTAAATCACGGAGGGTTTGGGTCGCTCGACCGAAACCAGCTGAAGGGTTTGGGTCGCTCGACCCAAACCAATGGCTGTGAGGGTTTGGGTCGCTCGACCCAAACCAATGGCTGTGAGGGTTTGGGTCGCTCGACCCAAACCAATGGCTGTGAGGGTTTGGGTCGCTCGACCCAAACCAGTGCCTCTAAGGGTTTGGGTCGCTCGACCCAAACCAGTGCCTCTAAGGGTTTGGGTCGCTCGACTCAAACCAATGGCTGTGAGGGTTTGGGTCGCTCGACCCAAACCAGTGCCTCTAAGGGTTTGGGTCGCTCGACCCAAACCAATGGCTGTGAGGGTTTGGGTCGCTCGACCCAAACCAGTGCCTCTAAGGGTTTGGGTCGCTCGACCCAAACCAGTGCCTCTAAGGGTTTGGGTCGCTCGACCCAAACCAATGCCTCTAAGGGTTTGGGTCGCTCGACCCAAACCAATGCCTCTAAAGGTTTGGGTCGCTCGACCCAAACCAATGCCTGTATTTAACCCTATTGCTTTTGTCAAATTTTTACAAGGTTTTGTGTTCATTTGTGTAGGTACAATGGATGGGTATACTGACAGAGGGTATTCATCATTTGAAGACATGGGCACTTCTCCGTCTGCATCTGAGGACGAGCTAGACATTGTTGGGGAGGCTATCATGGATGGGAGTTCCGATGAAGAACAACTGGCTATACCTACACCTTCCGTGCCGCACACTCCCATTGTGGAGTGTGCAGGGCTTTCGAGAGCTTCATGGGTGAATGAGGATGTCTTACTTCTAAATGAAAGTGGGGTTGCTGTGGCAGAGGGGATTTGTCGTAACACCCATCCACAAGATTGCATTGATGAACACCCCCTTGGCACCGAGGACGTTGGCATTGTCATATTGGAGTCACTCGTTCATTCCGAGGTGGATCCCACTCATAGGTTCTCCCTCCGCAGGTGGCCATTGAGGAATGTCACGATTGATGGAGTGAGCTTGCGTGACCATGAGCAACGTCACATGGAACTCGAAAAGGAACTGCAATCCAACATGCGGCCACGCAAGGGTCTAAGAAAGTACGAGACATTGGCACGTCCTACTCCGTCGGCAACCGATTGTAAACGTCAAAGGTTGCTTGGTGAGGAGTCCATTCGTGAAGTTGCCACAAAGGATTGTTGTGTGCATCGTTGCTGCCAATTGTTTTCGAGGGATAAATTGAAAGCCATCCGCGAAGAAATGTGGCTTGGAGATTTTCGTCTAAGATCCACAAAAAAACTTGATGTCCATAGGGCTATACATGAGAATGGTACGGGGCGCAAGGTCATCACCATTGAAAGCATAGATGTGTGTTGTAAGGCATGGTACACCATTCACGGGGTGTCAAAAGCGGACTTTTATAGACAAGCGACTTATGCTAAGGAAGGCCGCCGGTCCCGACACCACGGGAACGTGGGTTTGAAGAAACCACGAGAAGCAACAAGGCAAGCAACGGCCACTCTAGCGACTATCATTGTCCCCCTTGCTGATGCAATGCCGCACAAAACACGCACACTCACAACCGGTGAGAAGGTTGTGGAGAAAGTTCTTCCCACAGGCACAAAATGGAAAGATATATTGCTCGACGTAAATGCTGTTGGCGAGAAGGTTGGGTTGGATCCAATTTCATTGTCAAAATTGAGCGCAATCAAGAAAGCAAAATTTAACGAATACATTACTAAACGACGAGGGGACAAATTTGCTCGGTGCTCAAATTGTGAGAAGTTGAAGCGCCTTCGGGATGCACACACGATGGGAACAGAATCATATGTTGCGCATCAATTGAACTATTTCAAGCATGTAAACATGCAAGAGGCACACCGGAATGATTACTACACAAATAGAGCGTTGTCAATATCCAGGCCCTTGGAGGTTCTTACGGTCATCCATGACAAAATGGACCATGCCAAAACAGCCTCCCCATGTTTTGCAAATCGGATTAAGGCCTCGGATGGATTTTTCAAGCTGCATGTATCGGTTACAGGTGAAGACCGAAAATTGTCGTCAGTTACCGTAATTGTTGTATTGTTTATTTTACCATGATGTACTTGACAACATGGATTCACTTGAAATGGTTTATTTCTATTCAGATATTAATTGCATTGAGTTGCCATCGCAGGAATGATTGCGCATGGACACGGTGATGTCAAGTACGCTCATTATGCTCTTGATTTATATCCAGCGGATTCAAACCACACTATAGGGTCATTTGCAAGGCTTCTACGTGATCTGGAGAAACCGCCGGCCTATTCTTCGGGATTGTTATTTGAAGACACGGGTTCAACTCCTTTGTATGAGGCGGTGTTGGATGGAAAAGATGTGTGTTTGCATTCGTTGCCAGATCCGCCCAGTGAACCTGTGGTAGCGAAGAAGTTGCCCCCCACTTTGCGTGTGCAATTGGATAATTGTGCAAAGGACAATAAAAGTAGATATGTATTTGCATATTGGTCATTGTTGGTTGCGAAAGGCATTTTCAAGGAGGTTTTTGTGTCTTTCCTTTTGGTAGGCCACACACACGATGACATTGATGCATCGTTTGGGCGGTGGAGCATGAAATTGCGAGAGGAGGATTTTCCAACAATCCCATTGTTGATGAAGTCATACATGGATTTGGAAAACGTTCCCGTCATCCCCCATATGATCGAGGAGGTGCCAGACTTTAAAGCCTTTATATTACCTTATATTCGAAGTGGGGCTCACCGATTGATCGGGCATACCAAGGCACAACAATTCCGCTTCTACATGCGCAATGATGGTAAACCCGCTATGCAATACAAATTGTTGTGCACGTCACAAGACTGGAGTCCACCGGAGGGTCTCCTTGTATGGCGTTTGGATGCGGATGGGAAGACGATGTTACCGGCTGGAGAGCCCAAGCCTTGCAAGCCAATAGCCATGAAGAATTTGGAGGATATTTTGAAGGGAATATCTGGCTTCATACAATATTGGGAGAGTTTGAAGGTATCGGATGTTGGTGGATCAGCATGGCATCGTTACGGGAGTTGGATACATTATTGGACACGTGTTCGTGCCGCCTTAGCAGACCTCCACCAAGATAGCCCTGATACGTTGAGGCACGGGTTTTGGCCACAAACTCGTGTCGATGTACAAGCTTCGGATGCGTGCATGTTGGAAAACGGAGAGGTTCGTGAAGAATTCGATACGGACGACCATTATGTTGGGCCCGCTAGAGAACGTCCTCCACCATCTTTTCGCATTGCGGTTGATTGTGATGAAGGTTACATGCTTATTTTACGTCCTGGGGATGAGACATATGCGAAGCCGGTGTGGGTGGCAAGAGCATTGTCTAAACCAAACTTTACAACTTCCAGCGCACATTTTCGACAAATACAAGTGGAGTATTACAAACCCACAGCAAGAAATGAAGATGTGGTTCGGCATTATACAGGCTGGGATACCAACCATAACTTTCGGTGGAAGGTGGATTCTGAGCATGGTCCATCTTGGGTTGATACAGATTCCATATTCATAGCGTGGAGACCACGGAAAAATCAAAGCGGATCGGTGTCCATCCCTCAGAAGTATATAACCTTCGCAAAAGACAACCTTGCTCGGATCGCACAAGAAGAAACCCACGTTGAATGAGAAGTTCCGTAGGATTATGTTAGCATGATTATAGTTTCAAATATAATTCGTGCAATATATATTCAACATATGTGTGCTCATCAAAATTGGGGTAGAGTTTGGGTCGAATAGTTTCAGATATAATTCTAGCAATATATATTACACATATGTGTGCTCATCAAAATTGGAGTAGGGTTTGGGTTGAACGCCCCAATGTTATATTGTTTGGGTTGAACGTCCCAATGTTATATTGTTTGGGTCGAACGCCCCAATACTATATTGTTTGAAGAAATATGCATTTATTACATGCACTTTGTATGTTGGAAACCCTATATTTTATGGACCATGCTAATAATAGAAAGTAGGTTATATGTTTTTTGGGTGAATTGTGTTTGGAGTGCTCTACCCAATGTGTTTTTGTTGTTGTCAAGTGGTCTACCATATGTGCTCATGTCCTAACATTATAGGTTTGGGATGTTAGAACATATAATATTTTTGACATTGTTCACAATATAGTTTCGGACGCCTTCATGTTGTTGGATCCATATATTAATTTGAGACTAGAGAAAGTCTCAATTTAACGAATATAGTGTTTAAAGTAGATGGGTCTTAAATGGTTACTTTTTTTGGCCTTGTACAAAAAATGCTACAATTTTTCAAAGTGGAAAGTTGTCAAACCCCCTACTCGTTCACCAAATTCTCCCTACACCAAACACGGTAATCCGCATTTCCATTCAGAACATTGCCTAAATCAGTTACCTCATGAGTACATTAACACTTGACTCCCATGGGCTACACTAAGTGTACACGCATTGAAGTTGCCACCGAGCCATGATCCGTTTCAGAAATGGCACTTCACCATTATGACGGCGGTCTAGTGCACGGCTAGGGGGTGGTTAACTGCTTATGGTATTTCTACTTTAAATCGAGGCCATAGCAACTTTCTTTATACTTTTGAGAGTTCATACGAATAGCTTATCCATTGTCGACACGAAAGAAATTGTGCTCATTAAATGGTCAATGTATAGGTGCCTCCAATTATATTCACAATTGAGTCTAGAATGGTTAATATGTTTTGAGCACATAGTCCGATCTCTTTTAAACAAGTGTTTTTTGGTGTCTATTATTGGATGCATAATCAACCACATACCATTCAAATGTAGGTGTTTGATGAAGTTAAATAGCTAAATTAGGCACATGTTCCTTAGATGTAAGGCACACAAGTTGTAGTGGTTACTGATCATGCAAAGCGATTATGATGACGTGTATACTCTTGATTGGATATGAGTAGGCACATTACTAACCATAATGGATGATCTTGTCATGGTCTTACCGATTCCGTCTAGTAATGAACACATGTCATCCTGCCACAGATTGTAGTAGGCACCCAATACCTACCTCGTTGCTATCACGACTCAATAAGTTAGGCATCTACTACCTATAGACCGTGGCAAGGTTCCTCACACTCATTATCTAGTTCATGAGCTACATGGCCTTTTTGTGGGCACTCCCAATTCCATGGACAATTGCGGCCATTGAATCAAACCAAAAATCATCTCATCTAGTCAACAAATGCAAATTACATTAAAAATTATCTCAAATTTTAGAGCCAAAGTTTTATAAATGAAAAAGCTATAAGAGCTCAAATAAAGATTTTTTTTAATGATTACATACGAATAGAACCAAAATAAATGAGCATGAGTTGCTCCTCCCCCCTTTAAAATATCATTGGAAATCCAAATATATTTACAAAATATGTTTAAAGATAGAGAACCCGTTACATCATACATGATGTGAACTATGATACTACAATATGTCATGGGGAAAATCTAAGATTTAAGCATGCACCCACCCCCTTGAAAGTTATATTTAGAAATGTGATTGGTGTATTTAGAAGTGCAACATACATGTCTCACAAATAGAAAGGCCTATCATAACAATGCAAGGTTTATGGTATTTAGTGTCACATGCGTATAGTGTCACTTATCCTATGTTGACGCATATGTGTGGTACAGATTTTTGGTCCAGGAGTAGACATTTTTTGAAATTTTGAGAGATGTGAATTCAAAGTGTAAGATAGAATGTAGCATGAACACTAAAAGAGGTGATTAGTGATTAATTAGTGGAAATGAGCAAGAGGTAACTTACTTTGCTCATCCCGAATCAAATCTTAGGAAATGAAGAGGCGGTTGGGCAGGACTATAGTCATGTGAACATTTTGAAGAGCCTCTTGAGATCAAGCTACGGAGAGAGGTGGCAGTTAGGGAAGTTAAGTTCATGGGATATAGGCCAGGGGGAAGGAGAAGAGAGTTCAGTTCTTCTCGAGAAGAGAGACTCTCTTGCTTCCTAGTTTTTGAGTGTCCATAGCGTGACAGATTCTCGGGTGTGAAGCCCTTTCATATGTATCAGATCTTCTCTTCATATATAAAGAGTATTACAGTTTCTAAATTGCCCGTGTCCTTGGTGTGTGAGTAAATTTCTTGTAAGTCTTGAGTGTGGATGTTTCATTCCATGTGTTTATGAGTGTATGTGTGAATTCGGGAGTGGAATACGATTTTTCTGGGAAAGAGAGATGGATGTTGTGATGATTGTTGTGGAGTAATTTCAACGTGTGGTTGTATCAGTTTCAAGTATTAAGAGTTACAGTGTGTGCAAGTTCAGAATCATCTCTCGAGAAGAGAGGGGATTCTTGATTCTTTGGAAGTAAGTTTCATGATATCAAGTGATAGTATGCAGGGAGTGTGAAGCTCTTGATTTTTATAAGATTGTGTGGTGTAGTCCTTCTGTGATAAGGACCATCTGCTGGAAATTATAAGATGGAGCCATTGCTCTATCAATCTATTGTCATGTGTGCTTAATGGTAACGGGACTCTTTCTAAGAATGTCTTAATATTTCAGATCATGAGATTTCAGAAGAGATTTATTTCCCATGCTGTTGTTGTTGATGTTGCAACATATTCGTAGGTTTCAAAAGTATGCTCTGTTAATCAAGTCAAGAAGAACCGATCAGGAACTCCCTTATTCTCAAAATAGGAATCCCTTTCCGGTGTGTGTTTTAAGCTTCTCCTGAGAAAGGAGTAGCTTTCAGCCGTATCACATAATTAACATTGTTTATGGAATGAGTATCACTATGGGTGTGAAGCCCATGTGTTGTGGACAATATTTTGTCATGATATGAACGTGTACAGATCCTCCTGAGAAGGGAGTGAACTTCACTTAATTATGCCAAGGTGCACTGTGTGAGGTTAGTGTAATCAGAATGTGTTATTCCTGTGAAAGGAAATTGAATTCCTTGTGAGTGTTAAATTGCTCGGACAATAGTCTCACACAATGTCAGGGTATGAAACCCGTTTCCTTTAGTAATTACCAACCCTTGGGAAGAGGGTATGTCTACTGCTCTGGTTATAAGAAGCAATCGCCAACGAAGAGAAATTGTGATGTAATGAGCCTTACCGGAGGATGAGATCTTCTTGAGTGAAAAACTACATATGCTTATTTAGCCCTGAGTGTGATCATGACCTTTGGAGTAATGCGTGTGTAAAGAGATGAAATCCCTTAGTGAATTTTGACTCAGCCTGGAGGTAGGATTTCCATGTTGTTGTAGGGGATTAATTCCTCCGGACTGATTCTCTGTCCCGGGAAAGGATGGGACGAAATCAGTTGAGATCCTAGTGATTCCAAGTTCAACCGGATGCATGTTGTGATCTTGTGGTTGTTCGATGTGTGTGGAACTAGGTACCTGTATTCCATAGAATTCCCTAAAACGACCGGTCGGGCCCTGAGATCTTGAACTTAAAACTGAATCCTTGTCTCCTCATTTAATTTAATTACCCCAGTGTCCTTCATACTCACGTTAGGAAAGTTGAAGCTGTCAGGGGATGGTTAATTTTCATGGTAGGAATTCTCGACCTCGGAGGTGCGAGCAGGTTGAATGCTACTACTGATTTTGCATATTGTAAGTCACCGTTTGATTCCAGCAAATTGAAGTATAAAGCCTGGAGTGAAGCTCACGAGCGGGACAGTCGAAATGAAGGCCCAAGGAGGCAGAGTGTTGGAGGAATGTGACTATGTGTTGTGAGCCATGCAGCGGGAGGTCGACTGTGCATGAAGGAAGAGCCGACGCACTTATCCCATATCGTTTGGGGGAAGGCTGGAGGGCAGGTATATAAGGAGAAGTGGCCAGCCCCTCGTTCGAGAACAAGACGCTGACTTGGAACTTGTGACTGGTTACTTGTGACTAAGACTATGGCCCTCTCTGTGAGACTCGTTACTTGGAACTTGGAACTGGTTACTGTTACTTGAGACTCGTTACTTGTTACTGGTTACTTAGACTATGGCCGACCCTGATGGACTATGGACACCCCGTTAGACTATGGTCTCGTGAATTAGACTCGCTCGCTTAGTTCCGGTCCGGTTCGCTTCGCTTAGGTTACCCGGTTCGTGTCACTTGTAACTAGACTTTTGCAAGTTAGAATAATTAATTCTAATGTATTAACTTCAAAATAATTTTGTTAAGTCCAAAGGGACAGAAAAGAATTGACTATCCCAATATTAATTTGAATGGAATAATCTAAGAGCTTGATGGCTTTAAAGGTAGTGTGTGTTGGATATGTACTAACCTGTGGTGTGGCCTCTGGTGACTGGACCCTTAGACGAAGAGACTATGGTTCAGCCCAAGGTGTCTTGACCCTGGGTTTCTGAGACTATTGCCACTCATAAGACAATTGTCGATTTGTGACTCTTTATATTAGATCATTATAATAAAAGGAACCAATATTGTAAAGGGTAGCTGTGAGGGAGAGACTGAGCAATTGCATGTACCGCATCGAGTGACCCTTGTTCATAAAATTACCCTTTAATAAATCCCATTACCACCTTAAAATGGGTTTTGTATGTGTTTATTGTCCTAAACTCATTCCCGATCTATTGTGATCTATCAATTCACCTAATAGTGACATCTAAAGTTGCATCTGACACTCTTTTAGCCTTCCCTGGGTGGTTTTCTTAATCGAAACCCGAACCGAAAAACTATCTACATTTTGGCGCCGCTGCCGGGGAAGGCTACGGTCGTCAGAATTTAGAAGATTGGGTATTGATATAAATCACAAATTGACTTGGAAATTGAGCTAAGATATATTCTGTGAAAGAGAAGTCAGGTTTCATAATTGTGAAATAAGTCTTTGACTATTTCTACAATTTGACCTCAACTTGGCTAGATTAATGACCAGATATAACCTTAGTAATTACATAAAAGTCATAATTAATGTGGCCATGGGAACCTGGTGTTAAGGATTCCTGGCAGTGTTCCGTTGCTCTTTTTTCCCTTGTTGTGGAATTGAGCGACCGAGCACACTCGGGCATTGAGTTGTTAAACTCAAGTTTATACTCGCCTTTTATACGTCGAAAAACCCGGGAAACTAATCTTTACAAATGGTGTCGGTTTCCTAGGGAAAGGTTTTTAACACAGACAGTGTTTGCTCGATCTCCCTTAGAGGCTCGAATTAAAACACTGCCTCTGGAAATCCAACAAATAATTGTTACTAAAGTGTGGAAGAATAGAACCGTAGATACCTCTGTTGAAGAAATTCGAGATTTTAGTAATTTTCTTGAGAAGGATTATATGTTGAGTCAATATCTCGAACATATATTGTTGGCACCTCAAGGAAAACAACTCATTGAGGATGCTAACAAAGCATTAAAGAGAAGTGAAGATGTGGCCTTGGGAATTTACACCACCAGAATCGAATAGTTCTGACAATTGGTTGTATCAAGGAGCACATCTGTTTACCGCGCTTTATCGTTTTTATAAAGCATCTTTTTGGGGGATAGGAATCCATATTGGACCAAATCACCCCGTATATCCGAAAGGATTTCGAACTAATTTCCTTAAATTACCCATTCACCTCCAAGAAAAGATTTTTGAGAAAATATGGAATAATGGTGAGGGTTTTAATGAAATTATCATTAACAATGGTTACCCGCGGTTGAGGGTAGATCTTCGGTTTATGTTTTTGGTTTATAACCAACATAAAGCCGAAACTTTTCCTGCTAATGAATTTGGATATGGTTGTTGGAATGGTGGAACATTTACTAAAAGCGAGGCTCGTTTCTATTACGGCCCTTTTGATCCTTGTACTAGTGTGAACATTCCGGATTTCTCCGATTCTTCCCTTAAAGGCAAAGATTTTGTCGATTTTAAGAAATTGTGCTTGCATGGGAGAAAACGGTTTGTGAAATCTAGTAGATAAAGTAAATAATGTGCTTTTGTGACCATATGCAATTTCCATACTGGAACCTGCACATGCAAAATCGCATGCACAGATAGCTTCAGTAAGAAAGGCTGCTAATGACAAAGCCAGGGAGGATAGGATTTTAGCTAGGGAATATAGGAAACAAAAAGCTGAACGAAGAAGGAGTTGGTTGAAATCCGTTCTTAAATTATCACAGAAACAACCAGAAGATCAACGTGAATTGGAAGAATTAGAATTTCAACCCACTCAGGAAAGTTTTGATGAAATATCACCTGTATCGCCTACAAAATCCCTTCAAATTAATTTCGACTCGTCTTCATCTCAAATCCCATTAGGAGTTCAAAATCTAGTAACGTCATTACAAGCATCACAAGTACCAACGTTTTTAACACCACCCCCGCCACCTCCACCAAATTCACCACCACCAAATCCACCAAACCAAGTGATGGCGCAGCCACCACCGCCTAACCCAAATCCTCGTATAACTAATGTGGTACACATCCCTTATTTTCTCGGACGGCCGGGTGCCGATCCTGACATGCATGTTGCCAAATTTGAGCTCACTTGTGGCGCAAATAGTATTCCTGTCGCTAAATTCCCAGAGGTCTTTGCCGCCTCTTTGCAGGAAGAGGCCTTCGCATGGTACTTAAGGCAACCTGCGTTTGCCGACTGGAATGCATTAAAGACTGCTTTCCTTGATCATTTTAGACCTTTGGGATTTGCCAATAGTCTAAAAGAAAAACTACGGACCATAAGGATGGGTATAAATGAACGGGTGGACAGCTACTACGGGCGGATGCAAGATATCCTGCAACGTATGGGAGTCCATCAAATACCTGATAATTTCCTTATGAGTATCTTTATTGGAGGTTTATATCCAATTGAGCTAAAAACATATGTCAAGGAAGGTGGCACGGTGACCTATGCGCAAGCCTACGCCCGTGCCAAAATTTGGGAAGAGTGTCGTGTAGAAGATGATTTGGTCGTCTATACTGACAACACTTACTCAAATAATCCTATACCGTCTCATATGGGAACTTTCCCTGTAACAAATCAAAATCAACATTATATAATGGATGCCCACCCTTCTAGTACATTCACCACTCCCGTCTTTCCTAATCCTGTAGTGACAAAGTCCTCAGCTCATGATCCTACCATAGCTAAACATGAGGACGCCATCATGAACTTAACAAAACAATTGACAGAATTGTCAGTTAAGGTCATGAAAGGAGCACCAAAACGTGCTCAAGCTACTAATGAGCGAACTAATGTGTGGTGTATGAATTGTAAGGGACATGGACATACAGCTACCGAATGCCCTACCCCCCAAGGTATCCGAATTCGATGCACATATTGTGGGGGTAAGCACTCTGTAAATGAATGTTGGAATTTGAAACCTCAACGGCCTGTTAATCAAATCGAAGATAACAGGAATCGTCCTTGGCAAGAGGAACGATTGGGACCAGGACCTAACTCTAATTACAATCCGAGGAGAAATTTTAATAAACGATCAGTACCCATTGATTTCCCAAACCGGCCTAGTTGGGGTAAGACCAATGGACCCCCCAACTGGAACGGACCACCTTATAATCCCAATGCGAGGAATTATAATCCGAATTCTAATGACAAAAGGAAAATACATGTTTGTTATAGGTGCCAAGAATTAGGACATTATGCAAATGAATGTCCTAATCCGAGGAAATCTCAAGATTATGTACCCTTGTGTGGAAATTGTAAAACAGCGGGTCATCCTACAGATGAGTGTCCTAATCCAAAAAATGACTACCAATCTAATGATAAAGATTGGAAAAAAGGGAAACACGTTAGGATTCAAGAAGAGAATGAGGATGGTGCATCGAGGAATGTCAACCATATTCAACATATGATCCAACCACTTACCTCATCCCCTGAATCCAAAGTAAGTGCGGTCATTACTCGTTCTAAAAGGCGAGCTGAACCTCTACCTGTTCCGGATGACAATAGTGATGATAAGAGTCTTTCTTATGAGTCTCAAACCAATTTAGATCCAAATGATACAACTGTTTTGGACCCTCTTGTACAACCCAATTCAGCACCGCCTAATGTCCCGGTAGCGGGTGCACCACCAGTGACGATAGTCCAACCCATACCAGTAATGACACCAATCCCTTCCCCATTTCCAGTCAAAACTCCGCACCCCGTCAAACGAGCAGAGATACCCACTGTCTCATTAATTCCTGCTCAAGGGAAAACTAAGTTTCCTATTCGTAAGGCACTGAATCCTGGAAATATGACTAAGAAATCTGTGTCCCGACGAACCCGAGTGATGGAATTAGCGAACGGGCTACAACACTATGATATTATACATGACTTGGATAATATAAAGCCTCAGATTACTATGCGACAATTGCTTGCCATAGCTCCACATTGTAGGAGTCGATTAAGTTCATCTATGATTAGGAAGAAACCCAAAACTGTGGAGATATATGATGTCACCCTGAGTAAAGATCCAGGGGCCCCAACCGTAGACGTTATTATTGACGGTGTGTTAATACCTGGTTTTCAGGTGGACACAGGGTCGAGTGTTAACTTAATGAGTGTGAAAACATTAAATGAATTAGGAATAACAAAAATGAACCCTACCCCTATCATTCTTAAAATGGCGGACCATACCCGCACTAAACCCCTAGGGGAATTAACCCAAGTCTCAGTGATCATTGCTGGGAAAGAATATAAAATTGATTTTATTATTTTCCAAACTTCGGATGCGGTTCAACCCATACCTGGCATCCTAGGACGTCCATGGTTAATCCTTGCCCAGGCTAAAGAAGATTGGGGTAAAGGAACTTTGACCTTAGGGAAGGGGTCAAAGAAAATGGTTTTACCATTGTTCCCTACCCATTATCAAGGGGAAACCCAAGATGACGGTACGGAATTCTCTTCAGACGGTTCAGGATCTGACACCGATGACGAACCAAGTGAAATTATACATCATGTTAAAAGTCATCATGATCATCCTGTCTCCTTAGGATTAGGGGAGTATTATTTTCCTATGGACCAGGGGGATTCGGACGATGCCATCCTTCAGTGGCAAAAATCTGTTTGTAACATTGTTACCACCATTGCCCCTGATATGGATCATCAACCCCAACCCCTAGGACCGGAAAATATCTTGACGGAGAAAAAGGTTGCATTAGCTCCAGTTTTTGAAGAAGACTGGGAGGATGCTATGTTTTCCTCCCAAACACCAATCAAGAGCTATGTAGCTAAAGATGTTTGTAAAGAGATGAATTTAGGAACAGAGGAAGTTCCTAAAATTATTAAAATTTATGAGAAAATTTCTAATACCGAATGGCAATATTGGTATAACTTCTTTAAGAGAAATATGCAAGTATTTGCATGGACTTATAAGGACTTACGAGGTGTACCACCGGAGGTTTGTGAACACAAGATTGTGTTAGAAGAAGGTGTTCCACCCGTAAGACAGAGGCAGTACCGAATGAATCCCAAATACTCTTTATTAGTTAAAGAGGAAATTGATAAATTATTAGAAGCTGGATTCATTTACAAAGTACCATTCAATGAGTGGGTTTCACCGATTGTGGTAGTACCTAAGAAGAATGGTAAACTGAGAATTTGCCAAGACTTCCGTAAACTAAATAGTGTCACGAGAAAGGATTATTTTCCACTTCCTTTTACGGACACTATGTTAGATGCGGTGGCGGGTCATAAGAGATATTCTTTTATGGATGGTTTCTCGGGTTATAACCAAATTCAAATTTATAAACCCCATCGTTGGTACACAACCTTTACTACTGATTGGGGAACTTTTGCCTATATTGTCATGCCTTTTGGATTATGTAACGCCCCCGCAACTTTTCAGAGAGTTATGACAGAAGCCTTTCAAGAGTACTTGCGTAAATTCATGGAAATATTCTTGGATGATTTCGCAGTGTTTGGAACTACGGAACAACACGCTGATTACTTACAAAAATGTTTCGATAAATGTATGGAATTCGGTATTTCCATAAATGCCGCTAAATCGGCATTCCTAGTACCCTTTGGAAAACTTGTAGGTCATATTGTATCAGAGAGGGGAATAGCTACAGACCCGGACAAAGTGTCCGCAATTGCTGCTTTACCCATACCCACCACTGTCACGGAGGTGAAGGGTTTTCTAGGTCATACTGGCTACTATCGCAGATTCATTTTCAAGTATGCCACCATAGCCATGCCTTTAACTGAATTGCTGAAGGAAACAGATTCGCCACCTGTATGGACCTCAGCTTGTACTAATGCTTTTAATACTTTAAAACGAAAATTAGTAACAGCTCCCGTCCTAATTACCCCAAACTGGGAAAAAGAATTCCATATATATGTGGATGCATCTAATGTGGCAATAGGGTCAGTCCTTAGTCAAAAAGATGATAAAGGACATGATCACCCCATATATTTTGCTAGCCGTCAGTTAGTTCAAGCCGAGAAGAATTATTCGGTGACGGAGCGCGAAGGACTAGGTATGATATTTTCTGTCCAAAAATTTAGGCATTACTTATTGGGAAATAAAGTGACTTTCCATGTTGATCACGATGCACTAAAATATATGGTTAATAAACCTCAATTGAGTGGCCGGATGGCCCGTTGGGTACTACTCTTACAGGAGTTCGACTTCACTGTGGAAGTCCGACCAGGTAAGAGACATGCCAATGCCGATCACTTATCTCGCCTAAATGAGGAGTTAGGCGATGAACCTATTGACGATTCTTTTCCCGATGCACAATTGTTTTTCATTGATGTAATACCTACGGAATATGCAGAAATAATTAATTATTTACAACGTGGTACTTTCCCGGAGGATTATAATGAAAAACAAAAGAAACGTCTGGCCTTTAAGGCTGGGCCTTATACTATAATAGCTAATACCTTATATAAACAAGGTAAGGATGGGATTTTACGACGGTGTGTAACTAGTTCGGAAATTCCCCAAATTCTAAAAGAATGCCATGATAACCCTGCTGGTGGCCACTTCGCTGGTGATGTTACCGGCCGTAAGATTCTTCAAGCCGGGTACTGGTGGCCAACCTTGTTTGCGGACTGTACAACTTATGCTAGGCAGTGTGATATGTGCCAACGCATCGGTAAGCCTACCTTTTCATCCGCAATGCCCCTAACTCCAATATTAGCATTAGCACCTTTTGAGAAATGGGGTATAGATTTTGTTGGACCCATTAACCCCCCTAGCCGTCATGGACGTCATCGTTATATTTTGGTAGCCACGGATTATGCCACTAAGTGGGCAGAAGCTGAGGCTACTAAAACTAACGATAAAATGATTGTTGCTAAATTCTTACGTGAAAATATCATGTCTCGTTTTGGATGTCCCAAGGAACTAGTGAGTGATAGAGGTGCACATTTTGTCAACGATGTTATTGAAGAATTAACTAAGAAATTTAAAATTAAACATCGATTGACTACCCCTTATCACCTGAGAGCTAATGGTCAAACTGAAAAGACCAATGGAATTCTTTGTAAAATCATAACTAAGACGGTACAAGGTTCTATGACTGATTGGGATACTAAATTGATTGATGCATTATGGGCATATCGTACGGCTTATAAAGTCACAACTAAATTTACGCCATTCCAATTAGTATATGGTCAAGAAGCAATCTTACCCATTGAATTGGAATTGCCATCATTAAGAATTGCTATTAATGAGCGTCTTGGAGAGGCCGAATCGTTGGAGGCTCGAGTAAATATGCTTGAAAAATTAGATGAAACCCGAAGTCAAGCATATTTAAACACTGCCGCCATTCAAAAATGGCGTAAGTCCTATTATGATAGTAAAATGAAAGATAAGAAGATTGGACCTACCGATCTTGTTCTCCTTTATGATAGTCGCTTTCAAAAGTTCCCAGGAAAATTTCGATTACATTGGTTAGGACCTTATAAAGTGCGTGTTATACATGCCAATGGTTCCTTTGATTTAGAGGACTTTGATGGCAATGTTTTACCTACTCGACTTAATGGAAATCGACTGAAACTTTATCGAAGGTAACTGAGGACAGTTACTACGATAAAGCGGGGGGGGAGAGTTTCAAGAATTTCAATATATAAAGTGTTATGAATACATGAATATTTTAACTATTATATGAGTAATTATTTATTTAGTTTTATTTCTATATTTATAGAATTTATGTTAAAAACCTTGCAAAAAATTTCGAATTTAAAAGGTTATTATTAGTTTACCTTAGCCATTTGGTTAGGAAAAAGGAGTGGGAAAGAGAAAGTGTCAAATGCAAAGGACCATAGTCTAGGTGTGAACAGGCAGGCGATAGGAGTAATGATGGGAAGGAAAACCCTAGTGTGAATGGCGTCTCTTCAAAACAGAAGCGACGGTTAGACTAGGAGCCGTCAGAATGTCACTCGACCGCGCCCATAGCTGAACGTTTTCGAGCAATTCGACGCTGAAGAGACTATAGCCTGAAGAAGTGATAGCGCATAAGCATCCACATTGTGAGTGTAGCTAGGGTTGAAGTAAGAGAAAAGTGCTAATTCAGAAAAGAGAGTTGAGCTGAGTGAATGCGAGCTATAGAGAACTGGAGGAGCTCGAAGTTTGAAGGATTGTGGAGTGCGGACGCGATTGTAGTAGCAACAGGAGTGACGAAGGAGGAGACGATTTGCGAAGCAAGAACGTGAGGAGTGATCCAGCAAGGAGGAACCCTGACCCGTCAAGGTAAGCACTTTTATTTTCTGAATTGAATTGTTTCAAACAGTGACAATTGATGTAATAGAAAGAACCCTCATGCAATTGAATCAGTTTTCTTAATATAAGCTTTGATGAACCCTAACGAACCTAATGGGTGATTGAAGTGTGAAACATATTGTAACTCATGAGGAAGAGTAGGGTAGAATTGCCAGAGAGAAAAGAAAAAAAATCTCCGAGAGATTGAGGAGAGTGGAGAGACTTGTGGAGTGACCAGTAAGGAAAACATGATAGTGATCCAACTCTCAAAAGAGTGAAAATAAGAAACATAATGAGAGGTAGATAGCTCAATATTGTGAAAGAAAGAGGGTGGATGAATGTTGGACTACTGTGAGATAGTAGAATTCCGCTTTGAAAAACAGAATTGCTGCCATTTGAGTGAGGGAAACAAAGTTGTGAGATTTCTCTACTCTCAATAGAAGAGCGTGTAGGAAGAATTAATCTCGAAAGAGAGGGATCAGAGTTGAAATACATGCTCACATTGCCGAGAGAGGAAACTCTACAAGTTAAAATTAGTAAGAGACTGAAGAAAAAAAGGAAAAGAAGTATACAACAGGTTGAAAGACTGGTTAAGACACTCTGGAGCTAGGAAGGAGATTTCTTAGAGAGTGTAGCACAGTCAAAAGAAGTTGATAACTATTAGTAGGGTAAAGAGTCTCTCTAGACAATGTAGCAATCAGTAAGCTCTTTGATGATCTCAGATGTGATTCCTTGCCTCATTTTCTTTCCAGACAATGTGTTTTTGGTCATCTCTCTATATAGAAAGTCCCTGGTTGCCCTAGACCATCTCTTTATTTAACTGTATCTCATTCTTCTCCAAAGGGCCTAGTTCTTATTAGAAGAGTCAGGGTTAAAAGAGTAATGTCATAATCAAATTTTAGCCTTGAAACATGATGACAATATTTAGAAAGCTTTGAGTTGAAGGGATTATGGTCTTAGCCGAGAGCAATTTGCACACAATGAGAGAATTTATTGATAGATAAGTGTCATT
Organism: Polytrichum formosum; assembly: GCA_964035585.1. Lineage (NCBI taxonomy): Eukaryota > Viridiplantae > Streptophyta > Polytrichopsida > Polytrichales > Polytrichaceae > Polytrichum > Polytrichum formosum. Next base: position 77,596,887 of record OZ037936.1, read on the forward strand.
GTCAAGAGAGGTGAGCAGAAAGAAAACAGGAACAATGAAAAAGAAAAGAGATGAAGGTGATTGTCAAGAGGACTGACTTTGCTTTGTTGTAGTTACTGCAGGATCTACACATACTACCTACAGCATTAGAGTGTAGTGACTGCTAGAATTTCTTTTTAGAGTCAAATATAATAGTGTGTGGACCCCCTCCAGGACAGATGGCGTCTTCCGTTCCCGTTCCGGTGCAAGCGGTCCTCCTACCTGACATACCTCGTCGATTGCAACAAGCAATGGCGAGAAACCGAAATAGATTGGAACAGGCAGGGATCTGGGAATTTTTGCTATGGATACGCGATGTGGAGAAAGAGGTGAACCCAGCAAAGGTCACCCAGTTCGTGAACACGTACCAATTGAAGACCAAGTTTGCTTCTGTGGATGGGGTAACAATGGATTTTTCCACTCATGCCATTACTCAGATATTAAACTTACCTGATGGTGGCCTGAATTTGGATGCGGTGCCAGAACTACGGAGACCCGAGGCTGAGGAGATTTTCGATTACAAATTCAGGTGGGGGAAGGATGTCAAGTGGAATTTTGAGGCAACCCGACAACATTGGAAGGAGTGGTTTGATTTCGTGAACACATATTTGCTGTTCAGACCTGAGGAACACAGAATGGAGCAAAAGTACGTCGTGGCAGCTATTCGAACGTGGGAAGGCCATGAGGTGAAGTGGGCTAAGGTGGTACAGTACAGGATGAATGAAGAAATTCAAACTCGGAAGGCCCAATCTCCCCCGGTGATTTGTTTATTTTCGGCTTTTTATATTTCTTGTTTGTGTGAGGGGAAGAGAATTGAATTGACCCCTCCCCGACCAGTTTCACCGGTGCGGCTAGGCTCACCTGAATCACCCACCTTGGCCGAAATTGAAGTTCAGATGGCCCAGACTAGAGCCAGAATGCGAGAATTGGAGTTGCAGCTCTCCGAAAAGAAGGATAAATTGGTCGAAGTGCAGGAGAACAGTGCGGGGTACTTGCAGCAAATTAACCAGCTGTTGCAAGACAAATTCAGCGACCATCGTCGATTCGAGGAATTGCAGGGCCAGAATGTGCAGTTGAAGCAGCAACTTGAGGAGCTGCAGCGGAAACAAGGGCAAGAGGTGGAGGTCTCGAGGGGAAAGGCCATAGCGCAGCCTATGATGGTGGATAGATCCAGCAACACGGAGGATCTTATGGCGGGTCCTTCTACCTCTATGGTACCTGTAGTACCAGAACCACCTGCACCAACTTCGTCGAGGTTACCTTTGGAGGTCTGCACAAGGTTGTGGGATGCTGAGAAGAAGGTGATCCCCAATTTTAATCTGCACCAATTGTATGTGTTTCAACGTGATTTGTTTTTGACCATGGTCGGATTGGAGTTGGAGGCATGCCTTACTCGGGAGCAATTTCAGGAGCTGTGGGATTTTTCTGTGAGTTGTGTAGTTGAGAACCTCTTCACAGAAATATTAGCTAGGAAGCACTTGAAGTTGCTCGATCCTTTCACAGCTTATGTAGTGTTAGGGGATGTGGGAGCTCGGATCTACTTGTATTATGCAGATTGTGAGGAACAGCTGCACATTAGACGAGCTCTAGGTCGCCGAGTGGAAGAGAGAGAGGTAGACTGGTCGGATTATGGCACCCAGATGGCACAACAGTTTTATGGGCAGAACCGAGAGACCAGGGCTAGCTGGAAGAAAAGTATGGAAACTCTTTTGCCCCTGGTGCGACATGAGGATTATTTGGCTAGGATTTTAGGATACAACCTTAAAAGGGTGTATAGGCTGGTAGAGTTAGAGGATTTCACAGGGTCCCATTACTTGTACAATAGAGATAGAGCCTTGGAGAGACTTGAGAGATATATCCAAGCAGTCGACGCGCGGAAACCCCCTGTTTTTTCGATGCAGGGACAAGTTCAATTTGCGGTGGCACCTCCAGGGTATGTGTCACAATTTACAAAAACAGTAACCATACCTGAAGGTGGCTCACCAATGGACCAGAGGTATTTGGGGCACTATGAAGAGCTTTTTGACGATGCCCAAGAGAAACCAGTTCCGACTTGGTCAGCTTTGGCGTGGATTCTGCAAGATTACGGCCTTTCAAGGACGGAGCAGATGGCTGCAGATTTAGTGTACAAGCAGATCAGCGGTCCGTGGTCGTTCGAACCTCCCCCAGTGGTTCAAATTCATCCCCAATTTTGTCCCTGCGCTCGAAGACACAAGTGGTCGCCTACTTCGACCTTGGCTTCGGTGGAGTATAACTGGCCACAAATTCAAGGAGCCCCAGGTTTTAACACACCAGCCCAATGCCGAGACGCATACCAGCGATTTTTTGACGAGCACAAGACACACAAAGATCCAGTGTGTTTTAGGGCCGCAATTTTTTGTGCAGCATTGGCGGATTGGTGTCCTAGGTGGGATTTTGCAATCAATGTGAATATGCACAATGAATCCAAGCAGGAGTTTTTGATGCTGTTGAAGTTGCAGTATCGACCATCTCGCTGGGTCAGAGTTGTGGAGGCAATGGCGGTGACTCACTTCATCGAGGGAGTTCATACTTCATTAATCAATGAGTTCCCGTTCACAAGAGCTGGACCATTTGAGCGTTTCCTCAAGTGGCAGAGGAGGAATAATCCTCAGGCGGTGGCGCAAGACGAAGACTTACAGCGTGCCATACTGCGGTTGGAGGCCAAGGAAACCAGACAACGTGGATCTGGTAGTCAAGATCGCATGGATATTGACGAAGACGAGGACACTGAAGGCTCGGTGAAGAGATTGCGAGTTGGCAGGGACGCCAACAAGTAAAGGAGGGGGCCATGTGGTACAGATTTTTGGTCCAGGAGTAGACATTTTTTGAAATTTTGAGAGATGTGAATTCAAAGTGTAAGATAGAATGTAGCATGAACACTAAAAGAGGTGATTAGTGATTAATTAGTGGAAATGAGCAAGAGGTAACTTACTTTGCTCATCCCGAATCAAATCTTAGGAAATGAAGAGGCGGTTGGGCAGGACTATAGTCATGTGAACATTTTGAAGAGCCTCTTGAGATCAAGCTACGGAGAGAGGTGGCAGTTAGGGAAGTTAAGTTCATGGGATATAGGCCAGGGGGAAGGAGAAGAGAGTTCAGTTCTTCTCGAGAAGAGAGACTCTCTTGCTTCCTAGTTTTTGAGTGTCCATAGCGTGACAGATTCTCGGGTGTGAAGCCCTTTCATATGTATCAGATCTTCTCTTCATATATAAAGAGTATTACAGTTTCTAAATTGCCCGTGTCCTTGGTGTGTGAGTAAATTTCTTGTAAGTCTTGAGTGTGGATGTTTCATTCCATGTGTTTATGAGTGTATGTGTGAATTCGGGAGTGGAATACGATTTTTCTGGGAAAGAGAGATGGATGTTGTGATGATTGTTGTGGAGTAATTTCAACGTGTGGTTGTATCAGTTTCAAGTATTAAGAGTTACAGTGTGTGCAAGTTCAGAATCATCTCTCGAGAAGAGAGGGGATTCTTGATTCTTTGGAAGTAAGTTTCATGATATCAAGTGATAGTATGCAGGGAGTGTGAAGCTCTTGATTTTTATAAGATTGTGTGGTGTAGTCCTTCTGTGATAAGGACCATCTGCTGGAAATTATAAGATGGAGCCATTGCTCTATCAATCTATTGTCATGTGTGCTTAATGGTAACGGGACTCTTTCTAAGAATGTCTTAATATTTCAGATCATGAGATTTCAGAAGAGATTTATTTCCCATGCTGTTGTTGTTGATGTTGCAACATATTCGTAGGTTTCAAAAGTATGCTCTGTTAATCAAGTCAAGAAGAACCGATCAGGAACTCCCTTATTCTCAAAATAGGAATCCCTTTCCGGTGTGTGTTTTAAGCTTCTCCTGAGAAAGGAGTAGCTTTCAGCCGTATCACATAATTAACATTGTTTATGGAATGAGTATCACTATGGGTGTGAAGCCCATGTGTTGTGGACAATATTTTGTCATGATATGAACGTGTACAGATCCTCCTGAGAAGGGAGTGAACTTCACTTAATTATGCCAAGGTGCACTGTGTGAGGTTAGTGTAATCAGAATGTGTTATTCCTGTGAAAGGAAATTGAATTCCTTGTGAGTGTTAAATTGCTCGGACAATAGTCTCACACAATGTCAGGGTATGAAACCCGTTTCCTTTAGTAATTACCAACCCTTGGGAAGAGGGTATGTCTACTGCTCTGGTTATAAGAAGCAATCGCCAACGAAGAGAAATTGTGATGTAATGAGCCTTACCGGAGGATGAGATCTTCTTGAGTGAAAAACTACATATGCTTATTTAGCCCTGAGTGTGATCATGACCTTTGGAGTAATGCGTGTGTAAAGAGATGAAATCCCTTAGTGAATTTTGACTCAGCCTGGAGGTAGGATTTCCATGTTGTTGTAGGGGATTAATTCCTCCGGACTGATTCTCTGTCCCGGGAAAGGATGGGACGAAATCAGTTGAGATCCTAGTGATTCCAAGTTCAACCGGATGCATGTTGTGATCTTGTGGTTGTTCGATGTGTGTGGAACTAGGTACCTGTATTCCATAGAATTCCCTAAAACGACCGGTCGGGCCCTGAGATCTTGAACTTAAAACTGAATCCTTGTCTCCTCATTTAATTTAATTACCCCAGTGTCCTTCATACTCACGTTAGGAAAGTTGAAGCTGTCAGGGGATGGTTAATTTTCATGGTAGGAATTCTCGACCTCGGAGGTGCGAGCAGGTTGAATGCTACTACTGATTTTGCATATTGTAAGTCACCGTTTGATTCCAGCAAATTGAAGTATAAAGCCTGGAGTGAAGCTCACGAGCGGGACAGTCGAAATGAAGGCCCAAGGAGGCAGAGTGTTGGAGGAATGTGACTATGTGTTGTGAGCCATGCAGCGGGAGGTCGACTGTGCATGAAGGAAGAGCCGACGCACTTATCCCATATCGTTTGGGGGAAGGCTGGAGGGCAGGTATATAAGGAGAAGTGGCCAGCCCCTCGTTCGAGAACAAGACGCTGACTTGGAACTTGTGACTGGTTACTTGTGACTAAGACTATGGCCCTCTCTGTGAGACTCGTTACTTGGAACTTGGAACTGGTTACTGTTACTTGAGACTCGTTACTTGTTACTGGTTACTTAGACTATGGCCGACCCTGATGGACTATGGACACCCCGTTAGACTATGGTCTCGTGAATTAGACTCGCTCGCTTAGTTCCGGTCCGGTTTGCTTCGCTTAGGTTACCCGGTTCGTGTCACTTGTAACTAGACTTTTGCAAGTTAGAATAATTAATTCTAATGTATTAACTTCAAAATAATTTTGTTAAGTCCAAAGGGACAGAAAAGAATTGACTATCCCAATATTAATTTGAATGGAATAATCTAAGAGCTTGATGGCTTTAAGGGTAGTGTGTGTTGGATATGTACTAACCTGTGGTGTGGCCTCTGGTGACTGGACCCTTAGACGAAGAGACTATGGTTCAGCCCAAGGTGTCTTGACCCTGGGTTTCTGAGACTATTGCCACTCATAAGACAATTGTCGATTTGTGACTCTTTATATTAGATCATTATAATAAAAGGAACCAATATTGTAAAGGGTAGCTGTGAGGGAGAGACTGAGCAATTGCATGTACCGCATCGAGTGACCCTTGTTCATAAAATTACCCTTTAATAAATCCCATTACCACCTTAAAATGGGTTTTGTATGTGTTTATTGTCCTAAACTCATTCCCGATCTATTGTGATCTATCAATTCACCTAATAGTGACATCTAAAGTTACATCTGACACTCTTTTAGCCTTCCCTGGGTGGTTTTCTTAATCGAAACCCGAACCGAAAAACTATCTACAATATGCTAGGTTATAATATTCATCAACAACTTTACTATTAGTGTCACTTCATGACACTTGGCATGAATATGTTTAATAGTATTGTAAGGTGTATGCATATGTTACACAATGGTCTACAAGTTGACTGAAAGCATACACAAATGACACTTGACATTTGTATCAATAAGCTCAAGAATATCTTCCTCTTGCATACTAAATGTAAACACATGGGGAGCAAGCATGGTCAAGTATACGGAAAAGTGCTCTAGTATACTAAAACCATAATTTTTTGGGTCAAACATCTAAAAGTAGTAGCAAAATGTTGTTTAAATTGGATTTTTTCATGGCGACCTTTGTTGTTGTGTTAGGTACTCAAATACGGAATATCAAGATGATATCTTCAAATTTTATCATTAAAAGTAGTGCTCAAAAGGTAATGGCTAAATATGGGTTTGGAAGTAGATTTCATGACCTTAAATATATTGAAGTTGGATACTTACACACTACTTGCACTGCCTTCTAAAATATGTAGACTTTTCTTGAAAAACAAAATTGTCAACAAAAATTGCTTGGCTTTGTAGATCAATGTGTTTTTCAAAGATTTTTTTCCTTCACAAAATTCAAAGTTAGTATGCATTTTCGAATCACTTTCACTTAAACCTATGCAAGGTAATGGAGAGTTGTGTACTTGACCGTGCTTGTGGCCCATGACACCTGCCATTAGTATGCCCAATAATATTTTCCCCTTGCATACTAAAATGCAGAACTACCATCTCATGTAGCCCAATATGCTACACTAAATATCATAATGTACCTTTGTTGACGAATAATATCATATTGACAATTAGCGGATGTAACACTTTGCGAACTCTAAGCATCTAGTTTAGGCCCTTCGCAAGTAGTATATGGGACGCTAAATATTATACACGGTGTACACAACTTTGCAGGTCGGCTATGGAGTAGTCTACGAAGCAGCTTTTTGATTGATGGGCAATCACATGGCAAGGTGACATGCTTTCCAAAACTGTCGCCCTTCTCTTTCCCAGCTTGGGAGAATCGTGCCGTCTACGAAAACTCATCCATTGTGGATGAAAGGGGCTCCTAAAAAGGAAATCCTCGATTCATTCTAGTTCAACACCACTCCACTAATTCCGGGTCTCTGAATCTATTTATGGAGTTCAATCATCTATAAATAGGTATTTACATGTATAAATAAATCGTTGTGTTTTCATCTTCGCAATGGATGAGTTTACGTAGACACCACAAATCCTTAGCTATGTTTCCTCGCTCTTACACCTGCATGATTATCTGCAACCTCAACCCACCGGAAATAGGCGGTTGGGAGTGCTTATGGCCATTTGCCCTTGTATCCCCACTTCCATTGTATCGTATTCATATTGTTTTAAAGCTCGTTAGCTCGTCGTGTATCAGAGCCTATTTTGAAAGTTGGGTGAAATTTTTGGGACCTCTTTTTTCCACCTAATAAAATTTGAGAAAATTTGAGGATCTAAAATAGGGTATGTGCATGGGACATGTTATCGAACCTATGCAAGGCTAGGTTGGCCTACCCATCCAAGTAGGACAAGCTTAAAAGTTGATTTTTTTTGTAACTTGTCGCCACTCTTTGTATATGGTAATTTAAGCATGAAGAAAACTTAAGTGCCTTGTGGTTAATTATCATAAACTCAAATTTTGGGATTAAATCCATGGTTTCATCTGCTTTACTTTAATGTGAATACAACTCTTGAGCCTGCAGAACTTACCTGCATCAACTAAAGGCCCATCCTCACATGGCTTTACCAAATAACCAAAGTCTTTCCTATAAATCGGGTAAAGCTCTCTCGGTTATAGCCGAGGCACCTGGCTATCCCAATGCACCTAAAAGAACTCGAGTAGGTTTTAGTAAAGTAGCTTTCACACATGTTCATTGTTTTATCTACCGAGGAATGACATGTTGACTAGATTTTGTCCCATCCCCAAATGCCTTACCACTCATCTATCTTACCATCAGTTTTTGTCAATGGAGCCCTTCGTGCCCTCATAGCGAACACTAAAAGCAACCAATCACAAGGGCAGGAAGTGATACTTTTAAAGGTCCCACATTCTTACCTCATGTCTACGTACCGATGCGAGGGTCGGTGCTTGAGGCTTAAAACCTCCACTTTTAAACCATGCCACAACCTTTGCCAACTAGGCTTGGGATTAGATAGAGCCGATGGTGTGAAGGCCGTGTTCTTAGAACGAACTTTTAGTCTAAGCTAAAGTCAAGTGGAACGGGGGCATAAGTAATGTTATGACTTCTCAGTATGTAACCCTAATATTATTTAGATCCATAACAATGTTCTGTGGGACCGGCAGTATTCTGCAGAATATTCCATCATTTAGGCTGAATGTGGGAATATTCCATAGAATATTGTTAGTCGCACAAAACACTGTTATGGATCTGAATAATGTTATGACTTATGTAGAAATTTACAAGACTTGTAATAATCAAACTAATCTTGGAAATGGCTTCAAGCCCAGAAATTCTTTAGTCCCTCACTAAGAAATTGTCCACGTAGATTCCATAAAATGATTATTAAATAAAAAATATGATAACTAAAAAAAAGAGTAGCTACACCTACCAATCCTGGGATGACAAAATGGCTGATGTGGGATGGCATACCAACAAGCCAATTCCGTGTGGCAACTCAAAAGCGGTTCAATTGTTAAAGGACAAAGGGGCTCAATGTACGACCTATCACATAATTCTACGATATTCGTATTTTGTACTTCTAGGCTTTATTTAGTACAACCGTATTCAAGGCAATGAGGAATAAAAATAGCTCATAGGTGGCATTGATGATCAAAACATGATGTATGTGTTTGGATCCAAGGACATTCAAGCTTTGTATTTGATTCTAAATTTTCAACAACATCAAAGTAGTTCAAATGTAAAGTGCAACATGAAAATGAATCAATTTTAGATAGGGGGCTTTTTTTGTGCAATTAGATAAAATAACAATATGTAGCAACTCTTACTATTTGTTTTCGAACAATAATAGGTCTGGCTACAATACTGAGTGCAAGAGTAGCCAAGGTGACAAGCTTGAGTTTTTTTGTGAAGTTTAGGGTGGGTCCATTAGATGAATGAAAGGGAATATTTGGGGAATACACAAAATGTGTGTCAGTTTGGGTGTTGATTTCTACTTGTGCGCGTTGTTGTGTGATTGCACTCAGTTGTTGCTTGATGTTGTTGTTGTTAACAAAGTGCTAGAGAGAGGGGTAAGGTTGTTGGGGTGAGGGTTTAAGCTTTAGGTTTAAGCACATTGTGAGCGCTAGAGGGAGGGGCTTGGTTGTTGGGTGAGGGATTCAGCCCTAGGATTGAGCACCTTGTGAGCGCTAGAGAGAGGGGGACGCAATAAAGGTGCCAATATTTTTGCTCTTCCTTGTTGGTTGGTTGGCTGCTTGCTTTTTCCTTTTTTGCATTGGTTTGTTGCATTTGTTTTCTTGCATTTGGTTGCTTGTTGCTTGCTTCCTTTTTGCACTTTCTTGTTTGTTTTTGTTTTATCTACTTTCATCATTTGTTGATTGCTACCTGATATTATTATTTTTCCAATTTCTTGCTTGATAGCTACCTTTTTTCATCTCATTTCATGCTTGTTTCTTGAGTGTTTGGTTTTTTTCTTTTCTTTCAAATTCTTGTTTAGAGCTTGAGTGCTTGCAATATTTTTTCATTTGCTTGTTTGTTGGCTTCCACTTGCTGCTAATTTTCCCAATTGCTTGCTTGATGGTCGTTTTTCCTTTTCATCCTACTTCCATGCTTGTTGCCTAATTGTTGTTCAAGTATTTTGGTATTTACCTCCTTTGGAATTTCTTGCTTGGAGCTTGAGGGTTTGCAGGTTTTCCACTTGCTTGCTTGCTGTTTTTTTTCATCAACTGCTTGCTTTCTGGCTGTTTTTTTTTCACTGGTTTTATTGCTTTCACCTTGCTTGCTAGATGTTGTTGTTAATTCCAATTGCATGTTTGTTATTTGCTTCCTGGCATAGTTCTATTCCATTTCCTTGTTTGTTGTTAGTTTGCATGTTGTTTGTCATGTGTCATTTTTGCACTTGCTTTAGGTATATGTTTCACAATTATATGAACAATATCTATCCATTCATTGAGTTTGTTGCATGTATTGAGCTTAATCCATTGAGTTGTGTGTTTAATTTAGTGCTTAATCCATTGAGTTGTGTTTTATTTAGTTGAATTATGTTCAATTTATTGAGTTGAATTGCAATGAAATGTTACAAAAATCTAGTGCAGAGATTGAAACCAAAGGCCGCGAAGATGATCAAAATTGCAAAAGCATACATAATACAACTCATGCATCTCTTTTTGCGGAGACCTTCAAAAGCTCTCAAGATTACAGAGGTGTGTGTAACTTGCTTATTTGAAGCACAAATAGGGTTAGGGTCACAAGTTCGTAACCTATGTTTTAAAACATAAACTTGTAATTCTATAATATAACCCCTAAAGGTCACAGAGGTACACTAAAATCCTATAGCCCCTATCAATAACTAGAAGGAAACAGACACGCGTTTGTAACCTTGTTGATCCTGATATTAGGTTTAGGACATGCGTTCGTAAATATATGAACCCTCAATTGAATGACTAAATAAAAGCAAAGAGGTTACGGTGCAATATATGTAACAAGATTTGTGGTCTTGAACCCCAGAAGGTTTCATGCGTTTGCAATAACCTTGCGGGGTTTAAGACTGAGAATTGGGTTATGGACATGCTTCCATAAAGTGACTACTTCAAGAGTCATCCCTAAATGTAGTACAACCAAATGAAGTAAAGAGGTTACAATGCAATATACATAAATGAGGGTGGTGTGATTTGCTTATCAACTTAGAGTACCAATAGACGTAGCGGAGAGTTGGGATAAATTGACATTAATATGGGCAATAGAGTGCATTTTTGCCCAGGGTGATTTTGTAGTGGTAGATGTAGAGAAAAAGAAAGAAAGATGATAGGGTGACATTAATTTTGCATTACTTGACCCATCCATTCAACAAAAATGAATGCGAGATGAGTAACTCACATGCATGGTTGCTTAAATTTGGCAAACGATGTTACGGACTATCCATTCAAATGCGCCTTGGATGGGAAAGAGGTTAGAGAGGTTGCTAAACAACTCCACCAAGGTGAATGCAATCATTGAAGAGGAGAAGGGGAAGAGAGTATCCGTGTCGGAGAAGTGGGTTGTGTTCCCAAACTGGTTCTAGGTGTTGAAGGTGGAGCATTTGATTGCTTGTAGTCAATAGAAATGTAATACTAGAAGGATTTGTAGAAGGTAAAGCGTTAGATTGCTCGTAGTCAATAGAAATGTAATGGAAGAGGCATGAGAATAATAAGGTTAGAATAAGGTTAGATACAATTTTTTCATTGAGAGCAAATTGGCTTACAAATTGGATACATGTAGCGCATATTTGATATGAATTCAGTTGATTTTACCTCTCATGATTGCTTCCACGATGATAGATCTCATTCCCATGGCTTCGACAACACTAACATTATCCAAATGTACATTGCGTGTAGCGATTATCTCATATGTGTTGAATGTAGCCTTATACAAAGTTATGTGCTTGGTGACTCTCGAATCTATGATCCACTTACACATGCTCTTGGAATGTGTCCCATTACATATTAAATTTGCATAGTCATCATCATGCTTTGTATTTTTCACATTTTTAAGCTCCTTGTTCTTTGCTTTGTAGTAAAAATACACAATATGGTCCGGTTTGCCGCAATAGAAGCACGACCTTGTACCTTGGCACGAAAATGAGTTGCCCCCTGTCGCGACCTTTGCTAGCTCCCCTTAACTTATCTTCACCATTCCTCAACTTTAGGAAGTGTCATGAGCACATCCCACACACGTGCATGGTTAGCTCCCCATACCTTAGACCTCCAAGCTCATAGCTTGGTAACCAAACCCTCTTACCCATACATTCGGGACTCTCCCCTTAGTAGGTAGCCAATGGTTAGGTCCAGATTTCCATTCATGGAAGTTCAATCTTGAGTTGATCATCGTGTTGCCAGAGCAACACTACAACAACCGGAAGCATACTTGGCAACTTTGCCCCCACAGGCCAACGCCCATAGAGGCCACGCCATTCTGCCGTGGTTGGGGTCGGTCGACAAAGCCGCCTTGCCCATATAAGCCTCTACATATCATGTTCATGCTTGATAGAGTCGCATCCACAGGAACATGACTTAGATTTTGTCAAAGGTGTTAGCACTAGTTCCTGACCATTAGATGGTTACAAAATCCATAAAATATGAATTTAGAATCCACTCGCTACACGTGATCCATGTGGTGTGGTGGCAAGACGGTGACAATGAAAGTATACTATTTGCAAAAGGGTACATCTAATAGTGGGCACACACATTCGCATTGATTTGAAACAAAGCTATCTATACAAGTTACGTCTTGCCGCTTGACAAGCTACATGCAACGGAAGAATGTCACCCTATATTGTACCAACCTGGGGGGCACGATAGAAAATGTATGACGGCATGGGAAAGCTCTTAGATCTCATCAATGCGGTTGCCGGACTTGGACTTGAGAAGAAGTGGGGCCTTGGTTTCGACCGCAATTCGGGGGGGAAGTTCAAGCCCTTTTGAGCGAATGAGATTTTTTTGGTCCTTGATGGCCCATGTGGGTTTGGAGCCCCTCCTTTGGATCTCAAAAGAACATGGGCCATAAGTTACCTACCTAGGGTTGGCTTTGAGAGGCTTGCATGGACGGGGCTTGAAGTTGACGTTTTCCTTTCGTTTTGGGTTCTGTACGTTTCCTTCACGCGTGTGTGTTTTGTTACCAATGAACTAGTTTCACAAGCAAAAAAGCCTACACTAGTGAAAACAAATGAAATGTATGTAATAACTCTCTATGGTTGATAGGTTCAACAAGGTCAACTGGTGAGAAAAGGTGCAGTTGACTCCAATGAACTTTGAGTATTTCAATAGCATTTCATTAAAGTATGACATTTGAGCATAAAGTTCATTTAGGGTAGATGGGCCGGATTGGTTTCCTTACACCTACCATGGGGGTAATAGTGCAAAGTGACGCCTATAGATTGGTTGTCGGTTCATGCCAATTTAGCCTCATCATACTAATTTAGGGTCTCTGACCCAAATTGGGGGAGAATCTAATTAGAAATAACAACCTCCAAGCTCCACAATAGTACTAGGTTTTTTCCAACCCCCCTTCCGATGTGCCCTCCCCCTCAATAGGTGTTGTTATCATTCACCCAGATAGACCTTTGGTTGCTTTTATTGTTTCCTACTATTATACTACCTGGATTTGCGATGTTCAGATTATGTCCATCCATAAAGGCATATAGAGAAGCCAAGATCAACTCCAAAAGGTTTTGAAGCTAGTGTCGAATTGTTATAATTTATGGAAGTCCATTATTAATGAACCATTAAAAAAACAATGTGCGAGAGGTCCCTCCAATTATGGTGATTATTGAATTTAGAATGTTTTACAAATATTGAACACGTATAGTCCAACCTTTTTTAAAGTCGTGTCTTTATGGTATTTGTTCTCAAAATTTAACCTAACCATCCACTACTCAATTATAAGTGTGTGACTGAGATAAATAATTGAATAAAGACTCATCTGCCTCAAGTGATGTTGTCTAGGGTAAGTGAGCAAACATGGATGAAGTAAAAGCAGTAGTAAAAGCAACTTCCTACCAATTTCAAATGGATACGACTACACTTAACATGCCAATTTGTGAGTGTGGGAAATTAGCAATGGTGGGAAATTAGTGAAGTTGATACAAAATTCATTTATGCTATGAATTAGTGCCACCAAAAGATCTAGGAAACATTGTTCATCTCGGCACTTGGCGCTATTGGCTTAAAGCACCGCACTTTGCATGAAAGTACTGGCACTTGGCACTATTCGCTAAAAGTATTGGCACTTGGCATTATTCGCTAAAAGTATCGGCACTTGACATTATTCACTAAAAGTACCAGCACCTGGCCCTCTTCACTGACAAGCATGTGGCATGCACTAATCACAAGCACGCACTAATTTTCTTGGAATCTACGGCAAATGAGCATAGAATTCTCCATAGTCATGAATTTAGCTTCATTGAGTAGCAACTTCAACCCTCGGTAACTTTGAGATTTGGCTAGATTTGTGTGTTGTGACTTGAATTAGTACCACCCTCACTAATTGGCATGTTTAGTGTGGCTTAACCCGGTTTCTTTTATGCCATTCTTGATACTAGCAAATAAACTAGGGTTGGATGATCATTCTATGCATGAGCTCATGCAATATTTCACCTTTCCTATGCATGAGTCATGTTGACACCACAAAGCTCTCGCCCAATTAACCCCACGTTGGCCTCATGGGTACATCTCACATGAAACATGTTTTTTATAAAGTGTATCTTTTAGATCGAGTTTGTCAGCTCATGTACAAAGTTTAGTTACCAAGGGTGAAATACCATTAGAATCTTCACCGGTCAGTTTAATGTAACAACACTACACATAATTTAAAATAAAAAATAAAAATAAGAAGCTCAAAATTTGTTTTGATCAGGTAAGATTGTGGAAAAGGAAACAACAATTCCAACTTTAATTCTATTGCAATTTGGTGACTGTAAATTCATTGCCTAAATACAACTAGAAGATATCTTAAGCTTGGTTGTCCATGTAAGGGAGAGAGGAAGCTCCAAGAACACTACACTGAATATTGTATTCAGTGTCTCTCACTCAATACTATTTGCAAATTAACCGCCTGTGCAATGTTACCGACACTAAATGTAAACCTCATGTTATTGTCATTCCTTGTAAATCATGGGCATTATAGATTTACAATGCTGCAATTTATTGTCTCTTCTTAAGTGGTTTTTCATCCAAACTTCAAATATCCATGACAACATTTCATTACATGAGTGTTAGGATGTGGAGTATACCAAACTTTGTTTCAATAATTGGCATGAGTCTCATCACAATTTCAATTGTCTGTGACAGTACTTGTATACTTGCTCAAAAGAAGTGTCATTTGTAAAGTTCTTATAGTGACATAACATACTGTATAACATTGAATACAATATTTAGCTTAGCAAGACATGAGGGACACACTAAAACAACGTTCAACAAAAGCCACGAACTTATACCACACACATGAAATTTATCTTAATACTATTTTTTTGTCAAATTCCGTACTTCCTTATAAAGGAAGATTTTGGACAACTTGAAATCAAAAACACACACACACACACACACACACACACACACATATATATATATACCAAAAACCAAAAACAAGGTAACATGCCACTAACAAGGAGGTAGAGCCTGTTGCAATGTTTTACACATCAATGTTTGAAAACATGCAAAATGTTGTAGTTTTTTTCTTTGAGTTTCATGTGGTCCTTCAAGCATTATTTGTTATAACATGGATTCCACAGAAATCCACACATAACACTATTTAGATCCATAACACTGTTATGTGGGACTGACAATATTTTGAAGAATATTCCATCATTTCAAGCTGAATATGAGGAATATTCCACATAATATTGTCAGTCCCACAGAACACTGTTATGGACCTGAATAATGTTATGCATGTGACCTCTCTAATATTCAAATTTTCTGTTACCATCTAATTCATGTTGCACATGGAGAGGGTTGAGAGGGTGAGCATTAGTAGTATCCGCATGAGGGCCCTCCATATAGGGCAAATGTGAGGTTGAGAATCCCTATGGTCATTTGAAATCCTCCTCGACCATTTATCCCTATGTAGGTTACCCTATGGTGCACAATAACCAACAAGTGCCTCACAAAGGAGTAAAAAAAGAGATTTTTTTGGGTGGGCCTCCATCTTTACTAGAAAGTAGGTTTCCATCCAAAAAGAGAAACCACTTTGAAAGTACACGTTATGTTTGCACCGGACAACAACAACGAGATCTCCGTTGTTGGCAAAGGAAGGGCCATGGCATTGCATAGTGTTTGAAACCATCTACAATATTTTTGCTACATGCTCGTGTGATGCATGTGATATATTATTGTGTGTTTCTTTTCTATTTCATGGTTGTTGTGACTCCTCCTATCATCTTTAATGAGACGGTGGTGTTTCACCTCCTTGGGCAATTACATTATATGGCGATTTGCCAATGGGACAAGTATGACAAGAGGGCATACGAGCATACCTCTCATTCATCCATCACTATAAGGATCACATGGACAAAAGCATTAAATCCGTGACCACTAGATGGTATCCAAATCTACCAGCATGGTAGATGTAGGCACCATTTAGTGGCAGCGGACCAATGCTTTATCAACCTGATCCTTGTCGTGCATTTTAATTTCCCAAAATAGTACCTAAAAATAAAAGGTTACTTATTTTACATTATACTTAGCTTCAAAGACCCCAAATTCATCCACTAAACCACTTTTGAAATACATCAACCACAAACTTATAGTGGATAAGTTTTCAACATGGATGGATGAGAGATACGCTTGTATGAAACAATTCCCTTTTGCTAATCACAAGTATGATTCATTGAAAAGGAGACACCAAATAGAATGAAGGTGTTCATATGCAGGAGGCGACTTAGAATAGGCATTTTATGTATTATGAGCAGTTTGTGGACATCGCACTTGTTATTTATAGCCAACTAACATGGACATAAATATCATTGAAGGAAATCGCAAGGCAATTAACATGAGTTGATGATGGATAGTGTGGGCCACACTAAATCAGGTGTCTAGTGCAGTTTAACGCAATGAACATGAAAAAGGGTGGTGTATAATGGTGGACTTCTGTTTACCGACCAAAGTGTGAATCCTAAAGCTTGTCAACCATGTACATTGTCCACAACCACTGCGAAATTCTTGATCTAGATAACAAAGTTACGTTGAAAAGTGAAAAGGCTCACATATAATGACAATGGGCTCACGTTTAGGGAACAACGCATGTCAACCCCATAGTCCACTTGATTTCTCAAATTTGTTGTGATATGCTTGAGAATCCTTAGACAATTGGTCAAGATGAATCATGACATCTAACCATGAATTGCGTCCAACTAAGGTAGAGAGCTCTCTATTCCGACAAAAAATAATTATTTTTTTCTCAAGTTTTTCCATGTGAAAATCATACAATTGGTTGAGACCCTCTTGAATCCCAAGTGGACGTTGCATTTCGAAACAAGTAAAGTCAAACTAGAGTGCCCTATAACTTTTGGCATCGTGGTAGAATGCTAAAATCTTCAGATTCCAGATTGACAACTTCACAAACATTTGAGGGAAATATTGGGCCACTGCCACCACAATAATCTACACTGCTATGTGCAATTAGGTTGACCTCGTGAACACGTTACCTCTTTACCCATGCAAATTATCTTGGATCAAAACTAGATCACAAAAACTTATGACATTTGTTTATTCATCCGTCACTCCACTACTTAGTCCTATTAGTGTGGATAGAAAACTGGCGTGAAAAGAAACTGGCCGCACTGGTTTTCTAACCAAAGTGGAATTACCGTGGGACCAAGACCCTAAGTCTTCATGAAGACTTCTAGCCAACACATTGAATATTAGTTACATGACAAAAGTAGCACAATCACCCACATAATTTTCTTGAGAAACAGTCAATGTGGCCCATGCCAAATTATTACTAGAAATTGAGTGTGGGTAATAGATTTATGTGTTCATATTAATTCTCATTATGAGATTTGATGTGGGGTCTAGAAAATTACTGTGACCCACGATAATAGGAGTATTTAGTGTAGTTAGCAACCACAACAAAAAAAATGTTTCATATATTTTATTACTTTCGCAATAGATTTTCAAAATAATGTGGAATGTCAAAAAATTAGTGTGGATCAACCTAAATTTACACATCGGTGTAGCTTTTTTATATGATGATATTTCAAAAGAAAAAGAAAAACCAACGTCGGGCAATCCAACGTGAATTTGAGCCCGTTGGCCCTACCCTGGTCAAGAATCCCCTTGGTGCACGGTGGGGTTTACTGCCTACCTTGCGGTGCGTGGGCTCTTGTTTGTAAAAATATAGAAAATAAAGTGAAGTAAAATATATTATTTTGATATCCATTTACTATGTGGGGGGGGGGAGTTCTTGTTTATTGTCGAGTTTTCTCTTATTAAGTACTAGGTATGTGAGATGTTTGATAGCTATATGGTGGATGGTTTTCATTGTTTTTTAATCAGTGATGTGGGGATATGTAGGTTCTCAAGAAGTTCTATGCTTCGTATGTGAATGGCTCCCCTTACTCTTGCGGTGATAACTATGAGGGGTCTCATATTCCAGCCTTGTGCTCTTATTGCATATACTAACAGGTTGTATTTGTCTTCTTTTGTTTGTATGGCTTGGTCAAGGAATATATCATGCGTAAAGGTGAATTCAATGATTTGGATGGTTAGGTTTGGTGTAGGTATTAGTGGACCATTTTGTTCATATGCAATGCCTTGTCTGTAAACGATATCCGGTCTTAGTTTTGCGAGGCATTCACATCGTGTAGTGCTGCATGTGCAATTTAGTTTCCATGGCGGGATGGTGTTGTCTTGGTGGTTGTCATGTTGGTTACCGGCATTAATGAGTGTAAGGTGTCTAGTGTATACGTTTGATTTTAGTAGATTGGTGAGTTGGTGGGCAACGGCATTGTGTCTTGCGATTCTTAGGCCTTTAAGAAATTTATTGTTGCATAGAGAAAGTAAGTGCAACTGATATTTCAAATAAAAATCTATACTTCTGGTGATATCAGTTGATATAGTAGACTAAGCATTTATTTATTCATTTATTTATTTTTCAAGACAGAAGGCCGACATGCCAGTGCCAAAGCACAGGAGGCAGCTAATCACCTGGCAAGTTTCTGTCAAGTAGAGAGGAGATTTCACAGCTGGGAATCGAACTGCCAACCTCTTTCTTAAGATTTGGGTATCGCTCCACCATCATCCAGTAGTTTAGGGTCGTCTTGGACCAGACTACACATTTATGGAGAACCAAAAGCAATCACGCAGCATTCTGGTCATCAATAAAGTTATAATCGGGTTGATACGTAAAGTTAGATCTAAAATATGAATGTTGAATATAATCAACGTATATACATGCGGTTTTAATGGTGGATCTTTTAATAGAAGTCACTAGCATGAAGTAGTGCTAGATGTGGATCACATTTCTTGTTGTAAGTAGTGTTTTGTTGCACGCAAATTTCGTTGTTTGTGAAAAATATGCATCCAGAATGATGTTTTGATCATGTTGATTATCAAAGTATGTAAATAGTTGGGGCTGCATCTTACGATTCTAGTGTAATCTCCCATTGTGTATGTATCTACAATGCAAATGATATTTGACTCATATGCATTGGTGTTTTTGGACAAATATTTTGTCCAAATTAAATACTTGAATATTCCTCATTTCAAATTGATGTAGAATTTTTGTTAAAAGAGTTTGCTATGTAGTTTTGACTCCATCCAATGAAGTCTAAGTAGTCTATTCTATCACGAAAGTCGTCTAAAATTTCACAACTAACATTGATGATGTGCACTCTAAAATTCTGAGTTGATAATGTGGACCATGATTTATGCGATGAACTCGACAAACTTGTAGAAAGTCACCTTGAGAGTGAGAGACCTTGATAGCTGGAATTCCAAACATATATGATTGTTGCAACTTCCAACACTTGTGCAACACCATGATGATTTGGGCGAACCAACTCATAAGCTCGTTCCTTGTTGGATGCCTAAACCCTTGCCTCCAAGGAACCCAGTGTACGGGTTGGTTCGCCCTAGCCCACCATGATCTACCATTTCAAGTGGTCAACCATGGCCTGCATTCCACAGTTATAAGAACCTTGTTGTTGTTGGATCCACTTTTTTTTTCCCGCTCACTGCTCATGTGTTACCCCTCACCACTCATTGCTCGCATGTTACTGTGCCTCATGAGTAGATCCCAACATGATGTTGACATTGGCGAAGATAATTCAAGCTTGTAAGGATGGCATTGTCAATTCTATACGTCCGTATAACACGCCCATTATTATTTTAAAATAATATCATTCCTTTTTTTAGTGTGGTGGTGGGAAGCATATCATGTCTCATTTTTGCAAACTTGCCCATTTTACAAAGTAAGTTGAAAACTTAAGACAATATTATCATAGTCACCTTGCCCCGGACCTATCCATGTACTCTACATTTTTTGGCTTAGAATTAGAAAACTCTAATTCTAGTGGTCCACGAAGGTCATTTGGAGAGGGCTTTAGAGGTCAAGTTAGCGACATTAAATTGATCCAAGTTTGGTCCGAGACGACCCTAAACTACTGGATGATGGTGGAGAGATACCCAAATCTTAAGGAAGAGGTTGGTGGTTCGATTCCTGGCTGTGAAATCTCCTCTCTACTTGATAGAAACTTGCCAAGTGGTTAACTGCCTCCTATGCTTTGGCGCTAGCCTGTCAACCTTCTGGCTCAAAAAATATAAATAAATTGATCCAAGTTTTTTACAAAAGTTGTGCCCCAATTGTTGCACACATCATCTACGTGTGTCTTTACATGATTCAACTTCAAAATATGAAGGGTTGAGAACTTCCCCGGATTTTTAAAGGGCTCCCAAAAGATCATTTTGCCCCCAAGACTACCTCTACTTTGGGTGGTAATTTTTGATATTACATATCACATAAACAGGCATGCATATATTAGGCGGTCGCCTGAATTACCTAAATTAACTTGATTTAGGCGCATCAGGAATGGTTAGTTTAGGCGGGGGCCAAATGAAGGCTTTATTAAGCAAAAAATGATTGGTTAGCATTTATCAATGTTGGAACTGCTCTATGAACAAGAATTGTTTTGCTTGCATGACTCCTTCTAATCCAAAGTCCGATAAACGCTTGCGGAACAAATCCTTCTCCCAACACAGGATCGAAAAGTCGGACTCTACAGTATTGGTTCCAAGAAAAAGCGTTGCAACGACACCACAATACTCCATCAGATTCGGGAATCGAGCACCAAGTAAAGACCAACCATCCTTGAAACTTGAACTGCTGGAAAGCGAATCGATGCCGTCCTTCAACACTGGCTCACATTTGTAAGCATGGATCACGGCTTTGTGCTCGTTGGTGATGAGATCGATCTGAGCTGATGAGTAACGGAAAACATGTTGCTGAATCTTTCGGATGAAGTCGGTTGCGGAAAGCTCGACAAGCTCATGCGGTAGCATTGGGGGAATAGAACCGGGGTCGGCCATTGCATTGTTGTTACGATCCCCATAGGCAGAAATTTCATGAATTCGATCGCAGGCGGTGACGTAAATGAGGGCGATGTCATGTTGAAGGTCTTTCTAGTCGCTTTCATCGGCTTCGTTAAGTAAGGTGTCAGCCCAAGAAGCCAAACCAATGAGAAATTCTCGGACACTGGACAGAGCAACTCGTTAATTTAGGCACCACAGCCGGTGGACATTTAGGTAATTTAGGCGGTGCGGACTCCGATCGCCTATTATAAGCATGCATGCACATAAAGCATCTTGAAATTTGAAGGGCATTACAAGATTCTAAAACAATTCCCACCAAACTGAAATTGAAGAAATTTTTCTTGAACTATCGGATGATTCATATCTTCATCTTCATTCTTCGACAAACACTACTTTACAACTTGTTAAAAGTCCTTACTTTGAGATGCAACTCATCCCTTATTATACCCATCAAAAATGTTGCTGCAATGTTGCCCCATTTATATGTCTACTCACAATTTTTTGAAGGTATTGCAAAATATGAAAAGTACAACCCTAAAAAAAAAAGGCTTAATTTTCTAACCGTCTACTTCTCAATACTTTACATCCATACGGTTCTTGATTTCTATCTACAAATTCTCAATGAAGGGGCTTCAAATCGACCCACTCGGACCCACAATCATCCCTAGTGGCATGTGGGGTAACGTGCCTCAATTGAAATGGTGCATTATTCTTTGTGACAAAGGCTTATAATTTCAACATAAAGGCACCGGGCAGCCGGCTCCCACAAGGCCTTAACAATTTAGAGTTAACGTAGAAATACCCAAACCGGTTAACCATCCTCTACCCGTGCAGTAGACCGTTGTCAGAATAGTGAAGTGCCATTTTTGAAACTGATCATAGCGAGGCTGGCAACTTCAATGCGTGTACACTTAGTTTAGCCAAATTTAGTCATGTTTAATGTACTCATGAGTTAACCGGTTTAGGTGATGTTATGTATGGAAATGCGGATTACCGTGTTCGGTGTAGGGAGAATCTAGTGAACGAGTAGGGGGTTTGACAACTTTCCACTTTGAAAAATTGTAGAATTTTTTTGTACAGGGTAGAAAAGTATGAAACAATTGCCTTCTTCATGAATCTTTCTCGTCTATCTTGGAAAATTATCTCATGATTGTAAGACCATATCTTCAATGCAAATCACCTTATTTTCACGGGTCATGGTATTTCTAGCTTATGTGTAGTCATCCACGTCCACTAAGTTTTTACTTGATAGACCGGAGGAAAAACTTGTACACTTGTCATGCTCCTATAGGTTCGAAGTAGTGGTCCGTATCCAACAAACTTCAAAAATGCATTGGTGCAATATTAGAGTCCCCCAAATGAGGGCAGGTCAACTCTTGTTGACCTCTTTGGCTTGAAATGCAGTGTCCAGGTGGATTTTTGGGCACAATCCATTCAAGTCCTAGTGTTTCCAAGTCCAACCGGTTACATGTTGGCAGCTTTCTGTTTTCTTTAATAATTTAAAGGTATATTCTCTACATTCCTCTAAAATGATCGGTATATTTCCTGGAGTCTTCAACTTCAACCTCGTTATTCCTCAAACTCAACTAGTTCATCTGTAACTAGCGGTCGATTCTCCTTGTTCATTGTTGAAATGTAAGTGGATGTTGTTTACCATGATTCTAATATACAAAGTGCACTATTTATGGTGTATACTATGGGTCACACTATATTTGAGGTAACCATCTTTGAAAACATTCGGGATACTATCAGGGGTGGAGCCAGTTTGGGGGGGTCACTCCCTCTTTAATTGATGCATACACGTGCACTCAGGACCTATTTATTAGGGGGCTATTTACCTTGCAGAAAAGATCATAAGGTATGGTATTTCTCAAAATAAAGGTAAATGCTTGTATTTTAATACACCCTATCAGTAAAATTTTTGGGGAATCATTTAAAAATACCCTATTTTACTTATACTGCCAAAGAAAATTGGAAAGAAGATTGCAATTCAAACAACGCGTTGAAATTTTCCCTCCCGGAATGTAGGTAGCGAACATTAACTCCACATTGGATACGTTGGTTCAATAACGTTCAGCCAGCCAGCATGCAAAGTCATCCATCCAAGCTTTTTCAACAAAAAATTACCTCTTTTCATTCACTAGCACAAACCCTACCCTAGACCCGCTACCCCTAGTAATTGTTTTCATGCTATTTTACATGTACTGACTAGATACAAGAGGCCATTACATGTGATGGTATTTTACATGTAAACATGTTTCATTATTTTAAAACTCCCTATATTATATGTACATTTTTTGCAAAATTTATCTACAATGAATATATTAGACCTTTTTTTTTTTATCACAGATTGTTTCTACAATTTTCACTAGTGACCCCCCCGAGGGAGCCATGGGGGGCTGAGCCCCCCCCCCCAACCCCCCCAATATGTAATGTAAAAACGATTACATATTTTTCTTTTTAGTTTTGCGACTACAATGTTAAATTTTTGGGACGTGTAATACACCGTTGGAAAGGTGTTTTCAAGACCTTTCCAATGGTATATTACATGTCCCAAAAAATATAAAATTTCAGTTGATAAATCCAAAAAACATCTACAGTCGTTTAGCAACTGCAGAGTAGGCTGGTCAAAAGAACCGCAATGGTAAAATGATTGCAGTTCTTTTTCGCAATGTTTTCTACGAATGCATTGAAGGAAAGTCGGGCATCTGCTTACTATTGGCGATGTCTATTGGCAATGATTGGATGATCGATCTAATGATCATCTATATCGAAAAGACCTTTGCCAAAGCTTTGGATATTAATGACATTATCAGAAAAATTATGGGGATGTCAGCTCGATGAGTCCAAATTTCTCAATAATTAATCAAATTTGACCACCTATTGAAATTTGAAAATAAAATATACATTGGATATCTCCATATTCTGAGGTTAGCCCCCCTTAGATCAAAATCATGGCTCCGCCCCTAGATACTATTGAGGGTGCACATTGTATTCCAACCCACAATACACAAAATCAGAGGTCTATGTTGTATGTTACATTACTTTTATTGGATGGGAGATAATATGCATTTGAGAGACTTCCAACAAGGTGAGATCCAATTCATACATGTCCGACCTTGGCAGTTTTGAATTTAAGATTCAGATATTTAATATATTTCTATGGCCTTTGCCTAAAATAACTTCAATATCCACTCAATAAATTGTTTATCATGGATTTCTTCCAAAGGCATGAAGACCAAGCAGTCCCGACCGATCCTGTTGGATCACATTCTAATGTTGAAATCTAGCAACTACGAGGTTCCCATTCAGCTCTAGGAGCCTTCGGTGATGAAAGGCATAAAAGGGCTAACATCGTTTATTAAATCTTACGAGAATGCAAGCTTAGGGCATTTGTTTGACATACACGAGATTGGATTGCTTAAAAAAATATAATAAGATTTAATCTAAGATTTGAATATTCAATACATTTCCAAAAAACCTCAACAAAATTAACGATTTTGTATTTTTCATACCACATCTTCTTAAATGTTATTGAACTAAAAATAAAAATTCCCTATATATTTTTATATTAGGAAATAATATATATGTAGAGGGATTGATGCAAAAAAATCTCCTCGAGTATTAGATTTCACGCTATTTGATGTGTGATGGTGTATATTGTGGGCCACACCATGGTGCATCAAAGGGTAAGTCACACTATAAGTGTGCCCACTATACTTACCATAAAGAGAGTATGTTGTTTATGGTATTTAGTGTCACGTACAATATTTGCGAAGGGTCTAACCTAGATGCCTACAGGTCCCAAAGTGTCATGTCTGCTAATTGCCAATATGATATTGTTCGTCAACATAAGTAACTTTTTAAAGTGAAAAGTTATTTACATTATGACATTCAAAGTAGCACATTGGGGATACTTGAGATGATAGTTTTGCGTTTTAGTATGCAAGGGGAAAATATTATTCAGCACACTAATGACATGTGCATGGGCAAAGCCAAAAGGGGGGGGGGGCTCAGCCCCCCCTAACATTGAAGGAAAGTCCCCCCCCTCTTGGCTTTGCCCATGTTGCCAAAGCTTTGGATATTAATGACATTATCAAAAAAATTATGCGGATGTCAACTCGACGAGTCCAAATCTCTCAATAAATAATCAAATTCGACCACCTATTGAAATTTGAAAATAAAATATACATTGGATATTTCCATATTCTGTAGTCGCCCCCCCCCCCCCCGTCAAAATCTTGGCTTCACCCCTAGACATGTGTCATGTGTTTATAATTTAGTACCCAAGAGGAAGACATCCTTGAGCATACTAATGCCAAATGCCATCTGTGTACACTTTAGTCAACTTGTAGCGCATTGTGCAACATAGGCATGGACCTAGCTCATAACACTATTGAACATACTCGTGCCAATATTAATAAGCGCACTTGGATGGTGTAGTTATTGGTGACGTGGCAACTTATGTTTGTATTTAGTGCGCCTCGTTGACCAATCGAGCCGTGTGTTTTGTGAACTAGTGCCTTTTGCTCCAAGTCCACTTGCCTTGTGTAAGTTAGTTGGCGGTCTACCGTACATTCAACACACATTCATAACGGACTTGCATTCATTGGTATATTTGCATGGAAACATTCCTTGGAGTCTGAAGTAAATTAATAAATCTACCACGACCTATATCGATCTCTGCAATTAGGTTGACCCACACTAATTTTATTGGCATTCCATACCATTACAATTACTTATTATGATTGTAGCAAACTAAATGATTTTTATATTCTATTATCATGGTTGTTATACAAATGGATAAACAAAGTTACAAGTTTTTGTGATATGGTTTGGCCCACGGTAATTTGCATGGGTAAATAGTCAACCTATTTGTGAGGTCAACCAAATTACACAAATCAATGTAGTTGACAACCTTTTTCTCCCATTTTTCTTGGTTCAATTCCATGGTTGACACATAGAGTCCAACCTTACGGTAGATGGTGTTAAAACTATCACTTTAAAACAACACGGAACTTAAAACAAATACTACTTACTAGAGGCATCCATTTGGGGCTTACAATGTATGTGAATGATAAGAAAAGAAAAGAAAAGATAACGCCCGTACTACTAGTACCGGCGTGAATGTGAGCCCGTTAGCCCGATATTGATCTCGGTATCCGAGATGCAATATTGGGTTTTATGCCTCTTATGAGAGGTGGGCTCCAGGGTAGTACAAAAAATAGTTCCACCTTATGGTGGGGGAATGGGTGTTTGTTTGTTATCAAGTTTCCTTTTGTTTAGTACGAGGTAGGTAAGGTATTTGATGGCATTTTGGTGGATGTTTTTCATGAGTGTTTTTATGTGGGTTTTGGGGATATTTAGGTTGTTAAGTTGTTCGATAGAGTTTTCGTGTATAGCGCCACGTACTCCGGCAGTGATGGTGATGAGGGGGTTGGTTTTCCAACCTTTGACTCGTAGTGTGGTGATTAATGGGTCGTATTTGGTGTGTTTGTGTGTGCGGGCTTGTCCGGGAAATCTATCGTGGCAATAGGTGAATTCAATGAATTGTACGGTGTGGCTCGGGGAGGGTAGTATTGGGGGTTGTGTATGGTTGGGGGCTCCTAGGATGCACATAATATCAGGTCTTAGTTTGGCTTGACATTGGCAAGGTCTGTGTGTGCAAATGCATGGGAGTAGCCAATCGGGGATTGTTTGGTCTTGAGGTTGGTTGGGTAGGTTACCCGCGTTTGTCAAGGTGAAGAATCTAGTGCTTGTGTGGGCTTGTAAGGCTTGGGATATGAGGTGCGTTGCTTTATTGTGTCTTGCGATGCGTAGGCCTTTCAAGTATGGGTGTTCGCATTTGGATAGTAGGTGTGGCCATGTGTCTCTTTCATTAGTGCGGCATAGTGTGCAGTTGGGGTTTTGGTATTTAAGGGGCCAAAATATGTTTTTCCTATGGTTACCCATGTATTGGGCATATCTAAATTTTAAGGTTTGGGTAATTTGAGTGTCAGGTATTTTGTCGTTTTTCCAAAAGTGGTTAGAAAGCTTTTGGTTGATTTCTTCATTGGTGAGCCATTTGGCGACGTAGGGGAATTTTTGTCGGGCTAGTGTGGTTTCTCGGTTTGCATGCTCTTTCGTAATAAATGTGTGTAGGTTGCGGATGGCACCGTCATGTGTAGCCGTGGGGGAGGTGGCAAGCCAATAGGGAGTAGCGTGTGCTATGTGGATGTGTGGTGTATCTTCCGGCTTGTCTTTGAGTGTACCTTCATTGGCTAGTGTATCCGCAATTTCGTTGCCACTAATTCCGGTGTGTGCGCGTACTTTGTGTATGTGTATCAAGTGTGGGGTCCAGTATATTTGGTGGACGATGGCTGCGATGAGTAATTTATCTGGGTGGTGATGTTGAGATGTGGGGTGTTGGATGTGATTATTTATTAGGTAGATGCTGTTGAGGCTATCTGTGAATATATGGGTGTCTAGTTGGGTTGTTTGTATTGTTTTTATGGCTATAAGTATGGCATTGAGCTCGGCTCGTAGGATGTTAGGGTAGCCCGGTAGTCTTTCGGCTATTTGGGTATTGTTGTTGGGACTATATACTCCTGAGCCTGCGGTATTGCCGATTATTTGTCCTTCGGAGTTTTTGGAAGGTGGAATGAAGGATCCGTCCGTGTATATACAATGTTGTGGGTGGTATTTGAGGGGGTGTACTTGGTA
Source organism: Polytrichum formosum (assembly GCA_964035585.1). NCBI lineage: Eukaryota > Viridiplantae > Streptophyta > Polytrichopsida > Polytrichales > Polytrichaceae > Polytrichum > Polytrichum formosum. Next base: position 77,624,677 of record OZ037936.1, read on the forward strand.
GTATGTGAGGGGTAGTGGGGGTGTTGTATTGGTATTGGGGTGTGTGTCCTCTTTGGGGGCAGTTTTCCATGCTTTGGAGAATTTAATGTGGTAATTGTTGGGAGTTGGTTGAATGGGGTGGATGTCTATGTGAGAGTTAGTTATTCTTTTTAGGATGTTATGTAGGTTATTAGGGAATTGTTGGTGCGTTTCGGGAGTTAATTGGTTGTGTATGTATACGATTGATGTGAGTGATGTTTCCATGTATTGGTAATATTGGGGCCATTCCGGCGTGGGTTTGTATTGCATGGTGTGGGGTGGTATAGTAGCGATGACGTGGATATCCGCCACGTTGGTGAGGTTCAATTTTTGTGGTGTCCAATCTTGGTGGTTAATTATTAGGATTGTGCTTGTGTGTGTGTTTTCTTTGGCGGCCATTCGGGCCCAGTGAATAGCTTGTAGAGTTGTTCTATAGTCCGGTGGGAATGCGAGGCCATGACCTTTCCATCGGGAGGATTGTGCATGGCCTAAGGATCCGAATATGATATCTCGGGTATGGGGGGAGTTATATTGTGTGATTTGTATGGGGCATGTGAGTGGGGAGGAGTAGTATGAATGCGTGATTTGAAATGAGTTTATGAGGAGTTCGGTGATTTCCGAAGGTATTGTGTGATGTTGGTTATTGGTTAGTATATGTTTGGGTTTTTTCTTAGGTAGTATGGTAACATATCTTTGGATGAGCCATAGTATTTCGGTTTCAAAATTTTGTACTTTGGGTTGTAGGAAATTAGTAAGATGGGTGAGGTTGTGTTGGGAGAAGCGTGCCCATAGCCATTTTAGTCTTTCCGTAGTGATAGTGGCTATGAATCGTCCGTTTTGGTCATATATATGGGATTCTAGGGCGTTTATTTGTATAGTGGGTTTATTGGTAATGATATCTTTGTCCGGGTTACATTCTTGTGTGGATGTTTGGAGGTTAGTGATTCGGAGTGGGGGATGTATATGTTTTTTGTCTTTAGTTTGGGTGTACTTAAGGTAGTTGTCGTAAGTTTGAGTTATTTGTTTTGTATGAGTGGTGTTGTGGTATCTTGTTATTAATAGGAGATTGTGATCAAGTAGAATGTTGTCCGGATGTAAGAGGTCCTCTTCTTGACGCCACTGTTGTGTGGGGCCTCGTGTGGTGAGCCATTGACATAAGTATTTTGTCTTGGTAGCGTGTGCTCCCCATTTGTCTTTTCTATTTGTAGTTTTTACGTTGACTATCTCATGTATAGCATGCCCTAGGGTGGAGGGCGTGTGGTGAGTTTGATGGTTTGGGTCCGGGGTGTAGTATGTGGGATTTGTTTGTGGTGGTTGGGGGTGGTTTATGATAGGGGTGGGTGTTGTGGTGGGCGGGAATATTGTTGTAGCTTGTAGGAGGGCCTCTTTGATTGTTTTGGGTGTATGGTTATATATGGTCCGGTATTCCTCTTGTGTTAGTATGGCTAGGGTAGTTTTATTTTGAATTTGTGCAAGTGTTGTGATTCCATGTGTATAGAGTTTGTCTAGGTATTTTTGGGATTTAAGTTTAGAGGCATCGTCAAGGGTGGTGTATATTGGGCTTGATAGCCATGCTTGCTCTAGTGGAGATTTCTTGAGGGGAAATGCTTTAGTGGCGGTGGTTACATGTATTTCACATTCATTTTTTAGTAGAAAAAGGGTACGGGCTATGGGTGATCTCGCGCACGCTTGTTGTTTAAGTTTTGGAAGATGTAGTGAGCCCCCGTATTTAGCTACTATGTACTTGGTTAGTCCTTGGTATATGTCACCTAATTGGCCAGGGTCATTAAGAGCTTGTAGTAATTGTTGCCCTATACAATGGAGGTAGTCGGGTAGGAGGGATGAGACGCCTATTCCAAAGTTTTCGTGTGTTAGATGAGTGAGTATGTTGGCGGAACTTTTAGGTATTTTACATATTTCTTTGGTTAGTTTTCCTATGATTTTGTCTAATTTTGTGATATCGGGTTTGGAAAATGGTACCGCGTAATAGGCGTAAGCTATACGTGGTTTTATGACGGTATTTAAGATTTTTATCTTTTGTTTGAGGCTAGCGGGGGATAAGGTTAGTAATTTACTTTGTTGTTTAGTTTTTTGTAGGGTGGTTTCTTTTTGGAGGCTCCATTTGAGCGAAGGCATTAGTTGAATGCCGAGGTATGTATATGTTTCGTTTTGTGTGAGTGTGGGGAATTTTTGGGTTTTGTATGAAATATTTTGGGATTGTATATATGCTTTGAATGTGTTAGGTTTTAGTTTTGATTTATTAGGACATCCGGTTATGGCACATTTAGTGAGGTTGAGATCCATATGTGACCATTCCGCGAATTTTTGTAATTTGGATATTTGTGGTTGGATGTGGTGGATGTTGTCGGTTAGTATGGCTAGATCGTCCGCATAAGCCGTGGTGGTACATGTGGATGTGGAGGTGTTGAAGTGGTATCCTAGGTTATCCTTTTCTAGCCACCGGAGTAAAGGTTCGAGGAATATAATGAATAAGTAAGGGCTAAGTGTATCGCCTTGTATGGTACCGCGACTTATTGTTATGGGGGGTGTTGTTCCGAAGGTATTGCCGGTAAATGATGTGGTGGAGTCTTTGTAAATGTTACCCACTATTTCTATGGCGTCAATGGGGAAACCTAGGTCTTCCATAAGGGCAAGTAGGCGTGCGTGGTCGATGGATCCAAAGGCGTTGCGGAAATCAATGTATGTAAGGTAAATGTCTTTGGCGGTAAGTCGGGCATCTTCTAGGGCGGCGATTATCATTTGGATTTGTCGGGATGTGTTCCGTTGTGGTCGGAAGCCTTCTTGGCTAAAGTGAAGTATACGGTGTTGTTCACCGTAACTTGTGAGAAGGGTTGTTATGGTACTAGTAAATAATTTGTATATGGTGTTGGCTAGGGCGATTGGCCTATAGTTGGCTAGGTGGATGGGGTCATCTTTTTTATGGAGTAGAATGGTTTTACTATGCTTCCAAGAGTTCGGGATTGCTCTTTGTTTGTAGCAATGACGGAAAAAAAGAAAAAACATGTCGTGGCATTGTGACGGTAGAGTTTTTATGATGTCATTGGGTATGTTGTCCGGTCCGGGGGCTTTTCCTCGAGTTAGTCGTTTGACACACTTGTCGTATGTTACTCGGGTAAATTGTGTGCTAATGAGTGTGTCGTATGGGCCTCGCTTGTCGAGTATGATTCCGTTATTTGTGTGCCATGGGTATTTACGGATGGCGCATGTGCATGTGGTTGGGTGGTCTATATTGTCTTCGCAAAGTGGGGCTTGTCTTTGGAATGATGCTTGTTGGGTATGGTAAATTTCATTTGCTATGTCGGTGGGTTTGGTTAGGATGTGTCCATTGGAGTTTTGGATACAATCGAGGGAGCTTGTTGTTGTAGGATTGAAGATTCTTTTATGTATAGCTTTGGGTTTGGTGTTTAGTAGGGCTCTATATTTCGTGATGGCTATTTTGCAATTAATTGATGTTTGTTTGGTAATAATTTTGTAGGCTTGGGTTTTGGCATTTTTACCCATAGTGGCCAATTGGTTTATCCATTGTATGTGCTCGGTTTGGTTAGTGGGGAGTGGTGAGGTGTTAAGGGTGGGTATTTGGAGTAGTGCTTGGATGTGTGGGTTGTGTTGGAGATGTGTGTATGGGTGTTGGCATGCTATACGGATTGCTTTCCGGATGGTATGGTGAGATTTTAATTGGTGTTTCCATGCTTTTTGTTGTGTTCTAGGGAGGAATCCTCCTTGTGCTTTGGCTCGACTGGGGAGTGGGGGTGTGGGTTGTGTCATGCAAGTGTCTTCAATGCATTTGCTGAGTGAGTGGATGATGTCTTGGAAGTTGGATTGTGCTTCTTCCCATTGTGTTTGTGTGAGTTGGTCTTGATGTAGGGTTTGTGTAAGGTTCATTATTGTTAGATTTTGTTTGTCGAGGAATGTGGCGTGTAAGTTTTGTAGGTTGGTGGGTGGGATGGGATATGTTATTCTAGGGTTGTTGGGAGGAGGTTGTGTTTCTTTGATGACGATACTATTGGGGGGTAGTTGAAGTTGGACTGGGTAGTGGTCTGAGTTTTGGTTGAGGTTAGTGATTGTGTGACTTTTTAGGAGGTTAATGTTAGGGTGGTTAGAGTAGAAGCCGTCTATGTGGCTAGTTGAGGTGTAGTTGTGGCCTCCTTGTCTTGTGAAACTTTTATGGTTGTTGATCGGGTTAAGGTTAGTCGTATTCATGAAGTGGGTCCATTCATAGTCTATGGGGTTTGGGGGGGTGACGAGACCGTTGGATGATCGCCCTTTAAGTAGTATATCCCGGTTGAAATCGCCCGCTAGGATGGTTAAGTGGTTTTGGTGGTGGTGAGTAAGATTTTGGATTTGGGTTTGTATATCACTAATGAGGTGTGTGTCTTGAGGGTGTGTGGGCATATATATTTATTAGTAGTATAGGCGTAGCAGGTTTGTTGTTGATTATGATGGTTTGTAGGTATGGTGATATGGAGCTAGGAGTGGGGATTTTGTGGATGTTTTCATTTGTGTATATAGATTTGGGTATTAAGGCTAGTATGCCTCCCCGAGCCGGAGAAGGTCCGGCATATCGGTTATGGTTGCTAGTTGTGTTGTTAGAGTTGTTGTATATGATTTTGTAGTCTTGGAATTGCCTATCTATGTATGTTGTGGACTTGTGTTGTTGTATTTTGGTTTCTTGGATGAGTATAATGTGTGGGCTCTTGTGTAGGGTGTGCGTGAGATCTTTTATGCCGGGTAGGCTAGATCTAATACAGCCCGTGTTCCATGTAATTATGGTTAGGGATGTGGTGTTGTGCATGTGTGTGTCCACCGGGGATGTGTGGTTGTGCTTTATATTTCTTGTGTTGGGGTGGTATCCTTTAATGGGTTGTGTACATTTGATTAATTCATCTAGGATTTTTGGAGGGATGAGGGGGAATTCTTTTCTCAAGTCGTGCATAGTTATGAGGTGGCCTTGGGCTATGTTGTCGTTGATGTATGTGTATACATGTGGTATGGTGGTGGTTTGGGAGGGGGGGGGGTGGGTGTGATGTGTTGTGGATGCGTGCGGGGGGGTTGGTTATGTAATCGTCGGAGAATGGTGAGGCATCTTGGGTCTAGGTTGTTGGACATTTGTTGGTTACATATGTTAGGGCTTGGGCTATAGGCTATTATAAATGCGTAGAGTAAGTAGTTGGTTGGGTATTCGGAGAGGAGGGAACTATGTTCACGGAGATGGGGTAAGTCGTGGTTTTGGGGTTGGTAGGTGGTTTGTTTTATGTGGCGATTAAATAGTTCTTCGAGATGTGCGTATTGGCTTTTGAGTGTAATTGTGTTGTGTATAAAATATTGTTTTTGTCTTTGGGTGAATTCGATGGGGAGGCCGTGGAGGATGTTGGATGTGGGACCCGGGTTGGATTCAATGTCTCCACTAAGAATTATGAGTGTGGTAATATTCCATATGTAGTATTTGATGATTTTAACTTTGGGAGTTCTTAGGTGTGTGTGTGTGAAGTGTAGGGTGTTTCTAATGTGTAGGGTTACTTGAGTGGGTGGGTTAGGGGGGGGTGGGTTTGTTTGGGGTAGATGGTTGATTTGTTTTAAGTAGGGGCTAAGTAATTCCTCAAGTTGTGCATATTGGTTTTTGAGTGTGATTGTATTGTGTATAGAGTATTGTTTTTGTCTTTGGGTGATGTCTATGGGGAGGTCGTGTGTAGTGTTTGGTGGGGGACCCGGGTGTGTTTCTATGTCACCACTAAGTAAAATGAGTGTAGCGTTGTTCCATGTGTAGTAGTGATTTAGTTTGAATTTGGGGGATTTGAGATGTAGGTAGGTAATATGGTAGAATTGACCAATGTAGGTTGTAAGTTGTATGTGTGGGATGGTGGGCGTTTGTGTTTGTTGTGGTTTGTGTTGGGTAAAGTGTGGTGTATTGTGTTGGTGGTTATGGTGTGTGGATGTGATGGAGGATTTGTGATTTTGTTGTTGTGGTTGTAGTTGCCATGGGTAGTTTATGTGATTGGTATATTGCGTTTTTGCGGGACTTTTTGTGGGGCATTCTTTATGGTGTCGGTGTATATGAGTAAAATGTATGTGGTTGGAATGCGGGATGGTGGTGGGTGTTTTTTGGTGTAGATGGGTTGTGTTGTTTGGGTATGGTAGTCGTGTTTGTGTGTGATGTGGGTTGAGAGTGGTGGAGTGGGCACACGCTATTGAGATAATATGGGTATAAATGTAGATAGTAGAAAAAAGTCTAGTGCGTGTGCACCTTTTATTTATATGTATATATATAAGAAACAAAGCACATATATTGTATGCAAACAACGACCATGTGTGTGCTATGGGTTTGCTATTCATTTAGGGAGTTTTGACCTTTGTGGTAGCTTGATGGGGAGTTTCGATAGTGACTAGTATTGAAACCCGGGGGTGCTAAGTGTGGTGCATTGATGTCCTCCGTTGGATTGTGTGGGGTGTGTGGGAGTCGTGCGGGAAGAGGTGGGTCCGGTAAGGTGGCGGCGATCGTTTGCATGATGTTGTGGATGCGATGATTCGATTGTTGGAACTCCATTGCCATTGCACTCATGATGTTGTGGATGTTGGCCGCGTGTGACTTGAGAGTTTCCGTGGATGCTTCGATTCTTGTATCCGTGTTGTGGTTGATGTTGTTGGTGATGGTGTTAAGTTTGACGTCCATGGTGTCAACTAAGTCCTTCATGGCTTTGTTGAAGAGTTTTTCCGAGACTAATGGGGTTGCGGCGGCGTGGTTGCTCATGGCTTGTGCCTTTTGTGCAATAGCCTCCCGTACCGGTGCGTGGGCGAGGCGAATGGCGGTTGAGTTTGGTGCGGAGCCGTCTATGCTACCTTTGTGTGGGACGAAATCCACCCGTCGTCCGAAAATGTACGCGGACTTATGTAGCCAATCCGTGTACACGGCCGCGTTCAAGCATTGAACATGGCACCATCCGGCTTGTCTTTCATCGTCTTGCTTGTGTTGGTATCCAAATGTGATGCCGGTAACATTGTCCTCACCTATGAGCGTCTTGAGGGATTTGATGATGGTGGATTGAGACTCCCTTTGTGGGAGGTTGTTTACCACAAGAGTAGTACTAATCCGCAACTCCGAGGGGTTGCCCGCATCTTTGTCTTTGGTGGCGCTAACTTTGAGTCGTTCGGAATGGTAGATGAGCCCATTGTTGAGGATGTCCTCCCGAGCTTCTTCGGTGGTTAGCGTGATGAATGCGAAATCTCTATCAATGTCCGACTTGGTAAGAGAAAGAATCTCTAGTTCACGTCCGTCGTAGTAGGCGTCTCTCATGATACTTCGGAGTATGTCGGTGGCGGTGTGGTCGCGGAGAATTTCTCCCTTAAGGTGGAGACGCATGTTTCGAGCTTTGGTTATGAGTTCGAAGCCTTTCTCGACTTTCCCTATGATCCTTTCCCCATCCCCCATAGTCATAACAAAAGCTCGTTCACCCCGGAGGAGGGCTAAGCCATCCCGCTTAGGATATTGGAGGTGGATTTTAATAAACCCGGCCCAATTCCGTGTGACCGTGTTAATTCCTATGTCCATAGGGTTAGAATAAGAGGTGCCCAAAGGAATCTTCATGATTTTGAGTCGTTCTATGCATGCAATTTTGACATCTTTGCGACTAAGTTTCTTGTAGTCGCCATCAAACCTTACGGTAACATGAAAACCTTCGGTGAGACCGGTGTCTTGAGAGATTTTCTCGTACCTAGGTAGTTGAGTGAGGTGTAGATGTTGGCCTGGAACTGCATCCGGTCGTTCGGAGGGGTAGAGAGTTTGCTTCGTCCGTGGAAAGGCGTGTCGGAGTGATCGAAATTCTTGTATTTCGGTGGGGGGGGTGCCAATGGCGAGAAATTCTTCGTCCGTCCGGGATTCCTTCAAAACACTTTTGCCACGTTGGAGGAGGAGTGTTTCGTGCATGTGGAAGCCTAGCCACATTTGGCTAAGCATGTCAATGCCTAATGTGGATGTCCGTTTGGATTTGGTGTAGGAGGATGGTGTGGTATGCTTACTTGAGCCATGCGGTGTGGATGTGGCCGTGTAATCATCCGCCTTTCGTCTCTTGGTTGTTTGGCTCTCCGATTCCTCGAATACCCGTGGATTTCGGTATTGTAATGTAGGTGGAGTGCTATCGGCAATGCGGGCGGATTTTTGGGATGCGTCCTGGGCGGCTTGGATTGAATGTCGCGCCAATGAGATTTGAAGTGAGCTACCTCCTCGCTCCGGGGACACGTTCTCGAGTTCGAGTTGGGCATCCATGTCCAAATCGTCCTCGGCGTCCGTGCCATGTTGATGTGACGGTTGAAGTGACATTGGTTGCATGGGCGGTTGGTTTTGGATTTGATGCCGAAAAACTTGATATTGATCGTCCATCCCATGTGGCGGCTGTATGTTGATGGCGTGGGGGCTGGTTCGATGGGACTTTACCTGTGTTAAAGGGTTAGCTTGCTGGTTGATGCTGTCTTGGGGTGGTAGAGTCGGCAGGAGCTTTGTTGGAGTTTGCCGTAGTGTTTGCAATTGTTGGTGTTCAGGTTGTTCTGTTGAGGTGGGAGGGCGGGTGTGGTGCGTCTGTGGTTGCTGGTCCGTGTCTGTTCTCCTCGTCGGAGTTGGTTGGGGCAGGTTCGGTGGGTGTTGTCGATGAGGTCTTGCTGCTGGGTCTGTGTGTGTTGCTGGGGTCCGGCGAGGGGCGTTCGTTCGGGTGTGTCGGCTGTCTGTGGTGTGGGGGGCAGAGAGGGGGTGAGGTGCTGATGCTTGTACCTGTAGGTAACAGCTGCTGATTCGTGGTGTGGTGGGTGCAGGATCGGGGCGTTGTTGTGTCGGAGAGGAGGTCTGCGGCTTCGGTTGGTGCTGCGAGGGGGAGCCGTGCGTGGTTGGGGCCGGTTGCTTGCGCGCTTGATGGTGCTCTCGTTTCCTGGTCTGGCGGCCTAGTCTGTGCGAATTGAGAGAAGAGTGTGGGGAGGTTGGGGAGGGGAGAGAGGTAGAGTGAAGAGTAGATTGTTGTGGCTGTAGGTGGACGCCTGGCGACGCTCGCTGTTGAAGTCCAGTCGGTGTGGGCGTATTCCTGTAATTTTTTGGTCTGCACATCTCAATTGAGTTAGTATTACTGGTATTGCGTGCCTTATGGGTATGTTTGTGGTGAGGGTGGTCAGTGTTTACCTTTGTAATTTTGTGTAGTTGCGGAATGAAGTTGTGTGTGGGGTCGTCCCGTGAGTCGTCGTTGTGTGCGAGCAAGGTGTTGTGGGTAGTCGGCTTGCACTCTGAGGTGATCGATGCTGAGGTGGTCTGTCGGACCTTGTGTTGAGGCGCGTCTGGGGTTGATGGTGTCGACGTTGGTGGTCGAGCTGCGGTGGTGGTTGATCCTGGGCGGCAGTGCGTACTGATGGCGGGGGAATCTGGTGTGTATAGGATCTGCTCCGTCCTGTGGGTGCAGCCGTGTGTAGCCCAGGGGGATGAGTGTGAGAGAGGAGCAGGCGGAGGGAGATTGAGAGAGTGAGAGAGGTGAGAGTTGTATACGAAGAGTTGTGCAAGTGATGAGTGGTGAGTGATCGTTGGTTGGGAGAGGGGTGTGTTAGGTAGGGGTGTGCTTTGGCTAATGCGGGTGGTTGTGTGTGAGCTGTGTTTGGCTGTGCTTGGATCTTGGTTGTTTGTGTTTGTGAGTGTGTATTCGGTGACAGTTTCTATCTTTGATTTTGTGTGAGCTGTATTGTGGGTTTTGGGAGATCGTGGGGGTTGGTGCGGCGGTGTGGCGAGGCGGCGCTTGTGTAAACTTCTGCGGCAGGTTGTCCATATCTGATCAGGTAAGGGTGACTCTTCGAGGCTGGAGGAGTTTTTGTTTGGTTGAATTTGAAGTGGTTTTGTGTGGATCGTCATTCGTAGCTGCTGAGTGTGGGTTGTTAGGTGCGATGGGAGTGTTGTGGTAGCTGGTTGGTGGATGTGTCTGGGATTTCGTGTATGTGGGCTGGAGTGGGGGGGTTCTGCGTGTTTGAGGGATCTGTGGTTGTGTGTGTGTTGTGGGGTTTTAGCGATTGTTGGGGGGTTTGTATTGTGGGGGTTTGTTGTTGGCGGTGGGTGGTGCATGCTTCGTAGAGCAATCTCCTGTGTGTAACTTTGTGTTTCGGAGTTCGAGGCGTGTGAGCGGCTGGTGATGCTGAGTGGCTGGATTGTGGCGGACTGAGGTAGGTTTTGTCTGGCATTTCTTGATGCTTCTTTGTGTGGAAGGTTGTGTGTGTGTGTTTGTGTGGACTTGTTTTGTGTGATTGTAGCATGCACATGCGATTGTGTAGATAGGTGTGGGTGAACTTGAAATCTAGATCTAGGGTTTAAGAGCTTGAGGTACCTTGGGGTGAGCGGGGCGGCTCTCGATCTGTGGTCGACGTCGCGGGTATGTGTGTGTCCTGACGCATTGTTGTTGGTTGCATTGTGGGTGTATTGAACCTGTTCGGCGGAGGCGAGGCTTGCTTGTTGAGGGAGGCGTGCGTTGGGGAGGTTGCCACTGTGACTTCGGCAGCTTAGAGCGGTGTAGCATTCTGGATCTGTTGGTTGTTGGGTAGGAGCAAGAGAGAGGAGACCTTTAGGGTTAGGCTGTGGAGACGAGGAAACTTGGCTGGCGCATAACAGTGTGTAGAACACTTTGAGGAGAATAAAGATTTGTTTCCGCGTTGTGTTGCGTCGGCCGGATCTAAGTTTAAGGTTGTGGGTGTTCTGCGGCTTCCTTTGATGTAGATCTTGCTGTGGTTGTTGATGTGCCTCTCCCCCTTTGCTTGTGTCGATGATGGATCTTGTTGTCTTGGAGGTCTTGTTGTGTCGCTGATGTGTGCGGAGGTCTTCGGTGCGGCGCTGTGGGCTGGGGTTTTCGGTGCTGCGCCTCTGTGTGCTGGGGGCTCCGCCTCCGGCCATCTCCCCAACCCCCCTAGACCCAACCTCTAGTTGGAGTTTGAAAAGAAGCCAAACTATGGTCGTTGCAAGAATTCTATGTGAATGATACATATTGTTGGGTTTGGGTATGCCTACCTCACCTTATTTCATTAGAATACAAATGCTCACAAAGAGCTAAAGCTCAAGGCAATTTCTCACACGTTGATGGTAAAGTTTCCCTTTCAATTCTAACAAACTTAATATATGAATATAGAACGTCTATCATAGGCATGACACCAACCTATATAGCTCTTAAACCAAATAACATGCCAAATGAAATGACACCATTTAGTAGACGTTTTTGAACAACTCCTGACCATGTCTTATCCCCAGTAAAACCCGTCTTCAATGAGCACATCCAATATGCCAAATGATCGTGCCTCTAAGCAAATTCCACACGTATTCAATGCTCTTAAGATATTAAATGGATGTCATTTCGAATGGACCAGAAAAAATCAAGAATGAATCACAAGGATGAAGTCATTGCATTCTATTCCAAGATATTTGTTGAAAATAAAAACTCTCTAGATACATTTTCAAATGAATGAACATCGATATTTTAAAGTTGATTTTCTTCTTGAACTTTAATGGCAATCTTGCAAGGTAGCCATTCTTATAAAATGAATGATATTCATCTTGAGTCCCTTGAGCATTGTTCACTTTGCAAGGATGAAAACACAATTGGGTTTGCACCTGGGATACCATTTGCATTTATATACCAAAATTTTGAATCTTTCTGCCAACATGGCCTACCTGGTGGTGCCCCACGTGGAGCTTGACTACCGGCTAGGTAGGTCAACACCTATTGACCTTGGGAATCTTTCCCACCATCTGAGAATTGTCCAAACTTATTAGACCTATTTCTTCCCCTTTTAAAAGGATGCAGAGGGGGTAGGCTTAATAATATTATGAATGACCGTGTTTGAGTTTAGTTACTTTTCTCAGAAAAACAAGATTATCTCTGACATGCATAGATTTGGAGGACCGGGTGTCAATAACCCTTATAATCGTAAAACAAAATGCACTTGTGGATCAATTTGAGAATCAATCCCTCTCTCAAATAGGGACCTAGAACGATTGAGAAGTTTTTTTGCCAAAATTCACACATCAACTTCAAAAGGAGGCAGGCTCTTAAATACAAAGGCTTTAATTTGCATGTTTATTGATAAAAAAAAATTCCCTAGTGTTTTGCATGTATACTTGAAGACAAGAACCGCAAGTAAGTAACCGATCCATTCATAGTAAACAAAAATTTAGATTTGGAGCAAAATTATTAGAACATGATACTAATGACCATTGAGGTAAAACCAACAACCAACCTAAAACCAACACTATGTAACACAACTGTCGCGCACCTCTCCATGAGGAGTGCCCGAAACACCATGGGCACAAGGGGACCCCGGAGTGACACCTGGGACTTGTGACGCCATTGGTGAGAGGGCCCAAGTGATCCTAATGTGGGTGAGGGCCCCGGGCGTTGAAAACACCTCCCACCCATGGAGACTAGGATGCACGAGGGTAAGGCCATGAGCATTGAGTAGCTTATGGCATCCGAATTCTAGAATGTTCAAGAACTCCCCAATCGGAGGTGTGAGCTAGGAGATATGACAATTTGAGTGGGGCGATGCCTAAGGACAGCGCCTTGGGACAGCAGTGACCTGGGAGTGACACCCGGATTGCCGAGGTTAGAACAACAATAACTTCCTCAATATTTGCCCGAATGGGACAAGGAGTCTATTGGCATCTATGCAAAGCGTAGATGTCAATGGAGTGGTTGCTTGATAGAAGCAAAGATCATACAACAAATTTATGGAGGTGTGAAGCTATAGGGGGCTTCCTACCCCAGCGGCTAAGGGAAAATGTCTACTTGGCCCCAACTCTTAGGGGAGAGACAAAAGGTTACTTGACAGTGGGGTAGGGGCCTTGCCTAAAGTCCTAGAGGCTTATACGGGTGAGGTGGTGTGGCTGGCCGAACCCCCCCGAGGCCAACGGCCTCCACGGGCGTTGGTCCAATGTGGGGGCATAGTTGCCAAGTATGCTTCGGGTTGTTGTAGTGTTGCTCCGGCAACGCGATGATCAATTAAAGATTGGGCTTCCATGAATGGAAGCTGTGAGCCCAAAAGGGTGCCCACATTTAGTCTTAGACCCTTGAAACGTTAGTTGATGCACTTTGAAGTAGCATGTTACTTCACAAAAATATAAAAAGAGTGAAATGTTAGTCTTAGAAGTACCATGTTGTAAGAGGCTAGGATGTGAGTTGTTATTGTGTTTTTACCTTCGGAAGGATTTGAGTGAATGAGGATAGGTAAGGAGAACTTGGATTGAGTAGTTAGTGAGTAGGCTAGTACAAATGGATGGAGACAACCAAAGTGACTCAAGAGGCAAGTGCATTCGAATTGGGATGAATGGAGGATCACATGGAGCGCACAAGTGGACCACCTCATCATGGCCACTTAATGGGGAAGGTCCAAGGAAGAATGCAAGGTGGAGGATAAGCAAATTCTCAAAGCACCAATCAAATCACGAGTTAAGCATCGTGGTTTGAATTAAGTGGTGAGCAACGATTTGGGAAAGTAAGGGGAGAAAGTTATGGCGGCGGAAAGCGAAGGAGGCTAAGTTTGGGTTGAAGCATCCCAAGTTTGGTAAAGTGTGGTAGGTAGAAAGCCAAGGCTAGTTAAATGTTCGAATTAGGATCCTTGTTGATCATTTGAGGGAGGAAGGCTTAGAAGATAGGATTGGCGCCTACTAAGTAGGAGGAAATATCAAGGGCTTATCGTGAGCCTTGAGGGTGCTCACCCCCTCAAGCTTACTATATAATCCCTCATTCTTCCCTCACTCATCCTCTCTTTCCTTTGTGCTCCAAGGCACCCCACGAGTTATAAGTGTGGGTGTGGGAAGCCATATTGGAGCACATGTGTGTGCTTAGTTTTTAGTTTGAGAGCCAAGGCTTGTTAGCCTTGAAGAGGGCTTGACCTCTTGGTAGAATTAGTGTTGACGTGAAGGATTTTAAAGTTAATTCATGATTTCAATTTGTGGTACTTAAAGTTCATGTTTTGAATACACGTGGTTGCAAGTTCCATGTTTAAGAGTTGAGCACTTGAGGTTGTGATGAGTGCAAAAATATACTTGTGTGGATTAGTTAGTCTTAGTGAAGTTAGGAAATTCTCTCTCCCCCTCTCCTCTCTAGGATTTTAGGATTTTAGGATTAGAGAAGAATTGTGTGATTAGAAAGGGGTTGTTAGTAGAATTAGGAAAATTAGGTAGGAAGATTAGTTAAGGGCTTGAATAATTAGTGAGGTAGTTGGGGATTACAACTACAAAGTTGTGGGTTCATGAAGGAGCTGGGTTTATGAAGGAGCTGGGTTTGTTTAGTTAGAAAGTAAAGAGCTGGGTTTATGAAGGACCTGGGTTTGTTTAGTTAGAAGCTAAGGAGCTGGGTTCATGAAGGAGTTGGGTTTATGAAGGAGCTAGGTTTATGTAATTAGAAAGTAAAGAGATGGGTTCATGAAGGAGCTTAGTAGATAGCCTACTTAATTAGCTCATAGACAAGTAGTTAGTTACATTATGCTAGTTAGTGTTATGTGTGGCTTTCACAAGTAAATGTATTTGAGATTGACTATAGAGAATAGTATTTTTTAACACTTGCATCCTCTCTTTAAAAATAAACCACGTGCACAAATTAATGGAGAATGTGGAGCACTCTCGCGATGGCAAGACAAAGGAAGCAAAGACCAAAGGTGCGAGGGAGAGATTGACATAAGTCACATAAGTATTTCTTAATACTTAAAGGCTTATGTACGGTATGGAGACACCAAGTGAGACCTCTTATAGTAGCGATACGGAATACACAAGTGATAGTTCAAGTGGTAGTATAGAGTCAACGGCACGGACTCCATTTAGGAGAGGGATATCCTTAAGGGCTTGTGTAGCTAAAGCGGCCGGATGGACGTTAGAAGCAAACAAAGACAAAATAGCACCCGAGCATAAGGAGGTTAAAATAACATAGTTAACTTGTGCATTCTCCACATACGTATTGAAATCGTACATTGAGTTGTTAAAAGTGAAATTCCAGTTAAATCCAAGACCACTTGAAGGGTGAACCTTGCACTATGGACTCATCCAAGTCCAAATCCAATACCGCGGAGGAATGTGAGCCCAAACCCACTACTCGGACTACGGACGCTTAAGGGTGGGGGGTTTGGCCTCACATAATTGGTGCGTCCGCCGGGAGCGAAGCGGAAGGTAGTTACAAGACTTGGAGGCGACTAGGAGACTTGGAGGCAACTAGGAAAAATTGGAGACACAAACTTGAGAGAAGGGAAGGAGCACCCGAAACTCGGTAAGTATTCTCTCTTTGGGTTACATTTGAATTCATTGTATTTCAACTATTCCTTGGAATGAATTGCATTGTCAATTACGCAAATTCATTTTTGAGGAAGGAGCGCGGCGAAGGTACGTCCTCAACCTTTTTGGGGATTTGCTAAGAACTTAAAAGGAACCTATAACCGAGTAGCTCATTAAAACATTAGAGGGTAAATTCACCTTAGGACATTGAACTTTGACACTCACCTCGGGGTGAGTCTCAAAGTTTTGGGAGTTGTCATTTCATGCTCTAGATTAAATTAATATTTCACAAAGTTTATGGTGTTGTTACATTGAGTCACGATTGAGGGGAGTGCTAACTCACAGGGGGATGCGATTGCTCAAGGTATGTTTATTTCTTCAAAGTGAACTCATTAACTAATTAAGGAATGCCTTTTGTACTCGTGATTGTTGTTATCCGTTGTAGAGGGTAATTCCCGAATTGTGGATGGTGTGAGAAGTTGAAGGGTGAAGCCTCGACTTTTAACATAATCTACTCGGAAGGTCACCCCCTCACAATCGGTATTGTGGTGAGTGTTAATTTGCGGGAAGGTGCGGAGGTGATGCTCCGACTTAACCAAAAAATTAACATGAACATGCCTATCCCCTATTGGGATTCTTTCACCTAAGTGGGCTTGCAGGTTCTTTTCCTCACCTCCTAAAAAAATTATAACCACACCAAGACAAGTGAAAATATTAAGAGGGGAATTGCTAGGATTATGTGTGGTCAAGTGAGGGTCGATCGATTCTTATGGAATGCAAGGTAGGACTCGCTCACAAAAACCAAGTTTGATAGTAGGACTAGAGAAATCTACTCGAAAGAGGCGGTCCTCTAAAATCAGTGATAGATTAGAACAAGATAATGTTAGAATAGAGAGTTGTTTGAACGTCGAACCTAGGACTAGGTCAATTCTAGACACCTTAGAACTTGGAGCTCAACTTGAAGAGGAGATCACTCCCTCCAAATTGAGTGGTGAAACTTCTTCGGAAAATTACACACTTAGAGAAGAATTCCCGGTAGAAGTTGATAGGGGATTGTTGAATAGTTCACCGGTCACCATGGCCGAGGAACGGGGGATGGATCCACCACCCATACCCCCAATTCCGCCCATACCTCCTATACCTCCAATAGACCCATTGGTTAGGCCAAGAGGCCTACCAATTGTGGTTCCACAAAATTTAGCGGCGATGGATATGCCATCTCATCTCCCTAAATTTTATGGGACCAAGGATGAGGACCCCTCTCGGCACATGGAACGGTATATCGAACGGTTGGCTAGCTTCCTCATAACCGACCCGGGTTATTGGTTAGTGTGGTTTCCTACCACTCTAGAGGGGGAAGCCTATGAATGGTATCGGGATCATGCCGAGGGACATTTTAGGGGATGGGAACAATTACAAAGGGAGTTTCTTAACGAATTTAGGCCGGAAGTGGGTCAAAGTACCGCATTAAGGGCATTGTCGTCATTGAAGCAAGGAAGGGAGGAAGAAATTTCGGCTTACATTAGGAGGTTTGATTTAGTGTGCACTAGATTTGTGGGTACCATGCTCAACGACGACACGCTAAAGCAATTTTTCATTCAAGGGTTTTTTAAGTCCGGAACTATTAGGGGTGTTCTAGAAAGGAATCCCTTGACCTTGGCGGATGCCAAGCGTGCGGCTAGAGATATTGAAAACTTGGATAAAGATCACGAAAGGCTATGGAGAAGGGAGGATGAATTGATCCCACAATTCATCCCCATACGCCCTAGGGTGGTAGCGGTAGAACCCGCTAAGTATGAGAACCAAATTCCATATGCCATTGTGGACACCGGCCCCCGACCTTTAGCGGTTAGGGAACCGGCACCTCTTTTGGCACTACCGGCCCCTAGAACGGATCCACACTTGGAGGAGGTTGAGAGAAGACTAGGTGCTAGCCAACTAGGATTCCAAGAGGCTATGATAAAACAAATGCAAAGCCTCACGGATCAAATGTCATTAATGATCCGGAGTCAACAACCGGGGCCTCCACCCCCGGTTGAGTCGGGTAGGCATTCTTCCGGATTATGGTGTGTCCAATGTGGCCAACCGGGCCACACGCGTCAATTTTGTAGAAGTGGACAAAACCGTGACCAAAGAGGAAACGGTAACCCACCTCAACAAAATCAACGAGGTCAAGCGCCACCTCACTATGGAAATGGAAGCAATAGAGGACCACAACCTAGAGGGCAAGGTGGCCAAAATTTAGAGAAGAAGGAATTTCATCCCTTTTGTGGAAGGTGGCACGCTCAAGGACAATGTTGGTCCGAAGGTCAAGAGTTTAATTGTAGCAATTGTGGAGGAAGTCATCCCTCGGATACGTGTCGCCAACCGGACAAAATAATTAATGTCCCTTACCCGGTGGCTAATCCACAACAACAAGCAAGGGATAATATGCGAGGTGCTAGGCCACAAGGAGTACCGGCCAATGAACTTAGGCCACCTAACTTATACTATGACCATAGTAATGCTAGGCAAACTTTTCATCCACCGGCGGGCTTGCAAACTACAACCGGTTACATTCCAATACAAAATAGACAAGGAGTTCCACCTAATGGTAGTAACGGGAGACAAGCGCCTCCAACGGATCCGGGACCATCTAACTCCCAAGATGTTAGGTTCATGGATGGAGTGTTGGAGGCCACATGTGATGACATGCTTCCTCTCCCAACGAGAATTGGAGAGGAGCAAAGTCAATGGCCTCCTCACACCAATGCTATTACATATGAGTTAGTGAAGGGTAAGGGTGTGGTTGAAGAAGCACCTGCACTAGCGGTAACTACTAGGGCTAGGAGAGGGGATGCCCCGTTGGAGGTAGGAATAGGAGAGCAAGGAAATTACTCTTCGGATGAAGAGATTAATCTCTCCGAGTTGGATAGGGTAGCTAGAAGAGCTACTAAGGATGTGGAGAGGGAAAATATAATTTTACAAGATAGGGAGAGGACTAATGCGGTACATGACTTGGATAATAGCGATGTGGGTGAATGGGAAGGACCGGGGGTTCCCGTAGACGAATTCGACGTAGTGGGTAATTCTAAGGTGGAAAGATCTACCGGGTACGACTTGTGGGCGGACCTTAGTACACTCAAGGCGGATATTACTTTCGGCCAACTATTGGAAATTTCACCCACGGCAAGGAAAACATTAAAGGAGGGAATGCCGGTACACAAGAGGATGAGGAAGGTGAAAGCTAAAATAGCCGCTAGGATCCAATCACAAGGTGGAAGAGACGTGAAAGCTATAGAAATAGAAGTTGTTATAGTAGATAAGGTGGTTCCTAATGTGCTAGTCGACGGAGGGAGTAGTCTAAATATACTACCGGAGGATACTATGAAAAAATTGGGACTTGGACTCACGGGGCCTTCACCTTTGGTCATAAATATGGCAAATCAAAGTTCGACTACGCCTTTGGGGATGATCAAGGATTGTAGAATGACTACGGGAGGCGAGGAGTACTTGGTCACCTTCCATGTCATTAAAATGCACTCCAACAAGGACACCTTCCCCATTTTGCTAGGTAGGCCTTGGTTGCGGATGGCGAATGCTATGGTCAATTGGGGTGGACCTAAACCATCCATCACTTATGGTCCGGAGGGTAATAGGGTCATAGTGTCCATTGGTTCATTAGAAGGATGGATGAAGAAGGAGATGTATTTGCCATTGGAGAAGGAAATTGATGACTTAAACGAGAATGAGATTGGCAAGGCATTGGTGGGAGTCGTCCATCCCGAAGGTCAAAGGGTTGTTATAGATTCGGGCTCGGGAAGTCTAGGTCCTAATTTTTACAATTATGGGGATAATGGGGATTATGCCCAATGGCTAAGGGAGTACCCCGAGTCCGAGGTTGATGTAATGGTTACATTTCACCAAGTAGGCTTAGGGAGTGAATTTCCTAGTGTTAGTTTAGGAGAGGGCTCATTGTTGGAGCCATGTGAGGTGCTCACCGAGGAAGAGTGGGTTAGCGGTGGGTTAACACCTTGGGTAGATGACGTGGAAGAGGGTGAGGTTAGTTTAATTCATGTAGATGGGACTCAAGAGGAGGATGTGATTATTGAGTCATCGAAATTGGAGGAGCCTTTACATTTCAAGACCACGTCTACGGGGATAGTTGTAGGTCAAGATGTGAAAGATTACCCCAATGTGCCTTCCGATTGGTATCGGAACAAAGAGGAACAAGCACATGTGTCGGAAGCGGATTGGCGGTACGTGGATGTGAAATTAAAGAATGGAAAAACCCGACAAATGAAGATGGGTTCCAAATTGGGGGAGAAAGAGGTTAGGGAGTATAGCAATTTGGTGGATGAGTTTAGTGATACTTTTGCATGGTCCTACGATGAGCTTAAGGGAATTCCTAGGGAAATGGTAGAGCACCGGATTCCTTTAATTCCGGGGGCGAGGCCAATTAGACAAAAGGAGAGGAGGATGAATCCTCAATTGCAATTGTTGGTGAAAGCGGAATTGGAAAGGTTATTGAAGGCCGGGTTTATCAAGCCGGTGGAAATCACGGATTGGGTTTCTCCTATGGTCTTAGTAAAGAAAAAAAATGGGAAATTAAGGGTTTGTGTCGACTATAGGAAATTGAATTCGTGCACACAAAAGGATCACTTCCCCTTACCTTTTATCACCTTGTTGTTTGAGGAGGTTGGAGGTCATTCGCGATATACCTTTATGGATGGGTATGCGGGTTATAATCAAATTTCCATAGCCCTCCAAGATATCCATAAAACGGCTTTTACTACACCTTGGGGTACTTTTGTGTGGGTAGTGATGCCATTTGGGTTATGTAATGCCCCGGCTACTTTCCAACGATTAGTAATGTATATCTTCACCGACTTGTTGTTCAAATCCATGACCGTCTTTGTGGACGATTTTAGCACACAAAGTAATGTGGACGATCACCTACATTGTGTTAGGGAGGCATTGGTTAGGTGTAGGAAGATGAGGTTAGCATTGAACCCGGATAAGACATTTTTGGGAGTGAATAAGGGAGTGTTGTTGGGTTATGTTGTTAGTGAGAAAGGTAGAGAACCCGATCCGGATAAGATTGCGGCGATAAGCGACTTGGCAACTCCAACCAATTCCAAGGGGATCTCTAAGTTGTTAGGACATGTGGGATGGTACCGGGAACTTATTCCTAATTTTTCAAAGATAGCGGTGCCCATTACCCATTTGCTCAAAAAGGATGTCAAATTCGAGTGGACGGATGCTTGTCAAAAAGCCTTTGAGGAATTGCGGGATAGGTTGAGCACCTATCCGGTGTTGATACCACCCAATTGGGGTAAACCTTTTCACGTCTATTGTGATGCTAGTAATGTGGCAATAGGGAGTGCGCTTTGTCAAGCAACGGGAGAAAAAGAGAAGGATCAACCTATAGCTTATGCGAGTAAGCAATTGACCCCCGCCGAAAGAAACTACTCTACAACGGAGAGGGAGTGCCTAGCCATGGTGTTTTCCGTTAAAAAGTTTAGGCATTACCTCATGTGCAACCCGGTTGTATTTTTTGTTGACCACATGGCTATCAAGTATCTAGTTAACAAGGCGGAGTTAAGTGGTAGGTTAGCTAGGTGGGTTTTGTTATTAGAAGAATTCGACTACACGGTGGAATATAAACCGGGTCGTATGCATTTACAAGCGGACCACTTGTCTAGGTTGTCGGAGGAGATAGGAAAAAATCCGGTAAATGATATGTTAGTAGATGATAGCCTCTTTGTGGTCACTTCTACACCGGAGTGGTATGCGGGCATAGTGGAATTTCTAACAACCCACAAGTTGCCCAAAGAGTGGACAAAAGAAGAGAGAAGGAAGGTGAGGGTAAATAGTAGGCAATTTGTTGTAGTGGGCCATAGGTTGTTTAGAAGGGGTCCGATGGTATTTTACGACGATGCGTGTCAAAAACGGAGGTTGAAGCGATTTTAATCGCTTGCCACGATAGCGCTTGCGGCGGTCACTTCTCGGGTCAACTCACCGGGCAAAAAATACTTAGAGCGGGCTACTTTTGGCCTACACTATTTAAGGACGCCCATGACTATGTAAGGAAATGCGACGCTTGCCAACGGTATGCCCGAAACGACCTTAGAATGGAGATGCCTTTACATGTATCATTACCCTTAATTCCTTTCGAAAAATGGGGCATCGACTATGTGGGTGAGGTCCATCCCCAATCTTCAAAAGGAATGAAATATATTGTGGTGGCAACCGAGTACCTCACCAAGTGGGCGGAAGCCAAAGCGGTGAAGACCGACACGGCGGAACACGCGGCAACATTTATGTACGAAAACATAATTTCGCGGTTCGGGGTGCCGAAGATCCTAGTAAGCGATAGGGGTACTCACTTTTTGAATGACTTGATTCGAGAGATGACAGAGAAATTTAAAATTGATCACCGGAAGACTACTCCCTACCACCCACAAACCAATGGACAAACGGAAAGGGTTAACGGAATTTTGGTGAGTATACTACGCAAGACGGTTATAGACTCGAAGCGGGATTGGGATACGAAACTAACGGCGGCACTTTGGGCATACCGTACAACCTATAAGGTAACTACGCGTGCTACACCATTTTCCTTAGTCTATGGTCTTGAAGCGACACTACCAATCGAATATGAAGTCGAGTCACTTAGGGTGGCCGTGAGTACGAGACTTACCGAAAGTCAATCCTTACGAAATCGACTAACCGATTTGGAAGCACTTGACGAAGGGAGGAGAATGGCGGCTCAACATATTGAGGCAATCCAAAGAAGAAGAAAGATTACTTTCGACAAACGACATAAGAGAAGGGCCCTAACACCGGGAATGATGGTCATGATTCAAGACGCACGAAAGCTTGAATTTCCGGCGAAATTCGATGCAATATGGTTAGGACCTTACCTTGTCTATGAGGTCTTTCCTAATAATTCAATTCAATTGGAAACGTTGAATGGTGAGCTCTTTCCTACCCGTACATCGGGAAGTAGATGTAAGGAGTACCGAGCTTGACTAGGCAACTTACCCTTGGAGCAAGAGATGTTTGGATTCATCCCCCGATGGTCGCCAATTATGTGAGCCCAAAAGGGTGCCCACATTTAGTCTTAGACCCTTGAAACGTTAGTAGATGCACTTTGAAGTAGCATGTTACTTCACAAAAATATAAAAAGAGTGAAATGTTAGTCTTAGAAGTACCATGTTGTAAGAGGCTAGGATGTGAGTTGTTATTGTGTTTTTACCTTCGGAAGGATTTGAGTGAATGAGGATAGGTAAGGAGAACTTGGATTGAGTAGTTAGTGAGTAGGCTAGTACAAATGGATGGAGACAACCAAAGTGACTCAAGAGGCAAGTGCATTCGAATTGGGATGAATGGAGGATCACATGGAGCGCACAAGTGGACCACCTCATCATGGCCACTTAATGGGGAAGGTCCAAGGAAGAATGCAAGGTGGAGGATAAGCAAATTCTCAAAGCACCAATCAAATCACGAGTTAAGTATCGTGGTTTGAATTAAGTGGTGAGCAACGATTTGGGAAAGTAAGGGGAGAAAGTTATGGCGGCGGAAAGCGAAGGAGGCTAAGTTTGGGTTGAAGCATCCCAAGTTTGGTAAAGTGTGGTAGGTAGAAAGCCAAGGCTAGTTAAATGTTCGAATTAGGATCCTTGTTGATCATTTGAGGGAGGAAGGCTTAGAAGATAGGATTGGCGCCTACTAAGTAGGAGGAAATATCAAGGGCTTATCGTGAGCCTTGAGGGTGCTCACCCCCTCAAGCTTACTATATAATCCCTCATTCTTCCCTCACTCATCCTCTCTTTCCTTTGTGCTCCAAGGCACCCCACGAGTTATAAGTGTGGGTGTGGGAAGCCATATTGGAGCACATGTGTGTGCTTAGTTTTTAGTTTGAGAGCCAAGGCTTGTTAGCCTTGAAGAGGGCTTGACCTCTTGGTAGAATTAGTGTTGACGTGAAGGATTTTAAAGTTAATTCATGATTTCAATTTGTGGTACTTAAAGTTCATGTTTTGAATACACGTGGTTGCAAGTTCCATGTTTAAGAGTTGAGCACTTGAGGTTGTGATGAGTGCAAAAATATACTTGTGTGGATTAGTTAGTCTTAGTGAAGTTAGGAAATTCTCTCTCCCCCTCTCCTCTCTAGGATTTTAGGATTTTAGGATTAGAGAAGAATTGTGTGATTAGAAAGGGGTTGTTAGTAGAATTAGGAAAATTAGGTAGGAAGATTAGTTAAGGGCTTGAATAATTAGTGAGGTAGTTGGGGATTACAACTACAAAGTTGTGGGTTCATGAAGGAGCTGGGTTTATGAAGGAGCTGGGTTTGTTTAGTTAGAAAGTAAAGAGCTGGGTTTATGAAGGACCTGGGTTTGTTTAGTTAGAAGCTAAGGAGCTGGGTTCATGAAGGAGTTGGGTTTATGAAGGAGCTAGGTTTATGTAATTAGAAAGTAAAGAGATGGGTTCATGAAGGAGCTTAGTAGATAGCCTACTTAATTAGCTCATAGACAAGTAGTTAGTTACATTATGCTAGTTAGTGTTATGTGTGGCTTTCACAAGTAAATGTATTTGAGATTGACTATAGAGAATAGTATTTTTTAACACTTGCATCCTCTCTTTAAAAATAAACCACGTGCACAAATTAATGGAGAATGTGGAGCACTCTCGCGATGGCAAGACAAAGGAAGCAAAGACCAAAGGTGCGAGGGAGAGATTGACATAAGTCACATAAGTATTTCTTAATACTTAAAGGCTTATGTACGGTATGGAGACACCAAGTGAGACCTCTTATAGTAGCGATACGGAATACACAAGTGATAGTTCAAGTGGTAGTATAGAGTCAACGGCACGGACTCCATTTAGGAGAGGGATATCCTTAAGGGCTTGTGTAGCTAAAGCGGCCGGATGGACGTTAGAAGCAAACAAAGACAAAATAGCACCCGAGCATAAGGAGGTTAAAATAACATAGTTAACTTGTGCATTCTCCACATACGTATTGAAATCGTACATTGAGTTGTTAAAAGTGAAATTCCAGTTAAATCCAAGACCACTTGAAGGGTGAACCTTGCACTATGGACTCATCCAAGTCCAAATCCAATACCGCGGAGGAATGTGAGCCCAAACCCACTACTCGGACTACGGACGCTTAAGGGTGGGGGGTTTGGCCTCACAGAAGCTCACATCTAACCATTGGCTACCTAAAGGGAGAGTCCCGAATGCATGTGTAGGAGGGTCGGTCACCCACTTATGAGCTTGAAGGCCCAAGGTATTGGGAGCTAACCATTTGCATGGGTGGAATGCGAAGGGTTAGTGCTCGTGACCCTTGCTAGAATTGAGAAACGGTAAAGATAGTTAAGGGGAGCTAGCAAGGGTTGCAACAAGAATTGACATTCGAATTTCAAATATAAGAAAGTGGTCCATAATGTTGTCTCTAGGTTATGGTCCGAGATGACCTTGAAACTATTGGGCGATAGTGGAGAGGTACCCATTTCTAAATGAAGTGATTGGCAATTCAATTCCCACTGTGAAATCTTCTCTCTACTTGACGGAAAAAACTAGCTAGGTAGGTAGGAAGCTAAGAGCCCATCCACCGCAAGGTAGGCAGTAAACCCCACCCTGCACCAAGAGGATTCTTGAGCATGGTAGGGCCAACGGGCTCAAATTCACGTTGGATTGCCCGACGTTGGTTATTTATTTATTTATTTGTCTCTAGGTTATGTCATGGTTTTGGATATGCCTACTTTAGTACTGCACTTTTGATATCCAAAGTTATACTTAACCCTTTATTTTTTTGTGAGAGTTCAACAAACTCTCTTTATAAAAGATAAGCACCATGGAGGCACAACATGACTTCATTTGGGTCCCCCACTCGGCATTCAAATTTTTTTATGTTTCAAGAATAGATAGGTGCAAACCCCATTCACTTTTTCTCTAATTTGAAGGGGAACGATGCTTTGAAATGATTTTGAAGCTCATAGAAGGTCACTAAGGCTTGAATGAGAAAGCAAACTTTCTTGCCTGTGAGTGTTTCCCATTCTAAAATCAACCATCTTTAGTAGGGTGAGCAACATCCCAAACCAAACATGCTTCCAAGAAAGACATTCAAGCTTATCGTGAGAGACACTCATCATCCGGTCAATGAACTTTGACCACCTCTAGAATAGGCAAATGAGCTCCAAACTTGAAAATTCAAAATCTCACATACATGTATTTGGAATATATACAACGGTTTTATTTTATTTTATTTTAAAATAAATTTTTAATGAGGGTCCTCATCCATCATGTCATCCATATTTTGAAAAAGTAATAGTTTCACAAGCTCCCCCAACTTGAGAATCTTACTGTTTACGATTGTTGAGTATTCTCAAATTTTGTTCCTAGATTCTTAGAATAAAATTGGTTTCATCAAACAAGTGGCCGATCACAAAATATGTTGGTGATAGGGGTTGAATTGCCCTCAACATCACGTAGCATTCTTGAGCATGATGTTTACTAACCCTTTTCCTTTCCTTGTACGACCCAACCCAACCCAACCACCGTAGCTGAATAAATCATGTCCTTCACATGTCAGTACCTTGGATTCTCTTCCAAAGTTCAAGGACATTGCTCCCCTTAAGGTAATATATCTAATTAGATCTTCAGATTGAAGATGGAAAACAATGAAAAATATTCAAGAATAACCAAAGTGATGCTTATTCTTATAGAGGAAGGTACATCCTACCGAAGAATGTTATGCAAGGATGGTGAGGGAGTTCCAAGGTCATTGGAATGCACATGTGAGCAATAAAGGATTAATTAACGAGGGGCATTTTGCCGATGCGGGCTTCTCTATGCACTTGAGACTTCTGGAACTTTAATATCTGTATTTATATTTTATATTTTTATCTTTGTACGTACATGCACCGTATCATTTTCGTGAGCCGTTGAAAAGTATGAGTTGAAATATGTCCACTTTGCGTTGAATCTTTGTTGAAATGCAGCATGGGTGTGGTACTAAGTATTATTCCTCCTCTCCTTTCCATTTCTTCCCTTTCCCTTCCCACCCTAATAGCTAGGTGGACCTTCAACTTTGCCTAGCACCGCATTGGCCATGGCCACTTTGGAGAAAATCACATCTTCAAAGCCACAAGAATAAGCTTAAAAAACAAGGACCCGGCCAAAGTCAGGCTGGTCTAAGGCTCCGCCTTCACGCTTTTTCCGACACAAGTCCACACCCCGGACATCAAGATGACGATCTTGTTTCCAAGGGTTGTTAAAAGTGGCGGGCCATCATCTATGTAAGGAATATGTGCATGATTTCGCTTGGCACCCACTTTTCATAGGATATCAACAAAACAAGTTATAGAGTTATTTGTAAAGTAAAGCAGATGAAACCATCGGTTTAGTCCCAAGCCCTGTGTTTATGAGAATTAATACAGAAGCTGTTCAAGTTTTCTCAATGCTTAAATTATCATACACAAAGAGCGGTGTTGGGTTATTAAAAACCCGTTTTCCAATTTGTCTTACTAGGATGGGTGTGCCAAACTAGCTTTGCATAGGTCGATCTAGTACTTTAGATAGTGGGTCCTATGTGAATGCCTTATTTTAGATTCTCTCAAAGTTTGAGAGGTGAAAAGAGGAGGTCCTGAAAGTTCACCCAACTTTAATGTATAGACACAATGAGCTAACGAGCTATAACATTTTACTGAGCATATCTCTATTAGCCCCAGATAACATACATATCTAATATGCACATCCAGAAATACGAAACAATTTTTGTGATAATATAGATATTCTAAGCAAAATGTTGTAGCAACATAAATTTCAAATGGTCACCCGCACTAATAGGACAAACTGGTGTGGCTCTGGAGGGGCACACTTCATGGCATATAGGTAAAGTCATTCATTATGGATTCGAAGTGACCCTAGTAAAGGCAATTTCCTTTTAGGTTGAAGGCTGATTTATTCCAACCAAACTTCAATAGACTAATTCCACATTTATGGTGCCAATATTAAGATTAAAAGAATAAAAAAATTTCATGATAAAGAATGGATTAGTCGCGTTCTCACCTTCCTATGGATGATGGGTGAATGAGGTTACGTAGAGACCATGAAGCTTAAGCCAAAACATTGAAGATTATAACTTGCATGGCTACAAGAAAGTAACATACCTTACATGTACCTCAACTTGGTTAGTAAGCCTTGGCTAAAACTTTGTGGTATCTAAGTGACGTCATCCATTGGCGGGAAGGTGAGAATACAAAAAAACTATTAGACTTCAACATGTGATTTTCAGTTGTTTATTATTATTAACTTGAGGACCGTGATTAGATTGCTAAAATGACATAAGAAACTTCAAATTATGCTAATAGGATCCAGATGGAATGATGTCAATCCCATGAATCGGCCCTCACCCTATAAGAGGCTTCTAAAATAACACAAACACTACACTAGATATTGTGTTTACTGTCAATGCATGGTATTTGATGTCACTATGGTAACTTTTCTAATGACACTTCTCATGAACGAATTTACAAGTACTGTCATGGATGATGAAATCCATGTCAACTATTGGAACAAAGTTTGATATATTCTGCATCCTATCATGTCTAGAATGAAACATTATCATGAATGATCGTAGGTTGGATGAAAAATCACTTAGTAAGTGACAGTAATTGCAACAATGTACATTTCAGTGTTGGTGACACTACATTGGCGGTTTACAATGAGTATCGAGCAAGACAAATCATAGAACGGGTGACACGAAATACAATATTCAGTTGTAGCTACCTTTCATCCAATCATGATGGATGAGTTTTCCTTTTCATCCGTGAAGGCCGCGTGGTAGGGCTTTTGTCTGTATGGTGCCACTGGTGACGGCAGCCAGTCACTTACTCACATTCCTGCTCCAGGCTTGGTCGTACACTAGAGTTACAAGTACTGTGGCCCACATTAGCTTACCTTGGCTACTTTCTATTCCACAACATTGTGATTGAGAGGGCCTGCATGAAATATAAGAATCTGAGGTACGCAATGCCATGTGGGTGTATCATGTTATTTGGTTAGTTTTTTTTTTGCTCTTGTGGTTCTCCACCTTTTATTGATCATACATCATTACTAGGTTTTAAGGTAGTTATTGACACAACTTCGTCACTTGGATCCTACTTTCAACGCCTGTGTTGATACTGTGCATTGTAGGTTTTGTGTGTTGCATTTGGAAATTTGTGTTGGATTTGCAAATCTACAATGATTCAATATCAATTGGATTTCAAATCAGATTGAACATTGGACTTTCATTGATTTAGTTATGAATATTAGAAGTGCATGTATATTGATACCTCCCCCTCTCCCCTCCCCCCCTCAAATAAATGAAAATTTCTCTACTGCCTTGAACAATCACATAAACCCTCTTGATCATGTTCACTATTGAATTTAGAATGGTGTCTATATTTTCAACACGTTGTCCAATCTCATCCTAGCACATGTCCGTTTCAAGTTTAATCTTAACTACAAACCTCGCCACAAACCACTCAGACATGTTAGGTGTTCAATTAAGATTGAATCACATCAACAACACCATATTCATTATTTTGAGAGATTTCCAATCTCTCAATTTAATGACAGATCAGGTCAAGGCGAGCTGATCTGCACCACAGATTGGGAAATTGGAATTTTCAAATGGCCATAACTTACTCAAATTTTGTCCAAACTGGGCATATGAGGTGTTTTTTGACATCTACAAAATCTGTAAATGTCAAAAAACGCCTCATATGCCCAGTTTGGACAAAATTTGAGTAAGTTATGGCCATTTGAAAATTCCAGTTTCCCAATCTGTGGTGCAAATCAGCTCGACTCGACCTGATCTGTATTTTCTCAAAATCGTGGAATTCTCTCATTATAATGAATATGGTGATCAACCACATAAGACACACGAACCTTTAACACATGATCATGTTATTTTTGTAATTTTTGCAATTTATTTATCATTTTTTTTCCACAAATGAGAGGTATGATTCACTTGCCTCGTGTGCAATGATTCAATTCGCCATGTAAAAGAGGCCTACTAAAAATTTGACCCTAATAGACTTGTGGTTGATTCATCTCAAGTGGGTCTCTCTAGACTAATTTGAGACTTGTGAAGCTAATTCCGGAGTCAATCATCTAGTAAATGAAATAGGGGAGAGAAGAACCTATGGAACAGAACAATGAATGGGGAGAACAGGCTGCTAATTACAGATGAACCGATTGAAGTTCAAGACTTCAAGAAAATTACCGATCAATTTAGAGAATATACCTCAAATTCATGAACAAGAACCGAAAGACGTCAACATGTAACCGGTCTAGAATCTCGACCGATTGCGTCCAAAAATCTCCCGGGACATCATTGGCATATGATGCATAAGCCTATTATTGACTGGGTTTCACCAAGCTTGGTGAGATCGGTGGTGGGGCGCAGGTGCGTGTCTAGCCCTGGCCTACAGAAGAAAGATTTGGTGAATGAGTGTCAGACATTCATTCAGGTTTCCGAAGGAGGTCTGAAGGGTCGCTCGTTCGCAACAGTGCACGTGGTGTCACACCACACAACTTTTAAAGCCAGAACTTCAGGTCTACATATAGTACGGGATGCCAGAGCTTCGGGACCAGATTCAGCAGGATCACATTCGAATTCGCCGGAGAGGTGCAGGAAGATCACATATCAGGTCACACACTGCTACACCAACTCACTCATCGCTATACTTGGAGTTGACATGCATTGACATGTAATCATGCAATAATCATTGACATGTAGTATTTGAGAGCTGAATCCTTTCTGTCGTCGCACATTTCATAACCCAAGGGGTTGACATCCATCCTAGAAGTGGAGGGAAAGTAAACTTGGTGTGCAAAAAGGGTTAACTTGGTGTGCATTTCTAGTGATGGAGGGCATACTGGGCTAGTAGAGGTCAATGATCATCAACTTGTGAGAGGTGCAGAGTGGTCGGAAGTAGCCTGACATGCGAGGTGCTGTCCAGGCTGCAGCGACAAGGAGTAGGGTAGGCGACAATTGTACTTTCTAGCGAGAGGGGGTTAAATTCGAGGAATCAACGTTGAAGGTAGGAGCAGATGATTCCGGACATCAGCAGCAACAGCAGTTGAAATTATTCAGTAGATTCTCCATATCTGGGGCCCGAATTTGTCAATGGACGCTGCCAATTGTTGTTGTTGTTGTTGTTGTTGTAATGCTTACAGAAACCTGACATGCAATTTTGAATACTTAGGTACCGAGAGGTTCTTCAAACAGAAGCTCTGTTTGCGTTGCTGCATCATCGAGCAATTGAGGATAATTTGTGTCCAGACCACTCGAATCTGAGGGTAAATTGAGACCTATATACAATGGCCACAGTGTTGGTGGACACCCCTCGAAGGAGTGGTTTGCAAAGGGGGCTGATTGAGGAGGTGCGTCAATACCTTCTGGAGGACGAAGATAATTGGCTGATGGAGGATGATTTCCTGTCTTCGTTGCACGACCGATCCTCACTTGCAGTAGCAGCTGGAGGAGGAGAATCCGAGTACAGCGTGGAGGCATTTTTCAGGAGCCTCATGTCTCCCATCCAGTCCCCCAAGCACATTCTTCCCCACCCATCGCTACTACCGGGTGTATGGAGTTGCTCCAACCTTTCAGAAATTTCAGCAGCTTGCGGTGCAGACTCGTCGTCTGCTGCATCAGAACAGTTACGGACGATGAGTACGCAATTAGCTGAGTCGGGGTCAGGGTTTACTACGGCCACCTCTCGAGATTTGAAAAACCATCTGAACCATCATGGCGACAATGTGCACCGAAGAGTACTTATCAGTAATCGAACCGGGAAAGTGTTGCCGAATTTGGCACTTCCCAAATCTGATCTTCCTCGCTTAGGAGTACATTCCTGTACAAAGGATGGTGGTGGTAAGATTTCTCGCATGCAGCAGCAGAGTAGTGCCACTGAGTCGAGTTCCTCAGATGCTCGGTCCACGGTTTCGTCTCGCTTAATCAAGGATGATGATGATGGTGCAGAGGACTTAACCACACTAGAGAATGATGAGCATAGTATGTCCATCATGCCGACTTCGTTCATCGGCCTGCCGGATGCGTTGGAAGAGGATGGCATGGATGCGGAAGCTTGGATCGAATCCTTTACGTGTCTCTCTCCGAAGCTGCAAGAGCATATTCATCATGCACATGGTGATGGCATCGAGGCCGCTGCACCTGCGAGTTTGGTGAAACTCCATGACGATGATCAAGTGGCGCATCATGATGTGGATTACATGACGTTGCACCAGATTGCAGAGGATCACACAGGACCAGCAGCAGTACTACAAGACTCACTGGAGATTGATGATGACGAGAAGTCGAAGTCAAATTTGGATTTGCATTCGGATTCGGTCGAGGATAAGATCATATTACCCGGCTTGCTGCAAACGGAGCAGCAGCCGGCCGTAGTAGTACCCCAGGGGAAACGGAGTCGGTCGCTGAGTTACCGAGGTGTGAGACGGAGACCTTGGGGCAAATTTGCAGCTGAGATTCGAGACTCGGGGCAGAACGGTGCAAGAGTGTGGCTGGGCACCTACGACACCGCAGAAGACGCGGCCATGGCATACGACCAGGCTGCCTTCCAGATGCGAGGCTGCAAGGCGCTCCTCAACTTCCCTCTCAAGGCCAGCACTTACTCCGCCAACTTGGCTGCCAAATCCCGTGACCTCCCTCACAGCGCAGCAACATCAAACACTTCTGTTGCCTCGGAGAAGATGCAGATTAGAGATCATCATCACAACATCATCAACAGCAACAGCAGCAGTAATAATCTGCAGTCGGCAGATGCGAGTGCAGAAAGCTTGCAATTCGGCTCAGTGCCCCCCGGGACAAATTTAAATTTCCCCAGTCTCACCCGTATCAGTCCTGTGCCGAATCAGCTTCTGTCTTCAGGTGGCCACCAGATTCCTCCAACTATCGATGATAGATCGCTGCAAGGTCTCGCAACCGCTCTCCACCTTGACCCTGAGATGCTGATGTTACGAGCGGCAATGTGGCAGCGAGCTTCGGAGTGGTCATCGGGGCCGTCTGGTTCGTTGTCCTCGTACATACAGCAATTGAATCTGAATTGGCAGCGCATTATTAGCCGAGCCAATTTGTACCCCGCTGCTGCCGCCTATGAAGATTTTTGGCAGGTTCCGGAGTCGATGAGAGAGTTAACCCTCCAACATGAGGTTTTCGACGCGATTCGTCAGCGCCAGACGACTGCGAGCATGCTGCATCAGGCTGCTGCAAGTGACCCATTCGTTAATGCGGCAGATCATCAACCTCAGTCGAGAGGTACCAAAAGGTCGAGTGGTACTCGGGAGTATAATAAATCATGGTGGGCTGATCAATCTCTACAGTCATGGGATCAACAGCAGTCTGTGAAGAGAACTTGCAGAGGAGACCAATGGCAACACCAAACTCCGTTGGGATTATTCTATTGAGTTTGGCAGGAGTTTATCCAGTTCCTGTTTCTGTTATTGTGCTTGTAATGTTTCTTCTACAGAAAGTGGCAATTAACCTCCGAAACTAGGTGGGATAGCCTGAAATCAATATGTGATAGAGCAATCAACCCTGTATACTTCTCAAGAAGCATAATTTTTATATTCGAAATGATTTGCAACTTTTTGTTTTGCAAATCGACATGGCTGGCGAGCTGCTCCTGCACATGAGTGCATCTTGTCAGCCATGTCCATAACCCGGAATGATGTCACGGGGACCCAGCTTTAAAATCAAGACAAAGTCTTGCGAAAACTTGTGGCTTTTAATTGCTGAGGATAAATTAGTAATTAACTGAGGTTGCGTTCACTAGGGGCATCTGAGCAATCTGATTGTTCTTAATGTAGCTGCTGTCGTTTTGGAGCAATCGATGAATCTATGATGGCCGATGTACGAGAGGCGCTCCTCATATTTCAAAATGTTTTGTAGACTCAAAATATTTATATCAAATTGTGATGTTCCGAAGGGCCACAATTGAAGAAGTACACAGGGTTGAAGATTGCAGCTAGGAAGGTGTAAATATATATAGTGATTTAGCTGGCTTGAAGCTTCGGAAGCCAGATGTACAAATATCAACCATTTGAGAATAGCAAACATTCTTACAGAATTCAAGAGGTTGACCAGTGGGCGCCGTTTCAATGCGTGACTCCTTACAGTTGTGGGTCTCTTTTATTCTTTGCACAATTTTAACCTTGGCTGTTGGACAGAGCATGGCTGAATTTTAGAGCGACTTCGAACTTGAAGTTCCTGCTGAGCTTGTATACCTATACTTAAACTTCACGTTGATATGTTCAAGAGTCTAACTTGAAAGTTAAATTATGCATCACTTTTAACCGATTTGCATGCCATCGAATTCTAGTTTTCTAGAAATTGAATATGTGACACAAGTAGCTATGAAGGTGGTGTGTCGGGTAGTCACTTCTGATGATATAGGATATAACAGCAACTTCAGTTTTGTTATTCTTTAATTCAACTGGAGTTTTGGTTGGATGTGGGCTGTTTTGGCAAATTGGCATACAAAACTTTCCATGTTTGGTAATTTTTGGTTCATGCTTGGAGTTGGTGTGAAGCTTTGAGAACAAAGAACTTTTGATATTGGTATGGTTTATTGAGGGCCAAACTCGTTTTGGCATCCCATCCCAATAGGTGCTAAAATGAGTTTGGCCTCCAACGAACCAATGTAAAATGTTCTTTTCTCAAACCTCCACACCGACTCCAAGTATGCACCAAAAACTTACAAAACATGAAAAGCTTCACTATAGCATACAAGTCCTACTCAACGTTGGAACTTTAAAGTGTTGTATAAGGACTTATAATGGAGAACTCAAAGTCATGGCAGTTCCCCAAAAATGAGCATACCCTTCGCAACTTTCAAGTTACTTCTAGTTAGAAAGACTTTATTGACTTGGGTGTACTTAATTATTGCAGGTACTAAATTATTTATGGTATTTAGTGTCACGTACACAATTTGCGAAGGGCCCAAACTAGATGCTTAGAGGTCTCAAAGTGTCATGGTTGCTAATTGCCAATATGATTTCATTCGTCAACATAAGTAACTTCTTGAAGTGAAAAATTATCTACATTATGACATTTAGAGTAGCACATTGGGATACTTTAGATGATAGTCTTGCATTTTAGCATGCAAAGGGAAGATATTTTTTAGCGTACTAATCGCAAGTGTCATGTGTTTACATTTTAGTATGCAAGAGGAAGATACTCTTGAGCATACTAATGCCAAGTGTCATTTGTCTACACTTTAGTCAACTTGTACTAGACCATTATGAAACATAGGCATGCACCTCATAACACTATTGAACGTACTCATGCCAAGATATTAGTAAGTGCACTTGAACGCCAAGTGTCATGAGGTGACACTCATGATGAAGTTGTCAATCATTAGTGTAATGTAGCATACGACTAAAAATAGGGTAAGTGACAGTATTACGCATGGGACACTAAATACCATACATGGTGCAGTCTTCCAAATTCCAAGCCTTCATGAACACTGTCTGGGACATATTTGGGCATGCCCATTTGGTCGGTATCCTAGTGTTTCCAAGTCCAACTGGTTACACGATGATATCTTCAGGTTTTCTTTATTGTCCAAAATCCTTTACTACCCTTATCCTTTGTTAATGTACATGCCCATGTGATTAGTTTCTAGGAGCATAAAGGAACTGTGACAACCAACATGTTCCTTCTTACACTCGCAACATGAATGTGGTTGCTTATATAACAAGGATAAGATTTATTGCCAGTGCCTTTTCAGCATGACTTTGATAGAACAGTTTCTGCAATAATTCCCAGTAAGCCTATGTTGTGCCAGGAATTGCAGTCCTAAAAGCTTAACTTGTGCAACACCAATGCTTGCAGAACCCTGAACAGGGAGAACTGACAACTACTTACAGTTGAACCGGTTCAGTTCGAGAAATAACTGGTTGAAGTTCAAGACTTCAGGAAAATTACAGATCATTTTTAGAGGAATAAAGAAAATATTCCTCAAATTAGTAAAGGTAAACCAAAAGATGTCAACATGTTACCAGTTGGACTTGGAAACACTAGGATCTCGACCGATTATGTCCAAAAATCTCCCCCGGACATTGTTGCAGAATGTCAGAATCTGCCTTGATAGTTAAATACATGACAACCATGGAATTTTCAACATTGAGGTTGTTATTCCATGTGACCTATAAGTCACAATAAATCTCCTAGCCATAAGTTGCAAAGCTGAAGGAATCTGCTCAAAGGGTTGAATCACAATCTAACCCACAATGCACATCCTGTACGTTGCAGCTTTCATGTTTACCATACCAAAACCTTCCATGCTTATGTGGCCTTGAAATTCCGAGAATTATGTAAAGGTAGGACATGAGCACATTGCAATTCAAGTATGGTGTAACCATCTCCTCCAAAATGAGCATGTGGTAAGTCTTCAGAATCTGGAAAACAAAGATGGATGTTGGTGGGTATCTAATTTAGATGATGCTAATGAAGCTGATCATGGTTAAATAATATATCCTGAGATTAACCCCCCCTGATTTGGTCACCACTCCCCTAAGTACATGGTACCAATTCAACGGAGAATACATCTTGAAATTTCCAAATTACTTGTAGATCATGTCCCAGAGTAACTGATCAGACAGGCCAGTGACTAATTCCATACCACCTAAACTAAGTTCATCACTTAAAATTCCTTTCCCAGAAGCTGCATGCAGTAAAAACAGGGCACACAAATCACCTGCCAATTTAGTTGGAAACCAGAATTCAGCTTTCGAATGATCCCAAAATGTAGACTGAGTTTCATATTCTCCCACATGATATGTGCAGGAATGAAAGCGCCCTCCACCTCAAAATACATATTCATGTGATGAGACACCCTGCAAATATTCCAGCTTCAGATATTGTGACCACCGAGGCCCATAGCTCAGTGGTTGCAGTTTCTATGGGCCTCCAAAACAAATTCCTCTGGTGATTTTTTCTTCATCATTAATGGTGACCGCTATGGTCACAGTCACAGAGGCCATACACTAATGCGCTTTGACTGCATTAATGTCAACTTATTCAGCACAATCATGTCACAGACATGACATTTTCTCTCAGTGGAAACTAAGAATGTCAGAGTTTGACAAACAAATATGGCATTAAATCCACTAGATTTGAGTAGTGATAGTTGATTGTTCTAGGAGATGTGTGTTGATTAGAACTCCTTAATGCTAACGTGGAGTCTTCATGTCAATGTTTGGCTTCCCGGACTTTGAAATCAATTTCATTTCATTTTCACAAAGGGGAATTGAGCATCAGCTTTGGAGTGGTATCACTATATTCGTTAATTTGAGACTTTCTCTTGTCTCAAATTAATATATGGACTTTGGGTAGTCCTACCCAAACCATCTTGATATGAGTTCTTAATTGGGTTCTTGATATGAACACCCGCTTCAAAGTATTTGCATCTTACAACATTCTCCAATATCTGTGTGATTTTACCCATGTTCTTATATTTGTAACTGTCTCAAAATGCCGAAAAAGTCCCAAATTAACGAATATAGTGATTGGTGCCAAGTTTTCACCCGACTAGACCCTTGGCATGGCAAGTATGTGTAGCGCATACATGGTCAACATCTTTAGAAATTGTTGTGGAGTTGTTCAAACATCTTAAATAAGCAAGTCAATAGGGAATCAATGCATATGTCAAATGCACCTCTCATTCATCCAACACAAAAGTTGATCACCTATAGGTTTACAATTGATTCATCTCAAATGACACCAACTACACTATTTTGGGTTTGTTGAAACTAATTATGGTTCTAAATCAACTTCAAAATCCAACTTTAATAGTCATACTTTTTCAGGGCTTTTATGTTGAATGAATAAGAGGTACTTACACTTGTATACGATAATTCCCTCTGCCAAGAATCACCATTATTTTGGATTATATTATATTATATCCTTATTATTTATTTATTGCATTTTCAGGACCGTTTGAGATTTCTTAGAAGTGAACAACTAGTAGGGGATCTAAATAGATGGTGACCTGGCCTGCTTTAGAAACTTTGCTTCTAGTATATGAATTTAAAAAGTTCATTGACATTCAAAAGATTTGTGAAAAGTTAAATTTTGAATTCAATGACAAATTCAATCCATAACATATTTAGCCATGTGGGTCAGTTCCACTGACCCTGGAATAAAGCAACTATATCTTGTGGGGGCCCCGAACAAAGTTATAATGAGGTAGTAATTTGCAGTTATACATTGTCCATACGTTTAGGATGACACTTGGAAATTTGGGTGGAGTTATATTCCCGGCACTATTCACATGAAGCATTGTTTATTCTGGCATTATTCATTGAAAATATTATTCATAGTAGCATCATTCACTTAAAATACCGGTAGTATTTCACAATATACATACTATTCATCCTGGCATCAGTTTCTTGCTATTGGGTGCAAGCATAGTAAAGTGGACCAAAAAAGTGCTCCGGTATATGAAAGCCATGATTTTCTTGGTCAAACGCCTATAAGTAGTAGCAAAATGTTGTTTAAAATAGATTATTTTTCATGATGACCTCTATTGTAAAGTTAGGTACTCAAATATAGAATATCAATATGAGATCTTCAAAACATATCATCAAAAGTGACGAGTAAAAGCAACTGACTAAATATAGTTTTGAACGTAAATTTCATGACCTTAAATATTTTGAACTTGGAATTTCTTTTCATATTCCTTGAATTCATTATAAACTTGAGGTCATCATAATTTTTTTTTCAAAAATTCATCAATTTAATGTAATGTAATTGTATTTTAAACAAGTTTTTGACAATTATCTTTTCAATGACACCCACTTGCACCACCACTTGCACCGTCTTCTAAAATACATATACGTTGTTTGAAATTGTTTTTTGTGAACATAAATTGCTTGGCTTTGTAGATTCATATGTTTTCTAAATTTTTATAAATTTTTATTTCATAAAATTCAAAGTTAGTATATAGTTTTGAATCACTTTCACTTAAACCTAAGCAAGGATCAAGAGCTATCCACTTTACCATGCTTGTACCCTATTATCTAAATTTCTTCCCATGAAAACCTATAAGGCATTGGATGTCCCTATAAGATGCCAAATATAGAAATGGAACTCAACCATATGGTTGAATAATGTAATGTTCTCTTGATGCATGCAACACTATATCAGGTAATTTGAGACTTTCCATTGTCTCAAATTAATATATGGATGATAACAACATGAAGTCGCCCTAAACATAGGCTACGGTATACCGGCAAGAAATATATTATTAGTCCAATCCCAAAGCTAATGGTTGGCCAATATAAACACGTTGGGTAGAGCACTTGAAACCTACTTCATCAATAAAACGAAAGGAATGTAGGCTATTTTTAGTATACAAAATGAACTTGACCCTTCACCCTACCAAACCACAGTGTAATGAATGCATATCGATTCCAACATAGGAATTTCGCCCAAGCAAAATAATAAAACTAATCGTTTATTTATTGGACATTATATATGGATATTCATCCAAATCCAAATTCTAGCCCAATTGTATTGAACCCACAAAGCATATAGACATACTAGTATTGATACTATAATATAAAATATCCTAATATAATATTCAATCAAGTACAAAAATGTTGGATACTATTGGTGGTTATTCACAACCGAACAACTTAATTTCTACGAAGGTCTCATTGGCATGATTCACCCGTGAGGCAAGCAAGGTTGTCTTTTGCAAATGTTATGTGTTTTTTAGGGATGTGTGATGACCCACTATGATTGTTCCATGATATCAATATTGAATCTATGCCTATCCAAGTTGGACCATGCTCAGGATCCACCCTCCAACGAAATTTATGATTTGTATCCCAACTTGTGTAATGATGAATCTCATCTTCGTTTTGTGATGTTGGTTAGTAGTACTCCACCTGAATCTATTAGAAATGAGGACTGAAAGTTAAAAAAATTGGTTGAGACAAAGCTCTTGCCACCAAAATCGGTTTACCATATGTCTCATCTCCAAGACACAAAATGAGCATATAACCACTTGACAATCCACTGCAACACGGAAAAATGGTAGGCGACAATCACAAGTAGGCCCAACATAATGGTCATCCTCGTGGAACTCCTCACAAACCTCCCCATTCCCCAAAAGCCTATCCTTTGAAGTTGGAACATCCACACGGCTTTGTGGCCAAAAACCATGCCCCAAAATAAGGGGGTTGTCTTTATGAAGGTTTGTCAAAGTTGAACAAACATGTGTCCAATAGCCTATCTAAACTCCATACCGGTGGCAAAATAATCCACCAACATCCACTACATGCAAACATTCCCAATATTGTACAAAGCCTTATATGTCTTTTATAGTATCCTCCACATTCTTCATGGGCATTGGTTTACAAGGTTTGAGCTCCCCATCTAGTAACATCACCTTACTTTCCTCATCAAATTAATAGATTCATGCAATTATATAGGGCCATTTATTAAGTTTTGCAATTTAATGTGAACTAATTGCCTCAACCACATGCAAAAAAATACAAATCATGAAAAAAAATCTTAATTATATTTACATTCTACTTCCCATTCCATCGAGAAAGTTATAATAGATTTGTTTCTACCTTAGGATGTAACTCATGATAATATGACCCTACAATAGATGTCATTGGAGCTAGGGTATCGATAATGATAGCATCTAGATATATCATCGTATCATCAACTAAATCAGAAGGTAAGCACATCTATTGTCAATTTCCCCTCTAAACTTTAGGACCTTCTTTTGTACATCAACCTCAAATGCTCTATAATTCTAAATAGCAATTTTATTTTTACACAATAAAGAGAATATAGTAAAAATACCTCCTTCTTATGTATATTATATAAATTGATGCCTTAAATAATGCCCCTTTTGACACTCACATTAGTTTGTACATGGTATGAAGAGTGCACCCTCAATGACTTTCAAGTTGCAAAGATTCATTTCACAACTCTAAAACTTACTGTCAACGAGTCAACAAGAAATTATTGATAATTAATGCTCACATGCATACAATGTAGTCCAATGCATGTATGTATGTATGTATGTATGTATGTATGAGATTGAAATTAAATTCAAAGACTCCAAATCAATCTAGTGCAACATGTGGCTTAAACCCAAGGCCTTAACTTGATCTCAAGGGAACTATGAGGCTAAGCCGCCTAAGGTCAAAATAGTACTCGGATGAGTGACCTTCCTAGCACTTGATTTTTGGTGCACCTTACCTCCTACGATCTAGCCAATCATAGTGGGGGTATATGGGTGAACTAGGTATTTTCAACCAACCATGTGGGAACCTAGGGGCTTGCCCACGTTGGCGGAGATAGGTATCGGTCGGGTTGTTTGTTCCCATTTAAGGTGTTCACCTTCGAAAGAAGGCAGTTTTTGTCAAGGGGGCCTCTAATTCTCGTAATGCCCGTTTTGGGATTACATGCAGACTTAGACCAACTCGAAAATGAAGCAACACCATAATTCACGATGGTGGCAACATTGAAGTTTTCTTTCTTTCTTTCTTTTTAGTGCAACCCAAATAAAAGAGGGGAAATTTAAGATAGGTGAATGAGAGGTATGCTCATATGCAACAAGTATCTTCAGCCCCCTCACGGAAACCTACTAGAGAGTCTCAAGATCTTATTTCCATAGACATTGAACTTGCCTCGTAACTCTCAACCCTTATATAGAAGAAATGGAGATTCTAACATCAAACACTATATTCGTTAAATTGAGACTTTTTGGGCATTTTGAGACATTAACATAAATAAGAACAAGGATAAATGGAACACATATTGGAGAAAGTTGTAAGATTGGAACACTTTGAAGCGGGTGTTCATACCAAGAAGCCCATTAATAACTCATATTTGTGATGGTTTAGGGTGGGCAATCTAAACCTGAGACCATATTGAACAGGTAATCTCAAAACATTCATATTATTGCACACAAAATATGAGAGCTTGTATGAATATGGTTTAGGTAGGGCAATCCAAACCGTAGACCATATTGAAGGGGTAATCCCATAACACTTATATTATTGCAAGTACCATATACAATGTATGGCATGAGAAACTGAATAGCATACTAATGGCACAAATCCATTGGATAGTGCGGCCTAAAATCATCCCGCCTACATGCAATGTCTACGCCCTACAATTGCCTATCTAGGCTGGGAGACCGCATCTTTTTCTTTTGCCGCCGCTTGTTTAGCTCGCATTGCCTCAACATTTCTGAGAATCTCTGGCCCTCGACTATAGCCGAGTTTTGGATGTGGGCCCACCATAACACATTTTGGATTGTGTCGACCGCCCGAATTATAAGACGAGGAATTCGAATACGACGACGTAGACTGTCCGGCATATCGGCGCATGGCGTAGTGACGCTCCAGCTCAATGGACGCATTGGCCCGCGGAGGTTTGGGGCTGGACGCAACCTGGAAGTGATCAAAGAAAACCAAAAAAAACACGGGTTAGTTTGAGGAGAAAGACCCAAACCCATATATATATTGCACGCCCCACTTAAGGGAGAGGGATTGTAATGTA
Organism: Polytrichum formosum; assembly: GCA_964035585.1. Classification (NCBI taxonomy): domain Eukaryota; kingdom Viridiplantae; phylum Streptophyta; class Polytrichopsida; order Polytrichales; family Polytrichaceae; genus Polytrichum; species Polytrichum formosum. The sequence continues at coordinate 77,666,559 of OZ037936.1, forward strand.
TTGTGGGCGATCACCTTGGCAGTAGGGGCGCTCGCGTCCGAGTTGGATAGGACGGGGAAAGCGTCGCGCAAAGGGACATGCAGGGGTCCACTCTTTGCAGGCCGAGCGCCCATCGCCAGTCGTCGTCGGGGTGCAACGGCGCCGCCGGGGCGAGAGGGGGACGTCCGGACGCAGCCGCGCTTTGTGCCCTTGAGTGGCGACGGAGACGGAGATTGCCGGAACATTTGCTTGGGCGGGGGGCTATCGACGACGCCGGCGTCAATAGGCTCCTTGGAGTAGTCAATGGTTGAAGCGGCGTCATAAACGGTCTCATAGAAGAAGCTCCCCAAGTTTGAGTCACTGACGATGTCAATCGAGGGCTCCAAACGCTGGCGCCAAAATGGAAACAAAACAAAACAGAACCCAAAGGGAAGAGGGAGAGATAGAGCATGTGAAAATCAAGATACATATGAAGAATATATTACACAAAGTGGGGGCGCCCCCACACACAAACACACAAACACACAAACACACACACACACACACACACACACGTACTCTCTCAAATGAGCTTGTTAAATTTCGCGTGGGAGAACAACTCTCTGTACAAATGGTCTCGTGGATCCAAGTATCTCTCGCCTATGGGATTACTCCTAACAAACTGGTTTACGGGCAGCCCGCTACCGCAGAGCGTCTGCAAGTACTTAACAAGGTCTAACAAAAATCGGTCCCGGACCTTCTCGATCGTCCACGTAGGGCAAACAATGAAGTTGGCCGTCGGGTTCAATAAGTTCTTGGAAGCGCTGTCGTCCACCATGAGCGTGTTCTCGCGGGTGGGACGGACGTCGTAGGGGACGCCTATCAAGGACGGTCGCTGGTCCCAAAAAATCGGCTTCAAGACCTTGAGATATTGGGGGGACGCGGGGTTGTTTGGTTTTTTGACGACTTTGCCGTCCGGTGTGTACAATATTCTACACGCTTCCTGTGCTAGGACCAAGCAGGGGGGCTCGAAGCCCTTGAAGATGAACTCCACGACCGCATTGGTGTTCTCGGCCGTCATGGAGCTCCACACGACCACCCACCATTTGTTTTGGGCGATCTGCAGGAAGCGCCGAAGCCACGGGCGGAGGTGCACCAGCTTGGTCTTAATGTGCGTGGGCAGCCCGTCGTAGTTCGCGTCCTCGGGCTTGCAAAAGGGCACCGTGGGGACCCTGGGACAATGGACGCACTGGACGAGGACCCCGTTAAGGTCTAACACCAGGAATCGTTCCTTCCGCAGCGCGCGCAGGGCGGGCAGAACCGGGGGCGCCGCCGCGCTGCCCTCTCCGCTCCTAGGAGAAGAGCGTTGGGGAGCCGCTACGCTATGCTCCGAGCCCTGCGGGGACGATCGAGAGAAAACGGGGGCGACTTATGTCATGCTATGTCCAAACGAAGAATTAAGGAAATTTATTTGCACTCGGTGCATACACAAAACCATTTGATTCATTGGCCCGGGGGGGGGAACAAGGGATACAAGAGAGGCAAGAGCATACAGTATACATTCAAACCGAAGATACAAATATATGGGAGTAAACAATGGTGATTTTATATTATACAATGCTCCATGTACATTTTGATATTGGGGGAGAGCCGCGTTGAACGATGCGTTCAAACTAGCCTAAGTCTACATCTAACAAAATTTGAATGACGAGCCGCCGTGATGAGGACTTCGTCGCAAGCCGGGGTGGGGGGGGGCCCGAAACAGATGGTCGGGGGGGTGACGAAAGGGGGGGCGAGTGCGGGGATGGGGTGGGGCGAAGAAGGGGGGGGGACGGGTGGGTCGGTTCTTCCTAGCTAGGGGACACGACCAAGGCAAGAAGACAAACACCCAGGGAGTTTGGGTCGAGCGACCCAAACTGAGTGGGGTCAGTGCATTACCTCGCCTTGGTCGTGCCTTGACGCCGTTGACGCCGCCAACGCGTGCGCTTCCCCAATTGCGTCACCAACGCCTGGTCCGGCGACGTCAGCAGCAACCTGCTCCTGCAAAGGCTGACTGTCAGGCCTTTGTCCCAACCCAACCTCCGCATGCGCATCATGCATTGGTTCATCGACTGGGTTAGGAGTAGAGGTATCACCAGGCCCTTGCGGGCCTTCAACATCTAGCATGGGCTCGTCCACCGGGGCCGTCGCTGAGACGGGGTTTGGGTCGGCCGACCCAAACCCTCCTACTTCGAGCGGGTCTCTGGCTGGCGGTGCAAGGGCGGCAGTGTTTGGGTCGGACGACCCAAACATGTGGGGGTCGTCCTGTTGGTGGTGTGGGGGCACGAGGATGGGAGGCCGAAGCGGGGGGGGCCCCAAGGGACTTGAAGCTCCGGGGACGCGCCAAAGGCTGGGGTCGTCCACCTGCTGGACGGGCGCGTACGGGCGGGCTTGCGGCTGCAGCATAGGGCCGAAGGTGAAGGACTGCTGCGGTGCGGGCGGCGGGTTGATATTCTGGGGAGGGAAGCCGGCGGGCAAGTGCGGAAATGCACTCGGGGGAGCCATCACCAACCCCTGCGCCAACATGCCCTGAATCACTTGCGTGATCAGGTCCGCGCTGGACGGAGGTTGGGCCATCGCCCTTTGCCGCTCCTGCTCCAAGAGGAGAGCCCTCAACTCCGCGACTTCGTTGCGGACCGAGGGTTCCTCGGCGGCAGCCTTCTCCAGCCGGACGCGCTGCTCCTCGTCCCTCCGCATCTTTTCATTAGACTCGTCCACAGTGAGGACTTCGGGTTTCACCCTCACCATGCCGGCAAACGCTGTGGGGGAGGGGGGATCCGACCTGAGCCGTTTGGCGAGCTCCATGTCGTCCTCGTCCTCGCTGCTAATGGCGATGGTCTCTTCCACCGCGTAGTCGCCGTAGAGTTTCTTCCCCTTCAGCCTCCTCCTCTCCCTGAACGCGGCGGTCGCGTCCCTGGAGTACATGTCCCTCGCGTCGTCCACAGTGAGGACGGGCACCAGCTTACTTTGCGGAGTTGCCACCCGCATAGCCTTCTTTCGTTGGGGGGCTTCAGATTCCTGCGTGAACCCCGTTGCCCCTTCCTCCACCTCGCCCTCCGCCTTGGGGTCCTCTTCTTCCTCTTCTTCGTCCTCTCCCGCTTCATCACCTGGGCCCCGTGACGAGGTGCCAGGATGCAATTCCACCAGGGGTTCGGGAATTGCGACGGGGGCCTGAGTAACGAACTCCTCCGGGTTGGTCCGCCTCGCCCTATCCAAAGGGTTCTCGCCCCCTTCAACAATCTCCTCGGCGTAGCTTCCGGGGATCCAATCGAGGATGTCCATTTTTCTCGCCAACGCTTTCTGCGTTCTGTAGAAAAGAACATCGGCGTCATCTATGTACGAATAGATGGTCAACCCCAACATCTGCACATTCCCAGATCACTTGCATTAGATTTACACCAAATCTAAAGAAAATGAAAACAAAAACATCGGCATCCATCTCACAAAAACACTGCATAGTTTGGGTCGAGCGACCCAAACTACACACTGACTAGTCTGGATGGAGCAACCCAACCTACACAATGCCTAGTTTGGGTCGCTCGACCCAAAGTTGGCTTTGTGTAGATAGCGTTGCTCCACTCAGGGCAGGCAGTGTGTAGTCCGGGTTGCTCGACCCAGAGTACACAAAGCAACCCAGACTAGACACTGCCTGGTCTGGATGGAGCAACCCAATTTACACAATGCCTAGTTTGGGTCGCTCGACCCAAAGTAGGTTTTGTGTAGATTGCGTTGCTCCACTCAGACCAGTCAGTGTGTAGTCTGGGTTGCTCGACCCAGAGTACACAAAGCAACCCAGACTACACACTGCCTAGTTTGGATCGCTCGACCCAAAGTAGGCTTTGTGTAGGTTGGGTTGCTCCACTCACACCAGGCAGTGTCTAGTCTGGGGGTCGGTCGACCCAGACTATACACTCACTAGTCTGGATGGAGCAACCGAACCTACACGAAGCCAAGTTTGGGTCGAGCGACCCAAAGTAGGCTTTGTGTAGGTTGCGTTGCTCCACTCAACCCAGGCAGTGTCTAGTCTGGGGGTCGCTCGACCCAGACTACACACTCACTAGTCTGGATGGAGCAACCGAACCTACACGAAGCCAAATTTGGGTCGAGCGACCCAAAGTAGGCTTTGTGTAGGTTGCGTTGCTCCACTCACACCAGGCAGTGTCTAGTCTGGGGGTCGCTCGACCCAGACTACACACTCATTAGTCTGGATGGAGCAACCGAACCTACACGAAGCCAAGTTTGGGTCGCTCGACCCAAAGTAGGTTTTGTGTAGATTGCGTTGCTCCACTCAGACCAGTCAGTGTGTAGTCTGGGTTGCTCGACCCAGAGTACACGAAGCAACCCAGACTACACACTGCCTGGTCTGGATGGAGCAACCCAACTTACACAATGCCTAGTTTGGATCGCTCGACCCAAAGTAGGCTTTGTGTAGGTTGGGTTGCTCCACTCACACCAGGCAGTGTCTAGTCTGGGGGTCGGTCGACCCAGACTACACACTCACTAGTCTGGATGGAGCAACCGAACCTACACGAAGCCAAGTTTGGGTCGAGCGACCCAAAGTAGGCTTTGTGTAGGTTGCGTTGCTCCACTCAGACCAGCCAGTGTGGAGTCTGGGTCGACCGACCCAGACTACACAAAGCAACCCAGACTACACACTGCCTGCTCAGAGTGGAGCAACCCAACCTATACAATGCCTGGTTTGGGTCGCTCGACCCAAACTTGGCTTTGTGTAGATTAGGTTGCTCCACTCTGAGCAGGCAGTGTGTAGTTTGGGTCGCTCGACCCAAACTGTCGACAATTTATTTAGAGCTACTTACCATAGCAGAAAAAATTGGTTTGGAGCCCCCGAAGACGTTGAAGATGCAGTCCCCTCTCTTCGTGAGGGTCCTCATCATCCGCAGGTAGAACTCCATCCGCAGCTCATCCGCGGGGTAGTTGGCGTACTTCGCCTCGTCGTATAAGCTCCTGCTGGTACCCAACCCTTCTGGGACTTGGAAAAGTTTTTCCATCCGGCCTATGGGATGGTTTGGCACCTTCAGCAGCTCAGCTTTGTACACGAAGTACAAGCACAGCACGTTGACGACCTTCGTCTTCTTGTCTTTCAAAGTGCTGTACGCCCCCTCCGCCGGTGCAGCAACGTAGTGTGATTTCGAGACGGCGTACTCTGGCTGCAATTTCCGCACGATCCCGTACACCTGCTCCGCCCTCCTGTCCTCGACAATCCACAACCAGATGTCGACCTCCCGAAATTTGGGGCTGTTGTAGTCCACGAACTTTGACAGGAATGGCTCGTAAAACGGGGTGCTCATTGTCCCCTCGAATGAGCTTCCAGGGATGTTCCTGAAGTCTATCATTCCGAAGGGGAAGCGGTCCCCGGCTTTCGTCCTGATGGCCTTCCTGGCATCAGACCCCGGCCAGCCTTGGATCTTTAGAGGGTCGAGGGTGACCAAGTTGAAATGCGCGTCGCCCTCGAAACTGACGATCTGCTTCTCCTTTACGAAGTTGGAGAAGGCACGCGCGGAGTGCTCGGGAAGCGCCCGGTTCTTCCCCCCCTTCACGAGCTTCGACCTGAGGAAGTCGTCTCCCGCCTCCCTCATGAGTGCCGCCATGGACGCACTGGTGAACTTATACTCGGCTTTGAATGCCCTCCAGTGCGCCTCGTGAACCTCTCCATCCACGATGAGCTTCTTCTCAGGAACTAGCTTGTGCAGCTCCTGGACGATGGTCGTTTTCTTCTTCCTGTTCTCCGTCCATTCCTTCATGGTGTAGCATGAAGGGACGAAGCATTTGGGCTTGCTGAAGACGATCTTCGGGTGGACCCAACATCTCTTCACCGTCGGCTGCATGTGCAGGATGTGGGATGCCGCCTTCCCCATCTCTGCCTCCGACAGCCCTTGAAGAGTTCTGAAGAACTCTCTCACGAGAGGCTTCATCTGCTTGAAGCGCGATGCCTGGTTGAAGAGCATGCCAGTGTCGGGGTCGATTAGCTCACCCGCCTCATGCTTTTCAAATACACTCCTCCATTTCATCCAAACGAAATCGGAAGCTGTGATTAAATAAATCTCCCCTCTTAGATCGTTGTATTTCTTCTGCTTTTGACTAGCATTGTCAATTGAGGAGAATTTATTTATCATCTGGTATTTGAAATCCTGCATTTCCCCAAAACAAACCATTTGAATGCGTGTTAGATATGTACATGTGATTTCCAAGACATATCATGAACAATAACTGCAACAAGAGTTTGGGTCGATCGACCCAAACTAAAAAACGAGGCTGCAAACAAGAGTTTGGGTCGATCAACCCAAACAATACTCACCTCCCACTTTGGATTCTTGTCCTTGGCGTTCTCCCTCTCTTTGGGAGGCCTGCCATAGAACTCCCACACCTCCCGTGAGGCCATGATATTCCTTATCCAGGAAGCTTGGTAGGCCCTCTTCTTGTTCCCCATGTTGAAGTATCGGGAGATGTCGCTGAGCCTGGTCTCGTCGTCGGACCACACCACCAATGCCTTCCAGACCTTCAGCTTTTCCTTCTGATGGTTGGGATCATCCCACTCGGTCATCAGTTGGATTTTCTTTGATGCCTCCACACTGTGCTGGCCGTCTATCAGCCAAAAATCGCCTTTCTGAATTGTAGGCCACATTTCAGGGGTAGGCATTTTCTTATGTCCCTGGGGCATGACTACAATTGTTTGCCTGTCGTCTTTGAATTGTTCGCTGACGATCTGCGCGATTATCCAGTCGACGTAGGCGTCTTCTTTTGCCCGGACGCACTTTTCTGGTGGCGCTAGATGGCACTGGCTGATGTTGACATCGAACTTGAAATCTCTACCCATGAAGAAACAGTGGGAGCACTTGGACGTGAAATTGTTCACGATTTTCTGTATCTCCCCCGCATCCACCTCTTGCCCGGGCTTTGGCATGCGCAGCTCAGGTGAAACTGGCTCCTCGGTCATCACAGATGACTCTCTCGCCCTTTTCGATGGTGTTGTTTGGCGGCTGGCAGAAGGCGTAGGCGTCTCGCTATCCGCCGGTGTCTCTGAGGGAGTCGTCCGTCTTGAGTCAGACGGTACTGGTCGCGGCTTCCTCACCGTTTGAGGCCTTGACGACCCTGCACCCTCCTCAGTTGTTGTTTTCCGCCTCGCAGGTTGCTGACTTTTTGTTTTGCTCTGCATGGCCTTGTTCAGCACGGTGATTGCATGTTTTAATTTTGTAAACCGGCTAGAGACCTTGGTGTTCGATATACTGCTATCGATAAATATCGACTCCGGTTTGATGACGTCTGGCTCAACACAGGACTCCTTTACGTAGATTGCGTCGAACGGCTCGGAGAACTGGTGCATGAACATATGGACATTCTGCACCGCGGAGTTCTCTAGGATGACGTCCACGTAGTCACCAAGCGACTGAACCGATGCCACCTCCCACCCCGTGACTGTGGCCCATGTATGGTTCTCCATGGTGCCAACTTTCAATACAAATATCATTTTGTATTGCGAGGCTTTGACCACTTGAATTGACCAAGCGAGGATAAGATTGTCCTTTGGAACATAGGAGTCATCCTGCGGTGTTTCGTGCTCCTGCCATAACATGTCTGGCGCAAGCATGAACCACCTTTCACCGGGTCTTTTCTTTGGGGCCATCTGTAAGGAAAGAATAAACCATGTTAGTTTCGGTCGTTCGACCCAAACTTCTTCAAGCTTAATGGATAGTTTAAACTTCTTCAAGCTTAATGTTAGTTTCGGTCGTTCGACCCAAACTTCTTTCAATTGTTTTAAGGGAAATTTAATGGATTGGCGCATATATTTTGGTGGATTGTGCACTGTTATATATGTGAACATCATTTGTATGGTGATATGTTATTTTGTTATTTTTTGGGTGGATATTCATTTTATATTGTGTTTAACATCATGGATTTATTGATAAAATAATAATTTAGAGGTTGGGTTTGGGTCGACCGACCCAAACATGATGATGTGTTTGGGCCGAGCGTACCAAATATGAATATTGGTTTAGGTCGAGCGACCCAAACATGATGATGTGTTTGGCCGAGCGTACCAAATAGGAGGCTGGGTTAAGGTCGACCGACCCAAACATCAGGCTGGGTTTGGGTCGAGCGACCCAATCATCATGACGGGTTTGGGTCGAGCGACCCAAACATTAGGCTGGGTTTGGGTCGAGCGACCCAAACATTAGGCTGGGTTTGGGTCGAGCGACCCAAACATCATGCCGTGTTTGGGTCGAGCGACCCAAACATGAGGATGTTTTTGGGCCGAGCATTTCAAATAGGAGGCTGGGTTTAGGTCGACCGACCCAAACAGCAGGACGTGTTTGGGTCGTTTCCCCAAACTGTTCTATTTAATATATATTTTAAAGGTTGGCACAGAGCATATACAATGCTTATGCGTTGTGTATGCTACAGCACCATGAATTAATTAATACATGTTGGGTATAACAAAAGATATTACCTTTTAAAGCTGTTGTTGCAAAAACTGTGGAGTAGAGCTGGTGTTCTTCGTCCAGTAACACACAAACAGCTGAATGTGATTCGGACACACGCTAAACTCCCAAACAACTACTAAAGCTTTCAAATAATTCTTATTTCTCTCAAATAAAGCCTGAATCTCTCATACAACTCCTCAGGCTTTCAACGCACTTTTGAATCTCTCAAAACAACAACTGAATCTCTCAAAACAACAGCTGAATCTCTCAAAACAACAGCTTAATCTCTCTAAACAACAGCTAAATTTTTCAAACAACAACTGAATCACTCCAACAAGAACTGAAGCTCTCAAATCACTTCTATATGTCTCAAACACCTCCTGATTATCTTATAGAACTCCTGAATCTCACAAACACTCCAAATACAATACAAACTCCAAAAGAGAAATAATCTACAAACACATGACTTCGCAAGCACTCGCTAAAGCTCCCACACAATGCTCGAAAACCCTTCAACAATCTTCGACTAACTTCCTCCGTAGGTTTCTGTTCTATTGGAAACACCTCCTAGCTTCTAAGATTAAGAGCAAGAGAAGGGAGGGAAGGAGAAGAAACACTAGGCGGGAGAGAGAGAAGGAATCAAATGCCGCCCTGAATAGCCACGGCGCTTCGCGAAAGCGGCGCTTCAGGAGAGGCGGCGCTTCCAAGAGACACGCGGAGCGAATGCTTGGCGCGGAGAGAGAGAGAAAGGAGGAGAAACTGTGGCGGTTGGGGTTTTGTTTGCCTCGGGAATTGGGTGCCCACAGGATTAGGGCACCAACGGAAATAGGGTTACGGGGAACCCTAAATCTTAAACCCTAACTCTAACCCCTTAGCGGGCATTAGTTATTTGAAGACACTTTGGAGTACCCTTAGGTGCTACATCAAATGCGGTATTCTACAAGACTAACCATTTATACAACTAATGCATTTTTACAACGTAACTTTATGCTAAAACTAATACTTAACCCCTACTTACATGACACCATGCCCTAAATTTTCCAAACAAGTTGAAGTCATTTGTTTCTCTTTTGTTTGAGCACGTTAGAAAAATAATACAATTGCGTGACATTTAACGATGTAATCATTGACTTTTAGACTTTACCAATGATGCCAACAACTCACACATTATTCAATGAATAAGAAATATAACCCCCACCCCCCAACATGAAATTCGGAAATTTAGAATACTTCAGTGTGGAGCCTAAATGAATGCCTTCCCCAAGTGCATTTTGTAAGGATTTTGAATTGCATGATCCTTAGTTCAAAATGCTAACATGCTCAAGTTTTTTGTAAATCCCTTATATATTCACTTTGATGAATCACATAGTCGCCAATAAACCATTGATGATCATATATTTACTTGGAATGTGATATAAAAGTAAATCGGTCTTGTATTTATTGGTCTTGTATTTATTCAATTGCCATTTCATGTTGTGGATGTTATTAGGGTCCAACTTTGGATGTTTTGCTCACTTTGACGAATCACATAGTCGCCAATAAACCATGGTTCATGATATATTTAATATATGGAATGTGAAATAAAAGTAAATCGGAGAAGCACAACATCAAATGAAGCCATTCACGCAATCATGTTCTTATTCAATGTCCCCTCCACGTATATTACATAATGGCGCAAGATATAATGGATGTTGTTTGTATATGGAGGCATCAGTGATCAACTACGATATTTGGTGTTAAGGGTTTAGGGTTTAGGGGGTACGGGGTTAGGGTTATAACATATTAATCTATCCAATATTAACGGGTAACATTGTGCATTTTGGTGAGAAGAGTCCAGACCTTGGATAGTTGGCCAACTTGTATCACCATCATGCTAAATAGGTCGGGCCCCTATTTGTCACTTAGCTTTAGCTAGCTAGGTTCACCGAACCTAGGATTCCTACTTAGCTTTAGCTAGCTAAATTTTTCGGAACTCTCATTTTCACTTAGCTTCAACTAGCTAGAAAGTTGTGTGACATGCATATTCATTCTAAACCAAAGAGAAATCCATTCACACGAAACCAAACAATATATAGTTGGTTGTATTGCTCGTGGTTGCCTCTCTATTTTCATGTTGGTGCACAAGGAAACTTGAATTTTTAAAATCCACACGTATACATTGGCTTCCTCACTTTCAACTGGCATTGGTGCTACATTGCTCATTATATATATACAAGTGAGCCCAACCATGAGCTTGACTAACCTACCTAGAAGATTGTTCCTAATTATAAGCTTGACTAACTAATCTAGAAGATTGTTCCTAATGAAATGCCCACTTAGGGTGAGCGGCTAACACTAATGATCTTACTAGATTCCTATGTGACTATTGACTATTAGGAACAGTGAAGACCATGCCATGTGTATTGAGATTTCTACACAAACATCTCAATGTAAAAATTGAGAGTTTCCAAAAGAATTAGCTTGGAAATGGCCTACAGAAAATTGATTGCAGATACCATAATCGAAACCTAAACTGTAGCCATGGGACAACTAACTAAGTGGGTGTCAATTTGGACAACAAGGTTTTTGCTATATGGGATCCCCCCTAATATTAAAAAAATAATGTATGTTTTACATTCCAACTAGCTATTAGCTAGCTTTAGCTAGCTACCTTTCCTCGCCCAAATTATGGCACTTAGTTTTAGCTAGCTATTCTTTTGAGGCACCAAATTCCTACGTAGCTTTAGCTAGTTGGAGCTTTTAGCTAACTAAATAGCTGGCCACTTAGTTAGTTGTCCAAGGTTTGGAAGAGTCTTATAGGAAGGTTATGGTAAAGACAATCTTGATTATGTTAATATGTTATTTGGGACGTTTAAACGTGATACACTGATAGTTCTTGTATTTATTCAAATGCCATTTCATGTTGTGGATGTTATTAGGGTCCAACTTTGGATGTTTTGCTCACTTTGATGAATCACATAGTTGCCAATAAACCATGGTTTATGATATATGTAATATATGGAATGTGATATAAAAGTAAATCGGAGAAGCACAACATCAAATGAAGTCATTCACGCAATCATGTTCTTATTCAATGTCCCCTCCACGTATATTACATAATGGCGCAAGATATAATAGATGTTGTTTGTATATGAAGAAGAGTCTAATAGGAAGGTTAGAGTAAATACAATCTTGATCGTGTTAATATGTTATTTGGGACGTTTAAACATGATATACTAATTGGTCTTGTGTTTATTCAATACACATTTCATGTTGTGGATGTTATAAGGGTTTAGGGTCCAACTTTGGATGTTTTGCTCACACACATTAGTAAACTTGAAGTGAACTTGAGGATATTAGATTCAAATATCATTGAAAGATTGAACTAAAAAGCGACATTGGTGGTTAGTATCCCCTTAACGACGTCCACATACGTTCGTCATTGCCACACTTGCATGCGAGAGAATAGAGCAATGTTGTATGCAATCATTATATAATTCCTCATGCGAGGATCTTAATAACTACTTTAACTATTGTATTTAGTGACTCTTACCATAAGGCGTTACACAATGTTTAGACTTCTTTTGTCTACATATTGGTTAAAATATACCGTAATGTTTGAGATCAAGTAGATTAGTATCATGATTTAATATGTATATGATGCATTAGAGTGACATTCTAGAAGTCTTTAATATAAATCACTTATCCCAAACCTTTTCTCCTCATGACACTTGGAAAAATACATGTGGCCGCCACCCTTCCTTCCAATGGTGCATGTCATATCCACACAAAACAATATGAAACGGATTAAATATCCACATTACTTTCAATAGACATTCTCAACACACACAAAGTCAGATGACAGTTGGGGTATCCAAGAGCTAGGTTAGATTTGCATTTTTTTATAATTAACAAAAGGCGGGGAATTCTGTTAGGAGGTTTGAAAATAACCTCTACAGGAGAACTAGGCGGGAAAGGCATCCAATGAGGAAGTTGGGGAAGCGGAGGTGGATAGTATAAAGGGGCGCACCCCCCAAAAGTCGGTTCTTTTTGCTCTTCTCCCACTCCTGAAATCGTAGGGAGAACTCTCAGTCGGAGCTGTACTTCAAGGTTCGTGCACGCTGCCGTTCACGAGCAGCTATCCACAGCATGCAACCCCACTGTGAACTTCGGAATGAGCTCAAATTCATCCCACCTCGCAATTTCCGCCGCATTATACGCCGGATTCTGCGGTGGGTTTGGGTCGGTCGACCCAAACCCCTACACTAGTGTTGGCGGTTTTTAGTATGACCCTTCTAAAGTTTGGGTCGGTCGACCCAAACACCTGCCCTAGTGTGGGCGGTTTTTAGTTTGACCCTGATAGACCCAAACCCATTTAACCAGTGTGGGCAGGGTTCTGGATGACCATGATCCCATCCCGCCAAAAGGTTTGAGTCGGTCGACTCAAACCCATCCCCACATTGCGGATGGGCTCTGGATGCCCATGAACACATCCCCCCAAAAGGTTTGGGTCGCTCGATTCAAACCCATCCCCACATTGTGGATGGGCTCTGGATGACCATGAACCCGTCCCGCCAAAAGGTTTGGGTCGCTCGACCCAAACCCATCCCCACATTGTGGGTGCTCTCTGTGATGAGCCTACACCCATCCTGCGCCAACAAGGTTTGGGTCGCTCGACCCAAACCCATCCCCACATTGTGGATGGGCTCTGGATGACCATGAACCCATCCCCCCAAAAGGTTTGGGTCGCTCGACCCAAGCCCATCCCCACAGTGTGGGTGCTCTCTGTGATGAGCCTACACCCATCCTGCGCCAACAAGGTTTGGGTCGCTCGACCCAAACCCATCCCCACATTGTGAATGGGCTCTGGATGACCATGAACCCATCCCCCCAAAAGGTTTGGGTCGCTCGACCCAAGCCCATCCCCACATTGTGGATGGGCTCTGGAAGACCATGAACCCATCCTGCCACAAGGTTTGGGCCGCTCGACCCAAAGCCATCCCCACAGTGTGGATGGGCTCTGGATGACAGTGTGTCCGCTGGACAACCCAAACCTTTGCAAACCCAATGGCATAGCTGTCATATGAACATGTATGAGCACTGAGTATTTGCAATTTTGATTATATAAGCTGGTTTTTGTATTCTTCGTTTGGAATCTACAATTTTTGTGATTTTTTTGACAAGGTGGTATGTTCATGTGTGTAGGCACAATGGATGGGTTTAGTGAAAGAGGGGATTGGTCATCTGAAGACATGGCCACTTGGCCATCTGCATCTGAGGATGAGCTAGACATTGTCGGGGAGGCTACTATGGATGACAGTCCAGATGAAGATCATTTGGATTTACCTTCGCCTTCCCTACCGCACTCTCCCATTGTTGAATGTTCGGGACTTTCAAGGGCCTCGTGGCTGAATTTGGAGGTGGTACTCGTTAATGATAGTGGAGTTGCTGTGGCGGATGGTATTTGTCGTAACACCCATCCACAAGATTGCATTGATGAGAACCCACTTGGCACAAAGGACGTTGGGGTTGTCATATTGGAGTCACTCATTCATTCCGAGGTGGATCCCACTCATAGGTTCTCCCTCCGCAGGTGGCCATTGAGGAATGTCACGATTGATGGAGTTAGCTTGCGTGACCATGAACGACAATACATGCAAAACCAAATGGAGCTCCAAGCAAACATTCGGCCCCGCAAAGGCTTACGAAAGTACGAGACATTGGCACGTCCTACTCCCTCTGCAACTGATTGTAAACGCCAAAGGTTGCTCGGCGAGGAGTCCATTAGAGAAGTTGCCACAAAGGATTGTTGTGTGCATCGTTGTTGCCAATTGTTTCCAAGGGATAAATTGAAGGCCATCCGCGAAGAAATGTGGCTTGGAGATTTCCGTCTAAGATCCACCAAAAAACTTGATGTCCATAGGGCGATACATGTGAATGGGACGGGTCGCAAGGTCATCACCATTGAAAGCATAGACGTGTGTTGTAAGGCATGGTACACCATTCACGGTGTGTCAAAATCGGACTTTTATAGACAAGCTGCTTATGCCAAGGAAGGCCGCCGTTCCCGTCACCATGGGAACGTGGGTTTAAAGAAACCCAGGGAAGCAACAAGGCAAGCAACGGCCACTCTGGCGACCATCATCGTCCCCCTTGCCGATGCAATGCCACACAAAACACGCACACTCACAACCGGGGAAAAGGTTGTGGAGAAAGTTCTTCCCACAGGCACAAAATGGAAAGACATATTGTTGGACGTGAATGCAGTTGGCGAGAAGGTCGGTTTGGAGCCTATTTCATTGTCAAAATTGAGTGCAATCAAGAAAGCAAACTTTAGCGAATACATTACAAAAAGACGAGGGGACAAATTTGCCCGTTGCTCTAATTGCGAGAAGTTGAAGCGCCTTCGCGATGCACACACGATGGGCACCGAGTCATATGCGGCACATCAATTGAACTATTTCAAGCATGTAAACATGCAAGAGGCACACCGTAATGATTACTACACAAATAGAGCTTTGTCCATCTCCAGACCCTTGGAGGTTCTTACGGTCATCCATGACAAAATGGATCATGCCAAAACAGCCTCCCCATGTTTTGCAAATCGAATCAAGGCCACGGATGGACTTTTTAAGCTGCCTGTATCGGTTACAGGTGAATTTGGAAACAATGTCATCGCATACCCTAAATGTTGTGGTGTTTTATTACGTGATGTGCTTGAGAACATGGATTCCCTCAAATTGGTTTATTTATTCATAGATACTAATCACATTGGGTTGGCATTGCAGGAATGATTGCACATGGACATGGGGATGTCAAGTTTGCTCATTATGCTCTTGATTTGTATCCAGCGGATTCAAACCACACGATAGGGTCATTCGCAAGGCTTTTACGTGATTTGGAGAAACCGCCGGCCTATTCTTCAGGATTGTTATTTGAAAATACGGGTTCAACACCTTTATATGAAGCGGTGTTGGATGGAAAAGATGTATGCTTGCATTCGTTGCCAGAGCCACCCAGTGAACCCGTGATTGCCAAGAAGTTGCCCCCCACTTTGCGTGTCCAATTGGACAATTGTGCCAAGGACAATAAAAGTAGATATGTATTTGCATATTGGTCGTTGTTGGTTGCGAAAGGCATTTTCAAGGAGGTTTTTGTGTCCTTCCTACTGGTAGGCCACACGCACGATGATATTGATGCATCTTTTGGGCGGTGGAGCATGAAGTTGAGGGAGGAGGATTTTCCAACAATCCCCTTATTGATGAAGTCGTACATGGATTTGGAGAACGTTCCCGTCATCCCCCATATGATTGAGGAGGTGCCTGACTTTAAGGCATTTATAGAACCATTTATTCGAAGCGGAGCTCACCGATTGATCGGGCATACGAAGGCACAACAATTCCGCTTCTACATGCGTGACGATGGTGTACCCGCCATGCAATACAAGTTGTTGTGCACGACACAAGACTGGAGCCCGCCGGAAGGTCTCCTTGTCTGGCGCGTGGATGCGGATGGAAAGACGATGTTACCGGATGGAGAGCCCAGGCCTTGCAAGCCAATACCCATGAAGAATTTGGAGGATATTTTGAAAGGTATATCAGGCTTCATACAATATTGGGAGAGTTTGAAGATAGCGGATGTTGGTGGATCATGTTGGCATCGTTACGGGAGTTGGATACATTATTGGACACATGTTCGTGCCGCCTTGTCAGACCTACACCAAGATAGCCCTCATACATTGAGGCACGGGTTTTGGCCACAAACTCGTGTCGAAGTACAAGCTTCGGAGGCTTGCCTTTTGGAAAATGGAGAGGTTCGTGAGGAGTTTGATGTGGACGACCATTACGTTGGGCCTGCTAGTCAACGTCCCCCACCTTCATTCCGCATTGCGGTGGATTGTCATGAAGGTTATATGTTCATTTTGCGTCCTGGAGATGAGACATATGCGAAGCCAGTGTGGGTGGCAAGAGCTTTGTCTAAACCAAATTTTGCAACTTCCAGCCCTCATTTTCGACAAATACAAGTGGAGTACTACAGACCGACAGCACGGAACGAAGATGTGATTCGGCATTATACAAGCTGGGATACAAACCATAATTTTCGGTGGAAGGTGGATTCTGAGCACGGTCCATCTTGGGTGGATACAGATTCCATATTCATAGCATGGAAACCACGGAAAAATCATAGTGGATCAGTGTCCATCCCTCAAAAGTACATAACTTTTGCAAAAGACAACCTTGCTCGGATCACACAAGAAGCAACCCACGTTGAATGAGAGAGTTGGTAGGATTGTGTAAGCATGATTATAGTTTCATATGTAATTCTAGCAATATATATTACTCATATGTGTGCTCTTCAAAATTGGGGTAGAGTTTGGGTTGAACTTACGAATGCTATATTGTTTGGGGATGGATGAATATCCATTTACTATATTTCAAAACAAATGTGAAGTTCATCTTATTATTAAGTTTGGGACTAAATTGTCCATTGAAGAAATATGCATTTATTACATGCACTTCGTATGTTGCAATGTCTATATTTTATTGACCATGCTAATAATAGAAATCATTTTATATGTTTTTTGGGTGAATTTTGTTTGGAGTGCTCTACCCAATGTGTTTTTGTTGATGAAGTTGGTGTCGAGTACTCTACCATATGTGCTTATGTCCGCACATCATAGATTTGGGGTATTAGAACATATAATATATTTGAGATTGTTGACAATATAGTTTCGGGCATCTTCATGTTGTTTGATCCATATATTAATTTGAGACTAGAGAAAGTCTCAATTTAACGAATATAGTGTTATCATCTAATTTTAAGTGTGATGTTTATTGGGATGAATCCTCCCTCGTTTCTTGAAACTACATGGTGACTTGGATACTTGACATAGTAACTTGATTTCACACATTCACCCCTAACTTCAAGTGGAACAATGGAAACACAGCGAGCCATTGAAAATTTTGAAAATTTGGTGTGGCTGTGTCGTTATTGAGGCAATTTGCCACCTCTAGGTACCTTGTGATGCACTTTTGGTTGGCTTGAGAGGGAGAGGTGTGGATTGTTTGAGAGGAGAGTCCTTAACAAGAATACATGACAGGGAAGGTTGGGAAGTTTATTCTTCCAACCAGATGGAAGGATTATCCGGCTCACATCACTTCCTGCAGAGTCCTTGTTCGATTTCTCCATGTACATCATGCAATATTTACAAGTGTGGATCAACAAAGGTAAGTACGTCACAAATTCCAATTTTCATACGATGCAAATCTCCCGAAAATTCAATATCCTCTTCAATTACCAAAAATTCTAGTTTTGACATACAAAATTCCCTTGGAGGGGAGCCTGAATCTACAACCCAAAAATCGGTGCCTCGTGTATGGAGATTCACATAAAACCAACTCATGAGTCTCTTCACCATCGCAACCATGAAGGAAAAACAGAGGCAACCATGAATCCAGTGACCTCCTCAGGTGCAACAAGCATAGGCTAAGAACTGTAGGAGCTAGCCTGACGAATGAATTTGGTTAACAGGAATTCATATTCTATTTCTTCGGTGCATCCGACCTAGGCGGTGGACACCACAGTCTGTGCTGGATCGGCAGTCACGAGAGACAACAGGGCAGCCAACCCAGTTGCGCTTGCAGCTTCTTCCTTACTTTTCCACAGCCCAATGTACACACACATCTTTTCTGGATCAAATGCTCCGACATACACCTTCCGTCGACCGGACCACTGGGACCGGGTTTTGAAATATGTGGTGAATCCTTCATAGAAGCCACCTTCCAAGTTCTCTGAGGACAAGCCCGCTGAATCTGCGCCGGAGCCGCCAGCAGGTTGAGATATCATCTCCTCATCTCGAAATTCCATAGGAGTCCACTACAAAAAGCAGAAATTAATTAATTAATTCTATCCAGTGATTAATTAATTAACCCGACATTATGCGGGATAACAAATTATATGGCCGCATCTGAAATCACCAACATCAACAAGAAGTGATGCATTCACAGGTCCGGACAAGTTAATTCTCCCTGCACAATGTGTGCCTTATACATATGACGTACTCATACTCTTAATTTACGCCTGAACATTGTACTTGGAGATGAACAGAGCGCCTAAGTACTTGTTTACTACGTACTTAGACTCGCCTGTGCTGTACATATGGAACAAATACATTCAAAGACCCTGATCTTGTATATACATCCAAACTTGCAAAATAATTGTACCTTGACGTTCATCTCTACTTGAGATAGTAAATAACCATGCATCGCCACTGGCAATCTGTCCAGCATATGAAGGAGCACTTGACTAGTCGGTATGACCATAATTTCAGTTGCGTGACAATCACCAGGAATGCGAACAAGATGTTGTTGGCCATTCACGTTGCAATCTCCACATGCGCGGCGCCTTTGCACCCCGAATTCCTGCGAACGTGGTGGTAGAGTGATATACCAGCTTCTCATCCCATCCGGCACAACTACACGGACATTCTGTTGGGCAGGTTCTCGCGGAGGAATGTCGATAGGCGCATTCATAATAGACAGGTTCGGGCCTGGGGCTGCTGCCCTGCAGTTGCGGCAATGCTTCCGAGCTGGCTTCTTAACTTTCCCTTCCTTCATTGACAGCATAGGAACGTTGAACGTCTTCCGCCTCGCTAATCCACGTGGACCCACTCCGTTGAGCCTCATTGCGACTTGGGGATGGAAAAGCAGTTCCTCTGGAACATCGAAGGTGCAGAAGTACAGCGACCCGGACGGAGGATTCACAAAACTTGCTCCATGTCTCATGCAGTAGCTGCAGGGCATGGTCGTACTCGAATGATCATGAGTTGAAGAAGACTCGCTTTCCGTCTCTAAAGTCATCCCCGAATTAGTCGAGAACTCATACTCGCGGCCTGCCATCTCTAAACTCATACTCGAATCGGCAGAAGACTCGCCTGCCATCGACTCTGGTTTACCCTGCGTTCATATATACGGTTGCAAAAAGAAGAATGAGATATAAAGAATGCCTTCACCAACCAAACGAAGTCCAAGCGACTCTCTGTCACAAAACTCCAGAACCGGCCAGAATCTGCACCCAAGAACCGAAGCCCAGTAGGAGCACATATACAAGCCTGCCAATAGAACAAGTTCATCCAGCCTGCTACATTAACCTCCCGGGTTCTTATGTGAACTACCAAAAAGTTAATCTTCGCAAACATCCAAGCCTATACTGTACTTGAACATATTGGCCAGGTGAGAAAGATCGAAGAGCTCACAAGCTGACTCAGGGGATGACAAAGCATGGGAACCGAATCACAAGTTCATGCGGCTTACATCAACCTTCCATAATATCCTCACAAGGTGAATTCAGAGAAAAGCAACCTTCACAGACATCGAAGCCCTAGTTCAACACGGCGGGGTGAAATAGAAGAACTCACCAGGTGAGGGCCGATGCAAAACCAAAACGTGAGAACCGCGAGCAGCCTTCTCCAATTCAAGAGAAAGCCTTGAACTGATGCAATGCAGCAGAGAAAAAGATGAAAGATTGTGAGAAATGGTGAACTTATATAGATACCAATCTGGTAGAATTCGAATTCCACAATCTTCCTGGAGTGCAAAATGGCAGTCTGGGAAGGAGAGAAATAGGCTCGCGGCTGTCGAGATCGACGACACTCCCTCTCGCGGCACCACTATCGACGTGCTCACACCAACACATATGGCGAGATGTACCTATACACTACATATGGCCCTGTCTAGTCCAGAATGTACAGAAGAGGTACATGTGAGACGTTCTCCAGGGCAGTCTAGCAGCTTCTGTTGGAAGGAAAGAAGGGCCAGGATGGATGAACTATTTATCTAACGAGCTTCAAATGTGTATGGATGAATGTTGAATGGAATTGTCTTATCGTGGTTGTTGGAAATGGCTACAAATTTGTGGCATGTATGGAAACTTGTGTACGTATTGTGGATAGAGGGACTCTAATAAAGACCGTGTCCTCTTAAGATTTTGGGTATTTCATGATTAATTTGATTATGAACAATATAGGTGTAATTTTTCCGGTCAAATAATCATCATTAAGGATTAGGGCCATAAATAGTTCACTCTCTTATCAACTTTCATGTGGATTACTTTGATTAATAAGTTTATGTAGTTGAAAGCCATGTTAGTGCCATTATTACTTGTGGAAAAACTAATATTGCATACAAATATGTGAGAGTACTCCATGTGTATTTAATCAAGGTTTGGGTACTTATGTCCAAAAGACGTTGTCAAAAATAGCCATGCATCCACGAGTTATTGTTCTTTTGAGTTGTCGAGTCATGGACATTGCAAATTATCTAATCGATTGGAGAAAGGAAATAGAAAACATTTATGATGGAATCCATGATTACACATATTATTTTCAAAAGGGTGAGGTGCTCACATTGCTACTACTTCATGTTATATACTGGTCACTTTTTATTGATTTCCAAAACTCTCTTTTGTCACTTTCAATTCCAAATATTCTAAGTCAGTTTCACTTTTCAAGTTGAAAGACTTAAGATCTGAATTCTAAAAATTGTAACAAAATTGGTGATTATATTGTGAATCACCACCTGAAGTTGCAAACTGCTATAAAACATAACTTCAAAATTCCATAATTAAAACACTGCAACATTTTGACAGCCATTTCTTTTTCTTGTGGTCTACGATATGCTTACGATTATTATAAGTATAGAAATTAGTATCGTAACATGAAGACATATAATTAACACTACATTATCGTATTATATGGTCACCGGCACAAACTATCAAGCAGTCTATTTACCACTTTCAACTGCATGTTTTTGTTGGGGTCTTTTATCCCCGTTTGATTCATTTCACAATATCCTATTTATTGTAGATGCCGATACGCACCCGGTTTTAACAGAGAAAATTACAAGAATATACAGGAGGTAATGAACTACACTAAATATGATATTTAGTGTCACTTACTATTTGGAATTACGGAATGCTATATCTCTTTAATGTAAATCTCATATTTTATCAAAAAATCTTAAATTGGTAGATTGGACATTATAGAACATTAACAGCTTTACTTGGTAAAACGCTACATCAATAGTAAAAAGATATAGCAACGTGTAACTCCAAATAATAAGTGACACTAAATATCATATTTAGTGTATTGTGGATCAATAAACTTGCCGCCTTTTTCAATTGAACTGAATTTATTGAGATCATAAATATGAGGTTGCTCCACTTTCTCATGCAAAAATATATCTTTCTACATATATGACCATCCTTCAACCACGAGTTCAATGTAATAATTTCAAAGTGTGAAGACATTCTCTTAAAATGAATCGGTTTTATGATGCCTCTTCCCATCCCACTTGACACGTGGCTCTTGGATTCCACTTGGAGTCTTGGAGAAGGTCACTTAACTTACATAACATTATTCAATTGTGGTTTACGGTTTCATAACATTATTCAGATCCATAACAGTGTTCTGTGGGACTGACAATATTTTGCAGAATATTCCTCACATTTAGTCTGAATGATGGAATATTTTGTAGAATATTGTCAGTCCCACAGAACACTGTTATGGATCTGAATAATGTTATGTTTATGGACCCATGCTAGAACTCGATTACTCCCAGGAGGAAATACAGTTAGATGTTTTCTTTGATGCAGTAGATTCAATGTTGAAATTTAAGGTTACTTCATGTTATTGCACATGACCATAACATTATTAAGCAGTGTGCGTTCGTTCATGTGGGCCCCGAGAATATAACCGTGGGATGTCGCACATTCAGTCTCAATCTGCACTTAGTTGCAGCATCCCATGGTTATATTCTTGGGGCCCACATGCACGAATGCACTGCTTAATAATGTTATGGCAATGATGAATGCCTTCAATGCATGTAACTTATGACATCCTCTTCCAAGGGAAAATTCACCCACCGCTCAAATACATCTAGTTCTTTTTGTTTTGCAGAGTAAAACCTGCCAAACTAGGCATGAAGACTTCGATTTGCTAGAGCAAGGACTCATCTCATACAATAGCAAACAAGCATAGTGGTCTTGGGTTGTTTGGGCTAAAGTCATTTGTTTGGTTTGTATTCAAGCTTTGTTCACCCAAAAAAAAATTCAGAAAAATTAAATTAAATTAAATTATGGGCTCTCTGATGAAGTGACAACACCTAGCTTTTAAGATTTTAAACTTTCTTATTGTGGAGGACCCAACCCAACAAATATACACAATTTATAGCATTTAGTGTCACTTACTATTTGGAATTACGCAATGCTATAACTTTTTGGTATAGAGATCATTATTTACCAGCAAAGGTCAATTAAGTTGTTTAGACATTATAGAACACAAACATCTTAACTTATTAAAAAATATACTATAAGTGAAAAGTTAAAGCACATGGTAACTTTGAAAAGCAAATGCCACTAAATGCCATAAATGGTGTAGCCTTTACCCACAAAGAGCAATTACACATGGAAACCACTAATGCCCCTGCCCCATGTGACCCCGGGGAAGTCACTGTCGAAAATTTAGATAACTATGAGAGAACAAATATAGGGTGACATTTATTCATGGTTGATAAAAATTATATATTTTTTTGATATACCATAGCCTTGAAGAAATGTGAGGTAGCACATTATATATAATATAGGATCACTTGTAATACCCAAAATTATGTTTATAGTATTTCTAAAATAGCATTATAGTAATTGGTAGGGAATTTTTATTATTTTTGGGTTGAGTTTAGGGTAAGAAAATTTTAAGAACTAGATGAAAAATGATCACAAATCCATCTACAAAATGGATGAACTCGTTGGATGAGGGTTATTAAGTGTATTTTTTAGGAACATTTCATTGACGTTTGTATAATTCTCTGGTTGTTCCTCCCACGCAAGACAAGAATTCTATCATCGTGCATTGACCCCTACGTGTTTAAAGAGCTCCATGGGGCCATATTTGGTGAATCTATGGTGGATTGATGGATTTGTCCTAGTCGAGAGGTTGTGGCATCTTTTGTGATGATCGTTTCTCAATTTTCACGTAGGACTCTTAAGTAGGTATTTCAAATTGTCTTCACACTTTGCATGATAACATGTGCAATGTTAATGCAACTGTGTTAGTGAACACATACGGATACTTTAATGATGTTGGTTTGTTTTGGAATTTGTGGACTTCTTTCAATGTTTGGATGAAACAATTAAGTACGCCATTATCAATGGGCTTAGACATGTAACCAATTATGTAAATAACATGCTTCTTGTATACACAGCTTAATTTCTGTTGCGTGATGAATTCCATTTCTAATGCTATTGTCCATGAAGGAAAATTCAAATAAATATAAATAATGAAGGGTCTGAAATATTATGGAGATTTTAATTTATAATTACACATAGGGTGGTAAGAAATTGAAGAAAGTAGAATTATTAAAAAATATAGGGTCCACTAAAATGCAGTAAATGAGCTACATAGCCCCCCAAAAAATATGTGTTGTACGCTCATGTGTCCCCAAAGAATACACTAAGTGACTTCCCCGAGCATGTGACCCTAACTCTTGGATTTTTAGCAATGCCAACAAGTTTAGTTACCTCCTTGCCTCACCTACGTGGTTATCTTGAGCCGAGCCTACCCGGCTAAGGATGTGGAAAGGACTAAAACCATGTTTTAAACTCCTAGCTTGCGAGTCCACTTACAAACCTTGTTTCCTCGACTAAAAACCTGGATCTCTAAAACCAGCAACTCATGGCGCTCCCATTGGCCAGCCATTGTCATTACCTAATGGTGAGTTGAACCCTACATTAACTTAAAACCATGGCATTTGCGAATTTGTAGCACCAACAGCCTGCTTTCAACTAGCCGAGACTCTAGCCAGTAGCCTCCCAACAACACCACTCTGGTAACTGCAAAATGTTGCAATCAAGCTTGAAAAAAATCATATGCACATTTGCTCAACATCTCGGGGGGATCACACCCCCTTACGTTTTGTAACCACGTGCGATAATGGGGTATTTAATGGGGGGATATTTATGCACCTCTCAATATTTTTTCCCTCCCTATTTGTAGATATAAAGCTACTTTGACGTATTTTTTAGCACCCTATATTTATTTGTAATTTTTTAGAGAGACTAATTTTTGGCACCATTTTTTTATATAAATTGTACAAGTACCAAATAGTGGACGGAATACTATAGCATTGCAAAATCGACTATGTGAGCAACAAACATTCCATACCATCCATCTTGTCATTAAATTGGTTTCAATTAGTTATACCAATCCTAAACCATTCAAAGTGCCATTCAAAACACAACCAATAGCACTTGGATATTAGTTAAAGGGTTACCAATAAACATGGAGATAACAAAATGTATAAGCTAGCATAGACAAGTTGTAAACGCAAGACCTCCTACCCGAACGCTTCACCGTCTTGGCGCCACCATGCTTGCTCAAACCCTAAGCAAGCCTTACCCTAAAATCGCTCTATTGCAAAACCCAAGAGCCGTTGAGAAGTCACAACATTCCTTCCCCCAAAAAAATCCCACAACATTTCCCTCCATACTAACACGTTTCATTCAAATTTGGACAGAAACTACACACTTCTTCATCCAAGTAGTCAAACCCATAATTATTCTATTGATCCTACTACACACTTTTGGGGGGATCCAATATCTATAACCCTATTTTTTTCTACTAAATACTAAAATGGAGGAATTATTCACCACCCTATTTTACATATAACCATGTAGGGGACATATTTCCAATGCTATGGTAGATCTAACGAAGTTATAAAATTTACCCTCAACGAATTAAATTTACCCTATTTTTTATCTCACGTGGTTTCTAAAATTCTGATAGTCACCTCCCCGAGCTCAACATCAATAGCCTTGAGTAAGGCTTCTTTCCCTGAGCTCAATTTCATGTTTAGTCGCCTCCCCATCACCTGCATTCTTTCAGCTGCATGGTTTCTTGTCTAGCACCTCGTCTCATGTCTCCAACTTTGTGCTTCAAGTAGAAACCTTCCAAAGAGTTTTACAGGTTGGATTCACTTCGCATTGGGAGTGGAACGGAAATTCATTCTACAAGGTTGTTTTTTGGTTTACATACTGCCAAGTAAAGAACTAGGTTTTACAAAAAGTAGGGAGCTTTCGAATTTTGGCATCGTCATTTGAATACAGGGCATCACACTAGCAGAACTTAGTCACCTAGCAGCCGGTGGCTAGGTTTTTGGGATAGCATGCTTCAAGAGTGAATGTGCAAGGATGAGGGAATAAAAAACAAAACCAACCAAAAAAACCAAAAAAAACAAGAACAAAACAAACAAATAGGTGCCAAAGTCTAATCTCCCAAATCATGTAGGAATTGAGTTTCATGGGTCTTGCTTAGAGAATGTCAAGGAGCGGTATCAAATATAAATCATAGAGAAGTTGTGTGGAAGAGTGTTGGGCCTCTGAGGGCAAGAAGGCTCACCAAGAAAGAGGTTAGATAAAAACTCCACATATGGAGAAGGTATATTGAGTGCAATCCCAGGTGAGGGGATGTGGCACAATCGTGGCTAAAACACCTAGGAGGTAGGAAATGCCCTTAAAAATAAAGATGATCTTAAATCCCACTCCTAAGGGAAATCCGCAATTGAGCATACGCTCGTGTGAACGGGCCCAGCCCTAGAAACAAGGGCAATTTTAGAGTATAAGAGTCACCGCCACTAAAATCAAGTGGGATTAGGCTTGAAGTTTACCCAATCAACTTGATGGGGAGTTGTTTTCAAATTTTAAACCCCAAACATTGGCTCTATAATAGAGTTAACCGTAAAGTCACCAAAAGTGATGACCCACTCAAGTTTTTGATGGAATCTCCCATATTTGCCAGTTCCAACATTTGTGTCATTTACGTTAAAATAAAACTAGGGAGGGAAGTTGTTTTGCTCTATTTCAAGGCAAAAACTTTCGAAATTTTGAGTTATTTTTCTGAGTTTGATACTATTTGGGAAATACACAAGTGGTAAGAGGAGCAAAGAGAAACATGTGCACATAGGTGGCAAAAATAATGAGAAGATTTTTAATTATATGAAGGTAAAACATGCCAGTGTCTAAAACTCGAAAAAAACCCTCCAAGACTTTCCAATGACACTCAAACAAGGGACCGTTAGGGGAATTTCACCTCCAATTCGTCATCCCCATACTTTACGGTCAACTCGAATGTTAAGAGATAAACTATAAGTAACTTTCTCTAAATGCAAGTGCTCAATTTTGAGCTATTGACATGTACATCTGCAAATAATCAAAATAAGTACAACATACCAAAACTCTTCTAGAAACAAATTCTCACTCATCTAGTAACAAATTTTACTTTTTCTAAATAAGAACCTCAAATAGAGAACATGTTCATTAACTAACCGACAAATGGAGTTTATTATACAACATGACCAAACGCTATATTGGTATGTGCAATGACGTTTCCTTCACAAATAGGTTGCCTCTTTACCCATGCAAATTACCTTGGGTTACAACTTACAATCATATCACAAAATAAATAACTTCACTTATTCATCCATAAAAAACCACAACAAAATAAAGTACCCTATAGTTTGCTTATTATATGATACTAAATAATCAAAATAGTGTGGAATGTCGATAGTAAATTAACATGAGGCAACCTAATTGCGCATCATATCAGTGTAGAAAGAACAAGAAATTATCTCGTACACTTGAGAGTGAACATCACTTTAAGTCTCCTTGGTTTAAGGAAGAGTTGTATTTAATGAAGGTTGCACAATTTAACTTAGAACAACCCTCCAAACGTGTTGGTTTGACTCACCAATTATTGTAAGTGGGTGGCAATGTGAGGTCCTAGTAGCTTCTATCCCATGGCCAATATATAGGGTGTGATGATTTGATCGAGATCTCACCACGTTAACGAGTTTAAATTCATTATTGTATTCTAGTTTAATTAAAAGCTCAATAGGTCAAACTTAATGCATAGTTGCATGGTGGGATATGGTGGGCCAATATGCATTTCCTACTTAAACCAATTTGGCCAAACACACTTGAGTTTACCGGAGAGCGGGAATTATCGTATACGAGCGTACTTCTCATTCATCCAACGCAAATAAAAGCCATGAAATAGTATGTAGGCCAGAGGCTACTTTTTCTGTTGATTTGAGACCGGAATTGGTTTTAAAGATCCTAAAGTAGTCTAGTCAAGGTCATTTGAGATGAATCAATAACAAACTTATAGGGCGTATGTTTACCAAGTTTTGTAAAGTTATAAGAGGTAATAATAATTACTGTTTGAGTATACCACATAGGAGTTTCTTGAAGATGAAGGGTTAAGGATAACATAGAATTGTAACTGTATGGTCAAGAGAGGAGGTCCCCACAACCTGCTCAACTAAGTTCATTTTGAATTGCAACGCCGTTGTTTAGGAGACTCCTTGTGTGGTACACTACCAACGATACTACCAATTGACATTTGAGGAACATCCACCATTGAGGTTTTCCAAATTTGTGTTTTTCTATGTCCATATAATTAGATGAAAGTTTAAGCTCATTGGAGACAACATTTAGGATTAGGGTTTTGCAAGCATCGGAAGAAGACCAAATTCTTGTATGTTGTTGAGATGATGTTTTAGTGCACTGATATTGAGATAATGAAGTGATTCTCCATAGCTTTTTTTGAAAAATATATTCATCTCATTGGCAAGTTATCATTGTTTCTACTCCCAAAACAAGTTGCCAATGCTGCATGATTCATGCTACCTCCTATAAAAATATCATTATCTACATGAGTATGACATGTGAACTGCCACAAATATATATATATATGATTTACAAAAAGCTCATACCCTTACGATTGAATCCTACTAAACATGCATTAATCACATTCAACAATTGCATAATCTGAGTCATGGAGTTCACGAGTTTTCACCCCAAAAATTCCCAAGTGCATTTAGGTGCAAACATGTCCAATGCTCGTACCCTTATTTTTAGATCCTAAAATTCTATCAAAGTTTGAGAAATTTTAATTTAGTAAATTTATTTTAGCATTTTGAAAGGTTCATTTTTTAATCAAAAACATTGGTCTAAGTCCACATTACACTATGTCACGTGATCAAGACTTTTAAAAGTGATGTGGATTTCTCTGGGTCATGGTTTTCAGTCTGCCGACCATGACCATGAGAAATCCTAAATTAGCTTTTCTCATGGCCCTTGGGCATGTGTGTAAACATACCTAACATTAGAAGCTTTGCATGTTGCAAAGTGCAACAAACGTTTGCAATGCAAAGATATAGAATTTTATTTTTATTAAAAAAAGATTTCTATATTGATGTTTGTGATGTGGTTTCATGAAGTTGATTCTCCATTTGTGAAGCCAATGCCACATCTGACAATGCTTTTTGAGTACTTGGTTTTATCAAAATGGAAGTGTGGATGGAGTTAATTTGAATTTATGTCATCCGTGACTTTTCAATATGCATGTGGGATGCCTTAACCCCCAGAGATCGACTCAGACGCTTTCATTCGGGCAATCACCACTGTCTGACAGTACTAGCACACATTTACATTATTATTATCTTCTAATTTCTGAACATATGGACAAATGAAAATTTTGTGTGAAAAATCTTAACTCTACAAAGCTTCCATCCATACAGTCAGATCTACCATAAGAGGTGCTGATTTTCTTTAGTGAGCTTCTGAATACCACCAACTGTTTCTAAGCAATTTTGGGGCGATTTTGCTTCAGCCTTTTGGGGTTAATCCTTGTGACTCGTCCGTTACGGACTGGATGCTTTTTGGCATGCAATGGAGGCAAGACATGCTTGTGATTTGAATGTGAAGTTATTATGGCACCCTAAGAATGCACCCGAATGGCTCCCCTGGGAAAGTATTGATGGAGATCAACATCCATTGAGACCTTCAACACAAGATTTAAATGATTCCACACAATCTAGTGTTCACATTATAACAAAAATAAATAAAAATGCTAACTTGGTCACAATTTGTTACATTCTACCACTCCACAAATTGGACCCACCTCCGCATTGACAAGACTTCCCTCTGTATAGCTCACAGGAGGTATACACATAGATGTTGACATATAAAAAGCAAAGAAGACAATACTAAAGTAAACTAAAGTAAAGAAGACATCATCCATCACTCACAAATGACAACTCCCCACGAATTCCATCAGTTTGAGGCAACAGGTACAGATTACCCTCAAGGGGCTCATCACTGTTACCAAAAAATGTACAGCCTCTTCAATCCATAAGCAGAAGGACAAGTCAGCCTTGGCTGAAGCTAAATTGCTGTCGAGAATCAGAAGGCACACTTGGACATTATGCCAACAAAGTGAGTTGGGAGTTTGGTGGTGAATTTGATCACCACCGCATCAAGATCACTTTTGATTGGTGAATATGATCAGTGCCAACATCAACTAGGTATCCTGCAAGAATCACCAAGACATACAGCAATCGATAACAGTGAATAAAAAGCACTCTGCTAGAACACAATCCTCTATTGCTTAGAGTGCAATGCACTATATTAGAGTTGATTCTTAAATTCAACATGACTTTTGGTCGGGAGTTGATTGTTTTGTATACAAGACCTTCCATGTTCAGTAAGTTTTTGGTGCATCCTTGGAGGTAGTGTGGAGATTTGAACAAAAGAACATTTTTATATCGGTTCATTGAGGGTCAAAGTCATTTTGGTATGCCAAGAGGCCCTCAAATGAGTTTGGCCCTCAATGAACCAAAATAGGTTGATCCTCACTCAAATTCAAGCACTACCTCCAAGCATGCACCACAAGTGGAAAGAAATCATTGATTTTGTATGCAAGACAACCAATACAAATTCATAGGGGACCAACTCCCAACAAAGACTCCCATTGAATCAAGAATGCAAAGTAGAACTCTGATATGGAATCTAATGGGACAGACATGAACATGTACTTAAAAGGACTGTAAATTTGATTGCTTACCAGTATAAGGAGGGAGGGTGCCTAAGATGGAAATGGGAATGCTTGAAATTTTTCAGGCTTTTCCAACAAACTCTACATCAAAGATGAGAGTTGAGTTTGGAGGGATAAGGCATGATCCTGGGATACACAAACATCAAACTCTTGAGAAATCCATACATCACCTTGTAAGAGTATTTCACATTACAAAAAAAGACAATTTAGAGAAAGACAATGGCATTGTGTTGATGACTCCAACCAAAGAACCACGCATGCTCACCTAATCTGCAGCCAGCTCCCCTTTCGCCATAGCCAAGGTTGGCAGGAATTTTAAGAGTTCTTTTTCCACCTGCATACCATGCCCAGAAGCAATGAGCTTCAGTAAATGCACCAGCATTCACTAAAAATTACTTCTACTAGGAGGATCCACCAAATGTAATACTAAAAGCAAGGTAAGAGTTATGAGAAATCCTCGTCACCTGCTTGCATTGGAGGTATGCCTTCAGTCCCCAAAATGCCTTGGTCCCATCCTCTAATAACCTGCATCCAGGATCACACAAGAAAGTCCTTCAAATAGATCAAATGGCTATGGTGGCTCTGCCTCCTGACTTGAAGTGCATTCCCCTGGTTTGTACCACATTTTTGCTCTGCCATGCAACAAATCTCTTACAGTATTGTTGGTTCACGGCTCAGTAACCAAACTTAACAAACAGATCAGACCTAAGCTAATAAATTTTTGTGTGTGAGCATTTTGGACACCCAAAAAGGCCAGACAATTACACTGAAGATGTATGGAGTTTATTTCAATAAACTTGGCTTCTGAAGCTGAGGCTATTGCATTGTTATTCAGGGCTTATAAATTACATGCAGGAGCTACCAGAAATTCACCTTATCGAGTATGTTTCTGGAATTTAACAATGTGAGGTGATATTCCAGGTGGAGTTGTTATCCCTTCGGAAACGTGTACAAGAGGTATTCAGTCAGGTAGATATCCATGTTTGCTATATAGGAGTTGAAAGACAATAACTACTTAATGAAGCTTTTCCGTGGCTACGTTTATGAATTGATTCTTATCTACGGATGTCCCGCCAGATTTTCAACAAGCCTAACAAATTCATAAACTCAGAGATGCAATAGATAGTATTTGCTGGCAAAATGCAACAGACCTGAATAGAGTCTTTCCTCCATTTCTACAAAAATGGAGGAACTTCCACTATAGCAACTCCTACAGTGGCAACGTACCAGTGTTGGACTGGTATCCTTATTTCTTGATACCACTCGGGTATCTATAATGAGGATTTCACATTTTTTGATACCAGTAGGGTATGATTGTTTGAGGACATTTTTGTTTTCAATACTATTTGGGTCTATATACCATGCAAGAACCTAAAGTTGTTGCATGGTAAAATCACCCTAGTATCAATATGGTTTAGAATGGTATTGACCCAAATATTTACTCGGGTTTACAAAGATTCTCTCACCTTGAGATACCCACCAAATATTAATATTTGACTGGTGTTACAATTTTGATACCCAAGGGTTGGTTCTTTGATACCCTTATTTATGTTGATTATTGATACCATGCATTCACCTATATACCGATCCAACATTGGAACGTACCTCTCCAACACCGACACGGAAAGTGAGAGGTTTTCCCCGCTTGTAGCTGCTATCAAACTCCACGCCATTCTCAAGCCTTCCAGAGTAATGAGCCTACTCAAAATACAACATCCCATACAATTCTCAGCCAATGCAATACTCCTTTTCCCCTCCCAGAATTATAATAAGTAAAACCACCAACAAAAACATCAGACATCATTTCCAGCTTATCTACACCCTCAGCCAACTAAATGCTTCCTACAAGAAAATGGAACTCCCGCGTTGTAACCAGAATTCACAAAAGTCGACCCCGCCAATGCCCAAGGGTAGCTCAAACCCACCAATCACTTGCAAGATGTCACCATCATAAATGATCAATTGGTGGCAACAACAATATCCCTCATGTGAGATTGCAACTTGCCACAAAAGATTACTCATCCAAGATTATACACATCTCCTTGTCCCCAATCAATGTCAACCCCACCACCCCCACCCAGTCGAGACAGCCTCCGAACACACAATTGAATTGAATTGAATTGAAATGAAATGAAATGAATTGGTTAAGTAAGAGAGTCTGCACATCTCTCCCTCTCTCTCTCTCTCTCTCTCTCTCTCTCACAAGAAGGCCCTTGGAGGTCGAAACCCCCTGGCTTACCGAAGTGTCCCAATATGCCACCCCCGACGGACTCACATTACACTAAATGCTTCGTACAAAGTCCACCCCACCAATGTCCAAGGGTAGCTCAAACCCACAAATCACTTGCAAGATGCCACCATCATAAATGAACAATTGGGTGATAACAACTCCCCTCAGCATGTGAGGATGCAACTTGCAAACAATTATTGCAAGAATCTCAAGGTGCAGAGTTACATCTTCTTGTCGCAATCAATCTCAACCAATCTTCTCTCATCTTGTGATACCCAGTATTGATATTATTGTATTGATACCATGCATTCACCTAGCATATACCCGGTCCAACATTGGTCGAGACATCCTCCGAACACACAATTGAATTGACTTGAACCGAATTGGATTGGTTAAATAAGAGAGACCGGCTCATCTCTCTCTGTCTCTGTCTCTCTCTCTCACCTTGATAAGAAGGCCCTTGGAGGCCGCAACTCCCTGACCCACCGAAGAGTCGCAATACGCCAGCCCCGACGGACTCACATTGTACGTCCCGCAGGTTGCCTGTCCGGAAGCTGCTGCCTCCGCCTGCGGGGGAGCCGCCACCACGGCGCCGCCCAATGCCGCCATGGCTGCGCTCAGAAGCTCCCGTCGCGAGCACGACATGATCGTCGCTGCTGGTGCTGAGGCGGATTTGGGTTCCGCGGGTGGCTGTGCGAGGCTGCTGTTGCTGCACCTCGCCTTGAGGCAGGAGGAGGAGTTTGGTTTCTTGGGTTCCAAGACGGTGCGCGTGGTGGGGAGGGTGTTGTAGGCGAGCGAGGATGCCCCCGGGAGGGCCAGCAGGGAGGACGACGCCATAGCTGCAGGTTGAGCGACAACGGACGCGGAAAACTGGATGTTGAAGTGTTGTGCCAAATGTGGCAATGGGGAGAGCAAGATAAGGTATAAAGGTGGGAGAATCGCCTAAAGGTAATGGTGGACACTTTGAGCATTTGAGAAACTCAAATTTAAACATGCTTGAAACACTTCATAGGAATCTATTTTGCTAATCACAACATCATATTTTAGTAAGCGCAACACTATCAAGCCTCGCATTCCCTAACCCATTCTAAATAAAAGAGATGCCATTTTTCATGCAGACCAGACCTTGTCACAACACATTGAAGGAGTTGTTTTTTTAGAATCATTACATTTTTATTCACGGGCCTCGGTTGATTTATTCTCTTGTCTAGGGTAAGTGGCATGTAGAACTTACCAATGTTATGAGAATAGCGAGTGTTCAATGAACACTTTTAGCTTTGTGTCCACTTCTCCTAGGATATGAGACACATGAGGTTGTAGCCATGTATATCATAAGCTTTGGAGCTCATTTTATTATGTATTCATTACTAACAAAATCCTTTTGATGTAAGTTCTTATATTTTACACCTAGTGACTAGAAACCAACTCAAATATAGGTGTTAGCTTAAGAGGACAATGCAGTAGTTGTAGATTGAGCGCTTAGAAGCAGTTTTGTAGCCAAATATGGCAAGGGGGGGAGAGAAAGATAAGGCAAGGTGGAATCATCGCCCTATATGAAATGGTGGATTCTTTGAGCATTTGAGAACTCAAATTTACCATGCTTAAATTTTTTCACATAATTATTATTTTTAAATAGCAAATCTATAACATTAGTAATGAAGGGTGGGTTTACACTGAGATCTAAGACCAAAGAAACTCCAAGATCAAGCCATCGTTTTTAGAAATCAGTCTTCAAGCTTGGGTTCCATCTTGAGTTTGAAAGTAAGGTCCAAGGGGTGTTATTTCGACCTCATGTTTCTTTGAACCATACTTTAATGTAAACCCACCTTAACGAGCCCATATAAATGCAAGCGAGTGTTGTGTAATTTGATGTCCATATGGAGGTTGATGCAAAGTTCATGAAATTTTATTATCGTGTGATCATTTACGTACGATTTATGAAAATCATTGTCTCTTTTGCAACTGTATGATAAACATGATCACCACTTTGGTGTCAGAATGAAGTTTTTTAGGTGACATGTGTTTTTTTGGTAGAGGTTCCATCTAAAAGAAAAGCTTGGATGACATGTAGCACTTTGCTCAAGTTTTGATTGAATTCATGCCAACCGTACTTAGTACTTACCACCTATGGTAGTGTAAGTATTGACTTTTTGGCTTTCAAAACCAATGATTTGAGTGCACATGACTAATTATGAAGGGCATGTATTTGCTTCATCACACTTGACTTGCATGGGCTCCCAACTACAAGATCTCATTCTACCTTGCATCCATCTATTTCACTAAGAAGGGTCAAAATGATATTTGCGAATTTCAAATTTTCTATAGGATTCAAAGAGGCTCTTATTTATTTGATCTTAATATCGTTGTACTCATAACGTAAGTGCTAATCCAAATAAATTATTGGAGAATATGTCCGGTTTAGGGTAGGGAACCCTAGTGCTCAAAGTGTCCATCATAGGACACTCTACTTTAGTTCAATAGGCTTGTTTGTCCTAGGTTATTGACTCGGGGAGATCACTCCATTGTCAAGTTGAACACCACTTGCAAACAAAGTTTGCTACCCCTATATTACATGCCATAAATAATTTGAAATTTTATGATATTTTTTCTACATATACACAACCATTGATGGTATCTTTTGTATATTTTTTTGAAATTTTTAGTTATCTTCATTTTTGTAGCAATGTTTTTAGTTCAATTCTGCGTCATTCTAGTTAGAAACGGTATGTTTTATTAAAAAAACAAATCATCAAATTTAGTCACCATTTTTTACTATGTAACAGGTACCATTTATATCTACTCATGAAAAAAAATTGATAAAATTGTGACCCATTTTGGTGATGTTTTTTACATTTTTTACATTTTTTACATGTAAAATGATCGCACGTGGTTGTTCAACTTTACAATGGAGTGATCTCCCCGAGGTTATTGAACTTGTGTATATGTGAATTAATGTCATGGGCCATCCCTGGACCAAATTTAGTTGAACATGTCGTTGTCATCAACACATATCAATTTTGGAACTATGAAATGAGGATAACATCAACCCTCAACATGTCCTATTTGCTCCAAAGTTCCACAATACACTGTAGATGATTAGTAATCATCTTGAAATATGTAATTTTCCCCAATACAAGGTAAACAAGAAAAAGAAAAAGAAAAGTGTCATACTAGGGTCATTGATGTATTTGGATCTTTAATGTGTTCTTTTTCTTTTTCTTTTTCGTTTTTTATTTTCCTCTTTCTAATTGATCCTTATTCTATGATATCAAACATGCAATTTATACAAGATGATTGGGAAATCCAAACAGTGTTCATAGCCATTGTCTTTCAAATGTTAAGAGCTCATTTGAATATCTTGTTCATGTTAAGCAAAGTAAAGATTATGCTTTTCTTCTTAAATGATCATATACTAGGCCATGATATCTTTATATTCACAACACTTTAGTTAGTGCTCTACCATGCTCTTTCAATGTTAACACCGGGTTCATTAAAAGTGCAATTCAATATGTAAAAGTTCACATGAACAAATTATTGCGAATGCATAGATTTCAATGAAAATATGACCATATTATAACTGTCTTGGTTATAAAAAAAATAAATTATAAATATGGGTATATTTATTTCAATGTGCTTGGTCATTAATCAAATTATAATTTGGTGATTTTTGTAAAAAAACTTGATTTTACAACAATATGAGGAATTCTTTGAGGGTGTGACATATGCCTCATCCCCTCAAACCCGAACAAAGCTTATTATTGTTACAAAGGGTGTGTCACCCTTTCAAACCTGAGCAAAACTAATTACCGTTAAAGAGAGTATGGCATATGCTTTAGCCCCACAAACTCGAACAATGATAAGTATTGATATTGAAGGTGTGGCATATACCTCACCCCTTAAAACTTAAGCAAAACTAATTATGACTATACAAGGTATGGCATGTACCTCACCTCCTCAAACATGAACAAAAATAATTATTGTTATAAAAGGTGTTATATGTACCTCACCCCTACAAATCCGAACAAAACTAATTACTATTATAGAGGGTGTGACATGTGCCTCACCCCCATAAATCCGAACAAAACTAATTACCATTATAGAGGGTGTGGTATGTGCCTCACCTTCTCAAACCCGAACAAAACTAATTATCATTATAAAGGGTGTGACATGTGCCTCACCCCTCAAACCCCAACAAAACTAATTATCATTATAGATGGTGTGACATATGCAAGATATGACATGCGCTTCAATCACTCATTCAATGAATTGACAATGAGCAAATGTGAATATTAATGTAGATTTTATTTTTATAGTGTATTTTGTAATAAATTATGTTTTAAAGTTCTCTCTATAATATTTATTTTCATAAAATGATATATTTATAGATTTTTTTTCAAAAAAAATTGAAAACAAGGTTGGGTACGAGTAGAACGGCGCCACCAGCGTAATAAAAGAATTTCAAGTCTAAATTCTTAAATTTGTGCATGGTAGAACAATATAAATTTGGTCAATACGTATAAAATTAAAAATTGCACGTTCAAACTTACCTAAAACGCTGCTTAGGGTTTACATCAAGTTCTCTCGCTCTTGTCTACCCGGTTCTCTTCTCCGCCGCCGCTCTTCTTTGACGTTTGTCTTTATTTGTTGCTCATCTAACTTTCGATTCTATCTTCGACTTCTATAGGCGTTCAAATTCCACATCTCATATCAAGATCTAAGTAGCATCACATTCCACGTTTATTCTCCACCAAACTCAAAGTATACTTCAATTCAACACTTTCATTGAGGTAAGTACCTAGTTCTTTAATTTTCTTTGGATTCAAATATGGATCCAGATTCAGATCTAGATCTGAATCTATTTTTTATAAATATAAATGATTAATTATTAGAAAATAACATCATATACTTATTATATATAGTTCATAATCTTAAATTTCAATTATAAATATCTCATCCTCATTTTTAAATTCTAAAATATGACCTTCACCTTCATTTTAAAACCTTCGAAATTAATATCTCTCATCTTCAATTTCAAACTTCTGAATTTTTTTCCTCATCCACAATTAAAAAAATTGTATCATCCTTTATTAATAATTCTAAAATTTTCAACTCATGATTTAGGGTGAGATACATGCCTCACCTTTGTTAACAATCTTGATTTATTTCTACCTTATAATTTTCATGGTAAGGCACATGCCTCACCCTTATTAAAAATATATATTCTTTTGAACTTGTGATTTTAGAATGAGGCACATGCCTCACCCTTGTTTATA
The DNA here is from genome assembly GCA_964035585.1 of Polytrichum formosum. NCBI lineage: Eukaryota > Viridiplantae > Streptophyta > Polytrichopsida > Polytrichales > Polytrichaceae > Polytrichum > Polytrichum formosum. Next base: position 77,704,425 of record OZ037936.1, read on the forward strand.
AATCTATATTTCTCTGAACTTGTGTTTTAAAGGTGAGGCACATGCCTCACCTTTGTAAAGAATACCAAATTTTCTTAAACTTGTGGTTTCAGTACGGGCATATACCTCAACTTTGTTTACAAATATGATTTTTTTTAACTTATGACTTTCATGGTAAGGTACATGCCCCACCCTTGTTAAAAATGTATATTCTCTTGAACTTATGTTTTTATAATGAGACATAGGCCTCACTTTTATTTACAAATCTAAATTTCTTTGAACTTGTATTTTAAGGGTGAGGCACATACCTCACCTTTATGAAGAATACTAAAATTTCTTGAACTTGTGATTTTAAGATGAGGCACATACCTCACTTTTGTGAAGAATACCAAATTTTCTTAAACTTGTGATTTTAAGGTGAGGCACATGCCTCACCTTTGTTAATAAATTTTATTTATTTTTAACTTATGGTTTTCATGATAAGGCATATGCCTCACCCTTGTTAAAAAATCTATATGTTTTTGAACTTGTGTTTTTAGAGCGAGGCATATGCTTCACCCTTGTTTATATATCTGAATTTATTTGAACTTGTGTTTTAAGGTAAGGCATATGCATTACCGTGGTTAACAAATTTGAATGTCTTTGAATTTGTGGTTTTAGAGTGAGGTACATGGCTCACCATTGTTAACAAATCTAAATTTGTTTTGAACTTGTGGTTTAGATGAGGCACATGCCTTATTCCTTTGTTTGACTTTATTGATTTTAGATTTTTAAATATAAGGTGACACAAGTATATCGTTATTTTTTTTGAAATCATCAACTTGAATGTTATTGCTTCTATAGTGAAGTATGTGCTGTGCCACTTGGTTTTAATTTATTTTCATATTTTTAACCAAAGGGTAAGGTGTATGTGTCGCACTTCTCATTCAATTCATAAACAATAAATTTTAAGCTATGCACAAAGGGGTGTATTTTACTCCTTTTATTTATTTCATAATTTTAAAAAATTGATTAACAAGGTGAAACACAATATAATTATGACAGTCATATAGTGTATAAGGTTTGTTTTGGAATTATTTGAAACTAATAATATTTGAAAGTATTTATGCCAAAGTACGAATTCATTGCATATTCATTTCGAAATTTGAGAATAAAATATTCAAAATTAATCCCCAAAAAAGTGCACATACTTATGTGCAGTTTTAATGAAACCGGTGTTTGTTGATAAACGATCATTGATTTACAAAACCAAATATTACATTTCTTAACCGTGGTTTCCCACAGTAGTTATTAAATGCACTACCATTGCAAGGTAAGTGACCACGTGACCATTGGTAGCAGGCTCGAGAAAGGAGCCCAATGGTCGCCTTGGGTAAGTAGATCCAATACTTACCACCAATGGAAATCCCTAGGATAGAACATCGCAACCATTGTTTCTCTCTCTAACATTGGCAAGTTTGGCAATTTCATGCAAATCGGAAAAATTGGTAATAAAATTTCATTTTTTTGGACAAAATATTATGTTTTTGACATTCAAGTCGCCATTGGCCAAAAATATAAATATAAAAATAAAGTCCCAATTTAATATTCATTGATTACCACATTCATTGTCTCACTATGTTAGCATTTTAGTGGTTGGTTATTATTATGATTTATTATGATTGAATTCTAAAGTGTGTTTGGTTTCAACACAAAATCAAAGGACTTGTTGCATTTTTTTTTTATGAAAGGTTGGAGGTGCTTAGAAAATGGGCACCGTTGTGTGAAAATGGAATTTTAGTGTTTTTGTGGGTGCATGAACATGGGGAGGGATTCAAACAAACACCATTTACATGCCAACATCCATCCTGACCATGCCAACCACCTATTTCTTGAGGGAGATGATGGAAACATGTTTTAAAAAATTAGTAGTAAAGAGCAAGACGGTAGTGTATTTTGGTGATTCTCGCCATGTTCCCCAAAATATACTCTCATGTTTTTTCATTATTTATGAGAACCTAGAAGTTCAATGAAAGCACAAAAACATTACTTTGTTATAACATTGCATTATTAAAATTGTTGCAGTGTAACACTTGAAGAATGAAAATTGCCAAAGCTATATTTGCCAAGGAGGTCAATTATATCAACCCATGTAACACTATCCAGGAACCTTGAGGAGGAATTGATAAGCATGTGCTCTCATGCCTACTTTTGGAGAGAGGGAACTATTTTATACAAGCATACCTCTCATTCATCCAACATAAAATCTTGACCTTCGATAGGTTTGTTTGTGATTCATTTTAAATGACCTTGAGTACAGTAATTTAGAGTTTTTAAGATAATCCTAGTGTCAAAGCAACTTTAAGAAAGTAACCTCTGGACTACATACTATTTTAGGATTTTAACTTTAACCGGTTATTTCTCAAATTCAATTGATTCATCCGTGACTAGTGGTCGGTTATCCTTGTTCATTGTTGCATATGATAATTCCCTCACTCCCCTACTTCTAGGTGGGCTCATTAATAAGAACCATGGGAAACTACGATAAGGCACAAGGTTTGTTGAAATTTATGAGACCAATAAGTTATGCCCCCTTTCCAACTTAGCCTAGCTTATAACTTTAGCTTAGCCTAAAAGTTCGTTCTAAAAACATGGCCCTCACACCATTGACACTATCTAGTCATGAGTCTAGTCGGCAAAGAACGTGGCATGGTTTAAAAGCGGAGGTTTTAAGCCTCGAGCACCGACCCTCCCATCGGTACCTAGAGATGAGGCAAGAATGTAGGACCTTTAAAAGTGCTGCCTCCGACCTTTGTGATTGGTTGTTTTTAGTCTTAGCTATGAGGGCACAAGGAGCTTCATTAACAAAAATTGATAATAAGATGGATGAGTGGTAAGGCATTTGGGAATGGGACAAAAACTATCCAACGTGTCATTGCTTAATAGATAAAACAATGAACACATGTGAAAGCTACACTAAATATGATATTTAGTGTCACTTGCTGTTTGAATTATGCAACGCTACAACTATTTATTGTACATCTCATTTTTTTTATGAACAGAGGTTGAATTGGTTGTTTGGACATTATAGAACATCAACATCTTTACTTGGTAAAAAATGACATTAATGACAATAATATATAAGAGTGTGTAACTCCAAATAGCAAGTCACACTAGATATCATATTTAGTGTATTTAACTGAAACCTACTAGAAAATCTCCAAAGCAAGTTCTTGTAGGTGCATTGGGATAGCTGGCTGCCTCCGCTATCACCGTGAGAGAATTACTTGGTTTTTTTGGAAAGACTTTGGTTATTTGGTAAAGCCATGTGGGGATGGGCCTTTAGGTGTGTATCTATTCCATTGCATTCAACTTCAAACCAAAGAGTACTTAGTTGAGTTAAGTTGAGGTTCATTCTTTTTCAAGATGAAAGCAATCATGTTCCATAACATTATTCAGACCCATGACAGTGTTCTGTGGGACTGATAGTATTCCAAGAAATATTCCCACATTCAAATTGAATGTGAAAATACTAGGAATATTCCCAAGAATATTGTCAGTCCCACAAAACACTGTCATGGGTCTAAATAATGTTATGTCATAACTTACATTGGGAACTCTACAGTAAGAGTTCTATAGATGGCTTTATTATCCATTATAAAGTTTTAGTAAAGAAGGCATAACTGCCACGTGTTCTTTGCTTTGGCCCCATTTGACCGAGCCAACGAGGCCTTCCAGAATGTACACAACGCGTACATGAGGGCCAAACGCCCATCGCCAAACCACGAAGGTGTACCCAGGAAGAACATACTAGACACGACCTACATCCCGTAACAAAATGTGCGGCTCGCTTACATATTCGAGAAATTGGGGACCTAACGAAGTCGTAAAATGTAAGCATTTTGTAGATTTCAGAGCAGCCTGCATTCCCGCCCATCCTCCTTTGAAGCTTTGAAGCTCCACCTCGCAGCCTTCAATGCACCAAATGCCTGCAGAATTTGGAATACGCCATCGCTTTTGCGCAACTGCAGATCCTGGATCCACAGTCTCAGTTGCAATTTCAATTCCGATCTGCATGTGGTGCTTAATTTTTTCACAATTCTCACGTTGGGAGCTGGATCTGCCGGAAAGAGCTGGCCAGGAGTTGGTCTCGTGATTGCTCGGAGGATTTTGCAGCTTCGGGTCTCTCGCATGGAACGAGAATGACGGTGGAAGGTGAGTAGGCATAGATATTTAATTTTTTTAATTCAAAAATATTGGATATAGAAAAAATCCAAATTCTGCCATGGGAGAGATGCTTTAAGAATTTCTGAGCCATGAGGTAGGTTCAGATTACAGAAGGAGAATTGAAGTTGTCCCGAGTGTGGTCGCATTGTTTTTTTAGTTGTTTAAGGTTCTATGGTATCTTCTTAACCTTTAGCTTGGTCTAATTTTCGGAATTAGGTTGAGAATGGGGTCTGAGTTTTTGAAACTCTCGAATATCATACCATTTGAGGAGGTTAGGCCAGTGGCAACTCTTGATTTGGCAAGCATTATCGAGTGATTTCGAATTCACCTATGATCTGCATCTGTATTGTTGAGGATTTGGTACTGTTGATGTTCGCATATACACATGAGGTTGTGCAATTGAAGGAGCTTTCAATGGGTTTGCAATTACATCCCCAATTTCCAATTTCCACATCTGCCTATGGTTGCTGGAGTGGCAATTTGAGTTTTGAACCCCAGATGATCAGTTCCTCCTTGGATGCCTGCTGCTCTTAACATTCTGTGATCTTTGGCAGAGTAGGATGACTTGGAGTCGTAGCTGGAAACGTTTTTGAGGTTGGCTGGCTGTAGAAACCTACCCATTCGAACATGAGGCTTATCAGACGAAAGCCTAAAAAGGTTGAAGCTTGTGGGAAGGTGAGCATCGTCATACACTCTTGGAAATAAGGCTGACCCTACTCTAATGTATTTGTTTGTCCTCTGGGAGCCTTGCCGAATTCCTTTCCTTTGTTTCAAATGTCCGCTGATTTTTTCCCACTCAAGCTATTTGTTTCTGTTGTTGATGTTTGGACATTGTTCCTAATGTATTTGCCTTCGGGAGCCTTGCCGAAATCCTATCCTTTGTTTTGAATATCCGCTGATTTGTTCCCAGCCAAGCTAATTGTTTCTGTCGTTGATGAATTGACACCGGTCCTAATATATTTGTCCTTCGGGAGGCTTGCCAAAATCCTATCATTTGTTTTGAATGTCAGTTGATTTGTTCCCAGTCAAGCTAATTGTTCTTAATTTGGAACATCAATCTTCTATGTGCAGTTATGAGCCGGTACTCGCGGCAGAACAGTACTACTTCACCCTTGCACGCATTTCAATAAGGATACCTTATTGATCTCTTGAGTTGAATGGGGTGCATGCAGCTTGAACTCGAAAGGGTCATTGGGCTGACAACCACAACTGCTAATGGCCTAGCATGCAACACTGGGAGTGATGAGTTGGCCTATCTGGCCGGCTGCGTGGTGGTGGTGTACAATGTCAAGACCAACTCCCAGACACACTTCCTCACAGCTCCCAGAACCCCCAAGGCTTTTGCATGTGTTGCCTACTCGGCTCACGGAGGAAAATTTATTGCTGCTGGAGAGGTCTGTCATACAGGCACTTTCAATCCTGATTTGTTTCCAAATTCATCTATCCTGCTTCAAACCCATTTTTGGCAACTTAAACAGCATAGACCTTTGAGCTTGCAGTACTGAAAGGAAGGAACATGAGGTTGTGCAATGCGACCTCTTTGTTTATGCCTGAAAGGAAGGAACATCAGGTTTAAACTGAGGGATATTGCACAACCTGATGTTCCTTCCTTTCAGGTTGTGCGATTGAAGGATATACCTTTCAGCATAAACTTTCTCGCAGCACTGAAAGGTAGGATTTGCATATGCACATCAGGACTCAGATGTTTTTACTATTACACAGTTTTAGGATAATTCCACTTCCAATTCTTAATTTACTACTATGTTGGTGAGGATTGGAGATTTTCAATGGTATTTTTAGCCCAGAAGGTATATCTTATATGTGACAGATTGTTTTGTCTTTGTAACTGCAGTCAGGGCATGAACCGGCTGTTGTTATTTGGGAGGTGGCTACTGGAACCTTCATTGCCGATTTGAAGGCACACAAGTACAGAGTGTCTTGTGTACAGTTTTCTCCGAATGGTGAGCTTGTTTTGCAAGAAGTACATGAAATACAGCACGGATTTGTCCATAAACACTATATAGTATTCTACAGAAAGGGTTCCTGCTCATGGGATTGAAATGGGAGGGTCGTTGCTTGCCTAGCCTGTACAGACAACTAGAGGTAGTACACTCTTCACAGGCATAATTTATCCATATGGTTGCCTCATAGCCATAGTCTTATTGGTGTGAAACTTTCAGTGTTGGGTTCAAGGCAACAAAATGATCTTAAATTCCCCATTCATCTATATGTGCTTAATCCTCTGAATTGTGTACAATTGGACTATATGTGAACTGTTTTGGAACTTCCAGAACCTTTAATTGATTTGGCAAGTATTCGTGCTGACAATGTCCATCACCTGTAGCTTGCATTCCACCTCAAAGTAATAATTACTGGGTGGTTCATGTACAGGGAAGCACTTAGTATCCCTTGGCGCTCCTCATGATGGAAACATGTGCCTTTGGGATTGGAAAAGTAAATCATTACTTATGAAGATACGGGCGGCAGCATCTCCATTATCAGCGACTGCTCTTCAATTTTCCACAGAAGGCACTTTCTTTGTGACGGGTGGCTCCAAACATCTCAAGCATTGGACGATTGGTGGGCCGCGAGATAGACTGTCTGGAGTGAATATCAATTCGGGTATGGATGGAAAACCTATCAAACTGGGGAGTCAGAAGGACAGCTCATTCATTTGTATAGCATCCACACCCATTAGAAAGGAACCAAGTACCGGAGTTCCAGTGCATCAGCCAATTTATGCATTGACATCTGTTGGTAATTACTTCCCCCTCTTTGTTGCATGTTTTAGTAAAAACATTCGAGTCCTGGCTGTTGAGAAATATTTAAGATTAGCACTGATATTGGAAAATCTGTTCTGAAATCGTGGAGGAAGTCTTGGAATGTGAGGTTCTCAATTGAACTTGTTGCTGTTGTGTTTCAAGGCTGTATTTTTACTATGTGATCTGTTTTGTCATGTCTTCTTCTGAACACCATTTATGCACTTTCAGGCGTTCTGTGCCTTCTCCATCATGGTCTGGCCATCAAAAAATGGGTTGACCTACAGGTACAATTCAGTTTCTGAAAAATTGGAAGGCATACAAGAGATTCTTTGAAGTTCACAAAAGTGCCCAACCTTTTGTAACAGGTGCTGGAGGCTTGGGAACAGATGATATTTGTTTGGTTTGGGATGCATTTAATTATTTGCACTAAATTAGCTCACAATGGATACCTAGCGATTGAAAAGGGTTTGCAAATCAATTACATTCCAACTGTTACCTGCTTTTAACTGACACATAATTTTTATGCAATGAACAGGTGCGACAAGCTTATGCATTAGCAGTCTCAGAGGATCATGTAGTATGTGCTTGTGGTGATGGGATAGTACGCATCTTCAGGCAGGATACCCTTGAGTATATTGCCATGCTTCCTCGGCCTGCTCCACATGGCTATCATGGCCTCACTGATGCTAATGTCAGTGCTTACTTAGCAGTTGGTCATCGTGTAACATCAGGCGTGAAGTTTCCGGATGCTATTGCCTGCAATTTTCTCCAACAAGGCCGAAATCTTGGTTAGTTTCTCTTCCTTACATCAATGGAGCATAGCCATGTGCTGTGGACATCATTGGTCTTTATACACACACAAAAGTGATAATTGACAGCCTCCCATAGGGTAAAAGTTGAAAAGCCTTTTATAATTGAAAGCAAGACACATTCCCCTGCTGGGAGTGAAAAGATACGGAGATGAAACTATTAGGAATAGAAATTTAAGATCTCTAATGATTGAACTGCTCGGCGAACATTTTGTGTGTTTTCTCATGTTGTGTTCGTATCTGTCTCTAAAACATGGCAATTCTGGATTGCAGCTGTTATCTATAGTGATCATAGCCTGTATGTATGGGATGTTCGGAACCACTCCAAGGTCTCTTTCTGATCACCCATCTCTTTCATTTTCTTTCCAATTGTTCGTCTACTGCTCCTTTTTTAAGTTAGATCTATGATGCTGAAAGGCAAAATGTCAATCACATGTGATAATTATCAAGATTCTTATTGCATATATGTATTCCAGAGACCTCTCACCTCTTAAGAAGCCCACTAAATCACCTCTTATAACTTCCACACTGTACTTTGTCTCCTGCAGATTGAAAGAAAATGCACATTCCTTTTTCACAATTCATGCATATGGGATGTAGCAATTATGCCTGAACCTTCTCAAGCATCAAACAAAAAAAGTTCCTTACCAGAAGGCAGCTTTGCAACCTGTTCTGCAGATGGAACTATCCGGTTGTGGCACCTTGATCTGGGTCTCAACGTGGAATCCCGTGTTTTGACTGTTCCTACCTTGTCAACAAAAAATGACCGGCCAGTTAATGTATACAACAAAGATATATTGGGGGTGCTTTACATAGGTTTGGTCTCTCACCCTTATCCCAGAAGTCCCATGCATTGTTGCAGAGCCGCTTTTCTGTTGCGCTGTCCTAGACATCTCCTGGATCTTCACAAGAGTTATGACCTTCTGGCATATCACTTTGGAATTATATAGACATCCTGACAAAGTTCTGACCTCCAAATTGCATGGCTTGGGAAAGGAGTTGCTCAGGTTGAAAAATATGAAGTATGAGATGTCGTAAAAATAACAAACTCTTTTGCCTTCTTTGTACTTGGTCCATAAATCATCCTGAGAGACTCCAGGTATGTTCTCTGCAGATTGTGTGGGAGAGCAAAAAGAAAGACTCTCAGCTTTGAAAACAAATGAAGAAATTACTGATACTAGGGTTGGATTCCGATCCATCTGCATCAGCCCTGATGGAAACCATTTGGCTTCTGGTGACAGCAGTGGGAACCTTCGTATTTATGACCTAGAAAGTCTGCTTCTTCATAGCTTCCAGGTTCAAATTACTGATCTTTAGCATGTAGAGGCTTTGTTTCTTCACTTGCCAGGCCCCACTTTTCTTGTGCTCTACGTATGTAAGGAATGCATCTTGCATCTTCAAAATCACATTTTCAATGCCTGTCTACAACATAAACCAAAGTATAATATATAGCACTAATCTAAAATGCCTTTTGTGGTGATGTGGGCAGGAAGCACATGATGCGGAAATTCTCTCATTGCATTTTACATCAGTGGTCGTGGCAGAAGATAATTTGGTTGATACAGATTCCTTAATTGTTTCACTTTTGGCTTCAGGGGGCCGAGATCGACTAGTTCATATATATGATGTTAACAGGTGAGTTCTTGCTAAAGCATGCAGTTGCAGCTCCTGTTGAACCTGATTCTTGCAAGAATGTAGCGCCTAATACTCTCTTGTGTCACTTCAGCCACCTGATTCATGTTTTTGTGCTCTTAATCCACAAGTACTGCAAAGCAAGAAGCATGAATGGTTCTTAGTATGGATAAGGATAAACTAATGGCTTGTAATTGCTGGCTGAATGTTGTTCTGCTGTGCTTCAATCCAACACTTGTCCATACTGACTGCTCTTGATGTTGATCAAATCTTATTACTCCTACAAATTTAATGCTGAGAGTTTGCTGAATAAATGCTTGGACTTGTCTGACGGTTTCTTTTTGCAAGATTTTTTGCAGGGGCTATGATGTGATTCAAACGTTGGATGACCACACGGCATCAATAACAAAAGTCAAATTTACATGTAATGGGTCCAAGCTACTCAGTTGTAGTGCTGACAAGTAAGTGCCATCGTTGCAATGACTGCTGCTAACCTATTTAGTTGTTATCCTCTCACCCTTTGGGCTGCTCAAGCACAATCACAGATGGTTGCTTGATTTCAAATCAAATTTTGTGCAGGTCAGTTGTGTTTCGGAATGTTGCAATAACTGCTGCTGGATGCAAGTCCTCCCGTTACCATCAGGAGATAGCTTCCCGAGGAACCATATATGACATGGACACAGATCCTTCTGATGATCATGTCATCACAGTTGGCCAGGTTGGGTTTTTGCTTATGTCTCCATGCTCAAATATGTGCAGCATTAATGATGTCGTACGATTGGTTAATTAAGGGCCTCTAACCCAATACAGTATATTACTGTGTCTAGTGTTGACCCTTTCCACAGGATGTGGCAAACGCATTGGTTGGACTTGTCTATCAATCTTGTGGGTGATTATTGTTATTGTTTCTGTAGCTAAAATTCTTTGCTCACAAGAGTGTCTTGTGTACTCCAGGAAAAGAAACTGAACATATTAAGCTTAGCAACTGGGAAGCCAGTGCGATGTTTCAAACCTGATTGTGATGCTGGGGAGCCTATCAAGGTGGGTGGCATATAGTGTATTTTTGGTTAAGATGAAGCTCTAATTGTATCATCCGATATGCAGGACCTTTATGGGTCTCTTTATTTATTTTTGCAAAAGTGGAAATATAACACAGTGGTAAAATTCAATATTACTGCAGGTACGAATGGATCCGAGTGGCCTGTACATAGTATGTTCACACTCAGACAAATGCCTGCGTGTTTACAACGCTGTGACGGGGGAACTTTCAGCTCAGGCCTCAGGGCACGCAGAAGTTATCACTGGAGTGGCTTTCCTCCCTGATTGTCGACGTCTCATCTCAGTGAGTTTCACCATAATACTTGCAATCATATCCTGAACCAATGTGAACTTGGTGATAAATAATCATGTCTTCCAAAGCTACTCATAACAAAATTAGACTATTTGTTTGTGACTAATGCAATATATATGAAATTTGCAGGTAAGTGGTGATAGCTGCATTTTTGTGTGGCGGTTACCTGTGTTACTATCCCGTGCCATGCGCAAGCGCTGCAGTTCATTAGCTGAATCGCGACAGCCACTCAAAACCTTAAAATCGGTTGCACCACGATCCAGCATAAATGGCCTTCCCAGAGCGGCCAAGATTGCACGTGTCCGTCAGCTGCAGGAAGGAGAAGTCATTGAAGGGCAGTCAGTGTTTTCAGCACCATTGGAATATAGCAAGAAAGAATGTCCAATTGAGGGTGATGAATACAAAGTTGCGGTGGATAATGAAGCTGTAACCCAGACTCCATACAGTGAGGTACTTGAGATCAACCAGACCTACTGTTAATAAACAAAATAAACAAAAGAATCATCCCAGTATATTGTAAATCTTCGCTCAAAGACATGTTCAATATTTATTGGCTAAGTGTACTATATGCCACATTGTTGAAGATTGGCTGAAAGTATTTTTTGATTCACAATGTGCAAGGTTGTAGAAGATGAGACCCCCGCAGCTTTCAAATTTAGTGTATCGAGGTTGCCCCCATGGGCACAAGCCAAACTTGGACTTGAAAAAACCAATTCCTCGAGTAGCAAGAGGCAACCTTCTGTAAAGGGCGATGCCCATCACTCTTTTGAGTCACGGTGGGCAGAGGTGAATTAGCACTTTGAATCAAATTACCACTGAGTGCAATATTGCTCAATATCTTGTTTGTGCTACAAACTATGATCGGCTGGTAGTGATGTATCTGAGACAGGAATTTGCTCATCTTGTCACATGACCTGCTAGATGAAGTTTGTGAGATGCTTCTCTACTTGATCAGTGACTATTTAATTTCCTGGATGAACCTTGCAGAGATTAGGTCGTGAGGGGTATAAGCTATTTTCTGAGTTTATGGAAGAAGTCACACCTCCTGCGAATATGCGGGCAAGTCGATTTGTTGCAAACAGAAGAGATGGCGTGGCAGATAATTTGGATAGTGATCCTGAAAGTGCTTCCGTTTACCACCAGAGTAGATTCATGTCCTGTGAACAGATAAGGTAAGTCTGTCGTTATAAAGGTTGCAAGTGTTAATCCAAGTGAACAAATGTACTCCCCAAGGTCCCTCAGGATTTTTTTGTTCAGTAAGGGACCCTCTTAAACATGCTACCTGTGCAGACTGATTGGGCAGAAGGGAAGGGAAGCAAAACTAGCTTTGAAATATGTGACTAGTTAATGTCATATTAGACATTTAGACTACATTCAGACTTGCACTATTGAGAAGTCTCTCCAACAGTTTTTAAGGTTTGTCAATCCTTCAAGAATTTTTGTACAAGTCGAAGGTAAGGTAAATATGAAGGGCAGAAGTCTTTTGATAATGATGAAGGTCTTCTTCAAGATTGAAACACTCCATTTGAATACCCTAGACACCCTTTCTTAATACCTGGTTGTAAATAGGAAATGTGTCCGAATTCACAAATCTGCAACAACTAATGCCATGATCTGATGGTTGTGATGTCACAATAATGTGCATTTTCTATATAATGAGTTGCCAATTTGAGGCACTAATGTTTAATAGGAAGGAAAATATGTCCACCATTAGTTCAAAGAATACTTACTGTTATACTTACTCCTTGAGTGCAGGAAGGAGAGACTATGGACTGCTGTTCACAATGTGATTACAGATGATTCTGAGCATGACGATTCCCACAATTCTGTCCCTCATGAAAGTAACCAGGTTTCAGATGCTGATCAAGTCGAGGTATTTCGAGAAAGTATGCCTCCGAGAGTGGGGCGAAAAAACCAAGGGAAGCATGATGGAGAAGATTTGGATCATGTAGAGGTAGGCCTATCAGATGGAGAAACAGAAGTTCTCAAGGAAGATGACATGATGTTTTATACTCCTGGGTCACATTTGAAAAGGAGAGTTGGAGAGGATGTGGCTTTTAATGTGTTATCCAAAATGAAAAATGATACAGTGGACAACAGCACAAAGAGAGTTGGTGGTGGTCATTGTAATGGCCAAAATTTGACGTTAGGATTCAATAATGACAAACTTTCAGTAGAAAGTGAAGATGATGACGGGGTTGACGATGATGTGTTTAGTAGCCCTTGTCGAGATCTTTTCAGTGCACACTTCGACAAATTGGCAACTGAATTGAAGGTATGTTTCTTGGCCATGGAAAATTTAAAGTGTCAGATGACTTACTGCTGGCTTTAAGGCATTTTGAAATATTTCACTACCTTGGCATAAATAAGTAATCGTTCTTGATTACAGTCCAAAGTAATGCACGATTGCTGGCTGGTTGGAATATGTCATCGATATGCATGTGCTTCAAAAGATGATATGAGGGTTTAGGGTTTAGGATAGGAAGGACGTAGCAGCGATGAGCTGCATTTTTGGCATCATAATTCCAGAAGATTACTCAGGAAAAATTGCCATTTGTTCAGCTGAGGGGATCCACAAGGAGCAGCTTTTCCGCCCGCTACTTTGCACGATCTAATTCACAGCTATCTCGCTTGGCACTCTTTCAATCTTCTCCTCCTGGAAGCACAGTGTCTATTAATAAAGACACTCGAACATTGCTGCTGGACAATCTTGACACAGCAACAACTCAAGGGCAGCTGCTCGTCAATGATCAGAAAAAACACTGCGAACCTCAAACACAACAGGTTGATATTGAGCAATTATGGACTGTTTTGGCATGCTTGAGAGGATGTGGCTTATAATCTCCTTACATTCATCAAGGTTAGTCTACTTTCGCTATTCGTCCAAGTGGTTGTCAGGAAATTGTTTAACACCTCTTATGCTGAATTTACAGGAGGAACACATAAGCGAGGTTGCAGATATGCAGCAGACAACCACCAAGAGTCAGGTTGTCAAAGCTTTTAGGACTTTTGATGAAGCAAATGGTGCAAGGAAGAGTGGCATCAAAGAAAGTTGGAGTGTTTTGCAATGCTCAGGGTCTCCACAAACCCCAGACCTCTTATTCACTAGAAGCCCCCAGCTGACACAGGAAAGGAAAGGGGCTCAGCTCCCAAGATTCCAAAGTGGTTCTCCTGTACCATTCACATTCTCTGCTAAAAAAACAATCTTGGCTCTGCCTGTTCTTGAAGGCACAGAATTGAATAGTCTCAAATTGAGTGGATGGGCAATTTGTGATAAAGTAAGTCAGATATCTGTTCCCGATGGAACAAAAAGTGAAACAACCATTCACACTCACGACAATCTGGGCGTAATGTCAGTGAGCTGCCTGCCTTCCTCAAGCCAGCATCCTGTGGCTGCCACAAACCTGGGTCAAAGTGGGATTACTAAAGAGGGTTTGAACACACTTGTAGACATTGCCCCTAGGCAAGATCCTCAGCCATTTAGTAAACACCTCGAGGTGGAGAAAGGGTGTGAGCATCTCGGAGAAGACAATGAATTGGAGGTCTTTGTTTCAGCAACAGGTGTGCAGATTCAAATTGATTTTGGCTCTTTGATGTTTCTTTACACTGTTTATATTAAGGTAGAGCATGCTGTAACCAATACCCCACCCAAAACCAACACCCTAAAATTTTGCACAATAAGTACATATAGGTATAAAGTCCACCACCTTAACATCACACTGCCTTGTTGGTTTTGGGTCATCTATCGATAAAATGTTTGACCCTTATAACTTTTGCATATGGGTAAGAGGGCATGCCTTAGTGCGTTGGAATCCCCTTTCAATTGCTAACGAGAAATTCTTAAAATTTTACCAATCTAATAGTAGTAGCTATACTCGGTGCTTATAGTGACGGTTTTAGCATTGTCTACCTCATTTGTTCATGTGTCTATTGTGTGTGTGCTCATATATTCTGATTGTAGTTATTATGCTCTGATTATGCTACTTCCACTTCATATGGGGATGAGTTAAGAAAACAGTTTTGGCTCCAATGTACACATTGTTTTGCCCTCATGTTGATTGCCTTGGCATTGGTGTAGAAGGGTCTTTTCAACCATCACAATTACTACCACGTCCAGCAGAAGAGTATGAGAAAGCTTTAGAGGAGCTAATCAATGCAGCAAGGAAGGCAACTGAGCTCTTTAGTGAAGTCCAGTTTTCATGTCAGAGGAGATCTTTGTTGGAACCCACCAGTTCTAGTGCAATGTCTGCAAGTCTGCCACCAGATGTGACACTTGCTGGCCAATTATATCAGAGACTAGTTCCGGAGAGTCTACAGTTGGTCCGGAGACTTTCAGATAAAGTATCAACATCTGTATTCTCTCCAGATTATTTAGAAACTGGGAAGCCTCATGATACTAAGCTGTGTACCTTCCCATTCCAACAGAGAAGCAACAATTTTGGTAAGTCTTTCACATGCTTCACATACCTCAATCGTTTTGTTGCTTCTCTTCCCTTTATTGCAACTGACCTGATTTGCAGTGTGTTGTGTACTATAATTTATGTTGTGGAGTGTGTAATTTGAACATCTTCGGAGTATGACTTGGAAAGACTGATTCCTCCTCTTTTTCATCTTTACAGGGGACAATGGACCACAGTCATGGCCGAGGACCAGTGCAGCGTCTTTCGATTCCCTAATTTCATCTGTTAATGTAGAAAGCTTCATCTCACGATACTCTCAGACCCTGGCAAACGAGGTACTTGCCTTGGTCCAGAAATCACTTCCTTCCCAACCTTCGGAATAAAGGTGTAAAGAGGACTCCAGCCAATCCTAGTCATCTGGATCCATAGAGCCATACAGCCTCTTTCTCAGGGCTCTCTGGATCAATTAATTAAGATTTGATTTAATATAGAATGTGAGTGGTATATTGCAGGTCCTTACATCCAACAAAAGAAATGATGTAGGTTTAAGGGGACTCCAGCAGCAGGTTTCTGGTAATTGGAGGGCTAGGACCACCTTGCATTTAGTTTATGCACATTTTTTGCATACGGAACAGTTTTCCACATAATGCAAGTGAAGGTAAGATCCTTCTTATATGTAACATCTACAAACTATAACATACTGTTCAGCTGACTTCCCATGCCTAATTTACTGTCCAGGGTGTTATTGTGATGCTTCCACTGGCACTGGCTTCCGGTAGTCAGTTGATGAGGACCGAGATAGGAGCAACTCCAACAATCCCTGTAACATTATTCTCTCAATAATGGCCTTTCTAGTAACATTATTCTCCATAATGGTTTTTTTTGGAGTAAAGCTCCATACTCTTCCCACCACCACAGGCCATGTATATCATAAATCTTCATTGGCCACTGTATAGTGAGAGAGGCAACCCTCCAAAGTCCTCGGTTACTCCATTTTTAAGGGTGGGTAGAGGTTTGCCTCTCTCAATAATGGTTGGGCAATAAAGTTTGGATAACCGTTGGGCTTGGTGGGTGGGACAAGCACCTTTGCTCCAAAAACAAATAGAGAGCCAATTTTTGAGAGAATAACTTTACAGTAATTGTTGGTGACGCTCTTAAGACCATCCTCACATAGGGTGGAATGAAAATGACCTGCTCAAAAGAGGTGGCTTTCCAACTTCGCCTATGCTTTCTATATGCTGCACACATTAAATGTTGTCTTGATTGTATAACCCTGTAATTGAATGCACTGAAATTCCTATGAACAATTATATATATGCTCATGTTTCGTACATGTTTGCAATATGTTGGATGCATTACGATGCCCACCATGGGAAACCAAAAATGATTCAGTTTGAGCCACAGAACACTATCTATGGATACATACACGCTGTAGTTCACTGTTGAGCGGCCTTAACAGCAAAATCACTTGCCCACAGAAAGACTATCCTCCTTCCTTATGAGCTTCATCCAAACCCTAATGTGTGTCACGGTTCATATTTACTAAAGTGGTAAAATTATAAAGCATGGGGCCCTTGCAAACTAGGGCTTACAAAGTACTTCTATTTGCCTAATACAAAATATAGTTTACCGCCCCTTGCTAAGGGTCTGCCATGCATGCATAGAAAAAATACATTCTGAGATACCGGTGTACTGAATTGAAGCTATGATTCAATTATGATAATCTCAATTTGTCAACATTTGTACACAGGTAGTTCACTTACCCAAATCTTGCCGCTCAGATGTCCTACTAACTTAATTTCTTTGAGAGCATGCGCATGAAGAACCAGGACAACTGTTTAGTTGATGTTCGAATTGGACGCTGGCTACACGACCACGTAAGCACTGGGTATTTAATTCTCCTGACTTAGTTTCACGTCACGAGGCAGTTTGATGATAATCAAATTTGATATAATGTCCATGAATTTATGTGAAAAGCTGTTATAATAACGCTGCAATCAGGCGGCGGTGGGTGGGAGGGGGACGCTCCGGAGCAGCAACACCTCCAGAGTGAGGCCAGGCCCGAAGCCGATCAAGAATCCGTAGTCGCTGCCCTCGCCGGTGGTGGAGGCGCCCATCTGGAGCGACCGATGTCTGATTCGGTCCAGCACGAACATGACGGAGGAGCTGGACATGTTGCCATACTCCGACAGCACGTCGCGGCTCCCTTGCAGCTTGTCGTTTGCGAGCTTGAGCTTGGCCTCCACCTGGTCCAAGATGGCCGGGCCTCCCGGATGCACGGCCCAGAACATGTCGTTCCACTGCGGGGAGGCGGCCGCCTTCCTGGCCTCGTTCAGGAATTTCTCGATGTTCTTGGAGATGAGGCCGGGGACATCCTTCATGAGGTGGAAGATGAGGCCCGCCTCCGTGAGGTGGCCGTCGATCGCTCCGTCGCTCTCCGGCAGGATGGTCTCCCCGGCCCAGTGAATCTCGAACAATGGCTTCTCCGACTCGGGCTTGGGGTCGGATCCCACGACGTAGACGGCCGCACCGTCGCCGAACAGGGCGGAGCCGACCAGCCCGTCCAGGTGGTTCTCGTCGGGCGCGCGGTACGTGACCGCGGTGACCTCGCTGCACACCGCCAGCACGCGCGCGCCCTTGTTGTTCTCGGCGAGGTCCTTGGCCACCCGCAGCACGGACGCCCCTCCGAAGCATCCCGTCTGGTACATCATGACTCGCTTCACCGTGGGCTTCAGCCCCAGGAGCTTGGCCAAGGCGTGGTCCGCCCCGGGCATGTTCACTCCGCTGGTGGTGGCGAACACGATGTGCGTGATCTCGGACTTGGGGCGCCCCCACTCCTTGATGGCCTTCACGGCGGCTTCGGCGGCCAATTTCGGGACTTGGACGACGACGATGTCGTGGCGCACGTTGAGAGAAGGCTCCATGTAGGTGCAGATGCCCGGGTTGGCCTTGAGCACTTCCTCCGTCAGGAACATGTGACGCTTCCGGATGCCCGACTTGTCACCTGCATGCCGCCGCAAGATCACACGTGAGTTCCAGCGCAGGAGGCCCGCTCACACCGACCCCGGAGCCGAGGCCATTCATCCGTCGCACGAAACGGGCATGGAATGCAGAGCGGTTCACCTGTATAAACGGCTCGAACCGAATGCGATACGGTCGCGTGGAGGTGCAAGAACTGCAACTGGGTTCCGGGCTCATGAATTATCACCTAAGGATCTAGGGTCTCTCGAAATCTGTATCCCACATGATTGAACGGGAAATGGGAATCGAGTAAGAAGAATCCTAGAAACGAGTTGCCGAGTTTCTGTAATCGAGGCTGCTGGAATTGGTGACCGACACGAAATGTCGCGCTATATTGTGACGATTACCACAACGCTCACCACAATGTCTGGATTGAATCTCGAGTTCAGGTTTTCCACATGATTACGCAATGCATAATTACCAGAAATACCTCATAAACTTCCGATGGAGAACAGCGTACAACGGTCATGAATGAGTCTTTGACCATTCGATTAATGGGCACGCAATAATTGTGTATAGCATGGGGGTTGGAGATCATATACATCACTTTCATAGACGAGTGTGAGTCACTCACTCATGTAGGAGTGCACATCGGAAATGAGCATGGAGAGATCAGATTAACCACTTACAGATGCGCTTGAATTTGGCCTTGAGATTCTCCTTGTCGCCGCAGTTGGTGATGTTGAAGAAGAAATCTGGGTACTCGCTCTGCAGAAACTCCGCAGGCGGCACTGCAGTGCCGACGCCCAACACTGACGCTGGCCCCTCAGCTCTCGGCTGACCCCGTGGCATCGGCACCGCGGGAATCATGGCAACCTGCTTCGATCCGTTCAGCTCCTCGCTGGCGGGAGCTGCCATATTGCCTTTACTAGGCACCCTGTAACTGATTAGTCGCCTCTTGCAATGTAAGATAATTCACAACCTGCTGGGAGGAAATGTCTATGAAGGAAACAGACAATTGAGGATAAAAGAAGTGATGACAATTCAGGGTCAAGAGTTAAGGGAATTGAGTAAAGAAACTGCACAAGTTTAGAATCTGCAATAACAGTGATAAGGAATTTGAGTCTTCAAGTACGGTGCTACTGAGACTGAAGGATGTGATGAATGGAGCATGGAAGAGCAATTCCTCTTATGCACACAGGATCTACACAGCTTGCATCTGTTGTAACCATGAATCTAGAAGTTGGTGTTTTGAGTCAAGCTCTCAGGCCTCCACACAGATGCTTGACGAAGTTGACAAAGTGTCTTCGGCCATGCAGCACCACTATTGATGGATGTAAAGCATTATTCAGTTTTTCCTGTACGTATCCTGGTACATGAAATTCCTTCCGTTGAGTTGAAAAAGTGTCGTGCGCTTTTGCACGAGCTCTAAATTGAAACGAATTCACCGAAGATGGAAAAATTCAGTGAGGGATGTGTGGCCCTATTGTTTGCAATCCCAACTCCTAAGGCAACTTTGGCTGGTGGGTCGCGTTGGGGAATGTGTCATTCAGTTAGCAATTGCTAATTACAAAAATTTGTCATTTCAAAATTTCAGAAGATGAGTTAAGATGCAAAGGTTCTAACTTTGAAGTGAAAATGAAGATTCTGTCTCTTTAAACAATCACAAGACCCTCCCCATTATATTAAGGATTAAATTTAGAATGGTTAATGTTCTCTGAACACATAGTTTAACTTCCTTACTGTAACATGTTACAGTAACATTTTTCTTACGTCCATTTTAAACCACTCAAAAATATAGGTGTCCAATTAAGAAGAGTGACCATGTAGACCTGAGGCCCACATACATTAGATCCACATTGTTGCCAAATGGTTGTGTAATAATGTATTAGAGAGTTCTTTTAATAGAGGACTTCAAAATAGGGGCTACATTGAAAATGCTTGCATATTCTACTATAATATTTAATTTTCTATTAAAATGTCTTATTATAATTATTAACAAGATGAATATAATTTCCAAGGTTAGGACTAGGATCCTATTATATATAAATAGCCTATTATATAGCTTAAACCATTATATTTTACATTATAAGTTGTCTATTTACATAAATTTTGGTACCATTGGATTCTTCTTGACTTTCTCTTTATCAACATATAAAAATTGCTCTGCTCATAATCATATCAATACCATTATGAAGTGATATAAAAATTAATACTTTTGCATTATAATCCCAGTTGTTGCCACCTTGAGGTCAATGAGTATGCATACTTATCTTACCCCATTTGCTGCTAAACATGGAGTGGGTTCTCACCAATCATCTTGTGCTCCTCGTTTACCTCAACCTGCTTAGGAATATTCAAATTTAGCTTAAAGTTTGTTTATCTGACAAATTGAAGAATGAAATTCGAACCCAATTCAAACAAGCTACAACATTCATTTTCCTTATAAAGTGTGCTCTTTTGTGACTGTCTTCAAGAAATTTGGAAATCACTAAGTGTCCATATATTCTTAAAATTATGTACTGAAACATATAATAAATCTACAAATTCACAAATTAGATTTGTCAATTGGTGACTCACTAGGGTACTAAGCGGGCTAAAATTGGTTACTTATCTTATCAATCACCTATAAATGAGCGGTGTTTGGTTAGGTCTGGATATAAGAACGGACATGAGGAAGATATGTTTTTAATAGAGGATTGGACTACGTGTTCAAAATTTGTTAACCATTCTAAGTTTCATAGTTAGCATAATTGGGAGAGAGGGGCCCGGGGGGGGACCACATGATTATTCAATAAGAAAGCCTTAGAATCTTCATTTTGATAATGATTAAGATATTCATATGAGTTTTGAAAAACATTTGTGGCCGTGATTTGGATTTGGTAATTATCACACACTAATCATGTGTTTCATAACCTAACTAGCAAAGTCCCAGTGAAGTGGTTGAGAGCATCCATTTAGGCTCACTTGCCTTGCAGTCGTACCTTTGGTGATATATGATTGTTGTAAATATAAATTGGGAAACAATCAACAAATTTGAGGACCTGATTGGATTCGGGAAAGCCTAGAATTATTGTGTACAAACGTACCTCTTGCAAAAACTTGACCCCCTTAGGTTTGCTACCAATTCATCTCAAATGGCTTGGACTTAAATTAAAAAAAAACCTCCAGATTATTTACTATTTCAGTGCTTTTATGTTAGATGAATGAGAGGTACGCTTGCATGAAATAATTCCCTCTCGCCATTGGATTACAAGGGGAATGCTATTAATGTACTACTGAGTTGTTGCTTGTCTTTCAAAGATTTGGTACACCCTAAACTCCGTAATATCAACCTCTGTAATGTCAGTCACTCTCTAATATCCTGAAACCCTAGGGAACAAACATTCTTAGTTCAAATCTCACTCCTTACTGTCACATTTCTCTCTCTTATATCACGGGTTTTGCCATTAATGCAAACCACCATAGAAGTCAACCCTAAACCCTCACATTGCGCCATGTATCAATATGGAGTGTCTTCTTCTTCTTCTTCTTCTTATGCCACTTGTTGAATTGTTGGTGCATGGATTTGTCACATTGCTCGGGAGGGTCAAGTGGGAGGTTGACATGTGAAGATGGATCATGTGTTATGATATTGTATATTTCCCATGTGAGGAATTGTTCTAAGCCCTAAATCCTAACCCTAAACCCTAGTCTTCTCCCTCTCACATGTGTTGCACATCTCTCGGCAATTCAATCCACCAATGTGGGAAGCTCTTTAAGGAGTTGAATATGTACAGGTGCGTGCATTACTCATTGTGAAGGTCACCGTTCATAATCTCAAATGCAAGCCCTATTAATTATGATTTCTACATATCCTTAGAAGCCTTGTTTTGAGTATGAGATTGAGCATCACGGAATTGGTATTGTTGTGGGACACTTCCATCAATTGTTGATGAAGATATAGAAGCAATATTCTATGCTTTGGATGACATTGGTGATGTCAAGCTTCATTTCGTACACCGATTTTTGATTATCATAAATATTTTTTTTAGCAAATAATGAAATTTCTCATCAGATGTTTGGAGTTTCGCCCATGTTGCGAATTTGATGTGTTGGTTGTCTCCAGATCAATAAGAAAGAATTTGTTGACCTTTGCAACGCCATCTCTTTGAAATTGAAACGGCAGATGAGGTGAGCTACATTCATGTCTACATTTGGATGGCATCCTTTATACTAATGTTTCTTTTTTATGTATGTTTCTTGAGATAAATTTCTAAAGAACTCAAATGTGCATAATGTATGTCCTTCATAATTGTCAGTCGATCTGTGAAAATAATGGATCTTTTTTGCCCGAGGGTTGATATGGTGCTAGATTATAGGCTCATTATAGGGGGATCTATGAGTCCGAATTTCGATGATTTCCCATATAGAGTTGTCAGTGTCTGGGGAGGATTTTGGGCATTATCGGTCAAGATAAGAAGTATTCTATAAATATCACCATTTTAATTAAAATGAGACTTTTCAAAGTCTCATTTTGCCAATCACCTTAATAGCGTACATTAAGGTGAATAATTGCGGAGGATGTGAACGTGGTGGGGGAACACTTGTAGGGAACTTTTGGTACTTTATCATGTACCCACTATGTACCCCATTGGAACTTGGCTTATGGGAACAAAGTTCCCCTTGGATTTCGCCTTAAATTTCCTTTAAGGTGCCTCGAAATGTCACCTTAATTTTTTGTCTCAAAATGGCCAAATTGTCTCATTTTAATTAAAATGGTGTTAAATTCCTTTAAATGGATTAGATTGAGGTAAAGTCCTTCTCTTCTCTCTTAAATTAGAATTACTACATCATGAGCTTCTTGTCTTCAGTGTCTAATTTTTGCATAGTTTTCAATATCATCACTTCATTCTAGTCTACACATGACATAAATTAGCAGTGCTAGCAAGTTTCCTGTCACCATCTAAACAAATGTAGTTTTCTACTAAGATTGAAATCCACAATCTGTTTCGCTTGAAGGAAAAAAAAAGTAAGATTCAACTTCTCAGAAAGGTTCACTTATGCACATGGCAAGAGGCTACATCATGGGCGAGGCGCTTGGATTTTGCACGGAGTACATTCAGAATTGTAGTGTGACAACACGTCGTGTGTGGGATGATAAAGAAGATCCCAGGATGAATGACGAAGTTTTAGAAGGCAAGGGGAGACGACACGTATTGACAGCAGATTTATAGTAGTAGATTCACAAGTTCATGATGAACAACGTTGAAATGCTTCAAGATTATAGGGAGTAAGCACCTGAGCACCATACATGTTCTACAGTAGTAAGAGTGAAGATAAGCGGGTGCAAGCACGGTAAAGTGGACAGCTCTTGATCCTTGCTCAGGTTTAAGTGAAAGTGATCCAAAACAATATACTAACTTTGAATTTTATGAAATAAAAATTCATAAACATTTAGAAAACATATGAATCTACAAAGCCAAGCAATTTATGTTCACAAAAAATAATTTCAAACAACGTATATGTATTTTAGAAGACGGTGCAAGTGGTGGTGCAAATGGGTGTCATTGAAAAGATAATTGTCAAAAACTTGTTTAAAATACAATTACATTACATTAAATTGATTAATTTTTGAAAAAAAATTTACGATGACCTCAAGTTTATAATGAATTCAAGGAATATGAAAAGAAATTCCAAGTTCAAAATATTTAAGGTCATAAAATTTACGTTCAAAACTATATTTAGTCAGTTGCTTTTACGCGTCACTTTTGATGATAGGTTTTGAAGATCTCATATTGATATTCTATATTTGAGTACCTAACTTAACAATAGAGGTCATCATGAAAAATAATCTATTTTAAACAACATTTTGCTACTACTTATAGGCGTTTGACCAAGAAAATCATGGCTTTCATATACCGGAGCACTTTTTTGGTCCACTTTACTATGCTTGCACCCAAGCACTATGTGTAGTCACATATTTGGAGAAGATGACTAGCTATGTTTTACAGGAGGTAGTAAAGTGCAAATCTAAGAAAGAAAGAGGACAAATTTGTGACTAACTGGAGATATTATTGTACATTGTAGCTAGTAAAATGAATCGAAGAGAAAAGGCTAGACAAGACATACGATGACGAAGCAATGGAAGACGTCCAGAGTATCCAAGTGATATTCGACAATAATCCTTCATGACTTGGTTCCAAGTCGCAGTGGATGAGGACATTGCGAGGGGGGACGTTGTATCCGATGATGTGCAAGCACTCTTATTGCCTTCTTCACGAGATGCAAAGGAGTACAAGTCAATGTATGCGTACGGTAATCATATAAGAGTACGAGGGTCAAAAGTGGATCTGTCCACTTGCGACAATGGAGTCACCTTTATGTTTTTGCAGTCTTGTTGTGCTAGTAGTAGTGACCGGAACATGAGGACTGCCAACCTGGAATATGTTGGGTGGGTGGAGGAAATAATAAGCGTGGACTATGGAAAGTTTGAGGTGGTTGTGTTGTGTTGCACATGGACACAAAGCAAACAAGATTGGACTCGTGCTACAATGAAATGCAATGAATATGGATTCGCACTCTTCAAATTTAATCGATTGATTTCTTATTCAGTGGACTCATTTGCAGTTTTCCTACATGTGCAGTAATTTTTTTTTGTAGATGATGAGGAGAATGATGGGTGGAAGATTATTTTATGGAGAGAGCCACGAAGCTCAAGAGTATCATCAAAGGTAGACGGAAGACTTGAAATATAGAATTTGCAGTTAGGCAGGAACAAAGAAATCACGGCCTAAGGCCCATATCCACTCCCATTGACAAAGCACCCGGTACCCTTGTATTGAGGGGATGTAGGGTTCTACCTACGGAAGACATGAACCGAGCGTTGGAAGTTGTGGAGGAGGATCCAAATTTGGAAGATGATGTTGTCTTACACTAGGAAGGGAGGTCGCACAACAAAGATAGTAGCTATAGGTGTATATCGTTCTTTTTGTGACTATATAGACTGTGTATTTTCATATTGCAAAGCCAAGAAATAAACTATGATGTTTGTAAAAGTAATAGAAATCAAAAGCATTGCAAATAAGTAAAAAAGTAGTTGTATTGTCAAAAGTCAGTATACAACCAGCAAAAATGTCATTGCCATAAAACATTTGATGAAATGATCAAAGACTAGAGACTAACTACACAAATAAGTACGAAGGAAATCCAAATGCAATATAAAAACCATACACTATAGGGACCTAGAAATTATAGTCAACTAAGTACTAATCTTAGTCATGTGGTCCATTAGGACTACCATGAAAATATAAAATATTGAGAGAACATGTTCCCAACACGTTCTCTACATGGTTCCCATCTAGGTCTTGTCCGATTAGACTAAAAGCATAGTATATGATGACTAAATTCACTTCTAGTCATCACTTTGGTTCAACATGGCTACCCTGAAATTGATAGTCATATCTGGTCATATATATGGCCATAGTCATTTTTTCGTGTTTTCTTTGTAGTGTCATCTTCTTCATAAAGCCCACTCTGAATGCCTTCGCTGTCCAAATGTCTCCCTCCTACATCCAAAGTTTCCATAGCTTCACTTAACCCAAAATCAAGATCATCCGGTTGCCCACCCACCAAAGAACCTAACCAATTCTCATCATCTCCAAAGTTTTGTAGATCCATAATTGTATCATTCTCCCCATCACCCTCTTCATAATCTTCCCGATGTGCTCCATGTTGGGGTCTGCATCAAGGTCCTATACAAAGTGTTTCTCGACTTCTTGGATTGCCCAATCATACAAGAACTTTGCATATGTGTGCAACTTTGAGAGATTATCCATGTCCCATGTAATATGAAATCATCAATTTCAATAATACAATGTTCCACTTTGTGTTATTCCACAATGTCACATGGTACACTAATTCTCTGTTGTCACGCATCCATGTAACACTACATAACTCAGTAATATCACGTGTACTTTGGTTGCCACAAGTGTGATACTACGGAGTTTAGAGTGTATACTGGACGAATGATGGATGGCTGCAAATGGATGAAAATAAATCTCCAGTTTCAAGGTCCCACAGTCACCAGTTGAGGGAACACGAACTGTTGGGCCCACAAGCAGCAGTGGATGTCAACCTAGCCCAGGAAAAATTCAAGTCAATTCACGACAAAGGCCTTGAAAACCTTAAAGGTGAAGAAAGCCCTTGAGAGGCAGCGGTTTCATAAAGGTGGAGACCTTCTTCCCCAACACTCCCGGGCTCCCTTTCGGCATAGCCAGACCTTCTACTGTAGAAAGCTCTATTTCATCTTTACTACATAGTGCGGGAGTGGAGATTCCACGTGGGATTAGACGGTGTGCCATCCACTGTGAGATTGACGCGTGGTATAAACCAATCATTTTTTTCCTGGAATATAGTCTAGCCCCCCACGTGATCATCGATTGGTAAACCACCTCACCTGACTATAGACTGCATGTATATAGGAGCTGCGGACCTCACTTTTCCTCAACCCCAATTGTGCAATCATCTAGTGCACCTTGGAATAATCGATCTCCTCACAGTTCATTGAATCCGCAATTCTCCACAACCCCAATTGTGCAACAACCTAGGCTGCTGCACTTTGGAATCGACCGATCTCCTAACAGTTCATTTAATTCAGAAGTACTACCTTCTGCTAAGTAATTTGTTCACAAATCTTTGCCGGTACGATCCATTGAGGTTGTGGCCAACTTGGCTTGATATTTTCCCAATTCTACTACACATATGGCAGCTCCCGCCAGCGAGGAGCTGAACGGATCGAAGCAGGTTGCCATGATTCCCGCGGTGCCGATGCCACGGGGTCAGCCGAGAGCTGAGGGGCCAGCGTCAGTGTTGGGCGTCGGCACTGCAGTGCCGCCTGCGGAGTTTCTGCAGAGCGAGTACCCAGATTTCTTCTTCAACATCACCAACTGCGGCGACAAGGAGAATCTCAAGGCCAAATTCAAGCGCATCTGTAAGTGGTTAATCTGATCTCTCCATGCTCATTTCCGATGTGCACTCCTACATGAGTGAGTGACTCACACTCGTCTATGAAAGTGATGTATATGATCTCCAACCCCCATGCTATACACAATTATTGCGTGCCCATTAATCGAATGGTCAAAGACTCATTCATGACCGTTGTACGCTGTTCTCCATCGGAAGTTTATGAGGTATTTCTGGTAATTATGCATTGCGTAATCATGTGGAAAACCTGAACTCGAGATTCAATCCAGACATTGTGGTGAGCGTTGTGGTAATCGTCACAATATAGCGCGACATTTCGTGTCGGTCACCAATTCCAGCAGCCTCGATTACAGAAACTCGGCAACTCGTTTCTAGGATTCTTCTTACTCGATTCCCATTTCCCGTTCAATCATGTGGGATACAGATTTCGAGAGACCCTAGATCCTTAGGTGATAATTCATGAGCCCGGAACCCAGTTGCAGTTCTTGCACCTCCACGCGACCGTATCGCATTCGGTTCGAGCCGTTTATACAGGTGAACCGCTCTGCATTCCATGCCCGTTTCGTGCGACGGATGAATGGCCTCGGCTCCGGGGTCGGTGTGAGCGGGCCTCCTGCGCTGGAACTCACGTGTGATCTTGCGGCGGCATGCAGGTGACAAGTCGGGCATCCGGAAGCGTCACATGTTCCTGACGGAGGAAGTGCTCAAGGCCAACCCGGGCATCTGCACCTACATGGAGCCTTCTCTCAACGTGCGCCACGACATCGTCGTCGTCCAAGTCCCGAAATTGGCCGCCGAAGCCGCCGTGAAGGCCATCAAGGAGTGGGGGCGCCCCAAGTCCGAGATCACGCACATCGTGTTCGCCACCACCAGCGGAGTGAACATGCCCGGGGCGGACCACGCCTTGGCCAAGCTCCTGGGGCTGAAGCCCACGGTGAAGCGAGTCATGATGTACCAGACGGGATGCTTCGGAGGGGCGTCCGTGCTGCGGGTGGCCAAGGACCTCGCCGAGAACAACAAGGGCGCGCGCGTGCTGGCGGTGTGCAGCGAGGTCACCGCGGTCACGTACCGCGCGCCCGACGAGAACCACCTGGACGGGCTGGTCGGCTCCGCCCTGTTCGGCGACGGTGCGGCCGTCTACGTCGTGGGATCCGACCCCAAGCCCGAGTCGGAGAAGCCATTGTTCGAGATTCACTGGGCCGGGGAGACCATCCTGCCGGAGAGCGACGGAGCGATCGACGGCCACCTCACGGAGGCGGGCCTCATCTTCCACCTCATGAAGGATGTCCCCGGCCTCATCTCCAAGAACATCGAGAAATTCCTGAACGAGGCCAGGAAGGCGGCCGCCTCCCCGCAGTGGAACGACATGTTCTGGGCCGTGCATCCGGGAGGCCCGGCCATCTTGGACCAGGTGGAGGCCAAGCTCAAGCTCGCAAACGACAAGCTGCAAGGGAGCCGCGACGTGCTGTCGGAGTATGGCAACATGTCCAGCTCCTCCGTCATGTTCGTGCTGGACCGAATCAGACATCGGTCGCTCCAGATGGGCGCCTCCACCACCGGCGAGGGCAGCGACTACGGATTCTTGATCGGCTTCGGGCCTGGCCTCACTCTGGAGGTGTTGCTGCTCCGGAGCGTCCCCCTCCCACCCACCGCCGCCTGATTGCAGCATTTCCAACCTGCAGGGGAGGCGGCAACAAGGCAGCTGATAATATCAGCCATCATTGATTTTGTAGATAATTTGTAGTCAAATATGACACAGAAATAACATGAAGAAAAATTGTTAACATTTATTGGAGGGATTGCCATTCACGCGGCTGGCAACTCTCCCTTTTAGAACAGGTGTTTCTAAATCACTTCTAATCCTTCTAATGGATTGATGATTTGTTCTTTCACAAAAGAGGAGAAAATTGCTTGAAAAGATGGAAATTTGGGAGGAATCTATTGATTTAATTTGTGTTGGAATTTGGAAAGTTTTGCACTTTCAAATGCTATTTTTAGGATCGTTTAGAAGCATTCTTTTTAAAACTTGGATCATTGTCCAACTCCCTAGGTGTTTAGTTTCACTTCACAAAGAAAATGTTTGAAGATTTCTTTAGAGTCCTATTCCTAAAAGTGTTTATAATTCAAAGTTTAATGCTCCCAAATAATGCTTCTTAGAAATGGTTTAGCCCTTATTATCCCTAGGGTTTTGTGTTTTTTTTTTTTGTTATCAAGTAAGATTTGGAAGCTTGCATTATGACATAGTCTTGTTCAAAGCAAAATCTGACGTAAAGTTGAAGAACACATTTGTATGGTTGGACCTTCTATATAAGCCTAGTTATGAAAGCAAAAATTTAAGAGAAACTTCACATAATGTAGATTACATTAGTTTTCCTGGATATTTCATAGATATGGCATTCATGTTATGAAGACTTATGCCATCATGTTTTCAATTAGTACATACCTGAGACTATGATCATATGTAAAAAGCGCGAACAACATGAAAAACTTGTTTAAAATTAAAAACTTATCATAATGTTCACTCGGGGAGATTACTGGTGAAAATCGTAGAAACAACGTGCGATAAAAAATAGGGTCCAATATATTCATTGTAGGTAAATTTTGCAAAAAACGTACATATAATATAGGGGGTTTTAAAATAGTGAAACATGTTTACATGTAAAATACCATAGCATATAATGGCCTCTTTTATCTAGTTTGTACATGTAAAATATCATGGAAACAATTACTAGGGGTGTAAGAAAAAAATGGACAACAATTGGGCTCCGAGAAAAAAAAATTGGGGTAAAGTCAAAAAAATTGGTTACTTGGGGTATAAGGAAAAAAATGCAGTATAAGTAAAATAGGGTATTTTTAAATGATTCCCCCAAAAATATAATTACTGATAGGGTGTATTAAAATACAAGCATTTACCTTTATTTTGAAAAATACCATACCTTAAATTATTTTCTGCAAGGTAAATAGCCCCCGGATAAATAGGTCCTGAGCGCACGTGTATGCATCAATTAAAGAGGGAGTGATCTCCCCGAGAATGTTCATCAAAGATGATGTTGTGGTTCTATCTTTCTATTCAACATATCTAATCATCTTGGTGAGATAAATACCAATATTTGATACTACAATTTACATTTCTCATGAATTATTTCAATTTAATGCTTTGATAATTAACATTTAGATATTTTTAGGTTTTTGCGTGAACAGATAAAACTAGCCCAAGTCCCAACAACTTTGTTGTGGAGAGAGAGAGAGAGAGAGAGAGAGAGAGAGAGAACTGAAAATCAAAAGTTTTCATGAATAGTGATTCCGTTGAGAAAATTGTTCATCAATTGGGAGATTACTGGCCATGAGTTCAATGGAGAATCACAAATCGCATGATAAACCAAAATCCACTTTTCAAAACATCATTCTAAAGTAAATCTTGCATAATCCTCCACTCCAAAACCAAATGTTTTGTTTTATATTTATATATTTATATATATATGTATTATATGTTGTTTTATATTATATCATTCTATATATATATCTATTCTCTTCACAAAAAGGACCCCCAACCATGACCTGGGGGGGTAGGACCCCTGAGCTGGAGACCACAACGTGGTCTTGAATAACATAAGAGGTCAAAAGACAGTGATAAATCACTTGTTTCTACATCCAAGAGCAGAAGGAAATCCCACAAGGGTCACAACAGACACATGTCTGTGCAGACACTGTAGATTTAGTTATTTGGCCAGTGAAAGATGTTCTGTGCCACTTGAACATTGTGATAAAAACTTCTGCCTGTCTCAACCTGTCACCTAATGCAATATAAAGACACGAAGCGTCACTAATCTCTATGACATCAAAGTAGGTGACCAATCTCAAACGTGCGATGACTCATGGCAAAAGTCTTAAACTTGACATGATCTCTGCAATATAATTAATTCCTCTAAATTACTAAACTACCAAGAGAGGCCTGTGATATTTGGGTACTCTTCTCTCTGCATCCCCATCTCCTAGAAAATGAAACAACAATTAGTGTGAGACACTAGAGGAAACGTCACCACTTGAGCTCCACCAGTTTCAACACAGATTGGCGCAGATAACTCATACTACGATAAACACCCCAATTAGTGCGTGTGGTACTAATTCCCGAAACACACACTATTTTCTCAAATTTCAAATTAGTGAGGGTTGAATTTTTTACTAAGTGATACTAAATTCTGAATACATGCTCATTTACCATACATTTCAAGAAAATTAGCATGTTCTCTAAGGTGTTTGTAGAGTGATAAAGAAAAATTATATGCAAAAGTGAATAGAACTAATAGTGTTGGTACGTTTAGTGCATAATGTTGCTATGAATAATATTTGTAATAAATAATGTCGGGATGAACAATGCTTCCTAGATCTTTTCATGGCACTAATTTCATAGCATAACAAAATTTAGTATCACCTTCACAAATTTCCCCACTCACTAGTAGCCCTCCCTCACTAATCAGGATAATCAATGTAGTAGAAAGATTGAACTCTAGTGACACCTTATTGCTGAGAGGTTGGATAACTTGTGACATCTTGGAAGACCACTGTCTAGTGACACCGTGCCATGTTGAATACCCACTGGTCTCCTAAGGAATGCATGTGTTAGGTGTCTGACACAACCTAGCGCCCGAATCAGTCACATATCTCGCATATCCATGCCTACATTTATCACCCCACTTACGCTTATTACCCTTTCCTTCATGATTACCATGTTTCTCATGTCACTTTACCTATGCTTGTGAAAGCAACGTAAATTGGACTGTGCTATTCTTGAGCTTACAACTTTCCCCTGCTCTCTTCTGCCACACTGATGTGGCTTGCCTCCCTGCCGTCGTCGTGATGGTTTTGGTGAACTACATCTTTGTGTGGGTTTTGTGTTGCTTAGTAGTGATGCTAAATAATAGTGTCATATTTGGTGTTGCTAAAGTTTTACCTTGGTTGAGCCTAAGGCAGTTGTTTGCATTGGTCCACATGTCTGTGTTCTTCTCTCAAATGTGCCGGGAGCCATCAAACCCAGAATTACCACACGTAGGAATTTCTAACATCCGCGGTTGGTAGAAACTTTCACATTTATTATCTGTCATTCCAGTGTTGACCAAGGTGAAATACTAAGCCCATTTTTGTCATATCAGGTTTGGAATTTGGAGTACACGTGAGCTTGTGCAACGCTACACGAGATAACGTCTTGATGCTATCCTCAGTGTGTATGTTTCTAAATAGCTAAATGGGAAGAAAAAAATGCTTGTTGGATTTCAGAACGGCTCGTGGCCCTCTGAGCAAGAGGGGACAACAGGGATGATAAGAGCTCTGATGTGTCCCTTGCCTTATAGACATTATAGCATTTTACCATATGGCAGCAACTCCAATGTATACAGTACACATCTATAAAATGCAACGTCCACTCACATGTATGAAGTGCATAGTCACACATGTACAAGGTGGTTGTATTCAACATTGTAGGTTTCATTGTATTCATCTTGATTTTCCTTTTCAACTCACCATGTATGATTTTACTACAATTCAAAATGCACATATGTGTATAATGCAATGTCCATTTGTAAATGCAAATTTTTTAATGTACATAAATTATATGCATTTATAAACATTTGTTAATGTTGTTCACAACCTTATTGTTAAATTTGCATGTGTGGTTCTTCTGAATCCATGCTTAGAGCACATTTCATGGACTACGATTCAGTGTGTTATGTGTATTGGTGATATATACTTTTGTACATCGTATGCAATAACTTGATTGTTTGGGTGCATCATAAACTTCCATATTGTTGGTCATACTCACATATGATTCATATGACATTATCTAAAGTATGTATGGTAAATGCGTCCAAGGTTTATTGGTGATCGAGTGTATTCCTCCATTCAAGAGATGAAAATGTAGTGAAGTATTCTTTAACATGCAAATATTGTCCGTTGGCCTTGCGACATATGACATAGACTCACAAGACTTGATTCTAGCAATTTGGTTGACACCTCATAGACTATGCATATTACATACATATATACATGTAGTAGTTCATGTGGATGGAGACATTGTGAAAATATGCGCGCATTTGTGCAAGTCCGATTGATGACGTTTCTATCGACGACGCTTGTGATAGGGATGAACGCATAGTCAAATTTTGTGCACCTTAGTTGGAAGTGTGAACCAAGTAGACATAACAATATTCTTTGCTAACATTCATATCGACAATGTTATTGATACATACATCTAATTAAAATTCATTCATGTATCACAACGTGTTCTTATTGATACATACACCATTCCATGTCCAACGGTTCTCAAGGGCATGGCATGTATGTTGTCACATGCATCCTAATTCAACACCTTCTTGAATACTCAATGCCATTGCACCATCACTAGATGCTTTTGCACCATCGCAATTTCCTCCACCATGATTTGCTCGCTTAATTAACAACACCATCACAATCCACGTTTCATAATTGCAAGTATTAAATTCAAACTTTTTTGGATTGCGATTGTAATTTGCCAACTACACATGATGAACCCAACTGCATAATAGTAATAATTGTTGCAATACATGCTAGTGATCACTGCATTTTGCAAACTCATGACTTAGTGCCATGACAAGCTACAAGCCATATTCTAACTTCATTTGAGGGTTTGCTTGACATGACTACCACTATACATTTCATATGCGAACAAGAGCATTGTCACTAAATGCGGCTAAAGTTCATGCGATCGGTTTAACACACTTTGTTGTGTCCATCTATATCCCCTACCTCCACAAATTGGGCACCCCCGTCATGCTTTTGCTAGTGCCATGACCAATAAACATGAACATCACTATGTATGCACCATGGTCTCATCATCAACACATCAACACCAACATTTTCTAATATACAATCAAACTGAATGAACAAGTTGGGGACCGTGGTACTGGGCAAAATTCCTTATGATGGTTGGGAATCCCCCCTCCCTAGTCAACGGTGTTGGGTATGATAGGAAATTCCACATTTTCCTTGCTTTGACCATGCCTAAGTTATTAGATCATGCTCTTGAGCAATGAACCCATTCCAACATAACTTTCTGCACTTGTAAAGAATGTAATCCTTCGAACCCTTTGCTCTAGTTCTACACCTTGCTTTCTACCATGCCCTTCTCAAAATCATCACCAAATGCACATCTCTTGAAATTCCATAGTTTTGTGCTATTGTTACCTAGCTTCATTTCATGTGTACATTTCCCATGGTTACTACATTTGAGTCACACCCTCTTGTCTATGTTCAATATCTTAAGCCTTGTACATACAAGAGTAATAGGTGCAAATCATTGAACTCTTACATGTGTGCCCACCCATTTTCTCACTCCAAGCATGAGGAAACTTTGCTTTGCATTTTTTTCATAACTTTATTTTAAGGTGTGCATGTTATTGTTTCCAAGTGAGTTGCCATGGGAACAACCTTACTCCCACATCAAACTACCACCTTGTCATTTCACTCTAGACTGCACCATCCAAATTTCCGTGCCCCTTCAGTAAAACATGTCCAACATCATACGCCCTCAACTAAGGAGTTGTCGCAACGTCCAATATGTCATGCACATCCTCTCATCCTTGCACTATTTGTTCATTATTGATGTTGCTTCTTGTATTCTTGCTATACCACTCGTTATTGCATTACAAGGTGACATGATCACTTGTTTATGCTTTATACCTCCGCCAATGATTTTGTTGCCATTGGTACACTTGCTTGGAGTCTTCTTCATCTTAGCAACTCTCATTTCTTTCTTGATTTGGGAGTTCAAGAAATGGGGTGTTTGTCATGTGGCACAAGTATTGTTCCTGCACCATCCTCGGTCTCTCTATGTTGGTCGAAGCTCTCATTCCTTTCAGAGTGAACCATGTGCCCCCCCGGGTATGTAACTCCCATATTATACGCAGGGGGCATCAGATTAAAAATGGCTTAGAGGACGGCTTTTGTAAAAATTATATCAAATTATACAAAAATAAAAGGACCAAAAAGTTGGGTGAAGACCAAATTAAATAAAATGAGATGTAGAAAAAGTTGGGTTGCATATTTATTTATTAAAAAAAAACTTCACAACGTATATAAAAAACTGAAATACCTATCTTCTAACCTATGTCTATGCATAATTTTAAAAGATCCACACGAGTAGTTGCCTCCAATTAGAATTAGAAGTCATTGGCAATGTTTTATTTATAATAAACAAATCTTAATTTTTTATTAAAAAGCCCAAAAAGTTGGGTAGTTTGGCCTATGGTACTTGTGTTAAAAAACTCATATAATTAGGTTTTTAAAGCAATTATATACTTCAAGGTATATTCATTTCCTATATATAATTACATTTTTGGATTCCTTGTTAGAAGGGCTATAAGAGTTTCCTACATTAACACAAATTATGTCACTTGAGATTGGACTAAAATGCATTATAAGTGATTATAATCAGGGCCATATAATACAAGAGTTGCGTACCCGGACCGTGCCCTCTTCGTGCAATGTCATCTATGCTTGCAATCACTACAACACCTCCAAAGATTGCAAGTGTTCCTCCTTGGACGGGGGCCAAGCTCATGAAATTTCCCTCTTCAACCCCTGCCCATACTCGATTTGAGATGTCGCTCAGCATGCTCTTCTGGGTCTTCCTTCCCAACATCCCCAACAACGTTTGTAGGATTTTTTTGCAGTAAGCTCTTCATCATTACTACCACCATGTTTTCCAACCCCGCCATCAAAACCAAGCATATGTGATTCCGGCCTGGCACTACTCTCCACCACAAGACATGTAGTTACACATCCCCTACAATGTGTGTGAGATCTAGGTAATTAACATATCCGAATCAAGCCCAGAGGCATTTGCCTCATACTTTTGCAAAGTTCATATGAATACCTTGCCCATTATGTGGTGAATATTTTCGTGTTCATTAAGTGGTCACATAGGTCTCTCAATCATGTTGACTTTTGAGCCTAGAATATTTAGCATACAGTGACTCACAAAAGTACTTGGCCGCTACCTGTGATCGTGAAAATTGGACAAAAGCTCTTAGACTAGTGAGAAATAATAAGCAAGATTTGTCATAGATAGCATACAAGTTGTCAAGAACATGCTATCAAAAATTTGTGAAAAAAAAATCGAAATGGTAAAAAGAAATTGAAAGAAGTATGCAAAAGCATGGCCAAGAACTTATTAAGTAGGAAATCATGATAACACAAAGAAAACTCAAAATGAAAAGCTAGTAAGTAGCAAATGCTACATATGTACAACAACTACATGTCTACCAACGTGTGTATCCACCCTTAGCTGCAAGAAGATCAACCACCCTTGTTGGCATTGTGCAGATTAGCTTCTGCACAAAGTCTACTTCAATGTTTTGCCAAACAACCTGGATCTTCTCCCACAAGTCATCTATACTTTTGTGTGAATCACCAAACAATCGTAAGCGTCTATCTACTTTATTCCACAAGTGTTCGATAGGATTTAGGTTGGGAGATTGTGGTGGCCACTCCATCACAGAGAAATCATGTTGACCTAGCCATCGTTGTAGAAGACCAAATGTATGCTTTGGATCGTTATCATGCTAGAAAAATCACTTCTGCCTCATCAAGACCTTGTCTCTCAATAGTACCCAACAATTGCAAATGTAAAATGTCAAGATAAACTTGCGAATTCATAATGCCATCAATGCGGTGAAGGTTTCCTACACCTGCCCAACTCATGCATTCCCATACCATGATGCTACCTCCACCATGTTTAACCGTATGTTGCACATGACAATCACGAAGAGGCTCTGTATGATTTCTCGAACACCACTGACGGCCATCTGAACCAAAAACATTGAACTTGGACTCATCTGACCAAATGACATGGCTCCAGTTTTCTACATCACAGTCATGTGAAACCTTCGCCCACTGTAAACGCTTCTGCCTATGCCTCTTTGTCAACAATGGTTTCTTCTTCTTCACTCTAGCACCAAGCCCTTGCCTTCGAAAACTTCTATGGACAGTCTCATCAGACAAACAAAGACCTTGAGCTCTCAAACTACGACCTACAGTTGCCGCAATCCCTAATTTCGGCTGATTGAGAGTCCTCACAACAAGCTTCTCATCCCGAATGCTCAAAAGACGTGGTCTCCCAAATCTTGGACGATCAGACACCTCCCCATTTTCTCTGAACTGAACTAGAATGTGGCCAACTGTGCTATGAGGAATGTGAAGATGGCCGGCTATGAAACGTTGTGAAAATCCTTGCTCACTCAATGCTATGACGTGGGAACGCTCTTGAAAACTTGTTTTCTTCATTGTGACCGCTAGAAATGTGAAGAATCTCAACTTAAGACTATTGGAAGCTCTCAAAGATCTATACACTCAATGGAAACACAAGTGGAAGAAGAAGTCACTATTGTCAACATATGTAGTTGGCCACCCTTGAGATTATTTGAACCACTCCCACAAAAATGTACCACTTGGATTACCCAAAGGAAGCCACCCAATACTGCATTAAATGATGTTGATTAACCCTAATTAATTTGGGAGGCGGCTTCATTAGCCTCTCTCTACAATTGCATGCCAAATGGATTCACAAGTAGTGGCCAAGTACTTTTGTGAGTCACTGTATTTTGAGCACGCAAGCCAATCTCTTTTAAACACATGTCTATTTGATGGCTGTTCTTAGATCCACCCTAGCCACATACCACTCAAATATAGGTGGTTAGATTTATTGCTATGTTGGACTTAAGCATGTCTACCTTACATTTGGTGCTTGCTTTGCCTCTTTGATCCAAGTGTATGTTATGAGGTTTTCCCACTCCCATGTCACACCAAGTATTTTGTCAATCAATATAGTTGTTTTCTTCCTCATTTTGTAATTTGCGTTAGTTTAAAGTTTTGACAAAATGAACTGCCATCTTGTCCTTATTCGTTTTGTGATATTAAAATAGAGGGTGCTTAAACCAACCGTTTGGTTGATTTACCCTATATATAACACATCATAATTGTATAAATGAGGGCATGTATGCCTTAGCAAATAGAAAACAAAGGAATATGATTTTGCCATGAGAGGGTCTATCCTAAAATGATATTATGAAAATACTCATTTTTAATTACTAGCTCTTTCATTTTAAACTGAAAATTTCATTGAGCTTCCACCGAGATTCCACTAAGCTTCACCAAACCTTATCCATTAAGTTCTAGCATGCATTACATGCACCCTATTAGCACTCAAAGGCAGTCTCTACAATGCCTCTATCCCATGATAGGAGATAGAGCCAACAAATATAATCAAATCAAGCTGAAACTTAGGGTTAGCCCCAAGAGGCAACTCTGGCATGCCTATGACTGGTGCGTCACTTTTTTCTTTACAATCGAATCCATCAGGGAGGTCTCCTGTCACAACCGACTAATCTTAGGCAAGTTCTAGTTCCTGTGAGCACCCCGAACATTGTCCGGGGATATTTTTGAGCATAATTGGTTGAGATCCTAGTATTTCCAAGTCCAACCAGTTACATGGTATGATCTTCAGTTTTTCTTTATTAATTTAATGTATATTCCATAAATTCCTCTAAAATGATTGGTAATTTTCCTGCAGTCATGAACTTCAACCGGTTAATTCTCAAACTCAACCGGTGCACCTGCGGCTTGCGGTCGGTTCTCCCCGTCCATAGGCCCCGAATGAAGGGGAGGCTGACCGGCTGACCGGCTGATCGTCCTGCTTTCGTTGTCCTCACCCGAACTCGTTCGTTCCAATGAGGCAGCCTCGTCACTGTTCAGGTGCAGACCGGAAGTACCAGGTCTTCGTTCATTTACGACTGGATACGGGAGGGCGTCAGCGCTGAGAAAGAGGTGGAGGGTGACTGGGAGACCGGCTGGCTGGGCGACCTTGCCATGCCGTCTTCATCATCCCAACAGGGGATTGCATGGCGTTCGACATCCGCCATAGCCGCAGAGGGAAGCTGTTGGAGTACCGACCGAAGGTCTAGAGTCAGCTCCGTCGTCGGCAGAGCGCGCAGACCCGCAGCGGCCACGCCATTCACAGTGGCAGCAGGAGCTTTTCGGCGAGATCAGGCGATCAAAGCAGCTCAGACGCGCATCATAGGGTTTCGTTTCTCGTAACTTAGTCTAGGTCAGGGTTTCGGTTCGGTTCGGTTCTTTCGTTTCGTTGTGGACTCGGATCGTGGCAGCGGGAGTTATAACTTAGATTGTGCGTGGTGGCCGTTTGGTGGAGGAGTGCCGTTGTAGCGGATTTTAGCAGGTGATGTGGTTGGCGGTGTTCCAGGTGAGGAGATCTGGCGGCAGGGTAGGGTTGCAGAGCAAGGGTTTTGTTGACGGAGAGCGACAAATCGTCGTCGGGGGGTTTCTAATTTGAGGATCTGTGTTTTTGTTTCGAGCCAGGGACTGCATTCCGGCCGCCCCACGGATGGTTCGAGGGTGTGACGGAAGTAGGGATCTGGGAGGGGATCTTGGATTGGAGGATCTTGAAGTTACCGCAGCCTCGGCCAGTTAGTTTCATGGAAGCTCTAGACCCGCGCGAGTAGCGATCTTTGCAAGAAGTGCGAGTTCGTTGAGGTCACAAGTGAGGATTACCTTAGCACGACGAAGACTGGAACTTAGCGGGAGCAAGGAGTTAGTTGAGTTTGTTTCCCACGACGCCGAGCCGTGATTGACTAAAGGAGTCCTGAAAATGGTGGCCCTCAATAGGGCGCTGCTGCTGTTGGGGGCGGTTTGTCTACTTTGTGTATCGCAGCTCTGCAGTGCCACCGAGTATGATCATAGGGTATGTGATGTAACTTTCTTCCACGATCTTGTGTCATGTGCTCCCCTATTCCACTCATTCTTCATCACGTTTTGAGTCGAGATCTGCGGTCTTGAACCAATTTGCAGCATTGCAATTGTGATGGCTTCCGATGAGGCAGAGGTTGGAGAACATTTTTAAGATCTATTCTATATGTCTATGATGTGACACCTCCTTGGGCTGGTGACATTCCGTTGCTGTCTTCTAGGTCGATCTCCATGCTCAACATAAGAAACAGAAAGTGGACTGGAGCTCGAGAATATTGTTAACTCTATGAAATGTGGCATTTCCACGTGTGTCCGTGGTGTAGATAGTTGGTTATGAAAGCAAATTTAAGTGGATCTACTGTGAACCTGTTAAACTGTTCTACAATATATTTTTCCTCCGGCTTACCCATCACAATGAAGTTCACAGCTGCACGAGTTCCATTTGTGATTGCTGACTTTGTAAGATGATATGTGACTCCAGATTTTGATAGTGTGGTACTTGCTTGGTGTGCAATTACCTGAAGATGTTTCTTGGCCTTGTATGTGGATTATCTCTTCTCTCCTGTTGTGTTTCATGTAATTATTTTTTTTCTTCTAATTATTGTACCTTGTGAATATGCAGTATCAGAAAGGGGACCAGGTAATGCTGTGGGTAAACAAAGTGGGACCCTACAATAACCCACAGGAAACCTACAACTACTACAGTTTGCCGTTCTGCAACCCAGGAGGTGGAAACTCCCGGCATAAATGGGGAGGTCTTGGAGAAGTTTTGGAAGGAAATGAACTCATCGACAGTGAGATTGACATCAAATTTAACAGTAAGTGGTCACTAAAGTCGTCTCTTGATTGCTAAAATGTGGCATGCATATAGGTTGTCCATGGAATAGTTGGCGTCACCTCACGTATTTTCCCTTTGCTCTCTCACTATGGTTGCTTTGAGGTATTGTTTATGCGTTTTCCTTTCATTGGTGTAGCTAGACTAAAATTTTCATTCAGGTGCTGAGAGGTACAATGATTGTTGGGATTTGTTGTATCCTTGTGTGATGATGGTTGTCTCATAGAACTTCAGACCTTGGGCATTTATATAAATAGCTCCACACAATACTGTCGTAGCTATACCTTTGTAGATGTTGACCTAAATATCACTTATCAAGCCGGGTTCAACTCTCTAATGCAGCACCGGTGGAGAAGAAGACTATCTGCAGTTTTGAGCTAACCGAGCTGACAGCTGCGACCTTCAGGGATGCTGTTGCAAATATATACTGGTTTGAGTTTTTCATGGGTGAGTTACTTCCTATTTTTGTGTCTTTTAAGGAATGTTTAGAGCAGGAGGCTAAGGTAGCTTTGTTGTTTGGTTGTTGTCAAGGTGTTATGAATTAGTGACTTCTTGTTTGGTGAATAGTGTATAAGCACTTGGTCAGGCCTGAAGTCCATGCATCTCTTTACAGGTTATTAATGATGAGTCTTCTTATGTGAATCTTAAATCCTCCATAAGTGAAGTATGGGAGTTTCTAGAAATGGACATTCTCCTGTGTGGTTCGCATTCTTTTCAATCATTTCTGTGATATTTTTTAAGCCTGAATTGCATCTGAGTGAGATTGCATGGTTTTCTGATTAAATTGTTGGGATGTGGTCGTCTGTCCCTTGGTTTGTGTGGCGGGAATGGAATATCAGATGACCTACCTCTGTGGGGTATGTTTCCTGTGAACCTTTTAATATTAGTTCTATGATTGTCTTGCTGTATTTGGTCTTGATAAAATTGCAATTGATTTCTGACAACCTAGTGTTGTTATATGCAGTTCATGTCTCTGTCAACTTTGAAAAACTCAGTTTGTCACTTGGAATGCATTAGGAGTTTCTCATCGACACCCTCTTCTCTGTATGATTGGTTGTGGCTTAGGGTAGTATTCTAGTACTTACTATCAACGGGAATTGAGATTGCAGGGTTTGTGGGAGAGCAGCACACAGACAAAAAGGATGATGATTCCAAGTATATGATATATACACACAAAGACCTGATCATTAAGTACAACCAGGATCAGGTATGGCATACAACATGCAGTGTAGACTTGGATAGAGTAAATTCTACCTTGATTACTTTATCTTCATCTTGTTTTGTGCTTTTGGCTTAAAGTTTATAGCAGTATATAAGCTGTGTATCTTCTGGTTTTGTCAACAGGTTATTCAAGTGAATCTTACTCAAGAAGATCTTCAGCCCATCAAGGCTGGAAAGAAAATTGACCTGACGTATGCTGTGCATTGGGAGCCAACCAACACTTCATTTATCAGGAGATTTGATGCTTATCTGGACTATCCTTTCTT
The DNA here is from genome assembly GCA_964035585.1 of Polytrichum formosum. Classification (NCBI taxonomy): domain Eukaryota; kingdom Viridiplantae; phylum Streptophyta; class Polytrichopsida; order Polytrichales; family Polytrichaceae; genus Polytrichum; species Polytrichum formosum. The sequence goes on from OZ037936.1 coordinate 77,746,600, forward strand.
TGAGCATCAGGTCTGTCAATCTCGTCTTTGTACTTGTCAGAATATTTCTTTCGTCGAGTGTTGGCTACTGCTAAACGCATATCTCATATTATTGTCCTTCAGCGTGTATCTGCCATTGATTTTCAAGTAAAACCTTATTTGGTTGCATTGGCCACTAGAGTAGTGGCATGACTATATTTGTTCATTACTATATAAGATCTTAAAGACGTTTTCCATGGTTGGTCTAAATTTCTAATGGTTGGGGCCTGTTTTGTCTTTCTTGTAGATCCATTGGTTCTCCATCTTCAATTCATTTATGATGGTCATTTTTCTCACTGGCCTAGTCTCAATGATTCTGATGCGTACTCTCCGCAATGATTATGCCAAATATGCCCGTGAGGAGGATGATTTGGAGACATTGGTAAGCAGTAAAGTTCTTATTCTGGCATTTCCTTGCTGGAGAGAATGTTCTTATTGGTGTACTTTCTTATTTATAGTCATTGATTGCTGGTTGGCCTGGATATCCTCTTCATTAGAGGGGATCCTGGTTTTTTTGCAATGATTATGATTGTCATCCTTAGAATTCTGTGAATATGATCTGTTCTGCAGGAGAGAGATGTAAGTGAAGAATCAGGATGGAAATTGGTCCATGGAGATGTCTTCCGCGCACCCCGCAACCTTGTTCTTTTGTCAGCATTGGTTGGCACTGGTGCCCAGCTTGCAATGCTCGTGTTACTTGTAATCTTACTTGCAATTGTTGGGATGCTCTATGTTGGGTAAGTTTACTAGCCCTAGAAACTCAATGCATGTGGTTCTAGATGCGTCAGTGTGAATAATTTTTTTTCTAATTGTGATAGTTAGATCCCTACAGATTAGTTACAATTGAAGCAAGGTTTAGTCTCTTGAAAATACTTGAATGTGGATGGATATGACCTTGAATTCCCTTGGAGGATATGTGCAAACAATGTAGTGTACCTTTAGTGTACCTTTAGGTTATTGCTATTTGAAGTTGGAAGAGGGTGATTGAGGTTTTGATGAGTTGAATTTGTGTTTGTGCAGGCGAGGGGCTATTGTCACTACATTTATTGTTTGCTATGCTCTGACTTCCTTCATTTCAGGATATGTGAGTGGAGGATTCTACTCTCGTAATGATGGTAAATGTCCTGTTACCCCTCCCTGTACCTTAGCGTCTATGCCTGATTAAGTTACTAGAATCTCTTGCTACTTTATTATTGTATTCTGGAATTGCATCATAAAAAGAACTACCTTATTCGTTTTTGGCATTGTAATTGTGTTGAAAAATGTCAGGATATGTCATAGTGCATAAGGATACATTTAACAGGAATCTCTGTATGTGGTACTGGACATTTGAGCTTCACTTCACACTCTTCACTTGAAGTTCCAATATCACAGATCATGATGTGAAAGACAGGATGTTTGTACTCTGTACGAGTGAGGAGAGGGATTTCAAATGTATTGTGTAATATCCTACATGTTTGTGGTCGACCTGCAGGCAAGCACTGGATCAAGTCAATGCTACTCACTGCATCTTTGTTCCCATTCCTCTGCTTTGGAATTGGCTTTTTCTTGAATTTCATTGCTATCTACTACCACTCCCTGGCAGCTATTCCCTTTGGCACGATGGTAAGCCATCCAAATTCAGGGAGAATTTTGGTTGACCAGGACCTTCAGAGATATGTCAATTTATCCTTTTTAGTTCTTGAATTTATTATTAGATGAGTACATTTTGATGTCTTAAGTGTAGGCTAATCTTAGAATGAAACTAGCCAAGTATTCATGTTTAGTCTAGCATAGGGATTTCAACAGTCATTCCATGAAATTATTTCTAATGTTTTCTGGGTTATTGTCCCATTGCTGCCAATGGATGCCCATGGGATTGACCCTTGATTTCTGCACTGGGACATGGCAGGTGGTTGTGCTGGTCATCTGGGCTTTTATTTCGTTTCCATTGGCTCTTCTTGGAACAGTGGTCGGACGGAATTGGAGTGGACTCCCTGATAACCCTTGTAGAGTAAAGACCATCCCTCGGCCTATTCCTGAGAAGAAGTGGTACTTGACGCCCACAATAGTTGCACTATTGGGCGGTTTGCTACCTTTTGGAAGCATCTTCATCGAGATGTACTTTGTCTTCACCTCCTTCTGGCAGTACAAGGTATTTATCACAGACCAATTTGCACTTTAGCATGGTGTTGTGGTCTTTGCCTTGTCATTCTAATAGGATAATAGGTCACCTAATGTTCTGATTGGAGTGCTTCAATGTATAGCTCTTTTATAATTTCAAACCAAACATAATATTATGGCTTCACATCTCAGTATCTTCTTTTACTGAGATTTTAGTGCAATATGATTTGCTTATTGAAGTGGTTTCTAACACAGTTGAGAGGTCATTTGTTGCAGGTCTACTATGTTTATGGGTTCATGCTTCTGGTCTTTTTGATTCTCACCATCGTAACGGTGTGTGTGACGATTGTCGGGACATACTTCTTGCTGAATGCTGAGAACTATAACTGGCAATGGACATCATTCTTCTCTGCTGCATCCACAGCTGGTTATGTATACCTCTATTCTGTTTATTATTACTTCATGAAGACAAAGATGTCAGGCTTCTTTCAAATAAGTTTCTACTTCGGCTACACTCTTATGTTCTGCCTTGGTCTGGGTATCTTTTGTGGTAAGTGGTTGTTTATCACCTATGTATCTCCATCCATGTCCTGTCAGTTCATACACATATTATGAAATCATTTTTTCACATTTATGTTGTATGCTTTAGGTGAAACCATCAGTATCAAGCTTTGCAACAATTAATTAAATTGTAGTGCTAGAGGGATTACTTAGTAGTGGTTCTATCCCAGACGGCAGAAAGACAGGTCAAAAAGATTTCAGTGAAAAGATTTATGGTGAATAGGGGTTATTACTACATATATCTTCTTAGCTCTCAATGTCATCTCTGTGATCTTGTTTTTTTGCAGGAGCTGTGGGCTACCTAGGTTCATCAATGTTTGTACGTCGAATCTACAGGAATATCAAGTGCGACTAAGGCTTAGAAGCCGCTTTTTGCAGCAACAACACTTTGGGGCCGATTTGACTTGCCCTTCCATCTTTCTGCAGAGTATCATCAGTTGCGTATTTGACGCATCACCTTTCTCAACTTATTGAATTCTCTCTCCCTAGTCTCACGCAATCTATGAGGCTCTTACTCATTGCTTGCAAGTATGTTTCTGCAAAGATTTAAGCAAAGTAGCTGTCACCTTTGGGTTTGGACAGCTAAGCACAGCTCCATTGCCTTAATTCACCATAATACTTCTTAAGTAGGACCCTTTTTGCGCAATATTTGTCTTGTGAATAGGTAGTGCTCAGGAAAGCGCAGTTTGCTGCTCGTGTAGCATGCTGCACATGAGCTGGATATTGTCAGGAGTATGTGGCAGGCATCTGGGGAGCTCGTAGGATGTTGCTCTTCTCATTATTTACCAATTTCTTCAGTCTATAATGCGTCACTTCGCTGACAATACGCATGCTTTCCTCTTCTGCCTTGGTCTTGTTTTGGATCTGCACTAGAAGGTTATCATTTTCATCTTGTTCAATTGGTATGTATGCAGTTTTTCCCCCTCAAACATCTAGTTATATTAGATGGATTTCCTAAACCACTTTGAAGAGGCTTTGAATTTACTGTTTAAAAAATTGGGACTCTCACTTCATTGCACTTACCACAACTGGGTGGCTTATAAGAAGTAACAGATGTCATTTAGTGAGTGGGTTAGTTTTCCGACGGCCAGGATATTGAGCTTCAATCACATCAATGGGTTTTGAGTATTTTGTATCAAAATGACGCCACAAATGTGACAAGTAGGCCATTATCATACTCCGATGGGGTTGGTACGATTTGTACGGCTCACAATACATGTTGTATGATTGTATTCATCTATTGTATGCAACATCATGTTGTACGAGATTGAAGGGTTTATTGTGAGTGAATTCTCTGTATTGTACTGTGCATCTATAGCTCAGTGACGGCCGGGAATTCGTGGCACTCACACTTTCTCATTCATGAGTTCATCTCTTCTGATGAGAGCAACCACTTGAGCACTTGTGGATGGCTTCTTGTCTCGTCGTGGCTAATAATATCACCAAAATAAATCACAGCTTAAACTAGGATGTTGACAATAGTGAAATGGATGTACAACTCGGGGCTCTCAAGAAGTTAGCTGGGTTTTTAAAAATTTGTACAGAAGTGTTAATCACTGAAGTCTTCTCTCCTATTTCCTCACCTCTCCTATGCCTGTGCAAACACCAATTCTGTTGCTCTTGCTCCGAGCCATCCTTGCCCTTCTGCTCTCTACCGGCCCTTGCATACAAAGGCTTGTGATGCTCCTTTACCTCTCCTCAATTCCAAGGATGAAGATGGTGCCACCTCATAATATTGTGATTCGATTGGAAATGGTTAGGGTTCTTTCAATCTAACATGGCAAGGATGTTAATCTTTCATGGCAATCTAACATGGCAAGGATGTTAATCTTTCATGGCAATCTAACATGGCAAGGATTTCAATCTTTCAACCTCATATATAGTATGCAAAGTCTTCATTTGATTCATATTAAGTTTCCAATTTAGTATTCAAGGGTTTGGATTGTTTACACTAGATTTCGGCTGGACTTCAAAAGATATTTGGCTTGACCATCATAAGATTTTGGCCTGGCTTGAGAATGCATCGGAAGGTCTTGGCTTGAATTTAGTAATCAAGGTTGGAGGAGTTTGCTTAGTTGCTGAAAATCGGAGTTGCTTAGGTGCTCCTTCTTTTTTTCTTTCTATTTTTTTATTTTTTATTTTTAAGAGGAATCTGAGGTAACAAGGCTCCATTTTTTTTGGTCGCACCAAGTTTGAACCAGGAGCAAAAGGCAAGAGTTCAAGAGTTTGTTGCAGAAGATAAGAGTTCAAAGAAGTTTCAAGTAACAGCAACGGCGAGCATAATAATACTCATTCATTGAGGACTGAAGTTGCAATCACATTTAAATTGTTGCAATCACATTTAAATTGAGTCGCCCTCCTGCATTCATTTGTATATTATAAAACCACACAACATTATCCCAAACCACATTTTTCCAATCACCTGAAGCTTGGAAATCACACACCATAAAACCCCCATCAATAAAACATGTAGATGATAGAACAATATTCCATCATTCAAAATTGAACTCAATTTGAATCAAGCGTCTTCCCTTCTAAATGATCATGAATGACATAATATCTGGTGATTTCAAAATCCTTCATGAATTCTCCCTTGCATTCAATCTGGAATATCTTATGGATCAGAACGTAAGGTAAGGTTACGGGCATTAAAACATACACTTTTAACAATGCACCCACTTAAAACATACACTTCTTGCAAGATATGAAACACACAATTAGGGGCGCACAGGTCTCAAGTGCCAAGTCCCAAGTCACTTGAGGTCAATCTGTGCAATCTCAACTGTTGAGAGCAATGAAGTTGGGACTTACCACTTCACACATGGTTCCAAGTCCTAAGTCCCAAGTATGACATGAATGCCTACATGGCAACACTTTTTGGAGGTGAGGCTTGGGACTTGTGTTGAGAGTTGGGTCGAGCAAAAAGTTAGACCCAACTCTCAACACAAGTCCCACGAGTTTTTTTTGTATATACTAATCAAGATCCAGGTTTAATGAATATTGTATAGATTGTATTTTAATCATTTCTTGAGGCTCAAAGTTGGGGCTTTGCCTTTGTGTTGGGACTTGCTAACATGTGTGGGACGTTGGACCTCATGTGAACTAGCCCTTGGGGTGAGATGATTTGCAAAACCAAAACGTGACCGACCCCTTTTTCCTAACACTCATATGAATATCTCATTAATGAAGGTTATCTTTCTCATCAAATGATCATAAAGGTCCTCCAACTCTGTTGATTATTTAGTCTACGATATTTATCAAATTATGAGCACAACTCTCTTTGAAACACGTGTCTTTTTTGGTTGATTCTTAGATCCACACCTAATCACACTCCACTTAAATTATATGTGACCAATTAAGAGAAGTAATTGAACGATGTCAACATACCTTATGTGGCCCTATTGTCGGCACTTTTAACTACACAATCCATTTTTCTGTTGCATTGGCTATGGATTCATCTCATCTTATTAGAGTTTTGAAGCAAAAAACCTCAAGTAAACCTAATTCAATAGAACAAATCTATATTTGACTAATGTATAGTTTAGTGTGCACTCAAGAACGGACACTAAAGAATAACATATTCATTTGGGTCCCAAAAATTATGAAGAAAATGATTATGGTCACAATTTGGAATTTCTGTCATAGACTTGCACTAATTGCGCATTTCACATTCTAGAAGAAGTAGCTAATTGATCAATTTCTTTCTAATTGTTTATTTTTCTTCAAGTGATTGAATAAGAGATCTAATTATAGAATAACTAAATCTAAAACTGGTGAATATATTTTAGAACAAAAATCCAATCTTCACATAATGTACGGCATTTAATAAGCATCCATTTTTATCCAAAAAAATAACCACTTAAGGTCTAGATACCTGCGAAGTTGTGTTGAATTTTCATTGAAAAGTTACATTGTGATTTATGATGATATGGTGAGCATGGTGACATGTTGACATGACATAAGATGTCAAACATAATTATACATTAAGGTATAAGTTTATTTTTTTCATTTTATGCAAAATAGGAGGGATAAAATAAAATGACGATTAAATTGGAAAACATATATTGGATGATCATAGTTAGATAAGGTATAGTCAAACTTTTGTAGATTCAAAGTTTAGCCTATCCTAACTATTATGACATATTTATCTTGATGACATATTTCACATTTTACTCAATTAATCTGATGCATAATACATACAATTATTTTAGAAATCAATTTATAACATACAATGCAAAAATAATAATTATAATTATATAAAACCATTCATAATTAAAGGTGTTTTATTTTTAGCATATTGAAAATGTGTTAAAATTTACAAATGTGTAAAACGGATTTGTCAATGACCAAAAAATAAAATCTTTGTGATGACATGTCATATCCACTTACCCACATGTTACATATTGGGCAAAATCCGTCATTTTTCAAAGTAGCTTCGTGGGGTAGGGTTTGTATGTGCCAACTAGCCACTCTCATCTTCTCAAATCCGGGCCCACCTACTAACCTCCTCCTCCTAAAACTGGTCTTCAATCCTTTGATGACCAACACTTGTAGGTTTAAGATTCTTTAGTGGGCACATGGAAGTCTAGCAGCCCATGTCCCCAACCCTCCACATTCTAGCGATCACCAAAATGTGGTCGGATGGCAGCTTGTGCTTAACTACATCCAAACACCTCCGATCTACTGTTATCTAAAATCTAGTGGGCCAGCGACCTACATGGAAACTCACCCTTCCCTCGACCCTGATACAATGACCCATGACTAGGGCTAGAGGCCCACCTTTTGGACCTATCCCCCCATCATTTATCACCAAGGTAAAGGGGGTCTAGTAAAAACATGACCCCCATAGGCTTATCATTTGATTATCCTAGATGGATTTCTCTAAACTAATCCATGACATCTGATTCTAATTTTGGACTCAAAATTTCCAAACCAAAAACATATATATGCTATAATAAAATTGCATGTGGGTTTATAGCGGTAGGGGCCCAGCTCAAAGAGGAGGCAACTGGCGTGGCCAAGTGACGCATGACTCATGACCACTGATACTCGTATATGGAAACCCAGCATACAACACTTGCTCGATCCCGATTGGCTACTAGTTTGTGACTCCGTTGACTATATATAACGTGTGAGCCATTTTCGGTGGATCCAGTGTCAGCGCTAAAGTACAAGCAAGGACACTGGACATGCACATGGGCTTTTGGACCAATCCCATCCTCCCAAGTTTCGGTCCATGTGTCGCCACGTGGTGTACCACACCCATGACTCAAATCCAGTCGTACAAATGGATGACACGTATGATATAGACTAGAGTATGTGGCCTCGTATTTGAAGCCAAGGTATCACACTGACCGGTCAGAATGTTTGGAGATTACCAAACCCATCTGCTGAAACTCTAGGAAACTTATTTCCTCGTATTGTCGTTTTAGAACCTCAGTTTTAGTTTTAAGCAGTATTGCTATTCTTAGACTGGTAAGGTTTGTGTGTTTCTTGATGATAAATCTGAAGGGGATTCCAGCACATCAAACCATGTCTTATTTGAGATCCGTATGTAGAAGTTATAAGGGTTCAAAGTTTTATCTGTAGAATTATGATGCAAATACGACATTTGAGAACGAATCAATGTCAAGGTGGTGGACATTCTCAGCATCAATGTGTACTTATAATGTGAGAATTTAGGGTGTTTGGTTTGGGTTTAAGTGTTGATTTCAATGCCATTTGTCTTGTTGTGTTTAGAATTTTAGGTGTCATAGCACATTTTCAAGGGAATTAATATGCGGTTGTGTTATTTTTTTGGCTGCAACAAGTATTGGAGAATAATATTGACAAATTTGATGTTAGAAAACATTGAGATATGCTCTGGTTTGATTATAAATACATGATAGCCATTGTCTAGTAGACATTTGACTCGGGGGGCTCACCTAGTGTTAAATGTTGCATATACCGTAGTTTCATAGTAGCTTGGGTGGGTCTTTGCCTAATAATTAATTAAAGTGACCAAAACAGTTTGGCAACTTGGAAAATAATATATCAAAATCAAGAAATTTTAAAATACAATTAATATAAGTTAAGCTTTCATCCAAAATTCTCTTACGATTTTTTGGATGGCTATTGTTAATTTCATCTAAGGTGGTTGATTTACCCTAAACCCTTACCTTCACCTCTGAAGCTCCCATTAGTTACCCTAAACTCTTATGTGACATGGTTTGTTATGTGTGATATGTTGCATTTGTGAAAGATTGTGGGTCAGAAGTGTTAGAATGGCAAGACAAAAGACTCACAAAAGACTTTGCAATGTAATATGTTAAACCTATTGATACCTAAAAACTAATTTATTGAATTACAACACATGCGAACTGAGTTTCTATGATATGGGCATTAATATGATCTTTTAAATAAAATTAGGCAAACCATATCGATAATTTCCTAGAAATTTAGGCACCCTTCTATTTATAACTTTTTGCCCAACCTGCTAGGAAAACTATGGTATGTGCAATAACCAACATTTTTTGGGGGTACTTTTTTTGGCATACATTTTGAGGATGCTATAATTACATAATATTGGAATTCAAGCGTTTTGATAAGATGACATCTTAATTATAAATTTTTAGAGCTTTTAATTTCATAACTATATATTCATCTTAAGAAATTTAAAACTTTGAAAGTAGGACTAGAAGTATTAAAGGCATTTTTTGAAATTCAAATACACAAAAAACATATGAATGGTGGAAGGTCAAAACATAATTAGCAATAAAAATATATGATCACGTGTGTTACATATAATTTATTTTATAAATCACCTAATCACTCGTAGACTTAAGTTTTTTTGACCTAAGTATCAGGTATAAAGGCCATCCTTTGTTGATTATTATGTATGTTGGAGAGTATCTTCCCCTTGGATACTAAAACGCAAAATTATCATCTCAAGTATCCCAATGTGCTACATTAAATGTCATACTATAAATGAATTTTCATTTTAAAAAGTTACTAATGTTGACGAGTAGTATCATAAATTTGGCAATTAGCAGACATGACACTTTGAGACCTCTAGGCATCTAGTTTAGGCCCTTCACAAACAATGTACGTGACACTAAATACTATAAACGATGTAGTAGCTAGTTACAAGGTAACCGGTTGGAAATCGTATTCCTAAAACCTTCAATTTGAACTCGCCCAGATTTTGAATCTTAAATTTTGTTACTTGAGGTAAGTTGGTCTTAAACGACACATTTCTCTCTCCACCCACTTCTTGTAGGATATGAAACACACAATCAATGCAAGATGGTTAGCAAATCCAATTTATACTTGCAACCACTTTCCTCATAAATTTTGGAACTCGTATGAATCTCCTATTCATTGTCAAACTGAAGTGTCTTTGAGTTTTTGATTGATTATATACATCCCCCCACCCCCACCCAAAATTATATTGACTATTGCGTCTGGAATAATCAACAAATTTTGAGCACATAGTCCAATCTCTTTTCATCACATGACCTTTTGATGTCCGCTCTTAGATTCGCACCCGACCATACAACACTCAAATCGAGATCACAAACCAAGTGAGGCACATCTACCATATTTCAAGACAATTCCCATGGAATTTACTTAGGAGACCTATGTGTAGTGACATTCCATCTCATTCAGAGCCGACATTGCATAGCCACAATTATCTTCCCGAGAGGGACCTAGGAATGCTAGAATTCTCTTGTTATCAGTGCTGGAAGTCTAAGCTAGAAATACCATAACCCGTGAAAATAAGGTGATTCGCATTGAAGATCTGGTCTGACAATCATGAGATAATTTTCCAAGATAGACGAGAAGGATTCATGAAGAATGCAAGTTGTTCCATATTTTTTTGCCCTGTACAAAAAATGCTACAATTTTTCAAAGTGGAAAGTTGTCAAACCCCCTACTCGTTCACTAGATTCTCCCTACACCGAATACGGTAATCCGCATTTCCATACAGAACATCGCCTAAACCGGTTACCTCATGAGTACATTAACACTTGACTCCCATTGGCTACCCTAAGTGTACACGCATTGAAGTTGTTGCCGAGCCATGATCCGTTTTAGAAATGGCACTTCACCATTATGACGGCGGTCTAGTGCACGGCTAGAGGGTGGTTAACCGGTTATGGTATTTCTACCTTAACTTGGTTTAAATAAGTCTCTTGTGGAGTGGACTTCTTCAGTGGAAATTTGGCTTGAGTTTTCCTCCTCCCGTCAAAAGCTTCCAGTGCTAGGATCGGGGAGAACCGGCAGTTAGTTACAGATGAACAGGTTGAGTTTGAGAAATAACTGGTTGAAGTTCAAGACTGCAGGAAAATTACTGATCATTTTAGAGGAATTTATAGAATATGCCCCAATTCAATAAAGGAAAACCAAAGGATGTCAACATGTAAACGGTTGGACTTGCAAACACTCGGATCTCAACTGATTATGCCCAAAAATCTCCTCGATCACTGTTCCAGTGATAGCTCCATGAAATGGTAGGTAGGTGGTATCATAATAGGGCTTGAAATGTTTGATTGCATTGGACATGGTCCTCTTTTGCTTTTCAACTCCGAGACCACCTCACAACCATAAAGTTGTCGCCAAAGTTCATAAGTACACTCAATATCCGGGGAGATTTTTGGGCATAGTCGGTTGAGATCCTATTGTTTCCTATATAAACCAGTTACATGTTGACATCTTTCGGTTTTTCTTCACGAAATTGAGGAATTAACTGAAATTCTTCTAAATCAGTTGCATATTTTTGGGAAGTCTTGAATTTGAACCATTTATTTCTCAAACTCAACCGGTTCATCTGTAATTCGCTGTCGGTTCTTCCTGTTCATTGAGTGCATTGTCAATGGTATTTAGTGTCGTGCACGCTATTGGCAAACAATCTAAACTAGATTCCTAGAGGTGTCAAAGTGTCATGTCTACTAATACTACAGATTAATCACTTTTTTAAAGTGGAAATTTATTCACATTATGACATTTAACGTAGCACATTGGGATACTTGAGATGACAGTTTTGCGTTTTAGTATGCAAGGGTTTAAAGATTTTGTTAAGCATACTAATGGAAAGTGTCATGTGTTTACAAATTTCTAGTATGCAAGAGGAAGATATTCTTGAGCTTACTTATGTCAACTGTCATTTGTGTACACTTTCAATTTACTTGTAGACTATTGTGCAACATAGGCATACACCTCATAACACTATAATTTGAACACACTCATGATAAGATATTAGTCTGAGCGCATTTGAAGGCCAAGTGTCATGAGGTGACACTAATGGTGACACTAATGTTGTTGATCAATAGTGTAACCCAGCATATGCCTCAAAATAGGGTAAGTGACACTATTGTGCATATGGCATTGAACACCATAAACAGTGTAGTGGTGTAAAGTGTAAACTTCTTGGGTGCAAGTAATATTTTGATTCTTAGTATTATTTAAGCTACAACTTTCTTCAATCCTTGTTCATGAGCTTTCTTGGATGCTTACACATGATACCTAGTCACCAGATTCACGCTTTTTCACCCAAATGTTGATCGGTCCGTTGTTCTCAAAAACAAATATTGCATAATGGAATGTAATGATATTATCCAAACATAGAATCTGACCACCAAGAAAGAAAGATCCACGTCATGGTAGAAGTAAAGTATTCTCTGTCCACATGGCTCAAGTACAAAACTTGCAATTGCACTTCATAATGCAAAGGATAGTAGTCCTTAAAATTGAAGAAATAGTCCATTTTTCCCCCTAATCTGTGTGCACACAACCACCTTCAAAGTCTCAAGCACCTAAATCGAACGTGTTTTAACCCCTAGAGGATCAATGATGCTAAAAGTAGCTCTACATTGAAGTATATTCACATTGCGCACCAAAGTTCAATGTATTGTGCAAAACTCCTTTCGGAAGATGTCATGATGGCACACTCTGCCTCTAAATGTATGTATTTATAGCATTCAAATCTAAATTCAACAAGAACCTCTTTTGTGTTGTATTCTAAGTATTGGGGTTGCATAGGAGTTGCAGATCGCATGCCACCATTAGTGTCAATAATGACATTAAGGTAGAAATACCATAACCCGTGAAAATAAGGTGATTCGCATTGAAGATCTGGTCTGACAATCATGAGATAATTTTCCAAGATAGACGAGAAGGATTCATGAAATAGGAAGTTGTTTCATATTTTTTTGCCTTGTACAAAACATGCTACAATTTTTCAAAGTGGAAAGTTGTCAAACCCCCTACTCGTTCATTAGATTCTCCCTACACCGAACACAGTAATCCGCATTTCTATACATAACATCGCCTAAATCAATCACCTCATGAGTACATTAACACTTGCCTCCCATTGGCTACACTAATTGTACACGCATTGAAGTTGCCGCCGAGCCATGATGATCTGTTTCAGAAATGGCACTTCACCATTATGACGGCGGTCTACTGCACGGTTAGAGGACGGTTAACCGCTTATGGCATTTCTACCTTAGTGATGGCATTGCAGAACTCTGGATTGTAAGTGACACATAATACCCATAAACAGTGTAATACCATAATTCGTTTATAGTTATGGCCCAAAAGACAGAAAGGCTTCCCATGTCTATGAAAAGGACCATGCCCACTTCACATGGGAAAAACCGTATCTAAACGAGGTGTTCAAAAAAACCACCTTCTCTACTACATATTACATTGATTATCCCAATTAGTGCATGATATTATTTGGAGTTACGTAGTGCAATCTTACTCAGGAGTTCAATTTTTACTAATGAAATTTCAATACGTTGTTCGGACACGATAAGTTAGAACATAAACAAGTTTGCTTAGTAATATATTACATTCTTGTTAAATAGTTATAGCATTGTGTAACACACACTAATTGGGATAATCAGTGTATTGTAGTGCATCTTTTGAAGGTCTTTTATTAATTAAGGTCGAGGCATTCATAGTCAACCATGTCCATTTAACTGCTCACTAGGACCATGTAATGGTGACATGGATGAAATCATAGTATTTTTAAGCGAACGGTATTAAGATTATGTGGTAGCGGCTTGTGATTGATTACCCTCATAAGAGTTTTGACAACTGTCGTAGCCAAGCATTAGAATTTTCATGAGCGGTTGTGGATTAACCTACAGATCGACTATGTGTTACCCTAACTTTACTACGTCAAAAAATTTGTTGCAATTTCCATATTCCTGAACTTTTATTTGCATTCTCCTTAGACTCTATTCCTCTTCACAGGCAAAATATAAGACCCTGCTATTACAGATGCCTCAATCCTTCAAAAGCTTTTTCAAAAAGTGAAAAGGAAAAAGAGGTTTGGGACTGCTCACTGACTGATGATCTGTCCCCAGCGTTGACCCAGGGGAGTGAGTCAAAACCCACGCCAATGTTTCGACCGGTGAATCACCGGTCACCAAGTTTGGTTCTTCTAATAAGTTTGAGGCCAAGCCCACGAAGCGCGCGAGCGTCAAGATCCCACCGCCACCACCATATCCACGAATTTATCCAACCAAGGGCCCGACTCGCAGCCAGCATCTGGTCATGATATAGATGTATCTGTAGAAAGCAACAACATTAGTGTCTTCAAAAATCATCAGCCCGGTGTTAACTCAACTGAATTTAACGTAATTAGTTTCATCCTCTTCGTCGTCTTCTTCGGAGGCTATGACGATGATGCCTATTACTCATGGGAAGTAGAAGTGTGGGCGGTGGTGGGGTCTATCTGTCATCAGAGTGTTGGGGTGCTTTATAATAACCGTAGCCGGAGTATGAGACAGAGCATTCAAACCATTCTTGTTCCGCAACCTGCAGCCTGCAGTCCCTCATCAGTCCGCAGTACCGCTTTTGGGAGTCCTCCACCATAATTATCATTATGGTGTTGCTGCTTGTGATCCGATAAGGCTCCTGCCAGTACTAGTACGTACTCGAGATTCATCAAGATAGACTCTGTCGTTGTGGTGTGTGGATTCCGGTGCACAACAACCTGCCTTCAAGCCCCTTCAAATCGGCCACGAGCTAGCTGCTACTGCACTTTTATCACTCTGCAGTCTGCACGGCGGTGGACTCAGTGAATCAGAAGAGTAGAACCACTAGGATTTTGGGTTTATTTTTGGTAGGGCGAAGTTGCAGGAACAATACCGAAGAATTTGAGAAAGTCTGAGAAGTAGTAGCTGATTGTAATTGGTTTGAGATTGTTTGGAGGTAGTTCGGGGAGCTCCATATCCAGGGAGTTGTTTGGATTTCCTGTGTGGCTCAAAGAGCTCAGGTCCAAGATTTTGCACCAGTGGTATATCTGGAGGTCTGCAGCAGTTCGGGAGGCCGCTGAGTCATAAGAGTGTAGCTTGTTCAGTTTGGTGAAGGGAATCATCACGAGGGGTGAGTGATAAGTTGAGAGGAGTGGTCTGACACGATGGCGGGAGGAGGGGTGGTGACGGCGGGGGAGATCAAGCACTATGAGGGAAGAACGACATTCTTTGTCTGTATGGTCTGCGTTCTCGCAGCGTGTGGAGGACTCATGTTTGGCTACGATGTCGGAATCTCTGGTAACAAATCTCCTCACATCCGTCTCTGATGTTTTTGTCTGGTCACAGAATTTACACCCGCGAGAGAAGCAAAAAAATCCCAGGATTTTCAACAGAAGGATGGGTGTACACGGTTCTGGTTACAAGACCTGGAAATTTAGCTTGTTATTTCTCTCATGTTTGTGCACTAATCATCCCACGCCCAGCAAACCAGGGATATGATTCTGCACTTTGAACAGAAGATCTGCTCTGAATTTAGAAGTACTCAATATGCTCAAATCGATTACAAGATAGTTAAGAAATGTGGTAATTCATCCCTTTGATGTCAGTTTGTTCTTACACTCTTGAAGTGGATTCTCTTTCCCCCCCGGATTTTAGGACCATGAAGGACGAGATATGCAGAGTTGAAGCTTTTTGCGCAGGAATTGGGGTTTGTTTCAGTTGGGCAAGAATTATGAATCGAGGAGGCTCTCAATCTCAAAAAATTAATCTGAAATTTGTGCAGGTGGAGTGACATCGATGAACGAATTTCTGGCCAAATTCTTCCCCGTCGTATTGGCGAAGAAGACAGCGGCTGCGGCCACCGAGAACGCATATTGCCAATACAACGACCAGAAGCTGCAAGCGTTCACGTCGTCGCTCTACATTGCGGGCCTGGTGGCCACGTTCGTCGCCTCCTACGTGACAAGGAACTATGGTCGCAAAGCCACCATGCTCTGTGCCGGCATCGCCTTCTGCGTGGGAGTTCTCCTCAATGCTGCCGCTCAGGAGATCATCATGCTCATCCTCGGCCGAATCATGCTCGGTGTCGGGGTTGGCTTCGCAAATCAGGTCGGTCTCTCCATTCTTCTTTTCATAATTTTATTTTCATCGTGGGTGGAATTACAAAACTGCTCCAAGGAGGGTACCATCAAGACGGCTAAGTATGATGAATTAAGCCAACAATAGGTGGCGGGTTGGCCTCTTGATATTCCACGAGATCTTGGAGTTACACTGGAATCAATAGAGCAAATTACAATTGACTCCAACCCGAAGAACATCGAGTTTTTGTTTCATAGCTGATGTTGAAATGCTTCAAACTTCAAGGCTTTGGCCCAAGCACTCCTAGCACACTCAAGAATTAGCTCTTGCCAGAGAAATTCTGAGTCTCCGCTCAAGCGCGGCCTATTTAAAAGAATCAGTCCTGTGTTTGATAGTCATTACAAACTCAATTTCGGGGTTCTTTTGTAAGGAAAAACTAAATTCTCACTCTTCCTCTGACTCTGAGCAGGCTGTGCCGCTCTACTTGTCGGAGATGGCACCGTCGAAATGGCGAGGCGGTCTCAACATCCTGTTCCAGCTGGCCGTGACTATCGGCATCTTGTTCGCGAATCTCGTGAATTACGGAACGGAGAAGATGAAGCACAACGGGTGGCGAGTGTCATTGGGCATTGCAGGGATCCCTGCCATCCTCATCACCGTGGGCGGTCTCGTCCTGCCCGACACACCCAACAGCCTGGTGCAGCGAGGGAAGCTGGAGCGGGGCAGGCACGTCTTGCAGAAGATTCGAGGCATCCAAAATGTGGATGTTGAGTTCGACGACATTTTAATTGCCAGCAACGAGGCTGCGGAAGTGAAGGACCCGTTCCGCAACATCCTGCGTCGCCGCAGCCGGCCGCAGCTCATCATCTCCATGCTGCTCCAATTCTTCCAGCAGTTCACGGGGATCAATGCCATCATGTTCTATGCTCCCGTGCTCTTCCAGACCCTGGGCTTTCAAAGCTCCGCGGCGCTCTACTCCGCTGTCATCATCGGTGCTGTCAATGTGGTCTCCACCGTCATCGCCATCATCGTTGTCGACCGTGTCGGCCGGCGTGCCCTGCTTTTGGAAGCCGGCATCCAAATGTTCATCGCCCAGGTAAGAAAAAAAACTAACAAATCCACCACAACGATCCTGTTTCTTTGTGCTTGAAGATTACCTAATCAAGGTTGTTGTTTAATGGCTTCCATAGTACCTAGTACACCCCTCCCATGCCAGAAAGATTTAGCAAAAGGAATTTTGCCAGCGAGCTTCATGATCTTTCGTGGAAAGAAGATTGGTATGCTGATGGGAAATTGTGCAATGTGTTCAGACGGCGATCGCCATCATCCTGGCAACAGGGATGAAGGGGAACACAATGTCGTCGACGCTGGGAATCATCGCGGTGGTGTTGATCTGCGTGTACGTGTCATCGTTCGCATGGTCGTGGGGGCCACTCGGGTGGCTCATTCCTAGTGAGATTTTCCCGCTTGAGACGAGGTCGGCGGGGCAAAGTATTACAGTGTGCACCAACCTGTTTTTCACGTTTCTCATCGCCCAGGTGTTCCTGTCGATGCTGTGCACCTTCAAGTGGGGCATCTTCCTCTTCTTCGCCGCCTGGGTGGTCATCATGCAGACGTTCGTCTTCTTCTTCGTGCCCGAGACGAAGGGCGTCCCCATTGAAGAAATGGACCTGGTCTGGAACAAGCATTGGTGGTGGAAACGCTACGTCCCGGTCCCCGAAACTATCACCCGCGGTGCTGGAGGCGTCCCCATGACCGACATGAAGGCCAGCAAGCTCGAGAACGGCCATGGTGTAAATGGCACTGCGAACGGCTATGGTGTAAATGGGGCTACAAATGGCCATGTTGCTTAATTCTGGTCACAATTGGAGCTGCACCTCGAGCATTGTAATTTTGGTAGCAATATCTTTCCTACTTTTCCTGATCTACCAAGGATCTGATTTTGGTAGTACATGTACCATTTGATTCGGGAGCTTTGAATTCCTGTGAAGTGATTGAGTGAGTGGACAGTTCATGTTTAGATTTCTCGTCACAGCGGTAGCGCCACGCTAGTGCAATTGAGCTCAATGCACTTGAAGCTGGGAAGAGATGTACACTTGGCAGCTTTGTTGTTTCCCTCTTTTTTTTTGCTTCCGAGAAATCCAGCAGGCACCATGTGCAAGAATGTGGTGTCTAGAGACTCTTATCACATCTGCGCCACATGTGCAGCATACATTCAACTGAAACAGGAATACATGAGATTTGCGATGAATTTGAAGCAACCCATGGTTGCATAAAATTTTACGATTTCAGAATCTCTTGTGAACGTGACTTTTGAACTTGACCGTAAAATTCACTCTGCCACAACTCTTTTAGGCATTCTGAAAGCACCAGTGCAACTGAAAGAAACTTCTACTGTGCTGTGAACACTCATTGTCGTCAGTGATTATTCACTTGACTCTAAACAGAAAAGCTCCGACATCCAATGTTTTTAAGCTAAATATCAATTCACTTGCAGACAAGTACTTTACACGAGAATGAATTTAGAATTTCGAGGCAGGGATTTTTCATAGACTCTGAAGCAGGATTGGCTGACAAATGAGAAGGGAACTAGTGTTTGGACAAGAAACATACGTAGATTACTCGCTCAATGGCAAGTGTATTTCGATGAGGGCCTTGGATGCACGGAATCTTCATTTGAATTTTGGACTGTATGAGCATGGTCCAACCGCCCACGTGCTGTTTGCTTCAATGTTGAAAGGACCTTTAAGGTTCGGCCAGGCGAGTTCCTGGTGTTTCCAAATCCAGCCGGTGACATGTTGAAATCTTTCGGTTTTTATTTATCAATTTAAGGGATATTGTATAGATTCCAGATGCCTTGAACTTCAACCGGTTCAAACTAAATATGATATTTAGTGTCACTTACTATTTGGAATTACGCCATGTTATCTCTATTTACTGTATATCTCGTATTCTACCAACAAATGTTAAATTGGTTGTTTGGACACTTTAGAACATTAACAACTTTACTTGTTAAAATATTACATCGATGGTAAGAAAATATAGCACTGCGTAAATCCAAATAGTAAGTGACACTAAATATCATATTTAGTGTAGCGATCGGTTCTCCCTGTAAACTTCCAGCCCAGATTTCAGGATGATTCCGCCGGCCTCGACAGATTATGCCCTAAAAAGTTCCCGGATACTGACCTCCAACAAGCTGTGGATCACCTGAACCTGGAAAAAGATCCACATTTCAACTCGGATGAAAAGCGCAGCACATCTGACTCTGCACTTCGCCACTTGTCATTACACTTAACTTCCTCTGTCCCTTGGCGCCAGCTGGGCTGAACTCTTGTCAGCTTCTAAACAGATCAACAGATGTGAAATCATGTTATGCATAATATCTTCGTGTGTTAACTTCAGGTTGAGGAATCTATAACTGATAAAATAAGAGAGTTTGCATCTGTTCAGGAGGAGTAATAATGGGGAATTCATTTTCTGGCAAAGAGAAACACATTCTAACTTGGGTGTCAATTCAAACAGTGATTACAGTATTTCTAAGAATTGAAAACTGAAGAGAAATCCGGGATGAAGGGTTGCTGAGTTCATGAAATCTAAGGTAATATTTGAACATTACTTAGGTGGATCCACAAAACATTAGTGTACATTTGAATAGTCCTTCGGACTCTCCCCCTCCATAATGCTCTAGACACCAAAAGTAACCATCGACTTTAACTTCTGTCCATGTCCATCTCCTATTCAAATTATCTACCTGCAGTTTCCTCAAATTTTCTATCCTAATTGTCCTAAGAATGTCACTGCTATCATGTACAAACGAAAGTCTCAAATTCTAGGTGCATACTTGATGCAAGAGATCGTTCATATCCACATTCATTGCAATCATTTATGGACAATGGAACTGGTTATTGATACTAAATAGTGAACTGTGCATGTTAGTGGGTGAGTGAGTACCAACCCTCACTAATGGGTTTTCCTTGCATGGCCGCCTCCTGGTTGTTTCATACAACAAACTGGTAACTTAATTCAGAGACAATATTTTCTTCAAACCTTGAAAATTGCATGAAGAATATGCATTAGCGCAAATCACGTTGCTGATACGAAAATAATTACTTGCACCTGTGCAAACTTACACAAACATGAGTAAAGAATAGTGCC
Source organism: Polytrichum formosum (assembly GCA_964035585.1). NCBI lineage: Eukaryota > Viridiplantae > Streptophyta > Polytrichopsida > Polytrichales > Polytrichaceae > Polytrichum > Polytrichum formosum. Next base: position 77,766,765 of record OZ037936.1, read on the forward strand.
CTGCAGGATATGCAAGGAATCAACCAAAGCATCAGGTCATCAAAGATCACACTGATAATCAACAAGTTAACATTACCCTACAGAAACTCCTATATTCCTACCGAGGGACAAAAAGACAATCTTAGTATGGTTGCATGTTTGGTGATGCTGAGGCTACCAAATTATATTTGGGCGATTTTAAAGAATACAACCAAAATTTACAGTTGTCTACAGTTGTGTTCTAAGCTAATCTACAGGACCCCACATCATCGAAATGCCCTACTTCCTATTCTCTCTCACTACTCCTACACCTTCAAAGTACAGGTGGCATTAAAGCTAAAATGTTCTTCACAAGGACTTCGTCATAAAAGACGGAATTCGGTTCCCTCGTTTCTGAAGACATAAAGAATACTGGTCTGCGATGTGGAAGACCCATTCTCAAAGTGCATAACCTGCTTCAAGTTCCTTCGCTGTCACACCCTCCTCAAGTTCCTCATCTACTATGATATTACTGAGAGGAGGTGGAGCATTGTAGACAACAGGAAAATTGTCCACAGGTGCACCGCCAGCCACTTGATCTGTCGTTTGAGGAGCCGGTGCACTAAACACGATAGGAAACTTGGTCACCCGTGGTTTATCGGCAAGGATGTTTCGCTGCACCCTGTTGATGAGGAGTTTTGCAGGCGGTTCCTCACGCAGGTGCTCATCCACATACTCATTGCTCACATAGTAACCAACCCTTATGAACTCCTGCCCCATGTATGAGCATGTCAACAACAGCACGGTCACTCCAATTATGTCCTCCTCCGGAATGTTAGCTGGCTCAGGCGGATCAGCCTGTACATCATTGCAAATCTTCAAGAGCCCGACTCAAACAAACTAAATTTCAACAATAAACACGGGGTCTGACAACGACCAGGTCGTAGCACCCAGGCTATTTTCAGAGGAGACCTACACTGATGAACCTCGAGCCATCTACCTGTATTCTTCCAAAGAGAATAATTTGCTTCTCCAATTCAGTCATCGTACATAATGCGATGCACGAGAATTGACAAGAGAACAATTCACAACAACCAGACTTACCTGAAAAACGAACCTATAGTTGCCAATATTTACAGGACCAACCATCACACTTTCCAACACTTGATCGTACTTCTCATCCTCGGCAGATCCCACGTATATCAACTTCCATTCAAGATCTGCAGCGCCAGAGTTTCCATCAGAAACAGGGCTACGTATAATACATTCTTATTCAGCTGCCTATCACTTGCAATTATGCAAACTTCAGATCAAATATAGTTGCGACTCAGAAAAAATCTAACACAGACCACCCATATAGCAAATAAAGCACGGACATCTCCACCGAGGTAAAAAAGGAACACTGACCGTCATTCAAAGGGACGAGGCATTCGTATGAGATCTCGAATTGGAAAGGATTCAGGAACATCGACGGATTGTCGAGCACCGTTACATTGGTCACATTAACTGCACTCATTGTCTCCTCTGCTTGTCGAGCTTTCTTTACTCCTACCCAAAATGCTGCCACTGCACAGCCACGAGTCCTCCGGAAAGCAGTCTAAGCCTCGCGTAACGCACACACTTCTAACATGTCTACCTTTGCAAGCTGCTTAACTAGTTCCATCCTCCGATACGCAGACCAATAACGCCATGATCTGAAATGGATCTAAAAACTCCTCAGAGAGACCAAGGCCAACACATCAATGCTTGCGAAGCTTCCGCAACACGCTGCTGCCAGGGTGATCATCAGCGGGCACATCGAGGGTGATGCCAAATGCTGCTCATTGGTATATCTGTACGGATGGTGAAATCCTGGAGACAAGAACAAAGAGTCAGAATAAGCGGGCCTGAGAAATAGACTAGGCTGCTGACTCATCAGCACTCTTGAGGCATTAAGAAGACTAAAGGATTTTCAGACCCTCAAACTCATTTAAACAAAAGATGGATCAAAATGACAATTCCAAACCCATCTACAGAGTGGATGTAATTGATGTAGCAATGAACTCGATACTACTTGGAAGAGTTCACAGATTGGTGCATTTCCAAAACAACGTCCACATTGGTCGATATGCACCAAGAAGACCACCTATGAATGAACTCCCAAGAGCAAATCAGAGGAAAATGATGCTTCCTAAACACAATTCCAAAGATTTCAAACAATCTACCATAGCTTATTTCGAAGTACACAAGGCTGCTGACTCCGACCTCTTGAGAGACTAAGACGAAAGCATTGTTAGACTCTAAAACCAATTGCCAGACAATTCCAAACCGCAAACCGCATCCACTGTATGCTTATTGGTGTAGCAATGACCTCGATCCTAGTTAGAAGAGTTAGTGCATTTCCCAAAACAGTGTCCAGACTGCTCGATATGCACCAAGAACACCCGTGAATGAAGAGCAAATCAGAGGAGGAGGATGCTTTCTGAACACACTTCCAACGCTTATCGTTTCAAGCATTCTACCAAAGCTTATGTCAAACAATCATAACACCTTCCACAAACCCTAATTCAGGGTGCGTGCTCTTACCCTGCCCCTCACACAACGTCCCCAGCGATCCACGCCACTGGCACAAAATCTCACAAACTAGCAATGCAGAAACAGCGCATCTGGAGCCGCGAAACAGAACATCACAATAAAAATGACGCAATCTAACAGACTTCCCCCGACCTCACTAACAAGAGAAGCTGAGAAGAAAGTGGGCAAAAAGCGCGGGACGGAATTGGCGGCAATGTGGCAGCAAGCAGAGGGAGACAATCACAGGAGACACGAAACAGAAGCCCGCGGAATGATGCAATCCAACGAGAGGCTCCCACCCTAAACACTGGAGTTGTGAGTCGTGACCCTATCCTCCTCACAGGCAGACGAACCTTGAGAAAAACCTCTGGCGAGGGCCAAAGAGCGCGGGAAATTTTCGTAGCGCCAAAACGCGCGGGAGGATTTCGTAGCAGCTTGGCAGCGCGCGGGAGATGGGCAGAGCCCTCACGTTATATGAGCCAAGTTTGTGAAAGGGGGAGGGCCAACCGTTTTCCGCCAGCTGTGTCAGTGGCGGGGCCCGCCATAAAATAATGCCCAAGGACGGGTCATTGTGTGCGTAAGGGCCCGCATCGAGGGCAGAGACCTTGAGAGGTGGGTCCGTACGCGCATAGTGGCCACACTCGAGGGCATTTTCATGCATAAAGTCATTGCAGTTTACTCTAGCCGTTGGATTTGCATAAGATCCCGTTCATATATCAATATCCCGCCGTGAATCATTGCATGAAATTTCTTGCATAATCGGTCTGTCCACATAGAAGGGAAAATAGTTGCACGGGCTTTACGATATGACAACGAGGTGTACTGACACCTCCATCTCTGGTCATGGGAGGTTAACATGTCACACGTTTTGAACCTTGCCCGTGTCCCGTGTTGCATGTCATGTGTCCCGGGATCCAGCGACACATCGGACCTCTGGAATATGAACATGGTCATGTTGTGGGACAAGGGCTTGTCTTAGACAAGGTTGCATTTTGGTACAGTATGTTTGAACATGAGCATCCATGCCATTATGCATGCATATACTGAAGTGACATTCTTAAAAAAGTTAAAAATATATATGTAAAATTTTGAAACTAGATCTAGGTAGCATTAGCCGCCAAGAAAACCCTAATGAAACCCTAGGGTATTGAATGGATGAAAAATATCAACCTTTTGTTCAAGTATAATGTAGCACCCAACATTTCACATTGCATTGGTGTTCTAGTGCTAGTTTAGTGGTTCAAGGCTTGCATATAGACATTGCAACACATTGTGTTTTGTGTTCTAGTTGATATAGTGGTTTTGTGGTGGATGTTGCACCACATTGCAGTGTTGGAGTTTAACAATATTGCTTGTAGTGAGGATATTTCCTCTTGCTAACTTGTTTTGGAGCCTTAACTCTTGCTACCTCAAAGGTGCTATAAGATTTTCTCCTTCCAACCTCATTTTGGAGCCTCATTGAGGTTGCCACGTAGGGGTTGTGAGGTTTCATCTTTCTACATAGGCCTTTCAATTTGTTTTCCTCAAGCATGGACTATTGTAACATGGAGGCTCACTCATTCAAGATTTTGCAACCTTGTTTTGAAACCATAATCGTTGTTACCTTAGAGCATCCGCACCCTTGCTCTGTATACCCGGCCGCACTGGCTTTTGGCGGGCCCGGGCATGACGGAGCCCCCCACCGCAACCCGGGCAACGGCTCTTTGAAGAGCGGGCTCGCCAAAATACTCCCCTGTCACGCCATTTTCCAGAGTCCGTGAGTTTCCTGGGCGCGCCCAAAAGCCGGGTGTTTTTGGGGAGATTTCGTTCTATTTTATTTTTTTAGCTGTTCGAAGTGTTTGTTTGGCGCGATGGTGGGCCGTGTGCGTGTGTTGAAGCATGCCGGAGCGGGAGAGTAGCTGAAGAATTCCCCCCATTCGCATGTCAGACTGCAGATTTATGGAGCGAGAGTGGGGGTCTTTCTTTTTGGCGAGTCACTCAACCCTTGTGGAGCCCTCTACTGGCCCTTTGCTGAGTGGTGGATTCAGAGCAAGAGTGCGGATGCTCTTATAGGTGTGACCTTTGTTCACTTCATTCTCATCAAATGTGACAATTGTTGGCCATCGCTTCAAAATTCTTCATCGACGGTATTCTATCTCATCATCGTTTATCCTCTTCACAACCAATATCATTCTCTAGCTATTGACAAAACTTGTGCAAAACATGTTTGTACTAGTTGTAATATGTGAGATGACATGCACAAATCGAGAAATGATCCAAATTTTAAAGCCATGGATGCTTTACGAACATACATTTTATTCACTCTAACCTCCATAAAGGAGATTGGAGTTCTTATTATTATGAGATGTGAGATTGACAATATGTATTTGAGTGCATCAAAAAACCTCAAGCCCCCCCCCCCCCACCAACATGTGATTGGACATTTGCCACATCATAAAGACTAAATGAGTAAATTAATCAAATATCTACACTAAAGCAACATCAATGAGTGCAATAGGTTCAATCCATGTCCCATAATCCACATTTGTTGTATCAATGTTCCCACGGTGCATTGATGTATGACCTTGGTCCGTTGATGATGTACTAATATTTGGACCATATTTTGGTGATGGTGCATGCCTTTTAGATATTGAAGTGTAGAACTATGTGCAATTATGCATTGGAGGCAAGGATATTGCCTTGAGAGAATTTTGCGATACGGATTGGGCGGGAGATGCAAACGATCGGCGATCCACCACGGGGTACGTGTTTCTTATTGGCGTTGGAGTCATTTCGTGGAAATGCAAGAAACAACCAACCATTGCATTGTCTACAACGGAGTGGAGTACATGGCCACTAGCCATTGCACGAAAGAAGCGGTTTGACTTAGGCAACTTTTGGCGGATGTGGAATACGTGCAAGAAAATGATGGGGTGATGGAACGATTACAAAAGCTGCATCTACATGAAAAAAAGAGGCTCCCAAAGTGAAGAATGGTGGCCAGGCCTATGAATGGAAGAAAAAAACAGGGTTGGTGGGTCCAATGTGTCACAACGAACATGAGGAACGTTGTAGGGCATGCGTAGTGAAATAATATGCCATTGTTGGAAAACTCAATAGTGAAGCACCAATTGAGAGTGACAAAGCATTTGGCGTGGAGGAGGATATTTAAATGAGAGAAGGAAGCATGGATGCGGGTGATGTTTAACAACCACTAGGTTAGGAGGACGATATGGAGGGCGTCAAGGCTCACATGGAGGGGGTTACCTTTGAAGCAAACATTGGAAATCATATGGACAAAGATCCCAAATTGAACTCAAACAACTACGAAGATGTCCAAGAAGCGATCAAGGCATAGAAAGAGATTGTGTTCATTTGTAGAACTGGAATGGAAGAGGAGTCCCCACCAGCTCACACAAACGCACATGCACTACACCAACAAGTGAGACCACTACACTAAATAGGATATTTAGTGTTTGATACATTAAATAGGATATTTAGTGTTTGATACATTAAATAGGATATTTAGTGTTTGATACATTAAATACAAATGCATACACTAAATATCAATAATCCTATGAAAGTAAGTAACATTAAATATAAATTCAAACACTAAATATCAACTATGGTAATATATAGAAGTTACATGTTTGAATTTAGTATTAGTAAGAATGTGAAAAAATAACAATAATAAAAAGAGAATTCCAGCCTTCCAATATCTTAGTATTCCAACATGATAACAAATATAATTAGGGGGGTAAATACAATTCAACACTATAGCATTGGATTAAATTCAACATTCTATTTGAGCATATGGAATTCTAACCATTCATATGAATCTAATAGTATTAAAATGAGATCCATTCAACATGTGGAAGCTATCCAACATTTTAGACACTCAACATGTAAAATTCAACATTCCAGCATTTAAGCTTGAAAATATTAAAAAATAATATAAAAAATAATTCATAGCATGTGAGAGCTATGTGTAACAAAATAGAAGTTTTTAACATGACAAAATATTGCATTCACATAAATAAATAAAAAATTTAAATTTAAATTGAAGGTGGCACAAAATGCCATTCAAAAAATTGTTGATATTTTTCTACAATCTCTTGAAAATGTGGGAGAAGTTGATAGACACTCTAAGTGCCATCAATAGCCAAAAACATACATGATTCAATCATAATTTTTCTAACATATGATAAATTATTAGAATATATCTTCTTGTTGACATCTTCAACTGAATTTGCAGCCAATTGCAAAAATAACATTTTATCTGGATTAGTAAGTTTCTCGGACCATTGACCGTCCGTCCGAGGTGTGTTTTGCGAAATGTTTTCTACAATGAGATCAGTTTTCTTGGCCTAACATCTTCTAGTCCATACATCATTAACTTTGGAAATAATAAAAGTGTTGGCCGGCTAATACAAATATGTAGAACATGATAGCAAATACTTTAGGATGGTTTATTTTGCTTCTAAAATAATCCTAAGTCTCGGTGTCACATTATGACCCGTGTTATTATCCACCCAAACCACTTTAGAACGACTATGAATATCGGATTGGAATGCCTTAGGTTTAACAAAATATTCTGCAAATAAAATTTGGTCCATTCATATTTGATCTATCTAGCCCTTAGGACCGGTTTTTCTATAAACAATTTATCCCGTAGGATAAAAAACCATAGAAATGGACCGATTAAGAGTGGAGAACCCTAAGCCTTCCAAACAATACGCTTATAGCTAAAAAAAAAACATACATTCATATACACACATACCTATATATATGTATATTTATATAATATGACAAATACACATAAGTGTTCAAATTATAATTATAATTATAATAAATAAATAAATATAATAAGAAATTAATCATAACCAAGGTAGGTGGACCCTTGGCCATTCAAATGGCTGTTTTTTTCTTGTTTTTATTATACTTGAAGCAAACCATAACTCTACAAAAAAACTAATATAATGAAGCTCAACTCCTCTAAAGCACGTATTTTAATTCGTATTTAATAAAAATATGGTTGTTTAAAATCCACCTTCTATAATATTAAGAAATTTCTACTCCAGTAGATATACCTCCACTTAACTAAACATCATTCTTTCGTTGTTGATCTGATGAAGGCGAACCTAAGCTTGTTAGAAAGCCAAATTCAAAACGTTCTTATCCTCTAAAGAATTCTTTAAGACTTACGACCAATTAATCGTAATTACTTCCCAAAGTCAGCTTTGCCGAATCACCGTGAATAATAAGTTGTTTTGGTAAATCCATCATTGCTCCTATAATAACTAGCTCAGGCTTGTTGAAAAATCAACTTGAAGGTTTTCATCTCCATCAAAGGATTTTTTACGCTTTGCCGCCAATCAATCGCAATCGTTCTCCAAATTAGCATTTATATTGTCTTGGTGAAATCTTCTATAAATATTTTTTCCTATTTTTTTGCATACATCTACCTATACATATCTCAAAATACTTCTATTTATACTCTAAATCTTGTTTTTCTTATTATCATACTCGATTAATACACACATTTTATTTATTTTCTCCAACTTTCCAAGAAACACACAATACCAAAAAATAAAATAAGAGAGGGAACAAAATCTAAATCAAATGAAAAAAAAATAAAAAATTACAAAACATTTATTTCTTATATAAAATTTCTAATTTCTCTACCATTCTCTTCTATTTTTTTCCTACTTGCACTTCTACTTAATTTTTTAAAATATTTAATTCTAATAATTTAGTTAAAAAATTTAATCGATTATTATACTCTTATGTCTAATTTGCAATAAATTTGCCTAAAGTTTGCAATGACTTCCTAGTCTATTTTTACAAATCCTATTTTGATGGGCTAAATATCAAATAAACCAATAAAATTCTTTAATCAAATGTATTTTGTTATTATATTACTTATAACTAAATCGTAATCCAATGTGATGGTTCATAATAACATGTTTCTAGAATATTATTATTAAAATTACATATATAATAGTTGATGTTTGAATTTATAAAAATCAGCACTGGAGCTTCGATCATTGATTGTTGTCCCCCATAAATTTTATTGACTATTGTCATGAAATTCCCTCCCAACACTATTTCAGCATAAGACACTACACTATCACCCTTAAATTCTAAGGTTATCTCATTATCCATATTTATAATGAAGCGGATTTTATTGATGTTTTTTATTAGATTTTCATCAAATATTCCATTCAACAAATTATTATATAACACATCTAATTGAATGTGGTGTGCATTTTAATTTCTTATTTTTTATTACATATTTAACATCATCTTTGTGATTAGAAAATAATATTATAAATTACTAGGCCCAATTGTTAGTTAACTTTTTAATAAACAAAGTATTATCCTTTGGATCATGACAGAAGGTTGTGTAGGATGAGGTGGGGTCTAATAAAGATGTCATGACTAACTCGTTGAGAAAACGTGCTCAAAGTTTAATTCTAAATTTATTAAAATACTCAAATACATCAAGTAATATAGGGTATAATCACTATATTTATTTTGAGCATTTATGTATACGACCTGGGGCTGCTTTTGTACAAAGCTATTTTTATTCCTCTATTCGGTCCCTGCTGTAAGAAATTGGTAGAGATTTAATTTCTTGTTCATTTTCATTATAAAGTTGGTCTCGTTACATCCACCAACGCGAAGCACGTATAAGATTTGCATTTTTTTGTCCTCGAAAATGCTCCGAAAATGCACTAATCATATGAATGTAGAAAACGCATGGACTATGTATTGATTCATTTTCTACCATCCATGTAATTGATCACTTTGTTGTGACGATGGTGGACATCTATTGGAGCTGGCGGAGAGGGGTAGCGACAACATGGCTATGGTTGCAAAAATGGGAAAAATGAAATGATCAGTTATAAGTTATACAATAATTCTAACGGGTGCTATATTTGTATAGGTAATGCAATATAGGTAAAATTGACACCCAATTTTATAGATATAATTCCACCCACAAATATAATAACAGATGTATTTGAATTAAGGGCCTAACATTATAAAAACAATCCAACAAATTACTTAAATTTCAACCTCGTACTACTCTATATTGTAAATCTTAGTATAGAATTCATGAAAACACCCCAATAAGCTATTTAAGTTGCACTCATGCAAGATTTGATTGGAATGAATAGAAAATATGTAAGTAACATAGATTGTACTATCATTTGTGACCATTACTAATATACTATGAAAGAATTTGATACAATAGAAATGGAGGCAATTTACAACATCAAGCAATTCTCGATTGTCAATTCTAAATATCTTTGAAATCAGATCAAATCATATTACTATGATTATGTTAGATGCAATATAAAATTCTAATAACGACAAACACTTACAAATCATATCTAATTATCTATCTACAAAAATCAAAAGATTCTTTCATTGAAAAATGGACACCCATGGTAATGTCAAAGTTTCAAATGAACATGTTCAGATCACTCACATAAAGATAAGATTTGTTAAATTGCCCACTAAGTCTAGAATGTTTCTTGTGAAACTACATGATTGAATGTTTTTGTGACACAAAAGACAACATGGTTCAATATTAGTGCCTATTACCAACTTTACATGTGACAAAACTATTTATACAGATTAATCAACATCAACACTTCCACGTTGCCCTCCAAAACACAATTATCATGGTATTAGTTGACCCAAAGCGCCCTGGGTTCTTCCCTAACTAGATTAGTAATCCCATGTTCTAGCACTATCAATTAAAATACTAGGTGGGGAATTTATAAACTCAAAGTGCAACCAATTGTCCAAGTTCAGCTGGTAAAGAACCTCTTAAATTGTCATTGAAAGATAATTTTTTTTAAAGTACAAAGCAAACGGTACAAAGTATATCAGAAATTGAAACTTGAAATATGCCCCTTACCATACATGAGATTGTTACGCCAAATCAAAAGGACTCATTTGAATTGAATGATGTAAACCTTTGTGTAGATGAGTTCCATAGCAAACAGAACAGAGAGATGTCCACTTTATTGAGAATGAAGAGGCAGGCTTACAAGGTCGTAAGATTCGATAGGGATCCTATACAGTCCACTTACCTTCAAGCCATAGTCCTCAAATGTCTCCTACCATTGTAGAGTTCCAAGGGACAGTTGCGATGTAAAGTGGGAGAAATTGCTTGAATCATAATTTGAAATGATTGACCCAAAAAAAAAACAAAAAAATCTAGTGCATTCTACTAGCCTCAACAAATAAACCTATAGTCTAAGTGGAGAAAGGAGGAAGAAGAGGAAAATTTGAAGACATATAAACTCCAATGTGTCTGGAACTCCAAGATACCAAAGATTCAGTTCTTTGTTTATATGACAACATGGTAGCAATCAAAAATATTCTAATTTTTTTACAAAGATGATGATCAATTGTTTTTACACTATAGAAACACTGAAATTTCAACATGTGGTTGGTGTGTTCCACTTGTTGCTCATAAAGTAAATTGTAGACAAGTTTCTTGAAAGAAGCACCAAATTGGTATAGAGATCTTCCTCATCTACAAAGTTCATCGATCTGTAACGAGAGCATTCCATGAAGGAAGTGTGAAGTAACCTCTTGAAAGCTTGATGCAAAAAAAAAACGAAAAAAAGAAGGGATAAAAATTGCTACTTGGGCGGATATGAAAAATTCAAAGTAGAGCTCGTATGGAAATATCACCTTGAAGCACAATTGCTCACAAGAACTGTGCACCCCTCGAGCACTAGTCTAATTCCTAGGAGAGAAGTTGTAAGTGAGCAGGAAGGTGGGGCGACGGGACGACAACAACCCTAATTGTCAAGGAATTGAAAATTAGTGTTGAGCAGGGTAGGGTGGTAATGACATTAAATATAATCAAACACTAAATATCCTTTTTAGTGTACTGAAAACAAAACAAAAAAATTGAAAGTAGGGAAGAAGGACACGAAAGCATGAAAACCATCTGAGCTGCAATGACAAAATCTACATAAGTCAAACAACACAAGCTTGAAATCCATAACAACCCAAAACCCACCATCCACACAACTGTGTCAAAGCCCATGCTAGATTTTGTGGCAACTTACTTGCTTGTGCTTAATGTATCACCCAACATTAACATCCACTCCGGCCGCCTCGTTTACCGGCTCAACTGCAAACGACCCCAGAAAATTCTCCATTAATTCTTTTCAACACCACTTTGGGAGTTGCAAGCTCAAGACTCATGAAGTCTTGAACCTCAACCCACCCTATGCCCTCGAACCATACTAGCGAATAGGCAAGGCAATCGGGTGCAGCGAGTAAATACGGTAATATGCGAGCACGGCGAGCCCAGATCGTGGCGAACTGGCAGTAAATGCGAGTGCAGCGAGCGCTGTTGTGTAAACCCTAGTGGCGAGACTCATCCCCGCCCCGACGCCCCGGTGCCGGTTATCGGGCGAAACCCCCGCCCAATTGTAGGTGCCTGGGCGCCTGGGTATCCGTACCGGTGCCCGGGTGGCGAGCCCGGGCTTTTTAAAAAAAAATTTGCTTAAGGGGTTCGCCAGGAGTATTATTTTGGTGCAAACTGGCTTTTAAAAGCCAAATTTAAAACGACTGGTGAGTACCACTCTCACTAATAGGTTTTCCTTGCATGGCCACCTCCTGGTTGTTTCATACAACAAACTGGTAACTTAATTCAGAGACAATATTTTCTTCGAACCTTGAAAATTCCATGAATATGCATTAGCGCAAATCACATTGCTGATACGAAAATAATTACTTGCACCTGTGCAAACTTACACAAACATGAGTTAAGAATAGTGTCCGCAAGAAGTTGCGAGGAATCAACCAAAGCATCAGGTCATCAAATATCACACTGATAATCAACAAGTTACCATTACCCTACAGAAACTCCTATATTCCTACCGAGGGACAAAAAGACAATCTTAGTATGGTTGCATGTTTGGTGATGCTGAGGATACCCAATCGTATTTGGTCGATTTTAAAGAATACAACCAAAATTTACAGTTGTGTGCTAAGCTAATCTACAGGAACCCCACATCATCGAAATGCCCTACTTCCTATTCTCTCTCACTACTCCTACACCTTCAAAGTACAGGTGGCATTAAAGCTAAAATGTTCTCCACAAGGACTTCGTCATGAAATAGACAAAATTCAGTTTCCCTCGTTTCTAAAGTCATGTGAAGAATACTGATCTGCGATGTGAGAGACCCGTTCGAAGTGTATAACCTGCTTAAAGTTCCATTGCTGTCACACCCTCCTCAAGTTCCTCATCTACTATGGGATTACTGAGAGGAGGTGGAGCATTGTAGACAACAGGAAAATTGTCCACAGGTGCACCGCCAGCCACTTGATCTGTCGTTTGAGGAGCCGGTGCACTAAACACGATAGGAAACTTGGTCACCCGTGGTTTGTCGGCAAGAATGTTTCGCTGCACCCTGTTGATGAGGAGTTTTGCAGGCGGTTCCTCACGCAGGTGCTCATCCACATACTCATTGCTCACATAGTAACCAACCCTTATGAACTCCTGCCCCATGTACGAGCATGTCAACAACAGCACGGTCACTCCAATTATGTCCTCCTCCGGAATGTTAGCTGGCTCAGGCGGATCAGCCTGTACAACATTGCAAATTTTCAGGAGCCCGACTCAAACAAACTAAATTTCAACAATAAACACGGGATCTGACAACGACCAGGCCGTAGCACCCAGGTTATTTTCAGAGGAGACCTACACTGATGAACCTCGAGCCATCTACCTGTATTCTTCCAAAGAGAATAATTTGCTTCTCCAATTCAGTCATCATACATAATGCGATGCACGAGAATTGACAAGAGAACAATTCACAACAACCAGACTTACCTGAAAAACGAACCTATAGTTGCCAATATTTACAGGACCAACCATCACACTTTCCAACACTTGATCGTACTTCTCATCCTCGGCAGATCCCACGTATATCAACTTCCATTCAAGATCTGCAGCGCCAGAGTTTCCATCAGAAACAGGGCTACGTATAATACATTCTTATTCAGCTGCCTATCACTTGCAATTCTGCAAACTTCAGATCAAATATAGTTGCGACAGAAAAAATCTAACATAGACCACCCATATAGCAAATAAAGCACGGACATCTCCACCGAGGTAAAAAAGGAAAACTGACCGTCATTCAAAGGGACGAGGCATTCGTATGAGATCTCGAATTGAAAAGGATTCAGGAACATCGACGGATTGTCGAGCACCGTTACATTGGTCACATTAACTGCACTCATTGTCTCCTCTGCTTGTCGAGCTTTCCTTACTCCTACCCAAAATGCTGCCACTGCACAGCCACGAGTCCTCCGGAAAGCAGTCTAAGCCTCGCGTAACGCACACGCTTCTAACATGTCCACCTTTACAAGCTGCTTAACTAGTTCCATCCTCCGATTACGCAGACCAATAACGCCATGATCTGAAATGGATCTGAAAACTCCTCAGAGACCAAGGCCAACACATCAATGCTTGCGAAGCTTCCTCAACACGCTGCTGCCAGGGTGGTCATCAGCGGCCGCATCGAGGGTGATGCCACATGCTGCTCATTGGTATATCTGTACGAATGGTGAAATCCTGGAGACAAGAACAAAGAGTCAGAATAAGCGGGCCTGAGAAATAGACTAGGCTGCTGACTCATCAGCACTCTTGAGCAATTAAGAAGACGAAAGGACTTTCAGACCCTCAAACTCATCATTTAAACAAAAGATGGATCAAAATGACAATTCCAAACCTATCCACAGAGTGGATGTAATTGATGTAGCAATGAACTCGATACTACTTGGAAGAGTTCACAGATTGGTGCATTTCCAAAACAACGTCCACATTGGTCGATGTACAACAAAAGGACCACCTATGAATGAACTCAAGGGCAAATCAGAAAAGGAGGATGCTTTCTTAACACACTTCTAAAGCTTATTATTTCAAGCATTCTACCGAACCTTATGTCAAACAATTATAAAACCTTCCACAAACCCTAATTCAGGGCGCGTGCTCTTACCCTACCCCTCACACAACGTCCCAAACGATCCACACAATTAGCACAAAATTCCACAAACTAACAATGCAGAAATAGCGCATCTGGAGCCGCGAAAAAGAACATCACAATAAAATGACGCAATCCAACAGACCTTTGCCGCCCCCCCCTCCCCCTCCCCCAAAGCACGAGAAAGCGCGGGAAACTGGCAAAAAGCGCGGGACAAAATGCCGGCAATGTGGCAGCAAGCAGGGCGAAAGAATCACAGGAGACACAAAACAGAAGCCCGCGGAGTGATGCAATCCAACGAGAGCTCCCCGCCCTAAACACTGGAGTTGTAACCCTATCCTCCTCACAGGCAGACGAACCTTGAGAAAAACCTTTGCCAGGGCCAAAATGCGCGGGACAAATTCGTAGCAATGTAGCAACGGGCGGCGCGTTCAGGAGATGAGCAGAGGCAGGTGGAGGAGCTACAAAGCGATCGGCGATGGAGGCAAGGGTTTCCAAGAAGCCGAGAACATTTGCACCATCACCGCATCCATCTTGTGCGCTCGCTTACTCTATTTCTTCTCTCAGGGCCTTCTTCCCGTTGGTCTTCCGTGGGCTGGGAATGTGGGATGCGTTCCCACGGTCCCGTGTTCCCCTAATGTTCCCATGTTCCATGTACGTTCCCGTGCTCCCTTCATGTTCCCACGTTCCCTACACGTTCTCTTTTTTTCTTTTTTGGGTGCAGTGAAGCCCTTATCCCAAAGGGCCACTTCACACACGAGCCAAGAGCCGTGACCACGAAATTTGTGAGAGCCCAAAAGAAAGTGTCCAAAGGCCGTCCCAAGACACCTCCAAAATCATGTAGTGTGGTCATGGACCCTCAGTGTAGCATGAAGTCATATGTGACCGGACCCTCAACGAAATGCTATTTCAATGAATTTGTATTCATGCGGGTCCTCACACATGATAGAATAGAATAAATCAATGGTTGTGAGTATTCAGAGTGTCATGGTCTCCCGGTTTTGTGTTAGGCCTACCTCCAAGAGGTGGTTTTTGAAAATAGTCCAAGTGACCATGAAACATGATCCATTTGATGGCATGTAGGAATCCATGTAGACTTTACATCCATCTTGCATTCACATACTCCGTTGGTCCCTCAAACGTAGTGTGAAGCAAACTTGGACCAGCTCTGCCTTTTCCACCAATGAGAGTGCTTGATGTGTAATGGTCATGGGCTCTCAGTCTCATGTGTGAAGTGGCATAGATGTCTTTAAGTCGATTACTTATTTTAATTGGACACGTGTATTTGAGTGGTGTGTGGTCAAGTGTGGCTCCAACATTGATGTTAAAAAGACATGTGTTTAGAAGAGACTGGACAACATACTTAAACCATTCTATACTTAATAGTCAACACAAATGGGGGGGGGGGGGTGTTTGGACCTAGATGACCATGTAACGAACTCAAAAATCTTCACTTTGATAATGAATAAGATTTTCATATGTGCTCCAACTTTTATGAAGAAAGTGGCTATGATCTCAACTTGGAATTGGAATTGCTAACCATCTCATTCTAATTGCATGTTGCTAATCCTAGAGGAAGTGGGCTAGTCGGAAAAAGTATCCTTCTAAGACCCATCTATCTTATATGCACGGGACAATTTAGTAGCGCTCGCCATCTCAAATCTTGTTGACGTGTTTTATTTTCATTGAACATGAGCATGACGAATATAAATTGTAGCAAGTGACCCTCACAGTGTGGTGAATGCTACCTTTGATAATATCGTACATGTGTCGTCTTGCTACGGGCTATAACAAGGCGCCTCATGTATAATATCTAGTACATAGCAATATGGGAGGGAGTTCGAGCAGGTGAAGGAGCTACAAAACAATCGGTGATAGAGGCGACAATTTGCAAGACTTACATTTACATCATCACCACATCCATCTTGTGTGCTCTCTTACTCTCTTGCTTTGCTTCTTCTCTCTCACTTGGCCTTCTTCCCAGTCCCACGTTCCCATGTTCCTCAAACATTCCTCTTTTTCTATTCCTTACTTTCTTTTGCAATTTGTGCAAGTCTTAATCCCTCGATGCATAAGAAGCTATTAAAAAGTGATTAGAATCATTTCTCAAATATATTTTCAAATCATGCAATTTTATTAATTTCATTTTTTTTTCTTACACTTGGTATTAATAAAACTTTACATCATTTCAAGCAAACCAATCGAAATTATCTATTGTAATTTTAACTTTATGGGCTTTAAAGTGGTTGGAAACCTTGATAATTTTTTAGTGGAGACTTTATGATTTGAGAAAAGGAACAAGTTTAGTATAATGAACAATTTGGCTTTCCTGCCAAGTTATCAATCTCTTCATCATAATATCCATTGGAATAGTCGTTCAACCAACGCTCTCCAAGACTTCTAATCGTGCAACAAGATCATACTGCAACTTACAAGTTAGGTGTCCCAAATCCAAAACCAAGGCTCTCACAACATGAGATAGAACCGTGGTGGATAAGAAAAGGAGCGTGATCAAATTGATTGATTGGCTTGTTGTAACAACAAAAATGATATTGTGACAATAATGCAAGCAAAAAGGGCTCAACTTAAGTTGGTAGCATGTGTTTAGATCAAGAGTGTCGAAAATGGGTAAAAAACTTAATCATCTATGTTCATTTAGCGGAGCCTTAAAATTATATAAAAGATAACATGATTACATAGATCTTCAAGTCTTAGTCAATTTGAAAATTAACGTAAGATAATGTCGCAATCCTTGCTAGGTCCCCTTAACTATCTCGGCCCATTTTTCAATTCTAGCAAGAGTTACGAGCGCTAACCCTTCGCATACCGCGATGCGAATGGTTAGCTCCCCATACCGCAGACCTTCTTAGTTCATAGGAGGGGGACCAAACCTCGTACTTGGTTTTCGGGACTCAACCCTTAATCGGTAACCAAATCTTAGATATAGACTTCCATCCATGGAAGTCCAATCTTATGTTGATCATCGTGTTGCCGGAACAACACTACAACAACCCGAGCCATATTAGGCAACTATGCCCTCACATTGGGCCAATGCCCATGGAGGCCGTGCTATTCGGCCTCGGGTGGGTTCGGCCACACCACCTCGGCCATATAAGCCTCTAGGACTCTAGGCAGGACCCCTATCCCACTGTCAAGTAACCTTTTATCTCTCTCCTAACACTTGGGGCCAAGTAGACATTTTCCCTTAGCCGCTGAGGCTGGAAGCCCCCAGCATCTTCAGAACCCCATAACTTCCTCATAGTTTCTTTGATTATAACATTCAACCACTCCATCGTCATCTACGTTTCACGTAGATGCCGATGGACTAATCACTTGCCCCATTCGGACAAGTATTGACGAAGTTATGCCAATTCAAAGCTTCACAGTCCCGGGAGCTACTCCCAGGCTACTGCTGTTCCATGGCGCTGTCCCGGGACAACGCCCCACTCAAATTGCCATATCTCCTAGCTCACACCTCCGATTGAGGTGTTTTTGAGCATTCTAGAATTGGCACGCCATAAGCTACGCATAGCTTATGGCCTTACCCTCATGTCTCCTAGTCTCCATGGGTGGGAGGCATTCCCAACGCCCTGGGCCCTCACCCACACTAGGATCACTTGGGCCCTCTCACCAACGGCGCCACAAGTCCCGGGTGTCACTCCGGGGTCCCCCTTGTGCCCATGGTGTTTCGGGAAATCCTTAAGGAGAGGTACGCGACAAATAAGGCACAAAACTTTGGGATGTCACAATTTAGCTTATATGTGATCATTTGAATGCTTAGTATGTGCAAGGTAGAGGTTGTTATGTGACTTTAGGCAATTAATTTTAAGATTTCAAAATTGTTCCATGAACTCGTGGTTCATGAAACATGGGCTAGGGGCACAATCAATCTATCTAGTGCAAACTTATTCTCCGGCATAAACCATGCAAGCAAAGTGGATGTGAGGGGCAACACGATTTTGCACCTCCATAGCTCGTTGCAATCATGTTGTTTGATTCTCAACATATGCTTCAATATATGTCGCAAATAGGAGTTTGAATGTGCAAGTCAAAGATGATAGGTGTGGGATGTGGGAGTGGTGGAGGCCTTCGTAAGGAAATGATTGATAAGGTGACTTGCTTGATGTGCTTTTTGCCGAAGCAAAACACTTTCCCCCCTTTTCCCCTTCCACGCTCCAATAAAAGAACTCGAGGTGCAATGGCCCATGTGTGTGAGGACTTGCAATGGTTTTATCAGTGCCCAAAGCCGCACTTGACTCATTGTCAACATCCGGGTGATAAATAAAACTAAGCCACAATATTGTATGCACGATTCTTTGTTCTTGAGAGATTGCAATTGGGCATGGTTTTTTGAGTCCAAAATCACTTGATTGCTACTAGCTAAGTATAGTTGGAGCCCAAGCGTTTGTAAATGTGGGCCATTTGTACACCATGTTTTATTACAAAATTGATCTCACTTAACACCAACCAACCAAATTAATGTTTTATTAGAATTTTATCCCCATCCTTGGATGAGGGAAGCTAAGATATGAGCGACAAGTGGTGAGTGGTAACATGTGAGCAGTGATGCCAAAATTAGATAAATCACATTGGTTTCATTTTAAATTTGGTAAGTTTTTTAAAAATAAATTATATGTAAGTAAGAAACTTATTGCTTAAACACGAAAGATGGAGGCCTATTACTATGTACATGTGGAAAACCTTTTAGTCAAATGCTATTTTTATTATAATAATCCCAAAAATCTATTTGCCCAATTGAATAAGATTCCATGCATATAATCCCATGTACTAACAATTCAATACAACATGGTGAACACTACAATAGCATCACAAACACACACTCAACAACACTTGCTAGCTCAAGAAGTCGCCTTTTGGTGAACTCTAGGCATGTGCATTGTAGGATGTTGTCAATTGTAACATGGTAGGCAACGTCCTCCTTGGATACGATGTTGATTATCACTCCAAATCTTGGATATGGAATGGCAATGACTCCAACAACATAGTATCTATCCATGAGTCCAATGCACTCTCATTTGTTTTTGTGATCAACCATCGGTATTGTTGGATTTCAAAGCATTGTTTTGGAGTTGTCATGATTAGTTGTCAGTTCCTAGTACAAATGTTTGAATTATTCTCCAAGTGACTTTTATATATATATATATATATATATATATATATATGGAACCCTAAAACCAAACTACAATGGTTTGAAAATTTCTAACCAAGTTTCCCAAATTTTAAATTTTAATACATGTTTCAATACACTAGAAAACACCCAACATCAATCAATTGCTAAGTGCTTGTCCTACAATAGGTATTAAAGGACTACGAACATGGACAACTTGGGGACATCTTGCAATTCTTGATTCTTATGTCTTACGGTCAAGAGTGTAGTAATAAGAACTTTTATCATGCATATCTTTGAAGAGCATACTATTAGGTGACATGCATACATACTAGCTTAAGTGATTTTTTTAGCTTTATTTTTTGAGATGTACTATTGGCTTATGTAGTCTTGTCTATTTTCAAACTTTTCATTGGGTGGGAGGAGTTGAATGTGGGTTAGTTTAATCATTAGAAAAATTGCCAACACTTTTTTTATTCCATGGCCTTGCTAACATCACTTTGTAGTCAATGTAAAATATAGAATATATATAATCAGCAAGTATTCAAATGTTTCTTTATAGAATGATAGATAGATAATCAATCCCAAGCGCATTTGAAGCAATAAAGGTTATGGACGTGCCTCTATTGATTTATCAACAATCTTTATAGATTCACAGACTAAGAACTCTTTCCAAATTCAAAATTAGACGTTACAAATGATTAAGATGATTATTGTTTAGACATGATTTGAAATTTGGGATACACACTTTGAGGAATAGACCTCAGCCCTCTGTTCAGTAGGTTCCAACTTTCCCACATCCTTCCCCATGTGCAAATTGTCCAGAATTCCTTGTGAATTATATTGAGCTCGTGCCACGAGACATATCAGCATCAAGTAATCAATGAGCAAAAGTCTAAGACTGAAAGATTTTCCAGAGTTGTATGAGATCATCTCATCCACGAAGGTGGACTTTACAAAGTATGTATATGCTTGCTTTAATTAATGCCAATGACCACAAACTTCCACACCATGTTGGCCCTCACAAAGCTAGTAATCATTTGGAATACATAATCTAGCTTGGCCCTGGCCAAATGCAGATCTTTGCACATAAGTTTAGACATCATTCATGATGTTTTTAAGATCTGCTTTAACATTATTATTTCTGGTCAACCTTGATCCTTTGGGTTGACTGCAACAGTTATATTGAAGCCCGAGACACGAGCTTTGGATTTACGAAAAGGCAAGATCTGTACACACATGCTCATGCTCATGTCTCAGCTTCTCAGCTGGAGATGCATGATTGAGGTCACAAATCGAAGCTGATGGAGTGGTAATGGAGTTGGTTGTGGCCCAAGTTCCGGAAATTATGTGATCGACACGTGCTGGCCACGGCTTCCTGCATGCTACTTGGTCCAGATACAAGCACTCCGACATCCTCATCGGTTGTAGTGCACATGGCTGGTATGATTTCTGCAAAATTCCACCGACGCCCCATTAATATTCAGCTCTTGAATGGTATCATGTATCTGGGATCGTGCAAATTATGAATGCCTCGTGATAAGGAAGGCATGGCTGCTACGGTTATTTGTCGTAATTGGACGCCTATATTTTAGCAGGATATGGTTTGGTGTGCCTCCAAAAACGGGCCACAAACGAATACCAAAGTAGGCTGTGTTTGAAAGAGATTGGGCTACATGTTCAAAACTGGGTTCTATAGTCAACATAAATTGGAGAACCTATATCACTAATTAATGAGCATGAGAATCTTCACTTTGATAATGAATACAATATTCATATGAGCTCCGAAACCCTCTGAAAATTATGAGGAAAAGTGGTTATGGCCTCGATTTGATTTGCTAGACCATCTCGTACTAACCGCGCGTTTCCATATCCTAGGAGAAAACTGGGCTAGTCAGAAAAAGCAACGATTTCAGACCCATCTACCTTACGATGAAGGATGAATCAAGGTGGAGATGATGGTGAATTGATTACCTGCAAGGTTAGGCCGAGATCCTTCGGTGATGAGAGCCTGATGCAACAAACTTGCATCATTCCCCTCAATGTCTGCAAGATTTGTCCCACTTTCGATCGCCTCGCTGCTTCCACCGGCAGTTCTCCCTCGCAATTTTATCCATGCAAACATGACCGCACCGCCACAAACCACGATTCCAAGGAACATGCTTATGAAAAGTAATGAAACTGTTGCCCACGTTGGAAACGGTTTGCCTTGCGGCCCTAGCACAGCTTGTGGGGTCCCATGCTCGAAGAAAAATGGAGTGATAGTATGATGGTTCGGCCTCACCACGTAAAGGTGGAAAATTCCGTGGAACAACATAGTCCCCGTTGCAGCGGCTGCGATTATGGCAGCGAACCACAAGTTACTTTTCCTCACATCCGAAACTTCGCCTCTCGTGCTCATCCTCTCTGAGGTTGGGAAAATTTCGGTGCCGGTGATCCGATCCAGGGTTTTGCTGGATGCGAGCTTCGGTTGAGTGATGTACGCTTTGACATCAATGTTGAGTTTGCCGGTGGCGTAGTCCGGGAAGAGCAGGGAGGGGGATAGGGCTTCTAGTGTTTGGAGCTCTGATGCGTTGCGGACACACCAAATGAGGTGCACTTTGCTTGGGAGATGTTGGTTTGAGTCATTTTCTTGTCGGTGACGGCACAGCAGGTCTCGGAGAACTGCTATGAAAGGGGTAATGCCAATCCCTCCGGCCACTAGCAGTAACGTTTTATATCTGTAACATAAAATCACGCAACACCTTCATCAATTAAACCTCCAAACCATCATCGTCGTCATCATCATCACTATCGAAGTATATTACTCAATTCCAATATTCTCGCACCGCTCTCGTTGTAATCTTCAAAGCATTCTTAAACTCCACTCTCCTTTTCTCTCTCAGATTCAGCCGAACTTCTATAGTGCCCAAGATATACCAGTGCATACTTTGCAAGATGCTGATTTATACACCGCTAGCTCGCACACGCCGAATGTTTGAGACGTTTTTTTGAGACGTCCAACGTTCCCAAACGTCCTACATATGGGCGAAGTGTTATGGTAGAAAGCCATGACTCACACACGAGAATGAGAAACCAATAAAGGTGTCAGCAATCGCAAGCCGGGGTTTAAAGCGAGGAAGGTAACTTGGCCTTTCATATTTTCATATTATTGTGTTTTGGGAGTCGTCGAACGTCGTAGAGCACCGCGATCGGCACGTTGAACATTCTCGGTGGTCCGACTTGAAGTGCACGAAAAGGCTGCTCCCCAACTTGCGCTGGGAGGGTCCTTGACTTTCCGAAACGTTCGGCGTGTGCGAGTGGTGTGTTAGAGAGCGAATTGAGGATCAAACTGTTGTGTTTAATTTTACCGAGGTGAGAACTCTATATCTCCACATTAACGATTCTGCATGCATGAAAAGCTTCTGAAAATGATAACCACTTGCTATATAACATATCTGAAACGCCGAACGGCCTAATGTCCATTCTATTTACAACTTCACGGATCTGTGAAGCACTGTGATCAGGAAAGGATATGTACCTCAGGAAGTAGTCCTTTTGAGGCCCATACGGACCCTCGGCGAACAACTGAAACCCGAAAGGGCAGGCCGCAGCCGATTTGGGGTCTTGTAACTTGGTTGAGGAGTTGGCGGATTCGATAAGCTTTTGAACATCTTTCGTCCATGCACCCAAAGGTTTGATGCAGATCGACATCTCGTTCGTCCCTTGCATGGAGCTGGAGGTTGTACTAAATGGGTGCCACTGAAAGCTGGAGATGCCAGGAATTCTAACATACAGGAATCCCAATGCACTGTACCCCAGACCTGAATAAATCACAAAATGAAGCCATTCACAGATGAGTATGGTCATATATATGATACACATGAGAATCATATGAGTGTCATAGATTTTTATGTGAGCATGAAAACATTACACGCCTGCGGAGGTAACTCTCCCCTGTAGAGCAGTTGATTCTAAAACGTTTGTAAGGCTTCAATGAATTTAGTGATTTTTTATATCGCAAAGTCTAAGGAACAACATGCTTGGAAAGAGGGCATTGAAAGGAATCTGTTGATACTATTTGTGTGTGTGAATTAGAAATTTAGGTGTACAGTTTCAAAGGTCATTTTTAGAACTAACAGACGCAAGGTCAAGCGCTTACTTGGAGATTTGGGGAATTTAAGCTCCACATATCCAGACGGCAAAACCCGTGCGGAGAGAATACTGACAGCTTGCTGCGACTGCACCATGCGGATGAACCGGTCGATGAAAAACAGCAACACTCCTCCTAAGAAGTAGAAGCTTGCGAAATCGCCGACGTGCCAAACCCCGAACGCAAACACCAGAATGTACATGTGATGCGTGATGTAGAAAACATCGAAGAATCGAGCTCGGATGGGCTCCAAAGAGGTCACCCACAGTACAATCCCTGCGAGCATCGAGATCACTCCTGCCAAGTTGGACACTCCAAAGACTTTCCACTCAATTATCTGCAAAAAGTAACCAACGTTGGTACCATGGCTCAGAATTACTGCAATCAACATAAAACTACAGTAGCTACTTCACAACCAAACTATATCTCTACCGGCGCCTCCGTTCATGGTACACGGGGAGGTCACTCTTTGTAAGATAATTAAGGACCAGGTGCCAAAACATATAGAGTGGAACACTTCCAAAGGAGTAGCATTTATAAAACATTTAACATTAAAGGGCGTACTATAAAATTGTATCGGAAACATAGTATATATATATATATTCCAGAAATGTTCGTCACATATATGAAATGCCCCATGAATATGCACATTAAATCATAGCCCCCTGAAAATATCCCTTTCTCACATGTGGTTCATATCCTTAGAAGGGAGTTACCCCGTTGCCCGGGGTCATGGAATATTCAAATGTGAAATATGTACAATAACTGAAATTTGATGGTACCGCATGCAATTTGATGGGAATAGAATACATGTAATATGATACTTCAGGTTGCCAGATTTCAGAATTAGGTACTGCAGAATGAAAATAAAGATAGAATCTATCACAAGTTCAAAATACCATTAATGAGGAAGGGTTTAAGTAATGTTGCAAAAGGCAGTCATACATACCGATTTTGCGCTGCCACCACCGGTGTAGTAGATGTGCAAAGAGAAGGTGATTGAGTGGAGCAAGAGAATGAGCAGGGTGAAGTGTCCCAGCCATCTGTGGAATCTCACTGCATGCTCAAAAGGCACGTTCACCAAGCGCAAGAATGGGGAGCCTCTTGAAACTGGGATGAAAAGCAGTGCCATGGGTAGATAGAAAGCCCGCCCTGTCCAAGTGCCCACTCTCCCCACCTTGATCATCCACCTGCACATGAAAAAATAGACTCTCGGAAATCAATAAAATCCTCAATATTCAAACACCATATCTCATGCCTAATTATCTGGGAAGTTAAGGTGTGCGTCTAATTAGGCCCGAATCTCCGTTTTTTTGGAATCGAAGGTTACCGATGGGGATAAGACCCCCAGGTGTCAAGTTCAGCTTTAGTTCTGAAACCCAGAACTTCAAATTTTGTAGATATCATTGCCAGTTGTTACTTCAATATACGGATCATCTTGTCAAGAGTCAAGCTCTCTTAGAATAGTGTGCACGGACACATTTAATCATTCAGAGCACGCAGAGCAGATATTTATACCATACAGAGCAGCTCTTTTGCAAGCAAGCCAACTCGAGTCATGTATTGGTGTCCTCCTTAGTGGCATGAGAAAGTGAAATAAATTGAGTAAATTTAAAGGGAAATTCACCAAAAATCAAATTTAAATTCAGATTCATACGTATTGAGTAATTCAGATGTACTAGGAGATTTACCTTTCAATGCCACTCTTCATGGTAGAAGCATCAACAATCTTGAGAGCAGGAACCAAGGGCTGGAAGAAGATCCACAAAGTTACAAACACCACCAGAGAGATAGCAAGCAGATCCATAGCAGTCAGTATCCCCAACGGTGTTCTCACAAGCAGAGGCTGTGTCCACATCCCTCTTGATACCATCCTCCACGTCCTTCCCCACTTCGACAGCTCTTTGGTACTCTTCTCCCTGCCAAAGTTTAATGAACGGCACATGATCAGGAATCTGTGCACTCTTCATGATGAGATTATTTGTCATCTGAAACTTCGGTAAAGATCGTAAAATTGCATGAGAAACGTGAGGTTTACCTTTCAGGATATTGTTGGTCGAGTTCGAGGTAGAGAAGAGCCAAGAGAGCGAAAATGAGCACCGGAAACGTCCACATAAGGAAATATGACGCTGCAAAACAAAATAATGGCAATTCTATCATCAGATTTGACAAACAAAGTTAGTCAGTTTCAAGAGCATATAGTCTTACATAACTGAGGTGAGGAGGAATCTTGATGATGTGGCGTCATTCTAGTGGCTCTGAAGAGGATGCTTATATAACCTATCTCATATGAAGAGGATGACATATCTCCTCGCGAACCAAAAAACTGATGTAAAAACTTGATTTCTTGCTTAGCCAGGGTCCTCCTCACAGCAGTTATCATACTCATAGAAGTTGCAAGTCTAGCTAGCTAGGTTGACAATCAAGTTGCCAGTTTCATGATAATTTACAGTGCCACTTCTTCATAATTTCAGTTGGACCATCAACTCTTCACTGTCACTTGGCAATGATAGTGCAATATCATCTTGACCCCGACCCCAAGTATATCAAAGACAAGATGCAAGTTCATCTTCAAGACAGATAGTATCGGAGATGCTCCTGATCTCACAAAGTAAGTTTCAGACCAAGAAATTCCTTTACTTTATCAAGTTACGATGCCAACAAAATTAACTTGACCCTAACCCCTGATGCAAGGTCACCCTGCTCGCGGACTGATTTCAAAGTTCATCCTCTCCACAAAATTTGCCAGTTTCATGACCATGTTTATGGCATTATCTCAGAAATTAACTTGCATCATCAGCTCTTGACAATGATAAATCAATATAATATGGAATTTCACCCCTAATGCAAGCTCGGCTTGAAAACAACAGCTAATTTGAAAGATCATGAAAGCAAAGTTTCAGATGAAGGAATTAAACTTCCCTTCCTTCATCTGACGATGCCAACAGTATATCTTGTCCCCAAACCCCTGATGGAAGGTCATCTTGCAGACTGCATTCAAAGATCATCCTCGTACACAAAGTCGCCAGTTTTATGAGCATACATTTTTGAGTTTGAGATTCTTACTGTTGAGATCGAGAAATTTGCTTGGTGTTCTGTTGATGACATCTGTCTTCCATTTGGTCCCTCGCTCTGTTGGAAAAATGCACCACTCCACTGTCCAGAAAATGAACAACCCCCACAGTACAAGCAATAGCAAAACCTTCATCACTCTAGCCACCACCGCCATGTCGGCAGCTTCTCCACACACAACCAGTGATCAATGCAATAGAAGTCTCTTCCTCTGAATCTGTGTAACCTGTGCATGTGCTCGCCTCGCTCACAAATTATATAGCGCCCAGAACGTCCAAATTAATCAGAAGAGACAGTACTGTTGCCGCTAGTTCCTAGCCAGCTGTGCAAGAATCTCGGTGCAGTACTGCCGAGAATGAGATGGTCCAAGGTGACAGGCAAGCTCTTGGATTCTTCATGTATACCGGAAAAGGATAATCCTGAAAAGCTAATCTCACTGCAACGTAAGTAGCGGTGGACTGTTCAGATGCGTACGCGTGTGTACTATCAAGTTTGCCGAAAATGCTCAAAACCTGCACAAGCATTCTGCACAATGTAGATAATACCCCAGGTACATCTACCAGAATCCTAGAGAATGGCATAGAGGTGATGAACTTTAGGGGGCCCTGTGAGAACACAAGAGTTTAAAGTTACAAACTCTGCTGTTTCAACAGTTTGTAAGATATTTTAATTGGCAGGTAACTTGAATTCAGCTTCTACATACATTCCAAGACAGATGACCCAACTTGACCTGCAAGCTCTTGAGGTTTCCATTCCCTTTCCATTTGACCTGTCAGGCACTCATCATCAAGAGTTCACCACTTCATTTTACCTCAGACTTGCTAGCTTGTTCAAACGTAGTAAATTTCATATACGTTGTTCGGGTGTCATTGTTCGGGTAACGGCTGATGGTAAGACTGCACTTATTCAAGCTTACAATGCTCTTGAGCTCATCACATGAACCCTGGCGTCAGCAAATGATAAGTCTACTGTACTAACCTCATCATTCGAAGTTCACCCTGAGTGACTGTATTTCATCTCTAGAATGTTGAAAGATAGATACATACTTGCGTCCTAGTGGGGTGCCACTGTACTGCAACTATTCTGAAGTGTACTATAGTTGCCCAAAAATCCTCTTGAGGTCACAAGCCTCCGATGTCGGTAGAGGACCCCAAAAAAGAAGTAATTACTCGAAAGTGCCTACAATTGGAGAGCCAACTTGAGCTGAAACTGAGCATGAAAAGGTCATGACGACTCTGCAATGCAATTTTATCTCCGAACAATTACTGTTTTGTGGTTAATAATCATCAACTATTCTGATGTGTAACTTACCACGGTTGCCGAAAAAATTAACCTCTTGAGCGCACTGCAACTCTGATGTGTAACTTGCTGCAGTTGCTAAATACTTAACCTCTGGAGCTCACTGCGACTCTGAAGTGAGTAACTGACAATTCAAGGGCCAGTAAAACTAGTAGAACCCCCAACAAACGATCGAGTTGAAAGATGAGCGACATGCTAAAATACTAATTTTAGCCAGTAATTCACTCCCCGGGGAGGCTTGTACTACGTTGTACTTGAGTAGTACCTGCAAGATTCTAAGGTACTAAAGCGGTACAATTATCTTGAGCTGCTGCTGCTCCTGTGCATCCGATCAAGTCTTATATTGCCTTTTCGGGTGCCTGAAGCATCAAAAGCTCGGTCACCCTCAAATCCTACTTATCTACCTAGCTTAACTGGACTTAGAGAAACACAACCAAGTACTCTTGTCCGACATCATTCATTGTCAAAGTGTGGGGATTTTCCTTCTTAATAATCCCATAGATACTCCCCCAATTATGTGGACTATTCACTTGTAATTAGCAACATTTTTTGAGTAAATAGTTCAATGTCTTTTAAACATGTAGCCTTTTGGTTTCTATTCCTAGATTCACACCACACACCACTCAAACACAAGTGTTTCATTACGATAAGCATAAAGTTATGCTTGCTTACCTTATATTACTTTGGAATTTATGACAGCCAAATATTTAAAATGTGTACATCAACCTTTAACAAAACCTACCACAAAGGTTTCAAGGATACAAACATGCATTGTAGTGATAATTAAAGTTGGTGGACCTTATGCGATGACACTCTTTAATCCTACACCTATATCCAAATGGTGTTAGTATGACAAGGCTTGTAGTTAAGAACATACACCAAAAACAGATGTGTTACTACAATGAACTTGGACTACATTGTGCTTAGAATATAGACACCCTTCTAGATTCAAGAATTAAGACAAGTGAGAGGGTCTATGACATCATTAAGAATGAAACTCTTAATGTTGGCTTTTCATGACTTTTGCATCTCAACATTGATTTTGAAACAAGAAATGACCATCTGTGGGTTGTGCAATTGCTAACCATGTGAAATGATTCCTTATTTGATCCAGTGGCCAAATTTGTGTGGGGTTGGAATTGTCCACAATAAGGCTACACACTTTATAATGCATATCCTATAGTTGATCGTGAGGTATCAATGGTTTGCAATTGAACAAACAATCCTTGTAATCAAAAAGCAGTCCAAAATTGCACCATAAGGTATGCAGGTGTCATTTGGTTACTTATCTTAATTGGACACGTATATTTGATTGGTGTGTGGTTCGGCGAGGATCAAAGAACAAACGCCATAAAGACACATGTATAAAAGAGATTGAACTACACATTCAAATTTTAATAACAATTTCACACTCATTAATGAACACAACTAAAAAGACCTATGTATTCAATCAAAAAATGCACTTCCGATAATCATAATTAAATTTGAAGAGGTTCAATTTTCAATTGATTTTTATCAATGCTTCATCGTAAACTTGCTAATGCAATACAAGTTTTGTAGTGTAAATCTAATTGGTAGAAGTTAGAGAACATGGAAAATGAACCAAATACACCTGCATACCCTATATGCAGAATTTTGTAAGAACCTCTTCACCAGTCTAACAGCCTAACCCCCACCAATATACCTCCCAGTATATTGCATTTTGAAAATTGTAGAAGGTACCATTTATAAGCTTATTCCCCACTACTAGGTTATGTATTGAAGTAATATCCTTTATTTTACCGAAGATCAATAAATAAATAAATAACCAACATCGGGCAATCCGACGTGAATTTGAGCATGTTGGCCCTACCCTGCTCAAGAATCCTCTTGGTGTAGGGTGGGGTTTACTACCTACCTTGCGGTGGGTGGGCTCTTGGCTTCCTACCTACTTAGCTAGCTTTTTCCGTCAAGTAGACAAAAGATTTCACATCGGGAATCGAACCGCCAACCACTCCATTCAGAAATGGGTACCTTTCCACTATCACCTGGTAGTTTAGGGTCAACTCGGACCTACCAAGGATCAAACATAGTGTCTACCTTTATTGTTTCCATGCATGCCCATCACTAGAGAGCAGGAAAGCAATGTGAAAACTAAAGAACGAGGATAAGGGTACACCTTAACCTCCATAATTTCGCCTCCATAATGTCACTCCCTCTTTTATATCCCCAAACCCTAGGGAACGCATGCATGTGCTCAGTTTAAATCTCCCTCCGTGTTATCACATTTCTATCCCATATATCACAAGTTTTGACATTAAAATAATCCACTAAAGAATTCAACCTACACGCTTGCATGCATCACATTGACATCATTGTCATTATTGCAGTGTTGACTTTGTGTTATTCCATAATATCACATTCTACACTAATTCTCTATTATCATGCATCCATGTTAACACTACTAACCTCCTTAGCACCACATGCACTTTGGTTGCCACATGCATGATATTAGGGAGGTTAGAGTGTATTTTTCCCAACCTTTCCCACTCCTATTGTGGGCCCTAGTGGGCACCCATTTATCTATACATTTGGTTGATTGAATGACTTCATAATTTGAATTAGTGTGCCTCATGGACCTCTTTGTGATTGAGATGGAGGGGAAATAGTTGGGTTAAGGTTAAATGCTCTAAAATCACCAAATTAACTAGTTCATCCTATTTTTGGGTATGTAAAATTTACCTAAAAAATTCAAGCATCCACAATAATTTTTTATGAGGACTAAGGTAGAGGGTGCTAAATCCAACGCCCCATCCAAAACTAACACCTATAAACGCCTCCCAATTGCCAACACTCTATGACCTTGAACCGTACCCGGCGGTGTAGGAGTGTATGGGCCCACGGAGTGACGGTTTTAGGTGCTATTAGTGGTGCCACCTCATAGCAGCCTCCACTACCTCCATGTAGGATAGGTAACGGGCTCCACTCTATCTTGGGTTGGTTCAAGGTGGGATTAGGGTGGCTTGTCAATGCCTATTCTAGCCATTCTATTCACAACGCCAAGGAGGTAGGCCCACAAAGCACAAAAGGGTCATTCCCCAGGATGCAAGGGGGTCGGTTCCTAGGATGCAAGGGGATGGTTTTGCAAGCGAACCGGGTGGGATCATGGAGGTAGCCGTCTGGCTTTGCATACCATTGCCACTTGGGCTTTGATGTAGTTTGGGTCTAGTACCCAACTATGTTGTGTTGGTTCTAGGCAATGAAGGTGGGGGTCCTCATCATATGCAAGGTTGCCATACACGGGGCCTATGAATTGGTTTAAGGAAGCTAGTAGTTTTGACTTTGAATATTCATCAAATATTCACTTGAGACAAAAAAAAATTCTTTCTTGATACCTATGTTTAGCCCAAAGGCTTATATGATTTTTATATCAACCACATAGCCATATGTATGTGCAATAGCTTAAAGTGTTGGTTTAAGCACCCTCTACCTTACATAAAGTTGTAACACCGTCCTAGAGTTCCTCAATTTTATAGAAGTAACCAAAGTGCAAAGTCAGCTCAGACCCAGATACGATGTGTTGACTCTCTAAGATCACACACTCCATGACCTTTTGTACGTGCATGAGTGCACCCAAAACCACCAACCACATGTTGAAAAAGTGTAACTCTATGCAAGCAAACACGTCACCGGTGTTCAAGATTGAAGTCTTCAATGCCCTTCAAACGCGATTTGGCCCTTCAAAATATACCACTCTCAAAAAAACCCTTCAAAACGCAACCCCAAATTGAAAATGAAAACGTCACTTGAAGTCCTCAATATAATCTGCCCGCCACAAGAACCAACAAGCGTAGGGCATTGTCACTACAAGAAATGGAGTTAGATGGTTGATTCTTAATTCTTCACATTGTACTGGAAACATGTACCATATAATTCATGCACAAGTTTAATGTGAGTTTTGTATTTCATTTCTATATTCTTGGATTGACGTCTTGGATTGGAAACAAGTCCTTCGACTGAAGGGCTGAAATTTGAGAGCCCTTCAAAACTAAACTCATATGAGGGTGTGAGCCCAAAATGAGGTACTCACATGTGTGTTAGATCTTACAAGTTGTTAGGATTTGAATTGGTGTTTATTTGGTTATCTCAAAATATTAAAAAGAGTGAACTTTGGGTGGGGGTTGTTGTTTTAACCTTTAGCTTGGATTTTGGCTTGGTTAGTTGTGAAGTAGAGTAATTAGTTAGGGAATTAGGTTAATGAGTTTGGCCAGGGTTAGTTTTGGTTTAGCGGGTTGGGATCAAGGGTTAGAGTTAGGGGTTAGGTAGGGCAACCAAAAAGGCTTGGGGTGTGGGATTTCCTTTTAGGCTCATGCACTGTCCACTTAAAGTTGGGCCCCCTTGAAGAGGATGGGTTCGGGAAATGCGGGAGCTGGTTACTGGTCCAAAGGGCCTCGGCGAAGGCGGGGAGCTCTCTCTACACACTTTGAACCGAGCAAAGGGGGCAGCGGCCGGAGATGGCCGAGCTGCCAGGTGCACTGAAGCTCATTTTTTGAAGGCAGCGACTGCGGGAAGAAGTTTAACTTGAGTCCAGAGGAAGAATGTAGGGGGATTAGCCGAGTTGGTTCTGTGAAAAATGCCGAGGATGAGAGAAACCAGCAATGCGGCATTCCGGGAATTGAGTTGAACAGGAGATGAGTAGAGATTGCGAAGGGCAGCGGGATGGTCCAAGCCGAATCACTACATGCGGTTGCGGAGTCTACAGGAGACCACATAGAATCGCTAAGGATGTTTACTAATGTGTTGGGCCTCGAATCCAGACCAAGGGTGACTGTTGGTTTCTTGGGCCGACCTCCAGCCGGGAAGCGAGTGCAGAAGCCCACCTCAGTCACAGGCAGCAGCTAAGGGCATGGTACATTGGGAGGCTACCTGTTGAAGGCGGCAGCTGGGCCGGTGGAGCCACCGGTTGGCCCAGGTCGTGGATGACGGGCAATGACGGGTTAGTTGCCGTGGGAACAACGTAGATTCTCGGGAAAATGGCGAGGACTGAGGGAGTCCGACCTAGCTCTACTTGGGGGGCTTAATGCCGTGCATCCATGGATGAAGAGGTTTTGGCTGGTAATAAAGGGAACCCAACCGGAAGATTGTTTAGAGGTTGAATAAGACTAGTTGGGGAAGGGTTTGAACATTAGCGAGATGGGTGAGATTGTGTAGTCACTAAGTGTGTAGTTAGGATGAGTGAAGTAGGACAAGATTGTAAAAGCATTCTTAAATGCTTGTAACTCTCGTCATGGAATAAAATAAGTGTTATTGACATTGCCACGGGGTGCGTCAGAGCAACCACATAAGGTTGACAACGGGGTTGATACATGTGGGCAACCAGCCTTCCCCCGGATGTGAGGCCAAACCGCCCACCCTTAAGCGTCCTAGTCCGGGTGAGGGAATGGATGTCACATTCGTTTTGCATAGCTCCCTCTTACCAACTTCATTGGAAGTCATTACATTTCTCATTAATTCGTACACACCAATTTATTCCATAACAAGGTTACAAGTGTTTAAAAACACTCTGCTATTAGTGCTCTCTTAACAACCCCTATCACTTCCCACACAAATGCACACCAGCTTATATGAATATCTAATTATCTAACCAAACCATCCCTCTCAACTTGGGGTAATAGACATAGCTAGCCCACCATCCGAGCTCCCTAAGCCTCAGCTGCAGTCGCAGCTGCCTAACCCAATTTAGTCACGACCGGGCCCATCAAGGGTCCATACCCGGCTCCTAACTCGGCCACAATCTTCAATTCCCAGCAGCCTAAGCTGCCACAGTCTTCAAATCCCAGCAGCCTAAGCTCGGCAGCTTCAAATCCCAGCAGCCTAAGCCCACAGTCTCAAATCCTAGCAGCCTAAGCTCGGCAGCTTGAAATCCCAACAGCCTAAGCCCACAGTCTTAAATCCTAGTAGCCTAAGCCCACAGTCTTAAATCCTAGTAGCCTAAGCCTGGCAGCTTGAAATCCCAGCAGCCTAAGCCCACAGTCTTAAATCCTAGCAGCCTAAGCCCGGCAGCTTCAAATCCCAGCAGCCTAAGCTCCACAATCTCAAATCCTAGCAGCCTAAGCTCGGCAGCTTCAAATCCCAGCAGCCTAAGCCCACAGTCTCAAATCCTAGCAGCCTAAGCTCGGCAGCTTCAAATTCCAGCAGCCTAAGTCCACAGCTTCAAATTCCAGCAGCCTAAGCCCGGCAGCTTCAAATCCCAGCAGCCTAAGCTCCACAGTCTCAAATCTTAGCAGCCTCACTAACTATCTACCTAACTCTACCAAGCCCCCTACCTAATTACCCTAACCAAACCCACTAATTCCACTAAGCCCCTACCTAATTCCCACATTTTTTCTAGCTCTAAGAGTTCAAATTCCTAGAGAAGAGGGAGAGAGAGCAAGAGGAGAGGGAGAGGAGAGAATGAAGAGAGAAAAAGAGGAGGAGGGGAGGGCACCCAAGACCACAAGTCCCTCAACCTTCTCCTTCTTAGTAGGACCTTATCCTATCCACTAACTCCTTACCCCCTAAACCAACAAGAACACGTTCTAATTCAAACATTTAAATCCAAGGACCTTCCTCTTGCTTCATCAAACACTACTCACTTGACCACCACACTCCCTAATATCACTAAGCTTCTAATGAGCCACACAAAATGGCTTAAGGCCTAAACATAAATCCACACCAAGCCTCACTCTTTTTATACTTTTGATTGTTTCAATAACACTCCAATTGCAATTCTAATTAAATTCTAAACATAAAACAAATATGAGCACTCATTTTGGGCTCATACCGGACTACAACGCATAAGGGTGGAAGGTTTGGCCTCACAGAGGGCTTCAATCTTGAACACTGAGTGCACCCAAAACCACCAACCACATGCTGAAAAAGTGTAACTCTATGCAAGCAAACACGTCACGGGAACAATAACCGACACTCTTAGTGAGCCAGAACCTAAATTAGGCAATATTATCAACCCGCCTTAACTAATAATATAAATTGCACCCTTTCTCTAAATCGCCTTGAGCCATGCATGTGCCCACTTCATCCAAAACTGCACTATTGTCTAGAAAACCCATTTCCAGTCTCTTTATCTGGAAAACACAAATTAATATCACAACATCACCAATTTTCTATTGGAATTTTTGAGGGGTGTGGTGGTTTTCGAGCGCTCAACCTTGGGTGGAACAATGTGAGAGTGAGTATGAGTGATGCAAGGGAATATTGGAGAGAGGGAATTATCATATACGAGCATATCTTTCATTCATCTGACATATGAGCCTTGAAATAGTATGAATCCTAAAGGTTAAATTTTTTAATTTAAATTTGAAAAAATTAGTTGATTTGACTCAAGAATAGTTGTAAAGACCCCAAATTAGTCTAGTCAAAGTCATTGAGATGCATTGGCAACAAACCTATAGGGGGGTCAAGTTTCTATGTTGGATGAATGAGAGGTATGCTCGTCTACGATAATATCCTCTCTCTCCATGAATATTGCAGTTGCTTGGAGTAAAGCAGACATTATACTTCTTGATTTTGTGTTGTATTTAGGTTGGAGTTCTTGATATGTGAGGAAACAAGGGACATACATGTCTTGTATTTGAGGTAGGGTGGTGATGTTAAAGGAGGCTAATTTGAGAAGATTTTGATGTGTCAAATGTGTTTCAACCCTACAATCCCTAGGGCATAGACCAATAACCCAAGGCATATTCAATGCATGAATGAGGTACTCTCACATGCAATAATCTCTTCGCCTAAGACTAGTAGGAAGCATGGTGTTTTCCCACACCAAAAGGGACAATGAACTGACAGATTTGACCAACCACCACATATGCCACAAAGTGGCGAGGAGGTCACAGCCACTATGAAGATGGTGTCACCTTGGACCTGTCTTATTTTTTTATAAATGGAACGTCAAAACCTTGTCATATATACGTTGGTGCATGGTGTCAAAAGTTTGTCAAGTGTTCCACAACTAATTGATGCCTCTCACATCAATTAGATTTAATTACTATATTTAATTTGTTAATATTTTTAAATAATCATGCCAGAATATTGGGGTCTAAATTTTGGCTCTATTTTTGGGGAGGATCATAGTGGCCAAGTAAATATTTTGCTATATTTTGGTTGTTCTAAGTAAATATAGGAGATTACATAGTTTAGGATTTTACTCTCTATAGTCTCTTTCCTAGTATTTCTTATGCATACTTTGAATAAGGTATATGGTCAACAATATGTATGTATTCATCGTTTATAATATTCGACATGTATGATTTTTTGAATACACTCCACATAATATATTAATAGTATATAAAAATATTGTTTGCAATAGTGTTTATTTCATCAAAACAACATTATACGCCGTATTTGTAATTATATTATAACTTAAATGATACCCTTCTTACTTTTTATTAACATCAACCTTATTGGAAGATGTCTATCGCTCAAGTTTCATTCTCCTTCTTCACTAAATAACGGATAGACCACTTCACGGTAGTGTTGCTTGGAGCGGGTGGTATCACAACTTGATTCAAGTAGTGAATTGTGAGAATCTCTTCCGTGAACATTAACTCGACATTTTTTTTATACACCTTTGTGACATTGATCTTTTGAAGTCCATCCTAGTATAATGGCATTAAAAAACTCCGGTCAATGCCGTTTTCCATGTCTCACAGCGAAGGCAAGCTCCTGGCAATTCCTTCCCACACACCATTCCCGAGTATATAACATCCAACATTTTGCTCCAACATGAACAAACTCCTAACTCGAATGGGGCCATAAAAGTTAATTTGTAAACAAATGCCCACACCCATTTCCATTCCAATTCTTATGGAAAACATTGTCAAATTACAATTAATACATGCCAAGTTTTTATGGTTAGAAAACTAACCGACAAGTGATATCATGGTTCCACCGGAGGAGGTCTTCTTGTACGACCCGTATCTCTTTCTGCTTTCCTACCCCCACATTTACTCGTCCGGACAATGTTCATCTTGGGTGCACCCTTCCCTCTACCACGCACCAATACCGGTAGCACATGCTTTACCAACGGGAAATTCAAGTTCAATATCCTATGTTCATGTAATTCAATTTCTCTCGCTTGGATTCCTCTGTTTTCAACAAAATCTACCGAGTTCTCACGTCCTCTCTTAACGCTAATCCATTCTTCTTCTCTATCGACCCCAACTACAACAGATGATTTCAAATCTTTCACAGTTGTAGCAAAATCTGTCCACATGGACCGGACAAAGGCCAGTGTTGGCACTTGAATGCTCGGACATGACAATTCAATTGATTGAGATTCATCTTCTAACACATCTACATTAATCTCTATCCGTGATTGCTTGCACGGAAGTAAGCACAATCTGGACGATGTGTCAGGTTCATCGTTCCAGTCGCTCCCTCTCTCTTCTTCTGGCGAACTCAAAATATTGCCATGCATTTATAAGTTGATCATATTTCCTCGATTGATATGTGTTGAAATTTTTAAAACAACTTAGTCTCAGTTGGTCATAAAAATTATACCTCACTCACTTCTTTTGCTGGATAATTTAACCTACACATACTAGCATCTATATAAATGGAAGTGCATGTCAATTGTATACCAATATTTTTTTGAATAGCATCAAAAGCGGCCCTTACTACAATTGATTTAACCCCTAAAGAACCAAATCCTATAACATGAATTTTGTACAAAAAAAATTACATTTTTACAATTTGGACAGTACATTCACCGTGGTAAAAAAATGTATTTCCTCCCTTATGGATTGAATGTTACCTTCTTTATCTATGCAAGTTAAAAAAATCCAACTCTATGTTCCTTGCGGTAACTTTTTTTTATCCTTTAGTGAATTGGGAATCCCAATGTGGTGAGATCGGAGTGTGTCCGTGGCGTACATCCCTTTTCCCAACAACTTCACAAACAAATCAGTGACCATAAAAAAATTGTCCATTACAACCACGTGGCCCCTACCATGGATAGGCTCCACCATTTTTTTCACCACATTCACCCCTTGTTGTGCCTCCCCTCTTTTGCTTCTAGCCGTGTCAGGGTGTGTTTTGCATGCACCTTGGTGAATAGAAAAATCCCATACATGCTTACTCTCGGAATTGGTCAAACACCATAGTTTGACCCCCCCCCCCCATTTGACTGGTTTCTTGGGCATATATTGCCTTATTGGGCAACATAATTTCATCAATAGTAATCATCTCTCATAAATTGAAAGAAGATTGAAATTTTGATCTCGATTCATCTACCATCCACGTTACTTTACATGTTTTGTCGTAAAATGGGCTCCCCCTATCTTGCTCTAGGTGTTTGGGATTTGACACATGCAAGCACCTCGTAATTGGTTCAAATTTTGTTCTAGTCATTTTGCTACTAATGAGGGGGTAGTGGAGGAAGGGGATGGATGAGGCCCAATATGATTTCAAATTGGAATTCCGCTTGACACCCATCAACAAACAAATTCCTAGATATGTTTTTAGTTCCACTACTTCCAAGGGGGTCCATTGAGACCCCCCCCCCTTGTCATGTTTTAACCCTAGACAATCTCCATCACATAGCGATTGCTTTTCCGTACGAGTTTCCGGAGAATGTTCACCCCCCCCCCTCATATGTCATTGAAATAGGCAATACCACTTGGAAGCTCGTAAAAAAACATTAGTGAAACGGGGCGTGGGGCTGGTAAAAGCTGTGGGTTCCAGGTCATAGTGTACCATTTACGTATGCTGAGGTAACATCGGCTCTAGGCAGTAAACGTTGCATCTGAGCCTCCAGTTCTACCCCCCTTCCCTACCCTACCTCTTTCGACCACTCCTCTTCCCTTTCCACCGTGGCAAGTGGCAATCTCTAATCCAACGCGGGGACCTGGTGGTAGACGTTGGGTATGGGAGAGATCCACCCTCTCCAAAGCATTTCGACCCCCGTCACTCTCCAAGTCGCAAGTGATATGCTCAAATGATGCTAGGTGTGGATGGGAGTGCACCCTCGATCGGAAGCAGCATTGCCATCACCGAAAGCCTTAACAATCACAGTTTCACTATCTTCGATGTTGTCGCTGGTGGTGTCTGAGGTCGATGTGGCCGTGCAGGTAGCGTTGTCTTCCGAGCTGTTGTCAGCCTCCTGCAAGGACTCATGCATCTTCGTCTCTTGGCTCAACATGAAATCGGCCTCGTCAGGGAAGTTGAGAGCTTCAAGCCCTCAATTCATTTGTCCATTGGAATGCATTCTAGGTGCTCCGTGTTTATGTTTAGGTTCACACCACATGCAAAATGAACCACATATTTATATTTGTGCGTGTGTGCACACAAAAACATCCATGGTTGTGCCAAGCACATAGGCACCTTTGGCCCGCAATTATGTAATCTTACTATTGTAATATTTTCTTCTACACGTACTAGCTTGGAAATTGCCCATGCACGTTGCGATTAACGTTTTTTTGGTTTTCTACGTTAAGTTTGGATTGTGTAAGATGGTTTGGTTGTTGTAAGCCCGCATCATGGATCGCATGTATGTCGTGTTGGATTGCATGTATGTGGATGGAATCGCAGTTGCTTTGGCTTCGGCATTGGCTGGTTTCTTTGTTTCTTTTATCCATTACCATTTCTGTGGCGTTTGCTTGGTCCACAGATACATAATGCTCGATTGTTATAGGTTTGTCGTTGGGCTAGCAGGACAGTCACTCGACGCAAGCAGATTTTTTGATCCCAATAAGGGTCAGCTTCAACCTCACCATCGTCGCAGGCTGTAGCTGGCTCGTCGTCTTGGCCAGTACTTGGATTGTCCCTGGCTGCAATTGGGTCATCATCGGCAACACCTGGGAAACCTTTGAGGCATGGTGCAAGAGGGTTTGCAGTGTCCTCCTCCGAGACATCGACTTGTATTGGAGTTGGGTTGTCTATGGATCGCAGGTCGGGTTGAGGTGGGGGTAGAGACTGGTTGTCTAAACCCACAACGTTTGCATTGTACTTGGCGTGTTTCTGGTGCGGGTTTGCCATGCTTGTATTGCCGACCACGTTGCAAGTGTGCCCCCCCCCCTTGAAACACAATTCAGTGATGCCTGCCAGTCACATGGATTCACAACATCAACACATCCAGAATCATTAACCTTAGTTTTTTTTGCAATCATCTCTATTGAGGAAATAAAGGGGGGGGGGGTAAGAGGATAGCTTGAGAAAAACGGGTCCACAACCTGAGACATGAGTAGGAAGCATTTGTGACATAGGTATGGCACCTTTGATTGCCCTCAACACTTCCCAAAGAGGCTCTAGCATAGAATCTACACAACCAGTATGGAAGTGCACAACTCCTGCCTTCCCAGAGAGCATACCTCCAACTTGCGCATATGTTACTTACATGGAACTTGGCAAGGGTAAAAAAATGAGGGGGAGGGTGATGTGAGTTTTGTTTTATTACCTGCCACGGAAGGTCGTCCATGGCGTGAAGGCCCAGCTCATCTTCGGATTTTGTATCCAAGTTTGTCTATGGTGGGTTGTCCAACATTAGTCACTGCCCAACATGATTCCTTCCACCATTTTAAAGGAATATCAATGTTGGGCCACACATAATTTCGCAAGTGGAAATTGAGCTTTGGGGGGGGATCTTGAGGGGATTACCTTCGTTTTTGCGGCACGTCCAACCTAAGACCCACGCTGTGAAAACCCGGAACCAATGTCTACAACCAAAGGGCCCATTTGCGAAGAACGCCCCCACATGAGAGGAATTGGGCGCAAGTAGTCCTCGTCCAGAAAAACCAGGACTAGCGCCACTTGTTGTTCACTTGCACCCTTGACCTCAAACATCTACGTTCTTATAACCTTCACAATAGGATTCGAGTTAGAGGGGATGGTAGAGGGTAAGGAAAGGATTTCATTGCAAAAAACTCCAATACTTGGAACCTTTGTACTTGAAAATAAAGACAACACATGTTGAGATTTTGCTTGAACTCCCATTTTCTCTTATGCATGCCTTGCATGAGTTTGGCATGATTTTCTTCGCAATTATGATATATTGTGCCGCCTTCACATTACTCTCCCATTGGCATTGTTGTTGTGATTGGCATGTACATGACCGAATTTGAGGTTTGATATGTGCATCGTGTTGCATTGGCAGCCCAGCTAGTCGTAAATGCAATTTTTTTCCCGCACCACAGTGTTGGAGAAGGCACACATGCTTCGACGACGCTCCACAGACATTCCCACCACATTTGTTCTTGATGGCATTGCACACGTACATGGCAACTATCTGCTAGGCTAAAGATGGCTTGGTCATACGAGAGAGTTGTTAGAGGCGGAACTACTCATGGCACCTAAGAATACCAAGCAACACGGGGGGGGCCAAAAAGCCCACTCCACCCTTGTTGCCCAAGCCTAATCGTGACAATTCTCCTATTGGCCCACATAAGGACTTGTGAG
Organism: Polytrichum formosum; assembly: GCA_964035585.1. Taxonomy (NCBI): domain Eukaryota; kingdom Viridiplantae; phylum Streptophyta; class Polytrichopsida; order Polytrichales; family Polytrichaceae; genus Polytrichum; species Polytrichum formosum. Next base: position 77,808,337 of record OZ037936.1, read on the forward strand.
CAAGCCTCAGGGCAAAATATGGAGATGTAACCATGTTTTCTTACCTTTTAAAATGCCAAAAATACCCCTAAAATACAATATTTGGACACCAAGTTTTAAATCACAATATGGAACCCCTAAAACTTTACTTTGTTGAATTTGACATTGACCTCAACTCTATAGTCCTCCTCGAAATTGTCCAAAAAACCAAATGTGGCCACCTGGTCCTTTAGGGGTTAACCTTACACACCAAATCTAGGCATATATACAATAGCATTTCCAATCTCAACCATGTGATCTATGTGACCTATGCTTGTATATTTACCAAATATACTTGATCATTCATATCACTTATGACCATTATTTATCTTCCTCTTTGGAACCATGGGTTGTCATGAATACATTCAGGGCCACTTCACACTATGGCCGTCCAAGTTGAGAGGTTGTGGGATTGAATGGCCAAACTTTGTTGAGAGTCCAAAGAAATGAGTTGAAAATAGCCAATAAAATATAGTAATTGGAGCCTTCGGCCAGGCACAGTGTGAAGCCTCCAAAAGCCAAGCCCAAAGTCCAAACCCATACCATTTGTCCAGAGCATCCTACTTTATTCCCTGCCCAAAACAGCCCCTCCCATCTAACAGCCAAGATCTTGTCAATTTTTTGATTCTTTTATGAAAAAAAGTCAACAGCCTCTCAACCATAGTTTGGGGATCCAAGCCTGCCCAACCCAAACTTCCTTCAAGAGTCCATCACCTTGGTCAAAAAGTTCTACCATGTAGCCATTTTGGAGAGCGACAATCTTTGGACTTTGGCCTCTAGTGTGAAGGGTCAAGAGGCTGAATTCTTGGTTTCTTGCAATCTGATTGGTGGAAATCGACAACCTCTCGACCTTTGGCCTTAGTGTGAAGCGGCCCTCAGAAGCTCATTAACAAAATGCACTATGACACATCACAGGTCACAGTGGTGGATACTACATAGATTGGACTTGGGGCAGATTGCTGAACTAATACAAACACATGCTTCAGGTCTGTCAACAATACTTGTAAGGCTATATCATCAACGAGAACTAATGAGAAAATTCACAAGGTAATTAGAATAATATTCTCGTTCCATTACTCCTTATCAATCTCAAACCCTCCTTAACAATTAATATTTAACACCGACTGATGACGGATTTTTTAGAAAACGGTTTACACGAACGGAAGTTTATCATGTAGTGTACAAACACACTGTCGCATGTCCTAAGAGTGTAAAAAAGGCTCTCCTTATACTCAGAAACCAGAGGTATCAAATAAGCCCTCCATTGAGAGCATCAAAGCATTGCCAAATTGGATGCATATGTCAGATGGATGCAGTCATTCACCAGCTCGAGAGCTTCGAATCATTGAAGAACTTCTACAGATCCTGGACAATATTATATTACAAGTCCAAAGTCATCTCTCAAGAAAAGATGACTGAAGTTCCTTGTGGCAGCCAATAACACAATCATACATCACAAACTACTCGATGTGCCACAATCAGCTATATATTCTCTCAATGAGTCATTTCTCAGTGCATTGAGAAACTTTCAAGTGATCATTTAGATTTCTCCACTTTTCTCAATTCCAAAGCCAGTGACATTACGAGATCCATTCTATCACATATTTTTCCTGATTGGCATTTCATAATTTAATACCCAGGATCACTGCCAACTATTAACCAGATCCCCATATCCACACACTTTTGAACACTACATGATATCATCAATTTCACATAATCTGTTCACTCTGGACGACTGACCAGGAGCTCAGATTTTCATGTATAGCCAACACATACTTGAGATCAACAAGGATCCAAGACAAAAGAGGGTCAGATGATCATCTAATTGTGTGCATTTAGGTTCAGGTTCTGAATTAAGTACCCAAAAAATTTATAACTAAAACAAGTCATAAAGTGAAAGTGTGCCATCCCCAGATACACCATGCACTGAGAGTGTGTGCTCATAAAAGAAAATGGATTATAATTAGGAGATCCTGAACAAGACTCATCTGTTTTGGGAAATCCACAGCTATTGTCTGCAGTATACCACAAGGCCAACACTTGGACAGTTCAAAACCAAGTCTCTGATGTTTGCCATAGTAATCCTGCAACACATCATGAAGGAAAACACTCAGTATTCCTGGCGAAAACAGCTACATAGAAAATGAGTACTTCGAAACGAGAGGGAAACTAATTATTTATCTATTTTTTGGGTGTCCAAAAACAGAGATATTTGCAATCTCATCCGATCTGACACCACTGTCCTTCCCATATATAAGTTGTACAGTTCTATCCCACAAAAAAATTCTGAAGACAAGGGAGCTAATTTAATGTCAATAAATCTGAAACCACCTCAATATATCAAAAGGAGATATAATTCCAACGATAATCGTTATTCTTCTGATGACTCCTTGAGCTGTCAAAACTCCAGAGAGACCTCAAAACCACTAGAAACCTCGTCAGAAACTTAGGGTGTTCAAAGTCCATACTTGTCAACATGTAATTAAAGTCCAAAAAAGGGAAAAGCTACAAACTTATGTAGGAGGCTACCATGTTTAACATGAGCAGAACTATCCAAATACTGGCTAATAGCCCATGCCTTCTCCTCGGACAAGGCACCCATCTTCCAGAAAGACATAGCTCATCTTTAGAAAGAAATGAGTTACACAAAGAGGTGGCAGAATAGGAGTTATAACAATCTCCAATACAGCAAGGAAGATGACTGACCGAATTCAAAGAGTATTGTTATATTTAGGCGAGTATTGCAGGATGTGCCCACCCTAATCGCATTGGCCAATAGCAGAGAACATAATTCAAACGCCTGTAAGGGTACCTCAAGAGAACTATTTTAAGTGCAGACCCTAAGCACAAAAGATTTTAGGATTGTAAACACACACCAAGAAATCCCTGTAAAGCAAAATTCCAAAGAGAGAATTCTAAGTCCAACTTTACAGCACACCTTAAACAAACGCAGATATGTAGGATTCAACCCTAACCTTAGTAATCATTTGTTCCAGTTGCGACCCAATGCAATATGACTTGCTACCAGTCAGTTGAGCAGAATATTAGCAACAAATGAGGGCAGCTGAAAAGTACCTCCTTTAAAACGCATTTGAGTACTAAAGGTATGAAACCCTAAATTCAGAATTTAGGAGCAAATGTCAATAATAACAGCTATCTCAACATATCACCAGGGAATATAATTGCAATGGGTCCTCTGATGACTCCTTGAGGAATCAAAACTCCAGAGAGACCTCGGAACAAAAAGACAACTCGGAAACTTGGGATATTACATTTCTGTGCTTGTCAAGATGTAACTAAAGTCCAATGAAGGAAAAAACCTACTCCCGTGTTTGACATGAGCAGGTCTTATCTATATACTGGCTTGTAGCTCGTGCCATTTCCCATCTTCCAGAAAGAATCCAACTATTATCCCCTTACCACTCAACTAGAACGAGAAAAACATGCAGAACAAGGGCGGGTGAAGTCTGTGCCATACGAGGCGTTGCCCTAAGCCTTAACAAGAGTACTTGTAAGAAATTAAAGTCCAAGAAAAGAAAAACCTAAAAAATTATGGAGGCTAACGTGATTAACATGAGCAGAACATAACCATGTACTGTCTTGAAGCCCATGCCATCTCCCATCTTCCAGAAACAATGCAACTAGAATCCCACTACCACACTCGACTAGAACGATACACAACAAGGGGTGGGTGAAACCTGTGCCATATAAGGCATTGCCCTAAGCCTTGAAACTTTGGGTATTAAATTCCATGCTTGTCAAGATGTAAGTAAAGTTCAAGACGGAAAAACTACATAATTATGGAGGAGGCTACCATGTCTAGCCTGAGCAAAATTTATCCATGTATGGGTTTTAAAATATTCCATGCCATCTCCCATCTTCCAGAAAAAATGTAACTAGAATCCCCCACCAACACTCGCCTAGAACGACAAAAAGCATACACAACAAGGGTGGTGAAATCTGTGCCATATCAAGCGTTTCTCAAAAGTGCTAAAACCTTGGGGCATTAAATGTCCATGCTTGTCTCTGCTCATGTTAAACATGACAGCCTCCTCCATAATTTTGTAGGTTTTCGGACTTTAACTATATCTTCTTATCCAAATAATGGCTTGCAGCCCATGGAATCTCCCATCTTCTAGAAATAATGTAACTATAACCCCCTTACACACTCAGCTAGAACGAGAAATGCATACACAACAAGGATAGGTAAAGTGTTTCCATACCAGGCATTGTTGACCTAAGCCTTCTCCTTCCTTAGCTTTCCAAGCTCCCGACGAACAACGGAACTTCTCTTGATGCGGGCGACCATGACCTTAAAGCGGTCGAAGTCGTTCAACTCCGCCCTCTTAGTGCGCACCGCAAGCTTGCGGCCCCAGGCGCTATTCTCCCACTTGCTGTACACCTCGCCGTCTTCCACGGCCTTCTTGAGCACCTTCTTCTTGGGCATGCGAGGGATCTCGATGGTGATGTCCGTGAGCGAGAGACGCTTGAAGTTGATCTGCGTCCTGACCATGTCGGGTGAATCCACCAGCGCCCTGTTCTGGTCGATCACGTCCACGATGACCACGAGCTTGCCATACTGGGGGCCGTAGTTGATTAGGGCCACCCTCCCGATCTCCACAAACCTTCGGAACACCATGGCTGTGGCTGTAGCTGCAGCGCTGTGACGACGGCCGTGGCTATGGCGGACGCGGGGCGGCGGTTTCGCTGCGAAAAGAGAAATCCCTCTAAACCCTCCTTTCCTCTTCACTCGCCCCAAACCCTAATCCCATGTCCCGTTCGCCCAACCAGGTCTCCAAACTTCAGGCCACGTGACCAAAAGTGGTTACTCACTTTTTGCAATAAGGTGTAGTAAGGTAGATGGGTCTTAAATGGTTACTTTTTCCCATTAGCCCACTTCTCCTAAGTTAAAACACGGGATCGGTGCGAGGTCGTTAGCAATTTCCTCATATTTTTTGGAGCACGTATGAATATCTTGTTCATTATCCAAGTGAAAGACTCCATGCTCGTGCAATGGTCACCATATACTTCCCCCAATTATCAGTATTAGAGTTATTTGTAAAGTAAAGCATATGAAATTACAGGTTCAGTCCCAAACCATGAGTTTATGAGAATTAGCACAAAGTCACTCCAAATTCTTCCAATTATTTAATTATCATACACAAAGAGTGGTGTCGGGTCATTGAAAATGGTTTTCTAGCTTGCTCTACTAGGATGGTGGGCCAATATGGGATTTAGGAGAACAAGCCCTATGTGCATACTTACTTTTAGATCATGTATACATATACATATATTCAAATTTTGAGAGGTGGAAAGAGGAGGTCCCAAAAGCTTCACCCAATATTCAAAATAGGTTCCAATACATGACGAGTTGACATACTCTTAATAGATAATTCTTTGAAAGAATGATCAAACCCATGGTTTTGTCCCTCTTCGAGGAACTTTATAGACAACTCTATTGCACTTAGGATGGTTATCATACTTTGAGCACACGGTCCAATCTCCTTTGAACACATGTCTTTCTTTATATGTGTTTGGAGCCAACCAAACCACATACCACTCAAATATAGGTATATAATTATGATAAGCATTTGAAATAGGTGTGTCTACCTTGGAGCAACTCACAAATTAAGCAATCATACTAGTCGTGAGCAAAATGTTGGACCCAATAGAGTTATCCATAAAGCCCCTCAAAGAGAGACAAAATCGTGGGTTGATCCTTCTTTGAGAAACTTTCTATTAAGAGTTGGTTGCTCATCGTGTTTCAAAGCCTATTTTGAAAGTTGGGTGCAAATTCTAGGACCTCCTCTTCCCACCTCCCAAACTTTGAGAGAATTTTAGGATCTAAAGAAGGGTGTGCACACGGGACCCATTGTCCTAAATCCCATACTAGCCTATGGCCTGCCCATCCTAGTACGACAAGCTAGAAAACCGGAATTTAATAACCCGACACCACTCTTTGTGGATGATAAATCAAGCATTGAGAAACAAAAAAAAACTTGGGTGATTGTGTGTTAATTCTCTTATAAACTCATGGTTTGGGACTAAACCCATGGTTTCATCCACTTTACTTTACGAGTAACTCTAATGAGTTTACACTAGGGTCCAAATCCAAAGCATGAAAAAAAAACAACAACAACAACAACATTGATGCAATTTCACTTTCCAACCAAACCTTAGGAGTCCCCACTCAAGAAAATACGTACTCTAGTTAGTTTGAGAAACCAATCTTCAGTCCAAAAGTAAGGTTCATTAAGGGTATCTTGAACCCCAAGTTGCTTGAACGTAGTGTAAACCCTAATCTAGACCTCCATGTAAACCCACCCTAGGGCCCAACTTGACCAAAAAGCTTACACTAGGGTGAGGGTTTAGTGTGTGAAAAGTAAATTGGCGTTGATGTGGCACCACTTTCCCAACAAATTCAACAGTCCCCACTCAAGAAAATACTCCTCCTACTTTGAAACACCAATGTCTAAACTTGGATCGAGTCTTGAGTTTGAAAATAAGGTCTATTGAGGGGTGTTTTGGATCGATTTAAAGATCACATCCATACAGTCATTGTTCCCATATTACCTAGTGAACTCCATGTAAGCAACTTTTTGGTTTGAAATTAAATATGCTCCTCATAAATCAATATCAAAGAGCTACGCATTGAAGTATTATACTTGATAAGATAGAAGTTACTCCATGGAAGATAGAATAAAGTTATCCTTAAAGTCTCAGGATGTCGGGTGAAAGTCAAGTTGTAGTCCCGAGTTGAGAGATCTATTGTATATTTACAGGGTTTGTTTTCTTGTGTCAGTAGACTAAAAATAATGACAGGGTCAATCTTTGGGAACCTTGAGTTGGGACCCTCGGGAGCTTTTGATCCTGACTCCTTTGTTTCTAGAGGCACCCTACCCCCTTCTGCTTTCCACTTGCATCTCATTTCCTTCTTGAGCCAAATGTAGGCAGGCAACTGCATTGGCAGGCTGCATTGGGCTAATTAAAGCTCCAGCAAAACGGGGCAAGCAAGCTCCTTAAGTTTACGTTAATCCACCTAAACTCAAGGTACATGTTTAAAGTCAAGTCTCCCAAGGCTGAGATTTTAAGGATAACTTTAATGTATTTGGTTTTATTAGATTACATGTAGTCGTCTTTCAAATGATGTTTCACAGGTGCCACGTCATTTCAAAAAAATTTAAGAGATATGCTTAAGGGCAATCCACTATTGGAAGTAAAGGTGAAATTTGTACAGGTCACAAGTCCACAAATGTTTCAGACCTTGGACATCTGGCCAACTAGCATCCTCGGGGGGGACACTTAGGAAAATTAGTAAACATGGTGCGTTAAAATATAGGGTGTGTTTTATTCGTGAGCAATAAAATTTAGAAAATTATTGGATATAACTATGGACTATTTAAATTGAAAATCCATATTATAAATAATATTGGGGTATACTAAGTATTGAAATTTATCAAGATTTTAGATATAATATAGCATAGGGATTTTGATAGAATGATAGTTTGTTTCTGAAGTTCTTCCTTCCACTTGTGTGCAACAGACTAAAGTGTTGATTTTGGAAAACAACAATGTTGTTTAGACTCTGTTTTCTCAGCAATAGATTGCAGCCAACTTCGTTCACCCTAAACCTTGGACCCTAAAGTTCTAAATTTGTTGGTCTGCTTGTGACTGCAGTGCACAGACTTGTGTTTCTAAACACAAACATTGTTGTAGTTCATGCTAGTAATTTAAGTTCATAGTTCATTGATTCTCATGGTGGTGATGATTGTTTGCATTGTTATTGATTTGTGGTGATGCTTGTTCATGCTAGTTCTCATTGCATGTCAAATGAATTTTGTAATGAACATAGGCAATCCTTAAACACAAATTAGGGTGAGCTAATTTTTTATAATGAACATAGGGTTGAAAAAAAAATCTTATGTGAGTTATAACTATAGTAAGGCATCATACTAATACACCATATTAGGGAATTATATAATTAAACGGTGTGTTCAAATCTAACATCTAGACATAATACCCCTACATTACATACCCCTTTAACGCACGTGTTCACACAAAGTATAGTGAAGTGTCCCCCCCGAGCTAGCATCACCTAGCTAAATTTTTTGGGCCCATGTTTGTCACTTAGCTTTAGCTAGCTAACTTTTCTGGAACTCTCATTTTCACTCAACTTCGACTAGCTAAAAAGTTGTGTGACATGCATGTTCATTCTAAACCAGAGAGAAATCCATTCAAACAAAACCCAACAAGATATATTTGGTTGTGTTGCTCTTGGTTGGCTCTGTATTTTCATGTTGTTGCACAAGGAAATTGAAAGGCTTAAAATCAACACGTATAGTCGGCTTCCTCACTTTTGACTGGCACTGGTGATAGATCTTCTTCTTCTTCACCATCTTCCTCGTTTTCATTATCATCAGAATCGTCAGTGTCATCTGGCAATTCAGGACGAGATGGAATCAAGGTAGTCTGAATCAAAAATTATGCAGGACATCATTCATTCCACCGAGATCACATTCTGATTCCAACTAATTATTAGCTAACTTCAGCTAGCTAACTTTCCTCACCCGGATTATGGCACTTAGTTTTAGCTAGCTATTCTTTTGAGGCACCAAATTCTTGCATAGCTTTAGCTAGTCGGAGCTTTTAGCTAGCTAAATAGTTGCCCACTTAGTTAGTTGTCCAAGGTCTGAAATGTTTAAAGTCCATGTATTTAAAAGAATAAAAATAACCTCATTGCCAACTCTCAAAGGGGAGCTTTTTCACATGCCACGGATGAAGCACTTTACTTTTGTCTCCTCGTTGGTCGGAAGGTGTGTTTTAAAGTGCACCCATCACTTTATAAGATTGGGAGGAGGATGTGGCACAAGGAGTCCCTATACGTTGTTGATGTGGAGAGGTGCCGCACTTCACCCTACAAGGCCACAACACTTTTTTTTATATATAGAGAGTTGTGATTGGTCCATGGGACTTTCCTTTCTACACCATGTGGCATGTCACGATAGCGAATAAGCACCGGAGTATGTAGTCTTTGTTGTCATCCCATGTGGTAGCTAAGGGTCACTTCAAGCCAAGAGCCGTGACCATGAAATTGTGAGAGCCCAAAAGAAAGTGTCCAAAGGCCATCCCAAGACACGTCAAAATCATGTAGTGTGGTCACGGATTCTCAAGTGTAGTGTGAAGTCATATGTGACCGGGCCCTCAACCAAATGCTATTTCAATGAATCTCTATTCATGCGGGTCCTCACACATGATAAAATAGAATAAATCAACGGTTGTGAGCGTTCGGAGTGCCACAATCTCCCAATTTTGTGTTAGGCCTACCTCCAAGAGGTGGTTTTTGAAAATAGTCCAAGTGACCATGAAACATGATCCAGTCGATGCCATGTAGGAATCCATGTAGACTTTACATCCATCTTTCATTCACATGCTCTGTTGGTCCCTCAAGCGTAGTGTGAAGCGAACTTGGACCGGCTCCGCCTTTTCCACCAATGAGAGTGCTTGAAGTGTGTCGGTCATGGGCTCTCAGGCTCGTGTGTGAAGTGGCCCTAAACTTGTCGTAATGCTCGTTCCTAGATTATATATAGACTTAGACCACCTTGAAAATGAAGAAACAACATAACTCACATTGGCAGTGACATCAAAGTTGCAAACTTTTCTTTCCTTTATTCATTTATTTTCTACTAAGACTTCTTTTAGACTAACCATGTGTCATGTCATCTCAACGTGTTTATGTTTGCCCGTCTAAAAGGGTCTTAAATGTTATTAATCCTCGGCTTTTGAAGGTGAAAGAGAATTGCCTCTTTCTAAATAACTTGTGTACAATAAGGACTTGAAGAATACTTGTGAGTGCAATGAGGATTTGGCTTTGCCCCAAAAACCATAGGAAATCATTTACTAACTTCTAAATGCCTTAAGGTGTTTTGGGTTAAACATGGGTAAAATGTATGCTCATGTTGGGAGATTTTACAAGGAAAATCAAGTAACATTTAACAAACTCTTAATTGTATGGATGCGAGAGACACGAAGCCTTTCAATTTCAAGGTTTTTTGGGCAGCATGGAAGTTACATATTCAAGGACTTTGTAATGATCACAAGGTCGGAGGTCTTATTTGTGCAATTTTGGACATCATTTACATGGCTAAAAACGAGCCACTCGGGGCCGGGGCCCCTCCGTTGGTGGGAGGAGGAGGCCCATGTTGGAGAGGCGGTGTTTGCATACCATGGGTCACTTGGCACGTGGGCCTCCTCCTCCCACTTGAAAATTTTTGACACTTGAAAATCGACCAAAAACCGGAGGGCTTTGTTGGATGATGATTAAGTGCATTATGTAAGGAATGTAAATAATTTTAGTGCATCATTTTATTGCATGTACTTCTTCAATATAGTGAGACATCATATTATTTTCAAATTCAATACAAAAGGGCCAATATCAAGTTTTTTTTTGGTGAAGTGTTGCAAATTTTTTTGAAAGTTTGTGATTATTTTGAAGCCATTCACATTGAAATGCATGTGCACACTTCAAACTTGAACACTACCGGTTGGACTTGGAAACACAAGGAACTTTACCAATTATGCCCAAAAGTCTTCCCAATCTCTGCTACATACCAAAACCAATTTCTACCAACACTTCCATTTGGTCAACGAAGACACACCTATCAACCGTATTTCTTTGTACAATATGTTACTATATTTAAGTCAAATTGTTTATTGGTGTCATTATTAGAAGACTATATTTACAACATTTGGACGCTCATTTGTGTGTACACACAGCTAAACTCTGAAATGGATTTGTGTACAAATTGCGCTTTGAAAGAGTATACATCATCAATCCGTATACCATTTTCATCCATCCATCTATCTACTGGATTATAATTGGATGTTGCCCTATTTCCACCACAAGATCCGATCATGGGAATCAGGCGAGCATTCACGTTAAGTCAATTCAAACACTCAAAGCAAAGAGCGAATCTGATTAGATAACCCAGTCAAAGCAAAATCCACATAGCTCGAGACAAGATTCAGGAATTGATACGAAAGAGTGCAAGTTGGAAGCAAATGAGTCTCATGCGACAGAAGAAAAATAGTAAAATCTAAGGCCAAAATAAATTCAATCCTGTTGATTGAATCAACACATGATGAATGTCAATGAAATGGAACCCTAACGCTAAATCGAGGAGACACGGTGCAGGAAGCAGATAATCATGATCCAGTGAACCTCAATTCAATCTCCAACCGCAAGCTTCACTCCATGTCTGATTATGTGAACCCAGTTAAAAGCAGAGAGTATCTTGAATACCCCAGTCAAAGCAAATACCAAACAAGTGCTAGGAAGGTCAGCCATTTGAGTACTATTCCAACCTTAGGCAGCTTAACCTTGGAGTTCCCATGGGATCTGTGTAAAGGCCTTGGGTTCAAGGCACCCCATTCTATTGTTCATAATAATGGCAAATAGGTATTCCAACTGTTTAAAATAACACTTCTTAAACTATCTAAGTACGAAGAAACAATGGTCTCTCTTATTTCACATGTGACAATCCAAAACAGATTGCATGATTGTAGTACTGATTCAATCCTCCCAGATTGGAAAACTGCAACACTGTTAAGAATGTGTCCAGTTGTGGTGTAATTTTCTCTTAGGAGGAATAAGATCTGAAGCTCTCAACATAACATGTATGAATTATTCAGTTGCAAGCATTTCCAAAGAACGGATATGCAAAAAGAAAGTACAGATGCTTGAGTTCAAGAAACATACAATTAAATAGGAACGAAGCAGTAAGACTTACTGAATGATACGAGTAAGGAGTTTTTCCTTGGCGTTAAAAATGCTTGGCCATTATTGAGTACTCGAGGGGCCCCCACTCCTCTTCCTCAAAGATGTTTCCTATTGCTGATTTGTACAACTGAAAGACAGGCCAATCAATATCCCACCGCATGAGATGAAGAATTATATCCTTGATGTTCAATCAAAAGCTTCAGATAAAAGTAACCAGTAAACCATAAAATATGAATCACTACGTGCATGTGGGTAGCATCTCAATATGCAAGTGCCCAACGTTGCAATGTTGAGTCAGTGTTGGTATGTACCCTTCAGGGTTCATTATCTTTTCAGTGCTAACTAAACATTTAACTAAAATTTCATTCAACATCGATTTGACTGATAACACAACCGTTTAGGTCTGGTTACTACAAACTATACAAACCAAAGAAATAAAATAGCAACCCATATTTGGTTGGCATTGATTCAATAAGAACTTAGTGTTGATATATGAATTCAGAGGTTTGTGATGTAAGGAAGCCAAGGAATTGAAGGTCCCCTGAAAGAGGAGGATTTTTTCAATGCCACCTTTCTGTGAAACAATCTTCAAAACCCCTCACACCAACCAGTGCATCCTCAGTGGTCTCAATCTCAAATCCACCTCTTGCAAAAAAAAATTGGTACTTCAAATCCTACAACTCCTTCGATAAAAAAAACCCTAAACCCTAATTGGCAATACACTTGGGTAGTGCAGGTGAAGCAAAAGAGAGTTATAGCTCACCTCAGTGGCGTCAAAAAGGATCTCTGTTCCAGCAGGATACGAGCTATATGTTTGATTTATTCTCGGCACTCCTGATCTCGTGTTGCATCAAATTCACCATGCATCCAGCACATACATCCAAAAATTCAACTCATGTAAACACACAACCACTGGGAAATAGTATCCACATTGCGAAAGCAGTAGATCGTGAAGCTGCAAACCCAAAACCGAAAACTTCTCGAAAACTTCGACGAGGAGGAGGCTAACCCTCTGGGGCGACGTGGGGCGACGTGGCCGCCTCAGAGGGCGGCATTCCGGGAAAGGCCTATAGGCCCTCCTCCTCGAACAATGAACGTAGACGAATGAAAAAAAATTCAAATATAGGACTTTGCTCAAAACCTACGGGGAATCTACTCTTGAAGTGATACAAACCCAATGCAACCAATAAAATTCATCTCATTCCACTGTGATGGGAATTTTCCTCGACTCTTGCAATGCCTAAAATCGTTGTTTTGCACGTTTATTCAAGGAGTGAAAACTCAAACAATAGATATTTTCATCGCGTACTTAGAATATTGACTCCAAAAAATTCAAACCAATTGGGCAAAGTCTCATGTGAGAACAACATCCTCAAAATAAAGGTGAGTTGGGGTTGAAATGATCTTTAGGGGTTCGCCTTGAAATTGTTTAGGAGCAATAAAAATAAGAAAATCATCTCAAGGTTCAATTTGGATACTTGGTTACATTCATGTGCACATGACTATGATGTTGTTTGAAATATTGATGTTTTTGTATTCAATTATATTCTACACAACATGCTCTTCATTTTCAAAATTCGGTTCGTTGGAGATTGAACGACATCACATTATTCAAATACACACGTTTGTTATGTGGGACTGATAATATTCCACGTAATAATTATGGATATTTTGGGAATATTACGTGGAATATTATCAGTCCCACAAAACAAGCGTGTGTATCTGAATAATGTTATGAAATGTAGGGTTCTCAACAATAACAAAGTGGTGAACTTAGGTTTTAGGTTTTAGAGTTCAAGGTCAACAAAGTAGGGTCAAGCCAAAAGGTAGACACTTGATGTTTTAGCCTTATTAGCATCACCTTCATGCTTCAAAAATAAAATTGCACGAGGGTTACATCGGAGATAAAGAGTTGCTGAAGAAGGCTCTTCCATTCCAAACCAACAAGGTGGATCCTAATGTGGGCATTTAACCCGCGGATCCCCTCTCGCCTCACCTTACTCCATACTCACCTAGTCAAGGCATTACCTCATTGAACTTAAACCTTGAGACAATCACACAACACCCCCTAATGTCTAAACTTAATCCACACCACACTTCACTCTTTTTATATTTTTGTGAATAATTAATAACCGTTAAAACATAACTTCTAATGGTCTCAAAGACTTAAGAACATATGTGGGCACCATTTTGGGCTCACAACAATCCATAGGATTGCGATGGCTGGGAGTGGCAAGATAGGCGATGCATGTGGTTCGTCAAGAAGTATGTATTACAATCCCCGACACGCATGGGGCTTGCCGGACGAACCGAACAAATTTACACCCGAGGTGGTTGCAGAGAACACTCGAAATGAGGACGATTTGCGCAGTGTTTTACGTCCAATTCAAGGGTTCACTGAATTCTATTGGGTTCGACTGCCTAGGAGACAAGTTGATCGTCACCACCGCGGATACTTGGACGCCCAAGAAAAGCCCGCATGCCGCATCGGTTACAAGGAAAAACTTTTCTCATGGCACTTGTTTGAGGACCTTAGCGACGTTCTCACGAAGGGGAAAAATCAATTGTTTTTTCGGAAAAACTATGGGACCTTGTGGAGGTTCTACCAAACCATAAAACACTCGGTGCATGACGCAATTCATTGGGGGTTCAACCGGTGCATCGCGCACCAAAAGGAATACCGGGTGTATAGAGAGTACACACTTAGGTCGTCAATGTAAGATTTGCCCACGAATATGGTGAGAGCGTAGTATCAAGTTTGTACTTGCACATATATTTACGTATGTTGTTAAATTGGAAATGCGCAATATATGAATTCCCGGCAATATTGCGGTGATGTTTTCCGCTTGGTGTGAACTTATAATCATGCCACATGGAATTATTGTCACAGTTATTTGCATCGATACGTGTTTGATTCAAGTGCAAATGCATGTAGATGCAAAGTCCATGGATTAATTAAATGTTGGTGGCAACCGATTGTGTGGGCAAACATAAGAAATGATCATTGTGCGACACTTGTACATTACTCCCAAAATTGATAGTGAACAATAATTCACTTATAAACATTTCCAAAATCATGGTTTTTCCCGCATTGTGTACAATTGAGTATCAAATAATGCAAGCTGACCGGGAGACTGCGGCGCAAGAACTATGGGCCATCACCGAGAGGCGAGGCGCCGGACACTACGGCCACCAAATCTGAACGGTGCAAGCTCAAGCCGCGGACCCCCCATTCCATTGGATAGTGATTTGGAGCCGGATTAGGATTGTTGGATATTGTTTGTGAAATAGGCGTTGGACTAGGAGGAAAATCAAAAGTTACCTGTGAATACAATGTAGGCTCAGTTGTAGCCATCCGTTTGAGAAGCCCAAGCAGAACCGGAGTCTGCAATTTGCACACAACGCCATTGCAAAATCCTGTCAGCCTAGCACGAGCGTGCGCGCGGTCTCCAATGTGCAACCCCCTCGCGGCATTCGAATGGCGAAGGACGTCTTGCATGGTGGGGCTAGAGGCCCCGTCACGGATGTCCAAAAGGCCGTTGACGTATTTTCATTCATTCATCCGGATTTGGACGTCCACCTCATTGAAGCTACCCTCTTGTGTAACGGCCTTCTGCCTCTCCATATCGGCCTCAAAACTTGTTGTGTTGTCACCAAAAATCCTCCACCCTTCGATTTCGTCCTAGCCCGAGTGGAAAAGTTTATAATGACATGTAGAGACTTCTCTCTTTGTAACCCAATATATAATTCCAATCTACCCTTGGAATATACACAACTTGATTAACACCACACTATGTAATTTTACATTCCTTAATGTCGGGCAAAGTTATATCCTTAGCCTTTTCTAATGTCCACCCGGCCGCTTTGGCCACGCATGCCTTCAAAGATATCCCTCTTATGAATCGAGTCCTTGCCGTCGACTCCACACTACTACATGAGTTTTCGCTTATTGATTCCGTGCTATCACATGTCATCGTGGTTGATTCCGTATTCGTACATGACACTTCGCTTGTGGATTCCATGAGCACATAGGCTTTAAATACAAGTATTAAAAAATACTTATATACTTATCCTTGCCCTTCCTTCTCTAAGTTCTTCTTGATGTAAATCTCTATCAATGTCTTCCTACTAAACTTCAGAATAGTATAACTCCCATCCAACTTATGTTCTTCAAGTGAAATTTGGTACACTTGTTAAGTACCTTATCAAAAATCTCCACACCAAATTTTGGCACAAACAGAGTTCATATGCAAAAGTTATGCATGAAATTCTAACTCTAACTACTTAGTATGAATGCTGTGATAAAACATCCGGTCATTAAAACTCTAATAACTTCCAACTCCTACGTCCAATCAATCTAAAATTTTGACACAAAATATGTATATAAGTTCAGAAGGTAGTGTCAAATTTTGGTATCCATATCTATAACCCTCTAAGATATACATATTTTCAAACCTTGCTGCTTTGTTCCTAGACACCCTCCCCTTCAACTTTTAATAACTCTTTCATCCCAATGACTGAAGCTCTCAAATTTTTACCACAACTCCCATACTTTATAATAAATAATCCCTCAAATTTTCATACCCATTGAACACTATGATCATCCATAATTGACAAATCTCTCACTATAAAGTTCTGCTCAAGTTCATAACTAATAAAACACTACAAATAATGCACCTAGTACAATCTAGTCACTCTAAATGCCACAAGCTTAAACAAGTTTGAACTCTCTCACTTCAATATGAATCTCAATGCAACAAGTTGAAGTTTACAATCAAACTCCAAATTCCTTAAACCCAATCTACTTCTAACAAGAGGTCAATCCCTCTTCAAGGCTAAATAGCCTTGGCTCTTCACCTAAGAACTAAGCACACACATGTGCTCCTATCTTGCTTCCCACACACCCACACTTATAACCCGTGGGGTGCTTAAAGAGCACGAAGGAAAGAGAGGATGAGTGAGGGAAGAATGAGGGATTATATAGTGAGTTGAGAGGGAGAGAGGGCATGAGGTAAGGATAGGGTGAGAGGATTAGAGCCTCCAATCACAACCCCTTAACCTTCTCCTTCTAAGTAGGGACTCATCCCATCCACAAGGCTCACGATAAGCCCTCGAACTCTCCTCCTACTTTGTAGGCTCTCATCTTATCTCCTAAGCCTTCCTCCCTTAATTGATCAACAAAGATCCTAATTCAAACATTTAACTAACCTTGGCTTTCTACCTACCACACTTTACCAAGGTATGTCCTCATACTACTTAAATCCACTCCACACAAGCCTAATGCTTCAAACTTAGCTTTCTTCAAGCTTCACTCTTTTTATATTTTTTGTGAATAATCATAAATCAACAAAACACCACTTGTAATGTTTTACAAGTGTTAACAACACATGTGAGCATCAATTTGGGCTCACATGTGCCCAACACGTGTTCCACATCCCAAGTTGTTTCTTCGCCCGGGACCGGTTCCCGTGGTAATACCCCCACTGTCACATTGCCGTTGGAGTCATACATGTATCCGTGGGGGTGAGGACCTGGGACGTATTCACCCGTCTCTCCGGCGTGCCCACCCACAACACGGTACAAAAATGCCCTCAACCCTATGGCATGAGGAGAGGAGCCGGGGTAAAACTCATGAGCAACCCTTGTGTACATTTCAGGCGTGAAGTTTGTCGGATAGCCTCGGAGGTCCTTCACATACCTCCGTGCACGCCAGCTATAAGCAGGAGGATCGCCGTATTCTGCGGGCGGCACACCATGGATTATTGTGTACTCAAAATCGGGAGGCATTCCCCATTGCACTCCGAATTGCTCGTACAACCTTCGATGCAGAGGGGCTTTGCACGAAGGACAACGGCGTGTTTGCAACATGTGTGTGTGAGTCCAAAATGGTGCCCACATGTGTTCTTAACCCTTTGAAACTATTAGAAGTTATGTTTTGATGTTTTATGATTATTCACAAAAATATAAAAAGAGTGAGGCTTGGTGTGAAGTTATGTTTAGGCCTTAGGCTTATGTGGTGTAGTTAATTAGAAGCTTAGCGGCATGAAGGAAGTTCTTTGGTTAGGTGAGTGTAGCATGTGGTGGACCAAGGGGAGCTCCTTGAGTTTAAATATTTGAATGGGATCCATCTTGTTGGTTTAGGAGTTGAAGGCTTAGCGGATAGGATAAAAGCATACGAGGTAGGTGAGGATCGAGGGGCTTACTTGGCGGATCGGATAAGAGCCTACGAAGTAGGAGAGGATCGAGGCATAAATATCACATCTTTGTTTATGATAATATGAGTGGGAGGTTCACACAAATTGCAATCAACCTAATGAATGCCTTACTTACTCTTAATATCAACAACTGCAAGCTTAGCACGAGAGTTTGCAGATGATTTTTAACATTGTTGTTAGATTCCACGTTCAATTTCTTTTTAAAAAATGCAAGCACATTCCAAGTATCGAGCATGATGTAGACTATATTTATAGAATTCATGTAGGTTTGAGAAATGAATTGATGGAGGCATTGTGGAAAATTTAGAAACTGAAGTTTTGGACATAGATGGAAGCACAAGAGGAAATTACTTACACATATCAATGTCCACAAAGTAACGAGCACATTCAATGTAGTCAATGCATAACCATGCATAGAAGCTTCATAACTACCCCTATAGTCTTCCATTTCCCTCCTCTTTGTCACTAACATGTTCAGTACACTCATTTGCCTCTACATCCATGAATGGCAGGATGCGATGATCATAACCCAACGATGTACTACAATGTGACAGTGTTGCAGTTGGATCCACAGTCTTTGTGACTGCCTTTGCATGTAATGGATAATTATGTAAGTGGGAGGAAATATCACATTTTTGTTTTTGTTGAAAATAAAAACTTAAATGGTCATCATTCATCGTTGGGTAATAACACGTTGAATGATTTCAAATTGAACAACCATAGAACAAACCCAGGGAGTGCACTTAGTGTTAAAACCTCAATCATATCAAAACCAACGTCCATAAACAATTTTTACAATAATGAATTGCAACCAATGCCAAGGGGATTAGAGTGATGATGTGGCAATTACGTTGTGCTTTTGAACAATGTTCAAGGGTTAACCATGTAACATCAATGCAAGGTGAAAAAAATGAACATAAGAAGAATGCATTGCCGAGAAAGTACCCACAAGGTATCCAATAGAGGGAAGAAACTTTGCATGTAGAGCTAAGTTGCAACATGAAGGACTCTTTTTGGTTATCGTGGTTGGGGTCGGGGTTTGGAAGTCTAAAGTCGAAGGTCTTTATTATATAAAAGAGGCATTTTGGAATACAAACTCTAATCCATTAGGGATTTGGGGTTAAAAACAATCAATAATGTCACTCCTTGGTTTCAAGATAAGAGCCCAGGTTTTTTGCAATACTTACCCATAGTAGCAATGAGGCTAGCTCGTCACTAATTTATTTGGGAAAAAATGAAAACATACTAATATAATCTTGGATGCAAATAAATGAAAATCATGCTAATTTTATCTGGATGATAACATTTTGTGAGGCTTATTTGAAAATTTACATGGACTTCATCATCTATTCCAAATGCATCGAAATAGACAATTTCATATAAAAGGGACATAAATAGCATGATTATTTCTAACAATAAATATTGTTAAATGAAAGTAATGAAGCCATTGACATTCTTTACCATGACAAAAGCCAAAGTTCTCACCAATCGGAACACATTTCATTTGATATTGATGATATATAGATTTACTATTGTTTTTGTGGAAGGAGAAATGCTCTTGATTTCAATCGTATAGATGTAGTCTTAAAAGCACCCTCAACAACCACCTTTTGTATGTTAACTCCAAATTAGGTCACCAAGCCACACTTCATAACACATCTTTGATATCAAACACCCCCTCGTCCTTTAGGTCTTAATAGGTCTCTCTCTCTCGCTATATATATAATAGCTTTTGGCGGAGACAAGTCCCAAGTGCTTTGTGTCTATAACATGAATTTATTGTTCTAACTTAGTTGGACCCACACTATTTTATTTTGGTTGACTCCCGTACAAGACAATAAGGCCACATTCACATGGTTGATTGAACTTCTACGACCGTCCATTGAGCCACGTTTTACATTGTTGGAATATCGATGCCATTTCACAAACATTAGGTCGCCTAAGACCTAAAAAAAAAATTTTAAAGAAAAAAGGGGAAAAAAAGTGACAACAAAGTGGACTTGTGTTCAATTGTTTGATGATTACTAAGAGGGATGGAAACCGTGATGCTTGTGTCCTTGACCGTTACGAGATGGTGTTCGGGGGAGGGTTCGGGCACATGACTCATAATGGGAGTTGGTGGATTCAATGCATTGGGGTGTGTGGAAGACCGGGTGAGAGCCGGAAGGCTAAGGATAAAGGTGAGGCGAGGGCTTTAGGGGATTGGCTCATAGTGTCCGGGCCCACCGACATAGAGGAATACATGGGCTAGTTTTGTAACGAACATTCGTAACCTCCGACCATTGGGTGGAACCGATACCGTAGATGGTTCTTTATTCCGACAACAAAAACTACATTTCCCTCAAGTCTTGTCACATGCCAATCCTACATTGGTTGAGACTTTTTCGAATTTCACTTGGAAACTATATTCCAACACTACACTAATTATCTCATTTAGTGCGTGTGGTAATAATTCTTGAAACACACATCATTTTGCGAAATCTCAAAGTTAGTAAGGGCTGAAATTTCCAAGCAAGTGGTACCAAATTCATGAATATTTGCTCATTTACCATACATTCCAAGTTAATCAATGCATGTTCTAAGGTGTTTGTGAAGTGCACAATTTGTTCTGGTGAGCTCGAAGAGGCTTTAGTCGGTGCCCCTCACTCCCAAGGCATCTTGACACCAAGAAATTGAAGAGAGTTTGTGTTGAGAGTTTCCAACACTTTGGCACACTTTGGATCTCCCAAAATCATAGATCTTCTGGTGACATTGATTTCATGGCATAAAGAAATTTAATGTCACCTTCACTAATTTCCCACGCACACTATCAACCCACCCTCACTAAATGGGATAATTAGTGTAGTAAAAGTGAAATAGATTGCCCTCAATGGTAATTTGGATGTTTAAGAAGGTGCTCATGTCCCCCAAGCCATGAAGAATACTTGTCCACTTAAGATTTTCATCCAATTGCATTTTGTAATTGTCCACTCATTTAAACTAATGTAGGTGGGTGAAGTGTTTGGGATGATAATATGATTTTCTTCCATAATGATGTAAACCAAGGCCAATACTATAAAATTAATACAGCCACACTAATTTCCAACCCACATGAATTTTCTACCCACACTAATTAGACAAAACAATGTAGCTTGGAACCTTCATGAAATCGAGTTTGCATTTTCGTGGAGTCATCTTACCAAAGGAGCAATAAGCCTTAAAGGACCAGGGGTGTGTTTATACAATCCATTCACGATAATTTGTACATACCCCAATGGGTATTGAAATAAAAATAAAAATAAAAATCCATAGTATTGAATTCATATGTAGAACACCCTACCCAACATAACATTATTCAAATCCATAACAGTGTTATGTGGGATTGATAGTATTATGTAGAATATTCCATCATTCAGGCTGAATGTGAAGAATATTTTGCATAATATTGTCAGTCCCATAGAACATTGTTATGAATATGAATAATGTTATGAAAAGAGGACTAGAAAATAAACCCACATATGACAACAATATATATAAGTTGAGGTCAATGCTACAAGCATGGGCAGAGCTAGGATTTTGACCAAGGGGGGCTGACGTTAGAATATGGAAATATCCAATGTATATTTTATTTTCAAATTTCAATAGGTGGTCGAAATTGATTATTTATTGAGAGATTTGGACTCATCAAGCTGACATCCCCATAATTTTTTTGATAGTGTCGTTAATATCCAAAGCTTGGCAATGGTCTTTTCGATATAGATGATCATCAGATCGACCATCCAATCATCGCCAATAGACATTGCCAATAGTAAACAAATGCCCGACTTTCCTTCAATGCACTCGAGGAAAACATTGCAAAAAACAACCATGTCGATTTCCCATTGCGGTTCTTCTGACCAACATGCTCTGCAGTCGCTAAACGACTGCAATTTTTTTTTGGTTTTACCAATTGAAATTTTAGGAATTCAGGGGCTTGTAATATACCGTTGGAAAGGTCTTGAAAACACCTTTCCAACAGTGTATTACACGTCCCGAAATATTTAATATTGCAGTCGCAAAAAGAAAAAAGAAAAATATGTACTATTGATCTCAGGGGGGGTTGACCCCCCCAGCCCCCTGACTACAAGCTCAAATCTTCCTCCAAGTCATTACAAATAGGTATGATTTACCCTCAATGCTCCAACTAAAACATTATATTAGGTACATGAGTTGATTTTAGATAGGGTCTCTTTTGACACTTTTAGCTAAGTAGTTCACAAAATATTTTCAAAATCTCTCGATACAAACCTCGAGGCTCAAAGTAGCTTGACACTTATATCAAAAAAACTAATCAAATTTCAAACCAAAGAAGAAACCAAAAGAAGGATTTTTCAATGCCTTTGGTACCAACAACATTGTGTCTATCTATTTGTCTAATAAGGATGGGGAAGATTCTCCCCTCCATACTAGAAGCGCTAACATAGTCGACCTAAACGCCATCACTTATAAAATGTGGGTAGACAAAAGCAAAACAATGTAAAAAAAATGTGTTGAATTTACCCCCACCCAAAAAGTCTAAATAGGAACTTCAAACCATATGAGGAAGAGCTTAAGCGTTTAGGCTTTGAAGACGATCACCAAGCAATGGTAGACACTCTTGTAGTAGTACAAATAACACCTCACACCAACCCCTCTCCCCCCACTCTTTTGGCCCCCAGGGATGCATTGGCTATGGTAGGTGACTTGGAGCACACCAAACTCTTTTTACATGATCAAATGACCAAACAAATGAAAACAATGAAGTGCTACTCCGACTCCCGCCTTGGAAGGCTTGAACAAATGCTCACCTACAATTGTCAAATTATTTTAAAAATGATGCATGATGACACACAAAGCGAACCACTTCAACGACGAAGAACTCAAAAATATCATCTTGGACACTCCAGGCTAAATCAAAATAACGTAATGATAAAAAATCCCAATAGAAACATACAAATGCCTAACCTCCTCCAAAGTATTTCTAAATACAAAATCCAAACTCACTCTAATAAAGCAATTTATCAATTATAGCACATAAATAAAAGAGGTTCTCAACTCTACCCAACCAACAAATCTACCACTCCCTATAAAAAAAACACCAAAACCAATCATGACCAACACCTTAACGCTGAAAAAAATTTATTTATAATAATAGAAATAGAAAATGACATGTCTTAAAAGAGAAACTTCAAAAATGATATGAAAACCATAAACTTGAAACAACTATTCCCAAACTCAAAACATCAAAATCTAAACAAAATGGGTCCCATGGGAAATCTTAAAATAGAAAGCCCAAATACAATATACATGAACGCTGAAACCATACATGCACAAAATTATAAAGACGTTCCACAAACACTTAAGAGAGAAATACGCGACCTATAAACCTTCCATCTACTGCCAATTCATTACCACAATACAAGTACAAACGTTTCTTACATTCATCCTCTTAAGTCACACCCCCCGATATTTTATGATATACAACATACATATATAAGCTCCCAAATCACACAATTCACACAACCATTATCATATGTACACAAAAATCACAACAATAATAATCCCCTTGTCAACACACTTGCTCAATCCAAAGATATACATCCTAATCTAGGCCCCCTTGCAAACATTACCAAATACCTCCCCACCTCATTGAAACAACGCCAAACCAAATACTTTGAACCCAACTCCACCACAATAAAAAAGAAAGCACTCACACATCCCACCCAAATTTGAAACCTACTTTAACCTGACAGAATACAAACAAATTATCTTCCCCTGAACTCGCCAAACAAAATATCTTTCTATCCAACTACACTCAATCCAACGTCATCTTCACATTTATCATCACATTGGGACCATCTCCATTTGATTGCGAAAAATCTAAACTAAACCACCAACCACACATCATGTCCATTGTCCGAGCACTACTCCCCCAACTCCCAACATCCACCATTCTTCATAGACTCATTCTCACTCACCCACTCATACTACTGTAGCCCACTCACATACCCCTCCAACTCCACAACTACCATTCTCCCCACCCACGGGACATAATATTCATATTTCATGGTAACACATACTCCACCCAATGGGCGGGGAGAGGCCTAGCTCACCCACCAAACTCTCAAGTTGTAGTCGAAACACTACATTGGGCTAGAATGGCAACATACACATACCCCGAGGCCCTTACCATCCTCGTCCTACCACACAAAGATTGGTACAACAAAAGACATCCCCTCAGTGCCCCCCACCCAGACACCTAGGCACTCGCCCACCTCGACCCACACATCCTCACATACCACCCCAAACATGTTTTCCAACATACCTAGCCACAACCGAACCCAAAATAATAACGATTTTTTTCATACACCGATTTAAGAGCCCCTCCATTATCTTGATCTTTGTTAAATATTCATATATCGCCTCGAAGCCGCATTACACCTAACAAACTTACCCCTCACACAAAACCCCGCCCCACTGGACACACCCACAAAGGTCAACCTTATACAAGAAATGAAACACCCCCACCCCCTCCTATCACTTTGAATGTCCCCCTCTCCCCCTACCCTTCCCAACCTCGTTCTACACACAACCACAACCCAAATACCCCACCACCCACACTTATTACACAAATGGCTCCTTCACCCCCCCCCCGCGCCAAGGAAATGAAGCAACCGATGGCCTCTATATCTACCATCCCACCAACAACACCGAACACACCTATAGACTACCCGGACGACAAAATATCCTATGCACATAACTAACAACCATCTACACTGACTCAAAATATTGAGTCAATGTTTCATTCAGTTTCATTAGATCCACAATGCCATGAGAACAAATGAACAAATTGAAAAACTTTGTATACAAAAGTTGTAAAGCATAAAGTAATAAGCAACATCTAAGTGACAAAACACAAATTAAATTGATAGATTTCAAAATATGAAATTCCAAAATTAGATATATACATTGACTCAGTTTTTTGAGCACTTTTTAGAAAACACTCAAAAATTCGTCCATCTTCCTTTTGATTCCATAACATCTGCAATTCGAGCAGGCATGCTAGCATACAACTTCCTACACTCATCTACACTAATAGAAGCATAAACCTCTTCAATACGAGTCCACAATTCATGAAGATTCTTTGGAGCAGTGGAATAATAATTCAATCTCCATTTCACAAAAGCCCACACATGTTCAATGGGGTTCAAGTCAGTAGAATGAGCAGGCCACTTCATAACATCATATGGTTGTTCCGAAAACCATTCTTGAACAATCTTAGTTGTGTGCACAGGAGCATTGTCTCGTTGAAAAATGACTTCATCAAGATCAAAGTCAAAATCTACCAATGTAGTATATAATTCCCCCTGCAACAACTCAAGATAATTTGTAGCATTCATCCTCCCATCTATCTTGTGCACATTACCTACTCCTCTTGAAGTTAAACAACTCCAAAACATGACTGAATCTCCACCATGTTTCACAATTTGTTTGACAGCTTGACTTGGAAGATTTTTTTTATCACGAATCCAACACCAAATCCTTCCATCAGAATTAAAATGATTGACTCTTGTCTCATCACTAAAAATAACCCTCTCCCAATCACTAACTGTCCAATATCTATGTGTTTGAGCAAAAACCAATCTATATGTCACATTTTTGGGAGATAAAGTTGGCTTGGAAACCTTCTCTGTTGCCCCTAAACCTGCTTCTCTCAAGGCATTCCTCATTGTTTCAACACAAACATCCACTCCTATCTCACTTTTGAGTACTCTCGTTGCTTGAACTGCATTCTCCAACCTACCTACAATGAGTGAACGTACTGCAAATCTCTTCTCATAAGAAGTGAGAGCCTTTGGACGCCCTCCTTTTGACAAGTCAATGTTCTCAAAGCATTTATTTCTAATCCTATTCACCGTAGATTGTGACAATCCCACCGCATGTGCTACTTTTCTACTGCTCAAATTCTTCTGCAAAAGCGCAACTATGTTCAACTCTTTTTCATTTGAAGTTGGCTTCATTGTGCCTCACAACCTCTCTAGACACACTAGAAACCTTGTACACCCTCAATCGAACACCACCCACATAAAATTTCACTCAAAACTGATCAAAATTGACAAAGTTTCACTCATCAAAAGTTGCTTCAAAACTGCTCAAAAACTGAGTCTATAAAGGCCACCTCT
The DNA here is from genome assembly GCA_964035585.1 of Polytrichum formosum. Classification (NCBI taxonomy): domain Eukaryota; kingdom Viridiplantae; phylum Streptophyta; class Polytrichopsida; order Polytrichales; family Polytrichaceae; genus Polytrichum; species Polytrichum formosum. The sequence continues at coordinate 77,834,526 of OZ037936.1, forward strand.
CTTCCTGCTGTCTCTCTCAAATTCCACCATATGTAGTGAGATTAGGGCTATGTGGCACGAATCTACATAAAATATCTTCAAATTGTGACAATTTCTAAAATTAGATCGCTTTTAGAATATCAGCTGTTACTCTCCAAAGTTGACAAAGAGAAACATTGACTCAATATTTTGAGTTAGTGTATGTAGACCAAAGACAACACCACCCATTCATATATCTTCACAAATATCCTCAACTCCATCCACCTAATTTACAACCATTTCTTCACCCTTTTCCTTGCACAACCACCTAGACAAATTACTCATACAAACTATAATCCAATGATTATCACAACACACATGGCCCCTCACATTCCAAAAACCGCGCACGCTCAAGCGTGCTGGGTAATGAAACCACCGATAAACTCGCCAAATTTGGTGCTAACAAACCCCCTCCAAACATTACCCCTCCCAACCTGTGTTGTACATACCATCCTTTTGTGGCACTCCAAAAGTCCTCACGAAAATTGCCACGCTACACCCATCAAACACCTCAACCCTACATACAAAAGGAATACACATGCCAACTCACGACCGCCACACTCCCCCAATACCCATACCTAGCAAAATGGCTTAATAACATGTTGGTTCATTTTCCCCTCTCCAACCACTTATGGTCACCACTGCAATGAACAAATGCCCGAATCACATAAACCCTCAAACTATGATATGGTCAATACACGTGCAATTGAAGAAAACACACCATCTAACCCACCCAATTTCCCTCCCTCCTTTGCAACCTTTGTCCACTATAAAAATTCGACACATGCCTCCACCTACTATCTATGTGCATGAACACCATTTTCAATAACATCTGAACAACCACACACAACAAAATTGTATGGCAAATACACAAATCGCTCCTCTCCCACTCCTCAACAATAAACACGTTCCTAATGAACGCCAACACCCACCTCGGAAGCCCCCCAAAGAACACAATCCTTCCATGGCTATACCCATGCTTCTGCTCCATAGGACCTTGCCAATGCCTTACTATATTTAGACATGACATCTTGGTCATCACCACCACCTCCCCAGAGAAAACCACATACTACACCGCCCAAAACTTGAGCCTACAATTCATTTAATTCACATATTTGTCAAGATCACGACCCCACCCCCGCCACCCAATGGAAAATAAACTAAATACCAAACCCCAGTGGACACACTAGAAGAGGCTAACACCCACTATCCTCACAACATGCATCCAAGGAGGCATACACACTAACAACATCACCAAGCTCTTCGAACAATGTTACATCCCTTTAATGCCTATACACGCATGCATGCAACAAATCCACTTGATAGCTATCAAATGCCTCACACTACTCATGCTCAACAAACGAAAATTGAAAAACCATCAGCCAACAATATTTCCCACCTAAACAAATACAAAAATCAAAATCCCAAGAATGCACCCTGCAACATGTTGCTCAAATCCACACAAATAGCTCATACAAAGGGATAGCTAAACCCCCAAGTGTCACCAATGAGATTTAAACCCAACATAAGTTGCAATGAGTCAAAACTACATGCCCTCGTACCACCTACTCTTGAGATACGTAACATTGGCAAACACAACTTATAATTTCCCCAACTGGACCTTTAGTGCCCGTGTCATACATCATTATAGGGACCACCTTTGATAGGATGCAGTAGCACTTGTCTTGAAGCCTTGCTTAGTAAACATGCTCCAAGTTTACATATGAGCTAGCGGCTATGATCAAGGTGAAGTGTCCCTCGTTCATGCCAACACCAGAGGTTGGCAATGTCTTTCTAAAACCCCTTATAACCGCAATTAAAAAACAAGGTTGGGCAGTGAACCCACTCATAACCATTACCGCAGAAGTCCACGGATCTATCCACACACAAAGCATTGGAGCACTCAAAAACCTACATATACCTCCCAAACTCATAAAAAGGAGAACAATGAAAAACATCCACCATATTGGCATCAAATACCTAACATATTGAACCCTCAACAAAAGAAAATTGGATAACAAACAAGAACTTGTTTAGCTGCACACATAGTAAGGGCCATATGATAAAAGTACTATACTTTGTAAAATTGAGCCCACCTACCGCAAGGATAGGCAATAAACCCTACCTCCGAAGTAAGGGGGGCTCTTACACATAGGTGGGCCAACATGCTCAAATTCACGTCCAAGGCCACCTTGCAGACATTACTTGTTAATTTCTTAAGTAATCATATAAATGTGTTGGGGTCCACCTCCCACTAATAACATTAAGGTTGAGACACTATAATTGAAAAAATAAGAGAGTTTGCATTTGTTTAGGAGGAGTAATAGCAGGGAATTAATTTTTTGCGAAGAGAAATCTAAGGAGCATGCAATTTTTTCTATTTTTTTTCTCCCCATGACTATGGAAATTGCTACAAATGTTGAAGCGGTAAAGTTAGGGTAACACATAGTCGATCTATTGGTTAACCCATAATTGCTCATCTAAATTCTAGTGCTTGGTGACAACAATTGTCAAAACTCTTACAAGGGGCAATCGATCATTAGCCATCACCACATAAACCTCAACTTTGTTTGCCTAAAAATATAGATCTCATCCATGTTGGCATTACATGACCCTAGTGGGCAGTTAAATGGACCTAGTCAACTAGGTACGCCTCAACCTTATTCAATTGCTACCAAATGTTGTGTTATAATAATATTTAATAATAGTGCTTCATCCAAATCTCACTCGTTTTTCAGGCTGAATCTACTTATTGACAATCATCTGTAATGTATAATTTTAACACCTTACATGACATATTCCTAGTCCCACCCAACATGGTCACTCATATGAATAATGTCATGTTGCCACCTCATAACTCAAGTTAAGGTAGAGATACCATAAACCGTGAACTACCCTCTACCCGTGCAATAGACTTCCGTCAGAATAGTGAAGTGCCATTTCTGAAACCGATCATTGCGAGGCTGGCAGCTTGAATGTGTGTACAATCAATTTAGCCAAATTTAGTCATGTTTGACTATGCTCTATTTGTCAATAAGTAGATGTTTAGTCATGTTAACCATCAATCACAATTTAATGTACTCACAAGTTAACCGGTTTAGGTGATGTTCTGTGTGGAAATGAGCATTACTGTGCTCGATGTAAGGAGAATCTAGTGAACGGGTAGGGAGTTTGACAAACTTTCCACTTTGAAAAATTGTGGAATTTTTTTACAGGGAATAAAAATACGAAACAACTTGCATTCTTCATGAATCCTTCTCTTCTATCTTGGAAAATTATCTCGTGATTGTAAGACCATATCTTCAATGCGAATCACCTTATTTTCATGGTTCATGGTATCTCTACCTTAGAGGTTGATTCCATGTGACACTTGCACCCTTGCATTTCCCGTGAGAGGGAATTTGCTTAAGTAAGGCAGTGGGGAATTGTGGACTGTCCATTTGGCAACAGGCTCACACAGTGCCTCCACTTGGCTGCGTTGGGCCGCAGGATCTCAATTAGGTGAGCCAGTGGCTCTCGCGGCCCCAGCTCCCCTGGCCTCTCGGTCTTAACGCCCCCCTTCCTACTGTACGTATAACTATAGTACTGAAGAGGGCGCTCTATTTCATCTTTACTACTGTAGTGCCGGAATGTAATTTTCATGGGGATTCAAGAGGATCTCGACCGGTTTAGGGTTGACACATAACATTATTCAGATCCATAACAATGGTATGTGGGACTAAAAATATTTCATAGAATATTCTTGTGTATTTTCCACATTCAAACTGTTATGGATCTGAATAATGTTATGCATGTGGGAAATTTGAGGGAATTTTATTTTTATTTTTATTTTTTTGTCGGAAATAGAGAGTCTAACATAGGCTGCTCCCCCCTCCTTTTGCTTTTGCTCGGGCTCCTAACTAGCAGTTTTATTTGTTGTTTTGATTTTCTTCACAAATTCATGTGGGGGTGTGGTGTTATTTAGGGGTATTCTTCACAAATGCCTCTACCTGTCTTTTCTTCACAAATTTGTGTGGGCCTTATGTGTTTTCTTATTTCTAAGCGAGCACCTATATTGGAGTGGTGTATGGCAAGATTTGGGCGCCTCTGGTCTCCATTCACTCAACATAAGAATTTGAGCCCCTGTAAGTTTGTGGTTGATTCATCTCAAATGCTTTCAACTAGAGTAATTCGGGATCTTTGAAGAATGGAGCGTAAAGAATAGCATGTGTTACGAATAGATTGGAATGTGTGTCCAAATAGGAAGTATTTTGTTGTTACTCAAAGTAGCCAAATATAGACATTGTCATAGGTTTTAGTTTCTAAGCGCAATTGGGAGGTGTTTACGTGACGAGGGAGAGAGAGAGAGATCACTTTGACCTCTTATGAGACCTGGGTGATTTCTACACATCAACTATGATAGCTAACAAGGGTTGAGGTAATTTGGCCACGTCATTGAAATAGTTATTTTGTCCTCCTCAAAAGGTGATAGTGAACTCAGAGCTGAATGTTTCGCATGACGATGGACACATACAACAAACAACATGGACTCGCACAGTGGAATGAATTTGTGTTGAAAACCTCACACAAATTTCACAAAAAAAAAAAATCCAAAAATGTTCCTCAACATTTCGACATTCTCGAAACGAAAAAACTTAAAATTCATGCCAATGTTTTGGAGGATATCATTCTTCCCTTAATCCCAACTCTAAGTACATTTCACCCATTATTCATGGGACGACAATGTTACCTACGTTCATGTCACAATCGAGAAAACACCTAATATAGTACACGCACAATTGAAGAAGACTATTACTTGGACAAAGCACGGCCCCAAATGAGCCCCTCACAAAAGTGGACGGCCCCGCGGTACCCCCGCCCGGGAGAATTTACATGATTGCCACGGAAGCAAGCACACACCCGAGTCCCTTGAAGACTCCCCGCCCATAGATACTCTCTCTCTCTCTCTCTACACGCCTACAAAGAACTTGCCCTTGATGGAGAAGTAGCCCACTCACGCCTACGCCCAAAGATTATCATCTCATAGCATCTAGACCCCCCCTCAAGCCTTGATTCTCGATGAACCCAAGACCGCCTTTCCCTTTCCCTTTTCCTCTTTCGCTTTCCCTTCGCGTCTTCGTCTCCTTCGTCTCATCTTCTCTTCTCTATCTGTCGTCCGCCTCGCACGGGATTGGGTCCCCTTACTTCGATTCCATTCCATTCTTTGCTTGTTGCGGGTAGCTCCCTCCTCGGCTCCGATCGCCCATGGCTATGGCGCCCTGCTAACCCTAATCCCTGCCTTCCGAACCCTATGCGCTCCCCGGGCGCTCTGCACCATCGCCCACACATGCACCCTGCACGTGGTATGCACCCCGTTTGCGAATCTCGAATGATCGCTGATTTGGTCTCGATTTGCGTCATTTTGAGGTGGTTTTCTCGGGGTGTGGGGGTTTTGTTGGTTGTGCTAGGTGGCGACTCAGTCTTCAAGTTCGTGCGTCGGGGTCTGGATTCGGGAAACCTGGAGACGAGAGAGAAAGAGAGAGAGAGTGAGAGAGGATTGCTGTTGGTTGGGACGTTTTTTCGGTATCGTGCGTTTAGATTCGGTCAAATTTGGAAGATTCGGTTTACCTGAGTGGGACGTTTTGACTAGTGGAGATGTACTGACTGCGTTGAATCCTTCAGTTCGGTGTGGTAGTTTAATTTAGCGTTAGGATTGTGTGGTGTTTTGATGTTAGTGCGAGGTGTGTCGCGGTTTAGTTACTGTAGTTACTGCTAGTTATGAGTGGACGAATGTTACGAGGGTTTAGATGTTTGGAGCTCGTGTAATTTGAGCTCCAGGGGAGTGGTGAATTCATTCTCTGACATGATGTCAGTTGGAGGATGTTGTTCCATCTTACATCTTCCAACTTCTATGTTGGAGGGCTTGATGGATTGCTACATACTTCTACCTCGCTTCATAGATTCAGTGCTATTCAGGTGTGGTAGGAGTTTCGAGAGTGTGTTTATACCCTGACCTTATCCTCATTTTGCTGAATTCAATGGAGCTCACGTTTCCCTCATAACCAATGCACACGCTTTATCGTGCTGAATCGTAACTTCAAACATGATGTTATTATGGAACTCATGGTACAGCCTTCTTGATATTATCATTTGAATGCAATTGGCACGTGGGGTACGATGTACTGAGTGCTCTCAGGCCAAAGGCTGCCTTCTTTCAGTCTTCTTTGAGCCCTTTGATTTTGATAAGGACGTAAGGCGCAATCTTGTATTTGGTTGGCTCGGAGTGATCTTAGCGAGAGGTCACAAGGAGAGCCTGACATTTTCCCTGTCCTTTTGTTTTGGTCATTCTTCGTTCACAATGCCATTATTGCTGGATGGGCTGCATAAATCGATGTGTCAGGCATAGTCTTTCTCATTAAAATGTGGGGTTTATTTCGTCCTAGAAGATCATCTTAGCTCGCCATTTTGGACATTGGGTATCGGGAATGTTAGTCCTTTGGGCAGGTATCATGTGGTGGAGTGGAAGGTTGACTTGTATCTCTGCTGCTCCTGATATCGATTTCTTACCAGAATCAACGTAATGGCTTCGTTCTAAAAGCATCACCGTTCTTGTTCATTAAGAGATTATTTTGAGCTTATGGATTGTTCGAGATTTTTAGTATGTATGTATGTATGTGAGCTAGGAGGTGTATTATATTACCTGTCCTTCAGAGGGTCTTAGCAGCTTTTTGGAGTGGTGACTGGGCTTTGATCTTCTCCCTGTTACTTTATGTTAATCCGTGAGGGTTTGGAGCTCTTCTGCAGCACTCTGTAGCCCTTGTCAATGCAAAGAGTTATCAGTAGTTTACAACGTGCCTAGTGAATATCCACTAGTTTGGCCACACTTGTTGGTGAGCTGTATTTGGGGAAATGTCTAGCAGCAGAGGTGCTCTTTCATTACTGATTTAAATTCTTGTTTGGATGTGGGTTATCAAGGAATAGTGCCTCGACCCTGTTTCTGAATCCGATGAAGAGATTCGGATTTGTATCTCTTTTTTGTGGACTTCACTTGAGAATCAACAACATTGCAGTGAACGGATCTGAATTTTGACAAGTTGCAGAGTGGGTTTAGGAATGGAGCAGTGCCCTGAGAGTGTGCACCATTGTAACAGCAGTTGAGGCAAGGGTTTAACGACTGTTGTGAGTATTGCTCGCAAGAGCGATAAAGAACTTACAACAGCTAGTCTGAAGAATTCTCAAGGGTCCTTCACCTGCCCATGTGATATTCTTGTCGAGTCAAAGCGGATACTTTCAAAATAAAGGATGGCTTTAGACACTCTGAACCAGATGGAACACGGTTCAGGTGATGATCACCGAAACTTGTTGGCTACCGATAGTCACGATTTGCACAAGCCATTATTAAAACATGACGGTTCAAGTAAACCAAAGGGCCATCATCACAGGAGGCATTTGAAGTCAAGGAGGGATGCAATACTACCAAATTCGGGATATGCTATCTTTTCAACCCTTGTGGTGGCTCTTGGCCCCCTCTCTTTGGGATTTGGGGTATGTGCCCTTCTACAGTTTGGCAGTCTTCTGGAGTAGGGTTTCTCTATTCTTTTTTTTCTTACAGAATGAATACATATATCCTGCATGAACAAAGCGGAACAAGAGGAGACCTAGAGTGATTGGCCACCTATTGTGGGGTTCTCTGTACTCATCACCTACATGCTTTGATGTATTATCCTTATTTACTTGCAAAGCCCTCCTACTTAATGTCAATCTTTGGCCATTTGAAAGGTCCCCTCAGGCTTAGTAGTGAGCTTGAAGATGGTATATGTGGATTGAGTTTGAAGGATGTGTATCAGTGTGCATCTTGTTTATATGAATCACTCGAGCAGCTGGACTTTGGAATCCTAATATGGCTTAATATATACTTAGAGCTGTCCCTGGGCTGATAGACATTTCTCATTGTCGTCTCCACTTTAACATCTAGCCTGGTTAAATTTCTAGTCTCTTAAATATTACTGATACACAATGGATTGGCAGCTTGGATTCACATCCCCAACACAAGTTGCAATTGTAAGAGACCTTAGCCTTAGTGTTGCTCAGGTAAAATATCATAACACCTGCAAATGTACACGTTTGATCTTTTGTTGATAAATAAATTTCTCAGTTTTGGTGCACTTATTCAGTTCCTCACATTGTCATTGTCTGTACCAATGTCCTGACATGGAACATACGATGTCTTTCAGTTTTCAACATTTGGATCAATCCTGAATGTGGGCTGCATGTTTGGTGCAATAATCAGCGGCCGTCTGGCTGACTACTTTGGACGAAAACGAGTAAGTGCTGATGATACAGATGATACATACTTGCAGAATCGGAATTTGAAATGACTGATTAAGGATAAAAATTATGTTGCTTATGTACTTTAGGTTATTATACTTCAGCAATTTGCCACAATGCATCTTCTTAGAAAGCTCGTTTGTGCCTTATCACCTAGCACTCAAGTTCGCTAGTAGATGAATTGCTTAAGGTAGAGCTAACATACTCAAATCCTTCTGGAGGGATACAAACACCTACTGTGTCCTGATTATACTTCTCCACATTTAGCAGATAGTTTGTATTTTTGTCTTCTTTGTGCCAGGCTTCTTATTTCTACTTGTATTTGTTGATTCAGGCATTATTACTTGCTGTTGTTCCATTACTAGCAGGATGGGGCATTATTGTACTTGCCAAGGTAGGATATTGTTTGAGTCTGTTCAACTTTAGTATGAGGACATTGAACTATCTCTTATGTCTACCGGGTTATGCACATTATGTTATGTGCATTCTTATTAATCAACATTAGCATAGGTAGTGAAATTTAGCCAGAATATCATCTAGTCAGTTTTCTGGTATAATTGGATACAAGTTGTAACAAGTCTCTTGCCTGCAGTGTGTTCTATTAAGTTGTTTTCCTGTCAGCCAAACTGAAGTTTTGTACAGGGCTTTGAGAAAGATGTAATTAATTTAAAATCTTATATGTTGTGGGCAAGATTGGCCTGACTACCTGGGCTCTCTTTGCTCTTGGTTCTTTTCGGACACTGTTTGGTCTTCGAGTGATGATTGGGTTTGCAAACATATTATGCGCAACCCAACAAGTTTTGGCAGATTCTTGTGCTCACTTCGATAATCTGTGCTCCTTCATATCAACTGGGAGTAAATATGATGATTGGATGTGTATATGCAGACTGCAATGCCACTGGTTTTGGCCAGGACTCTGATTGGATTTGGAGGAGGCATTATATCTTTCACGGTAAATCTGCTCCTCTATCTTTCTGATGTATAACCTGTTGGCTAGTAGGCCTATTTACTTACAGTGTACCGAGTATGGAGGGGTCTTTCCCCACATAAGTTTGTTGACAATCAATTTCTCCATCTGCAGGTTCCTATGTACATAGGAGAAACTGCACCGAAGCACCTGCGGGGGACCCTTGGAGCTATGAACCAGGTTTTCTTTTTCCTTCTTGAAAATTCCATCTGGTGTTTATGCCAATATTATTAGGTACTCCACAATGACTATCTGACATTGCTCTAGCTGAGAGATATGTTTTAGTGGGTTATATATAGATATACATTCCATATATTGGACTCTTAAACTACAATTGAAAGTAGGACCTTATCAACATCAAAGACTCTAGCATGACCGACTTTGTTACACTTTCTGGATATTGTCTTAAGTAGTATTTGCAAGATACTTACTAGGATATGTTTGATACATGTTGACCAGCTGGCCATCACTGTGGGCATCACACTGGCTTACCTCTGTGGCATCCTTGTTGATTGGCGATTGCTTGCGGCCTTTGGTATGTTTCAGAAAGCTACCTAGGAAAGCTATATTGGTATGTATAATAAGGTGTCGGTGTTGGTGTTGGTGTTGGTGTGGGTGTGTTTGCTCAGGTCTAGAGAAATCTTGAGATAAAATAAATCGCTTTGCAATCCAACAAGTTTTTCATTATTGATTTAATTTGATTTGATTACATCATGTCAATACTGAGGTGGATATGGGCAGAATGTACACCGCTTTCCTGAATTAGAGTGTACAGGAGGATGCTTTGAATAGGACAGTCTTTTCTTACAAGATAGACATACCGGTCTAAGAAATGGCCTGAATGATATAGCGTCAATTTTGAGGTGCTAGCTAGATTTTTAACATGCATGCTACTCCACCAGAAATGTAGGAATTACTTAAGCTTTTACCTTACCAACATGGTTTTGTGGTGGCCTGGGCAGGAGCTGTGCCGGAACTGGTGTTGATCCTGGCTCTCTTCTTCATTCCTGAGAGTCCACGCTGGCTGGTACAGCAATCTTGTTACTTTGATTATTGTAGAAGACAGGATACCACTGTTTTAGTTTTTACACCTATATATTTATGCACAAGATAAGGATGGAGCAATGAGGCTATTCTCATCTTGTTGACCATCATACCTTTTGGTGGACAGGCCAAAGCAGGTAAAAAAGAGGAGCTCACCGCATGTTTGCAAAGGCTGCGGGGAGTAGACTACAATGTTGCAAGTGAGATTGCAGACATTCAGGTGTGTATTTATTCACTGCAGATTTATAAATATCAAACAATCTTTTATGTCGTGAACAACAATTTTTTTTGTGCAACTTCAATGACCTTGTGCATATGCAGGCGGCTATGGAAGCTTCAAGTGCACTACCAAGTGTCAAGCTGGTTGATCTGAAGCAGCCCAAATTGTTTCGCCCACTTGTTGTGAGTCACTCTTTTAATTGTAGCTTATAGCGAGCTACTGCATACTCCCTGATTGACTTCTTTTTGTCTTTATCCCACTGTATCTTTAGTTTCTTGAGTAATGGATGTCTACTGTGGTCTCGTTCTTCTTCTCCATTATCTTCTTTCTTGTGCTCTGTAGATTCATAGATGGGTTACATGAAATACTGCTGGTAACCTCAATATGTTCGTATTATTTTTATATCAATGTTACTTTGTCAATCAAGCTAATTTTCTGCTTGTTTGGTGAAGGCTGGTGTAGGCCTGATGGTTCTTCAACAATTTGGAGGAATCAATGCTGTGATGCTCTACTCTAGTGCAATCTTCGCTACAGCAGGTGATGACCTGACCTCTTAGATGTCGGGGTTTTAGTTTCAGTTTGATCTGCCTTGGATCCTTGCAGTTGATCTTCTACTGAAGTGCAGAGAACACCTTCAATTTCACCTAATGGGCTGTTCTAGCAACTACGTCTGGGAATGTAAACTCGTTGAACTGGGATAATCATTCTGGTTCTGGGAGATAGAACTCACTGGCAATTGTAGGCATTAGTCTGAAAGGTGGGCGTGGTGAGCCTGAGTCACTGAAACGACTTCACCATGTTTTCATCTTTGAATCAAAAGGTGGTAAAAGGCTGCTGGGAATACCAACAATATTTGACAGGACCGTTCAGCACTTGTTTGAATTAGTCAGAGGAAGGAGTGCAAAATAAAAGAGCTTTTGATATGAAAGAAGCCTTCAGTTATAAAGTGCAATGATAAGGAAACAAAAAAAAGAAGTATTTTTGTTCTTATCCGCCTTCGCCCTGCTTTTGACATAGTCCATTAGAGGGCTTCGTGAAAAGACATCACAAATAAATGTCTCAGGTTCTTTACTCACTACGTCAGTCAAGTGGATAAATCTCGATATATTGTAATAGTGAATGCATGGCAATCTTTGCGCATAATTAGATACAAAACTATCTTTCGCCCACATTACAAAACCCGTAGATAATTTTTGATTCGTGAATTTGCTAGAATATTTCTAGCAAATTTGCTAGTAAAATTTGCTAGAGCAATGGATTCAATGTCAGGGATATGATTGTGTGACTTAATATCAAAGTTATTCAAGATACTTCGGGTGTCGGTACATACTGTTGTTCTTGGTTGTGGATTTGGGGTGGTGTTCTTTATGTTTTTTCTACTCCCTTATCTGCTTCTGTCATTTTTGGTGTCATAGCATCTGAGCAGCATCTTACTGGTTCACGTAGGATGAGTTGTGTAGCTTACAGTCAATTTGTATAGGATTGTATTTGCCATGAAAGATCAAACTGTTATGTCACGCCAATGCATTTGTTCAATGTTGGGATGAATTATAAATTTTATCATACACTAATCTTTTTTTTTTGGTCATCAACTTAAAACTCTTGTGTATTGTTTGCAACTTCATTAAATCAAGTAATAAACAGAATAAGTATCTGATTACTGGTCCTGTGTTCTCCTTACTTGCAGGTATATCTAATCCCAATGTGGCATCCCTTGCAATGGGGGCCCTACAGGTGAAGACCTGTCTCCACTCCTTTGGACGTCTAGCCAAGGATTGTTTTAGAGTTTGTAAATGAGAATATTGGTATGATGACTCTAAAAATTTCAAACTTGCAGAAATGGAGAAATGGAGTTTGCAATGGCTGACCCATCTTTGTAACAGGTATTTATGACACTTGCTGCAGCAGGATTGATGGACAAAGCAGGGCGACGCATTCTGCTTATGGTAAATAAGACCCTGATTGCCTACTTGTCCAGCTCGAAACATCTGGCTAGACAATCTCTTGCACTTTTTGAGACTCTAATTTTGAGATTCATGCTTGAAGAGAAAGAAGTCATCTCTTGTAGCACACCCTAAGCAGGCTACTCACACTTCCAGTAGAATTTGGTATCATTTGGCAAGAAGTCATTTCCACTGAAGGGGCATCATGCAATGACACAAGACCATGGAAGAATATTGGTCTCATAGTTTGTAATGAGAAACCAGCTTTAATTCATCTTTGCACAGGTTGGCAAAATGCAGGAAGATAGGTAGCTTTTCTTAACTGTGTGATCAAATGTGTATTTGCAGGTGTCAGCTGGAGGAATGGCTCTTAGTAGCTTCCTCGTGGGATTCTCCTTTTACCTACGGGTCAGCAACTCCCCTATCTGACATTATAGACCGTCTGTGTCTGTTATCTGCCTTTGGTTGCTCATTCTTGGCTTTCAGGAAAATGTTCAATGTTTGGCATTCATAAGTTCATGTATTTTTTCTGAATTGTGCAAATGCACATCACTTGTGCTGCTTCCACAGACTCTACAACCAGAGCGGATGTCAGATGCTTTGAACACATTCATCTGTATGCTTGCACTTGTTAGCCTACTGGTGAGCATTTTATTCACAATCTCCCTCATTCCTTTGCACATTTTTTTCCTCAAATTCTGTCATGACTTGTCCTTCTAGATGTAATTGCTGGGTGACTTAATCACTGCTTCTCATCCTTTGGCTCTAGAATTTCGACATAAAGGATTTCTAAGTACTAGATCATCGTGGTAGTTGAATGGAATAACATTATCATTTTATTACCATATGCAATTGCAAATCACAACAATATTTTGACAAATTCCCTTATTACAGGTGTACATTGCAACGTTTTCCTTAGGAATGGGTGCTATCCCATGGATCATCATGTCTGAGGTGAGTTACTGAATGTTCATATTCAAATCACAAATGGAATGCTACACTCATTCTTCTCTTGGGTGTGGGTCTTAATTAATTCAGATTTTTTTGGTGCTGACCCAATCATCTTCTATCCACATATGTAGAAGCTAATCATTCGTCAACAACCAGTTTCAAACCCCAATGCTTGAATGACACATACCCCACCCACATTATTTAAGTATCCATACTACAGAGAAGAACGAGTTTAGTTGAATGCTACCTAGTACACAATGGTAGATCTCAGGTTGCTTAATGTCACATGTTCGAAGATCTACACTAGTTATAGTTATTTAGTATGGGTGGATGAAAAATGACTAACTGGCGAAGTGGGACATACTTTTCATGACTATGAGCTACAGTTACTGTGGGTTACTTTCTAATTTCTAGAGGATTTTAACTTAATATCTTATTATCGTCCAAAATAGAAATAAAAGAATGGTTATCCACACTAAATTATGCAGTCAACTGGTGCGGGTCAACACCATCTCAATTGTGGTGATGAATAGAGTGGGTATGCCTAATCAATGTGGCCCACTGAATTTTTTATTTAATGAAAAGTGTGGATATTTCGTGAATACTATGGCCCATACTAAGAACTTATGGAATGTAGTTGATTTGTGCCAGATTGGATACTTGTCAATTCACTGAAAATAACCCAAAAAGGGGTGGTGTCTATATTAACAATGGCCTGTGGATGGGCAAAACAGATTTTTCCTGCACATGTCAAGGGGGTAGCTGGGAGTGTTGCTACGCTGGTGAACTGGTCCTGTTCATATGGAGTTACCATGATCTTCAACTATATGTTGCTTTGGAGCTCAGCAGGTAAGTCATCAAGATTTCTAGTTGAGTTAAAAAAAAACCCTGTCACCTTAGACCGCTTTAATCGTGAGTAATCTTCTGGATGTTCCTTTTGAAAGGTGTGGAACTGGGGAGGCGTTAAAATGTATGGTTCTTTGCAGGATCCTTCTGGATATTTGCATTGGAGTGCGTTGGGACTGTGGTGTTTGTAGCACTGTATGTCCCAGAAACTCGTGGCCGGACTTTGGAGCAAATTGAAGCCTCTTTTAGATGAGAGTTATTTTTTGTGGGGTCCTCTCAGCGGGCAACAGTGTTGGCATTCGAGGAAAGAGACTCTTATGCACAGCCTGAACCTACCCTCTAATCACTGGAACTGTGAAGAAGGGAGGTGGCCCGATCTGTGTGTACAAGGTTTTGGGTCTCTTTGGTTGCACAAGTATTTTTCTGTGCTTTTATTTGTCCTTAATCTTCTTTGCTAAAGGAGGAAGGCAGTAGGAATCGCCTCAATTCGGGCATCATTCTTCCGTTCTTGGAGCCAGTTGTTACATAGTGTGTCAATTATGTAAGCCAGGTAACCCCTTTTCATATTGTAATTTTGCCCACAGCTATGGATGTGTCCAAGCTGATGCAATAAGTGTTCGTTGTAAGCTGCCTTGCAGAGGCTTAGAGCTTACGGAACCAGAGAAAAGTGGCAAGACAAAGCCATTGAGTGTACTATTTTCCAACCATATATTGTGTTCAGTGATGACATTGAGAGTACTCATTTTTTGTATGTAATTTATGCAATTTCAATTGACATTCGTTGATGGGTTGAGATTTGAGGATATCTTTGGAGCATGCTTGTGGTGATCTGAGGTATGTGGGTGTTATCTGATTTGTTTTTCTTGTTCTCTATCTTCTATTGATCAGATTTACGTCGAAATTATGTGTAATTAGCAAATCTATGATGAAACATCAACAAAAACCAGATTGAAAATCCGACCTCCCTTGACAATCAGAAGTGCATGTTTGTTGATTCCTTAATTGAATACATAGCTCTTTCCAATCATGTTCACTATTGTTTATAGATTCTTGTTTTTAACATGTGTTTTTATGGTGTTTGTTCTTTGATACACACCAATCAAATGTAAGTGTCTGAGCAAGAAGAATAACCAAATAACATCGGCAAATTGATTCCTTAAAATTTTGAAGCATACATGAGATGTCTTTGCATTTGAAGATGATGTTTGGATTGTGACCAATCTATATACAATGGAGCTCATGGTGGTGGGAGACTGGAATCTACAAATCATGGACATATGTCCAAGTAGCTTTCCAAAGAAAAATGGTCACATGCCAAAAATTCTTCTCCAAAACAAACATGTGATAAAAGAAAGAGGAAAGAAATGTGGAAAGGTAGGGCATTGCAAGTGCAAAAGGTGGGCATGAAGCTAAGGTGGCGATATGGCATGGGCAATAGGACAAAGTAGGATAATTTAATTAAAAGAAAAGAAAATTTATCTTAAAAACTTTCCATGTTGGGGGGGGGGGCATGATTTAGGGTTATGGGGAGCTTATCAGTAGGAGCATGGGCATGGGCATGGGCATATAGTTTCATAGGTGTTGGGTGTATGGGGTTGGGTTCATCTAAGATATTAATTCATATGCATAGAGACAACATGCTTGGATAGCATGGGTCCAAGCTATTTCACACATTATGACATTTAGTGTAAGAAGTGAGGTAACAACTCGAGGTTTGTGAACTACATGGGAGACCTCTCCATGTTTCTAGTTTATATGAGCATATATAATTTTATTAAAAATGAAAATGAAAAATAAATTTTATTATGAAGTTGAATGTATAATTAAAAATTGTTATGAACTGAATATAACCAAAACAATACTAACAAAACACTTTTTGTGAGTGATTTCATTGATGCAATCACTACACTGGTAAAAATCAATGAAAAACGTAATATCAACCATGAAAAAACAAGGTGAACCTTTTCTTACTCTCGGATTAGGGTATAGTTTGTAAGTTGGGAGCTTGTGGGGAGAGTTGCTATACCAACTTCCCCAAGATTAAGGGAGCCATTAGACTGTTGTGGAACCTTCTCACAAATTGATCAAACTCAGTTTCAGTTTGAACCATTTGAAACTGAGTATAAAGAGTATCTTGGAGGAAATTTATGAACAATTCTTTGTGGGATATGGGGCCACGGCAGATCGCAAAATTGTTGGTTAATGTTATGAGAGGCTCCACATCATTATGATATTAAAATATCCCTAGCCATTGCTCAAGTGCAAATGTGTACACCGTGTATGGTATTTAGTGCCATTGTTTATGAAGGAGTGACGTGGCTACTTAAAATTGAAACACCACATGTCCACATCGCCAATTTCTCAATAAGGAGACCTCAACATGCTTAGTGGTATGTGATACATGGTGTGTGGTACTATTGGGTGGGCAATGATATAACATTACTAAGCCTATATCGGCTCACCCTTGTTCTATCCGGGAGAGGCTACCAGCCGTAATGAATCCCGGTAGCAGCTAGCATGTGTCAAAGTCTACCAACATAACATGTGCAGACCCCACGCGGTAGGTTGGTTGGCTTGCTTTGATTTTCAAATTAAAAAAAATTATACATTGTTCAATAAACGAAGGAGGGGAGTAGCCTAGTTGCCAATTCACTATTGTGAGGTGAACATTACTTAGCAGAAGTATTGTTCACTTTGCAAGGGTGACCTAGCATAAGAGGCGCACGATCCTTGAAAAATCTTAACTGCTTTCTAGCATTGCCTTTCACACTTTCACTTCACCTACCTATCACCATGGAGTCATCAATCTATGTTGTGGGGTTTTAGAAAAATTCAAGGAACCAAGGGTCAAGTTCCATGGGAGGGGGTGGCAAGCATTTTTGTCAGCCTACAAATGCTCCCTTCCGTTGTGCCCCCCCCCCACCCAATCCATGCCCTCACAAGCTCTCCAAGTGTCCATTCACACAATAAGTTCCAACGCCTTTTTGCTTAACCTTTGAGCTATTCTCTAATCAAAACTCTTCATTTCAAGGGTATCTTTGACCACATTGGTGGAGTGGTCAATAGACCTCATAATTTGAGACCCTCGAGTCCAAGCGGCCGGGAGGAGGGGGGGGGGGGTTTTAAGGCTTTAAATCTTCAATGAGCCTTAGTGGACACCAGTGTTCGGAGAGGATTTTGAGCATAACCGGTCGAGATCCTAGTGTTTCCAAGTCCAACCAGTTACATGTTGACATCTTTCGGTTTTTCTTCATTAATTCGAGGTATATTCTATAAATTCCTCTAAAACGATCGGTAAATTTCCTGAAGTCTTGAACTTCAACCGGTTATTTCTCAAACTCAACCCGTTCATTGGAGGACACGTCTACGCACATGGGGCCCAAAATTATAATTTGGGCACGGTCCTTAGATCATCTCACTGACTCTTGGCACTAAATTGGGGGAGTAGCTCAAATGGTAGAGCGCCCGTTTCGCATACGGGAGGTAACGGGATCGATGCCCGTCTTCTCCACTTTTTGGCATTTTGAGGCTTCGCCATCACTCTCTCCAAATGGAGAGAGAACACGGTCGTCCTACTAAGTTCACCTAAAGAAGAAATTTTATACAGAACCGTGATGAACTCGAGAGCTCGTTGATCGGGCCCGAATTAACAGCCCGGCAATCGAGGTCCAGAATCAGATAATGAATCCCTATTTTGTGCATTCTATATACCTTTCACTACTTCCGAGAGTGAGTCTGCTCCCGGTCCTTATCGAGAATATATATTAGTTGGTCATTTGTGAACATGAACAAACACATGCATTGAAATCGACGAGATCCAAGGCAAAAGGTGTATGTATATGAACTTAAAAATGTTTCAAAACCTGCCCCCTAAAAACCCAACAAAAGTGACGATGTCGAGGAGAAGTGTTGTGGGTATTCACACTTGTAATAACGTACACGAATGATTGTGAATTTGAAGGGTTGTTTATGGTTCAAAGGTACACTAAATAGTCTTATTAGTGTGGGTGGGAAATTAGTGTGAAAATCATTAGCGTGGGCCACGGTATTTTTCTAGTTAAGGTGGAATTAATGTGGGTCCAAGATTCTAGGTCTTTCTCTAAGTTTTCATGAAGATTTTTGACCAATACAATGAATATTAGGTATAGAAGAAAAGGAGCACAAAATAAATTAATCACCTAGATTAATTTTCTAGAAAAAATAAATGTGGTCCATGCTAATTTCTATTAGAAATTTAGCGGGGGTTGAGAATGAATGTGGCCCACATTAATTCTCACTACGAGAATTAGTGTGGGCTCTAGAAAATTAATGTGGCCCTTCGTAAAAGGACTATTTAGTGTAGTTTTGATCAATCACCAAAATCAACCACTATAGGGTTAAGGGTCACTTTTACACTAGACCTTGAGGGCTCTTGTCCCGTGGTATGCAAATTATGTGATTGGGCGCAAAGCCAGAGACCGTCCAAGTTCACTTTACCCTAGAATGGTCAAAGAAATTCAAATGAATGAAAAATCTATGTGGCCTCTTACATGGCAACAAGTGGATAGTGTTTCATGGTTTACTGGATATTTCATTAGGTCATTCCAAAAGAGGTGGGTTGAACACAAAATATGAGGCCGTAACAATCAGTTAAATTGTCATTGGCTCTTAGAAATGTTTTACTACCATGTTGGGGACCTAAACTTGAACATATGTTGTGGTCCCTCAACATTGCCAACTTCCATTTTACACTAAGTTTTGAGGGTTGATTCCAAAATTGGATTTTTATTCCCCACGGTACGACATTTGGATGATTTTCAAGGGCCCTTAGATTTCCATGGTCATGTCTCTTGGTTTGTGTTGTAAAGCGGCCCTTAGTTTGAGGGTTGGCTAATCCATTGCCTAGCCTTATGACGATGTGATATGTATGAACCAATGCGTGTGTTTTTGGGGTTTTATGAGCATGTGCCACATATTGGCTGCACAACGCATAATGAAGAACGTCATTTGTTTATCTAGTTTTATGAGTATGTGCCGCATGTTGGCTGCACAATGCACAATGAAGAACGCCATCTGTTTTGATTTTTTAATCCAAATGCAAAGTTGGCGATAGGATGCAAAAAGGGTAAAAATTAGAGTCAGGTTACAAGGGGGAGCTATCATGGCTATTGTGTTGGCAATGGCATAGATTGAGTATGCGGCGTTTGATGCGGAGTTGGCAATGACCACCAAACCACATCACCCCATTCATTTCTTTGCATTTTTTATTTTTTATTTTCTTCTTCAACTTGGTTCTAAAGGACTATCGAAAACCACTTTATAACTCTTGGTGTAATTTTGGCCTCATGAATTTAAAATAAATAAATAAATAAACATTTGTTCAAACACACACACACACACACACACACACACACACACATGTACAAAACTAGTTTTGGACTCATATATGGGTGAATACATGGAATCAATCAACAATATCAATAATGGCATCAAAGAACCCACCCTATCAAATTTGTAATATTAGTAAAATTTTGCTACTTGGTGAGTATTGCAAGATGAGAGAATCTTGTATACCCAACATTATATTTGGATCAATACTATCCTAATATCATATTGGTACTAGAGTAATTGTACCTAAGTAGTAGGTCTGAATTTAGGCTCGAATGGTATCAGAAGTAAAAACATCCTCAAATATCCAAGACAATGGTATTGTAAGGCTTAAAACCCCCATTTCCAATCAGAGTTGAAAACGGACATTTCAAACCCCCAAAAAAGGGGGACCAACCTTGAAACCAAGCTCCTCAAGGCTGGGCACATGTTAATGCCCAAATTCTTGTAGCTTGGCCCACCAAACTCCGTTCCAAAACCAACGTTTTTGAATGTGTGCGGCCTCCCCTCCAACCACAACCAAAGCCAGACACCAACCTCTTTGAGTTGGGTGCCCATCACTATTACTAAAGTAAAGAAGGTCTAGTAGAAACATGACCCCCATGAATTTGTTGTTTAGTCATCTTTTGGGTATACGCACCCTTATACAGTAACACACAGAATTCCTGCAGAGCCCGTGGCCCCCACTTCTTGAGGCAGGTCATCGATTATTACTGCAGGCAGGGAATTGTTTTTGGGTGCGGGCAGCAGGAAAGAGAGGTGACGAATCAAATCGATCACAAACTAAGGTAGAGATACCATAAACCATGAACTACCCTCTACCCGTGCAGTAGATTTCCGTCAGAATAGTGAAGTGTCATTTTTGAAACCGATCATTGCGAGGATGGCAGCTTGAATGTGTGTACAGTCAGTTTAGCCAAATTTAGTCATGTTTGACTACCATCAATCACAGTTTAATGTACTCATGAGTCAACTGGTTTAGGTGATGTTCTGTGTGGAAATGAGCATTACCGTGTTCGGTTTAGGGAGAATCTAGTGAACGAGTAGGGGGTTTGA
Source organism: Polytrichum formosum (assembly GCA_964035585.1). Classification (NCBI taxonomy): domain Eukaryota; kingdom Viridiplantae; phylum Streptophyta; class Polytrichopsida; order Polytrichales; family Polytrichaceae; genus Polytrichum; species Polytrichum formosum. Next base: position 77,855,245 of record OZ037936.1, read on the forward strand.
CAAACTTTCCAGTTTGAAAAATTGTAGAATTATTTTTACAAAAAAAATAAAAATATGAAACAACTTGCATTCTTCATGAATCCTTCTCTTCTATCTTGGAAAATTATCTCATGATTGTAAGACCAGATCTTCAATGCGAATCACCTTATTTTCACAGTTTATGGTATCTCTACCTTAATCATACGGCCCTTAACTTGAAGTTAAGCTACTGGATAACCAATGTTGGCGCCGCACAGTGTCCAGGGAGATTTTCAGGCATCATCAATCAGTCCAAATCCTAGTGCTTCCAGGTCCAACCGGCTACTTGTTGTGATCGTTCGGTTTTTCTTTATCAATTTCAGATATATTCTATAGATTGCTCTAAAACAACGGATCATTTTCTGAAGTATTGAACTTCAACCAGTTATTTCTCAAACTCAACCGGTTCATCTGTGACTAGCAGTCGGTCCTTCCCGTTCATTGCAGCCGCACCAGATAACATAGTCTCAGTTGTAAGTATCGGTGCCCGGGAAGTTGTTGGGCAGGCTAGGGCGAACCGACCCATACATTGGTACCTTACCGGATGTCTAGTGATGTTACATTCGAATGAATCAGCCCTCAAGCTCATAGGGGGTCTTTTTGTATTGGAGCCACTTCATCCACAATATGTAGGATGGTTGATTTTAAGTGAGTGCCACGAATCCCCAGCCGTTCGCCCTCCCCGGTAAGGTACGGATATATGGGTTGGTTCGCCCCAGCCTTGTTGGGCATAGTCGGTCAAGATCCCAGTGATTCTAAATCCAGCCGGATACATGTTGACATCTTCCGGTTGTGCTTTATTCATGTGAGGTATATTCTTCTATAGATTCCTCTAAAATGATCGGTAATTCTCCTGAAGTCTCCAACTTCAACCAGTTATTTCTCAAACTCAACTGGTTATTTCTCAAATTCAACCGGTTCATCTGTAACTAACCGCCGGTTCTCCCCGAGCAGTGGTAGGTGTGTACTGAAACCAACCTCCTGAAAAAGTTTCTGTTACTACTGTGGCCAGGTCCCTTGTCAGTGTTGTCTCGTCTACAGGCCTGATGAAAGTGAGTATGACATCAAGCTAACGGTGGGTTGGGTTTATAAGCTTATGCCCCCTTCCCACCCGACTTTACCAAATAACCAAAGTATTTCCTTAAAACCGGGTAAAGCTCCCTCGGTTATAGCGGAGGCATCCGGCCATCCCAACGCACCTACAAGAACTTGTTCTGGAGACTGTCGAGTAGGTTTTTGTTCAGTAGTTTTCACACATGTTCATTGTTTTATCTACCAAGCGATGACATGTTGGATAGTTTTTGTCCCATCCCCAAATGCCTTACTACTCATCTATCTTACCATCGGTTTTTGTTAATGGAGCTCCTCATGCCCTCATAGCTAAGACTAAAGCAACCAATCACAAGGACGGGAGGCGACACTTTTAAAAGTCCTATATTCTTGCCTTATGTCTAGGTGCCGATGGGAGGGTCGGTGCTTGAGGCTTAAAACCTCCACTTTTAAACCATGCCACATCATTTGCCAATTAGGCTCAGCACTAGATAGTGTCGATGGTGCGAAGGCCGTGTTTTTAGAACCAACTTTTAGGCTTAGCTAAAGTCAAGTGGGAAGGGGGCATTACTAGGGTCCAACACCAAAGAAACTCCAAATTTGTGTGGGCCCTCATATGGGTCAAGTGCAAAAAAATTGGACCAAAGGAGTTTACACTAGAGTCTTGGTCTAAAGTATGGAAGAAAGAAAGTGACACTAATGTGCACTTTCCTACCGAATTTTCGGTGATCTCAACTTAAGAAAATAGTCCACGTGATTTGAGAAACCAGTCTTCAAACTTGGGTCCAATTTACAATTCAAAAGTAAGGTCCATGAGGGGGTGTTTTGGACCTCAAGCTTCTTGGCCCAGGACTGTGAGGGTGGGTTGAATAATAGGGTCCAAGACCAAAGAAACGTCAAATTCGAGCGATCCTATTGGTCAAGTGCAAAAATTTGGACCAAAAGATTTTACACTAAGGTTCGTGTCCAAGGCATGGAAAAATAAAGTGACACAATGAACTTTCTTACCAAATTTTCACTGGTCGTAACTTGGGAAAGTATTCCTCCCGATTTGAGAAACTGATCTTCAAATTTGGATCCAATTTACAGTCTAGAAGTAGGTTCCATGAGTAGGGTTTTGGACCCCAAGCTTTTTGAACCACGACTCTAATATACACCCACAATGAGGGTGTGATTATAGTAGGGTCCAAAGCCAAAGAAACTTCAAAATCGACTGATCCTTTTGGTCAAGAGCAAGAATTTGAACCTGAAGAGCTTACATTAAGGTCCAGGTCTACAATGTGAAAGAACAAAGTGGCTATATTGTGGCATCACTTTTCTACCACATTCTCTGCAGTCCCAACTTAAGAAAATACTCCTCTTCCTAATATGGCGAGAGGCAATACCTCTTATAGATCCAACGTAAAAGTCTAGGAATAGTATGTAGTCTAAATATTCTTATTTTTAGTTTTCTTGGGCACCAAATTAGGTTTCACTACCCCAACCAAAGTCTCAACTCACTCATTTAAGGTAAATCGGCCACAAACCTATAATGTATGTGGGTGTTGTTTGATTTGTTTGTCATGTCCTCCAACTTCTACCAATTTGGTTAACACAACAAAGTTGGTGTCCCTTTAACAACTTTGTGATTTAAGCATTAGCAAAATTAGGTGGAAATCCAAACTTCGCCTCATTTAGTTAAGCTTATCGGAAGTGCATGTTTGTTGATTCTCTAGTTGAATACATAGGTCCTCCCAATTGTGTTTGAGTAATTGATAAAATCTAAAGACATAGCTCAATCTCTTTTAAACATGTGTCTTCCTAGCATTTGTTCTTTGATCCTCACGTAACCACACACCAACCAAATAACAATGTCCAATTAAGAATAGGAACACCCGCATGACACCCATGCACCTTGGGGGGTCAAGTTTTCATGTGGGATGGATGAGAGTAACTTACACTCGTAAGCTATAGTTCCCTCTCACCCTCAAGAACGACGCTTTTGAACGTGTGCAGTCCCATTATTCACAGGAAGGATGGCCGCAAAACCATACTCCCTCTGTCCCAAACCGATTGTCCTACCCCCGGAGTTTTTTGTCCCCAAATGTTTGTCCGGCAAACATTTTGGGACAGAAACCTCCGGGGGGTAGGACAATCATTTTGGGACGGAGGGAGTACATTATACCGAAGAGTGCAACAACTTTTGGCTGCCGGGCAAAGTTTCATGTGGGATGGATGAGAGTAACTTACACTCGTAAGCGATAGCTCCCTCTCACCCTCACGAACGACGCTTTTGAACGTGTGCGGTCCCATTACTCACAGGAAGGGATGGCCGCAAAACCATACTCCCTCCGTCCCAAACCGATCGTCCCACCCCCTGGAGTCTTCTATCCCAAAATGTTTCTCCGACAAACATTTTGGGACAGAAAACTCCGGGAGGTAGGACAATCATTCTGGGACGGAGGGAGTACACTATACTGACGAGTGCTGCAGCTTTTTGGCTGCCGGGGCCGAGTGCCGCAGGCTCCGCAGCTGAATTCCCGAGTCCTGCCCGATTGCAGGCACCTCTTGGGGACTTCATTAATAACAATAAAATTAATTGGGCTTGGGCCCCCTCACGGAACGCACTGAGGCAGGAGAGAGAGGAAGAGAGGGAGCGAGAGGCAGACACGCATGCGCGTGTGGGGGTATCCGGCGCTTCCTGTGATGATATCCACCTCCCCACAACGTGCCCGTCTTGTTGCCCTTGGACTCCCTCCCAATGGTGAACGCCGATGGCTACTTAACTACTTCCTCCTCTGCCTGGTTGCAGAAACATGCGAGGAGGGCTTCCCGTATGGAGCAGGGAGAATTGACTGCTAGTTACGGATGCGCAGGCCAGGGCGAACCGACCCATACATTGGTACCTTACCGGATGTCTTAGTGATGTCACATTTGAATGAATTGGCCCTCAACCTCATAGGGGGTCTTTTTGTATTGGAGCCACTTCATCCATGATATGTAGGATGGTTGATTTTAAGTGAGTGCCACGAATCCCTAGCCGTTCGCCCTCCCCGGTAAGGTACGAATATAGGGGTTGGTTCGCCCCAGCCTGGATGCGCACCGGTTGAGTTTGAGAAACAACCGGTCGAAGTTCAAGGCCGTAGGGAAAATTACCCATCGTTTTAGAGGAATCCATGGAATATGCCTCAAAATCGTTTGTAAGGAAAAACCCAAAATTAACTTCCTCCTCTGCCTGGTTGCAGAGACATGCGAGGAGGACTTACCGTATGGAGAAATGGAACAGGGAAAATCGACCGCTAGTTACGGATGCGCATTGGTTGAGTTTGAGAAACAGCCGGTCGAAGTTCGAGACTGCAGGATAATTACCCATCGTTTTAGAGGAATTTATGGAATATACCTCGAAATTGTTTGTAAGGAAACACCAAAATTAACTTCCTCTGCCTGTTTCCAGAGGCATGCAAGGAGGACTTACCGTATGGAGCAATGGAACAGGGAGAATCGACCGCTAGTTACGGATTGACACTGGTCGAGTTTGAGAAACAGCCGGTCGAAGTTCGAGACTGCAGGGAAAATTTACCCATTGTTTCAGAGGAATTTATTGAATATGCCTCAAAAACGTTTGTAAGGAAACACCAAAAGACTTGGACTTGGAAACACTTCACTAAGTGTTGTGTGTAGTGTGGTGTGGTAACTTTTATGATGACATTTTCATGAAGCATTTAGAAGTGTTGTCCTGGATGAATGGATTTAGGATGGGAAAAACCACTTGGTACATGATAATAATTGCAATATTGTGAATCTCTGATGACCGAATTTTGTTTACAAGGAATGACAAATTTACATTTAGTGTTGATGACACTGAACGAGCAGTTTATAATTAGTATTGAGCAAGACAAATAGAGTTGGTGACACTAAATACAATACTTAGTGTAGACTTTTGATATAGTAAGCCCGAAAATCTCCTCAGACATTGATATGGAGATTTATGAGCAGATCAATTATTGCTCATTCTTTCCTAAAATTCATTTGACAAAAAGTAGCATGTAAGGGATAGAGGGATTATCGCATTTGAGATTACCTTTCATCCATCCAACATAAAAACTTGACCCCTTATAGGCTTGGATTACACCAAGTCAGTGTCAGTTAAGCTAATCGCAGTGTCAAGGAAGTCTCCCATATGTTGGTCCTCCACGTATTATTTTCCTCACTATGGCTGCGTTGCGTGGGCCGATGGTGCTGCCATGTCATTCATGCCCGAACAACATGCGAAAAAATTACGTGCTACCATTTTTGGACGGGGAACTAGTTGCATAAACATATGTTGACTCATGCACGCCCACATCATCCAGGAGGCTCATAGTGGTTGCCGTCTCCATCACTGTGTGTAATGGGGTGCCATTCCTTCTTGGTTGCTCACCAACAACGGAGGCATATGTTTCACAATTCATGGCCCATCCATGTTCCGAGTCTTGCAGTGGTGACGTTTTCACGTTGGTTGCCATACATTTTGCAATGGTTGCCAACCATCTGTGGTTTCGTATGCATCCCAAAATCTTGAACGTTGCAACCACATCTACAGTTGAGATGCTTATTTTAGAAGACCATGCAAGTGGTGTGCAAGTAGGTGATATTGAACAAGTAACTATCTAAAATTTATTTAAATATGATAAAATTGCATTAAATTGATGTTTTTCGACAAATTTGACCCCAAAATTTTGTTTTATTATACCGGAGCACTATTTTGGTCCTCTTTACTATGCTTACACCCGTATGGAAACCATTTTCGATATGAGAATGGGATGTGCAAGGGTATGGCCACAAGTGATTGTGGGGTGGACAACATGCTCTACACCACTGGGGGGGACGGGTAGTAAGAGAGGAAGGCAAAATAAAGTTGTATGCGTAAGACTACTAAAGCGCATGCTGCACCAGGACTACGGGAGCGTGAGCACCCCTATAATCTTAATGCAAAGTGCAAGGGTGTGCAATCATAACATTATTTAGACCCATGCAGTGTTCTGTGGGACTGACAGTATTCCGGGGAATATTCCTGGAATTTTTCACATTCAGATTGAATGTGAAAAATTCCGGGAATATTCCCCGAAATGTTGTCAGTCCCACAGAACACTGCATGGGTCTGAATAATGTTATGATGATGTGGGTGTTGATGGTGGCGCAAATTACAAAGAGGGACAAGAACAACTTCCTGGTTGTAAACTTCAATGAACTAGCTGCCAACACCGAGGTAGAACAATTTGTATTTCCTTTGTAGGTGCAACAGTGTTTTTTTTCTCACAAAGGAAGGCAATCCGAAATGGAGAATAGTTATGCACAAGGAGTCAAGGTCAAAGCGAGTTGAGATGGAGTCCACCACGGAGTACATAAGGTTGGACCCGACAATGTTGTTGTTGTTGGAGCACCCCCCCCAACCCATGCCGAACGTGCCTAACCTTGTGGCGGCTATTGTACCTTCCGTATCAAACGTGGCAATGCCGAACGAGCCTTTCAGGACGTGAGCATTGCACGTGTAAACAAAAATGGGTTAGCATGTATGTGTGGTAGGGGAAGAGCGTGCAGGAAAAAAACAGATGCCGTTGCTATTGGAATGGTGTGGGCGGTGGTCTGTGCAAGAATGTGCTTGTAGTGCAGCATGCGGGCAGTTAGTATGTTGTGGGAGTATGTTGAAGAGGCACCTACAAGGAGGAGACTCGTCACACGTGTTTTGAAAGCCATGTAACCTTTGTGGAAATCAAAACCGATTGGGTTGGAGGCACGGTGGTGGGCATGTGGAGGACATATGTTGGGCATAGATACGTAAAAATGTACTGGGCGGTATTGTGTTTGTAGCAGCAAATGTGGTTGGAGGCAGTGAACGCATGTGGAAGGGTAGCCAATGTTTGTTTCCCCAACTTTGCTTTGAATTGGGTTTTTTTCTTTTAAAATAAAAAAATCACGGGGCGATCACACCCCCTTACATTCCATTACCACGTGCGATAATGATTTGCTACCCTATATTATATGCCATAGATAATTTTAAAAATTATGATATTTTTTCTACGTATACATAACCATTGATAGTATCTTTTGTATATATATTTTTGAAATTTTTAGTCATCTGCATTTTTTAGTAATTATTTTAGTTCAATTATGCATCATTCTAGTTAGAAACGGTATGTTTTATTAAAAAAAATCATCAAATTTTGTTACCATATTTTACTATGTAATAGATAACATGTATATCTACTTATGAAAAAAAAATTGATAAAATTTTGACCCATTTTGGTGATGCTTTATGTAAAAAGTAGATTTTTTTTTATCGCACGTGGTGTTCAACTTGACAATGGAGTGCACCTTCCGGGGGGGGAAATGGAGGGAGGGGGGCATTGTGACATGGTTATGTAGGGGAAGACACAATTTACTGCAATGAAGAACATGTTGTGAGGTAAAGGAACATCAAAGACGACACTAAAGACAGGTTCCCACCATATGCTAAAGACCAAAAGTGAAGTTGTGTAATATAGTGTTGGGGTTGGGGGCTTCAATGTAAGTGTACACATAAGAAATTATCAAAAAATGACATATTGCATTAAAATTATAGGGGTACACAAGTGTACACTCTTTGAAATTTGTGGAAAAATTGCTGTGAGATATATTGAAGCATCTATTTTATTCTTGTGGGTTAATATTATATTTCAAGTTGAAATGAAAAAGCATCAAGTAATTACATGACATCCAATCATATGCAATGAAGTGTTCCATAAACTACTTGAAGTAATATACATGCATGCATGCATACATACATACATACATACATATAAAGTTAATGGATATCCCGACCACTAGTAGTATGGTCTTGAAGATATTCACTTTCAGCTTGGTAACAAGAATATTAGTGTTATAACTAGGCTGTAATATTTTGTCATTTGATTGTCATGTCTATGTATGTGTCGTTCTTATGGTGCACGTAATATTTTGCATGTTGCTTTCTCATCGTTGTGTGCTTAGTTTTTAAATTGCTTGTACAATGTTATAGTTGGGGGGTCCAAGATGACCCTAAACTACCGGGTGATAGTACCACTATAAGAAAACTGCGTTTTTGGTGGCGTTTTTTGGAAAACGCAGATAATTTTAGGTGACATCCAATAGAACATCCAAATGCGTTTTATGTGAATCCCAATGTTACATTGGACGTCAGTATTGACATTTGGATGTTTTATTGGATGTCACCTAAAATTATCTGCGTTTTCCAAAAAACGCCACCAAAAACGCAGTTTTCTTATAGTGAGTGAAGAGGTGCCATTTCCGAATGAAGTGGTTGGCGGTTCGATTCGTACTCTGAAATCTGCTCTCTACTTGACGGGAGAAAACTAGCTAGGTAGGTGGGAAGCCAAGAGCCCACCCACCGCAAAGGAGGTAGTAAACCCCACCCTGCACCAAGAGGATTCTTGAGCAGGGTAGGACCAACAGGCTCAAATTCACATTGGATTGCCCGATCTTGGTTATTTATTTTGTAGTTAGGGTCCCACATAGCTTTCTAGTATTTGCAAGGAGGTATGCCAGAATAACAAGGGCCCCGAAATTCATAACTAATCAAAGGAAACTGAAAAGTGGGTCAAAGTGCTTTTTGTTTTTTAGTGACATCATGGTCTTAAGCACTCCAAGACCCCAAAATAATAACCCCCATAATGAAACTCGGTAAACACATGTGTATACAAAACATTAGGGCAGTGTTCCTCGTAAAAAAAAACTCACTGATTGATTATTATGATATTAAATAGAATAAAAAAATAATTGTGTTGTTTTTACATTGGATTTTTATGATAAATTTGTGAACAATGAATTTCGAATTATACAATTATTTCATACTGATCTTTGCATGTTCTATGGGATGATCCTACCTTACAATTTGTCATGTTGGAATTATGGACGAAGACTTGGTCAAATGTTACTTAAATGTCAATAAAATCTCAAAACCTTCCTTCCAAGTCTTTGGCTAATGCATCGTCATGTTGTGCCTGTTACATTGATTCAACATTTTTACGCTAATGATGACTTGAAATCACTTAAAACAAACCAACTATACCAATTATGGCATTTAGTGTCGCTTACTATTTTGGAATTACGCAATGCAATAACATTTTACTCAAAAGTTTTATTTGCACTACCAGAGGTCAAATAGGTTGTTTGGACATTATGAAACATACTTGGCTTTACTTGATAAAACATTACATTCTATGTAAATAATTAGAGCATTGCGTAACTCTGAATACTAAGTGACACTAAATACCATAAATGGTGTAGTCCATTGTATTTTGTGTCGTATTTTGTTTAGCCACCTCCATGGTGGAGAGAGAGGGGATAATCGTATACGAGTGTACCTCTCATTCATCCAACATACTAGCCCTGATTTGTAGGGTGCAAGGGATGTATTTGAAAGCGAGAGAGAGGAAGGGTTTGTTTACTTGACCTTTACAACTGTCCCCAATAATATGTAGCATGGAGATTTATTTATTTAGTTTTGGTTTATTTGACAATGAAACAACTGCAAAGACTCCAAATTAGTCTAGCGGAACATATTTAAGATAAATTAAGCAGTGACCTACATGGGTTATGTCCCCCTTTCCACCTGACTTTACCAAATAACCAAAGTATTTCCTAAAAACCGGGTAAAGATTCTCGGTTATAGCGGAAGCATCCGGCTATCCCAATGCACCTACAAGAACTTGCTCTAGAGATTGTTGAGTAGGTTTTAGTTAAGTAGTTTTCACACATGTTCATTGTTTTGTCTACCAAGCAATGAATGTTGGATAGTTTTGTCTCATCCCCAAATGCCTTACTACTCATCTATCTTACCATCGGTTTTTGTTAATGGAGCTCCTTGTGGCCTCATAGCTAAGACTAAAAGCAACTAGTCACAAGGGATGAAGGCAACACTTTTAAAGGTCCTACATTCTTACCTCATGTTTAGTTACTGATGGGAGGATTGGTGCATGAGGCTTAAAACCTCCACTTTTAAACCATGCCACATCATTTGCCAACTAGGCTCGGCACTAGATAGTGTCGATGGTGTGAAGGCCATGTGTTTAGAACCGACTTTTAGGCTTAGCTAAAGTAAGTGGGAAGGGGCATTAGGGTTGTAACATGGACAAATGAAACTCAAGGTACACTTGTACGCAACAATTTGCTCTCCCCTCGACTAATAAGGAAAGTGAAGTTCTCAAAGTCCCCCCACCGTTCCCCAAAGCTAGGACGATCATTCCGGCCTATGAAAACACCTCCAAGAGGCCGTGCCATAATTTGGCACGACATTGACCGAGGCACTTCAAGTCATGATTCTACTCGAGATGACGTCCTTGGTATAAAAGCCTAGCTATAAAAACCTACAAAGTATAATACAAAAAATGGGGGTTAAATTTAGGGTCTCTTTTAGGCAAGGCCATGAGGGAGTGGGCCCCACTCTATGAGCATGGGCCATGCATGCCATTGGGTGTGTCATTTATAGAGGAGGCCTATGTAAAGCCATTTGGTGCATGAGTCCCCCAACAAAATGCCAAAAACAATTACACCAATTCCCCTTCAATTTATGTCCATGATTCCAGGTCGTGAGGGACATTCTCCTTATATATAGGCCTTCCAAAATTTCACATCCATATTGGGGGCCTTTTTGTTTTTGGGTGGAGTACTATGTCATAGACTCCAATGTTAAAAAATGATGCCCTTATTGTACAAACCTGCCTCTTCAATACGACACTCGACAATACGACAACCTTGAAATGATGACACCAATTTTGTGAACCAAACTTTAAAGGTTAAATCTACCTCTATAACACGACTATGACATTGTTAATATGCCATTCATGGACCTCAAATTGTCATATTATAGAGGCATAAATGCATATATGGCATGTCCCACACAATTATAAGTACACAACTAATATTAAGTTTATGTAGTTGTCACATATGACGTGTGGATAAACTATTTTCTAATGTAAAACAATGTCAGAACGTGGGAGCTAAGGGACTAGGTTTTCTATCTCAAAACCTAATTGAGAGACTCATTAGCTTATGTCTCTTTTGCGACGGTTTTTAACTCAAAGTTTAACTCAAGGTGCACAGTCTAATTTCGAGCATTTTGACTCAATATTTATGAATTTGCTTTGATCTACATATTGTTGGAAAGCTCTTGAATCATCACTTCTTTTGGTGGTAGTTTTGTCCAATCCCGCGTTGTATTGGCTAAAATCGAGACTTACCAAGGAGTCCAAAGATATGGCAATCCTCATATCAAAACTACAACTTGGACAAGATGAGATGCCATTAGAGGATTGTCTAATAATGGAAGTTGAAGGCATCATTGAAGGTGAATATTGCATGTCAAAGCTAGTTGATATGGCCTTGGACAGAGGATAGAGCCACCTAGTTCTGACCTTAATGCAAAGCCCTTGAACTCTTGAGATGTTGATGAGGGACCTCCACCTATTGTGAAATTGACAGATGCTCAATTGTTAGCTAATGGACAACGTATTAGAGTTTACTCTTGTGAACATAATGAAATTGCAAGCCATATCGGAGAAGTTGAATAAGATATTTGTGATAATTTGAAGTAGCAACATTAGCAGACTATTGATTCCTTCTTAAAGTCTACATAGATTTCATGAGATAAATTGCATATTTGTAAAGAAATTTGAAAGAATATTTATTTTGTATATGTGGAAAAATATCTAATGTGTGTTGTTGTGAAGTGCCTCGTTATTATGACAAAGTGGTCCAATTTGTGACACCTCGACAATACGATGGTTTTCTTGTTTCCCAGATGTGTCATATTAAAGAGGTAGGATTGTAATAGCAAAGTCCATCATTTATGTATGTAAAACACACACACCCACCCACCCACCCTAAGGTAGATGGTCTTAAAAAATTAATTAAAAAAAAAAAACTAGCTCACTTCTCTTAGAATATGAAAAAACCTAATTAGGATAAGATGGTTAGCTAATCCAAATAGAGGCTATAGCTACTTTTCTCATAAATTTTGGAGCTCATGTGAATTTCTTAGAAGAAAAGAAAAGAAAAATGACAATGGTGCATTCATTAGGCACCGACGTGAATGAGAGCCCGTTCTTCCAACCATGGTCATGTGTTACCAAGTGTCGTGGTAGGTTACTTCCATCCTTTTGGAGGGTGGGCTCCTTTAAGTAGCTTATCTTGGGGTGGGTGGGATGCTCCCTTATGGGGGTCCATTGGGGGTTGTTTGTTTTCTAGTTTTTGTTTGTTGAGGACTAAGTATGTGAGATAGTGTGTGTAGATTTGGTGTAGTTGTTTCATGAGTTTTTTAATTTTGGTAGGAGGCATTCAAGTGTGTTGATTGACTACATATGTATGGCTCCTCTAACACATGTTGTGATGGTAATGAGGGGGTTAACTGTCCATCTGATTGGTCTAATAGTATGTATCAAGGGGTCTTATTTGTCCTTTTTCTTTCTTTCTTTTTTTGTAATGGCAGTAGTTATGAATTTGTCATGGAAGTAGGTGATTTCTACGAATTGTATGATGTTGGTTGCAGATAAGATGAGGGGGGGGGATGACTGTCAGTGGGGGCACCTATGACACATAGGATCCTGGCCTTAAACATGCCATGCATGTGCAGGGGTCATGGCTGCATGTGCATTCTAATAACCATGCGGGGACTATGATGTCTTGTGGTTTGGAGTTTTGGGTTCCTCCATTGGTGGGGGTGTAGAATCTTGTGCACTTGTTAGCTTGAAGGGTGTTTTTAATTTGGTGGATAGCTTTGTTGTGGCGTGCAATGCGAAGTCCTTTTAATGTATTTGTTAGAGCATGTGGAGAGTAGGTGGGGCCAAGTTTTGGTTAGCTATAGGGTGCAATTCAGTTTTGGGTGTGTGACAGACTAGGAAATGTTTTTCATGTGTTTGCCCATATATTGGGCGTATCCAAATTTTAACATTTTTGTGATTTGTGCATCAAAGATGTCCGGGGCTTTCTAGAAGCGGTTGGAGAGTTGTGGTGTATTTGGTTGTTGAAGCGTCATTTTTCTACATATGTGATTTTGGTGGTGGCCAATCTTCATTCAATTGTGTTGTGTGCTTTGTTTATGTATGCATGTAGGTTTTGAATTTCTAATTTCGAATTTAGGGTGGAAGAGAAGGGACTCGTCTACCCAATGAATATCTTACTCATTTATCAAAGTGAAGATTCCCTTGCTCGCTAAATGATCATATAGGGTACTTGGTGCTAAACCCCCACCCAAAATCAACACCTATAAACGCCTCCAAATCACCAAAACTCTACTACCTTGAACAATTTCCCATGAAAAAGGAGTGCCCAGGCCCATGGAGTGACGGGTTTAGGTGCCATTAGTGGTGCCACCACATGAAGGCCTCCACTACCTCCATATAGCCTAGGTAATGGGGTCCATTCTATCTTGGATCGGTTCAAGGTGGGTTTAGGGTGGTTTATCAATGCCTATTCTAGCCATTCTATTCACAAAAGGGGGGGGGTTCAAGACCACAAAGCGAAGGGGATTGGTTATGGGCAACAAGGGGGTTGGTTCATGGGATCCAAGGGGACGGTTCTACAACTGAACCGGGTGGGATCATTGGGGTGGCCAGGTTGGGCTTTGATCTAGCTTGGGTCTAGTACCCAACTATGTTGTGTTGGTTCTAGGCAATGAAGGTGAGGGTCCTCATCATACGTAAGGTCATCATACACATGGCCTAGGGATATGATTAAGGTAGCTAGTGGTTTTTGCTTTCATAATTCATCAAATATTCAAATGAGGCTACTTTTTGTTTCTTTATACCTATGTTTAGTCCAAAGGCTAATGGGTGCAAGCACGGTAAAGTGGACAGCTCTTGATCCTTGCTCAGGTTTAAGTGAAAGTGATCCAAAACTATATACTAACTTTGAATTTTATAAATAGAAATTCATAAACATTTAGAAAACATATGAATCTACAAAGCCAAGCAATTTATGTTCACAAAAAACAATTTCAAACAACGTATATGTATTTTAGAAGACGGTGCAAGTGGGTGTCATTGAAAAGATAATTGTCAAAAACTTGTTTAAAATACAATTACATTACATTAAATTGATTAATTTTTGAAAAAAAAATTATGATGACCTCAAGTTTATAATGAATTCAAGGAATATGAAAAGAAATTCCAAGTTCAAAATATTTAAGGTCATGAAATTTACGTTCAAAACTATATTTAGTCAGTTGTTTTTATACGTCACTTCTGATGATAGGTTTTGAAGATCTCACATTGATATTCTATATTTGAGTACCTAACTTAACAATAGAGGTCATCATGAAAAGTAATCTATTTTAAACAACATTTTGCTACTACTTATAGGCGTTTGACCAAGAAAATCATGGCTTTCATATACCGGAGCATTTTTTTGGTCCACTTTACTATGCTTGCACCCTAATATAGTTTTTATTTTTTATTTTTTTAATACCAACCACATAGCCATATGTATGTGTAATAGGTTAAAGTGTTGGTTTAATCACCCTCTACCATTGTTCAATATTGAAGTTTTCAACACCTGTCAAATGTCATTTTGGCCGTCAACAAAGGTTTTTTTTTGGGGGGGCACTTCACAAAAATGTGCCCCGCAAAGTTTCCACCAATCATAGTGAAGGCCTCTCCAAAAACTGCTTGTCACAAAATACAATGGCTGCAATTTGCAAATAGAAACATAGTTGGACTCCAATCTTGGCACTTTAGCTGTCACGTACCTCTCCACGAGGAGTGCCCAAAACACCATGGGCACAAGGGGTACCCCGGAGTGACACCCGGGACTTGTGGCGCCATTGGTGAGAGGGCCCAAGTGATCCTAGTGTGGGTGAAGGCCCCGGGCGTTGGGAACACCTCCCACCCAAGGAGACTAGGAGTCACGAGGGTAAGGCCATAAGCTATGCATAGCTTATGGCATGCGGATTCTAGGATGCTCAAGAACACCTCAATTGGAGGTGTGAGCTAGGAGATATGGCAATTTGAGTGGGACAACAATGGCTTGGGAGTGGCTCCCGGGACTGCCGAGGTTTGAACAAGCATAACTTCCTCAAAACTTGCCCGAATGGGGCAAGTGAGGAGTGCATTGGCATCTACGCAAAACGTAGATGACAATGAAGTGGTTGGTTGTTACCACCAAAGATCATACAAAGAAGTTATGGTGTTCTGAAGCTGTTGGGGGCTTCCAGCCCCAACAGCTAAGGGAAAGTGTCTACTTGGCCCCAAGTGTTGGGAGAGAGACAAAAGGTTACTTGACGGTGGGGTAGGGGCCCTGCCAAAAATCCTAGAGGCTTATATGGGCGAGGCGGTGTGGCTAGCCAAACCCACCCGAGGCCAAACGGCACGGCCTCCACGGGCATTGGCCCAACATGGGGGCATAGTTGTCTAGTATGGTTCAGGTTGTTGTAGTGTTGCTCCGGCAACGCGATGATCAACTAAAGATTGGACTCTATGGATGGAAGTCCACATCTCACACTTGGTTACCAATTAAGTGGCGAGTCCCGAATGCAAGTGTAGGAGGGTTGGTCCCCTCCTATTTGCTAAGAGGTCCGCGGTATGGGGAGCTAACAATTTGCATGGCGGAATGCGAAGTTGGGACGCCTCATAATTAACCCAATTTTTAACTAGCCAAAACATCACCTTCGATCTGTTGGGGCAAATTGTTCATTCACATACCCATACAAAACAATCGTGGAAATACATCTGCAATAGACTAGGAACAATGGTCTTGTTGGCCTTGTACTTAGCCTCCACCACCTGTCTTATCACCGTCTCAGCCGTAGAGCCTTCATGGTCACAAAAGAAAATACAAGAACAAGACTAAACTTAAGTATGTAAGTGAGTGTATGAAGTTCTCCTATTGTTATGGGTTATGTTTTCCGGATACTTGAGCTGCAATTTATAGTACTTAAGTTGCCTAGTAATACGTGTCATTTCAATTTCTAGCGTGTCAATTGACGCGTTTTTCTTTTCTTCACAAGTTACAATACGTGTCAACTTCTAAATTGTGTGTGTCAGTTGATGTGCATTTTTTTGGGTGCGAGTTTTTGCATGTCAAAAGTGACAAACTTGCAAAAACTTTGTCAAACATACACACTGACATCCCATATTAAATTGGATAAAATGTCAAAGGACGTTGTGTTCCCACTACCAAGTGGTCGGTGGTGGTTGAAGGGCTGGCCATAAATAAGTTTGTGAGCATCTACTAGCCTCTTTCACCTAATAAAGTGGAGTTATTGAAGCTGAATATATTGGTTAAAGCATCACAAAGGTATAATTCTTGAATCCTATCTGACATATTTCCGGTCCTACCCAACCTCCCTTTTTAGCTGAATAATGTTATGACACAAGTCTATTTGATATATGTTCTTGGAGCCACAACAAACTGCATACCACCACTCAAATCTAAGTTTCCAATAAAGACAAGTAACCAAATTAGGCACATCCACCTCATTATTCAATGAGAAAAGGGGAGCCAAAACCCAAGAATAGATGGGTATTTATTAGGAGTGTTTTTGTGAGGGAATAATTGTTGTTTCAAATTCGAGGTTTATTTGTTGTTCAAGGAGTCTGTGTTGGTCAAGACAAGGAGAATCAGTTTATTTGTGGAATGTGGTGCTTACTTTGGGTGCTCTAATTAAGGCTTTTGGAGAGTAATGGTACCACAACACGTCATATAGTGTAGGGTTTGAAACAACACGAGCAATGTTTGACTGGGCTCCAATAATGGGCACAAAAGTTGTTTGGGATGATAGAAGTTACTCGATCATACTCGGGGCAAGTTGGCTAGAATTTGTGTTTGAGATCTAAGAAGTTAGGTCACCCGCTTTTCTTAAGGCTTAATATTACATGTTAGAATAGAGGTGCTGGAATATTGAAAATTGGCTCCTTGTCCACCGATTCCATTATGACATTTGCTCCCTGCATAGCCTGATCCAGCGTTTAGGACAACTGGATCCTATGGGCATAGCTTATTTTAGATCTTAAATTTTTCTCAAATTATGGGGATTCAAAGAGGAGGTCCAAATGGTTTCACCTATGCTTTCAAAACTAGGCTCCGACAGAAAACGAGCTAATGAGCTCTTAACCCTAAAAGCCGAACCAAAATCTTCCCAAAACTATCCAAAACAATTCAATCTAATTCAATAACTTATTGAAGAAAATCAACACATCTTATGGTAGATTTGACTGTAGTTGACATTGTTCACATGAAAGTTTAGTTGTCCATGTGTCCAAAATCAAAAGATTATAGTGTAAATGTGTATGATGGTATGGTTGGGCACTGGTAAATGCTGGGACAAAAATGCCCGCCTCGGCCTTTAGGAGTGAATAGAAAATCACTTAAAGGCACTTAAGAGTTTGGTCTCTCTTTGAAAGACTTTGCATATAACTTCAATGCAGTCCACTCTTTTGCTCAATAAAATTATAGTTGCGAATTGTAGTTTACAATAGAGTTATTTGTAAAGTAAAGTAGATGGAAACCATGGGTTTAGTCCCAGACCTTGAGTTATGAGAATTAACACAAAGGCACCCAAGTTTTGTTAATGCTTAATTGATCATACACAAAGAGTGGTGTCATGTTATTAAAAACCCACGGGGAGGTCGCTCCATTGTCGAGTTGAACACCATGTGCATACAAAAAAAAAACTTTTTCTAAGTTGCATCACCAAAATGGGTCAAAATTTTATCAAAATTTTTCATGAGTAGATATACATGGTATCTATTACATAGTACAAAGTGGTAACCAAATTTGATGAATTCTTTTTATAAAACATACCGTTTCTAACTAGAATGACGCAAAAATTACTAAAAAAATGAAGATGACTAAAAATTTCAAAAAAATTATGCAAAAGATATTATCAATGGTTATGTATATGTAGAAAAAATATCATATTTTTTAAAATGATCTATGGCATATAATATAGGGGCATCAAACTTTGTATGCACGTGGTGTTCAACTTCACAATGGAATGACCTCCCCGTGTAAAAACCGGTTTTCTAGCTTGTCCTACTAGGATGGATAGGCTAAGCTAGCCTTGCATAGGCCGATCCAAGATTCATGACAACGGGTCCCATGCGCATACCTTATTTTAGATTCTAAACTTCTCTCAAAGTTTGTGAGGTGGGAAAAGGAGGTCCCAAAAGTTTCACCCAACTTTCAAAATAGGCTCCAAAACACAACGGAGCTAATGAGATCTCAATAGGAAGCTTTCTCAAAGAAGGATAAATCCCACGGTTTTGTCCCTCTTTGAGGGACGGTATGGATTACTCTAGTGGACACCAAATTTGAGGCAAATGTTAAGAGTTGACCTACATGCAGAAAAGAATCAAGTGTCAAGTACAATTTAGGGTTAGGTTTAGGCTACGTTGAAGAAGTGCACTAGTTAAGAATTTTAGGGGAATGGAGCAATATGATTGGCTACAAAATGGGCTCTTCACCAGTTGGGGTTCACACCATGGTCAAGACTTTTCCGGTGGAGAACTTCAACCATGGATGGAAAAACATGGTTGCCAACATGGCAACACTTTCTGCTAAGGGAGTTTTTTTGGAGGTCAAGTTTCTTGGGCAACCTCAAACCCTCATACATGAAACTTGGCCTCCCGGAGAACTCCAACTTGAGGTAGTTTTAATTAAATAATTCAAAAAAACCCCCCTCTTGTTTGCCATACCAACTGTTGCCTCGAATAACCTTGTCTTAAGTTGAAATTCTTTACCGACCAATGCACTTCTTCACCAAAGTCTAAACCGGCCCTCAAGAAGTAGGTCTTTCTCTTGCAACTATTGCAGTGTTGACCTTGACAAATCAATTATAAAAGTGGTTGAAAGTAACTTGAGCCTTGAAATATACAAATTTAACACTTAACCAATCATAACATTATTAAGCAGTGTGTGTTCGTTCATGTGGACCCTGAGTATATAACCATGGATGCCGCAACTAGTGTAAATTCAGTGACTTGCCTTCCCTAGTAAAAAATGGTATTTTGGTTAGGTAGGCCTATGTAAAAAAAATGGGCTCTAAACTCGATCAATGAATGGGGAGAACAATCCGTTACTTACAGATGGACTGTTGAGTTGGAGAAATAACCGGTTGAAGTTCAAGACTTGAGGGAAATTACCGATAATTTAGAGGAATCTATGGACTATACCTTAAATTAATGAGAAAAACCAAAAGATCACAACATATGTAACCGGTTGGACTTGGAAACACTACGATTTTGACCAATTATACCCAAAAATCTCCCCGGACAATGGAACTCAATATGCCGTTTCCCAAGGCCACGCATTATTGGAGGCGGTCCCGGCAATATATAGTATGGCGAGGGCCCTCATCTCCGCCTCATTGTGGTAGTCAACTCCTTATCCTTTGAATCCATTGTCCATGGGCCTTGAACTTGAGTTCCTTGTATGGGATTCCTCTCCCTATTCGTATCTTCTCCTCTCCTTGTCCCCGCTTCAATTAGATGATTCTTCTACACTCGATTGGCAAGAATTTGAGGTGGATGTCCACACTAATAATGGTAACTATAAAAGAACCTTTAGGGCTTATAATGTGTGTGCACATATTTTCCAACTCACAATATTTAGCACATGAGATGAATATTGTGGTGCACATTATATTAAATATGATATTTAGTGCCACTTACTATTTGGAGTTACACAATGCTATATCTTGTTATCATTAAGTAACGATGTTAATGTTCTATAATATAAAATAGTTCATTAACTAGGGTTGCACGTCACTTTCTTTGGTGATGTTTATGATGTTGGCCACACTACAAATCTACTCAAGGAAAAATTATACATTATAGTTTTGTCCACAATATGTACATTGACCAATTTAGTTATGTAAAGTTTCATAACATTCCATTGTGAGAATGGTTTGAGAGTTTCTACATGTTCATCGTTGTTAATTGCTACCACTACAACCACTAACCCGTCACTTGCAATGTTGTGCTCAACATGACCTGGATGTGTAGAATGTGAACAACATTTGCTTTTGGCTAGTTAAACATGTAAAATGTGAATACAACAATCTCTTTAAACCTAGCATCTCATAATTCTCTCCATTTCGAATTTGATTCTTGAAAGGAAACCATCTATAAGAGGCCAGGCCATGGCAAACACAACACATAACCCAATATACATGTTTTCTATTATCTTACACTGGAGAGCACGATGCATGCGTATATGGTATTGTTGTGATTACATTATGATATTGATTCCAACTAGTAGTTCCCCTCTTACTCGTTCAGCTACACCAAATCCAAGAATGGATCATTAGCAAAATGTAACTCCTTCCAGTGGGACACTTTGGCATTGAACTCAACTTCAGAGCATCCATTTTGCAATTCAGTGTAACCACCGGTGGCAATGCTCTTAATGTGCTCATCGATTTATTTATTTATTTTTCCCCCTCCCTTCCCTTGAGAGTCTATAAAGTGACCTCTTGGAGTAGAAACCCTTGAAGGGTCATGAGCAAGTGCATGATGATGTGTCTAGCCGATGATTCTTTGGTAAGTCCAACAACACTTGGGGATGCTCACACATGCTATTTGTGTAAGACAAGACCTATATGGTGATTGTCTGTTGCTTCCTCGCGTGATGGAAGCATGAACCGGTGTTCCTTTGTTTTCCTCCTCAACAACTCCATCCATCCATTCATATTTTGTGAACAATAAAAAACCAAATACGATGATGATGGTAATACGACAATGAACACATCAATGAACTATGCAAGGAACCTAATTATGATACGGGTTATTCGAAACCCGCATGTTTTTAATTTACACTATGGAAGATGCGTTACGACGGTGCACTACCTAACTTCCTCGCCGGACACCACCGAGGGCACCATAGCCCTTCTCGAAAATTATGGCGCAAAACATTCATAACGGTCGAGTAAAGTGAAGCCCGGGCGGACAAAAAGGGGGCCACGTACAAGCCACGCGCATGCCCGAAACTTGAACACGCCTAAGCCATAGCCAAAACCCCCCCTCCCAAAAAAGCCCTAGAGCACAAGGTGCCCATGGGCCGGGCCAACCTAGCTACATAGGGTGGGGTTGAGTGGTGGGCCAATATGCCCGGATTCTTAAAACGGTCAGCCCCATAAAAAAAAGTCGATGAAAGCACATCATCATCATCATCATTTCAGCCATTTGGATGATGATGAAAGCATCATCATCCACATTTCAGCCATTTGGTTTCTAGCATTCATCAATGTACACCTACACTGATTGTCCCATTTAGTGAGGGTGGGCTAATAGTGCTTGTGAGTTAATACTGAATGTGGGAAATTCGTGAAGGGTGCTACTAAATTTACATATCCTACGAAATTAGTGTCATCAGAAGATCCAGGGTTTTGAGAGTCCAAAGTGAGTGCTGAAAATTTTCAATGTAAGTTTTCTTCAATTTCTTGGTGTTAGGAGATGTCTCAACAGTGAGTGGCGTTGATTGAAGAAGAAGAAGAAGAAGAAGCCTCTTTGAATTCACGAAAACTAATTATGCACTCTAGAAACACTTTAGAGCACTCACTAATTATCTTGAAATGTATGGTAAATGAGCATGTATTCATGCATTTAGTATCACTCAATAATTTTTTTTACCCTCATTAACTTTGAGATTTGGTAAAATAGTGCGTGTTTTTGGGAATTAATAGCGCATGCACTAAATGGGATAATCATGGCCACTTCATGCATGAGCCAAGAGCTGTGATTATGAAATTGTGAGAGCCAAAAAGAAGTGTCCAAAGGCCGTCCTAAGACATTTCCAAAAATCATGTAGTGTGATCACGGGCCCTCAAGCGTAGTGTGAATAAATGATCAGGCTCTCAACCAAATACATTTCAGTGAATTTATATTAATGCGGGGTCCTCACACATGATAAAATACAATCAATCAATAGTTGTGAAATTTTAGAATGCCATGGTCTCTCAGTTTTGTGTTAGGCCTACCTCCAACAGATGGTTTTTGAAAATAGTCCAAGTGACCATGAAACACAATCCATTTAATGCCATATAGGAATCCATGTAGACTTTACATCCATCTTGTATCCACTTACTCGTTGGGTCCCTCAAGCATATTGTGAAGCGAACTTGGACCGGCTCCGCCTTTTCCACCAATGAGAGCGCTTGAGGTGCAACGGTCACGGGCCCTCAGTCTCGTGTGTGAAGCGGCTCTCAGTATAGTTTCCACGTTTCATCCATGATTCATCCATTCGGGATGGGGGACATGAAGTTCCCAAAACGTTCCCCTGCGCTCCTCCTTTTTGATGACGCTGTGAACACTGGGTGGGAATAGGATGAAGAGTGAGCACAGGATACGCATGGATGAAGAGTCGATGACGTGTGGATGACGATGCTCGTTTTCATTGTGCTCCTTTTTGTTCGGGCTGCCCGTGAAAGGAGGCCCGGGATAATGGCCCACCACCACGGCTCAGGTTGGGGTTGACCGGGGTACCCGGGTCGTCGGAGATGACGACAAAAAACAAAAAGAGCATAAAACAAATGGACACAAAATAACAAAGGAAATCGGCTAAATCCAAACCCTGGCTCAAGCTGCGATTAGGGTTTGGGTCCCGCTCCCGCACTAAGCACGCTTACGACCTCGCGGATTCCCCATGGGAATGCCACGACGCACGCCGCTCAGGAAATGGCACAGTGAAATGACCCTGCTGCTTTAAAGCCCCCCTGTACGACGTGATCGCGTTTTTATATGCATGGCAGGCGTCGCAGCATCTTTTTCTTCCTTCCAGCCTCGGAGCACTCGACGGTCATGTGATGATGATGAGAACCAGCTTTGTTCGGAGACAGAGAGATAGATAGAGAGAGAGAGCGAGCGAGCTTCGATCGTCACGGGGTGACGACGCTTTCACATCCATGAAAACCCAGGGGAATAATATCATTATCATTATTTTTCCTTGTAAAGCCATGGAGCTCGGTGTGAGCTCCCTGGAGAGGGTTTGAGCAATATTGAACCAAGTTAAGTTAAGTTATGGAGCTCGGTGTGAGCCTCGAAGAAGAGCAGTTTTGGATTATGGAGCTCGGTGTAAGCCTGTGACAGAAGTTTTGTATCCGTTGGCTATGGAGTTCGGTCTGAGAGGAACGGAGTAGGTGTTTGAGAGGAGGAAGTGCGTTGCGTTGCGTTGCGTTGCGTTGCGTTGCGTTGGAGGCTGAAGTTTGGGACAAAGAGCTGGTTGGTTTCGTGTAGATTTGGTAGAGGGGGAGAAATGGGGGAGGCATAGTTGCGGGAATTTGCTGTTTGATGGAGGATGAATGGAGTAAGATTGTTGGCTGGATAGCGGGGACTTCCTGTGGCTTCAAAGAGGTGAGCAGCACCTTGTGATTCCTCATTTTGACATTACTCAAAATGTGAAGCCTCTCTGCTGCAATGCGTGCCCGTATCCCTGCAGATACATTGCTCTACCGACACAGGCTATTTTTGAGGCCAGTCAATAACCATCATATACACAACAAGTTTCAAACATAGGAAATCGTATTCTGTGCAGTCTCGACGGCAACCTGATAATCTAGTGTACTAGCTCGAAGGTAGAAGAATACTAGGAAGAACAATGTTTCGTTTGTAGTTTTGGTAGAGGGGAAGGGTGGCAAATGCGGGAGGCTTAGTTGCGGGAATTCGCTGTTTGATGGAGGATGAATGAGTAGGATTCTTGGCTGGATAGCAGGGACTTCCGGTGGCTTGAAAGAGGTGAACAGCACCTTGTGATTCCTGATGTTGACATTACTCAAATGTGGACCTCTTGTTAGTACTTAGATGCTTAGAAAGAATATTATATTCTCTCCTAGTTGGGATGCATGCAATGGACCCAAGAGATATCAACTTCAATCATTCAATGATTGACAAACTTCTGAATATTTTGACTTGGAATGTCAAGCGTATCAAACCAATCACGCTAGAACTAATATAAGCTCTATGAAAGTTTGGACCAGTTATTGTCTTTCTTCAAGCACAGAAAGTTCGTCAATCACTTCGTGAAAATATAGGATCACAAGATATCGGGAGCAACGGAGAGGGCCTTTGGAATGGTGTGGTTTGCACTTCCACCACCAATAGATGGAGTGGAGGCACTGCCATCCTTCTCAATAACAAGGTTAAAAACCTCATGATAGACAAGGGCACTGCAATTTACGCGAAAGCCCAATGGATCCTTTTCAAATAGGAAGGGAAAAAGAAAAATATGGACCTCTCCTGCAATATGTGCGCGTATCCTGCAGATATATTCCTGCTCAAAACATGCTTCCTCTGAGGCCAGTCAATAATCATCATCACAACAGTTTTAAACTTGCGAATTCGTGTTTAGTGCAGTTCCGACGGTATCCTAATGACCTAGTATTCTAGCTTGAAGAACTGGGAAGAACAATGTTGCCAAGCCTGCCTGAAGCTCCTTGATGCCCGACGTTCGTCTTAAACACAGTTGCATACCCTCCGCCGTTCCCTTTTTTGAATATTGTGTTCATTA
Organism: Polytrichum formosum; assembly: GCA_964035585.1. NCBI lineage: Eukaryota > Viridiplantae > Streptophyta > Polytrichopsida > Polytrichales > Polytrichaceae > Polytrichum > Polytrichum formosum. Next base: position 77,879,803 of record OZ037936.1, read on the forward strand.
GAATGTGAATTTTGCCCGTGTCCAATGAAGCCTTCGGGCTTGCTTGGAACTCCTCCCGCGGCCTTGGATTTTGGCTGTGTCTACCTTTTCAGAGTTTCGAATATTATGCCAATCATAGAGTGGTTCTTTTCTTCGTTATGGATTCATGTATGTTGTAATCATTCTGAGGATCACAACGTCGGGACAAAGTTTGTCTGGAGGATTTGCAATGGGTTGCTCTAGCGATTTCACTTACAGAAGTCTTCTTACAACTTTGCAAATAAAGTAGACCTCGGACTTCTTCATTGGATTACATGGTTTTAGGTTACATGGATTATATTCTTAGGTCGAAATTCGCTCTGCAGAAACAGTAACTCTACATCCCTCCTTTCATTTGGAATATTTGATATTGTCTGCGATCGCATTATGGAACAGCTTGTATGGAATCGACTCGGTAAACTTGAAAATACCGACTGAAGAAGTTATGCTTTTGTTCAGTTTACGCGCACATGAGAATTGGGTCTACAATGGCCACTTGTCCTGGCACTAGAACAACAGAAGTGCGTCTAAATTATTTTCTCTCCCTATATGTCCTAGTTGAAGTCTCGTGTGGTTCAGGACATGCTGATCAAACAACTGAAACAGATGTCTGTGCATAATAGTGCCTCTTTCTAGTTGATCATAAACCTTGGCTGATGATCACAGTTGGCTTTTGAGTAGGTGCGAGTGCATTATGGCTATCAAAAGAGGTCGGAGATGACCTACCAATGCAGCTTCACGGATCCAACCATGCCAATTCTATCTCCAATCGGCCCCTCCACCTCTGTTGAATGTGAGGAGCTTGTGGGTTGCCAGAAGAGATTCATCCATGGAATGTATTTTGGAACCTCAGCAGAATTGGAGCAACTCAGACCGAAGCAATTCAGGTCGACTATTGCGTATCAGTACAGAGGTGAACTAAACTGGAGTGCATCTGGGTGTAATGTGAAAGTTTGCTCTCCTGTAATACTGCAACAGGTGTGGCTTTTCTCATTTCTATTTATTGGTTATGGCCATAATTTGTAGACATTCTGTATCATGCATTTTCTTCAATTTATAATTTGTACCTTTGATGTGGGTATTGAATGCACTTGGTATCAGAGTGCAACAATTGTAGTCTTGCAGGTCACATTCTGAAAGTTGACGTAGGACTTTGTACACTGAATAAGGATCAGTTCTTAATTGGAACGCTACGGATTTGCAGATGGTCCCTGAAATAGATGTTCTCTCCCCAAGATTGGAGGAAAGCATACCTGCAAGAACACTGGATTTGTTATCAATAGTTGGGGATTTGTTTTCAACCGGCGGTGTTGTTTTCAGCTCTTCCTGATGACAACTTGCTACTCATATTTAAATTTGGTGAGTTTTTTGCTTTGTCTTTCCTGATTTTCCTTGAAAGCATATCGTTGGCATATCCACAATGACTACATGACAACTAAAGACTACTAGACCTAACTGTGCAACAAACCCAATTCTCAGGCCTTTGTTCAAAAACAAATGTAAGGTACTTGCTCTGTTCAGATATCTATACCCACTAGAGCAAATGGATACATGCACTGCCATAGTTCTCTGATCTTTTTGTGAATTTTCATTTACCACTTGTTGGTGTTTACATGACCTGATACAAGATGTATGGGGTAGGCTTTACATGTGTCATGAAATTAATTATTCTGCAAGTTTGTAACTACCTTGTTTTTTTGTCCACTCTATTCCTAGGTGACTCCATCAAAAAACTGTGATAAAGTGAGCTTATAGTATGATATTTTGTTGTAGTTTGACCTCTAGGCTGCTCTGACCACTGGAATTCAGTTGCCCCATCATGTGTAAGGACAATCTCAGGTGCCCAAATAACCAGTAATCCCACTTTAAAGGTGGCAATGAGTAGCACCCAGCATATGTCCGTAAGTATCTATCGCCATTTGTTCTCTGCAAGCAGGCCATGCTATTGTCACATATGGTTTGTGGGCATAATGGATTGTAGAGCCAGCTTTAAAACCCACTCAGTCTGCAGTGGGTATCATAGTATCTGGGGTAAAGGTACGTTTCTTAGAGTTGTGGAGTAGTGTGTAACCATACATGCAACTGTTTATTCCAACATAACAGTGCTGTCAAAGTTTGGGAAGGTTTTTTTGTTTTAGACAAGTTTACATAGGCGATAGATATTGATATGTCCATGGTGTTGAATTCAGCAGCACAAGGGGAAGTCTGAATCAAGCCTAATGTCATGGTTTACCACTCTTCCAAGTGTTTCATCTTCTCCAATCTCCGTATCCTTGTTTCCTGAAATCTAGAGAATTCCTCCTCTGTCCTGTTGTTGGTGTGAAGTTCAGCTTTCCTTGGAGTTCCTCGAGACTCCCCTCCTTCTGCATGAGGTTTTCTCAGAGGTTGTCATCTGCTTCATCAGCTTATAAATAGTTGCGAAGGAAGAGGAGACAACTAGAGGGGAGAACATTGAAGATTCTTGGCAATGTGACTGTTCAATTGGTCTTTTTGAAGCATATAAACTCCATGAATAAAGAGTTGTTTGACAGTAGCTTTTAGAAGGAGCTGACAAGATTCTTTAGGGAAGTTGTTGTTGCACAGTTCTGCTTTCAACAGCTATATTTCATGAAGTTTTTTTTACACTGCTACTAAATAATATTGTTGCTCTCCCTAGGGTATCTCACAATGCGTTAAAAGTTTTACGATTACTCAGATTCTATTTTTGGTGTGAGCTCATTAGGGTTAAATGAAAGGGTACGAAGACTTGGCTCACATCTGACTATATTAAGTTGACCAGTTTCAACACCATTGAAGTAAAGAGGATTCTAAATTTTCTCAAGTGGTCTGCCTCAAGATTGATTGCGTTTTAATGAAATATAAGAAAAATAAGAACAGAAGTTCTGTTTTTAGATCACAACCAAGTCATCTTACGTTTGTGGGTCAACGATTTCATAGCTTACGTTCTTGTTACTGTGCACAATCTATGGGGTTTTGACTGTTTTCTTCTTTTGCTTTTTATGCATTGATTAACAATCAGTTAATCAATGTCTAAATCACATTCAGGTGAAAGAGGCGTGCGCACACAACGTCACAGACCATCCAGAAAAAAAGCTTCTTCCCCAAGTAGTTGTGCAGCTGGTTAAGGTCCCAGACTTGAAGTGTGTATACCCTGGTTCCATTATATCCCGTGGCATCTTGACACACACGTTGCATCTAGCAGCTCCCACAAGATGTTATGTTCACCAATTATGATGAGATTCACATTGTTTCGATGCAGTGCTTGCCAAGATATGGCCTAACACCTTGGATACTCCTACTCAATTCTGAATAGAAAGTCCAACTTGGGGCCAAGTTTAAGAGTAGGTTTTTAGTTTTAGGGTTCCTGATAATATCAGCTATACCTTTCATTGAGGGACGTGCTTTTTCTGTGATGCATTCCTGCGGACTAGTCACTAGGTACAGGAGCTTGTGACAATCCTCAAATTTTGCAATGAACTGGGAAGTCCATTACAACTACGACACTTAGATCTCCTTAGAAGTGTGTGTGCTCATAAGCTCTTTTTCAAGTGGAATAAAGAGCAGAATTGCATTAGTCAGCTCTGCTGGCCTTTTCGTCGTTCATATCCTCAGTCAGCTTTGGGAGTCTTTATGAAATGAAATTGATCTTAAAAGTCAGGGAAGCCAAAAAGCTTATGGGACTAAAAGTACATCAAGATGGTATTAATGTATCCATCTTGCTGCCTACCTTGATTTAGTCATGGTTATCAAAAGTGCATGTTTGTTGGTTCCTTGAATGCATCAGTCCTCCCAATTGTGTTCATTATTGAGTGTGGAATAGTTAATAAAATTTGAAGACGTAGTGCAATCTCTTACAACATTGTGTCTCTGGTGTTTGTTCTTTGATCTTTGCCTAAACCACACACCAACCAAATATAGGTGTCTGGTTAAGAAAACTAACCAAAAACATTTGCATACCTTAACACGCCACTTAGAAAAGACCAAGGATGGTGCATTAAGGTGGATGAGGCTAATTCAGTCAGCTTCCTTAATTAGACACCTATTTTTGTTTCTTTATTGGTGGTACATTCGCTTTAATTTGGTGGGTAAGTAATACATGGTGATTTAGCTACCACATTGATGATATTTGGGTTAGTCACCTTTGCAAAAGTCAAACTACACTCACCATCCTCCATAATGAGGAGTGCTAGCCACCGAGCTATGACATGCTTGATTTTTGTGCCCGAGGTGGCATGTGGCTGCGAAGTGTTGTCTAACTTGCATTGTGGGTATTCTATAATGAAAAAACAATTCGGCAACATTTTATCTTACATGTGACCACTTTAGAGACATGATGCAACCAATATTGACATTCAACTTGGTTTTTATTGGCAAATGACCCATGTAGAAGCTATTATTGATGTTGTCCACTTCCAAAACATTGAACGATAAAAGAGTTCCTCCTATAACACCACATTGGGAAGTAGAGAATCTTTGATTCTAGAGCCTAAATCAATACCTTCCCCAACTCCAATTTCAACGATTTCAAATTCTTTAGTCATGATTCGCAATTGCTAACATGCTCAAGCTTCTCATGCCCAAATCCATCGGCTGGATGATTCTTTAGAGCTGGAGGTGTCCACATTAGCCTCATCTACCTTAATCATTCTCTTTTCTTTGGTACACTGTTTTCTTTGCCAGCCAAGGATTCATGGCAACCACATGTAAGTTGAAGGTGGGAAACCCTTTAAGCTCATTTTTTGTGTGTTTTTTTTAGCACATTTCGACATGGAATTAGCATCAAAGACTCTGAATTATTGGAGCAAGATTAAGTTGGGATGAGTTTTTCCCAGACCCCTAACGTGGCTGCCACGAATCCTAAGCCTTCTTTGCCCCTAATATACCTTAGTTGCAGTTATTCAAGTTTATCTTCCAAAAACATCGTTAATTTTTTTTCCCCCACAGCCTCATGTGATTTCTTAGAAGGCTTGATAGTAGACAAAAATGGAACAGTACAAAGACCGAATAATCTAGGGTTTCAGTGATTTTTTTAAGTCTGCTCAACAAGACTTTAAAATCCCATCTCAATGACTATACCATACTTACCATCAGGATGGACAGTGATTGTTACATAAGCCTCCATGGTTGAATTTGAGCCGGACAAATCATTCTCAATTAAATTTGATGAAAGAATCTCAACAGTGGTAACTATGTAACAAGTAATAAAAAATTGGCAATGATATCTACACACAATCTGGAACCCTCTGGCTCAGTGCAGTCTTCAGTCCACACTGCAATGGAGCTCATCAAATTTACACAATTTACGAGGCCTCTACTTGTGCAGAATTTGGGTTCTGTTGGGATACCACCGCCTACTCAAATCAATTTGCTCCTGCAAGTACAACTGCACTAAATCGGTCAATGTAATCCATAGGATAGCTTGCTAAAATTTCATTGCGAACCTTGTTGAGCAGTCTACAATTCTTATTTCTACTAAAACTCTTTCAAATTCCTAGTGCAATGACCGATATCAGATAATCATGTCCCACACCTGTCAAGGGGGTGGCCCCAGGATTGTCGCTGGTATAATTGAATTCCTATTGTGTTTGGTGCTCAATTTAAAGAGCCTCGACATCTGTACACACATGCAAGAAAAATTGTGGACAGATCACTTATTAGAGGACTAAATTCTGGTCATGCTCTGCAAAACATAAAACCTTTCCAATGTAAGCTAACTATCTCAAAAACAATTCAATTTCTCCAGTAACATAAACTGTGGTGACATAGAAGCACACACTAGGGAATTTCAATAAAACTATCAAACTTTATATGAGTAATGACGGTAGGCAGATGAAAGACAACACACTATGATCGTATGAGACATACTTGGCTGCACCACAGAAGCAAGGGATCTTCACGTCCTCTAGGCTGAACTTGTAATCATATGTCAGCTCTTCTCCAGGAGCAATTTGGTGTTTTGAATAAATCACTACTTTCTTTTGACCATCAACAGTGATGATCTTTGTGTAACAATTAGGCTGCACAGTCCAGAGCTTGTGGTGTCAAACTTACAACACAGCATGTAAACACCAGACTATACCATCATAGACCGTCCCAAACACAGTTGAGGCTTTCAAGTGAACTTAGCTGTGTTCATATTATACAAATTTTATTTGAAATATTATATATACATATATGGTACAGAGAGTTTCATAAGCTCAGAACGCGATTTGCCTTTACAGCTGTTGCTTGACATATTATACATAGAGTAAACTGTGAATTCAAGACTTTTTGAATGAAATGGGAGAAGAAATTCGCCCAGAAAACAACAGTTCCTTTTCCACTATTAACCTTTTCGACTAATAACCTTTTTAATCTTGCATTGGCAATGTCATTTATTATTCAAAACTTCTGTGTATTTTGTTCTTCATAATGTTACCCCGCAGAGAAGAACATTTCTGAAATTTCCAATAAATACGGAAGGACGGTAAGCACAACACCGATAAGCCTTACATTGCTCATTTGCAATTTTTTGTTAAGGACCTCAGATACCCAACGTTGCTTCTTTGTATCAACAGATTCGTCCCTAGTCTTGCTTGAAAAGCGAGTAGGAGTAACAAGTAGTGTCCTTCAAATGCTGCTAACTTCAGACCAGAAGGCACAGGATGCTATCCTCTTTGCTTTTCTGTTCCTCAGCACACATCCATGTCTTTCAGTTCTTAAGACTTCAAATCTATGTTCGAATCTTGTGATCTTGAGCTGCATCTGATTGCCCTACTGCTCTAATGCCGATGACAACTTAGACTATGTGGTTCTTGGACCTCTAAACCTTTGAACTAGTACATATTGGTGCAATGTTCAATGGACTCTCTCCTGAGTGAAAGTTCTCTAAGTTTACACACAACCTCAACATCTTAATCTAAGACTAAGAAGGATAAATACTTACATCACAGGAATGATTTATAAACCTTGCCAGCCCACCACGCCGTGTTGCATCTATCTGCATAACCCAAAACCATGTAAGAAAGAGATTGAACACTATATATCATCTAGTCATATGTTGTTGATCATATATATTATATTATAGTTTTGATGTCATATGTCTTAGTTTGTGCATTGAGAAAGAATTGAAATGAAAGAGGAAACATGTGCACACTAAGAACCTTCACAAGGTCAAAGCCCAGATTGATTTTTCTGCTTCCGCTAACAGATGAGATCTCACCACTTGTTCATCATCAATCCGGAACATATAACTGCTGCCAATACCAATCGCTTCATATTGTTTCTCCCTTACATCTGATACCTGTTTATTACATGGTGTTTAGTTGAAAGACAGACAGCCCATAAATCCCTCACACAATTGGATTGCTCGATACACATCTCTTGAGGGTTACTCAAAAACAAGAAAACAAGGATTGAAAGAGATTAACTCCATAAAACTATCCAAAAGCATCACATATAATGTTACACCTAGTTAGAAAGATAGATATTCTACCTTTTTTCTTATGATTTCTCCGACATACTCAATGACATATTCCTCTGCGTCAATCCGCTCAGCAGCCATCAAACCCCAGTCATGGATCTTACTTCTTTGAAATTTCAGTTGCTTCTTTCGAGCCTAACACATAACACACAAACTTAAGTTAGTGTCCTCTTCTCAAGCTAAATCTTATGCAATTCCTAGACAACCTCTACAATTCACATGTGAAGGGAGTAAACCCTAGAAGATACTGGAACCTGAATAAAGCTAGACGAAATTTTCTTTTGAGAATACATCCTTGTATGAACTTCTGATGCTGGGTAAAGTTTATTTTCCTACCTTGTGCAGATTAAACCTTAACATATCAGATCCTTCAGAAGCAAAAGCCAATTTCCTCAAAGTGGCCCGATTTTGTCGGGCAGCTTGTAGACTTGCAACAGAATCAAAGGTCTTCTTATAGACGACATTTGTTTCCATTTTTTTCGTCTTTCTCAACTTTGGTAGCTCATCTTTCATTACCTTTCTACCTGCTGTCTTGACCCCACTTTGCAATCTCTTTTTGGCTCTCTCTCGGGCCCAACTACGCCAAAGCCAACCGTTAATTGAGCATCGTGCACAATCTAATGAAATTGGACTGGCAAGTAAATTCTTACTGGCCACCACTTCCTCACTACCCTCTATCTTCTTAACCAAATCTCCTGTGCTAACTGCTCCAGAAGGCTTCCTAGAATTGGGCTTGATCCTCTTCAATGTCTCTTGGAGTACTCCCTCTCTAGGTTTGACCGAGGGATAACTAGATTTGGCAGAGGCAAACGACCCATTTTTGCATTCTGCTAATACCACCTTTTCACCTGTGTGGCACTTAGCTTTTTTCAACCTTTCATGACCCTTTTTGACCTGTGGTCGTATCAGAACCTCAGATGCAGTTGAGTTTGCTTGTGCACCTCTGCTAAAATCAAAACCTGCATCATGTTCAGACTTAGTGCTGACTTCTGTCTCCATTCCAGGGAGTTCATCAGGTGGCTGGAATTTAGTAGCAAAATCGAACACCTCAAGTGTTGATATGAGGTCAGTGTCTGGCAAGTGTCCCCCATCAGGAACCAAATCACCCTCATCACATGTAGTCTTTGGAGGATGCCTCGCTTTGTATTTCACAGCCTCTCCGTGCTTTTCAAGATTGTTTTGTACACATGAAGTCTTCTTCTGTTTCGGCTTTAGAACCGAGTATTTCTTGACCATATCCTTCTTTACAGCCATGTGATGCCTATTGGAAGCAATGTTTTTATTTTCATCTGAGCCTTCTAATTCCTCTGCGGTTCTATCTTTCACTAAGTCAGGCAGTTTCTCAAGCTGCAAATCATCAGAACTAATTTCATTGGGTAAGATTGGAATTTCCGGATAATCTGTCACCTCCTTTGATGATGATGGCATCAGGCTTGCACTATCATAAGCAGCTGTGTTACTGGCGTTAGCATCAGCTGGATGTTCTTTCACTATAATATTGCCTTGACAGGAGATTGATTTGATACTTTGTGCTGATTTAAGATTGAGCTCCTCCTCTTTCCTGACATGCTGATCTTTCTCCACTTCACTTTTCTCAAAAAACAAGTTGCTTGCCTCTACTTCCTCGTCTTTGACACTGTCAATTACCTCAGTCTTGTCTTCTGGGATTCGTTTCTCCAGCTTATGACCTTGTTTGGTGAGGTGTCTTCTTTTCTCTGGAGGGGAAGTCTCAGTATCAACCACTTCAGTTTTATTCTTTTCTACACCTTTCCGCTTCCCCTGCCCATGCACAAGCTGCTGAAGTCTACCCCTTTGAGATAGAACAGTTGGGTCTGTATGCCTTTCCCCAGCATTCTTGTTCTTCTTGTTCTTTTTCTTCGCATTTTCTACTGTCTTGTCTTCTTGCAGATTCACTTCCACTATCGTTGTAACTGCAAATTCTCTCACATCTTTGACTTCTTCAGTGTCAGTGGACTGTTCTTTAGGTTTTCCTTCGTCCTTATGGTCAACTTTTAGCTTCTTAACCCCCTTGCGTGATTCACCACTATCTTCATGTAGCTCTTCCTTCAACAGTACTCTCTTCTTCTGAGAAGTCCTAGATTCCTCCCTCACCATTGGAGCCAAATCTGAGTCTAAAAAGCTATAATCAGTGTCTACACTACGTCTTCGTCTGTAAACCTCAGTGATGTGCTTCTTGACCTCAATGCCAACTTTCTTATCAGAACAAGCAGGATTGGAACTATGTACTTGACTTGAGGGTGACTTATGATAAGTAGTTGCTTTTCTGCTATCCCGCAAGGTCTCACCCTTCTTGATGACAGCTGCTTTCTTAACTATTGGCTCTATAGCATGCTTTGTCAGTAGTAGCCTTTGCTGGAATGGTGTTCCTTGCGATGTGCTTGGGGAAGTAGACATAGCGTGATGTGGATGCCTGTGAATGCCTACAAGGGAAGGACAAGTGTTTTAAATTAGAAGATGTTATAACTCCTAGAACTCCATAACAAAAGTCTAGGAACACCACTGAGATTTCAGAGGGGAACTATACCACAATGCATAAGAGCATCAAAGTACAGAAGGCTCTGAAAACTATGCACATTAATAGGTTCTTGGTGCCACGATATCCTTGACTATTAATAACCTCGTTAATGTACTAGCACTATAAATTGTGAGTGAAGAACTACAACCTGTGCAAAGAGGGAGAATGAACTCCATAGATTCACATTTCACAAGAGTGTAATGAATTCCATTTGAAGTTCACTTGAAGCTCCAAGTGACATGAATACATTACATATATGGAAAAGGTGTAGAACAAACATATTCCAACAGGCATAGGAGATCCAATTCAATCTTGAAAGTGTATGCCCAATTCAGAAGTACCTGACAAGACATAACTATTGCCCTTTGCTGCTGGAGAAGAGCCATAAGAACCAGTTGGAGCATCCCTCGGTTGAGCTCCTGAAGGGCTGTTCAATCCTTGTGGCTGTACAAATCAAGTCAAAAACAGGGTTCTTCTTACATAACTCACATAACAACAAGGATACATACCCGATGCTACAACTCGGGAAACAAGAGGACATGTATTACATCCAATCAACATGTAGTGTTCCCTCCATCCCAAAATGATTGTCACCAGATTGTTTGATACACCAGATTGTTTGGCAAATTTTTCTACATCAACAAAATTAATAAACATTTGAACTTGGACAATCATTTGGGGACATAAAACTCCAGGGGCTGGGACAATCATTTTGGGATGGAGGGAGTAACAATTAACAATATTATTGCCACTAAATGACAGAAAGAAATGAAGTATTCTGTTCAGCATTTCACATTCAGAGAGCAACAGATACAGTGAACACTGGAGTGAAACTTCCATTGGCAACCATGGAACAGACAGTGCAAAAGAGTTACCAATGTTGAACAGGGGTGAGTAGGAGCAACAGTTGCAGAGCTGAATGACTTGGTCTTGTAATCTTGACGTGGTCGTGTATGTCCCTGAAAATTAACGGAAGGCTCCACAAATTTCAGTCCAACAGTTTTGGGAGCCATTGCAGGCCTCCCATTGCGAGCCTGTGATGATACATTTTTCAAACAGTAAAAAAGAGAAACTAGTGACTGTTTCCAAAAAGTAACACTTCAGGGAGATCCGTTTCTCATACTCATTGAGTCAAGCCTTTCTCATGCAGAGCCAGCAAGCTCCACACGGAGCAGTAGTTACAGATAAAAGAAGCACTTACTCGATCAAAACCCGGTGGCATATCCCCATTTAGAGTGCTTTCATGTAATCGTTGATCCTGTCGGAAAGATCCTCGTCCATCTACTATGACAGGAGCTTTGAGTACCTGCTTCCGTGATTCTATCCTTTCATCCAGTGACTTATGGATAACTCCATAAATTAAGGTCTTGAGTACTGAATCCATGATAAGGCCGTGAAGTTTTTCTTGGGCAGTCTTCAATGTTATAGATCGTGAATTATTCTGAGAATTGGCCAGTGGAACGCTTGCCACAGAGTCTGGTGGAGGAGAGCTAAGTTTAGTTGCAGATGTAATTTTATAAAGGACTCCCCTTGTTGCTGCATCCACTAGCATTCCAAGAGGAGTAGGTGCTACAATCCTTTCACAATGGCAAATCTGGAATAGCAGTATAAGAATGTCAAAACCACAAACAGAGTGCAGATGTCCACGTCAGTAAGAAGAGAAGAGAAGGTGCTTGTAATACGGTAATCTCCAGTAAGGGGAACTAACAAACACTAACAGCTTCAACGTCAGAAATTCCACTGACCAAATCATCAACCTATCAAAAGAATAAACTGCTAATATCCCTCTTATGATTTAGAAGCGAGCTATAGAAGTAAGATTAATTTGTACTTCCCCTTTTGATTACATATTTATAGACAAAATTGTGGTCAGAGAATATAACAGAAGTGCTTAGCAGGTAACATTACCTCCAGAGTATCATAAAGGTACTTATTAACAAGCCACTGACTAAGTTGCCAAAGGGAGAAAGGTCCTTGCATACATCCATCCGCTCCTATATATTCCCAACACAGCTCTCTCCAAACCTGCAAGCTAACGGAAACACCTTAATAAAAATCTGTGCATGTCGCAACGTGATCCACATTATCTGGTGAAATGGTGCAAAAACCAAGCCAAATTCATGAAATTGTTTCTCAAAGATTTTAAAGTCCAATAAGTTTTGGCCCAAAACTAGTACCTGTTCTCCTGTGCGAATACACATCTTTATAGGATGTCTGACTGCCATTGAAGATGTTGATGCTACTCGGCCCTCCTTTTGTTGTACTTCACTCCTAGCCTGATAGACAATCATCAACAACCACGAATCTTATCTACAACAAGATAATCATATAACAACCCAGTGTACTCAAGTCCAACTACTGAAGAACCTAAAGAGGAAAGCCTAGCATCCAAACAGGAAACACAATCACGATCATTTATTAGGACTCTGGGATGCTCCACATCAACATTACAGGATACTTGTAAATGAACATTTGTACAGATTATTATCTATAGAACTGACTTGTGCGACCTGTTCTATTAAACACATACTTTTGAGCATCCTTTTAGTAAAAATAAAAACTTATAAAAAGAAAAAGAAAAAGATTTAAAATTTTTAACTGTTGCATACATTACTTTTCAGGGGTCTCTAGTATAGAAAGTACTCATACTCAGCATCCCCTCCACTTTAATCCCAATGTTACAAAACCAAAATAGGTGCACCCCTCCTCATCAAGGCTTTCCAGGGGTGCCAAGAACGTCCCTGTAGAGTCCCAAGTCCCAAGACACTTCATACAGACTAAGATGCAAACAAAACAACCTACAATCTTAAAGATATAGAAGACGTGAGGATAGAAGTATGGAGGTGATTACAGATGCTTTCGTCTATTCACCCTTGTGCTATTCACCAAGACTTCCTTTCTAAGCTGCAACCACTAGTCATGAAACAGCTCAAACAACTGATTGAATCTTTGTTCCTTACTCTGTCTCCAATAACCATGCAGAAATGGAATGATGCCGACAAATAACAGTAATTAGGAGAAAGCAAGTCCCTCTTTTAACAGCCATTTCACATGGAGCAATCCCAGAAGACTCTAACGCCCAACTTCATAGATCAGTACTGTCTAAGTTGAGTGAACTGAGACAATGTTACCTAGTTGACACTGTAATATGTATACAGGCAATAAAGGAAACGTACAGCCAAAGAACCTGACCAATGAAGGTGGCAACAATGAAACTAAAGTACAAGAAAAATGATTTACTTGATCACACAACAAGACCCAGCCAAGTCTTGTGAACGGATACAAGCATCAAGCTGACTGTGATCTATCAGAAGGCACAGATGAAACTTCTCTGTTAGAATTTACCTGCCACGATGTCTGTTGTAAGGTTACTTGTGATATCACATTGCCAGTTTCTATAACAGCTGGTGCTCCTCCAACGATTGATTTCAGTTCAACTGGTTCAGAATACTTCCCTGCTTGGCGATAGTACAAGAATAGTTCACCAGGTAAATAACCAACTGCGAAACCTTCCTTCAGTGCATCAATGGTGTAGGGAGTAGTCAGTTGTTGGTATGCATTATAATAAACCCAACCATCACCACCAACAGCACTTGACACTGCCGGACCACCTTCAGGCCAGAAAGTGGCACCTTCCTCTTGACTGGGCTTGTAGACACCCGAAGACTCTTGAGAAGGCTCACTCTTGCTTTTAAAAAGAAGCTCGCTATCAGGTCCTTCCACATGCACGGGCTTTGACATCTTAGAAGGGCCTCCTATGGTTGTAGACTTTTCTTCACTCAAGCAACTCAGATTCTGTGAACCATGGCTCCCTGGAGTGGGCTGCTGCAGCTGGATTTTTGATATACAGATATCACTAGGACAAAGTGTGTCTTGCATCCCTTCATCTGAAATTGTGCACTCATGTAACTCTCCTTCCCTAAGAACCTTATTGCACTCACCTATGCCTGCACATTCCTGAGGAGGTTCAGATATCATCATTTCAGCAGATACAATCCCATACTTCCACTTCAAGTCAGCTCCTTCATTCACCCTTGCATTATCTGAGCACTTCCATCCAGAATTGCTTACTGTACCAGCATCAAGGTGAAGAGTATCAATTTCTTCGGTACAAATGTCCTTTCTCCCACCCTTGTCAACCTTACCTTCCTCACTGTCACATTTTGTTTTTGTCAATTCAGCCGCCCTCAAGTCCATACTTACTGCAGGAGCCTTGAGTTTCTCAACATCATCATGCTTCTCCACCTTATGATACCTTGGTGGATCTGAACTTGAATTGAGGACAGGGTCACCTGATTTCAGTGACCCACCATGCCGACCTGTACCTATGACTTCTGAATGTGCAAGTTCTCTGGAGATCGAACAATGTGAAGGTTCTTCATAGCTAGGTCCATGGGAGTCATGATAATTGTAACTTCCATGAAAAGAGGGACCTTCTATGGCCATTTGGCTGCATCCTTATAAGTCAATGAAACCATATTTCACCTGCAAAGATATTAACTCAGCTTAGTGTTGCAATTCCACTGAATATATGTGAAACTTAGTTATCTTCTCACACTATCCTCTTTCCTCACTGGACCTACTTTCCAACAAAGGCTAGAGAAGCATAAGACTAGAGGATTTGAAATGACTGCGTGGTGTGCGTTACATTATACATTGAGAGAAGTAGGAGAAACAACAGATATTGGTTGTCTTCTCATGTGAGCCCATTATGACAATAAATTCCAACTCAGATCCTCATGATTTCGGCCAATTCCACTGAAGGTTAAAGAATCTGACCCCTTGTCTTCCACAAATTTTGATTTAAACTTCATGATGTATTCTCCAACTTGGCACTTAGTTGAGGCATGTTCTGTGGGGGAATCTGGAGCAATGCTCTGCCCCTACAAATACAGCATTCACATTCACAAACTCTTAGTAAGTACGCAGGGACCAAATGTCAACAGAAACTATTCCAAAAACATCTATATCATCATTCAAGGCAGACACACATCACAATAGTAACGTGGACTCCTTGATGGATCAAATTTTCCACGAGTTTTGTGACACTAGGTCTCAGCCTGTAGATAAAAAGGCTGCCTTGGGGTCATCCAGCCTTTGACATGCTCCGAACAATAATCAATAGCTTTATCTCCCGGCGTTGGTATTAATGCTGTAAATGTTTTATTCATTTTGGGGCAGCAGGAAATGCAGAAACGGAAGATAAACTCAGACAGATGCTTCACTTCTAAGTAACTGAGATATATATTCTGTTATTCCACCGCTTGATGCTTTTCTGGTAGATTCACCTATTGAAATATCAATGAGATTGGATGCCATCATTGGTATGGAGAACACAAATGACTTTACATTCGAAGGATCGGTTGCATGGATGTCCCTGTTCAAAGGAACGTTCTACACGACCAAAGAGTTTATCAAGAGGGGACCTATAAAGCATGAAGAACTCAGACCATCATCTCATAGGGAAAGATGCCCACAACAATTCTACGTAAACGTATGCGAGCAAATTCGCATTGCAGGTTAGATGTATTGATAACATAAAAAGATTCCGGTGGACAAGCCAGTTCACGAAACTAATAAAGCACATACATCAGTGATCTCAACTAATTCAGGGGCCAGAGACGGTAACCTAACTTAAACAGCTGAAGAATTCAGGTGAATTATTCAGTTCGGTTATTCAGTTCAGTCAGACCTAGAAAAAAAAGCATAACATCTGCACCTCCTTGTCACTTACTTGAAAATGCACATCGCTCCGATAGAAAATCAATCCCAGAATAAGAAAATAACACATCATACCTACAAATTGGACATTCTTATTATCCTCAGAATCTACCTTTACCCTCAGATTGCCACGGAAAACCAATGCGGCTGTTCACCAAGCATGTTCAACAAACACGCTTAACATGAATCTCATTCTATGCTGAATTGCGCAAAAATATCCCTTACTGCGGCGATAAGATATAACCAATTCCCTTACAACACTATAAAATGCTGAAGGAAAAAAGCATCATCACCCGCCATGTCACTTTCAACATACACACACCCTTGACCATTCTGAGTTTTTGTCACCAAAGACTAAATCGAATTCAACATGAACTAAGAAACTCGGATCACGTCACCAAACAACAACAACAACAACAACAACAACCTGAAGCTGGAAGCAGAATTTCTGCACACGAATCGCGTCCACCGTCGTTCACGAAGCGAAGCACCAAATTCTGTCCACGCGACGGACTTTAAATTTCACACAAGGATTCCAATAAACTAAATACTCCACCGTCCCGTCCACGAAACTTGCCTCAGGGAATTCCACTGCTATAACGCAACAAAACCCGAGGCAGATTCCCAATTGGCAGTACATAAAAGGAGGTTGTTCTAAGCAACCAGGGCGTCAAATCGCGCGGTCTTAGGCTCGAATTGAAGCTACGACAGAGGGAAAGATGTGCGAAAGCATCGGGAGAAGCAGCAGGGCCAGAATTTCGGACGAGGAGAAGATCCGGAGACGAGAAGTGCTGCTGGATTGCGAAGCTTGGGACAATCCATCGCGACAGCGCACTAGGTCTCCTTTTGCGACCTCCTGCTTCTTCAGTTCCTACTCACCTAAACAGGTAGGTAGGAAAATGGGAGGTACCTTCCACTTGAGTGACGTGGTACCGACAGAGACCTTAATTAAGTAGGTTCATCCGTGACTATGGATGAGAAATGGATGAAATAGTTGATAAGAGTGGTATCTTCTATCTTGAGGGAACAGTGGGCTGGCTCATTGGCTGTTTGGTAACCCAATTAGACATTTAACTAATATATTTACTGTATGAGGGGGCCTTAATTTAGCCATGTTTCATGTGCTAATCAGTGTATGTTTTCTTTGTTTTATTGTGGTAGCCAAAGTGGTGAATCGAGATCACCATATTTCATTTTATATTGAATGCCTTTATAAGAACATAACGTTTACTACCAAGTAGCGGGTCTTTGTAGATACGGTCTTCACATTCCTACAATGTTGGGATAATACGTATCCTTTGATAGCTCCCTGCTTTGGTGGGATGGGCTTGGCACATATTCCGAGAGCACATAGAAAGGACTCGCGTTTTAGATTGAATTATGAGTGTGTCGTGTATTACGGCCACTATATTCTCAAAAATATGCACTCAAAATGTTGGACCCGAAAAGCAAGCTCAACATGTTGCACAATGTTATATGAAATGCATAAATTACATGAAATCTTGACAATTAGAGGTTTTGTTGCATACTCTATTTTTTTTAAATTATGGTAGTTGTTTCATTATTTTTATTTCTTTTTCTATAACTAATGAAAATTTATTGGAAACTTTTAGCACCGATTATCAAAATAGATCAAATTTTATTATTGCAAATAAGAAATTTGTCCAAGGTAGACAACTAGGTTTTGTATAAGCAATTTTGACTATAAACTTAAACTTCCATATACTAATTCAGTTGATTGTCTCGATTGTCCCAACCATATTCCTTGTTTACTAATCAATTCCTATATCCTTATATTTGCAACCTATAATATATGTTTTTATAAACAATTCCCTATTTTTTATTAATTATTTATGAAGGGAAAAAAAACCCTAGATGAACACGTTTTCTTTCATTTATTTCATTGTACAGTAAGGATAACGTTCTAGGTATTACAATAATATTCTACGCCTAATTTTTAACTACTTGTAACAAGGAAACTTGCATGTACTTAAATTAAAAGTCTCATCAATCATTTCTTTCCCAAAAAAAAAACACCAAATGTGCTTGAATCTTTTTACAAACCAAACAACATCGGATATCCACAAAGTCAACAAAACATGTATCTTTGTTGGTTAGCTATTTTCGGGAATTTTTGTTCCTAATTTGTTTACATTCTTAGTCTAGCATAAGCATGTGAATTTTCTGAAGCTTTCATTTCAAGTGTGTGCAATTTATGCAAGAGTCGATAGGTGCCACAACTAGAACGATGAAGTCATTAAAGAAACTAGCATCGGTTGTGGATGAAAGGACTCTAGTAAAAGCAAGTCCCTCACACGTTGAGAGTGGATTCATTCAAACTTGAACTCTACAAAAGACCAATTCGGGATCTTGAAAATCGTTTCCAGAGTCAAATCATCTTAAACTAACCCTTCCCGTACTATAGAATAACTCAATATGTTTTCACCTTCCCAATGGATGCGTTTACGTAGACACCACGAATCATCAATCAAGGAAAGTTTGCATGAATGCACACCACATTCCATCACCTTGGAACAGTAAACATTCATTGAGAAGCATTGGTTTCTTCTTGTGATGAATACAACACTCCTTCCGTAGGAATAATTGTTCAAAGATGAGATTCAAATAACAATATTTTAGGGCTTTCATAATGGACAAGCATGTCCTCATTGTCCTTGAAGGTGGTTTAAGTTAATGTGAAGGCCACAAAACCCGTATCATGTGTACCTAGATACTTGAAGTGCTCGTGATGATTGATAACGTGAGTTTGGCTAACATGGCACAAATACTACTTGTAAGGCCCCTTATTACATATTGCAATTGCATCTTAGATAGAAAAATGGTTGATTTTCCAATTAGCCCACTTCTCCTAGGATATTCAACATCCAAATAGACTACCTATAATGGTTAGCAACTATCCGAATCGGGGTTGAGGCCATTTCCTCATAATTGTGTTTGAATGATATGAACATCTTGGTGGTTATCAAAGTGAAGATATTTTTTCTTCACAAATGATCATGTAGGTAGGCACTTCCAAATCTACGAATTTTTTTTACAAGTGGGTCGGATTGATGTCATAATTGTCTCTTTCATTTAGGAATTACAAACCACAAAGATTATCGTTTCAAGTTTCAATATCAGAGTTATGCTAAAGTTATAAGAGGGCAAAGTGGAAGATTTTCTTTGGCTTTGAGTAATCTCATAGACCCTCTTGATTATGTTAACTGCTAACTTTGTGAGGTAGGTTTCTTTTGGGCCAATTTCATAATGTAGTACTAGCCAATCTCAAGTTGTTCTTCCAATTGAAACCATCAAGTTCATAGTAGTTGCTATCCCATTAAGGCCATTGCACTCAGTTAGGGCCTTTTTAATGCCATCTTGATGTACTTCTAGTTCCATAACCTTTTTGGCTTCCGGGACTTTAATAACCCTATATTGTCGATGGGTGCATTCCAATGAACTTGGAACTTTCACAGCCCCCCCCCCTCCCTTGATGTCAAGGACAGTTCAGGTCACTATCACCCAACATATATTTTTGGGTGAACCACTTGTATGTGGAAACCAACTCCATTACGAAGATATGGGAAGATGATTTCAAATTTAAATTTGAATCTCTTCGTTTCAACAAAATTTGAGAAGATCCAACGGTTGCAAGTTGGGGAAGCTAGTGATTATTTCTAAATTTGAATACGGAAGTTCAATTAAATTTGAGGGTTTGAATTTCCAAGTTTGGAGTTCATATGCCTATTCTAAAGGTGGTCAAAGCTCATTGATTAGATGATGAATGTCTCTCACATTGCAGCATGACAGTTTTGAAACACAGTTGGTTCGGGGTGTTGCCCACACTACTGAAAGATGGTTGATCTTGCAATGGACAATACCCACAAACAAGAAAAACTTGCTTCTTGCTTCAAGTCTTAGTGACCTTCCACTAGCTTCCAAAAACATTCAAATTAAAAAAGAAATCGAATGAGAATTGCACGTATCTATTCTTGAAACATTGAATAATCTCCATGTCGAGTGGTGGGGGACATATGAAGACAAGGTGACATCTGTTTTTTGAAAGAGGCCCTGTGGAGGCCTCTTTGGCAATAAAGAGTTGAAGTCAATTTCATCTCATTACAATGGTTAACTTATTATGTGCACATAGTCTGATTGCAACGTGTCCTTTCAGTGTCTATTTGTAATTTCAAATCATGCCATATAGCACTCAAATATAGCACTTCGATGGAGGAGAGTGACCTCATCAAACCCACATATCTAATAATGTGACCCAAAGGTACCCAAAAGTAATGTTTGATTTGAAAGATTCTGTTCCTTGTCCAGTAAGGCAAGACTTCGACTCACCTTGCTGTTTCTCTTCTTGAAAATGTCCTGCTGCTTCTCGAATGTTGTCATGCTTTGAGATGAGTTCGATGCTCTCAGCAGCAGATTCAGTCAAAAGAAGGAAAGACTGCAATCGCAGTATGACAGTGCCTATCCGTGCACTCATATCGAGCCATCATTCCCCAACCACAGCTATGAAACTGGCAGAGGCTCTGAGTGCGCGCCTCGGTATGTGCGAGAATTAATTGCAGGCTTTCGAAGCACCGTATCCTGCCACCATTCTTCAAGGTCGAAGAGATTCGAGCGTTATTCCGGAGAATCTCCAGAGAAACAATTATCAACTCTCTCCCCATGATGTCAAGCAATATGCTCAGAACCTGAACAATCTAGTAGAAATATCCAGACCATGTAAAGTGCACAGACCTGACAACCTCTATCTGCGGCTATCAATGATGCATTTGTGCTGACAAAAATCGAAGAAAGATGCCACTACATTGCAATTGCACATCCTAAAACCGGAATCCTATTAATTTTTCGAAAGCAGTTAGCATACATGTATGTTGAAATGCTCGACATTCATTCCCTTTCCCCAAATTCGCTACATGTGCGTGCAGGGCGAACAATTAAATATCAGTCATGTAGAAATTGTTGTCTGAGCGAGGTATGTCGCATAGACGATAAGAGACTACAATCGACGAGTGCAGTCAAAAAAGGGTCAGTCTTTTAGTATTGCAACCAAGAAGTTGCACAGTAATGTTAGTACAAAGCATATGAGTCGTACTAGTATGTCTCAAGTCTGGATTATATGTAAAGCGGCATGAAGGAAACATTATGGAACTCTCTGCACCTGGCTATCCGAAGAGCTGCTAAGTAGCCACGCACAATGATTGCCAAGATGAATTAACCCCTTCAAAGAATAAGGAGAGCACGATACCCTGTAAGGAGATTCAGAGTCTACATATTTTTTACAAAACTTTGCAGAACCACCAAGGTGAAACACAACGAATACACCTAGGCTGCTTGCGGCACAGGCTGGATTTCGCATGTTTCTGCAGCCTGCACGATAGATGACCTGCACGATTCTGGACTGGCGCCATCAATACCTTCTCCATCCGAACCTAATTCTACTTTCTGATCAGTTGACGTCTCTGGAATTTCAGTGGACTCAACCGCAGCCACCTTGTCATTCTCGGGAGGAGGAGCATCAGTTTGATTCTCTCCCTTGTGCAGATCCTTGGAGGATAACTCTATCTCAGAATCATTAGGTGGCTCGTCAGTATTCTCTAGAGTCTTTACCGGCAGTTCAGTTGTAGTGGAATGGTCGGCTTCGTTATGTTTCGAATCTCCATCGACATTTTCACTCTTGACCTCAGGAATAGATGCATCTGGGAGAGCAGGAGATTCCTGAACCTTGGATTCTGATGGTACAAAGTCCTCCAGCTCAGGAACATCGTGAATCTCATGTTCTTCGAGATCCGCAGGTTGTCGAACGGGACTTCCAGGTTGCTGATGATCTGGCATCTGGTCCTCGGCTGTAGGGATAACGTCCTCTCCATATTCGATGTCATCATCGTTAAATTCATCGTCACTCTCGGACGCCGCATCGTTCAGTAAAGGATCAGTGATGGATGCAGGGCCGGTAACTAGTGGAGGCATGTCATGCTCAATTGGAGGAGGCATGACATCTTCGAAGAATGGCAAATCACCGTCGTGTATCTTGGTAAGACTTGGAGGGGGGAAGAAAATGTCGTGAGGTAGGTCTCGAGTATCTTTGAAGCTTCTGTCTGCTATAGAATCGGAATATTCTATACCGTATTCTTCTCCTGAATTCCATGAATCCAGTAGGGTAACATCCTGAAGTTCATGATGTTTCTCACTCACAGATCCTTCGGGAATTAGCGCATTCTCAGAGGCGTCCTCTTTTTTATTTCTGTTCAATGTGCCCAGGTCCTTTTCTTCACTGTTCTTTGGAAACGCCTCTTGCAGAATGGAAACATTCTCATCAGTCAACGATGCACCTGATTTCTTGCCCTCGTTCTTGAACTTATCCATCCAACCTGATTTCTGTCTCTTCGCCTGTCTCTCTCCATCTACATCTTCCTTCACTCCAGCTTTGTCCTCGGAGATTTTCACTTTAGAAGCCTTCTTCCCATCCGCGTGTTCAGAACAGCTTTCAAAATGAGGTCCCAAAGTCACCAGCGCAACAACGAACAAGGCCGTGGAAATCAACAGCGGTGAGAAATACTTCAGAACAGGAAAGAATGGTGGCGTGAATAGAACCAAAAAACTGCATGAAATATACGGATGGTTATATATGAGCTGACCAATCTCGGTCAAAATTTTCTTTCCCATCGTCATCAGCTAATGGATCCTGTCTTGAAATGAACTAATTCTTCTGCTCAATTCAGTCGGAGTATGCTGTTTGCATCCGCTGGATTCGAAGCCGTTCCTTCACAAAGGCGCGTTCCCGAATTACCTGACCGATTGAAGAAGTTAAATCTCAACGCAATCCACATCTGGAGAACCGCTTCGCTTTGAAAATGAGGAAACCGGTTTCTCGAGGCTAAGAGACATTCTGGTGCCTCCAGGCATCTGCACAAAAAAGCAAAATATTCTTCGTCAAGATATATCCGATTATTTACATACCTAACACATACTAAGAAACGCTTGATCCTGATGAAGCTCAGTCTTCAGTGAGATTGTACAGAATTAACTGCCGCCAATTATCTCCTAGGTATCAATTTGAAAACTCTAAAACACACAAAAATTACTCTCGACGAGAAATTTAGGTATGATATTTCCTGAAGCTTACAGTTTCGTTAGTTGTATCCCTCAAACACAGTGCAACAACAGAAAACACTTGTAATCTCGATTCCATTTCCTTGAGCTTAATCGAAAGCGTACACCTAGGTGCACAATTGAATTCCATGCCATTGCTCCAGAACAATCAAGGCCTATTTCATTTCTGGTTTGAAGAAAGGTGAAACTGTTTCCTTAATTAACAAAGGCAGAATCGTTAATTGAAGGACAAAGAGCTCTGTACTTTGAATCAGCCATCGATCTTGTAATAAGTAACAACTTACGGAGTACTTCCTGAACGAAGAATAAGAAGTGGAATTATTTCAATTACACAACTAGACATTCGCAACACTCAGGTGATGAGATGATCAGACCGCACTGCAGCTTCATTCTTGTCTAGACATCGAGTCAGGCAAAGTACCAAAAACCGCCATACCTGACGTTGAATTTTGTCCGCCATGCCTAGGTTGCACCAGTAAACACACGTAGCCTTGAGGTTCACCAAAAGCTACACACGCAAGCATAGGAACACTTTAGCATCCTTAAAACCCGTGCCGGACTTCCTTCTAAATTGGTATAGAAGTCACTAACCTGAGATCAAACAATTTCTACAACAGCAACGGCAATAAAATAACAACAATATCTTCACGCGCATCCAGATCCCGATCGACAAGATCAATCTCATACAGGAACGAATAACAGATAGTACCATCCCCAAATTTGACCCGCAACGAGTATATATGCAGTTAAGATACAACCTAATCACGTACAAGAAATGTATCTTAATGGAAAATTAGCAGCTCTAGCAGTCACTTAATGCAACGATCCCTTCAGCTTTCTGAGATTGCAACTGTCCTTGCTTTTCGCAGGAGATAATTCTGTGGACCGAATGAGTTCACTGCGTTGATTGATTCCCGTATAAAACAGTAAAACAACAATACAATTCTGGAGCAGGTTGAAGTCTGCCTCGCTGACATCTAGGCGACAAAAGCCTAGAAAAGTAGTGAAGCAACGAGATCTCAAGAAGGTGAAGGAGAAGTCAAAAGAAGATACTTCGTGTGTTTCTGTACATCTATTAGAAATTTCTACTGATGAAGAATAGCAAGAAACTTAGAAGGCAGAAGCCGCCTTTCACAACTCTCCAGAATACAGAAGACGGTCGAACCATGACAGAAGAGAAATCAATACATAGTGCATACACGCTAATATGACAATTTGAAAGGAGAGCTAAACAGCTCGGACAAGAACCGCAATAATCTTGTCAACAGTACAAAGAGAGTAAACGATTCTAAGGACACCGGCCACAGAAGATCAAGTCTCTTCACCAAGCCGAGCAGCAAGTATATCGCACTCCTCAAGGCAACAGGGATTGAAGATTGTTCGCTGTAATGACAGGGTATTTCAGCAATGCAAAAGCAGGCAACGCAAAAAGGTAAAAACAGAGAAGAAGGCCGGCACAAACAGCCCGATCACAGCTCTCTCGATGGCAACTAGATCGCCACTTCCTACTCGATGTATCGAGATCTGCACGTATCATTACCTCGCACCACTTTTGAACGGAATACGCAAAAAATCCGAATAGATTAGAATCGAAACAGCGAAGTAAATCCTC
Organism: Polytrichum formosum; assembly: GCA_964035585.1. NCBI lineage: Eukaryota > Viridiplantae > Streptophyta > Polytrichopsida > Polytrichales > Polytrichaceae > Polytrichum > Polytrichum formosum. Next base: position 77,904,277 of record OZ037936.1, read on the forward strand.
AATCCAGCCGCATTCTTCCTACAACAGTCCGGTGCAAGATTTCGAAAAGGCACAAAAAATACGCCAAATAGGCTGGCTAGAATACAAAACCGCAGCTCTCACTTCGACAGCAGCCAATAGGAGTCCATAATGGAGGTACAATTGGCTCCCAAGCTCGATCGAAGCTCCGAACAAAAAGCAACCTAAGACAGAGGCAGCAAATCGAGCACTCGCAAGGAATCGCACAAACCAAAACACAGCAACATGCTTGGAGCATTAACTTAGCGGAGCGATTAGTTACCTCATAAAGATCTAGATCGTATCAGTCGCACCCGGAGCAGCTGTACTGTTTTATGTAACAGAAGTGGAGGAATCCGATGGGATGCACGGGGTCGAAGGAGGTGGAGAGCCCTGCAAGGAGGAGCCCAGCCAAGGAGAGCTGGAAGAAACGGCAGCGGAGCTGCTGATGTCTGACAAGTCTTACAGCACAAATATTCACTTTTCTTTCCACACCCTTTTCTTTCCGCATCCTTTTCTTTTCGACTTTCTTATTTTCTTTACATTTTTTGAATCCAATGGCGATTAAACTTGTTCCATTAAGATAAGAGCCCGTTTTTACCAAAGGCATTAGGCCATGGTTTTTAAATGGCCATGGTAAACCCAAATTCTTGACGCAATTTTTGTCATGTCTATCTTCAAGAGCCGTCCCAAAAAAAATATCTTACAATCTCAACCAACATTATTCATAGTTGTCATGTGGGATCCCGTGTAGATTTTTCATCCACCGAAGATGTTATGGGTTGTGATCCAAAACTACCCTTGTGTAAACCTAAAGTGGGGGGTCGTGACACTCTCAACCAATCAAAATCCAAGGATTCTCAAGAGCCACACCCTAATGACTTTCATATAAACATGCCCTAAGTTTTCATCACTATTTGAGAATGTAATGTTAGGGAGCCTCAAGTCATTTTTTCAATTGGACTAGCAAGTTGAGATTAACCTCTATCTCATGGAGGCTACTGCACTCCGTCACTCTAGGGAATTAGCCGGTTTGAAATCATCTTAATGTACTTTTAGTCTCATTAGCCTTTTGGTTTCCCAAACTTTAAAATCAATGTCATTTCATTGATAATACGAGAAACAAGGTGAGAGGCAATTGTCACATAAAAGAGTCCCTCTCATCCATCCAACATAAAAACATGAAACCCTATAGGTTTCATAGTAGATAATATTGGCTAGACTAATTTGGGGTCTTTGAAACTAGTTTCAGTGTCAAATCAATTAAGAAATGTTAACCTCTATATTTCATACTATTTTAAGGATTATATGTTAGATGAATGAGAGGTATGCTTGTATTCAATACTTCCAAGCAAGAGGGAATTGTCGCATACGAGCGTATCTCTCATCTATCCAACATAAAATACTTGACCCCATATAAGTTTGTGGTTGATTTATCTCAAATAACGTCAACTATACTACATAGTTGTCTTTGAAGCTAATTTTGGTGTCAAATCAACTAAAAAAAAGTTGACATCTATATTGCACACCGTTTTAGGGATTTATGTTGGTTGAATGAGTGGTACACTTGTACTATATCTTTCCACTTTCTTTCTTTTCTTTACATTTTTTGAATCCAGTGGCGGTCAAGTTCCATCGATGATAAGAGAAACCGGACAAGAGGTGATTGTCATATACAAGCATACCTCTCATCCATCCAACATAAAAACTTGAACCCCTCTAGGTTTGTGGCTTGTTCATAGAAAAATTCCATTTGGAGTCATGATTTTTAGGCTCCATTGTTGCCACCACAAAACCCTAAAGAGTCGATCATGAAAACCACCCAATGATAGATGGATGGAATAGAGATGTCACTTGTTCTTTGTCAAGCTCCGGAGGTTAAATATGGACTTGTTTGGGATAACCCTAATGACGATTTTAGAAGACCATTAAACAACATATATTTATAATCATTTATAGTTCCCATATTAGTACACATCGAGTCTATTGGTCTACATGGTTCCATAATTCAATAAAATTTGAATATCGTGGCTGTCATGTTGATTTCCTCCTACAATCGTTGGCTTTAGGGGCACTCCCCAAGCAAGATTACGATGGTCCAATAAAAATGAGTGGAGGTACACCAAAAACACATACCGATGTGGACCCAAAACATACTATCAATTAAGGAAAGATTGAGCAAACTCAAGTGCTGCAATGTTTTTATTGCCATGGATTTTGTCTTAGGTGTACTACATGTTCAACAAAGTGGAAGTTGAGAAACATCTAAGATATCATGAACTTTGAACCATTCACTTTGAACCGTGACGTCAACTTGACAATGTTTTGCATTATTTGTTACAATGGGTCGTCTAAACGTCTAAACCCTCAACGAGGCATTACACCCTTCACATATTATTGTAGGTTGAAAGTTATTGTGGGTGGCCCGAAGTATTTTACTAGCTTGGATTTGTTTTCCATACACAAACATCTGCACTTGTAGACCCTCGCCTTTCCATATTTGTTTTCTATTTGTTTTGTTTTTTTGTTTTTTGTTTTTGTGTGTGTGGGGGGGGGGCGGGGGAGGGGTAAAATATGACATTCTCAATAGATAGTTATACCCTCGTGTAATTCCGAATAGTAAGTGACTCCAAATACCATAAACGGTGTAGTAATCTTGTTGACATAAATGTTCGCAAGGCACTTTCCATGTAGAAATTGAAGTTATTTTTTTGCCACATCATTTTTTTTCTCATGTGTTCCAATCCACCGTTGTGTGACACGTGGCACCTCCAACTAATAGAACAACTATTTTGTTTTGAAACTAATAATGGCTATGATAATAAATAGCATGGTTGGATAGCCTTTTGGCATAACATTATTTAGAGACACGGGCCCCCATAACATAACAATGGGATGTTGGAAGCTCAATTTGAATCTAAGTCTCCATGTGCAACTTTTTGAGCATCCCACTGTTAAATTATGAAGACCCACATAATGAAAGCTAAACATTGAGTGATGTTATAAGACTCATTATAAAATAAAAGTCGTATATTTTCTATCTTAAAATGCAAGCAAAAACGTTTCCATTTGCAAGCCAAACTTGAAGTTGGCCCACCAATCCCCACCTCCTCACAAGTTGAAAAATGTGCTAAGAATTTGACCTAATTCGGTCCGAGATGACCCTAAACTACCAGATGATAGTGGAGAGGTACCCAAAACTGAATGAAGTGGTTGGCGGTTCAATTCCCAGCTGTGAAATTTTCTCTCTATGGTAACCTGGCCTATGACCGAGAGCTACACATTGGTGAATTTTCACAATGACCTCTTCTATGGTAATGAACGATTTAAAATTTTTCATGCAAGGTAAAATGAAATATTTGTCTATTTAAAATTAAAATTGAATTAAATATGATTTTTTAAAGACGTTCCCTAGGGTATCTTATGATAGACCTAAAGAAGTTTGACGTCGATGCTAATACAACTTATGAGCATTCTATAATTATCCACAAGCAAGTAAGAGGTTGTAAGAAATCCAACATTACTAAGCCGTAGACTAACTTTGACCTTACTATGTCAAGAGACATCCTAAACGAATAACTAATCTCATCCAACACGTTGTGGCAAGGTTTCATGTGCCTGGAACCGAGACCTATGTGCCTTGAACCGAGACCTATGGGCCTCCTCCTCCTCCTTCCTCCTTCCTCCTTCCCCCTCTCTCTCCTCCCCTCTCTCTCTCTCCCTCCACGTCATTAAATGCATTAATGTGAGGTTAGTTGAGCTAGGGACATGTCATCCACCTAGGGAACATTATTTCTAATTTGTTCCCTAGAGCTCGGTTTAAGGTCACCTATCGGTAATAGGCCAGGTTACCATACTTGACGGAAAAACTACAGCTAGGTGGCTATGCGCCTCCTATGTTCCCAAAAAATAAAAATAAAAATGGCCTAATTAATTAGCCCCGCTCGCTGTGCGGCTAAACACGGAATATACGATGGCAAACGACAAGTGAAATATCATGTCTGGCGACGAGCGGGTTCAAAATTTCATTACATTATTGATCAATGTTGGAAATATCCTACAAAGGGAGCCGGCCGGCCGGCGGCTGGCTCGGTTGCGATTTCAAATGTAACTTAAGCCCTTTCTTTCCGAGCTCACGGGCCCACTCCCCCAAAGGCAGTCCTCTAAGTTAGCTAGCCATCGATCAATCAATCACCTCACAAAGTCCAAAATTGGAGGGGCACGGTTTGTCCTCCCCAACTTGTTTATTGGAATTGAAATTCCAAGGGAATTTTGGTTGCAGGGGAGTCAGGGGCCGCGGGGGCGGCAGCTACATATAACTTAATATTAAGTAGATGGATGACCGGAGGCTCCGATGCCGAGGATGAATGTTCTTTAACTAACTAACTTAGGGCCGGCCATGGAGCCAGTATTAAATTAAAAAAATCCTTCTTATCTTCTTACCTTATCATACTGTGCTATCTCTTAGTTTCCAATGGGAAATGAACAGTAAGAACTGACCGCTACGTAGTCAAGACTTCAGGAGAATTACCCATCATTTTAGAGGAATCTATGGAATATATGCTTCGGACTAATGAAGCAAACCTGAAAGATCACAACTTCTCACTGGTTGGACATGGAAACACTAAGGATCTTGACCGATTATGTCCAAAAATGGCATGGAACACTGGGGGGCGGAGCCCTGGGATAGATCACATCTTCATTCGACTGGGCTCCGCCCCCTCCCACGCCTCCTTCATTGCCTGGTCTTCCTGTCCGCACTTGCGTGGGAACTCTTCCTCGTTGAGAACCAATGTGACAATACCCCTTCAGACCTTTTATAGGCGCCTGCCTAGTCAAACTAGGCACTTATTTCTCAGATAGCAACTGCAAACAATCTGCCTAGTCACTTTATTTCTCAGATGGCAACTGCAGACGGTCTGCCTAGTCACTTATTTCTCACAAGGCCAACTGCCGACAGTCGACTAGGCATGCGTTTTGCCTAGTCAAAAACTACAAGTTGTTAGTGCCATTAAAAGACATGTGCATGTGTTGTCTACTAGCCTAGATAGGCAGTTTGCCTAGGCGTTGACTAGGCAAACTAGGCACTTCTTTCTCAGATGGCAACTGCAGACAGTCTGCCTAGTCACTTATTTCTTACAAGGTCAACTGATGACAGTCGACTAGGCATGCGTTTTGCCTAGTCAAAAACTACAAGTTGTTAGTGCCTATAAAAGGTATGTACCCCTTACAACACCCCTAACCATCTTACCCCATCACCGACAAAAAACAATTATTCAAGAATTTGTGGATCGATGTGAACACAACCCGTTTCATTGTGAAATGCTCATATACAAATCCAATCTCAGGTCGACACATTGAAACACAAAATCACTTCACATACTCACTTTATGTGGTTAGAGTGGACATATGACGATCTCATCGAACTCACTCAATGGCTTCACCCTTCAACACTTCATTGTATGTGGAACTCAAACCGGGTTGCCATCTCAATTTTAATGGTCCCATCTCACCGTTAGGGCACGTCTACATGAAAACCATCATGCCATGGCTCTTGCTTGAGAATCCTTGAATTCTCATCGGTTGAGAGTGTTACGGGTCCACACCACTTTAGGATTACATAAGGGCAGTTTTGGACTACAACCCATATCATTTTCAGTGGATGAAAAAGCTTCATAGAATTCCACATGGCAAGTATGGGTGATGTTGGTTGGGATTGTAGGGGAATTTTTTTGGGACAACTCTTGAAGGTAGGGCTAACGGAATGTGCAATGGGGATTTGTGGGTTTACACTAAGAATTGGTGACTTCCAATAGACTTTGGATTGTAGTCCATGGACTTCTCTATGGTCTCATCCAAAAAATGGAGTACCGTGGGCATTTCAAAGCCATGGCCTAACGCCTTTAGTGTAAACATGCCCTTACTTGGCTCACAAGGTGTTGAGGACTTGGGAATTCATTAGGGATCATTAGGGAGAGAAGGGATATACAAGCGTACCTCTCTTTCAACTAGAATTAAAGCCCCAAAATATTATGCAACCCATAGTTTTTTGTTGATTTGACAACGGGATTAGCTTTAAAGACCCTAGATTAGTCTACTTGAGGTCATTTGAGGTGAATTGGAAACAAACCTATGGGGGATCAAATTTATATGTTGGATGGATGAGAAGTACGCCCGTACACTCTAACCTCCCTCATATCACGCATGTGGTGACCAAAGTGCATGGGATATTAATGAGGTCTGCAATGTTAACATGAATGCATGATAATAGAGAATTAGTGTAGCTTGCAACATTATGGAATAACACAAAGTCAACATTGCAATGATGACAATAATAACAATGAAAATAATGTCATGCGTGTGATTGTGTGGTTTGAATTCTTTAGTGGATTATATTAATGTCAAAATCCATGATATATGAGAGAGAAATTTGACAACATGAAGGGCGATTTACATTGAGCACATCCATTCCCTAGGGTTTTGGGATATAAGATAGGGGTGACATTACAGAGGTTAGGGTAGATACAATAACTCCCTCCCTCCAATCATTAGCCTCATGTAGAGGTGATCCCACCAATAGATATCATACTTTGAGAACGTTCTCTATATATGAATTTTTAATGTATTGTTCTCCCCCTTTAATATGACATGTTTGGTCGTGCAAGAAAGTGTCGTATTATCCAAATGTTGTAATAATATGACATTTTAGCCTCATACTATCGAGGTTTTTCAATAAAATAACCTATTTCAATGTCAAAGGTCATTTCGTATACACAATGAAGATACACAAGTATGAAAGAATTTTTTTCCATCAAAGAAATATGCTCATAATGTCACACAATGTGGAGTTAGAAAAAAAAGTATAGTCCCATGATGATGTCCTCATCATATCACACACTACGAAAGTAATAATATATTGTCTTCTGATGATGTTTGTTGATGTTGGAAATTGACATCTTGTTCAATTTACCCATAAAATATTACATGTTCATCACATCTACAACTGAAAACTCCAAAGGATGCTTAGATATGATAGTAATTGGGCATACTCATGGGCTTGAGGAAGATTGACTATTGGTGTTGGATGGTCATCCACATCATTCCCCTCCATTGGCTCTTCATTCAAATTTAAACCCAAGTGGATTTCTCTACCCCATGCCATATCCACCAACTCAACCATGATGTACTATGCATCAACAATTTCCTCTCCTACCAATTGGACGTATTCTTCGATAGGCATTTCTTCACTTCCAATATTCGAAGAGGAAATGAGACTTGCCAATTCATTTGTTGCGTCTTTCATTCTCAAATTTCTCACGTTCATCATCCATGGCAAAATCAACACTCCGGTCTGCAAGTAAAACCTTGGACATCCTCTAGTTCTTTTGTATAATTTGCGGATTCATCTCTCTCCACACTTGAGAGCACCACATAATAGCATGCCTTACATTGGGCACTATATTTCTCAAATCTTGGTGAGTAGTGGAATAATCAAACTGAGAGAGAACCCATTCCAAAAGCTTCTTCTTAAACTAAACTTTGAATGAAGCAGATATTTCCTGATCCAAGGGTTGTTACACACTTGTAACAATAGGTGGTAAGAAAGCAATGTATTATTGTTCAACTACAAGGTTGAAAACCAAATGATTCACCCCTACCAACATGCTCAAGGGAATGAGTAACATATTTGTCCATAATTAAAAGTATTCCCGCTTTTGATATTTGAAATTTACATTGAGGCTCATCATCCAACTCTCAAAATACATAGTCATCCATGCCATTTCATTTGCAAACCACCACACATCATTTGTTGGCAACCACCTTCCAAAGCATCTTGGGTGTAGAGATTTGTAAATAATCACAGGTTTCAACTTGTTAGTGCTTGTCATGTTTACAGCAAGAGCAAGAGTGAGATGATCCTTTTGAATTTTGCGCCCACGAACTTTTCCTTGCACTAGTGTCTTTGTTTGGTTGGGCACAATAAAATAAACCAGTCTCATTCATATTGTAAACATCGTCCGGTGCCATAACCAATGCCGAGGAGGTTGGTCCTTACCAAATTGTGTGCAAGTTGTTTTGTGTGGAGACGTGGTCATTAACAACGAAATAGTTGAAAACATAACCGAAATGAAAAGTATCCACCACTCAAGACTATTTTCACCTTCGCAGCCAAGAAATTGAAGAGTGGCATGGGCAGAATATAGGAGTTAAAGTCAGTGAGGACTAAAATTTCCAATCTAACGAGTTGTGAGATTTAGGCGTGAGGAAAAAATTCGAAGCAAGAAGAAAATTCAACAATTGATCCAACAATCCTAAATCCTTCAACGTCCATCCAAATCCAAAGACTCAAAAGTGTAATGTATGTTTTGAAACCAAGGTTTAAAACAAGAAACTTGAGTTATCTTAAGTTAACCCATTGATGAAATCACCATATACTCCCTGATCCCAAGGCAAATCCTATTGTGGGTCCTACCACATGCACACATTAATTACCTCTACTATATAACAAATAGGGCCTAAACAAACATCTCATTACGAGTGTCATAATTGTATTATCGGGGTAAATTAACACTAGAAAGTTTGGTCGACGAAAAATGCGTCGTATAATAAGGTGTTGTATTATTGGGGTTAGACCGTATTTCTTTCCCCATGCGTATCGTCTCCTTGGTCCATTTCATGCTAAAAATAACAAACATTGCTCTAGCTCCCACATGCCGCCACATCAGCATATTGCCAACTAAAATCGATGTCATCATTAGCCTAGTAATTTCAAATCTCAATGAATTCAAACAATTTATTAAAAGCTCATGGGAGTCATATGAAATTGTAACCAAATGGATGTGATCTACCGTAATTCTCTAGCAGCTTGGGCAGAAAATTATTAATTTTAAAGGTGCCTAAATTTATGGGAAATTAATTTCGTTGAGTGTCCAAAAAAAAGAAATAACATTCAAAGAGTGCCTAAAATCACAATGATGCAAGTGACATTCACCGTAATCCAACAAAGTAGCAGCAAATAGCTTCAACAATGTCTTCACGCAACATCAATCTCACTCATGGTCTAAAAACAATACAAGTATGAATTTGCTCCACAAGTCATGCTGACACACTAGCATAAAAACGGGAATGAACGTCTAACTTATTTTAAGTTACTTTTTGGATCTGCCCATTTTTGGATTTTTTTTGGGTTGCCTAACTTATTTTTGCACTTTAATTAATTATTAGGCAGAAAGGTGCCCGAGATGCCAAAGAGCCGCGGTAGTAAAACTGAGTTTCTAAAACATTTGTAGAAAGATGAACAATAATTGAGACAATTTAGTGCAATCTTCTAGATCATCTACATATAGTGAAGGAACCCCTAGGGTTCACTTGTTTTGCAAGGGTGCATGTGGATGAAGGTTACTACCTTTGGTGACAAGGGGAAAAGGGGCCACTAATTTATCGCTAACATATTCAACACATGAATGTTGGAAGCCAACTCTAGATTGAAGATGGGTTTGAGAAATTAGATCTCCATTTGAGGAGAAGACCCAATTGTCACATAGTTGATGTTTCCAATTTTGATTAACTATTAGAACTTGTGATTTAAATTAGCTACCTATGTACATGCACGTGAAATTTTGAGAAATTGTGTTTGGAGTTCATCTACATAAGTTTGAGTCAAGAGTGATTCACAACATATACATTTGCAAGTAAACTTTATCCAACATGTGAACAGTTTTGTAATAAGCAGGGAAAATGACTTCAAAATAGGTTAATCACCACAATACTAATGTGCTTGAGAATTGGAAGGTGGTTGTGTGCACATCTACAAGAATGGAAAAGGACTTATCCTTTGCACTTGAACCACAAGGCCGGGGAATTACCATAAGGTATGAGCGTGTCATTTGGTTCATTTTTAATGTTCTCCAACTTCTACCAATTAGATTCACATAACAAAACTTGTTTTGCAATAGCAAATTTACGATGAAGTATCAACAAAAATCGGATTAAAATCGGACTTCCCATGATTTAGTTATGGTTATAACAAGTGCATGTTTGTTGATCCCTTAACCAAATACACGGGTCCTCCCAATTGTGTTCACTATAAGATGTGGAGTACTTAATAAAATTTGAAGACGTAGTCCAATAATTCTCAAATACATCTCTCTATGGTGTTTGTTCTTTGATCCTCATCAAACCCCACATCGATCAAATGCAAGGGCCCGATTAAGGAAAATAATGGAACAACACCCGCATGCCTTAGGTGATGAGCATGTTTGGCACTTTGCTGCGCAAATTTAATATTTTTTGAGCCGAAACATAAGATTTTGTGGAGATTCTAACTAATAGAAAAGTGATGACACCTGACACTTTGCTCAAATTCTAAATTAATATGCCGAACATGCTTATCACCTACAATATGATATACTTCAATTACATCATGACATCCAAGATCCCTTGTTTATTTCCATGCCCTTTTGCAAAATATTCTTGGAGAGAGGGAATTATTTCATACGAGCGTACCTCCCATTCATCATCCAACATAAAAACCCTAAAACCATATGCAGCCCAGAGGTTCTTGTTTTCAAGTTAATTTGACAATGGAATTAGCAGCTTCAAAAACCCTGGATTAGTATGGCTTGACTCATGTAGATGAATCGGCGACAAATGTATAGGGTGCCAAGATTTTATGTTGGATGAATGAGAGGTACACTCATATGCAATAATTCCCTCTCCCCCAATCTTTTTGACATGGGAGCTTGGTGCTAATGAATCAAGTTCCAATCACCTTTGTATTGTGGGGGGCTCCCTTCTCTTGCAATGAACCGCGGGGGGGGGGGGGACGCCTGCTAGTTATAGATCCCTTATAGATGAACTTGTTGAGTTTGAGAAATAACCGGTACATATCCAAGACTTCATGCAAATGACCAATCCATTTAGAGGAACTTAAGAAACACTCCTCAATCCAATAAAGGAAGAACCGAAAGTTGTCAACATGTAACCGGTGGGTCTTGGAAACACTAGGACTTCGACCGATTATATGCCCAAAAACCTCCCCAGACACTTGCTCTTTTGGTGCCCGAAAGACTATGTGACTGGGTCACCTTCGTGTTTGGTAGCTTCGGTGCAAAGACTCTTTCCACACTTGAACCCAATTCCACACCAACTAAAAACCTAACTCGACTTACTCCAAGCCATGATGCATTCACACTAGGCCATAGCCTAGGGTTCAAGGGTCTTATTTATTATGTTATTTCCTCTTTGTGCCCCCCCCTCCTCACCGTGATCTATCTCCGCACGGGCCTTTAGAACCGGGTCGTATCATCATTGGAAGGCGTACCCACATACCCTGCACCCGGCGTGCTTTTTCAAAGATGCGTCAATGGAAGTCGGTATATACATGGCAAACTTCTAAACGAAAATAAGAAAGAAAGAGTTGCATACCCGTAAGGGTATGTGGGTGTTCTTCGGTTTGTTTTTGATGTTCTTCAACTTCTACCGATTAGATTTACGCAATGAAGCTTTTGTGTTGCATTAGCAAATCTATGACGAGGCATATGCGAAAATCTGACCTCCCTTGATGCAGTTGTGATGATCGACAATGCATGTGTGTTGATTAGTTAACTGAATATCTAGGTTCCTTTATTTGTGTTGACTGTTGAGTTCAGAGTGGTTCATGAATTTTGAGCATGTAGACCGATTTATTTTGAACACATGTCTTGTTGAGTTTCGTTTGTTAGATCTACCCTAACCACACACCACTCAAATACATGTACATCTGATTATGATGAATAACTGAATTAATACGGTCAATGTGCCTTAGGTGATGAGCAAGTTTTGAGACAAAATATTTCAAATTTTGGCTATGTGTCATTTAAAAAATTAGTCGGAACATTTGTAAGCACCTCTTTTTTAAAATAGCATTTTGGTGCCAAATGCCTATCACCTACCTTAACACCTACTCTAGATGATGGATGGTGCATTGATTATTTGATATAGTGTGGTTTGCACTAACTTGATATGTGGCCTTATTGTCGGTTCTTGAAAAGTTAAAAGATGGCAAAGTGAAGACTCTCTTTACATGATCACATAGGCCCTTCCAATTGTGTCAACAATTGATCCTGGAATGGTTAATATAATGTGAGCACACATGCCAATCTTATCATGTTTTTGTAGGTGCTATATGGCAAGCCTTGCACACCATGCACCCATGCCTAATAAGATGGCAAGGGTGCATTGCTTTTGTACTTACAGAGTGTTATGTTTATCATGACAAATGACTCCTCTTGGCACATGAAGATGCAAGGCTATAGCAACTATCATATCTTTCGTGCCCCCAACCTAAGTGTTGTGTGACACGTCACCCCCACCCACTTGCCATGGCAACAACATGCGCACCACGCCAATTATGAACAAGTTTAAATATATCTTGGTTTGTTATATTTATTTTCCATCATGAAGTGATTATGGCCTCCACCCAAAGCTCTTGGGTTGAAGTAGGCAATCCAACACATCCACCTCATGCTGAAAATGTCAAAAAATGGTCCAACATAATCAATTATAATTTTTTCTTGAAGATGGTTGTGCTTAACCTCCTCCTGATTAAACCTACATTGGATACTGGGCAGTGCGTGAACCTAACTTGCAGCCACCATTCGCTCAACCAAGTCCACCCAATGGCCATTATTGAGTGCATAATCATCCACACTATTTTGAAAGTCCACACTACCTATTTGAACCACCTAGTGTAAGATAGCCACACCCAAGTCCAACTCTATATATTGTTGTCATGCATTGAAGCCCCAAATATTTGATCGTAGGTCATGAACATCGATTCCAAATGCGACACGAAGAATGTGATCCACATCCAAGGAATGACATCACAATTTTTCAAATTTTGTTTTTTCTAATTCCTATGTAGTTGCGAATGAGTGCACAACGATTTATTCCATGGAATATGCACGAATACATGTATTCTTTTTCTCTTGGGTCCCTCCAAGGAGAACAGGAAACTTGCCGCCCTTGCACTAGCTTAGCTTCAAAGTGAGCCTCTCCAGTGACCGAGTCTACTAGCATAACACAGAGCTCGAGCCTTTGGCCCCACCCAGCCTCAGATTGTTCAACTGCAGCAGGACTACTTGTCAACTCTATCTCTCTCTCTCTCTCTCTCTAAAATGAACCCACCAAAGTATCATTTACACTTGGTGACAGAAAGTTACGTAAGATAACACAGATGTGCCTAATTCAGTTACTTATTTCAATTGAACACCTATATTTGAGTGGTACATGGTTTGGTATGGCATGTGTTTAAAAGAGAATAGGTTCTATGCTCAAAATATGATAATTATTCTTGGTTCAATAGTCAACATAGTTGGGGAGAGATCTATATGGTCATCTAATGTGCATGAGAATCTTCAATTTGATAATTTGAGCTCTGAAAATTATGAAGACAATGCCTACAACCTCAAGTTGGGATTGCTAACTATCTTGTACTCAATTATTCGCGTGTTTCCAATCCTAGGAGAAGTGGGCTAGTCAAGTTTTGGAATCAAAGGTGTGGTGCAAAAGTTGTAGGAGGTTAGAAGAAGTGAAAGACAATTGACAACCCAACCACATCAAGAATAACATATGATGATATCAAGGAGGCCTTTGTTACTAAAGAGTGGAAGTCTTTCCATCTCTCAAAGAAGAAACTAGATTACCTCCACCTCAAGGATTTTCTCAAATATGAATGTGAACTGTACTATGAAGCAACCATTGACACCACCACAACGCCAGATCATTGTTGCTTACCACATCTCAAACCATAGATTAGCTATTGAAATTGGATGATGGTCAACTATCCCTATCTCTAGAAGATACTAGACTATGCCACTTTTGCTCCTATAATGCAACTGAAATTGAGGCACATTTTGTGTTGGAATGTCCCCTATACAAGCCCATTACAGATAAGTTCCCATCACTAATTGAGAATGTAGTCCTAGGGAACCTTGAGTCTTTCTTTCAACTAGACCACCAAGTTGATATTAGCCTCTATCTCAAAGGCTACTGCACTCCACCACTCTAGAGAATTAGCTGATTTGAAACCATCATGATGTGCTTTCAATCCCATTAGCCTTTTCGGCTTCCTTGACTTTAAAATCAATTTCAATTCATTCCACTTCATTGAGCCTAGAATGGTTACTATATTTTTTGAGCACATAGTCCAATCACATTGTAACATGTGTCTTGTTTGTGTCCGTGCATAACTATGAACCTTGCCATACACCTCCAAAGTATAGGTGTCCGATTAAGAAGAGTGACCACACAAGGGCCAGATACCTTACTGTGAGTTTCATTGAGGAGAATGTAATTGAAACTGTCTGGTAATGGAGAACCAGGGAACAGCCAGAAGGAAGGCAGACTCCAGAGCATCCTTGTGACACAAAGGACCACGCACCCCTGACAGGGTAAACTTATCCCTCGTCATGACACTCAGTTCCTGCCAGTGTCCCTCAGAGTATCTACTGGAGAAAGTTTGGGATTGATAGGTAGACTTATTTTACTACACAATAGTCTTAGAATCCAAACCCACACACCTTTCTGCGAAGCAATTAGATGTATTTTATGCAGCTGCTGTGCTCCTTGTCAGTGTCCAACAATACTGGTGTCCTGCAAGAAAGTGCTTCCTTGGGGAACTCCAAACTGCTTGACATCGGATCCCAGAACTATCTGGACTTGGAAACAGAGGAAAATTTGCAGAAACTGCAATAAAAAACAATGCAACATTCCGAGGCAATACCTATTGCGTTCTAATTAAAAATACACAATCCAAAACTGCTGAAGATTGCACACTAGGTAGTTCATTAGCACTTAGACTAGAAAGGACGGCAGAGAATATTGGCAGTTTGCTACCACAGCTCAGTGGCAGCAGAAACAATAAATTTATCAAAGTTGACAGCAAGAGTGGTAACCCTGAGGTGCAGTTGAAGAAGTCCTCACACGTATGAACTTTGCATACTGGGCTCAAGCAAGTGAGGGCGACATCATAGAGCGACCACAAAGGAGGAGGATGGGCATGTCAGCTCAATGTGCAGATGTACAATTTACAGTGACAAGAGGCAGTGAGAACGCCCATCACAAGGGTCAAGAGGGAGACCTCAAGCCCCTTAATATGAATGGCAAGCATTAAACAACAGGCATGATGGTTCCTCCACATGTCCCTTGAGTTTCCATCGGGGGTCTGGAGCAAGTTCACACTCAAGTATGCCCAAGAGAGCAGAGTCTTCCATTCTGCAAGTTCAGCTCTGCACCTCACATCCAAATACGTCAGTGTTAACGTATCCATGGTCTTATGCGCACGAAGTAGAGCAATTGTCAAAGCAGAATGATGATTTCAAACCATAGAGAAAATTGATGCACACCTCTTGAAGTTTAGAGGCTTCCAGACAGCAGAATGCGTTGCCTAAACCTTTGTGCTGCTCTTTGAAGGCCGTTTCTTCGCCGCTGTTTGAGGAAAGCCAGAAATCAAGTCCTGCACAAGTTACACCTACAAATTATTCTTCAGTGGACCAGTTTAAACCAACATGCGTGT
This sequence comes from Polytrichum formosum, assembly GCA_964035585.1. Lineage (NCBI taxonomy): Eukaryota > Viridiplantae > Streptophyta > Polytrichopsida > Polytrichales > Polytrichaceae > Polytrichum > Polytrichum formosum. The sequence goes on from OZ037936.1 coordinate 77,919,830, forward strand.
ACACATGATCCCTCATTTGCTCTACAGACACTCCACGCAAGCTTTGAAAGAATGCCAGCATCCAAGGAACCCAAGGAAAAACATCTGCCATCTACCATCCCTAATCATTACTATTCTACTATGCTGCTTTCCAGGTACTAAAATGGGATTCCCACTTGATTCAACCAGAATTCTCGGAATGCTAAATTCTGTACTTCATTCCATCTACCTTAAAATCCTCTGGGATTCCCATGAATACCTGGTACCCTCTGTTTATGAGTAGGCTAGTTGTAGCAGAGCCGGCGGCCACACTCGGGTAATACCCATAGGTGCCTCCAACCAGGTGACCACACTGTTGTACTCATGTAATCAGAAAACCAGAGACTTCTGCTTCTTCACTGTCGATTGCTCTGACCAAAGGCAATGCCAAACCCGTGGGAACTTGAACACCTAGAGCTTGACAGGCAGAGAAGGCTGCAGCCCTAGCCTCTTCGGCACGATCTAATGCTATACGCCGTGCTGCATTCTTGATTTTCCGGGCTACTCCCTCCTGGGGATAATTTTTTCCTCCCTTACCTTTGTCATCTGCATTACATTGGAAGGTATTACAAGATCAGGGCTACATTGCAATCATTAAAAAGCCAAGAAGGTTAGACATAACCGGTCTTGATGTCCTTTACAACTAAGAACTGTATAATTGACATCCTGCGAAATTTAAGATGTTGAGAAGCATACCTTGTCGTGCCCTGCTGAAGAGTGCGTCCAGTAGCTCAGGAAGTGATGCTTCAGCTACAGCTTGAATGCTCCGCAACCCTGCCCTGAATAGTGCTCTTGCTCTTGCTGCCTGCACAGATAGAAACTATATTAACTTTTGACAAGTCAAGACCTTATTGTCGAGATGCTCACCCTTGTAATTCCAGCAAGCTTCTATGTTGAATGCATATAAAAAAAGGGATGTTCTGTTAGATGGTCATTAAGTAGAATACTTGCTGTGAGTTACACATACAGCACAGGCCGCAGACAATTATGAGATGCTTCTGATTTTTGGTGCTTCCAGCCCTTGCATGGCAGAGCATAGTACCTACTCGCTTTAAGCAAAAGCTTCCATGGTTGTTATCTAATAGAGCACTGGAGGGCTCACCTTGACAAAAGGTATCTCTGTAAGATCCACAATCTCAGCTTTAACACCAAACAGAACTCGTTTCTGGAACTTGGTGACTAAGCATTCCATGTCACTCCACCCCAGCCTTTCGCAGAAGGCTGCAACCATGCTTGCAAACCTCCCGGCACTCTCTTGCAGACCCTGCACTTTACCTTTGGGAACTTTAAACATTTCGCAAACCTCCAACAGGGACACTTCCTGGGGTTGAAACAGTTTGACAGCATTTGAAATTAGTACAGCTTCATAAAACTAACAGAAGGGACAAGTGAGATACATTCATTGAGGTTCTACTTGTGCATTTACTGAGGATGTGCAGATAAGGTGAACAAGATATTCCTTTCCACTCAATTTCATGTAGTATATGAATCAGTCCTCTAGCTAATGAGAAGTAAAGCCAGATAAGGGCATCAAAAGCGTAAGGATTTCCAGATACCTGCACTAGTTTTGAGAGAATCAGAGCAACATAAAATCGTTTGCACACCCGCAACATTTGGTCCACAGAAAGTTGGGCTCCGCTTGGACTTTTCCACCTAGACTTTTGAACCCCTTGTGAGGTTTTTCCTCTGGTGATCCTGCCATTTCGAGTTTGTAAACCACTACCATATTGCACTAGTGGTGCACCATGAGCCATGCGCAACAAGAAGGGCTCCAACACTCCAACTTTGTTGCCCACTGCCTGCTTGCACCCGTAAGAATCAGAGGATGCAGGTAGGTGAACAGTAGAAAGCCAAAATTCTCTTCAATGGCCTCCATAAAAATAATGACATCCTAAAATCATGCCATCTTGACATGAGATTCTTTCATATAATGTCCCAATGAACCAAGATAAAGAAATCTACAGAATACTAAATTCCTGGACATGCCCCACACTTTGTGCATCCTATGAAATCATGTACCTGGTCAATTGGTGATAGATCCAAAAAGCATTGGTAGAACACATCCCAGTCTGGTTCCAGATCCACGTAAGTAGGTGTCACTTCGTAGAGCAGGTGCAAATCAGAGGCCAGAACAAAGCCTTCTCTAGCCTTTGCAAGATCTTCAAATACAACCTGTGAAGAAATGTTTTTCTTTTTTGAGACAGATACTCACCCATATATAAAGGAGACAGAAACTAACGCAAACTAGAAACTATACAGCACAAAAAGGTCTTTGCATGGAAGTGATAGTTGTCTAAAGTGACAATGGGTTGTGTTCATACCAAGGACTCCTCAGGACTGAGTGAACTTGAAAACGCAGCTCGACCAAGTGGTGTAGGAGTATAGATCTCAGAAGTTGCATCCCATTCAAGCAAGTGTTGGTGGCACAACCACCGCAAGGAGTCTTGTGCAGCTTTGACAACTTCCTCAAAAGGTTGTGTAGCATTTAAAAGTGTGCACCTCACATACCGCTTAACATCAACTGCAGTCTTCACTATTCCACCTGCCACTACTTCCAGCAAGGCACGCATCATCCCATTCATGTCATCGGCTAAGCAAGATTGCAACTTCTTGCTCTCCTGCTTTATCATTTCCTCCATCCGTTTTGCTTCTTCAGGCTTGCAGATCAAAATCTGATGTGTTTGTCATGCCATATCACTAATCAGTATTCTGATTTAAATTATCATCTGTCAAACTTTACTTATGTGATCACTGCAGTAACTTAGAACTTTGAGTTTTTTCTGCACTTACACTCTCTCCTTTGCTATCAATGCCAGCACGTCCAGCTCGACCTGCCATTTGGCGGTATCTTGTTGCATCAAGGAAATCACGTCCAATCTTAGGTTGCCTGAAGATCACTCGACGAGCTGGCAGATTGACCCCTGCAGCAAGAGTTGATGTTGCCACAAGTACACGCACCACACCACTCTTGAAGCATGCTTCCACGACATCTCTTTCTTCCATCTGTGGCGCTCTTCCACATAAGTCAAAGAAACCAGAAGTGCTAAAAATGAAATTAAGCTGGGCATGAGTGCAAGTTCAGCCCATTCGTATTAGGTTGACAAATTAACAGATTCATAACAAAAACTCATATGCATTCATGAAAATATGCAAAGAAAATTCATACCGTAAGACCTGCATGATGATAGGCTACACCCACTGGTAAAGTGTCTGCTAAAACAGGGTCAAGTCCTGCTGGAGATTTCCGTAAGTCTTCCACAGCTGCCTGTCCATCCACTGGACCAGTTGCATTCTTCTTCCTAAGAGTCAAAAATGGTGGTAGAAGTTTTGCTATATGACGAGCTGTCGTCTCACAACCCTTGCGACTAGAGCAGAACACCAATACCGAATTTCCTTCCCTTACAACCTGCTTATACAAACATGCCTGTCAATAAGATATTGCATGGGTGCTACTACGTTCTCTTGAAGCGATTAGATCAATCAATTGACAAGACATTATTGGCAAGATATCCATAGGACGACAGCAGAGGTTCAGGAGAATACCTCATGACACAATTCCACAACATGGTCAGGGTCTTTGCCTCCAAGATCGGCACCTTTCCTAATTGATCTAACAATCTCCATGCTCTTATCATATATCGTAAGACCCACTTTCAAGAACTCCTCCAGAGGCACCGGTCGGAAGTTCGTTTGATAAAGTGCAGCCTGCAGAATAACAGAAATGAAACAAGTCTGAAGCACAATGTGAACGAGCTTGTGGCTCCAAGTGTGAATCAATCCATGAACCTCCCAAACTCTGCATCTATACATCTTTGTCTGAAATAAAGTTGATTTACCAAGGCGGTTAACATTCATTCCCCTTGAACTCTATTACATACTTGATGTTGAATTAAATGAATATTTACCATATGTCTACCTCCTTTCAGCAACCACGGTAGATAAATAATTATCTGAGTTTCACTAGTAGCCTTGTGGTTTAATAGAGCACCATGGTCAGAAAAACTTGGTCATCTTTGTTACCTTGCAATTTTGTCCCTCACAAGCAGCTGATAAAGGACAATTACTGTCTAGTTTTGATGCAAGTGTAGCAACAGCAATGACAGGAGCTGCCTTTGCTGGCACTTGATCTCAAGAGAATCCAGAAAGATCAGAGTATGGGAACTGAAAATTAACAGGGAAATGATGGACTCCTTCCAGAAACTTGTGAACTAGCCCAAGTGGGATATAGACAAGGACCATCTAGTTCTGATTGCCTATACTGTGTTGCGACTGCAATGAATTTCTGGGAGTGAGGCTCTTAAAAGGTACAGATCATGTAAAGATTGTGGGTCCAGTAGCCACTACGTCGCCCTACAATCTTTCACCGTTTCTAAAAGAGTTGTCCTACTCCAGGTTACTCATCAATTTTGAATTTAATGTTTTGAAAATGTGCCACAGGTCTCATAGGTTCACCCTATACATCTGAGTTTCCTCTTTCATCTAAAGGCAAAAAATGGTCCAATTATCAAATACCATGGAATCTACAAGGGTACCTGCAGCCATGATGCTACATCAGACACGTTGGGCATTGTAGCACTCATGCCCACAATTTGCAGCCCAGAATGCCAGATTGAAGTTGAGCTCATGTTCTCTTGCAAATCCTCTCCACCACCCGCCGCATAGCGGAGTTTGGTCAGGAGTAGCTCAAGTAGGTAGCCACGATCCCTGTCCCCAACCTGCACAACATCCAGGCATTGCTTAGGAATAAGCAGTGCAAGGTGAATCCCCAAGAGATCAAAAGAGACCCGACTAAGAATGCAAATTGACTTTGAGAACTGCTTTGACATCCCCCAATAACCTAGGCTATTGAGGAACTTCTGTTTGAATACTATGAATGAGCAACTTCAAGCTGTAAACACTCTATAATGCATATCAACTCACCATATGAAGCTCATCTATCACAATGATTGCAAGTTCCGGTAGTCGCCCCTCTTCCAGCAACCTATTGATTAGAGAATTAGCCTTCTCAATAGTGCAAACAGCAACTGATGTATCTTGAGGTAGGCTAGCACCACCCTGTGCTCCAAAAAATCCTCGAACTCGTTTGCCAATTGGCTGCAAGAGTGTATCCAAGTGGTCCGCCTGCACATTTGGCATCAGTCCAGCAACAACTAACTCCAGGAAATGTTACCATGGAGTCTGTGGAAAAGTCTCAAAGACTCAAACCCTGCAAAGGTACAGTTAGCATGATTGAATGACATCCATGTGTTAGTTTCACATGAACCACTCGCAAAAATTGGAGAAAAATGTGTAACTTGCCAGATTCCTCACCTTTTCTGAGCAGAGTGTCACGTATGGAAGCACCAGGAGTGCCTTCTTCCCAGAGGACAAAATGCGCCTTAGCATCAACACTTCGGCGACTAGACTTTTCCCTGCACTGTGGCAATCAGGAACCACTGCAAAAGTTACATCTCTAGCCCACAGTATACTTCATTCAAATATTCTAATGACCACATCACTGTCCTTAATTTTGATGCCAGCTCCTTCCATTTCTACCTACAATGGGTACTGAGTCAATCATTATCTGATTGCGGCATTGCCATGATACTTTTCAAGAGCCAACAAGTTACAATTGACACATAATTCTTACCTGGTAGATGCGCAGTATACAAGACTCCGCCCATCCAAAACGCCGCCTACCTGCAAACAGTCCACCTTCCACCCTCCCAAAGTAAAATTTTAGCTGCACTTCATATTGTATAATCAAAATGGGAATTGAAGGCTGCAAAAGACCTGCACATAAGTAAACATCCCATGGAGGATCGCCATATTGAATACATACTTACAAGAAATCGATTGAGTTACAAGACATCAGTGTGTTAGACTAAACTTATTCTTTTTACCCTGTTGCAGCATTTGGACTCCCATAGTAATGAGTAAATATTAATGAGTACGCTCATGTCATTCTTTCCTTATTCTTCTTAAAATTCCCAGGAAACAATAATACAAGAGCAGTGTAGAAATGCAGTCACCTGCCATGGGTAGAGCTTTGTTACACCCTTCTTCCCATACATGACACAGATCTCAGGTGGAAGCCACATACTAAGTTCCAGGCTGTAGTGCTTTGCACTCGATGTTACTGTTGAGCCCACCTCCATTTCTCTTTCTGCTAAAGTAAGAGCATCATTTGGCAATGATGACTTGTTTATGTTGTATAGGCATTTTGACACTGTTTCCCTGTTTTCTGATGTACTTATAGGTACGTCTGTGTTGATCTCAAATGGTGATGAGATGCCACTCATGTCACCCTTGGAATGCTCAACCACTTCCATTGGCTTGCAGACTTTGTGTTTTTCAGGAACAACATCATCAACTTCCATGTGTACTTTGTGATTCTCCATTTCAGAAGGCTTCTCAAGAGAGGAATCCAGTAGTTTCTCTATCAGATGGTGAGAGATGTCTCGATTCCCCAATTCACCAATGCTCTTCTCAAGGAAACTGTTCTCAGATGTGAAATCAAAACAACGAACTGGTAACAGAGAAATGTCCACTGCACTGAACTTGTCTCCATTGTCAGCTTTTGTACTGCCGTTGGAGTCCAGCACAAGCACACCAGCAGAGTCTCCCTCCCTTATATCTTCTGGAAAACAGAATTGGAGGTCTTGTACACCCTTCATAGTCTCTTCAGTGCCTGGGTTTTTGTTGACTTGATTCTCAAAATTTTGAATAATCCCATCCGGTGCTTTGTTGGGGGCAGCACATGAGCTCTTTTGTTTCCCTAGCCTACAAGGCCTTAATAATAACTCTTCAGATGTTGGCACCAGAATACCATCTACTGCTTCAATAGCTTCATTCCAAAAGGCGTCCCCAGGAGAATACATTGAGCAGTTGTCCTGCCAATCTCCTGACTTTACACTGTTTAAAGATCGACCCTCTGGTGTGCTTAGGCAAACTGAAGGAGTACTACACAGTTCCCCTTCATCACCTATATTAAGTGACTTGGATTTTAGTGTCTTGTGGCCTACTCCCTCCACTTTTTGCGGCTTCCTGTTGTATGGTGAGTTGCAACCAGGAGAAAGTGGCACAATATCTTCATGCAGAACAGTTTGAGAAACTCCATGGCCTACTCCCCCCACTTTTTGCGGCTTCCTGTTGTATGGTGAGTTGCAACCAGGAGAAAGTGGCACAATATCTTCATGCAGAACAGTTTGAGGAACTCCGTTTGCAGCAATGGAACCAGAGGATAAACTCTTCCTTTTGGGTCCAATAATATCAGCAGAATTACCAGATTGGAGAGCCCTTCTTGACGACCTCACAGGACTAACTTCAGTATCTGTAATGTAAATTATCTCCTTACAGTCAGGTCCATGCATCTCCTTCTCAGTCCCATCCACATTTCTTGTGCGACCATGCTCTATTTCTGCACCATTGTCACTAGGCATCCTGAACCCACCAGTTCTGATGTTTCTCTCTCTGGGGTGATTTTGTACATCCATAACCCTTTCCTGTGAAACACTCGAATCCCTTTGAACTGGATTATTTGTAACACTGCTGGTACTCTCCATGACTATGGGAAACGGCGTACATGCAATTATATCATCATCAAGATTTTCTTCAGGTCCCTGCTTCCTGGATCCTCCACAGATATCAATAGCTGGATTTACCCTCTGCTTTGTTGATGCTTCACAGACCCCCATTGGCTTGAAGGGTGGAAAAGCCCTGTCCATTTCAAAGTCACTGACAAAGAGACTCTTGTCAGTAAGACCTTCGCTCATACTGTGTGGACTGTCATCCTGGTATGAGCACAGTCAATTTCACAAACAGCACATCTTGTACCACACAAGTGCATGGAAAAATGAAACATACACTACTCCACGACACTGTCACTTGTAAGTGAAACCTATTGAAGTGTACATAAGCCCACAGAAGCAAAAAGACCCTTATCTAATCAAACACGCAAGATCATATTAAATTGGCTATATTGTTGGAGCATCACAATGTACTCCAAAACTATTAGGAACAAACTTATTGAGATTATACTAATTGAGTAAATTAAATCAATAATGCTGTTAAATTCTGCTTATTCAAATAGCTTAAGCGACAACAGTATAAAGAGGAAACTTCTCAATTTGTTGAAATTTGTTTAACACCCCCACCACTTAAGAAGATCTACAATATTGCAATCAAACTCAGCAACTCCTTCAAAACGCAACTTCTAATGATTATATACCTAATTTCACTATGTCACAACATAAATGACAAGGAGCTTTAAACCATAAGTCACAAAGAGAACCAGCATATTATGAGCTTTTTGCATGTTGAGAAAATTCATAGGCACTTAAGAAGGATCTTACCTGACACATTCTGAAAGGATCTCATCTTCCAAATATGCATCTGCACCAATCTCATTATTCTCAGCTTGAGCTTCTCCAGTTGCATTTTTAATCTGAAAGACATTTGATTCCATATTGTTGGGTAAATCACCATCGAGCCCATTAGAGCACACTCCGGAGCTATCTGGTCTCTGGACAGACTTTCGAGAGATCACCTGGTGAGGGTCATTGTCCTTTGCCACTGGATCCTCAAAATGTATAGGCACAAACTTGGAAACAACAGACCCACATCTGTGAAGCCAATCTTCTGTGATATATGTATCTTCATTTCTTCTCAAGGCATGTCCTGGTTTTATGTTGCCAGACTCTCTAACATTCTCAATCATCCCAAGCTGCTTATATCTCGTGTCAGTGATCTGGTTCTCCATGGTGTCTCTTCTAACAACGAAGTTGTCTCTTGTTGCCTTCTCTTGTAATATTGTTCCCGATTTTTCTGTTATTGTCTCTGGCGGCATTCCTCCAGCAGTGCAGGTCTTGGTCTTCCGGGCTGGATATATCTGCCATCCAATCCCAGATGTATTAGCTCAAATGTGCTTACAAAAATTGCAGGTAGGCAGGTCATAGAGTACATTTTTGAACTTCAACTCTTACCGAACTTGTATATGAACATAGCAATTCAAGTCCAGCTACAAATGGCTTCTTATGAAGCCCAACTACAAGTTGGTGCTTGTTAAGCGTGCAAGCATTTAAAACAGATGTTGCAGCAGACATTGCCCCTTTCTTTGCTAGTTGTAGCCGCCTTTAATTCAATTGATGAATACAGATTTGGATACAGCACCTACATCTTACAAACGTCGTAGACGCGAACAACCCCAAACCATATCCATGTACAGCTAGACTCACAAAGGACTTCCATACGTAAATCCCATCAGGAAGATTAAGCCCTCCACCCAAAACTTCTTGGGGGTGAACCACACATTCAAACACATCCACCTCATTCAGAAAAAGTCATATGATCTCACAGATTGTCTACAACGTTCTTCAATGATGTGCATAATCTCTTCCCCATGAATACTACGTTCGAGAATGGCAATTATTGTTTGAGAATTCCGTTCGAGGATAACGTGGATCCCAAAAGCCATTATCTAATACTTCAGAGATAACGATTGGACTAGGAATCGCTCCCAATCACGCACCAAGGCCCAAGGTTATAGGTTTCCTTGTGGCTGGATGGGACCTACTATTTCAAACAAAAAAACCATCAGCCTTTGTTGGACCCAAACCTTCACCGGGCAGACCAGTCTCTAGAATGGAAGGTTAGGTCAGCAAAATTCAGCAGAATTCAATGTAACTACGCATATTATATTATCTTGCACAGTTGTGATTGTTTGAAGCATAAACCCCTCAGACCATGATAAGAGATCACCTGGTCCAGCCGGCTCCGTGGGCCCTGCATCTCGGCTTGTTACTCGCATGCAGCAAAGTTAGATACACCCGATGGCAAGAAAAACTAGAAAGATTTTTTTGTCCACCATCTACAATCTGCACCTTAGTTTGGGATGCAATGTGCACCCGAAGGCAAGTTCCAATGCAGCTCCATAGTTGGCTTAGGTTGGGCAATGTGACCCATCTCTCTCTCTCTCTCTCTCTCTCTCTCTCTCTCTCTCTCTCTAAATAGCAACAAATTGAGGAGAATTCTCAATTGTATAACTAGTTCAAATGTATACTACTTATTTGGTTGCTAGTGGAAATGAGGTTACACTTTTCTTCAGTATAATATCAACTTCTTTCCCTCGCACTTTAGTCTTCCTCTTCATCATGTGCCACCAACTTATTCAGACATTCCAACCTCTCGTGTCGCACTCAAATTTTCGATAAGGAGAGAATAACCTTCTCTCTATGTCTTCTCTCACAACCATTCAACCCACAAATCCACTTCGCAGGCGAAACCCACATCAATGTGGATGATTCTCCAATGCTTTGTGAACAATTGTATGCAGCTATTCAACGTTTAAACCCCTCCACATTCCTACCACACTTCTGCACATGTATACTACAACGCGAACAATCCACATACACTTCTCGATGGGTCCCTATTCAAGGCTTGCCATCCACGTCCCGTATTCCCCCACATCCAGCTCAAAATCTGCCAAATCGATGATACACCTCAGCGTGACATGGAAAGTATGTCATAATTTCAAGAGGATGAACTAGTCTTAGCTCCAACCAAATTTGACCCAATTTTTGGCGCCCTGCTCAAAACCAAGTCGATTGAGTAGCGACGTGTACAAGAATTGAACCAAGGATTGAATTCGCAGGGTTCGGGTTTCTCTTCAACCAAAGATACACGCTCCTTATTGCCCTCAATCCAGGTGCAGATTCAGGGATTCTGGTCCCCTATTCCGACTCCCCAATCCACCGATCCCAATTTTCGAAATGGTGAGATGACGAGCATGCCCAATCTGCGAGACTGCCCAGACCTAATTCCGCACGGTTGTGATAACTTCCTTCTTCGGAACTACTTACATACACCCCAAGAGTCTGTGCATTTTCTCGTGAGCCCGTTTGCAAACACGTGTGCAGATTAAGTGAACTGGTTCGCGCCCCTGTCTGAATTCAAGAATCGATGTGCACATCGGTGATGAAAATGTAGTATGCGTATGAGGAGGATCTGAATCGGAAATCGGGATTCGTGGAGATTGCTCAGAGTTCGCTGGAAGCTCGAGTACCGATGAGCTTCCGGATTTGAAAGCCACGAAGAATGTTGCATCCCCCGCTTGTCCCCGGTGTAGATGATGGTCGGATGATATCCATCCATCGTTCATCTGTGTTTCTTCCAATATTTAATAGAAAATAACTAACGCCTATACGTGTCCAAATTAAGGGTTCCCAAGCCAAGTGTTAGAGTTTGAGTTGAGAGCTTGAACCTGCACTTTCGGGGGTTTGGTAATCGAAGTTCATGAGCTTTTATCCAAAAGCTCAAACTTATTGGGAGTTTGATGAGTCCTTTTGAAAGCTCTCAATAGTTTGAACAAGTGTAAAGTGGTCTTGATGCTCAAAGGGGGAAAGGCAACGCCAGTGGTTGACCTGTTTTTTTTCTCTCATGCTGGTTGTTTTTGTTCTCTCTCATGAGAGAATGGTACTCATTGGTCCGAGACAACCCTAAACTACTGGATGATAGTGGAGGGATACCCAAATCTTAAGGAAGAGGTTGGCAGTTTGATTCCTGGCTGTGAAATCTGCTCTCTACTTGACAGAAACTTGTCAGGTGGTCAACTGTCTCATGTGCTTTGGCGCTAGCATGTCGGCCTTCTATCTCAAAAAAAATAGATAATGGTACTCAACAAAGGATTGGTCGTGATAAACCAAAGAATGTTGGAAAGCCATTGGCATGGGACTCACAAAATGAGAGTTTGAATACTCAAGAATCCTTAGCAACTGGCTTGAGGTAGCTTAGGAATTTGACTAAGAGATTGGCAAAATTTACTCAAAGCTTATCTTCGACATTCCATGTAGGATCTATCAAGGTGCCATCTAAGCATTGTAAGTCCATCGTAAAGGTTCAAGCACTCGAGTTGAAAGGTCAATGGTGAAGTGGACCGAAGTAAAACAAGCATGTAAAAGACGCTCCCCACCATTATGAATGTTCATTCCTTTCAACTCTCAACTTCTCTATTGTAGAGGGGGCCTAAGTGGCCCTACTACTTGGACCTCAACATGCACCAAAGAGATGTGTTTGACCTACATATTTCCATTGTTAGTTAATGTGGAAAAAATGACGTTATCTAAAAGTCACATGTTCATCAATTGCACTTTAGAATTGGTTGATTCCATTGATGTAATTAAAGAATCCAATTCAAATACATGACATGTGTGCCTTGAGATGCAATTGTGTACTTAGTGAATTGATCATCAATGTCATATATGACTAAGTTCTTATATTCTATTTGATGCCATTCCAAAGCCAAATAAATTAAAAACATCCATTTCTAGGCTACATAACAACTCATTGCTTTTTCACCTTCCTAAATGGATGAGTTTAAGTAGTAGATACCACAAATTATTGGGCTAGATTGGATATTTTATACCTATACACATACCACTATTGACACGTGGTTGGAATTAGACAACAATGGTCTTTACCTTGCTAGGTTTTGTCTTCATCTTTGTCTTATCTTGAAGGCATCACCGAGTGTAATAAGGTGAATGGGATAGTTGCATTGGTGTTACTCCCTCCCTCGTCCTTGCAATGGTGTTGTGCAAATATCAAGTTGGTACAATTATGGTACCAAAGCATGTGATACCAACCGGTTCATATATTTATACACGTACATGTACCCTAATTGATACCCGCATTGAATTTAGATACCCACATAGCGTTGGCCTTTACTTCGCAAGGTTCTGTCTTTGTCTTTATATTTATCTTCATCTCTCGTAAAACTTGTCCAAGGCTTTACATGTGATACCATGGCATTTTGCAACAACAAATGCAAAAAATCAAGTGAGTAGGTATCAATAATGCTATTGAAAGATGTGATACTATATGGGTTAGATACTTTGCATATGTATACCCACCACGATTGATACCCGGATTTGAACTTAGATACCCGCATGACATTAGTCGTTACCTCGCAAGGCTTCCTCTTAAACCTTATCTCTGTTGGAATTGTCCAAGGGTGTAGAGGTGATATCATGGGATTTGCAATAGTATATGTGCAAATATGAAATTGATATTAACAATGTGATACCCGCCCCAATCGTACCCTGGTTGATACCCGCGCTTAGATGCCCGCACTATATTGGCCTTTCCTCGAGAGGCTTCGTCTTTATCTTTATCTTTATCTTTATCTTTAAGGCTATGGCGTCGCCGGGGTAATAAGGTAACCCGTTGCCCCACCTACTCCCCATTTACTGTGCGCCGTCGCTCCCTCCCGAACTATCTCGCCCGCTCGATTCCTTCCTACTCCGGAAATGGCCGCTGGGAATCATTCCTCCGTGGCCTCGCTGCCTCTCACACCGACGTCGCGCCTTTAATCTGGCGCCAAACGGTACCGGATTCTGCATTTGGCGTGTTAGGTGGAGCCAGTTTATAGTTTGGAGGCCTCGGTGGGGGGTTGGGTTGTGTTTTAGGGCACAGTTTGTTCGAATGGAGTCATGTGGAGCCTGGGCAGTTTTAATCATGTCTATTCAGTTGAAGGCAGGCTTGATTGGCTGTTTATGGTAATTTAGGTGGGCTCCTGGATCGCTTGCTGGGTTGGTCGGAGGGTAGTGCAAGGGTGTGACATTTGGTAGTAAAAAACTCTAAGTGTCTGTTTAGGAGGAGTTAGTAAGAAGGGATTTGGTTATTTAGGGTTCCATTTTATGTTTCTCTCAAACTATGTGTCCGGAGGAGTTTAAGGTATTTGGTTACTTGGATGTGTTTAGATCAGTGGTTGGTGGGATGGGGACCCTCCAAGGTTACAGGGCAGTTGGATACGAGCAGGCACTGATTTGGGGCTTAACAAAGAGCATGTGCTTGGATGTGGACGGACCACATGGCAGTTCTGATTCTAAGTTCCTTAGTTGCCGCTGATCGTTTCTTTTTGTATCTCGAGGAGCCTAATTTTGTGTTATCTTTTAACATGGTACAGGTGGTTGTGGATTTGTTGAAAGAATGAACTACCCGTGGAGAACATTGGATCACAAGCAGGTCAATACATATATAAAATAAGTAAATAAATAAGTGATGGCACAGGAAGAACAGGTGGGGCTGCCATCCGAGAAGGGTGAGGACGTTGTTGTGTCTGGAGAATCCAAGTGGGTTCCCGAACCGCTGCTGGCTGATAAAGTGGATCCAGGGAACAGTTATTCTGCATTCCACGCAAGTTATGCTGAGGTTTCTCAGATTGGAGGTGAGGGTGGTGGCCAGGATGGTGCAGCTGTGGAAGCCATGGAGGAGGACCATGTCAACCCTACGGCAGAGATTCCAGGAGAGAGTTTACATGTGACGACGAAGATGGTGAATGTGGAGATAAAGGAGGAGGTTAATGTTCTCGGGGTAGGGCATGGAGCAGGAAGCTTAAGTGCTCAGGAGGGAGAAATAGCAGCAACAGCAACGGCAACAGCAACGGCGGAGGCCGAGGTGCCGCAAGGGAGGAAGAAGCGCAAGAGACGACAGAAAACGGTAGTGGAAGTGGAGGTGGAGGAGCAAGGAGGAATGGGGAGGAGGAGCAAGCGGCCATCTAGACAGCATGCGAAAGTCTCAACATATGATGAGTCTGCGTTGGATGTGATGATAGAGGAGCAAATTGAGGGCATCTCCACACGATCCAGGAGTAGCAAGGGTAAGTTCGAGACGGTGGAGAAGGGTATGACAATGGAGGCGATGATCGCGGCTGCGATGGGGTTTCCTCGAGAATCACTGACGGAGGAGGAAATTGCAGCCTGTGTGGTGTCGACAATTGGGGGAGCTGAGCAGGAGAATTACATTGTGGTGCGAAACCACATCCTGGCAAAATGGAGGGAGAATGTGACTGTATGGTTGGAGCAGGAGACGGTGATGGAAGCTATTCGCAGCATGCATAGCAAGTTGGTCACTGCGGCATACAAATTCCTATCCAGCCATGGCTACATCAACTTTGGAGTTGCCCCTGCCATCACGGCCAGAATGCCAGCACTCAAAGAAAAGGCGTCGGTGGTGATTGTTGGCGCGGGGCTGGCAGGCTTGGGTGCTGCGAGGCATTTGATGGCGCTTGGACACAGAGTCATTGTTCTCGAGGGGAGGCAACGTGCGGGGGGCAGAGTGTACACCAAGAAAATGGAGGTTGAAAACATTTTTGCAGCTGCGGATTTGGGGGGAAGTGTTGTCACAGGGATGCACGGGAACCCCTTGGGTGTTTTGGCGAGGCAGATGAACTGGCCCCTTCACAAAATTCGTGACAAATGCCCAATCTACCAACCTAATGGTCAGCCTGCAGTCGATGAAGTCGACAAGAAGGTGGAAGCAGAGTTCAATCAGCTACTTGACACTTGTAGCAAGTGGCGGGAATCAAATCAAGTTGAATCAGGCAAGGTTTCGCTTGGCCGAATCCTCGAGGTTCTACGAGTGGGCAATGGCATGGGCTCCAACCCTGCGGAGCGGCAGCTCTTTGATTGGCATTTTGCAAATCTTGAATATGCAAATGCGTCGTTACTCACCAACCTCTCCCTCTCAAATTGGGACCAGGATGATCCCTATGAAATGGGCGGTGACCACTGCTTTCTGCCTGGTGGAAATGTGCAGTTCGTGGAGGCCTTGAGCGAGAATGTGCCTATCTTCTTCGGCAAAACAGTCCTCAAAATCCGCCACACCAGCGATGGAGTGGAAGTGGAAACTGTGAACCAGGTGTTCAAGGGCGACATGGCACTGTGCACTGTGCCATTGGGGGTGCTGAAGAAACGCATGATCACTTTTGAGCCGCCCTTGCCGCAATATAAGGTGGATGCCATCGACAGGTTAGGGTTTGGGCTTCTGAACAAGGTGGTGATGCTCTTCCCTAAAGTCTTCTGGGAGAAGGATATCGACACATTTGGCCACCTTGAGGAAAATCCAAAGAAACGGGGCGAGTATTTCATGTTCTACAGCTATGCTGCAGTGGCAGGTGGACCATTATTGGTGGCATTAGTGGCTGGAGAGGCTGCCATTGAGTTCGAACGCACTCCTCCCCTCGAGGCTGTGACGCGGGTGATGTGCATTCTCAGAGGTACTCTCACATTTCTCACACTTGTTTCTACAATCAAGCCCATGGAACATTATTCAATAAAATGGCAGTGGCACCGTGTTTGAATTCTTCTGCTTAGAGTGAAGTAGTGAGAAGTGAGAGGGAAGGAGTGCTAGATTTCCTACTCCATTTTTGTGGAAATGAGATTTTCAAGGAAATTTAGCATCCCTCAGTGTTGAAAATCTCATCAGGTGTCCTCATCCCTCCCTTTATTAGAAACGGTAGTATTTAGTACTTTGGCACTCCTTTCCAGGAAGCCAAGATGTTGGGGATGTGCATTCTCAGCAGTACTCTCACATTTCTCGCTTGTGTTCTACAAGCATGCCTATGGAGATTTATTGGGTGAAGTGACTGTAGTAGGTACCGTGAGTGATTCCTCCCTCTGCAGAAAGACCTGGCCTATTTTTGCCAGTGTAATTGTACATGCCTTGTCAGGAAGAATTCTGCAGTAGTTGTCTACATTTGGCAAGGGTCGTCGTGATTTGGAAGGTGTGTCCATTACTCCGAAGGGTTTGCCCTTTGAGATGGCGCTGAATATAGGTATTTTATTTACGAAGGATAGTGGCAGCTTGTAATTTGGCCGTCCTGTAATTTTTGGGCCAGGTACACTTGGGGCTCCACCCTCATTACTGAAGTTTCCCTTGACAGAAGGGCCCTAGGAGCTACCATATCCTTTACTTACACGGCTGGCCTGAATGTGCTTATTGTAAGTTAGCTTGTGCTGAGAATCATATTGTTTTTGTGCAGGTATTTTTGAACCAAAAGGGGTTAAAGTTCCAAATCCAGTCCAGACAGTATGCACACGTTGGGGAAGTGATAGCCTATGTTACGGTTCCTACTCTAATGTGGCAGTGGGAGCATCAGGTGAAGATTATGATATAATGGCACAGCCTATTGGAGATAGGCTGTTTTTTGCAGGTGAAGCTACGAATCGGAAGTATCCAGCAACAATGCATGGAGCTCTTTTAAGTGGCCATCGTGAGGCAGCCAACATGGCAAGAGCTGCTTTAGTCAGATTGGAGACATCCACATTGGAAAGACCTGTACCAAGGAATGTACAGTCATACAACTCGGTTCTCGTAGATCTATTCAAAGAGCCTGATCTTCAGTTCGGAAACTTTTCTGTCATTTTGAATCAACAGAATGAGGAGCCTACATCTCTGGGGCTTTTGAGAATGGTATATCAAATTCCATCTACAAAGGGTGCTGGTGTGCTAACAGAGAATGCAAGTGAAACTTCGACTACAGAGGAGCAGCTATTCTTGTATACTACTATAACCAGGCAACAAGCATTTGAATTAAGGAAATTGACCGGAGATAAAGAAAGACTTCAACACCTGTGCATTAAATTTGGGGTGAAGTTAGTTGGTCGGAAGGGCCTTGGTCCAGAAGGAGATGCACTTGTTGTGTCTATCAAGTGGAACCGCAATGCAAGGAAGGCTAATCCTATACAGCCTGACTCATCCAACCCCACAAAGGTACAATAATAGAAAGTTGCCTCATCAATTCAAGAAGTCACTTCAGGAAGCATAGAGTTCTATCCCAAGGTTTTCATTGTGCATTTTCTCTGTTCTCCCCATCGCTGGGTTAGATACAGGAGTTTTTTGCTGATTGCCAATCTTGTCATTGTATATTAATTGGGATGCTCAACACAAGCCCGGAGCAAAGTTATCCTGGCTTTTGCATGTTGGCTATCCCTGTGCACCTCCACAGTGCATACCAAATTACACTTTGGTACTTGGCACGCTTGCCCTCCTGAAGCATTGCTGTAATATGGAAGTGAAATTCCACTCATTTATCAGAACACACACATTTTTGTCTATTTAATGAAAACTCCCTTTCATGTTCCATTTGAGCTGAGTGGCAAATTGTCCGAAATGTGGAAGCATATTCTTGATAGAAGAGTGTTCATCTCAATGCAGATTAGCATGTAGCAGCTTATGATGGATTCAGTGCACTAGTTCTACAGTTATGAACAAAACTAAGTACGTTGTACACAAACTCAACTTCGGCTCCCATTGTCAGCTGATTCAAATTAGAAAACAAAAGTGATGAAGTGATCAAAGCAAGAGCCCAAGTACCGTAGTACCATAGCAGGTTCGTCCTAAAATAATTCTAAAAATAAAAAACGTAAAAATTAGAAAATTCTGAAGACAAAAAAACGAAAATAGAATAAATTATTTTTTGAAACATTTTGCTATTTTAAAGCTATTTAGGGTTATTTTTACTTATTTTTTGCTAAAAAACGAAAATTGAGAAATTCAGTTTTTGAGAGGCGAACCTTATTTTTTCAAAAAAATTAAATATTCGTTCACCATGTGGCGAACCTGCTATGGTGTTACGGTAATCAATTCCATAAATGTGAAACCAAAAAGTAAAAAAGGTTTAGGGTTTCTAAAATATAAAGTGTTGAAGTGGTTAGGGTTATAATACTCGCTTTTGTTTGCCGCCGCTCTTCCAACATCGACATCTCTATGTGCATTGTGTAGTTCAGAACATCGTGAGATTTCTTGTGCATTGTGTAGTCTTGGTTCCATAGTATGTGAGGTGTAATTTGTAGAATCATTTGTAACCGTATGTCTTCATTGTCTCAAGAACAGAAGCACCAAGCTTTGGTGCAACTTAGAAGCGGTGTTTCTACTCGCAAAGTTGCCGCTTTAGTGGGCATGAGCCAATCTTCTGTAGCACATCTAAGGAAGGATGTAGGGGGCGAGATTGAGAGACAAAGAGGAGGGCGTCCAAAGCTTCTTACCGACCGAGAGAAGAGGCGTTGTGTCACTCTTGTTACTGAAGGTCGATTTGGAACTGCATCTGCGACGGCAAAACAACTTCGATCTGAAACAGGTAAATTGTTGTCTGACATCACTGTGAGGCGTGCTTTGAGAGAGGCCGGTTTGAAGTGCATCACAATTGCAACAAAGGAAGCTGTTTTTGAGTCGTAAACATGTTCTCGCACTCTTGAGGTTTATTCCAAGGTATGAGAATTAGACCGTTGATGATTGGAAATGCGTGATTTTCAATGACAAGACAAAGATAAATAAGTTTAACTCAGATGATAGGTCATGGTGTTGGATTGGAGATGGAGAACACGTTGGACCTCAACATGTCCATTAGACCGTGAAGCATGGTGATGGGTCGGTGATGATTTGGGGATGTATGACAACTTTTGAAACAAGAGCATGGTATAGAATTGAAGGTAGGATGGATAGGCATCTATAAAAATTTATTTTAGAAAATTCTTGTGGTCCACTATACAAAATTACAATTTGGATCCAAGTAGGTTGGTCTTTCAACATGATAATGATCCCAAACACACGAGCAAGATTGTGCAAGAATGGTTTGCATCACAACCATTTCAACTCCTTCAATGGCCTGCACAATCTCCGGATTAAATCCCATCGAATACTTCTAGGCACTTCTCAAATGGCGCTTGAACAAATTTACGACACCTCCAAGAGGTATCCAAGAATTGTGGGAGTGTGTGTGTTCAGTGTATCCCAATTTCAGTGAACAAGATTGCATGGCGTTTTATGAGAGCATGCCACAGGGCATTAACGTTGTGTTGAAAATTAGGGGTTACTAGACCAATTACTAAAGATCTTGTAGGCAACTTGAACAAAACTGAGTATCCGTATATAGTTTCTCATTAAGCTTTGCAGCAAACTTTCTCACTATCAATGTAATGTGGAATTTTGCATACATGTGCACAAGTTTGTGCAGTATCATATCCAATTTTCAAATTTGAAAAGAACATGTGAATTGTTCGGTTGTCTGTTGAAGATGAGTCTAATCAAAGAGTACTCAATATTCTTCGTCAGTGTATGTTTCAAATTATGCTTATGAGTTGTGGAAGAATTAGGAGGTGAATTTATATATTTGAACTTGCCTCTATTTTATCGTTCGATAGGCATCCTTGACATACACAAAGATAACACTAAGCCATATTATGGATGAAGTCTCAATGGCAACTACAATGTGTTCTGCTCACTTCTGTGAATTAGGATTAGAATATATAGATACAGGGCTATATCTGAAGTATTGGAGTGACCAAATATGATTGCCTCCGTTTGAAGTAACAGGTCTCACTTGCACCGCTTGACCCCTTTTGGAGGCACTGCTTCAAGATCCAAGAGGAAGTTTAACCATTCGACTATATTGTAAAATAGGTGATGCTATAATTCTAGAGATGATGGGATAATTAATGACTTGACCATCATGCATCAACCACATTGAGGAGAAATTCTAATAAGCAAGTCATGATAAACTAATCCTCTGATAATTAATTTTGTACCCTTAAATCCCCAAAATGGATGATTACCTAATGTCATATTTTGCCCTTGTGTAGAGTGTGTTATGTCACAGTAAGAACATAATTCCTTGCCCAAGTACTTGAAAAGATGTTTATTGTACATAACATTACTTAGCTTAACCAAGGCATTTTGTGGGCCATGGCTAAGAATATTTGGTGAGTTTAGTTTGAACTCACCAAATATTTGAGAATCTTAGCCATGGCCTACCGCTGTCACTAAGGGCCCCTCAAAAAGGGCCCCCCGCCTTTGCCCGCCTTGGCCTCTGTCTGTTTTGCCTGCCCGCCCGAACCAGCTGCCTGCTCTACCTGGGACAGGGCTCCCGCAATCATTCCCGCGAGCGAATTTGAAACAATTGTCGGTTGGCTATGGCAAGGAAAATTCTCAAAGAGGCAATTCAAGCCTCCGAGAAAGAGACTCCCTTTGATGATGCCAATTTGAACGTCGTCGGATGTTGAAACCAACTTGAACTTGTTGGTGGACCTTGTCACGGAGTCTAACACCGTGAAGGTTGGTCAAGTGTTGATCTCTCCGAGGTTGATAATGTTAGCAACTGGGAAGATGATTGGTACCTCATGAACGAAAGCGTTCTGTTGATGGTTACCCAACTCTCGGTTTCATCAAGACTCTGAACAATTCAGTTCTCATACATTTTCATACATTGGTCTCTGCCATCGATATTGCAAATCCAACCTGCAAACATTCACTCTCTTCAGCCGCTGTGGCAGCTTTCTCCTTCCAAGCCTTCACTTCCTCTTGCATTTTAACTTAGAATGCCTCAAAAATCGTCTTCGTAATCCTCTCCTCATTGACTGCAGCAACAACTTTCTCCTTTCATCCTGCAAACTCCACCTGGAGATTCTCCACTGCCTTTTGAAACTCTAGGTGATGGGCCTCAGCATTGCTTGCTGTACTTTTCCAAACTTCCACATCCATCTGCAACTCCTTCACCGAGCGATCAATGAGTCTCTTGTTCATCGGACCTCAAGCGGTGACATTTTGTGATCTTTCAAGTTTTCTTATGGATTGATGTATGTTTCGTGGATTCTTCTGAAATGAGAGGTCATTTTCCTGAAGCCTTGAACTTCAAATGGTTAATTCTCAAACTCAACCAGTTCATTTGTGACTAGCGGTCGACTCTCCACAGTTGGGGTTTAGTATCAAGAAGATAGTTATTTTGTGCGAAGAAGGATGCCTATCGCGTACCTCTCCATGAGGAGTGCCCGAAACACCATGGGCACAAGGGGGACCCTGGAGTGACACCTGAGACTTGTGGTGCCGTTGGTGAGAGGGCCCAAGTGATCCTAGTGTGGGTGAGGGCCCCTTGCGTTGGAAATGCCTCCCACCCTCGGAGACTAGGAGGCACGAGGGTAAGGCCATAAGCTACGCATAGCTTATGGCGTGCCAATTCTAGAATGCTTAAGAACATCTCAATCGGAGGTGTGAGCTAGGAAATATGGCAATTTGAGTGGGGCGCTGTCCTGGGACAGCGCCCTGGTACAACAGTGGCCTGGGAGTGGTTCCCGGGACTGCCAAATTTTGAACGGGCATAACTTCCTTAATACTTGCCCGAATGGGGCAAGTGAGTAGTCCATCGGCATCTACGTGAAACATAGATGATGATGGAATGGTTGATTGTTGCATTAGAGACTATATAAAGAAGTTATGGTGTTCTGAAGTTTCTGGGGGATTCCAGCCCCAACGGCTAAGGGAAAATGTCTACTTGGCCCCAAGTGTTGGGGGAGAGATAAAAGGTTACTTGACAGTGGGATAAGGGCCCTGCCTAGAGTCCTAGAGGCTTATAGGGGTGAGGTGGTGTGGCCGAACCCATCCGAGTCTGAACGGCATGGTCTCCATGGGCGTTGGCCCAATGTGAGGGCATAGTTGTCTAATATGGTTCGGGTTGTTGTAGTGTTGCTCCGGCAACGTGATGATCAATATAAGATTGGACTTCTATGGATGGAAGTCCACATCTAGGAATTGGTTACCGATTAAGGGGTGAGTCTTGAATGAAAGAGTAGGAGGGTTGGTCCCCCTCCTATGAACTAAGGGGTCCACGGTATGGGGAGCTAACCATTCGCATTGCGGCATGCGAAAGGTTAGCGTTCGTAATCCTTGCTTAAATGAAAAATGACTAAGTTACGTAAGGAGAGTTAGCAATGGTTGCAACAATGTCCAAGGAGATTTTTGAGCATAATTGGTTGACATCCTAGTGACCTTTCAGGTTTTCTTCATTAATTTGAAGTATGTTACAAGTTTTATTTATTGATTTCAGGTATGATAATTATGTTAGTCGCCGGAAGGTTGCTGGGCATAACTAACCGAGGTCCTACTGTTTCCAAGTCCAAGCGGTGACATTTTGTGATCTTTCAAGTTTTCTTATTGATTGAGGTATGTTTCATAGATTCTTCTGCAATGAGAGGTCATTTTCTTGAAGCCTTGAACTTCAAATGGTTCATTCTCAAACTCAACCAGTTCATCTGTGACTAGTAGTTGGCTCTCCATGTTTGGGGTTTATGGTTTAGTATCAAGAAAATAGTTATTTTGTGCCAAGAGGGGTGTCCAAGGAGATTTTTGAGCACAATTGGTCGACATCCTAGTAATCAATGTCACTTGGAACAAGCAGACAATGTCTTGCTTTCCTTGATAGATTCAAGACTGTAGACTAGATGAAAAGTTGGTGAAGAAGACGTATTTAGCCTTAGCACTATGTTTAGATATAAAAAGTGTAACATTAATACATAGGCCCTTTAGGATATTGATGGGTTTTTGCATGTACAAGCATTGTAGGCCAAACATCTATGGTGCAGTGTAGTTGCTTTCCAGCGCACTTGATAATGTAAGTTAGCTTGATGTATTGAGCGAGTGACCTTTTACAGAAGTAGGTCAATTGTCCCCCCCAAAATTTTCTAGGCCTCTGCGTATGACATTTATCCTAGGCTTTTTGGGACTAGAGTCTCGGAGAGGACTTCCACATGATGGAATTGCAAACTGATGGAAGTGAACTATCATATGTTTTTTCATATCTTAGTAAAAAAAGGGCCCCTGGGTTTGCTATAGATCAGTGTATAAACTTTTCGTTGTTGGGGGATGCTCCAATGTCATATGTAGGTGCATGTTTATCATTACTATGCATGAAATTATTTGTTAGGAGGGTCCGTGCTTAGTTCATGAAGTTGATCACAATATCTGAGTTCTTTTAGTGAGGAGATCATGTAGTCATCAATTTACGAATTGTTACTAGCATATTTAAGAAGTGGGAGATGAATTGAAATTACATCAGTCATATTGCCTAATATTCTCCAATAGAACATAGTCATGTTATTTGGCACCAACCACAATGATCTCTACCCATTATGTTATTATGAAATGCAAACACAAACCAAATGTGTGCAATGGAGACATGCGACACATGAATTAATGTTCATGGGTATGGCATTTCAATCATATGACTCGAGGATTAGTAGAAGTAAAACAATTATTGACAATCGAAGGATAAGACATATACATCACACCATTGACTTGGAGTGGAAATCTTAACATTATGCATTACAAGGGGCAATCAAGGTTTATTGCATCTTGCTTTTCATGGTTCATATGTAAATTACATGATATTCAAACATAAATTGCACTGGCCTCAATAGTTTCTAAGCACACACCATTCTTGTAATGTATACCGTAGTACCATAGCAGGTTCGTCCTAAAATAATTCTAAAAATAAAAAACGTAAAAATTAGAAAATTCTGAAGACAAAAAAACGAAAATATAATAAATTAGTTTTTGAAATTTTTTGCTATTTCTAAGCTATTTAGGGTCATTTTTACTTATTTTTTTGCTAAAAAACGAAAATTGAGAAATTCAGTTTTTGAGAGGCGAACCTTATTTTTTCAAAAAAATTAAATATTCGTTCGCCAGGTGGCGAACCTGCTATGGTGTTACGGTATTGTTTTGTGTGCTTCAAGATAAAAATGAATGTGCGATTTTAGGGTGTGCAAGTTACCAACCAATTTCATTGTTCACTTTCTTAACACATTCTAAACTTGTGATGTCTATTCAATGAATGATATTGAAGAAGTTCAATCTTGAAAAAAAAAGTTAGATCTTTGAAGTGATGATATGAGTGTGAGCTTTGAAATGAAGATATGAATGTGAATTTTAAGGTGAAGATATGAGAATTTGAGAGTTTAAAGCTATGTACTTATATGCACATTGTTATTGTAAATTTTGACAATTTTTTTTATATGCATAGTTTGGTGGATGTGAAGAAATTCATCAAGGACTGCATAAAATTCATGTAGATCACGCAAATTCTTCATGTGCCGACATTGACAATTCTAAATATGAGCATTTTTTTAGCATATTTCCATCGACACTTTTCCAAAGAATGTTCATTTTACATTTGGAAGTATGAAGCTCATGATTGATTTTTCACAAACACAATCAATTCCTTCATTTGAACAAATACGACAATCGGATGTTAGTTTTTGACCCCTTCAAAAAAATCATCGACGTCATATAGATGTCAATGATGTTTTTCATGTCATAGAGAGATGGAAAAACTTCAAGAAAATATAAAATTGATTAATATTAATGACGACGTAGTTTTGTCACCCATGAGAGAAGATTTACAAGAACGACAAATTCCTCCCATTGAATTGTGGCCTTCTATAATTCAAGAGTATCATGTGAATGTTAACGGCAAACATTTACCGTTAACTTTCACACTTAATGTGATTTGAAAGAAGTGGATCACGGACATTAGAATGGAAGAAATTTATAGTTCATATGTTGAAAATTGTCTTTGTTTTCGTGCAACTTGTGATAATATGGGATGAAGTTCATAATGTTCTTCATCACCTTTCGGATGGCACATTTGATCAAATATGTACAAAACATATGGTCTTATATAAATTGCGACAAAGTTACAAATATAAAAATCAAATTATAAAATATTATCATTGTCATCGGAGTGGAAACAAAAGACATCTTCATAGAAAGACATCTTTTATTAGACCTTCTCAAGAAAAAGATGCAAATTAAGATAGGAAGTCTAGATTGTGCAATTATTCTTTTCAATTGAAAATGAAAGGGAGCCATTGGAGATGATAATTGTGATCATGACCTATAATTATAACATGCTATAATTTCAATGCATACGCAACATTCGTGATATATTTTAGATTTGGAAGCCGATATTATTTTTTTGCTTGTATATCTATTGGTTATAGTTATGGCGAAGAAAAATTTAAAAAGAATGATTTCTACATTAACGGTGGCGTTTGCCTCTAACCGGAAGATAAACAATATTAAAATCATTGTGACGGAGTTGGAGAGAGTTACATATCGATTTTTCATCATTGCCAACGAAGTGGCGCAATTGAGACATTCTATGAGATTGAATAGTACATTATATTTCATTTAACTTATGTATAATTTTTTTTCAAATATAAAATATTTATTATATATTTTGAAATAATCTCAGGGTTATAATGTCTAGATGCTTTAAGAAAGGACGATTGGGATGTCGCTCAACTAGAGTGTAAGAGGCTACAAGATCAAAGAAAAGTCATACTTTATCAACCATACTTACAAAAAGATAAAGATTCAACGAAACGTTATTTTGTTGTAATCGTTCAAGATGAATGAATACGAAATATTGGGAGAAGATTTTCAAATATAAATTCTTGGACTCTTGATTCTACATTCTCAATAAATCTATATGATATTTTTTTGTATGCTGTAATTAAACCAAGATGGAAAATAAGTTCATTTATTTTATATGTTATACACAAGGGATGTAAAACGAGAATCAAGACAAAGTCATGAGGGTATTGTTTTGGAACTAGCTCTTAGTATTGTATTTACATCCATTGGAGATGTGAGACCTTCTGCAATTCTTATGGATAAACACAAGACGTCTCTAAATGTTATTAATGAAGTTATTGAGAATAATGTTCATTATTCATACGTAAAAAATGAACAAAGAATACAAGTTGGTGAAAATGTGTTATTATGTAATTTTCACATTATAAAGGCATGGAGTGAGAATCTTTTTTCTCGTGTTCCCGGTATTGACAAAAATAATTTTTGGAGAGCGTTATAATTTTTATTGTATTATCCACAAGAAAAAAAATTTAACAACAATTTTAAAAAAAATTATAAAAAATTCAACATATACCTAATGTGATAAACTACATGAAGTGAAGATGGGCCGGTAAAAATGTACCTTAGAGAAGGCTATGGCCACGATTTGGTTGTCTACGGAGATATGAATACTACAAATCACATCGAAAGACATTGGGAGCGGATCGAATATACTTTTATTCAAATAAAAGTAAACCGTGCGTTTAGAGATCTCACTGTTGCAATTGTGGATAGCGCGATGGTTGGAAGTCAAATTGGTGGACCTATTCTTCTTGATCATTTTTCAAACTGTGCAACGTATAAGTAAACATTTTATTTTGTTTAATTCATGCATAAAATTATAATTTGTTAATTTTTTGATCTACACTCATGAGACATATTATTTACAATAATATAATTATGCATCTTATGTATTTTGTGATTTATATATAAGTGGTTCGAGAAGTTTTAAAGAAGAGGTAATACAAAGGAACATTGTTGATATTTAAAAGGAGGAGAACAAATATTGAAAACTTATCAGGCGAATTCAGATGCAATATTAGAGGTGGTGGATACGGATCATATGTTATTTTGGATTACAAGTGAGAGTTTTTCTAACATAATATATAGTGTTTCTTTGAATACTTATTTTTGTGATTGTCTATCATAAAAATCTACTTGAAAACACATATTGGGAATGCAATTGATTGTGAAAAAATATTTTTCTTGTTCACAATCTCAAGAACTTCTAGTGGACTATGTGGATTATATAGATGGTGTTGTATATTTAGATTCAATGTCGTCAATGAAAATTGATACATTGGATTCGAATGGTACTAAAAATTTCATGCGAAAAAATGATTACATAAAGGGGTTTCTAAATGCTTTATTAAAAATTGGTGGAGAAAGAACGATTTTGTGTTGAATATTACTCTGAAGAAGAAATGATGTGCAAGACAAATATTGTATGAAGATTTCTTGAGTCTTTTTTGGAGCCTGTAAGTTTTGAAAGACCTTTTATTTTTGACATTCTTTGGCGTGAATCTATAGCCTCTATTCAAGAGAATGTGAAACAAACGAGGATGGAACATGGACAAAAACGAAAGACACCGAAAGATGAAGTAGGCAATGGTTTACGACCAACTCCAAGCCGTCATGCACATGTATTGGTTTCTTATTCGAAACATAAAAAAACTATATTTCCGAAGGTTTTAAAGGCATATTGCAACAAGCGTAAGGTGAACACAAGGGTGGAAGAAGGTGATGGCTATGTAGAGTGCAAGAATTGCGACGACCTTGTGAGTTTGGAATTATGGCCATCTTTTGAATAATCCCGTAAATAAGGTCTATGAATAATATCTCTTACCAAAGTTCTAGAATTATGACCATCTTTTGGATAACCCTTTGGATCTTAAAATCTCTCTCCCAAAATCTTCAATATTTTATAGATTTTATTAATAAAATATTCATCTTATTGTTAATTTCTATTGATTCAATATGTGATTAATAGGCAGTATTTTTCATAAATGAAATTTTAACTACAACTTAGTTGTATTCACGACAATGAAGTATGTTGGATAGATTCCAATCCAATTAGGAATGTTTATACATTCGTGGGTGGTCCAAATTCTACTTTAACTAATTTTACTTCATTACTTGCATTTTGGTTAGGACATATTTTTAATTTAGCACATATATGTGATTTGTTTTTTATATAATTTTTGTTTTACTCTAGGCTGGCAAACAATCTCTTGAATTATGTTATGTTTGCTGCAGATTTTTATGACTTCACCGAGTTGGCAACCATCTTATTTTGTTTGTTCATCCATACAACTATAATGAGCAACATATGGTAGCATTTATCTTTTATTTTACGAATACTACATATATAATTGTCTAACTTTCTATAATGTCTTTCAAAATGACACTTGCTTGAACTCTTGTGATTTTTTCAAGTGCAGTTCTTCCAAGTACTTACTAAGGACGAGTAGCTACACCTTTATTGATCCATGCAGTTGGAAGACTTCCAAGTTGATGATGAAATATGAGTTTTAATATTATCAGTATCCAATAAATAAAAATGACTACGCGATTGTCAACCCTTATTGTTGCACATGGTGTTTTTGAAAATAATTTATGATGAAGTGGTGGTGCCTTGATTTCATCTTCAGAGTCGACTTGTATTCATTGTTTAAATTTGAGGGGTATGAATGATTTGGTTTACAATAAAGCCTTAATGCATTGTGCCAATCCCAAGTCTAGCAAGAGTGTCGTTTTTTGATATTCAATGTCGAAATATGTTGTGATTACACCTGAGTGAAAATGTGTAATAGGACATAGTAATGTATTTATGACATCCTTGCAATAATTTTGCAATAGTATATTTTCAAATTATCCATTAACATGCATGATGAAAATGTTATCCAATAATAATTTTCTATATGTCAATTATGATCTATGGAAGGTTAAACATATGATGTTGAGGTGGTTCATATCATCAATCATAATTTCCAAATATTTTCATAATCAAATATCTATCGTTTTGAAATTTTGTATCATTAATGTTTTTGAGAAATTGGAGATTGAAACCAACTCACTCGCCCTTTATTTAGCAAATTTTTATGGGATGTTAGAATGATATTTCAATCTCAATTGCCCATGCGACAATTTTTGGGTTGATGAATGAGAACTAGAGTACTTATCCACCAAAAACAAGCTTATTGAAATAATATGCTCGGTATATCTATATTAATCTCAAAATTTCCTATCGCATGGGCTATGAGGATGGGCTATAGATTATAAATGTTAGATTCTAAACCCTCAGAATTTTAATGAAACACAACAAGTCATGCAAATTGAATCATCAATAATATCGTAATGACCTTCCTTATAGCAACGAGTAAATATTTAAAACAAAAAACGATGGTTTTTCATGGAACTAATAATTCAAGAAAGTGCTTCACCAATCAAGGGTTAAAAGTCTAATGAGCAATGCATTATGGAAATGAAATTCCAATAAAATGCTTATTTACTAAGTGAAGGTGAAAGTGAAAGTGGACATATATATTGGCTTTTGGACCTTGAAGGTGAGGTGCACTTAAGATGGATTTTGTAGACCAATGAACGGGAAGAACCAACCATTACACTAAATATTGTATTAATGTCACTTACTATTTGGAATTACGCAATGCTATAATAGTTTATTGTATATTATCTCATTTTTTGCCAACAAAGATCAAACTTGTTCTTTGGACATTATAGAACATTGACATCTTTACGTGGTAAAAAAATCATTAATAATAAAAATATATATCATTGTGTAACTCCAAATAGTAAGTGAGATTAAATTCATTATTTAGTGTAACTAAAAATGATTTGATCGAGTTTGGAAAATGACTAGTTGAAATTCAAGACTTTAAAAAAATTACCAATCATTTTTCATGTTTAAAAAAATTCTCAAATTAATAAAGAAATCCCGGAAGATGTTAACATGTCCTCGGTTGGACTTGAAAACACTGAGCTCCATCGGGCAGGGCAGGGCGGGGCGAGTAGGCGGGAGGGTAGGGCGGACGGGTGGGCGGGCATGCAAGGCAGAAGCGGAGGGGAGGGCGGGCAAAAGCGGGGGCAGAGGCGGGGACCCCCGGCTTTTAAGGGGCCCTTAGAGACGAGGATGGCTCACAACATGTCATGGTTAAGCTAAGTAATGCTATGTACACATTCAAATGTTCTTCATGATTTGTGGAATATGAATAAGTGCTATCTTTTCAAAACATAGCATAGCATTCTTCAATTGCTATCAACCATTCCATTCTAATAATATTCAATGACAGTGCTTCACTCTAGTTTATCAGGCTAAATCAATTGGTAAGAGAGAATAAACGTGGTATAGTTCCGAATAGTATCCGATTTATTCTCGGCACCACCCAGGCTACTGTTGTAGCTAGATAATGTTACGAGCATTACTGTGGTCCTTTTCTTTCTTTCTTACACATGTCATCTTCGACCACCTGTCCTACCTCCCCTCTTGTAGTTGTCCCTTTCACTAATAGTTTAGCTCCCAATTTGTCATTTGCAAACTAATTTTGTGCAACACCCTATAATTTGGATATTATGAGTAAGTTCTTGTGCTGGGAACCCCAAAATAATAAATCATAGCCCACCTACCGCAAGGTAGGTAGTAAATCCTACCTCGTACAAAGGGGACTCTTAAACATGATAGGGCCAATAGGCAATGATGTGACATGTTAGGCCACATCGTGTTAATGAACATGTCACATTCTTAGGGCCACTTCACACACAAGCCAAGAGTTGTTATAAATCGTGAGAGCCCAAAACAAGTGTCCAAAGGCCACCCCAAGACACTTCCAAAATCATGTAGTATGGTCACGAGTCTTCTAGTGTAGTGTGAAGTCATATCCGACCGGGCCCTCAACCAAATGCTATTTCAATGAATTTCTATTTATGCGGGGGTCCTGACACATAATAAAAGATATCAAATCAACGGTTCTAAGATTTCAGAGTGCCATGGTCTGCCGATTTTGTGTCATGCCTACCTCCAAGAGGTGGTTTTGAAAATGTTCCAAGTGACCATGAAACATGATCCATTTGATGCCACGTAGGAATCCATGTAGACTTTACATCCATCTTGCATTCACTTACTCCGTTGCTCCCTCAAGCGTAGTGTGAAGTGAACTTGGACTGGCTCCTCCTTTTCCACCAATGAGAGTGCTTGACATATAATGGTCATGGGCCCTCAGTCCTTGTGTGGGAAGTGGCCCTTACTCTTGAAAGGGACAGTGTTTGGAGAATGAAATATGAATATACCCATCACTACCCATTGTTCACGCACTTAGGGCCGCTTCACACTATGGCCGTCCAAGTCGAGAGGCCGTGGGATTGAATGGCCAAACTTTGTTGAGAGTCCAAAGAAATGGGCTGAAAATAGCCAATAAAATATAGGAATTGGAGCCTTCGGCCGGGCACAGTGTGAAGCCTCCAAGGGCCAAGCCCAAAGTCCAACCTTTGGCCATGAACTCCCATGGCCTCTCGACTTGGATGGCCATAGTGTGAAGCCTCCAAATGCCAAGCCCAAAGTCCCACATTATTCCTTGCCCAAAATAACCCCTCCAATCTAACGGCCAAGATCTTGTCAATGTTTAATTTTTTTTATAAAAAAAATTGACAGCCTCTTGATCATAGTTTGGATTTCCATTCCCATCCGACTGAAACTTCCTTCAAGAGTCCGTCGCCTTGGTCAAAAAGTAGGCATTCTAAATTGCAACGGCCTTTGGACATGGGCCTCTAGTGTGAAGGATTGAGAGTTGGTTTCTTGCAATCTGATTGGTGGAAATCAACGGCCTCTCGACCCTTGGCCATAGTGTGAAGCGGCCCTTACATTGGCACAACAGGACCTCCATATTGTACAAGGTGCAAGTGTCCCAAGAATAATCACGGATTACAACCAACAACATACTTAACAATTGGGTACTTTGAATTCTCCAGAGAGTTTATGAATGGAAACAAAATGAACAAACAACATATAAGGTATGCGAGTGTTATTCGGTCACTTGTCTTATTCCGACACCTATATTTGATTGGGGTGTGGTTCAGTGAGGAACAAAGAACAAACACCATAACCGTACATGTTGAAAAGATATTGGACTTTGTCTTCACATTAACTGCTCCACACTCAATAGTGAACACAATTGGACGACCTATGTATTCGACTAACCCTTAATTTCTTGGAGTGTATTTGTCGTTTCATTAGGTCATCCAAAAACTAAGCTTTTTAGAGCTAAGCTTTTATTGTGCCTTAACCAAAAAAGAGTTGTTGCTAAGGGTTCTCTAATCACATCAATACGGTAGCAATATTTAGTAAATTCCATGATTTGTTTATGATCGATTTAGAATCATTAAACTTCAAGAAATTGTGATACATATATGCAATAAAATTATAGGTCAAACATTCAAGATTATATTAAGAATAGAGATATATGCTTTGAGGTAAGAAAAAGAGTTCAATTTTTTTGATTATATTCAATTAAAATAATATGAAGTTGCTATATATGGTAATGTAATAGCATATGAAAAAGTTAGTTCATTCTTGACTTTAAAAATCTCTTGTGAGCAACTATCTTTTCATATCGGAATGGGATCATGAGCATTGGCAAGAAAATTTCATGAGAAACACAATGATACCTAGTGTGGCCTCCCTAGCACCTTCCTTTTGGATGAAATTGCCTTCAAGAGTTGAAGCCTAAAAGTGCCTCAAGAGGTCCGAGACGACCCTAAACTACCGGATGATGGTGGAGAGATTCCCAAATCTTAAGGAAGAGGTTGGCGGTTCGATTCCCAACTGTGAAATCTCCTTTGTCGGCCTT
Organism: Polytrichum formosum; assembly: GCA_964035585.1. Taxonomy (NCBI): domain Eukaryota; kingdom Viridiplantae; phylum Streptophyta; class Polytrichopsida; order Polytrichales; family Polytrichaceae; genus Polytrichum; species Polytrichum formosum. The sequence goes on from OZ037936.1 coordinate 77,952,709, forward strand.
CTGTCTCATATATATTAATTTTTATTAATATTAATTTTTAAAAGTGCCTCAAGAAGTTAACAGTTAAGGAATCAACAAACATGCACTCCCAATAATCACAAATATATCATGGCTGATTTTATTTTCAATCCAATTTTCGTTGATGCTTCATCATAGATTTGCTAATGCAACACAAGTTTCATTCTATAAAACTAATTAGTAGAAGTTGGAGAACATGAAAACAAGCCAAACGTGTTATGTGGGTGTCATTTGGCTTGTTTAGTAAGGATAGTTGTAAGGTATGCAAATTTACCCCAATTATTTTTCTTAATCAAACACCTACATTTGAGTGGTGTATGATTAGGTGTGAACCTAAGAATGGACTCTTGAAAGTCATGTGTTCAAAAGACATGGTATATGAGCTCAGAAATAAGTCAACCATTCTAGGTTTAACAGTCAACATAATTAGGGGGATCTATATGACCATTTAGTCCAAAGAATCTTCACTTTGCCAATGAAGACTATATTCATATGAGCTCTGAGAATTATGAAGACAATGACTACAGCCATAATTTGGATTCGGCAATCATCTCACATTAATTGAATGTTTCACATCCTACAAGAAGTGAGTGCATAGCTAAAAGTGTCCATTGAAGGCCCACTTACTTTGGACACATTCTACCAGCTGCTGCCTAGTAGCTACACTCCATGATTAGCTCAGGGTAACAAACAGCAAAAGACAATAGTTTCAAGCACACTTCAGGACTTCATATCCTAGCAGGATTCAGTAACAGATCATATGTAAAGACCATAGACAGATCAGGCCAGAATGACAATGCGTAATCTCCACAAACAGGATAAAACCATTCAACTGTCTTCCTAGAACCAAGGAAATATATGGAAGTGATTTACGCAAAATTTACACCCTTGTGGCCACCAGCCTCATGATTAAAAATCTTAAAGTGAAAATGGTACAGTTGAGTGGTGGATCTGACATTGGTGGTGGAAGTGTGTCGCAGTGCCTACCATATCACAAAAAAGAAGAGCCTGAATGAACTTTGTGCAGCAGATTGTGGGCAATGGCATCCCGAGATTGCATGGCTGAAATAGGAAAAGTACAGTTCTCAGGAAGCATCTCGTCATCTATAACCTCAAAGGCCAACTCTGGATCAAATTCTTCATTGTGCATTTCACAGACATTGTGGAGCACACAGCATGCACCCAGGACGGCTGGAAGCTCTTGCAACTTCACCTCGGTCCTCCGCTGTAGGAATCGCCAGCGACCTTTGAGACGGCAAAAAGCACTGCGTGCCACTTGCAAAACCTCTGTGACTTTCTCGTTAAACTGATGTTGTGCCCATGTCAAATTGTGTTGCACATATGGAACCAAGAGCCAATCAAGAAGTGGGTACCCTGGGCCACCCACTACCCACATGCCCCGCAAGTCTTCACTCATCCCACGCCGATACAAGTTTGATTTCTCAAACACACGCTCGTCAGACATAGACCCTGGCCATCCGATGCAAACGTCTGTGAAGGATCCACGGACGTCAACCATACCTTGCAATGTGATGGAGTATGATGTTTTTTGGTTATGCTCTGTGTGCCGCTTGTTGAAGTACGCAGCCACATTGATCTTGGGAGCAATGATGGGAATGTGTGTTGTGTAAAGGGCCCCAACGACATTGCGCATTCCAGAGAGGCTTTCAAACTCCTGCGTCACTTGCTGGAGTCGTTCGGCTGCTGGCCACTGCACATACTTTGGGAGGAGTACATCATTGATTGCAGCACATACCTCCAAGACCATCTTGTGACAAGTTGAAATCCCGAGCCCGAATCGTTTTGAGACGAGCCGCAGCGGCTCCCCAGTGGCCAATCGCCAAATGCAAACTGCTACTCTTTGTTGCACAGGTATGGCTGCCCGAAGCATGGTGTTCTCTTTTGCCACAGCTCCAGCAAGCTGCTCACAGATGAGGTCAAATGTGGCACGGGACATTCGAAATGCCGCATGAAACTCACGGTCTGGGAAGCCCGGATGGTTGCATTGTGCCCACCATGCCTGTGACCGATTCTTCACCCACAGCCGGCGGTGGACACTCTGCTGAGTCGACACGGCTGCTCCCAAGGCAGCCGCTCCCACATGAGCTCGTCGCAACCGACAGCTCTCCAGCACATCAAGGTCTGCATATGCAGCTTGCAACTGACTGTAATGACGTTGGAGACATGCGCGACGACGAGCATGCTGCTGCTGCCATTGCATGTAGGCGAGCGCTTGCTGCCGATCTTCCCACAGTTGTTGCCTCTCCTCTTCCTCATCAAGCAGTAGGAGCAGCAGAAGTTGCCACTTCCTGTTCTTGTTGATGCGGCCGTCACCACCAGGAGCCCTCATTCTCGCTCATGCCATGCTCACCCCTGCTTTCGTTTAGATCAGGACTATTGACACAGCCATGCTCTTTGCAACACTCTCACCTGCCAATTCAGATCCTCAACTGGTTAACAAACATGCATCCAAATTTGCACTCCTTACAACATCCCCCAACCAATTTCCAAAACACCATAGCCTCTAATTAAATCAGATGAGGACCATTGACACAGCGATGCTCTTTGCAACAACTCTGCCCTGCCAATCCGAACCCTCAACTGATTAAATCACATGCAACCAATCTAACCATTATTGCAACATCACCCAACCAATTTCCAAGCACGATAAGCTGAACACGGACCCCTGAAACCCTAGACCTAAAAACTAAGAAATCAACTCATTACACCAGAACTGGCAAACCCTTGCTGCGGGTTTTGTAAACTACACCAATCGCCATCAATCTAGAAACAGTAATAAAATCAACGATTTCTTAAATTACACCATGCATTCTCATAACCTATCACATTCTGTTTTACCAACCTTGTAACCTTCCTTTCTTTAAACATCAGAAATCGGCATACGAACGCTGAGAATAGGGAAAAGTGAAATCGTACCTAAGTTTCAATTGCGGCAAACCGATTGCTGCTCCATCTGTTCCCAAATTGCTCTCCTTTCAGTCTAAAAAACGCAACCGAGAACCGTTGCGCCTCGGATTTTTTTTTCTTCACTTTTTCTATTTTCTTTTTCTTTTTTTCCCCTTTTCTGTCGCTCCTATAGCTCTCCCTCCGCCACTCGCACGCAGTGGTGACGAATTCGAAGGGCAACAAATTTGCACCACCGAGGGCGCAGCTGCAACGACAGAAGGAGAAGCGCAGCCTGAAGCCACCCCGAGGGGAAGAGAGACGGCGGGGTGCCGGGCGAAATTCCGGGCGAGGTCCTCTTCAAGCTCTGGCAGAGTTCCGAGAATCACCAACGAACCAGGATTCATTTCCCACTGCAGCTTTGGGGCGACAGGGTCACCCGGTGAAACGCTGGGTGAGTAGTGAGCAAGAGGCTGTGACCCGGTGAATCGCCGCGCGCTCCAGGATTCAGTGTTTGACCCATTTCTTCAGAGCATCTCCACCCTTGCGCAGAAAGGCAGACTCTCGAAATGTGCTTTGAAGGGCTCCAAGGATGCACAAAAATTTTTTAGGGTGGCACTCCCCCACCCTTACCTTGCATACCGGCTCTTCAACCCGAAAAACCGTCAGGAATATTCCCTGTAAAGTGGCTTCAACCCAAAAGTGGCACGATTCAAAGATCGCAAGTGGATGAGGTCCCGGAATTTGGGCGCAGCAAGAGCAACGCTCACCCGGGAGGATAGTGAGTGGAGTCGAAAGTTTGAAGAGCCCTGGCAAGTTTGAAGAGCCCGGGCAAGAGGGGTGGGGCAGATTTTTCTGCCAAGCCGCGTCAAAGGGCTTGGCAAGACCCTTTGACGCGCAAGGGTGGAGATGCTCTCATAATCACACTTTTCGAGTCCTTAGAAGCTGCATTGAAATCTCACCAGAACATTTTTTTACTTCAATCTAAACATTCTCTTCTGTGTGCGTTGTTCAAACTAAGGGCCGGTTTACACTATGGACCATGAAGTCGGACCATGGAAGAGGGCCGGGGGTACGTTGAGGTACATTGGTCGACCTTGAATCATTTTTGCCAAAAGAAAATCATGTTTATTAAACAATACAATTGAGTAAATCCTAGGTATGTGTGAGGCCAAACCTTCCACCCTTATGCGTTGTAGTCCGGGGGAAGGTTGGTTGCACACATGTATCAACCCCGTTGTCAACCTTATGTGTTTGCTCTGACGCACCCCGTGGCAATGTCAATAACACTTATTTTATTCCATGACGAGAGTTACAAGCATTTAAGAATGCTTTTACAATCTTGTCCTACTTCACTCATCCTAACTACACACTTAATGACTACACAATCTCACCCATCTAGCTAATGTTCAAACCCTTCCCCAACTAGTCTTATTCAACCTCTAAACAATCTTCCGGTTGGGTTCCCTTTATTACTAGCCAAAACCTCTTCATCCACGGATGCACGGCATTAAGCCCCCCAAATAGAGCTAGGTCGGACTCCCTCAGTCCTCGCCATTTTCTCGAGAATCTACGTTGTTCCCACGGCGACTAACCCGTCATTGCCCGTCATCCACGACCTGGGCCAACCGGTGGCTCCACCGGCCCAGCTGTTGCCTTCAACAGGTAGCCTCCCAATGTATCATGCCCTTAGCTGCTGCCTGTGACTGAGGTGGGCTTCTGCACTCGCTTCCCGGCTGGAGGTCGGCCCAGAAAACCAGCAGTCACCCTTGGTCTGGATTCGAGGCCCAGCACATTAGTAAACATCCTTAGCAATTCTCTGTGGTCTCCTGTAGACTCCGCAACCGCATGTAGTGATTCGGCCTGGACCATCCCGCTGCCCTTCGCAATCTCTACTCATCTCCTGTTCAACTCAATTCCCGGAATGACGCATTGCTGGTTTCTCTCATCCTCGGCATTTTTCACAGAACCAACTCGGCTAATCCCCCTACATTCTTCCTCTGGACTCAAGTTAAACTTCTTCCCGCAATTGCTGCCTTCAAAAAATGAGCTTCAGTGCACCTGGCAGCTCGGCCATCTCCGGCCGCCGCCCCCTCTGCCCGGTTCAAAGTGTGTAGAGAGAGCTCCCAGCCTTCACCGAGGCCCTTTGGACCAGTAACCAGCTCCCGCATTTCCCGAACCCATCCTCTTCGAGGGGGCCCAGCTTTAAGTGGACAGTGCATGAGCCTAAAAGGAAATCCCACACCCCAAGCCTTTTTGGTTGCCCTACCTAACCCCTAACTCTAACCCTTGATCCCAACCAGCTAAACCAAAACTAACCCCGGCCAAACTCATTAACCTAATTCCCTAACTAATTACTCTACTTCACAACTAACCAAGCCAAAATCCAAGCTAAAGGTTAAAACAACAACCCCACCCAAAGTTCACTCTTTTTAATGTTTTGAGATAACCAAATAAACACCAATTCAAATCCTAACAACTTGTAAGATCTAACACACATGTGAGTACCTCATTTTGGGCTCACAGTATGGTACAATTTCGTCTCATGACTTCAATGCATATTTCTCCCTTGGGACACATCACTCTCAATGATTTTCTGATAATCTTATCTGAGCTCAGTGTGAGACAAAGACGCCCTGCAAAGTTCAATCTATATTCCTTTTTTATCTAAAACTGGATATCAGTGCAAGGAGCCAAATGATGTCTAAGGTAGAGTCCATTTGGATCAGTGGTATGCATGATTGGCTTAATATATTGGCTTAGACATAGTAGAAACAAAAATAAATTATATTGTTTATCATATGAATATACTACAAATTTTTGAAGTCACTTGCCCCTAGCTTCTTAAATTTGTCCCTAGTCTCCAACTTTTTCTATTACAAACAACTCCCAAAACCGTCCCAACACCCGTCCAAAACTACTCCCAATTTTTCACCCAAAACCAACCCCGTTTTCTCCCAAAACCGCCCCGCATTAAAACCAACTTTCCACCCAATAAAAAAAATTGAGCTATTATAGTGGGATCTTAATAAATACATACAAGTAAGCCACCCCTAGCTACGTTCCAATGCTTGCTCAACTCCAATCCCACATTTTCCCAAAATCACCTCACTTTTCACCCGAATCCACCTCCTCTTTGCGCCGGAGACATTTAGATGGTTTAAGGTGTGTTTTGGGTATGGGATTAGGAGTCGTTTGTAAGTGTTGCTTTTGGGTGGGGTGTTGGATATATATAGCACCCTCTACCTTATATAGCATGTGTCATGTTAACATTGATCAAAGATTTGAACTTCCTACCTAGGAGTCGAATGACTCCTAAGGTAGATGAGGCAAATCGGTTAGTTTCCTTAATCGGACACCTATTTTTGGCTCCTAATTAGTGGTACAATCACTCTAATTCGGTGGGTGAGTAATGCATGATGATTTAGCTGCCATCTTGATGATATTTGGGTTAGTCACCTTTGCAAAAGTCAAACTACACCCATCATCCTCCATAATTAGAGTGCTATCCACCGAGTTATGACACGTTTGATTTTTGTGGGCGAGGTGGGCAAACCAAGAGGGGGCATGTGGCTATGAGGTGCCGACCAACTTGTATTGTGGGTTTTCTATAACAAAAAAAACCAATTCAACAATGCTTTATCTTATATGTGACCACTTTAGAGACATGACACAACCAATATTGGTATTAAACTTGGTTTTCATTGACAAATAACCCATGTAGAATCTACTAATGATGTCATCCACTTACACAACTTGAATGATAAAAGTTCCCCCCTATGACACCAAATTGGGAAGCAAAGAATCTTTGATTCCAAACCTAGTTCAACACCTTCCTCAACTCCGATTTCAACGATTTCAAATTCTTTGGTCCTGATTCACAATTGTCAACCTACTCAAACTTCTAAGGCCCTAATCCATTGGTTGGATGATGTTGGAGGCGTCCACATTAGCCTCATCAATGTTAACTCTTTGTAATCCACAAGTTTGGATTCTCATTGGACATTCTAAGGATCATACATAAGGTACGCGAGTGTTAAGTGGCTTGTCTTTCTTTTATTGATTAGCTTACCTCTTGAAGTTTGTATTCCGTTAGTAAAAAGAGAAAATAAATAAATAAAAATCATATCAATGTCTCTCCAACTTTAAGCAAATGTATGATGAAACATCAACAAAAATTAGATTGAAAATCAAACTCCTCTTATTTAGATTTCGCTATTAGAAGTGCATGTACTTTCAAAGCCATGAGTAACATTTGAGGGAGTCATTGCCACATGCACATCCCAATGTTAAAAGTCCCAAGACATTAAACTTAATTTTGTGCAAGAACACCCATCACTAGAAGAAAACTAGTCCATTCCAACCCTCCATTACAACTTGTCCATTGCAACTCATGATGAGAAAATACATAAATAATTGAATTTGGTTGCAAGTTTTAGATAATAGACAACCAAAAAGCTCCAATTGAGAACCAAAATGGTTTATTTATGCATTTCCTTGCCATGAGTTGTAGTGGTAATGGACAAGTTTTCTTCTAGTGTGCTTCGAAGTAGCTTGTGTTTAAGTAGCACAAAACGAACAACAGTGGCATGCAAAAGTGGTGGCAGATCAAATACTGGTCTGAAGAAGGTTCACATGAAGGCTCGTCACATGCTGTTGGATAACTTTCGTCTGATGACAAAAAAATTCACAAAAAGTTAGCAGGTTCAATGTGGCCAAGCAAACAGGTGTGATTCTATTCCAACAAGGCTACCACTACACAAATGTAGAACATCAGAGATGTCAGTAAAAACATAAGGTATGTGGGCATCATTCGATTTGGTTTTCATGTTCTCGAACTCCTACTGATTATATCCAAAACAACGAGTGCTGTTACATTAGCAAATCATCAATGAAGCATCAACAGAAATCAGACCTCCCAGAATTTAGTTATGGTTATAGGTATTCCATGTTTGTTGATTCCTTTAATTGAATACATAGGTCCTCCCAATTGTGGAGTGGTTAAATAAGTTTGAAGAGGTAATCCAATCTCTTATAAACATGTGTCTTTATGATGTTTGTTCTTTGATCCTCACCTAACCCTGCACCAATCAAATATAGGTGTCTGATTAACGAAACTAACCAAATAACACCTGCATACCTTAATACACGCAGACATGGCCATCCTTCCACCAGCTAGTGGGGCAACAGAACCACCCCCATCTTGCACTATAAGCACCTGAATGCTACACTGGCACAAGTTTTCCAGATTTGACCCCAATATGTGCAAGGGGGTTTATGTCCAATTACAAAAATTGCTCTTCGAGCTACCGTGACTTCCTACCCTACTCTACTATAAGCTGTAATGATGATGTGCCTGATCCTCAAGCCCCTCTATAGCGTGAAATAAAAATATGATTGAGGTGGCGAGGAAGATAGGTGCTGCTGCTGACTCTGAGGAACAAATAACAGGGTGAATCCAGGTGAGCAGGTGACTGTACTTCTGAATTGAAAATGTGAATGAGCAATATCCTGCTACTACATGGTACAATTTGGAGTCCCCCCTGTTGGGACTTTCTATCCTGCAGAATATTGGGAAGGGGATTAACTCAGTGCAGTAAGCTCATTGATGGAGCTTTGTTGGAGGAGACTACAAGGTCCCTTTGAAGAAGTGCCATGGGACCACAAGGACTATTCTCCTTCCTTCCAGTCTGCAAGGCTTGCAGTTGCTTCATTAACAGCCTTCACTAATGTCACCTGCCATCATTTACCAGCCACAACAAGCGTTAGGTTTGAAGGTGCGTGTACACACAACCACTGCGGTGCTTGAGTGTGGGTTGGGCCCACCTTTAACCACAACTACAATAATTTTTCATTTATATACAACTACTCTTGTATTTGAAGAGTGGATTTGACCTCAATGTTTGTGCCTCCTATTAATGCAATCTGTGGAGTAGAGATAGAAAAATTATGGATTCTAGTGGAAAGTTTGTCTAAGAGTAAGTGGGATGAAACAATTACTCTTGACCTCTCCCATGCTTTGGCCTTCAAGTTCTCTCCCAGTACCACATAAGTAACTACCAAAAAAATCCAAAGGTAAACTACAACCATTGCAACTACTCCTAACTACACCTTGTTTGTAGTTGGGCAAGGTTGAGTAGTTGTGGTTGTCATCAATGCAACTTATCCCTCCTTATCCCTCAATAATATAGCCAAAGAAAATCAACTACAACCACCAACCACTGAAATAGTGGTTGTGTGTAAACACACCATGATGTTGTATGCATTGCGATACTCTCAACTACACTTGCATTCTGGAAAGTGCAATGGAGTTTCAATTCACATTGATGATGAGGCAGGAAATGAATCTTACAACTGTCTCAGGTACACCCTTGGGTGGTAGAGGGAGATTTTTTGGTGGTGCTCCCATTGTGTAGGAGCGTTTATCAAACCTCCATTCTCCAATCTTACCATAAGTCAATTCACCCTGCATCAGCAGAAGACCACCATCATGAACTCGAATGCTTAAGACTGGTTGAAACTGGCAGGGCAGATACAAAACTTGCTGAAGCCAAGAAGGACCAAAATCCAACAACTCTATAACCTAAAAGGCTTAACTTGCTGATAGCAACTAATGCTCACCTTCAGACTGTAGTCACATCCGTAGGTGTAGTGTATGATGTACTTATTTCCTAGCTCCACATCCCATGGAGGCTGCAAGAAACAGATGTCTGTATTAGTCTATGGATCAATGAATTTCTCCAGATCTCACATCAACTGCTAAAAGATTCATTGCCATCCGTGCCATTCAAAGCAGCTTACATTGCAACGAAACGTGATAAACATTGAAGCATGTCCAAGTTGTGGGTGAAGTTCAACAATCAGATTCAGTTAGTGAAGAAACAAACCAGCCCAATCAATCAAACCTGCCCAGTTCTGTGCAGATGACAATGTAACACTATAAAGAGAAGACCCTCGTGAGGAAACAAAAGAACATGTTCCTTACAGTTGCAACGTAGGATTACCTGAAGCATAAAATCTTTGACCAACATGTGTTTTACTCCATGCAGAGCTGAGGCAGTTGCATAACCATACCTGCCCAGAAGAATTACATCCCTGGCGTCAGCAAGATAGCAAAAGCAGAATCTAACAAATGACAGTAAAATACTCTGCTAAAACAGGAAATTTGGAATTTGAAGTTCACTTTGAAGTCCACTTACATTTCCAAAACCCAACCAAACTTCTTGTCAGCCTCTGGATCATCCTTCATGTTGATGGAGACATTTGCCCACGTAGGTGCTATCTTCTCCAATTGACTCTACTCTCAGAAAAAGAACACAGCAATCAGGACCAGAACTTGCAAATCTTGAAATACAGAGATTGACCTCAAATCACTACACATGTATCTATTGGAACGTTGTCCAAACATCTACCTTGTAAAAGTGATGGGGAAACAGGATGGTTGACGTGATTACACTATGAGAAAGGGTGGAAGTACCTTCTTGATAATGACTGGGGAATTGCCAATGGGGTCAATGTTTGTGATTGGTCCCAATTCTTTTGGATAAAACTTCCTCAGGACCTCCTCATTTTCCTTTGGTGTGATGTAGAAGAACGCAAAGGCAGCAGGCATGTCCTCAGTTGCTAAATTTGGAAGGGGCTTTATGAATACATGATCCGGTTCTGCCATCATGATGTAACTGATATGCCAAGCAACACCACCAATAACCAAGTCAACCATTACCCAAGCTCACCATTACCCAAGCTCGACCAAATTGGTAAACCACCTCCATCCAACCAAAGGATTCGTGAAAGTAGAGTCAAGACTAAAACCTCCCTTAAAGTCTTAAAATGTAAGGTAATTAAGAGACTCTTTAGTACAAGATATCTCATACCTGAGTGACCATAATTGCAGATGACAACAAGATCCTAAGAAACAACCAATGTACACACAACTTGAACCATACTTACTCTTCTTCAATGTTAGCCTTTTGAAGCCACTGCACGAAAGCCCATGGCCGGTTCAAAACAATGTAGCCCTGCACCAACACCAGCCCCAATGTTGCTTAAAGACCTTCCAAGAGCCTTATCCAATCCAATATGCAAATAAAACACTACTTTGCAAACTTTCGGCTTCCCAGATAGCCACAAAAGACAATGCGTTATGCAACACAGCAAGTCATTTCACCATCTCATTTCTCATTGTCAACAATGCAACCCGTTCCAGATTGAGGAACCTAACGGAGAGACAGAAGAGAAACCACATTCAACCAGTCAAACTAAGCTATACCCTCTAATAATCTCAACATTTTTAGCTGCAGTAAAAATCCTCACTCTCTATCACCAGAGCAATAGACTTAGCCAGAACTGCCGCATTAATCACCCGCTTTCATGGAAAGGTGAATGGTGTTACGATTGCTATGAAGCTAAAATGCCAGTCAAAGCTTGGAGAACTGGAAGCTCCGAGGTGATCAATGCCGGTCACAATCCCCCAACCCTCTCCACTGCATTGCTTGCAATGATTGATCTCGAAATACTACCATATCAAATAAAACCCCTCCCGAAACAACAAACTGCGAAAATTTGTATAGCAAGAAGTTTGCAAAGGAATGAATACCCGATCCTCTCCGTCTGGCAAGGGGTCCACAACGAAGGTGGGGATCTCGTGCATGAAATTGTCAGGCTTTCCAGAATGCAGCACACGCGTGAAGGCCCCCATCTCCGAGTCAGGGTGATCCTTGAACTTCTTGTACCAATAGTACATGATGCGGCACTGCCAGCGGTTGTAAGGTGAATCGTTCGCCGTGACGGCAACATGGAACAACCGCTTCGGCCCCTTCTTCGCGTCAGCGGGCATCTTGATTAACGGGTCAAAAGCGAATTGATCATCCTCGTCTACTTCGCCTATGCTACCCCCTCCGTCCAGGCGGCCCCCTCGCTGGTAGCTCGAAATCATAGTCACAGTATTGTACGTCGCCACGCATACGGCCAGCACCAAAAAAATCAACACCGGCATCGTCACTCGAGCCATCTCGTCGTCGTCCTCCTCCACTCCTCTTTCTACTCCACTCCTCTACTCCATCCGCAGCAACCACACCCTGCCTGCACACATACACCTAATGTATGATGTCTCTTCCAACAATTACAGCCTCACAATCACTACAGAACATGCTTACGCTTTTCCCTTACGCTCTCTTCATTCAAATCCGCCACACCCTACCTACATACACCTACGTATGATGATGTCTCGTCCAGAATTAGGTAGAGCCTCAGAATCACTAACTTCGCAAATAAGCTTATGCTGTTCCCTTGCGCTCTCTTCATTCACACCGCAGCTTTAATCGACTCCGCAACTCCTATACTCCATCCGATGCAACCACACCCTACCTACACCATACACCTTATGGAGGATGTTTCATCCAGAATTACAGCTTCACAATCGCTACACAATATGCTTACGCTTTTCCCTTACGCTCTCTTCATTCAAATCCACCACACCTACATACCCATACACCTATGTGTGTATGATGTCACTACCCGAATTAAAGCCTCACAATCATTTCTACACAACAAGCTTAGCTGTTTCCCTTACGCTTTTCTACATTCAAATCTGCCGCTTTAATCCACTCCTCAACTCCTCTACTCTAGCCGATGCAACCACACCCTACCTACACCATACACCGATGTCTGATATCTCTTCCAGAATTAGATAGAGCTGCACAATCACTAACTACACAGTAAGCTTATGCTTTTCCCCTTACGCTCTCTTCATTCAATCCGCCGCTTTAATCCACTCCTTCTCCTCCATACACCTTATGTATGATATCCCTTCCAGAATTAGGTAGAGCCTCAGGTTATGCTCTTCCCCTTACGATCTCTTCACTCAAATCCGCCACTTCAATCCACTCCTCCTCTACACCAGGCACCTTATGATTAGAGCCTCAAAATCACTAACCACACACAGTAAGTTTATGCTTATCCCCTTACGCTTTTCTTCATTCAAATCCGCCACTGTAATCCACTCCTCTACTCCATACACCTCATGTATGATGTCTCTTCCAGAATTAGAGTGGAGCCTCACAATCGCTAACTACATAATAAGCTGATGGTTTTTTTTTCCCTTAAGCTTTTCTTCATTCAAATCCGCCGATTTCATCCAATCGACCATTCTCATCTCTTGCATAGTCAATAAACAAACAATTACCAACCTCGATGGCTACCGCTCCCACATCGTCGTCCCCGACACCACCTTCCTCCCGTTCCAATTCAAACCTCCAATTACCCTACCACACTCGCCATCGCCAACACCAAACCCTCGCCAATGCTGCTACCACCACCACCACAAACAAATTCCGTCCTGTTGCCTCCCACGCTCCAGCCCAAAACGTAACAGCCGGGACTCGTCTCGTTGTTGAAACCCTGACACAGGACAGCGCAGGCTCCCGTGCGGCCAAAGAAACCAAATGCCAAACCAAACCAAACCCAAAAAAAAACCAAAAAAACCAAAAAAAAAACCCGGTGTCCGCTTCAATGCCTGCACTGAATCTCGACGCACGTGCGAGTAAGCGAGCGAGCGGGCTGCCCGACCGACCGACCGTCCGTCGTCAGCCAGTCGCAGATCAATCGATTGATCGATCGCTTGTAAAAAAGAGCATTGGAGAATTGCGATCAAGCCAGCGAGTATGGTTTTACAAGAGTGAGTTTACCTAGGGCTTGCTATTCGAGTGGCTTGAGTTGATCTGCGACTTCGGTAAACAAAGCGAAAAGAAGCTTGCATTTACTTATCCTTTGTTGCTGCTTCGGAGGACGATGAGTCAACTGCATCGGTCAATGCTCCGGAGCTCTCGTTTTCGTTTACTTCGGAGATGAGTCACTCTATAATAAGTTTATATTTGAGTCTCGATGTATGTAGGTGGTATACTTTTCTTGATACATTTTCTTTTATTTTCATGGTGTTCGTTCCTTTTCTTTTAGTACATTGGGAGACGACATCTTTCAAGCATTGAGTAAAGTAGTAAAAAAACACGGGCCTAGACATGCACTTCCCATTCCACACGGGTGGTCTCCTTCGCATAAAGGTTTTCTTTTGTTGTTTGGAGGGAGGGAGGGAGTCAACTTTAATAGGCGATGCTTCGGCACTTCTCATTTTGTTTGCTTCGAAGAAGAGTCAGTCACTCTATGAGTTAAATTTGAGTCTCGTCATTGTTAAGTGAACATAACAACACTCAGTTCCTTGGCTGCATTTTGTGGGACCATGCATTGGGCAAGCATAAATCTCTTTTAATTTCAGGATTCCATGTTTATGGGGAGCACTCATGTTGTTTTTTGTGAAGTTTCTAACACACAATTATAAATTTAAAGTTTTTTGATTTCAACCTCTTTCTTTTGAAATAGACTCTTGTTTGGTGGGTTAGTACGGTTATGATGTGACTTTTCTTGCTAGATTCTCTTTTATTTTCATGATGGTCTATCATTTTCTTTTACTTGGGAGACAATTTCAAGCATTTGTAAAGAAACATGTGACTACTTAGAATGCACTTCCCACTTGACAGGGGCGGTACTTGGACTCGCCTGTGTGCAAAGGACCACCCGTGTCAAATGGGAAGTGTGTTCTATGGCCTAGACCCATGTAGTTTCTTACTTGCGAAAGGGACCCATGATGGAACACGTGAGGCTTTGGCATGTGATTAAGTTATCTACAAATACTTTCAGACATGCATGTCAAACATGGAGAAAATTTCTTTTCTTGAGGAGTTTGTTATTAACCACTCGTTCAAGGATATGGTATTACTACAAGTCTAATTTTGAAAGTTGGGCAAACAATGAGACTTGTTGAAGGAGGTGGAGTCCGTGTACAAGGAGCTAGAGTCATGGTAAAATTAACCATAATGTCTACTAGATAAGTCTATAGAAGAGGCGCATATTCCCGATCAAGACCCCATCAACAATCTATAGGGTACCATAATTTTGATCACGTTGGGATTGAATTTGATCAGGCCATAACCAATAGTACTTATCATGACACATGTCCTAGTTTCAAGTGCTAAAGTGAAGAGGAATGAGCAGTTATGGCAAACTCTAGACATTGGTAATATGTTCGGACATTTTTGAAGTCGATTTAAGGAATAAAACTACCAACAAAAATTGTACTCCCCCTATTTCTATCTTCCTGCACAGGAAAAAAAACTGCACCACCTCATACTTCTCCAAATTTGACGCAATATCCCTTAAGTGATTGGTTATAGGCGCCTCTACTCTATATGTTTTATGCCAAACTGTCAATTGTATGTTGACCAATTGGTAGGTAAAGTATGCAAGCATTAAAGCCCGTGACTTTCCAAATCTCATGAATTACCGAGCTCAGTCGAGAGTTCCCATAGATTTACCATACATTCATCAAGTTTTCTTTAATGTTTTAAGGATTTGGAAGTTTGAGATTGTTGTGTTTGTGTTGTTTTCTAAGTATACCTATTTGAACAACAATAACAATGTGGTAGTTGTTCGTATGTTTGACATCGGCGTACTTAATTCCTTGTCGTGGTATAAAATGATGCTAGTCGCACATTTATTTTTGATAATTACCATACGAGTACTTTTAATTGTCTTCAAAAAATCTTGTTCTATTTACAAAAACTAGAACCCCATGGCTGTGGAAGGGAGCTCTCGATTAATCTAAAGTTATGCTTGACATCCACGTCTTCCTCTCTATTTTTAATCTAATTTGAACAATTTATGAAATCAAGCTTGATGAAAACAATTATGTTGATCAATACAACAAATTATAAAATAATTCCTCAAAAGCACTAAAGTAATTTAAACTATGTATGGAATCATACTCTATCATGCATGTGTGGATGCATGGCATGAGATTTCTCTCTGAAAAAACAATCTAGATAAAATCCAAAGAATAAATTGTTATTTTCTACCACCCAATATCTTGGTTGTTCTTGTTTTTATTTACTTTGGAGACAATTGTTCCTTATTGGATAAATTTTTTTTCACGAGGATTCTTTTCTCTTCTACTTTAGTGACAATTTTCAAAGGAACCCAATTGAATGATGATGGAACACCAGAGACTTCAACACACTTCCTCGGGATCTCTTTAATATGTATCACAAATTTGGAAGTTTGCACAACACTAATCACCCTCGATATACAAGGAGACTCAAAAATGAGCCTCAACACTTTTTTGGAACTCGTGTCCTACCCCCCCCCCCCCATATTGTGATTGGTTAGGCATCTAATGGCCTTGATATGCTTCACAAAAATTTACATAATCTTGGTCCAATATCCAAAGCTTTGCATCATGTGTACATGCACATAACGCCTTTGCAAGTGCCAAATATTTGGTCAATTACTATGAATGTACTCAGCATATATGTTCAACTAACCAATTTTATAATTTATAATACTTCTTGAATTTATAAATCAATTTAATTGGTTCATAATATGGCAACGTACCATGGTGTTTCTCAAACTTAATCTCCTTCAATGACCTTTAATTTGTCCTCTAGTTAGCAAAAATATTGATTGTACAAAAGTCTTAGTATTCATGAATTATGAGTTTTGCCAATATCAGTCATGTTATGCAACCATGTTTTTAGTCAATTAAACCAAAAGCCAACTAGATGCAATGGTTACTTGAATTCGACGTGGATCGATGGACAAAACCGATACAATCCAAAGTTCACTCTTCACAACTTTGTTTAATAAGTAAAGTTCACTAAATCATATACACATGGGCACTCTAGATTGGAGCTTGAGGTCTTGTGACCATTGAGATCTAACATTTCTAGTTCATGGGAACGATCTAAAACATCCCACTTTATTCTATATTGAAGCTCATGGGCCAAGGCATCACAAAAAGTCTCAAAGACTTAAGAAACCGAACGGAGCCCTGACTAACATGAAATGGACAATGTTTCATGGACCACGAGATTATGTATGAAGCTCTTACATCAAATGGACCACGAGAATATGTATGAAGCTCTTACATCAAAGTAACCTATCATAATATTGGAAGATTGTGATGCTTCAAATCTCACAACCCTCAGTTTATTGTATTCTGTTGTACAAAAATAAAATCCACTACAACTAACAATATGATCATGAAATTATCATTTGATTCAAACCTAATCACAACGTTTTACACTAAAGTTGAAGGCATGTGACCCCACAAAATTCAATTTTAGTTTTCTATGGAACAACCTTCGGATGGGTCAGAAGGTCCCTCACAACTTCATGGTGTTGGCAATGGCCATATGAATCTTATGGCAGGACACTAGTGTCCCCCAAAAAATCGGAGCCTCCTTAATGATTGGTTTTGTGGTTGTAAGTGGTCAGAAATAGAAACCAACTTCGAACATCAAAGCGTGTACAGGACGTCGAGATAATCTCAACGCTGCTTTGATCGCCTTCAATTGACCATTTTTAACATTGACTTGAACTTTAGGGTTTGACCGGTGTCTAATGGGACACTTGTGTCCTACCATAAGCTTCATATCTAAAGATCGACATTGTTGATTAAACATATTTAAAGATAGTCACATTGAAAATTGTTGTGTTTCAAGTCGTCGGCTGTCATATGATTCATTTCAATAATGAGAAACGGGGCCGTTGTCCATACTTTGGATGTTGATGTGATAATTCAACTACTTACATGGTCCTTTGTCACAAGACAAATTACGACAACCCCGTGTTGATTTTGACAAACCTCGTGGGATTTAGGGTTCATGTCTCATAAAATCTTGACTTGTACGTACTCAAAATCTTCATACACCATCGGTCAATGCTTTGCAAATGATCTCGTTCCCTTTTCCATTGAAGACGATTGTTTTTCATCGTTCCATTTTCTTGATTCTAGATTTTTGGGGAGTTTCTTCATGGTAAGGGGAAGTCAACGATGGTATGGTAGAAGCCCCTATTGCACTAACACTTCGAGCACTACAATCACTTACCTAACCTAGACAAATTCATCCAACATTCTACTCGGATTAGCAACTACATTTTTTAACACAATGACATTGAGATCACATGAATCATAACATATATAATTTATGTAGAAAAGTTCAATGTCATAAACCTCTAATATGACTTTTCTTGTCATATGGTTCCCCTCCCCTCCCCAA
The DNA here is from genome assembly GCA_964035585.1 of Polytrichum formosum. NCBI lineage: Eukaryota > Viridiplantae > Streptophyta > Polytrichopsida > Polytrichales > Polytrichaceae > Polytrichum > Polytrichum formosum. The sequence goes on from OZ037936.1 coordinate 77,970,738, forward strand.
TTGGATAGTGTCGATTATTGACCTTTTGTTTCTTTCAACCAATGTGTTGCGTTTGTAGTCCTTGGAATAGTATGACCAATATTCGTATGGTGAAGTATGTGGTTGCTACTTTTGTAACAACATGTAAGTTTTAGAATTGGGTTACATGACGGAATTGGGTGCTTATACCTTCAGTTGCTTAAGAATGTTGACATTCATCCAATTTTCTCTAATTGTTCCAAAGATTTGCGAGTTTGAGGTTGTTGTGTTTCAAGTTGTCTTTTAGATGGCTCATTTTCACGCGACAATGTAGTTGTTCATAGTTATGACATTGTTGTGACATTCCACTACTTGGTCCCTTATCATGGGACTTGTGACAAATATTATTTTGACAAATCTTATATATATATATATATATATATATATGCTTAATCATCTTTGAAAAGTCTTGACATGGCTTTTTGAAAATACAAAACATCTAAGACTTTAGTATCTTTCATAACCTTAATCTCTCAACTTTTTTGTTCTTTTAGCATTCTCTTGAAAATATTACAAACCTACATTGATGTTTCTAAAACAATCGTCAAGAACATCATATTCTATATGAGAAATCAAGGTAGAATGGGTGTGCCATTATAGAAGCCTTTACAATGTGTAGTTATTTCCCATTGGATGCAGTAGATTAGACTTTGTTAGCTATTGGCACCAACTTCAAAGGAATGGACTTTTGACTTTTGTTCTTCATAGTGACAACTTGCAAGTAATTATGCAAACTGTAAAGTCCCTTTGATTCCATTCCCAAAGTATTTGCTCTGTTACTTCTAGAACTTTTGCCACATGTCCATCTCCATTGGTGCAACATGATAAAATTCTTGAATGTGGTTCTAGATGGTGACATGTACTGTGAAATATGGTAACTACTTCAAAGGACCCTATTATTCGCATTGTTTCTTCCAAATGACAATCATGTTTACTATGTTTAGCCATGCGTCTGCTTCTCATTGGTCTTTACATGTTCATCTTGCTAATCATCTTTACAAAGTGGGCTTTACTATTTTAGGTTTGTCACTAATTTAGTGAGTTTGTTTTGATGTGGTGCACATTATCATGATAGAGCACCACAATATTCTACAAAATAAATAAATTATTGTAGTGTGCAAGACATTACATTCACAATTTAAGAAGGGTTTAAACTTACAATATTTGAAGGTTTTGAAAGACATTATAGTCTGCTTTGAGAGTGGTGATAAAACAATGTGCAAGGAGTCTCCACTTGATCTTTAAGAAGCAAGAGTTTTCTCAAAAAAATTACTAATAATATTGCTCACTATGATAAGTGTTGGCAGAAGCCGATGTAATGGCCATTGCATAAGCCCCACAATTTGTGGGTGCAATTATTTTAGTACGATACTTGATTTCTCCAAAAATTATTGTTAAAGTGGCCACTTAATATAATGGCCCTATAACGGCACTCTATTTAAGTACCCACACAAAGGAGAGAGGGATCGTCTAGTTACCTATTTCTTGGTGGAATATCCATTAAACTTGAAGTTTGAACGTGATGTTCTGACAAGGTGTTATGTACTTAACACTTTGTCCTCGTTAAATGATTTGATGGTTGGTTAGATTTAATTTTGCATTGTAATGTATCAAGGGAATAAATTGAAATACAAAATCTCAATCTCCACATGTGCACTTCAATTTAGCAAGGTAGTTTGATTCACACCATTGTATATACCCACAATTTATGTGTATAATATGCATAATCTAGATATTCCTATTACGGACCAAAAATGCCAATGAAACCTACAACTATGCTCCATGATATAGCAAATAAACTTCAAATTTGTAGTTATTGTGAGAAAAAACAAGGCTCTTGAAACAATCAGACATGTCAACCACATGTGACCATTGTGTGAAAACTATGAACTTGCATTTATGTAAAAATGCAAGTTCCCAACTTATATGATGGTGTATGTGAATGCAATGTTGCAAATTCCGTCATGTTCTCAAAGAAGCAAATATAATGAAATCCCTCAATAGTTTGTGGACATGTGGATGTTAATTTGGAGCTAAGTAAGACCTAATGAAAAGCCTATGAAATTCAGGCATAATCTTAGGGTAGTGGCAATAACCATCACCAACCTTGCCAATTATGAGTGATGCGTGGTGGTTAGGGCCTAATTTGATCACCTACATTTGAGTGTGTGTACCGTAACACCATAGCAGGTTCGCCACCTGGCGAACGAATATTTAATTTTTTTGAAAAAATAAGGTTCGCCTCTCAAAAATTGAATTTCTCAATTTTCGTTTTTTAGCAAAAAAATAAGTAAAAATGACCCTAAATATCTTAGAAATAGCAAAATATTTCAAAAACTAATTTATTCTATTTTCGTTTTTTTGTCTTCAGAATTTTCTAATTTTTACGTTTTTTATTTTTAGAATTATTTTAGGACGAACCTGCTATGGTACTACGGTAGTCAAGTGTGAATCTAAGAACTGACATTCAAAAACCTCGGGGCAATCACACCCCCTTACGTTTCATAACCACGTGCGATAAAAATTTGCTACCCTATATTATATGCCATAGATCATTTTAAAAATTATGATATTTTTTTCTACATATACATAACCATTGATAATCCCTTTTTATATTTTTAGTCATATTCATTTTTGTAGTAATTTTTTTAGTTCAATTATGCGTCATTCTAGTTAGAAACGGTATGTTTTATAGGAAAAACAAAACATCAAATTTGGTTACCAATTTTTACTATGTAATAGATACCGTGTATATCTACTCATGGAAAAGAATGATAAAATTTTGACTCATTTTGGTGATGCTTTATGTAAAAAGTAGATTTTTTTATCGCGCATGGTGTTCAACTTGACAATGGAGTGCACCCCCACGGGCCAAAAACATTGTTGAAAAAGGATTGGACTATGTGGTTTGAAATTTATTATACTCAAAATTCAACACAATTGGGGAGATATATACAATTAATCATAAAGAAGGAGAATGTTCGTTTTTATAGTTAACATAGTATTTGTGAAAATGTCGTATTCACATGTGACTTCTTTTTGTTTCAATGCCAACTCAATTTCTAGTGCACTTCATCTTTGGAAAATTTTGCATTTTGGAATTAATTTTGTAAGGGCACCTATGGTACAAGTTCATAGAGTAAGAAGAAGTCCTTTTATATCATGATTGTTATGTTTGGATTGCTATCAAGAGAGTTTGGAGCAACAATGAAGAACACAACATTTATGATATAAAAAGACTTCTTCCCTTGTTATCACTTGCACATGCTACTAGCATTTTGTAAATACATCCAGATGTAGTTGGCAAAAGTTGCCTCTAAATACCGATTCAAACCGGCCTTCCTTGTATTTGAGAAAACACCATTTGTGATAGTTTTGCATGCCATGTGACGTTTTCAGGAACACCATGTTAGTTGAATAAGATCTTCACATAAGCCATGAAAAAACAACGAGGTTGATGATTATTTGCCTTTACCTATTTAGCAAGGCCATCAGATGGATCATGCAATGTGACATACCTATTTGTTGTACTCCCTCCATCCCAAAATGATTATCCTACCTCCCGGATTTTTTTGTCCCAAAATGATTGTCTGGTTTATCTGCCCGGCTAGAAATTTGAGGCTCAAAGTCAAATATTTTCGTGCCAAACTTTTATCATCAAGAAGTCTTTCGACACCGCGACTTCAGGGGGTGTTTCGGAGTAGTTGTTGTTTTCTATTTTAAGAGTCGTACTTACAACTATTTGGTCAATGGTCAACAAGCCTTAATCCCACCAAAGTTAGGAACACGAACAATCATTTTGGGACAGAGGGAGTAGTTAACAAATGGGAGAGAGGAAAACTATGTTTTGTTTTTGCTTGTTTTTGTCAGATTATATGTGGTCATCCTTTATAAGGTTGTTGGTCAGAAGTCTCGTTGACATCAACATTCCATTTTCACTTCTTAATGGAAATGTATCCACATAGTTGTCGTGGAGATAAGGCACAAGACAAACTACAACTAGCTAAAAACATCTCCACATTGACCTACAAATATTACCTATTCATGATTCACATGTATGGGTCAACCACAAGCCAAAAGTACTAGACGCAAGGGAGATCATAGTACCGGGGGTTCTTAGCAAGTCGGTGTGTCTATCTTCCTATCTTTGGCTAGAACTTTGCGGTGTTTAGGTCAATCCCGTTTTGGGGGAGGTGCAACCACTTTGAATCATTCTATAGTCCACATTCAAGGAATGTAAATCCTAGTTGTGTTCGTAAAATTTGGACCAACAAATGGTTTTATAGTTAGAACAATGGAATGTTGTAACGCCAATTATTGGGAGATGTTGACTCAAAGCACTTCATCAAAGGAGGTGCTAAACATCGCAAGGGTTTGAGAGGATACATTTTAACCTTTACCAACCCCTTTGGTTTTTGATGGCAATTATAGTCATGTATAATTTGGGGTCTTGAATTTAAAATTTTAACTTTTCAATTTTCTATCAAGTGAGGCATATTACATTGTAGTAAAACATGACATGGATTTCTTTTCGTCATGGCTCTTGAACCAAGACATATGACCAAGAGCAATCCTTTTTCTTTTCTTTTCTTTTCCCTTTTCTTTCAGATGCCCAGTCTTTAGCCTTTGAAGTGAAAGATAAGCCTCAAAAATGTAATTGCAACAATTTGGTCATCCTTTGCAAAAACTTGTGCAAATGTGTTTTACTCTTAAAGGATATACCAACCCATTTCTATAGAATCATGGAGACAACCCAACAACATCAAAAAATCATATTTGATAGTATCAAAGGGGTTTTTCTTGCTAAAAGAGTATAAATCTTTCCATCTTTCAAGAAGAAACTAGAGCACCTACATCTCAAGGATTTTCTCAAATATGAATGTGAATTGTACTTGAGGCAACCATTGACACCATCGCAATGCAAAGATCATAGTTGCTTACCGCATCTCAAATCATACACTTGCCATTGAAATCAAATGGTGGTCAACTATCCCTATATGTAGAGATAATAGATTATGCCACTTTCACTCTTATAATGTAGTTTAAAATGAGACACACTTTGTGTTGGAGTGTCCCCTATATAACTCCATTACAGATAAGTTTCAATCACTACTTGAGAAGGTAGTATCAGGGAGTCTCAAGTCTTTCTTTCCATTAGACCAACAAGTTGATATTAGTGTCTACCTCACAGAAGCCACCGCACTCCAACATTGTTTGAATCAACTAGTTTGACACCACCCTGATGTATTTTTAGTCCCATAAGCCTTTCGACTTTCCGGACTCTAAAATCAATTTCATTTCATTAATTTCATAACATTTTCAATACACCATTCTACAAAGCCTCACAAATTTCAATTTGGACCTATTGCTATCGTCTTTCTTTTTATAAAAAGTTACAATTGGACAAATGCAATTGATAAATATCACATTGACCATTTTTTAACATGGCAAGCTAGGAATTAGACTAACTTATACATATATACTTAAAATGTGCCATTTTATAGTCTTGGAGCGATGAAGGGAGCTATACAATTCATGAGGATTAAACCAAAGTTAATGTCATTGTTAATTTGATGAGTATATTAAATGACATTGATAATTTGAATGACACACATTCATGAGCTAATGTCATTGATAATTTGATGAGTAGTTGTTGAGGGCAACCCTAGCACATGTTTTGGACAATTCCTTTAAATGTGAAAGGAATCGCCTCACATTGGTGAACAGTTCCAATGAACCCTTTATGACCTTTTGAGACTTTGTGACCCAAGCCTCGATCCTCTATAAATTTCTTTTGTCTAAAGTTGAGATGGTGATTTGAACCCGATCACCATGTTGCATATATACAATCTAAATCATCCAATAGTGTTATCCACAAAGTCCCTCAAAGAGGGACAAACCGTGGGATTGATCCTTCTTTGAGAAAACTTTCTACTAAGCATTCGTTAGCTCATAATTGTGTATTGGAGCCTATTTTGAAAGTTGGGTGAAAATTTTGAGGCTTCCTCTTTCCACTTCTCAAACTTTGAAAGACTTTAGGATCTAAAATAGGGTATGCGCATGGGACCCGTTCTCCTAAATCTCGGATCAGCTTATGCAAGGCTAGCTTGGTCCACCCATCTTAGTAGGACAAACTAGAAAGTTGGTTTCTAATAGTCCGACACCACTCTTTGTATATGATAAGTTAATCATTAAAAAAACTCAAGTGGCTTTGTGTTACTTCTCATAAACTCACAAGCATATGTTCCATGATTCATAAAGTGGCCATGTAGGAAGGGGGGGATTACATGATTTGCATGGGTTTAAATTGACAAATATGTATGCCTACTCAAATTTCAAACGGTTTGAACCTATGAAACACATGTTGACATATGAAAGTGGCCCTAAAGTGATTGTCAAACTTACGCTCCAAAGTTGTTCAAGTATACCTTTGATGACCTAATCGCTTATAATTTATACGAGATCATAATACGGTCAATTCATGCATGCTTAAAGTTGAAAACCCACACTAGCAAGCCGCATAAGAGAAAATGATCAAATAATGCACACATACTTTATACTTGAGAGTGGCACGTGCAGGTTAAAGAAACGAACTCGAGAACTCATGATTTTGAGTGGCCTCCACCAACCCACCTGAAAGCCCCTTCAATAACAGCCTCAAACACCTCCTTTTATTTCGGGCCTCACGGAATTGAGAGGGGACAATATTGTTTGACCATTTTTAGTGTCCGGGGAGATTTTTGGGCATCATCGGTCGAGATCCTAGTGTTTCCAAGTGCAACCGGTTACATATATTTTGGTGCCTCTTTATTAGATTGGGATGTATTCTATAAATTCCTCTAAAATGATCGGCAATTTCTTGAAGTCTTGAACTTCAACCAAATATATCTCAAACTCAATTGGTTCATTTGTATTGTAACTACACTTAATATCATATTTAGTATCACTTACTATTTAGAGTTACCCAATGTTTTATTTTATTTTATTAATGTAGATTTTTACCAAGTGAAGATGTGAATATTCTATAATGTCCAAACAACCAAATTGACCTTTGTTAATAAAAAATGAGATATACATTATATATAGTTATAACATTGTTTAATTCCAAATAGTGACACTAAATATAGTATTTAATGTGGCAACCGGTTCTCCATGATAGTTGAACCATTTGCTCCCGTATAGACCTGTATTATCATCCCTACTTCCGTAGGTGATAAGCATGTTCGGCACTTTGGTGCCAATATGTCCATTTTTGGACGGGACACATGGGATTTTGTAGAGCTTCCAACTAATCAAAAAGTGACACGTGACACGTTGCTCAACTTTTTGAATGAATTTGTGTCAAACCTACTCATCACTTACAATATCAACAAAGTCATATAGGCCTCGACGTGCATAATAGGAGAGAATAAAAACCCTACTACGATGTTTCTGTAAGTTGAAATCCATGCTATAATTCTTTAATAATTCTAAAGTTTATTTGAGGATATAGTAAGTGAAACTCATCAAGTATATGAAAATTTCCCAGTGGCCTTTAAATCTGCCCAAATTCAAGTGCTAACTGCCTGCATTGTTTCTACAAGGTTTTTTTACATAAAATAAAAAATCAATTATGAATTTCATGTTTTCCTTTGTCCCGCAAGGCTGAACTTATAGTGACTCACAAAAGTACTTGGCCGCTGCCTGTGATTGTGAAAATTGGACAAAAGCTCTTAGACTAGTGAGAAATAATAAGCAAGATTTTTCATAGATACCATACAAGTTGTGAAGAACATGTTATCAAAAATTTGTGAAAAAAAAATCGAAATGGTAAAAAGAAATTGAAAGAAGTATGCAAAAAGCATGGCCAAGAACTTATGTTGATTAAGTAGGAAATCATGATAACACAAAGAAAACTCAAAATGAAAAGCTAGTAAGTAGCAGATGCTACATATGTACAACAACTACATGTCTACGAACGTGTGTATCCACCCTTAGCTGCAAGAAGACCAACCACCTTGTTGGCATTGTGCGGATTAGCTTCTGCACAAATTCTACTTCAATGTTTTGCCAAACAACCTAGATCTTCTCCCACAAGTCATCTCTACTTTTGTCACTAGAAGAAATCATGTCCATTTCAACCCTTGGCCATCGCGACTCGCACCAAGAAAATGCATAAACAATTCAATTGGTAGGCAACCGGAAGGTACCCGTGGTGTACCCATGGAAGGTGCCCCCCGATTCCCAACCGAATTTATTTGTTCATGCATTTTCTTAGTGGAAGGTGCCACCCGATTCCCAACCGACTTGATTTGTTTATGCATTTTCTTGGTTTAGTCTTGATGGCCTAGTCGCAAGGAGGGTTGAAATGGACAAGATTTCTTCTAGTGTGTGTGAATCACCAAACAATCGTAAGCGTCTATCTATTTCATTCCACAAGTGCTCGATAGGATTTAGGTCGGGAGATTGTGGTGGCCACTCCATCACAAAGAAATCATGTTGACCTAGGCATCGTTGTAGAAGACCAGATGTATGCTTTGGGTCGTTATCATGCTGAAAAATCACTTCTGCCTCATCAAGACCTTGTCTCTCAATAGTACCCAACAATTGCAAATGTAAAATGTCAAGATAAACTTGCGAATTCATAATGCCATCAATGCGGTGAAGGTTTCCTACACCTGCCCAACTCATGCATCCCCGTACCATGATGCTACCTCCACCATGTTTAACTGTATGTTGAACATGACAATCACGAAAAGGCTCTGTAGGATTTTCCAACACCATTGACGGCCATCTGAACCAAAAACATTGAACTTGGACTCATTTGACCAAATGACATGATTCCAATTTTCTACATCACAGTCTTGTGAAACCTTCGCCCACTGTAAACACTTATGCCTATGCCTCTTTGTCAACAATGGTTTCTTCTTCTTCACTCTAGCACCAAGCCCTTGCCTCCGAAAACTTCTACGGACAGTCTCATTAGACAAACAAAGACCTTGAGCTCTCAAACTACGACCTATAGCTGCCACAGTCCCTGATTTTGGCTGATTGAGAGTCCTCACAACAAGCCTCTCATCCCGAATGCTCAAAAGACGTGGTCTCTCAAATCTTGGACGATCATACACCTCCCCATTTTTTCTGAACCGAACTAGAATGTGGCCAACTGTGCTACGAGGAATGTGAAGATGGCCGGCTATGAAACGTTGTGAAAATCCTTGCTCACTCAATGCTATGACTTGGGAGCGCTCATGAAAACTTGTTTTCTTCATTGTGACCGCTAGAAATGTGAAGAATCTCAACATAAGACTATTGGAAGCTCTCAAAGATCTATACACTCAATGGAAACACAAGTGGAAGAAGAAGTCACTATTGTCAACATATGTAGTTGGCCACCCTTGAGATTATTTGAACCACTCCCACAAAAATGTACCACTTGGATTACCCAAAGGAAGCCACCTAATATTGCATTAAATGATGTTGATTAACCCTAATTCATTTGGGAGGCGGCTTCATTAACCTCAATCTACAATTGCATGCCAAATGGATTCACAAGTAGTGGCTAAGTACTTTTGTGAATCACTGTACCTGTCTCAAGTAGGAAAAATTGCAAACAAAATAATGAAAATAAAAGCATTTGCAAAAATGGTGATCAAATACACTTGTGGTGAGCATGTACTAGGTACCAAGCAATGCACGCGAAGAGCCAACTGCTTATAGCCCTCCCACACTTATTGGTGCGGGCCACCAGTGAACGATTCCTACCAATAGGGGCCACTTGTAGAGTTGTTTAGCCAATGAGAGCCATTGGATGTAACCAGTATTGGTGGCCTGCACCAGTGAGTGTGGGTGGGCTATTAGTTATAGACAAACCGGTAAAGTTTGAGAAAGAACCGGCTCAAATCAGGACTTGAGGAAATTTATTGATCCATTTAGAGGAATTTAAACAATATTCTCCATTTTAATAAAGAACACCCCAAAATATGTCAACATGTAACTGGTTGATATTGGAATCACTAGGATCTCAACCAATTATGCCCTAAATTCTCCCCGTATACCGGTAAGGTATGTGGTATTATTTGGTTCATTTTTCATGTTCTCCAACTTCTACCAATTATATTTACACAACAAAACTTGTGTTGCTTTAGCATATCTACGATGAAACCTCCGCAAAATCAGATTGAACATGGACCTCCTGTGATTTAGTTATGGTTATCTAAAGTGCATGTTTAGTGATTTCTTAATTAGAGGTCATCCCAATTGTGTTCATTGTTGAATGTAGAGTAGTTATTAGTAATTGAAGACGTAGTCCAATCTCTTTTAAGCATATGTCTTTATGGTGTTGGCTCCTTATTCCTCACCAAACCACATACTAATAAAATCTAGGGGTTTGATTAAGAAAACGAGCCACTTAGGACCCATCTACCTTAGGGAGCATTCAACTCACTTTGTGACTGCATTTATTGTAAAAGTGTACAAGAAGAATCTTGGACATGCATTGGAAGGTAGAAGATCTTGAAAGTAGGCCAAACAATTTTAGGGTGTCTCGTGTGTCCAAGGTTAGACACTATAAGGTTTGTGCCCCTCCTCACTCATACACAAAGCAAAAGGTGCAAATACAAATTTGATGTATATGAACTTGGGTCACGTATTTTGATACCATAACATAACATTATAGGATACACTATGGTGTGTCTGCCCTAAAAAAATAAATATTAATCAACATGTAGGGTGTGTTTTGTGGCTTGGACATGCTTGGCTATAAGATTCATGAATTTCTCCACCGGGCTTTGAAATATGGATTGAGCTAGATGGGCAAGCACGGCCATGGACATGCCACATGACCCTAAATCCCAACAACAACCCCGCCTAGGTTATAGCTGGAGGGTTGGCTTGTGCCCTGCCACACCGAGTCGGCCCAACCCGCTGCCTCCCTAGTTGGGGCCACCGACTGGTTGGCCCAGGCACGGCCGGTGTGGCAGGGCTATGAACCATTGTGAAAAGAATGGTGTTGTGCAAAAGATTGTTGATATGGATGCAAAGGTTTGTATGATATTGTTTAAAGAGCACAAAATTGACCATTTGTCAAAATTGGAATCACTAGTACCACGGTCCATTGAGTTGAGAAAAGAGTCCAACCGCAAATATTTAAGTCATATCCAATACCTATCAAATTCAACTAAATAGGAATGGTGAGGATGATCCATTATTCTTGTGTTGGTGAACAAAAATTCCTCTAGTAGGGTCTCCTCCCATAAGGGTGTGAGTGGGGGTTGAGCAATGCCATGTGTAATCATAAGGCACGTTGGTGTTAATCCAACACCCTCAAAATGTGGAAACCTATCTTTGAGTGGTGTGCGAGTATGTGTGGATATAAGAATGGACACCAAAATGACATGTTTGTAAAAGAGATTGGACTACGTGCTCAAAATATGTGTGAAATATGTCAATCATTATAGACTCAACAGTGAGCATCCACGAGGGAGGGGGGGGGCTTATATGACCAAAGGAACACAAGAATGTTCACTTTGATTATGAATAAGATATTCATATGAGCTCCAAAACAAATGGGGAAAATGGATACGAACACAATTCAGATTTTCTAATCATCTTGCAATAGTTGTGTGTTTCATATTCTACGAGAAGTGGGTTAAGAATCATACCCTAATCATACACTTTTCTCTCTTGACCCACTTCTTGTAGGATATGAAACATGCAAATAGTGTGAGATGATTAACAAATCCAAATGATGGATGTAGCCATTTTCCCCATTTGTTTTGGAGCTCATATGAATATTGTATTCATTGTCAAAGTGAAGATCCTTGTGCTCGTTAATTGGTCATATAGGTCCCTTAATCATGTTGACTATCGCACCTATAATAATGAACAAATTTTGAACACGGAGTTCAACTTTTTTGTAAACACATATCTTTTCAATGTCCATTATTACATCTACCACTAACCACACACCACTCAAATATAGGTGTCTGATTAAGAGAAACAACTAAATAAGGTCCACTTAGGGCCAATTCACACAGGGTCGCAAGTCCTAAGTCCCAAGTATGACATGGATGCCTACAGGGCAACACTTTTTGAGGTGAGGCTTGGGACTTGTGTTGAGAGTTGGGTTGAGCAAAAAGCTAGACGCAACTCTCAACACAAGTCCCGCGAATATTTTTGCATGAAATTATCAAGATATGACTTTAATGATAATTAACCATGTTTTAGTGGTTTCTTGGGGCTCAAAAGTTGGGATTTTGCCTCCATGTTGGGACTTGCTAACATGAGTGGGACTTGGGTCCCCATGTGAACCGACCTTTAGGGCCACTTCACGAGATTGAAGGCCCGTGACCATTGCATTCTAAGATATCTCATTGGTCAAGAAGGTTGAGACCATTCAAGTTCACTTCAAACTAGCAGGTGAAGGCCTAAGGACCCAAACAAATTATCATGGATGAAAAGGCTACATGTATTCCTACACGACCAACTATAACTAATGTTCCATAATCTACAGAATTTGCGCCATGCTCATCTCCAAGAAGTAGGCATGATGTAAATTATGGCAGACCATGTTAGTGCACTAGAAGAAATCTTGTCCATTTCAACCCTCCTTTCGACTAGGCCATCAAGACTAAACCAAGAAAATGCATAAACAAATCAATTCGGTTGGGAATCGGGTGGCACCTTCCACTAAGAAAATGTATAAACAAATCAATTCGGTTGGGAATCGGGGGGCACCTTCCATGGGTACACCACGGGTACCTTCCGGTTGCCTACCAATTGAATTGTTTATGCATTTTCTTGGTGCGAGTCGCGATGGCCAAGGGTTGAAATGGACGCGATTTCTTCTAGTGGTGGTGCAACCTTTTGGATGAGAATCAAGGGCCCTCACAGTTACATGGTCACGGCCCTTGGCTCGTGTGTGAGGTGGCCCTTAGGGCCGCTTTACACTAGGAGTCAAGGCCGTGAAATCTTGAGGCCAACTTAACCAATGTTTGAGTTCTTTTGAAGCTTGAGCCGGCCTCAAGTTTATGTATTTGTTGGTCCCAAGGCCCTTTGTTGGCCCCCCAATCCACAAGGGTGCCTTGAGGGCCATCTCAAGGCCAACATTTTATAGATTAAAATATTCAATTAATTGTTGGCTTGACTCCTAGTCTAAAGCTCTTCGGGTTGGCCTTAAGCTCTTAACCAATAGGATCGTGAGATTTCCCTCCTCCCTTGGTCTCGACTCCTAGTGTAAAGTGGGCCTTAGTCTGCCAGTGGAGTGAAAACTACAAAAATATAAAAAATATAAAGGAAGATAACTATAAACGGTTGAGTACAGTTCTTCAATTATGTATGCCAAAGATGAAGAGCTGAGAAGGAATATGCACTATTGGAACCGAAGTGGTGCTCCTTTATCCTTCCCTCCCCCTCTAGCTTCTCTCTAGCTCCTCTTTGTAAGTTGGTGATGCTGTCGCTTGCTGCTGCTCTCGCACCAAATTACAAGTGCTTGCCCTCTCGACCACGGTTCCCACGTGCCCCGAGGCACGCCACCTCCCGCTTACCGAGACCGTCCGCTGCGAAGTTGTCCCGATCATTTTGGTTCAGAATTGCGAAAACTGGATCTTCCCGAATTAGGTACTCTTGTTTTGTCGTGTTTCGGCGGGGGCATGATGGCCTCCCGTTCCCTTAAAGTTCACTCTGCAGGCTGCTCCCTGTTAAACTCGTCGGTCTTGTGAAGTTTCGAGCAAGTTAAGTTAATTCGGTATGTTGTCTGCTTGTTTGGTGTTGTAAAGTGGCGAGAAGGAGGTTCGAACCTGGCATTGCGATTTGGCGGTTTCCACTTTCGCTAAATCATGCATGTAGCATGATTGATTCGATCCGATTCCTAGGTGCAGAAGTTTGAAGGTTCTTGATAGACCTACTTGAACATTGATGAGCGTGGCATTCATTCAGCCGGTCAGCTTTCTAGCTGCCTTAGCGTCGTTTTTTATTGTGGCCATTAGGTTCGGATGTTATTACATCATTGAAGTTGTTAAAAGAATTAAGGTTAGATGGCTTCGTAGAATGGCATTACGCTTTTCTCATCGTGCTGCATTGTGTTTCGATTTCTTGTGGTGACAGGTGCGCTCGTTTGTGGCAGAGGAGGTAGATGTGCTCGATTTTGGGTTTAAAACTTGCTGCCACACCGTAATCATCCAATTTTAGATATGAAAGATTCTTTGTAACCGCCCGACGAGTGAAGCTCTCTAGCTTTCTTGATTCTGTAGTCAGAATCAACTGGTTTCCAAAGAATCCTTTTTTTGTGTGTCTTGGCCTCGAATTGGCAGTCTCCAGGTTTAAAAAAAAAACCGCGTGTGCTGAAGAGATGATGGCATATACATTGAGTCAGAGAACAATTTCCAATCCTTTTCTTTCATATAGTATTAAAGCCAAGCCTTGCATTTCACCTTTCTCCTGCGTTCCTCGGAGACTTTCTTCTCCGAGATCTCCTGAAAGTCTTAGTGGTAGCTCTGCGCGTATCCTGAAAGCTTCTTCCAGGTCTCCCCCTCGTTCGGTGATATCGGTCCATGCGCAAGCTTTGACCTCCGAAGCGACAAACAAAGAGTCTGAACAGCTGGTCCGGATTCGAATTGAAAAGTCTGCCGACGAGGAGGACTCGAACTCGACTATTATTGACATTGTTGCTCCCAACTGGCCCGGTATCTTGGCTTCTATAACCGCCAAGTTCAAGTTTCTTGAACTGCAAGTTGTGAAGGCCTCGGTGGATCTGGACGAAGGCTTTGTGTCCTACAAGTTCTGGATCCAAGACGGCGCGGGTAATAAAATTGTGGACACCGAACAGCTTCAAAATGTGGAGGAAGCGCTTCGGAGATTGTTGGATCCAGCTTTATGGTCGGAGCTTGGGAAAAATGTCCGGATCAGCAATTCCTTTGGCGATCAGGAGGTACAGCGCAAGAGGCGCCTCCTCTGGCTTATGGACCAGTACCTGAAAAACGATGTGCCAAGCATTCAGAAGAGCATTGTTGACCACGTTGAGTACACAATTGCCCGCTCTCGTTTCAAGTTCGACGATTTTGAAGCTTACAAGGTGGGTTGCTTCTGTTGGATAGCACTTTTTCGGCCTGTAGTGACGCACTTAAGTGGCTAAGTTTTGTTGAGAAGCAGGTAGAAGAGTTACGACGCTAAGTTTTCAAACAATTTCAGAACGTCGGATTCCAAAAATAAATTGATAGCTAGCAATCTGGGCTTCTGAGGTTAGTTTCTCAAGTCTACATGAGACCATGGTCATCTGCGTGTTGCAGCAAAGTCAAATGTTAATCTGTGCAGAACTTGACATTCCATTCAAGCTAGCCAAGGTCGACATCCTAGTGAGGAGTAGTTTGATTACTGGTCTAGAAGATGTCACGGACGCGCATGAAGTCGTGAAGAGGTCTTATGGAGTGCTTCAATCTGTGCTACTACCAAGCTATTCTCTAAGTTACCACTTTTGAGCTTATATTTGAATTATGTACTAACCAAAGATGTGGCACTGATGTCGGAAATTTTGTACAGGCCACAGCGTATAGTGTAAGGGATAGACTTCTTGAAAGCTGGAACGACAGTCAGCAATTCTACAGGGACAATGACTTCAAACGGGTTTACTATCTATCTATGGAGTTCCTTATGGGTAAGACCACTATTCCCTGGCACTGTATGTGGTAACCATCATTTCTATGTGTTGATCTAGACACTTTTAACTCAAATTAAGTGTCAGAGTCGGGACAACAAGCGAGTGCAATATATGCAGCTTCTGCAATTGAAGAGTTTCATGACTGAACACACCTCTGTAGATGCCTTCATGAGCCCCTTCCATTTTACCTTCTCCTTTATTGCCTTAACATGGCTCATAAAATCAAACTCCCTGTTTTGGACATCTTTCTGCTCTTAGAGCTGGTCTAATAATTGCTTTGATTATCATGCACTTTGCTTTTCACAAGAGGTGTGATCATTACTTCCAATTTGATTGGTGGTACTAATGGATGAGTGTAGCGTATAAAGGTGATGGCGGATCTCATAGTTAGGGTATGGAGCTTTCCATTTAACGTTCCACAAGTGTATATTAATACAGGGCGCTCGTTATTAAATAGTGTATTCAACCTGGGAATCAAGGACCAGTATGCACAAGCACTGTCGGAGCTGGGGTACAACCTTGAAGTTATTGTGGAGCAGGTGAGTTTCTCGAATACAAACATGTAACTTTCTTGAAGTAGGTCAAGTATTTCTGGCACATTTGTGAACTTCATACACATGTGTGAAGTTCACAAATGTGCCAGAAATACTTGACCTAGTACACGTGTGAGGATTATAGCCATACATGTGTGTTATTACTTATCGAACCATCACATATGTCCAGCACCAACTGTACTAGAAAGATTTGATCTATGCTATTTGGCAGTATCTCTGACTTCGAGGCAGATTTGAGTTTATCTGGTTCAATTGACAGGAAAGGGATGCTGCACTTGGAAATGGAGGCCTAGGTCGGCTTGCAGCATGTTTTCTGGATTCCTTGGCAACCATGAACTACTCTGCTTGGGGGTTAATCTTGCTCCATACTCTTCAAATTGAACAATTATAGCTGCAGAGTGTAGTCTCCAGAAGATTGTTGGTTTTATTCAATTATCTTGCAGACTCTGGAGTTTTAGGGTTTTAACACTACATTGGTGTTGTGTTCAGGTATGGATTACGATACCAATATGGTATGTTTAGGCAGACACTGCAAGACGGTTACCAACACGAGCAACCAGACTATTGGCTGAATTTTGGCAACCCTTGGGAAATTGAACGAGTCCATGTGACATATCCTGTCATGGTTTGTTTACATTCTTTGATGCCCAAAATCTTCTTAGAGAAATAACCTCCATCCAAGTGCATCTGGAAAGTGTAGTTTTCAAGATCACTATTTTCAGCTATATTGATCTTCAATGAAAGCATCTTGTTTATGTTTTATTTAAATGAGTTGTTATAGATTATTACATTTCTGCAAGAATGGCTCCTGAGCAAGTTGTGAAGGAGAACTTGGGAAGTCTTCAAAACTAAGAACCAAGGGATTGAGCATGATGTGTTGTCACAGTTTTATGGCAAGGTAGATGAGGAGTTTGTTGATGGCCGAAAGACTACTAAGTGGACACCAGACGAAGTGGTACATTTTTCCTACATATATTATCCTCAGATTTTGAATTGTTGAGGACCAAGTGAGTAACATAATCTGGTCAGTGGCTTGATTGCAAAATGTGTTGTAGTTAGCCTATTATAGGTTGCTCAATGCTTCAACTATTCCAGACATGTTCAGGACTTACTATAGACTTTACTAGCCTAGCCCATTCTTCTACTTGCTACAAACATAGAGTGATTTCTACTATGCTACAAAGTTAGTGTAGGTGCTGGTTCACCTGAGCCTTGGCCGATTAGGTATTTACAGAGCTCACAATTTTGCAAACTTTAATACCAATTGTGCTAAAAGGAAATTTTTTGTGGGACTACTGCAGGGTATGTTGTCCATACGTGACTAGATTATTTGGATTATTGTAACCTGCAATTTTAATATACTATACTTATCAAAGGCTGGAAATGGTCGGGTATGACAAACAGGTGGAAGCCGTGGCATATGACAATCCCATTCCAGGCTACAAGACTAGCAACACAATCAACTTGCGCCTCTGGGCTGCTAAGCCAAGTGGGGAATTTGATTTGGTGTGCTCCTCTCCCCCAAGCTCCTAAACCATGTTGGACTGTATCTTGCACAATGATACGTTGAAGTCGGTATGCACCAGTTGAATGTCTGTTCAGCTCAACTTGTCTTTGTGAATTGAGGTTAAGCGGACCGCTGCATGTGCTTATTCTGTGATTTGGAGATTTGCAAGAGGTTGAAGATTTTTCTTCTTATTGTTGAAGGCCTCTTATGTCGTGTTGGTTTTGCATTCATGTTTTGCCGCCTTATCAGCAATCTTTCAACACAGGGGACTATGTGAATGCAATTCTCAGCAAGCAACGTGCTGAGACAATCAGCAGTGTACTGTACCCTGATGATAGAACTTATCAGGTTCATATCCTGCCCAGCTGTTAAAATCGTTTACTGACTTCATGTATTAGTTTCATTAATTAGGAGGTTATTGCTCAAGTAACGAAGTCCATTCATTCCTTGAAACATTACCTGTGCAGGGAAAGGAACTGCGGCTGAAGCAGCAGTACTTCTTCGTCTCAGCATCACTTCAGGATATTATTCGTCGTTACAAGGACCACCACTCCTCCTTTGATAGCTTCCCAGACAAGGTTGGGTTTCACCTCAACTATATCCATTTTTATTGCAGTCATCTATGTCTTGATCATACTATGAAAAAAATAACAGCATCCTCCGTTTGATATTTGAAGGAGTCATACATTATGTGCAGGTGGCTGTGCAATTAAATGATACACACCCAACTATTGGAATCCCGGAGTTGATGCGGCTGCTTGTAGATGTGGAATGCATGGATTGGGATCGTGCTTGGGGCCTTGCGACGAAGGTTTTCTCCACTACCATCCACTCTGTGCTTCCTGACTTGGAGAAATGGCCCATAGAGCTTCTGGAAAGCTTACTACCTCGACATATCCAGGTAATCATTCTCGCGACTGAATATATTCTAGGATAACCTCATGTGTCTTATGAAACACAAAAGAATGATCATAACTTATGAAAAAGTGCTACATTTGAGCAGGTCTTAACTGCAAAAGGATCAAAACTTCAAATTTGGACTAATAGTTTTCCTTTTCAGATAATTCGTCAAATAAACACTCATCTCCAAGAGGAGGTAAAAAGAAAGGTTGGGAATGACTATGACCGGTTGGCCCGCATGTCAATTATTGAGGAAGGCGAGAAAAAGGCAAGCGCTAATCCTTCTGTCCTGTATTTTGTTAACAAAAGTGACTCTATTTTCAGCGTGTGCAGTTTCATTTCATATTTGTAGGTTCTAGGCTACGTTTGTAAGTAGATGAAGGGCATCATATTAATTGTAAACATGTCTGCATATGTGAGTTACCAATTGACACCCATTGCATGTGTGTATAATTTAGAATGTTAAAATGGCTCCACTAGCATTGATTGCTTCACACACCGTAAATGGTGTGGCCCGCACTCATACTGAGCTTCTGAAATCATCTGTGTTCAAGGTAACCTTCCTTCTGGTTGCACTAAATAATTTTGTAGTGTACTAGGTGTCATATTCGTGTCTAAGTAAATTATATTGTACTAGCCTGTTTGTAAGTGGAGTTATTCAGTGCCATACAGTAGAAGTCAATCTTTGTTAGTGACTGAGCACTCAGGTTTCTACATTGTTCACGCTCATGGATTTGGGTCTTCAGATAGTGGGTCACAGTTGTGGAGTTGTTTCTTGACACCTATGTGTTGGTTGTGTCACCTTGCATATTGTGGTATCCTCAAAGAAATGTCATTAGAAGAGTTGGTTGAATTTATCCTATTTTCATGGAATCAAGCTGATTCTTCACATGGGGAGGGGTTACAACATTCAGGATTTTCATGATGTTTGGCCAGAGAAGTTTAAAAACATGACAAATGGGGTCACTCAGGTAGGCCTCTGATTTTCATACCAATCTATATGTTCCTAGGATTTGATCAGTTCATCTTTAAAAGTCCACCCTTGATATGTGTTAACATTGAGAAAAATTGCGCTCCCAAAAAAATCCAAAAAATACACTAGTAAGTGTTAAGAGAATTCATAACAATCATGCTCCCCTCTTCAATGAATTCACCTCGATAAGTGTCAATCTGGATGAAAGTGAGGCTATGGAATTTTATAACTTGGATTAATTGACAAAAACCCTAACCCTAGACCCTAAACCCTACTACCTTACTGGAACAACTCGCATTGGTATATGCAGAGAGTGAAACTGTACCCACTATGAATGCACATGAGTTCATCAAATCCCTACATATCTACTGAGGAGAAAATTATAGGTATGCTTGATGAAAGAGATGATGCAATTGACAAGGAACCCATTGAAGAAGTTGACAATGTGCAAATTGGTGATGTGGTGGTAGATAGAGTAGGATTCAAGGATGTTGAAAGTGCATTAGTGACCTTGAAACATTTTTTGGAACAAAGACCTTTCAAACACTTCAAAAGGAAATAGGATCTTGGCATGCACAAGAATCTCATTAAATTACTATAGATTTGTCCTTTCATTACGCTTGGCTGTATGATGACAATCATAACTTATGTATTTTCATCTTGTATTTATGAAAGTGTTATTGTTTTAAATTCCAGAGTCACATAAGTGTTATTCATGTAAGTGTTACAAATTGTCTATGCTACCCCCGATAAGTGTTAAAGTGTTAACCCATTTGCCTCCCTTTTCTACCGATTTTCCTTGAATTGTTTATATCTTGCTGCTACATCCATCCGTAGTACGAAAACTATTATATAGGAACTTGTCCCTTTTTGAGAGATGCAAAGCAACACATATATGAAGTGTTGTACAGATTGAGCTGATTGTTGGATTTTGACGTGGGGTTGGACATAGCGGCGCTGGTTGGCCTTTTGTAACCCTGGATTACGTGAGGTCCTGACTAAGTGGCTGGGTGCCGAAGAGTGGATTACCAACCTTGACTTGCTGACTGGTCTCCGCCAGCATGCCACTGATTCTACCCTTCAAGCAGAATGGGACCTGGTTAGCGACCTATGCATAGCCCTGGATCACCACCTGAGCATTTTGAGTTATTGCAATTAACTGGCATATGTCCTAATTTATCTGAAGATATGGATAAATCTCTTGAATTTCTTTACACTGAGGTGAAGACAGCGTTCAAATTAGTGGATATCAGTAGATTTTAACTGTTCATTGGGAAATCAATATCTTGCTTTTGCTACAGCGATAGTTCAGGTATTGTACTGTCCAGCTTACGCTCCAAATTTGTGCTAGGTGCGTCGTTGCAATAAGGCAAGATTAGCTTTGTACATCGAAGGCATCAGTGGTGTCAAGGTATTTCTTACCTCACTCATGGATTACCAGACTCATGCTTTGATTGCTGAGGGTAGCGAATTTTGACTAACCAGTGTATACTGCACAAATCTAGTGGCTCATCAGAGGTTTATCTGTTTGGTCTCTAAGAGAATGCTGGGTTACTTTATTCTGCAGTCACTTCTGGAAGAACAAATGTCCTTCTCATACAATCCCAGAGATCAAGTCACAGGAGGGAGAATACTTCAGGGTTTCTACTATCTATTCAATTGCATTCACACATTCAACATGTTCACATACATAAACATTCAGAATGTATCTAGTCAATTAGATTGTTTAGAATTCAGACAGTATAAAGGTGACATTGTTACTTATGTCAAGCTGTGGAGTCTGCAATATGAGATACTTTTGAATTTAATTAGCCCATACTAAGGTTGCATACCGAATGCTTGCGGAAAATGTGCAGGTTAGCATCGATGCCATGTTTGATGTACAAGTAAAGAGAGTGCACGAGTACAAGCGTCAACTTTTGAATGTGCTTGGCATCATCCATCGATATGATTGTATCAAGGTAATTTATTAAACGAACTAAATTGTTATATTTGTTCAAACTTCACTTGGCTGTCCTCAAAGCAGCCCACTTCTGAGAAGATGAGGTACTGTTAGTAGAGTCAATGTACACAAATTTGAGATATAATTGTATGTGCAGAATATGACTCCTGAGGAAAAGAGGAATGTGG
Source organism: Polytrichum formosum (assembly GCA_964035585.1). Classification (NCBI taxonomy): domain Eukaryota; kingdom Viridiplantae; phylum Streptophyta; class Polytrichopsida; order Polytrichales; family Polytrichaceae; genus Polytrichum; species Polytrichum formosum. Next base: position 77,992,454 of record OZ037936.1, read on the forward strand.
TACCTCGTGTTTGTATAATTGGAGGGAAAGCAGCACCTGGTTACGAGATTGCCAAGAAGATAATTAAGCTTGTCAATGCGGTAGGAGTAAAAATCAACAATGATGAGGATATTGGAAATCTGCTGAAAGTGGTGAGCCCATCAATTCCAAATCATGTTTCTATCCAGCATATGGCAAAGTTAGTATGTTATGCACAATTAACTCATTTTTTCCCTTCAACTGGATGGCAAGCAGATATTTATCCCAGATTACAATGTCTCTATGGCGGAACTGGTTATACCTGCAAGTGATTTGTCACAACACATCAGGTCAGACTCCACAATTTCTCCTCATGTACTGATATTTTACGTTCCAAAGAGTGCTTTAAGATGACCTTGACAAGCCACATAAACTTTGCAGTGAGTAGAGAAAGGCAATGCCTAATACACTTTTGTTGGGGGATGTTGTAATTGCAGTACGGTTGGAAATGAGGCATCAGGCACCAGTAACATGAAATTTGCAATGAATGGCTGTCTGATTCTGGCTTCCAGAGGAGGTTCTAATGATGAACTTCGACAAGAAATTGGTGGTGATAATATTGTTGAGTTTCTGTCTAACTCTTTACATTTGTCCTGCAAGACCACATTCTTGTCCTACAAGTTGCTCTAGTTCTTCAGTTTCTAAGGTAGTTGGTGTCATCACTCTGGGTCAACACATTGCCTGTGAAATAGTCGCTATTGACTATTTGAATTGAAGATTTGTATCCTAAGTATTTGTATTGAAGGATGTCATTGGGATTTTTTACTATGTGAGAAGGATATAATGAGTCATTTGATTTTCTCTGTGAACTGACTCAAAGTACAGATGTAGTTATTTTCACATCTCAGGAACTGCAAATTGTTAAACAAATTGCACACCAGGAATTGACTGTCTCAGTGACTGTATTTGCAGTTTTTGTTTGGTGCAAAAGCTGATGAAGTGGGACGACTGCGTGCGGAGCGTCGCAGTTTCAACCCTCCACGTGATTTCCACCGTGTTATTGGGTATGACCTCAGTTCTATGATTTGCAACTGTTTTCAAAGATAGCAATCTGTAAATCATCAGTTTGCAAAATGGAAATGTGAGATGATTTCATCTAAAACACAATCACTAGATTTGAAATTTTCCGGTTTGAGGTCCCACCAATTCTCTAGTATTGTGCAGTCTTATAGGAACTCTTTTGGTGATGATGATTCATTTGCGGGTGTGGCAGGATGATTCGCAATGGTGAATTTGGCCACCAGGAGTACTTCCAAGAACTATGTGACACTATTGATGGTGGTGATGACTTTTATCTAGTTGGCAATGATTTCAAGAGCTACTTGGAAGTCCAGGTAAGGCATCTTCATATGCTGTTTTTGTATCTCCATATTTCTCTACTCTGTTTGAGCCTGTAAATATTCCCGTATCCATTAGTTTTGAGTAGAGATGTCTTATTTATTAAATTCCATCATTACCAATTTGTGTCATATCCCTCTTGTGTTAACAAGCTTTTGTGTATGTGGAGTCCATTAGGTTATTTCCCATTGTGTGGGATGGTCCTTGTGTGTTAATAGGCTTTTGACTTTCTTGACATTGTTTGGTGATCCAGGCCACTGTTGATAAAACATTTGTGAATCGGGTGAGGTGGACACAAATGAGCATTATGAGCACTGCTGGCTCTGGAAAGTTTAGTAGTGACCACACTATTAAAGAGTACGCGAAGGGCGTTTGGGGCATTGAACCTGTGAAGCATATCTGAAGGCTATCTCCTTCCCTCTCACTTCCTTTTGTTTCAACCTTTCTCTAGTCTAATCCTCATCTTTCTAATCTGCAGCTTATTCAAGCAATCAGCCTTTCTTTATTCGTTGAAATCTCCAATCATTCTTAGGGACAGTTTTGGTGACATTCACTGTAGAAACCTAGGCTGGTTAAGAGACAGGCAGGTGACATTCAAGCTGGTTGTTTCTTATAGGTTGGATTTGATGCATCTTATACAAACATAAACGGCATAGATGATGGTTTTTCCTCCTGAGGGAATCACTTATTGAGCTATTTTTCCTGGCAATTTTCCAGTGCTTAATAAAGTTTGGGAACAAACCCTACTTGCTCGTGTGTACAAATGAAATCCTTGTCATTCTTGACTTAGTACTAAAACAAGACCTTGAAGCTCTGTAACCACTTGCATGAGACTTTCTGAACATTACCGGAGTCGGTTGTTACGATTTCTCTCAAGGTATGTAAGAAAGTGAGCTAACTTAGCAACAAGCCAAAAGCCATCTCATACCTGCCAAGCATAAGAAGAACTCTGGTTATTTCAGGGTCTCTGATTCTAATCTGTTGAAAACAAGTCCAAGTTAGAAGGTGCTCCCATGATTTCACCTTCAACTTGCTTGGCTGTGTCGTATCTTTGGTTGTATCAAATTGTTTTAACACCAATATTGATATCCACTTGATATTTGCACATTTATCATAGCAATATTTCAAGGTATTTATCTACACCAATATGTGTAAATAGGTTGTCCCATGCTAATTTATCGACATTCCACATTATTTTGAATATTGATTGCCAGTTGCAATATTTTGTTATTATTGTGGTTGATATATGGGTGAGTGCACAAAGTTACTAGTTTCTGTGATCTGGTTTTGCGCCAAGGTAGTTTTCATGGGCAACCAATTTGCAAAAGCAACATGATCACACATATCAGTGTATATATCCATAGAGCATTTATACATGTACAGTAGGGTCCAAAAATATTTCGAATTTTGGATGTGCTCCCAGTTTTGTGCTTCAAAAACAGTTGCATTCAATTGCATGTAGCTACCTCAATATATGTTCTTTTTTTACCAAATTAATTGCAACTTGTGAAGCCATTAGTGGTCTTTAATCACCACCTGTTAATCATGGGCAAATGTTAGAAATTAAAAGATTTGGCTGTAATTAGTAAATTGTGATGTCAAGAGCTCAAACATACATCTTCCCTTCTGGAGCTCCTGGTGCCACCTCATTGTTTTGATGGCATGTATTCATTGCAAAGTTTAATGTATAAAGTTCAAGATTACAACATTGCAATGGAGATTGGCTTGCACATATGAGATATGGCGGCTTGAAGTTGTTTTGGAGGTAGTTTGGACAAGGGCATTGGAGTTGCCTTTGTTGTTCTATTGGTGATTGAATCTATTGATTTTCAGATTGTGCATTAGGTCTTTGAGAGGTACCATGCCGTACAAAATCTTGAGTGATGAAGAAAGGGGCTGCATTGTGGGAATGTGAGGGTGGAATGAAGAGTTCAAACATTGTATTTGTATTGAATGTTCCACGGTCAACTGTTTCTACTGTCTTGACAAATTGAAAGGTCCGAGGGAGTAGGCATCAGAAGTTGAGTGATCGTGATGCTAGAGTGTTGATGGCCTTACCAACTAAAATGAGCCAATTGGGCCATTATGAGACAATCCGTACCTTGGGTACGTGTATTGGGAGCGTAGTTCACGAGCAAAATCCCGTGAAAATGACTTCATTGACAATGTTTAGAACAACAAGAAGGTCATCAAGATAGAAAAACACATTGTTTCAAACATATTGGTTGATTCATATAAGCTACAAGGGCACATTCCCTACATTAAATTGAGCGGACCAATTGGCTCATTTTAGTTGATAAGGCCATGTTGGCACGTTATGTTAGAGATGATAGAAGACAACCATTGTTAGAATTATCAAGCCTATTGAATGTGAGTCATAACACAACACAGTCGTACTTACATGACTTGGGTTTTAGAAATCACACTGCACCAAAAAAACTACATCTTCGTGAGAAGCACAAATTAGATAGGCTTAAATTTGCATGTGCTCATGAAAGTTGGAGTTTTGAAGATTGGTGCAATGTGATTTGGTATGATGAGTCATCATTTGAAATTGGCAAATATTCAAGGCAAATTGGAGTGTGGGGAAGACCATACGAAAGATATGTGTGGGATTGCATAGCTCCAATTTTTAGGAGTGGCTGTACTTTCGTGATGGTTTGGGGTGCATTTGTTGGCTTTGATAAATGGCCTCTTGTTAGTATGCCTCTAGACAAAAGAACATCAAGCGATTTTGTAACCATTGTTTATGAGGCAACATTAAGCGGATCTTACTTTTTACATGATTACCCTCAACAATTGAAACTTATGGAAGATGGCGCTCCAGTCCACTGTAGCTCACTTCCATTGCAATGGATACAAGCTCATGGCATGGCAAAACTAATTTGCCTTGCAAACTCTCCAAATTTGAATCCCATAGAAAATTTATGGACAATTGTCAAAGATTTGTTACGACATCGTCCTAGATCAAAAAAAGGGAGGAAATGGCACAAACCATTCAATCAACATGGGGTACAATATCTTTGGAGCAACTCCAAACTTTAATTACAACTATGCTTGATAGAATGCAAATAGTTATTTTAGCAAGAGGTGATAGCACTAGATGGTAGATACTATATTATGATTATGTTTTTAAATGTATGAATTTCTACTTTTGTAATGCAAAACTTTCATATTGTCAAAGCAGACTCTATTATCTTTCCAACACAATTTACGGTTTGTGAATTGATGAATTTTTGAGCCTCCAAGAGGTTTTCAAAGTCTGTAGTTTTCAATATCATTCAACTCCAGGCCAAAGTTCGAAATATTTTTGGACCCTACTGTACAATACCATGAGCTATGGCTAGGGATTTGTGGTGTTTATGTGAACATATCTGTTAGCAACGTGAACGGCAAACTATTTTATGGTCTAAAAACCCCTACTTTTCATTATTATCATTGACTCCCGAAATACCATAAGAGACCTCAAATTAGTCTAGTGAACTCCAATTGGAAGAACCGGCCCTTAAAGCATGGTTGGTGATTTCCTGTATTTGCAATTGCATATGGGAATGGAAAGTGGCCTCCATCCGGGATGCAGATGTAGATGTAGGTAACCCTGCCACTCAACATGCATCTATGATAGGTAATTCTCTTGAAGTCTTGAACTTCAGTCGATTATTTCTAAAACTCGAAGGTAAAACCTGAAAGGGTATATAAAAGTGCGCGTACATGAAGATTGAAGTAGTTTGTCTTATTCATTATATGGTCCTTGCATTTCAAGCCTATTTGCATGTGGGTCAGCTAGATCTGCATAGTTTATCATCCATTATACCAAATGCAAGCATAGGTAAACTCACTTCCTTGCATCTACATCTGCATTTGCATATGTAAAAGTGCAAATGCGGATGCATTTGATGCTCTCACCCTTGTAGGGGGACTTGTTTTTTTATTAGAGCCCCTTCATCCATGATGGATGAATTTACACAAATGCCACAAACCCCAAACCATGAGTTCCAAAGTATTAGATTTATATCGGTATTTAATACCCATGTTACCCGCTAAGGTAGACGAACCTATTATAAAGAGTTACATCTTAAGCAATTTTAGTACTTGGAGCATTACATGTTTCTTCAAGAATTTTTAAAATTGTAAATCAAGAAAATGATTCTAAATCTCTAATTTTAATTTCATAATTTTAGACATAATATAAAGTATTTTTGAATTTTTGAAGTGTTATATTTAAGTCCTCATGAAATAAAATGAAATTGCTTTTTTAGATTCCGGGAATATGAAAGGCTTATGGGACTAAAAATAGGCAGACGATATGCTATCCCCTACGAGCTTTTCTAGGGGAGCATGACAGGTCCGAATTTGGCCGGCTGCGAAGAAAGCCCTTGCCCGATTGGTGACGTCAGCAGTAATCATCCAACGCAATTTCATCCATCTCCGTCCAGGTGGACGATGGAAAGACAACAATACTTGTGACATATAGAGTGGCATTTTCCTTAGTTATGTAATGTGTCATGCATATTGGAATTCAAATCATGTCATTCAGATCATGTCATGCCGGTTTTTCCAGATCTGAGATTTGGTTCATATGGAGCCAACGTTGTATTTGATGTCTTTTTGGGTTATTACCCCGAGGTTGTGTTGTGTGTGATATGGTATGCGGATCTATAGTATGGTTTCTTAGAGAACACCACATTTACTGTCATTTTGATGCTTGCACAACTCTCTGAATCACACCCAACTCTCAGCCACCACAAACTTGTTGAGTTTAGGGTTTGCTCATACACACATAGAGTGCCGACACAACAAGTGCTTTAGGGATTCATATCCACATAGTTTAAGGTTTAGGATCCATCAGTAGTTTCAATTTTCATCTGCACATGTCATCTAGTGGATGCCCAAAGGTATGACCTTGTAAATGATCGTCCTTGTCCAATGGCACATGGCGGACTTCAGTCACTATGGCACTTGGGCGATGACCTCCACCAAACTGACTTTGTTGCAGATCAGGCCAAGCAGGGTGACCTCATCATGGAAATAAGAGAGAAAGTCCAAAACCCCCCTATTGGTGAATTTTGCTTCTAGGACTTGGTATGGATAGATCACGTGATGCATGGGAAGGGAAAATACAAGACGTCGAGACTGACTGTGATTTATTGGGATAGACTTCATGATTTCATTCAGGGAGAGCAACACCACCCTCTTTATCCCTGCAAATACACCAAAGAAATCATAAGGGTTAACTTGCCCAATTCATTGAGGTTCCCACGTGCAAAAAGTGCGGCTATGGTTGTGAGGTTGTCATTCTCAATATTGACTTGTCATGATAATCCATGTCCTTCAGGCTTTTGTTGGTTCATTATTGGACTGGAACTTGGTCTTTAGAGCATTTCACATTCACCTTTGTAAACACATATAATCAAAGTAGGGTATCTATATCATTCCACAATGTCCTTCATCAGAATGTTGTGTTATTCTTAATGATATTCAAATATCATTCATATTTCATTCAACGCAATCTTTACTACAAATATAATTATTGCTCACCTTTGACATGTACAAATTATACACCACTGATGCATTGGATCATCGTCTTCATTGGGCCTAGCAGGCACAGATGCAACTTTGGTCCTGAAGACAAGACATGAATTGTGCCACAGGACATGCAAACACTGCTGAAATACACACAAAAAAATGAAGAAAAATATCCTTATCCAAAAGAAAAAACGAGGTAAGAAGGTTATACCTGAGTATGACTCCTTTCATGTGAACAAAACATCTGTAGCAAAGGTGAAGCGTATTGGGAAAACCTTGGCCGGAAACTCCATCAAGCAAGGGTGTCAACGGGCTTTTGTTGCAAAACAACCGTACCTCGATGGTGCTTTGTGTGTGTTGATATATGAGAACACCGAACACTTAAATACCCATGGCGAACTCTGCCATGGCACAATGGTTAGTGGGACTAGGTATGCCTTAGGGGCTAGACTTTCAGAAGAATTGAAGATGAAAATAGCTCAAATGCATGCGTTTGGACTCTCACCCGCTCAAATCATGCAACAACATACAAAGGAAGCGCGAGAGTTGGCCCTTTCCAATGGTGTTGTCACTTGCGATACATTTCTGTTGCCGGTGGATGTGAGGAACATTTGTTGAATGTGAGCGGAGGAGCTTTGAGAAAAACATCCGTCCGACCCAGTCAGCATGCGAATGTGGGTAATGGAGAACCCTGAAAACGTGTTCTATTATCAAGAGCACTCCTTGTTGGACATTAATTTACAAGTACAAAACGACTCCCCTTTCACTCTTGGCGTCCAATCTGAGTGGCAACTGGAGATGATGGTGAAATTTGGACACAAAAGTGCCTTGTCTATTGATGCTACTTTTGGGACAAACTAAACTAGGGTAAGCCATACCTCAGTGTCCTCCATCAATATTTCATGTCATTCAATGTGTTTCATATCGCATCCAGTATTCGCACTTCCAAATCTGTGTCATTCCGTGTTATTCATTCACTAACTTGTGTATTGATAAAATTGGGAATAGTAATTGCAAACTTTCTATTTTATATAATCCACACATGGCGGTGTTGCAGTATCCATCTGCAGCATTGGGAGATGCCAGAAATCCAATCGACCTTTCACGGGAGCGGTTATCGCAGTCTGGGCCTAAGACAAAAGCCCATGACATCTATGTTGACTTGACGAGGACGGCTGACGAATATGGATCCAACGCTCCAGGACTATTTACTTGCAGACTTGAAACACATATGAGGGAAGCAAACCCAGTTTGTTGGGAGAGACGAAGTAATGAGGCCAAGTAGAAAGAATACTCGGACTCTCTTCCCCAGGTGGGGGAAGGAGGTGTATTATATAAAGTTCAAAAAGTGGAGTACTGTTCATTATGACACGCCGCCTGATTGTATTCTACCCATACTACCGCCGCCACCGTATCTTATGGTACGAGATACCTGGTGTCAGGCTACAGAGGTAAGCTAGGATCGCCTATCCTAACACTCCTCCTCGATCTGAGATTACCTCATTAAAAACTTTGAGTCGAGTAAAACCTGTTTCCAGGGAAAACCTCGATCAAAGAAAAGAGTATAATCTCTTAATCATAGGTAAGTTCACTTAAGGTTCGCATACCAGCTTCATGCACTAATTTTCTGTGCTTATGAGGTGGCAGCGCCTTGGTCAACATGTCTGCAACATTGTCATCTGCAGGGTTGTCTATTGTGTCGTGACGGAGGCTTATCCCGGCATAATGTCGTGCCGTCACGACACGTATCCGTCACGACATTATGCCGGATTATGCCGGATGCTGTCTTTATCCTGCCGGACTTGAATTTTACCGATTTTTTTGTGTAATTACATTACCCAATTTCGGACACGTAGGATTTACATTGTCCACGTGTGACAACATGTCAGCAAAGTAAAGGGAAAGTGGGGAAAATTTTACTAGCGCCCGTCCGCCCCCCCCGTCCGCCCCCGTTCCCAATCCCCGTTCCCACCCGTCCGCCCTCGTTCCCAATCCCCGTTCCACCCCGTCCGCTCCCGTTCCCCCCCGTCCGCCCCCGTTCCCACCCGTCCGCCCTCGTTCCCAATCCCCGTTCCACCCCGTCCGCTCCCGTTCCCCCCCGTCCGCTCCCGTACCCAAACCTTGTCCGCTCCCGTTCCCAACCTCCGTCTGCCCACGTCCCCCGCCCCGTTCCCAACCCGTCCGCTCCCCCGTCCGCTCCCCCCCCTCCGTCCGCTCCCCCGTCCGCTCCCCCCCCTCCCCCGTCCGCCCCCCCGTCCGCTCCCCCCACCTCCGTCCGCTCACCCGTCCGCTCCACCGTCCGCCCCCCCCCCCCCCGTCCGCTCCCCCCACCTCCGTCCGCTCACCCGTCCGCTCCCCCGTCCGCCCCCCCCCCCTCCGTCCGCTCCCCCGTCCGCCCCCCCCTCCGTCCGCTCCCCCGTCCGCCCCCCCCCCCCCCCGTCCGCTCCCCCCCGTCCGCTCCCCCCCTCCGTCCGCTCCCCCGTCCGCTCCCCCGTCCGCTCCCCCGTCCGCCCCCCCCCCTCCGTCCGCTCCCCCGTCCGCCCCCCCCCCCCCCCCCGTCCGCTCCCCCGTCCGCTCCCCCCTCCGTCCGCTCCCCCGTCCGCACCCCCGTCCGCTCCCCCGTCCGCACCCCCGTCCGCTCCCCCGTCCGCACCCCCGTCCGCTCCCACCCCTTCCGTCCGCTCCCCCGTCCGATTCGAACACTATAAATTGAGGGTGCAAGGTGCCATTTTTGCCTCCACTGACATAGTGTGTCTCAAGTCTTTTGATTCTCCTTTGAGGAGTGAGGATTGAATGCGTGAGACCCGAATGCAGAGTATACTTTGTCCAATCTAGTGTTTGTGAATTAGGGTTGCCCTCGTGGCACTCTTGAACAGGACCTAGTATGCGATCAAAGTGACTTGCTCTAACTTGTTTGTATTTGCAGGTTTTGTTGAAGTCATGCCACGCCGAAACGATGCATGGGATCAGTGGTACGAGGATAAGGGGAGGGTTCCCGGTAAATCACAAAGGCAGGTTAAATGTAGGTTTTGCCCGTTCGTCATATCTTACCGAGGAGATAGAATGTTGGCCCACCTTGGTTATAGACCTCATGTAGGGGGTGCTTCTGATGTTTCCACATGTAGGATGGTACCCCCGCATATTAGGGCCTTGTTTGAACATTGCGGAGGCATTGTGCCCTTACATGTAGGCATTGTAAATGAGGACTCTCTGGTGGCAGATATTGTACCTCTGGAGCCTATTATAGCGGACTCCGTAATTAGTGAAACAGAGCCTTTGCTTATGTCCCAAACCACTCAACATTATGATGTTGTGATATATGGCACTCCTCCTCGTGAACTACGTCAACTCAACATAACGGAGGGGTTCAATGTGTCAACAAAACAACTCCTCGATAGAGCATGGGCAACGGTTTTTTATGAAGCTAACATTCCTTTCAACATTGTGAGACATCCTGCATTTGTTCATGCTGTGCGTGAAACTGCCCGTCATCGAATGCCAGCCTACACACCACCATCGTACAATGCCATCCGTACGAAGTTGTTAACTGATATAAAGGTTGACCTAGATAGGCAAGTGAAGGAGAAGCTGGGGAATTCCGTTGAAAAATACGGTGTTACAATATGTTGTGATGGATGGGACAACGTGCAAAACCGACCTCTCCTAAACGTTCTTCAATGTGGCACAAAGGGAGACGTTTTCTTGGGTACCATTGACACCACGGGAAATCACAAGGATCATGTCTACGTTGCTGCTCAAATTCAACCATTTGTGGAAAAGGTTGGTCGACATAATGTGGTCCAAATTTGCACCGACAATGCCCCAGTTATGGCCTCCGCTGCTCGCGACTTGATTCGAGCAAATCCCGATGTATATTTTCAAGGATGTGCTGCACATTGCCTAGATCTCCTCTTAGAAGATTGGGGGAAGGAGGAATGGGTGAAAAAATTGGTAAAAAAATCCCGCCATATTTGTGTATTTGTTAAAAACCATCATGCTTCTCAAGCTATATTCCGGAGGTTGTCACCAAATCTCTCACTCCGCCTACCTGTAGAGACCCGTTTTGCTACGAACTTCATCATGATTGAACGTCTTCTCCAAGTACGCAATGCTTTGGAAAGAATGGTGGTTGATGAGGATTGGATCACTCTAATGCGTGATATGAGGAGGAGATCTGGCACCTCTTACATGAAGGGCTCTGCTGTGCGAAGCTTTATACGTTCTGATGGATTCTGGAACACGTGCGAAAATTTCTTGTATATGGTGATCCCGGTTGTTAAAGCTCTTCGTGTATTTGACGGCAAGGCGCCTGCAATGGGAATGGCTTGGAGGGTCATGCATGATTTACAAACCCATATTCGTGGATTCAGTAAACCTCCATTTCGCTTAAGCCCTGAGCTTGCTGCAAATGCTATGGTAACGTTTCAAAATAGATGGAGGTTGATGTTGAATGATCTACACTGGGCTGGAGCGATGTTAAATCCGCTTCTACGTGGTTGGGCCCCACTCCATGAGGATGACAATTCGAGGACAATCCTAAATCGAGTTCTTCGCAGGCTTGCTCAAGATGAGGACACTTATGTCCAAATCCTCCACCAGTACCAAGATTTTCTTGAAAATCGAGGGCCTTTTGCTGATTCTACTGACCCGAGCGTGCATGCCGCACCTCTCCATGAATGGTGGGATGCAATGGGAGGTGGAGCTAAAGCCCTCCAAACAATAGCAAGACGTATCCTTGCACAAGTATGTTCCGCATCCGCATGTGAACGCAATTGGAGCATGTACTCATACGTTCACAACAAGAGTCGCAATCGCTTGAAGCATAGTCGTGCTGAGGACCTCGTCTACATATATACCAATAGTAGGCTCATTCGACATCGGAGGGGCCCAAGACCTGCTCAATGGTACGAATTGAATGAGGTCCATTCTGACGATGACCTTGACGAAGAAGATGACAACGAAGATGACGTGGATCCAACTGGTAGGGCTGGAAATGATGAAGACAACAATGTTGATGACATCGACTTTGATTTGGATGACCTCGATTCCGAGAATCATGGTTCAGAAGATGAGGATGACAATAATAGTGATGGAAACCTTGGGGTGTTTGAGTTTGATGAACCGGATGTCCCCCAACATAACGACGGAATGCATGACGATCATGAGGGGTCTATTGGAAGACCGCATGTTGAAACTCTCCACACTGGAGAAGGGTTTCCATCTGACCATAATGTTGCTATGGGGGCAAGTGAGAATGTGGGAATTGAAGTAGATTCCTTGCAACATCGGAGCGATTCTCTTTCATTTGGTGAAGGCGACAATGTACTACCCGTAAATGAGCCAACGCACGTTCAACATGATCCACTTCCAACCCGAGTACATTCTGAATCCATGGATGCCTCCCTCATATCCAACCATCGTATAGAAGATCCAACGCCCAATGTTCCTGAAATGCCTACAACTCGATTCCGTGCTCTTCAAAGGATTGCATCCACCTCTACGGTGCAATTGCATGCACAAGGTCAACATCGTCCTTTCACTCGAAGTATTGCCAATACTTCTAGATTGGGTGTTTCACGTGCAACTGCGGTGGGTGCTACTTTGGTTGCTATGCACAATGTTTCAAGAAATGTTACTATAGAGGCGCCACGTCGTCCTTCTGTACGTCGACATGTTGTTGAGAACATACCAATTGCAATTCCACCCGCGTCTGTTTCACTTCCACACAGTCAATCCAATGGAAGAGGTGGTCTTGGAGTTGGAGGCGGAAGTACAACGGGGGATGCTTTTATAGATGGAAGTAGAGATGAAGTGCACTCAAGTCGTGGTACGGGTGGAGGGCGCCAGAGAACTACGAGAGGTGTCAAACGTACTAGGAAGAGGTATCAGGGACGATCGCTTCCGTTTACTGCTGAAGACTACAATGAAGATGAGGGTAGACCACATCTAGATGAAAATGGCATACAGGATGCAGATGGCTCCCGGCCGACCAAGAGGATAATTTTCTCACAACGTGACCGAGAGTTGCATCTTCGAAGCGCGACTCCCCAAACGGATGATGATTTCAGCACAGACGAGTCTGAAGAGGACCCAAGATGTGTCGAAGCAAATGATCCTACAGTACGGATTCGAACGTAATGGTTTTGCACAAATATGTTCTTTCGGTGCTCCCACGTACTCCCATAATTTATTACTTCCGTCAAAATTGATACAAGTTACAACCTTAGGGCCTTCGGTAAGACATTTAGACCACAAAGCGAACGTTACGTTCGAAGTTGTATCATTTTATTATAGTAATAAAATTATTTATTGCATGTTTTTTAAAATTATTTATTGCATATTTATATAATTATATCTTTATGTGGTATTCAATATTGACTATGTAGTCAATAGTACTTTTGGTTAGACTATCATATGAATTACAAATATTCAAGTGAGTTTTTAAAAGTTTCGAATAACATTAAAACATGTGACATCCATATGCTATCTTTTACACGATCTTAGAAATGACAACTTGTCGGTAACTCCTCTTTATATTACATATTCTTTGAACATGAAATATGTTCAATGTGTACAAAGTCTTCCTCCGTTCCTATACAACTTTCTAAACATGCTACAAAAATGCCTAATCCGAATCTGAATCGAGGTCTATTGCAGCTGAAGTAGATCATCGTCGTGCTCGTGATGATTCCCCGGCTTCCATCATTCGCGTGGTTTCACGGGTGAGATATGGACGACTTCCAGGAGATAGTGGAGTGGCATTACGTGGTCTAGGCCCCCCATTTAGCCATCTCAATACCGCATCATCCGTAACTCTATTCAAGAGTGCTTCAACTGCCTCCAACTGCGTTCTGTGTTTGTGGTACGACTGCTCTAAGTGCGCTTCAAAATGGGAATCCCGTTCCATGGGCATCTCATGTGCATCTTCTTCCAACTCATGCTCCGATATTGATGGTTCACCACTTGCATTGTAAAAAAGAGGTTGAATGCCTCTCCGTAATTGCATGGTTGTCGCATCCCAATGCCAACCAAAAGTTTGGTACAAAAATCTTTTTATGCCATGGTTTGGGGACTTGTTGGGAAACAACTCGTCTGCAACATACAAAATTTGACGTGGATTCTGTGTCCATTCGCCATCTTTGTTATCGTTCCAAAGTTCAACCGTTGCACAATTGAATAACCAATTCCACTCAACAGAAGTCCCATCAAACTCGCAAAGGTTGAAGGGATAGTCCGTTGGCCTTACCACCCAGTCCTTAGGCATGTAATCCCGAAGGCCAAATTGGAGGTACAAACGAGGGTGGAAGGGTGATCTGCAATGGGGACATTGCCGTCTCCTGATCATTGCCACTATCAGACATTGTGGATGGAATTGGCCCCCACACGATCCAACTTGAAAGCATCCCTCTGGGCCAAATGGACTGCCGCAAATCCCACACACGGATCCGTCGAAGACCATTGGATGTGGACCCGGCCATAACAACTCACCCCTCATGCTGTATGGATATTCATGCACTTGGGTCACATCCCAATGGTGATCGGAGTCGATCAGTTGCCGCCAATCCAAGCTCCCGTTAGGCAATTTCAAGTCATCCTCATCATCCCACCTACTAGGGTACATATGTTCCTGATCTGGCCATGACGTGAGCATCAAGTTCCGCAATCTATGATTGCGGTTCCATTCTCGCTGGATGCTCTCAAATTCAACTTCATATTGACGAGCCTTGGCCATAGAAAGCAATGTCCCTGTCCTCATATTGGTTCGCTCCACGATCGCATCCGATAGAAATTTCCTCAACCTTGCATTCTGCTCCTCTAGTGTGCCAATCTTGGATTCGTGATCGACAACCACTTCATTGACCACTTGAAGTTGTTGTTGCATGTCCACCACCTCCTTTTGCAAAGCCTCCATCTTTCCTTGCATTACTTCATTCCTCGTACATACGTCCGCTACTTGTGACTTTGCAATCATGGCCTCCTGTAAAGCTGTATCCCTCTCTGCTTCCAAAGACTGGATGTTAATTGGTGTACTACTTGAACTGCCAGCCTCCCCCATCGTAAGTGTTGCAAGTCGATTTTCCAGCTCGAGAATCTTTGCTTTATACTCACGAATTTCCTCGGCATGTTGCTGGCGCAATGCCTCCATTCTGCTCTCCATCATGTCCGCACCAAGTTGACAAGGGTTTACCTCGTTTAGGGCCTCGTTAACCACCTGGTTAACCAGCTCGTTAACCACATCGACATTTACCTCCATGCCCTCCTCATCCATATGCTCAAACGCCTCCTCGATGGCCATCTCCACGTCATTGGCTGGTCGTTTGCGAGTACGTGGTTTTTTTAGTTCCCGACCTTCTGGAATTGGTGCCCCAGGCTCATCCACTAGTTTAGGATTCTTCCTGAACCACTCCGGAACGGGAGTGTATGGAATATCCGGAACTTTGCATTTAGTGAATGCAATTCCAATACCCCCAAATTTTTGATCATGCAGAGCATCCAAACTTGACCAATCCGCCCTAACTCGCAACACGTGCTCCGCATACATCATACACGCCACCGACTTTGGAATTGCACTCTTGGGCCATCTATCTCGGGGAGATCACTCCATTGTAGAGTTGAACACCACGTGCGAACAAAGTTTGCTACCCCTATATTACATGTCATAAATAATTTTAAATTTTACGATATTTTTTCTACATATACACAACCATTGATGGTATCTTTTGTATATTTTTTTGAAATTTTTAGTCATATTCATTAATTGTAGCAATTTTTTTAGTTCAATTTTGCGTCATTCTAGTTAGAAACGGTATGTTTTATTAAAAAAACAAATCATCAAATTTAGTCACCATTTTTTACTATGTAATATGTACCATTTATATCTACTCATGAAAAAAATTTGATAAAATTGTGACCCATTTTGGTGATGATTTTTACATTTTTTACATTTTTTACATCTAAAATGATCGCACGTGGTTGTTCAACTCTACAATGGAGTGATCTCCCCGAGCCATCTATCCAAATTGGAGATACTTCTAAGTATCGTTAGGAATCTCCATTTTGCCTCCACGTCTTCAAGCTGCGTATAGCTCGCATTGACGGCCTTGCAATGTCGCTCGTGACAATGTCTTGGCCACAACCGATCAAAGTGAGGGAAGCCCACGTACTGCATTGCAGTCTTCGCTGACCACGGTTGTGGTACATTCTCCCAACCTACCCTGGCTTTTTGGGAAGGATCATCGTAAACATTCCACTCCAAATCAGCGGCCTTGCGTCCATGTCCTCTGGAACACCCAGAACTAGATCCTCCACTTGCACTTGCCATGTCTCCAGTTCCTCCACTTGCCATGTCTGAAAATTGGAGTTTCTAATTCTAATTCCACCCAAATTGGAGTTTCTAATTCTAATCTAGAACTCTAATTTTTAAAATACTAATTGCACTTCATAATAGTGCTACAAAATATCCAAGCATACACTTCAAAATAGTGTTGCTGTGGAATTAGTTCAAAAATGTCCCTAAAAATTAAAGTTCAACTATTCGGCACACCCTTCGAGCACCCCGCTACCGGCGCTCACGCAGAGGCCAGTTGACTGGGCGCGTCACAAGGAATATGCCAAATAACGGCCACGTGGATCTGCCAAAACCGGCCACAACCTGCCAAAAGTAGTGTAAAAGGATCCCAAAAAAGGGATCCTTAACTCCTCCGAGAGCCCCGCTACCCCGCACTCTGTGTTAGAGGAGGGTTGTCTGGGCGCCCAGAAGGAGTGGAGTAAGGTATGTAAGTGGTCCCCTCCACTTATATACCTCCGTCCGCCCCTCCATCCGCTCCCGCGTCCCCACCCGTTCGCACCCGTTCGCACCCGTCCGCACCCGTTCCCGCCCGTCCGCCCCAGAGTCCCCCCCCCGTCCGCACCCGTTCCCTCCCGTCCGCCCCCAGCGTTCCCCCCGTCCGCACCCGTTCCCTCCCGTCCGCCCCCAGCGTTCCCCCCCGTCCGCTCCCACGCTCCCCTCCGTACGCTCCTCTCCATACGCTCCAGCGTTCCCATCCCGTCCGCTCCTCGTTCCCATCCCGTCCGCTCCTCGTTCCCACCCGTCCGCTCCTCGTTCCCATCCCGTCCGCTCCTCGTTCCCACCCGTCCGCTCCTTGTTCCCCACCCGTCCGCCCCGCGTTCCCTCCCGTCCGCTCCACCGTTCCCCTTCCGTCCGCTCCGCGTTCCCCTGCCGTCCGCTCTGCGTTCCCTACGTCCGCTCCGCGTTCCCCTGCCGTCCGTTCCCCCCGTCCGCCCCCTGTTCCCCTCCCGTCCGCTCCATGTTCCCTCATTCTGCTCCAACGTTCCCATCCGTCCGCTCTGTGTTCCCTCCCGTCCGCTCCCGTCCGCTCCCCTCCGACCGTTCCCCCCGTCCGCCCCTTGTTCCCCTCCCGTCCGCTCTGTGTTCCCCTACGTCCGCTCCATGTTCCCTCATTCCGCTCCAACGTTCCCATCCGTCCGCCCCATATTCTACGCTATTCTACGCTGTTCCCGAGGAGCGGACGGTGGGGAACGTGTGGCGGACGGGAGGGAACGCGGGGCGGACGGGTGGGGAACGCTGAGCGGACGGGTGGGAACGAGGAGCGGACGGTGGGGAACGAGGAGCGGACGGAGGGAACGTGGCGCGGACGGGAGGGGAACGGGGCGGACGGGTGGGGAACGTGGACCGGACGGGGGGGAACAGATGAAAGATGGAACGATTAGCGGACGGGTGGGGAACGCGGAGCGGACGGGAGGGAACGGGGCGGCAGGGGAACAACGTAGAATTGCGACCACATATGAATTGGACTTCATATGAATTTTTTAGAGCCAAAAAACGGACACTATAGTCACCATCTATAAATGTTAACCCTCGGGAGTGGATCAAAGTGCGATTGAGCGGCCCAACTTTGTTGAGAGTCCAAAGAAATGAACCCTAAATAGCCAATAAAATATAGTAAGGATAGCCTTAGTTGGGCATAGTGTGAAGCCTCCAAAGGCCAAGCCCAAAAGTCCAAACTCAAAGGAGCATGCCACTTTATTACTTGCTCAAAATAACCCCTCCAATCTAACGGCCAAGATCTTGTCAATGATTGATTATTATAATGAAAAAAATGTAGGCATCGAAAAAAAAAGCAGGTGGGTTCGTTGGAAAGCTAGGAACCTAAACCCTCAAACCATGTATGGAAACACTTCTACATGAGTGTGAGAACAAATCAATGGCACATATGTGGTAGTAATTTGGAATGACGTAGGGTTTAGGGTTTAGGGTTTATGAACCACTAAGGTTGAAGCACAAATTAATGATTTATTGAAGGAAAGTGCATTCGGATGGGTGACATCGGTTATGAAACCATATGAACCACTAAGGTTGAAGCACAAATTAATGATTTATTGAAGGAAAGTGCATTCGGATGGGTGACATCGGTTATGAAACCATATGAACCACTAAGGTTGAAGCACAAATTAATGATTTATTGAAGGAAAGTGCATTCGGATGGGTGACATCGGTTATGAAACCATATGAACCACTAAGGTTGAAGCACAAATTAATGATTTATTGAAGGAAAGTGCATTCGGATGGGTGACATCGGTTATGAAACCATATGAACCACTAAGGTTGAAGCACAAATTAATGATTTATTGAAGGAAAGTGCATTCGGATGGGTGACATCGGTTATGAAACCATATGAACCACTAAGGTTGAAGCACAAATTAATGATTTGTTGAATGAAAGTGCATTCGGATGGGTGACATTGGTTATGAAACCATATGAACCACTATGATTGAAGCACAAATTGGTGATTTGTTGAATGAGTGGATAACTAATCAAATATGGAAAGTTCAAAGAGGTATCAAAGAGGTTTCCAATGCGGATGTCGGAAGATTTTTTCAAAAGTGTACATTTTTAACCTAACCAACTTTATTTTTATTCCGATTGCGTTGACTTTATCTTACTAACGAGAATTGGATCCTCTACATATTGGATTACATCAATTATTGGTCATGGTCATCAAGTCCTTAGAGGTCAATATATAAGTAGATCATTGAGACTCATACATATAACGAAGGTAGAGTATCATGGATAGGATGGGAAAGGGGAGAGTCATGTTTGAGGGTGTAGAATGCGATGAGGAGATACACAATTTAGACGATCCCCATATTCCATTCAATGCAACACCCGAGCGTGAGAGAGATGAGAGAAGTGCTAGGGATCGATTTCGTGATGAGTATGTCATGACTCCCTTCTCACAATCTACACAAGCTTGGAGGATGAGGGCGGCGGAGGAACAACGACGATATGCAGACAACTTTGAGATCGATGCGGTGGAGAAGGACCACACACAATGCGTGGGTGGAGATCTAAATGATCTAATTGATTTGTGTGCGGATATTTTGGAGAAGCCCGGGGATGTGGATGTGGATGTGGATGTGGATGTGGAGGAGACTTCAATCGACATTGAAATAGTCAAGGTAGCGGGGGAATCTTCAAAGACTATGTCTATTCGTAAGAAGAGGAGAGGATTGTCGCCTCATCGGCTACCATTGAAGGAACGGATGAAAGACCGAACGATTAGCTATTTTGATTTACTTCAGCCGAATCCTCTTCCAAAAATGGAGCCTCGCCGGAAGCCAGGAGCATCTACGAGGTTGGGATGACGGAATGAAGTGGAATATTATAGTTTGCATGGTTTGTTCATGTATATGATTAATAAAAGGCATTTGTAACGTTGTCGCAATAATAAAGTTATGACTTGTATAATATGTTGTACCACTTCTATGATTTATTTATTTATTTTTAATTCACCAACCGAACATTTCTGTTGAGATAAACAAGCACAAAGCAATATGAAACTATACATCCACTTCTCAGTTCCAAGAGAAATTTTTTTTAACCACTTTACGTTCACCCTTAGTTGATTATTGTTATTTTAGTGTACTTTATTATGTGGATGGGGGGACTATTATGTAGAGGATTTTTATTGCATATTCTTGTAGAGGACTTCATTACCTATCCATGGATACCAAGAACTCATTTTTTGGATTTCATATGAGTTTTTGAGAGCCAAAAAACCGAGACTATGTCCAAACTTTAAAAAAAAAGTGATTGTGAATTATATAAATATAAATATAAGCAATTGTGAAGTATATGTGCAATATGTGTGGAGTACAAGAAAGAACATTTAGAGATGTTTAGGATCACGTGTACAACCGATATAACTATTGCAACATTGTGCTCAACTTTAGTTAACTAGATATAACTATAGTTGACTACATTTTGTGGCATATCAAAATTAGAATAAATATAGGTAATTGCATTTTGGCAAGACATATCACGAACAACTATAGTTAACTTGAACTTAGCACATGGATGTGATAACAACGATGTGAAAGAATGATGTGGCCTCACGAGAGGCGAAAACCTTGGTTAGTCTCCCATAGACTTCTTCTCGATTATGAAGCAAAAATCCTCATGGAGTATGAACATTGCACTAAGATCCATAAACCTCATACAATATACAAGTTGTGTATGAAAAAATGATGGCTTTATTTACATCTCCAACGGTTACTAAATTGGTATGATCCAAAATTGCTGCAAAGAAAACAAAAAAAACTATTTTGCAGTGTCACGGAAGCACATTGTCAGGTTAACCATGTTGTATGGAGGCGACTTCAACATGTTCACTACGTGTGTGATGGTTGACCTTTCCGTTGGATTGGGCTTCGTCAATGCATCCAATGCTATCTCAAACCGCATCTTCAAGCCATTTGGATCACTGTTTAGCTGAAACAACGAGGAAGTCGAATCCCTGGCATAAATCTTCTTTTCCAAAGCACCCACTGAGAAGGACTCCGAGAGAAACGTGTGCCTATGTTTCCGAGCCATCCTCACCGGAGAGGTAGATGTTCCACGCTGCCCTCGTACATGGAATAATTCTGGACCATCACAGTTGTATTTTATGCGGTGCTTGTTCATCTCATTCACTGATTCTTTTCCATAGTTGGAGGGTGCGTCTTCATCTCCCCATGATGCCATCCCCCAATCACACACACCAATGAAAACCGTGTTCTCACGGTCTTGTGGGAAATGCAGCATGACATTGTTGGGATTAAGGTCATTGTGCAACACGTCATGCTTGTGCACTACATCCACAATGCACATTAGAGCCCATGCCAAATAAGCTCGATGCCTTCGATATACAACCAACCGTTTCCGTGCTTCAAAGTCTGCCCCAGGCATTTGAAGGATTGTGCGCTCGTGGGTTTCCGGAACTTGGTGGTCATAGACCCTCATATTCTTCAAGGAGCCTCCATTCCACCACATCGAATAGGATTCGTATGTTTTCGGGTGGAGGTATTGTAGCTTGATTATCCCAGGATGATCTACTGGGCATGCCAATGCTTCAACCGAACGTTCCTTTCGGTTCTCCAGACTATTCGTGGCCTTCATGGTCTTCCCAGCCCACTCTATCCAGTTAGGGATGAATGATGCTCCATGAATTGTGACTCTCCGCACCACTCCGAAGGTCCCTTGGAAGATTTCCCTATCCAAGGGTTTGATCTCCACATTCCTAGGCAACCATATGACACCCTGCCGGCCCTGAGTGGCAATGTTGTCTGCTAGCTGCCTGTCAATAAAAACGGGAAGGTTGCGGGCGGATGTGTCTTTTGCTGCTATTACGCCTCTTTTCCAATTCTCTAGCTTAATGTACAGCTCGGACCTCCTCCCACCACTACTTCCCTCTCCAGGATGCATAGCCTCATATGACATCGTTGGATTGTAGATTGCTTCCACAGCTTGTTTTTCAATCCATGTGTTCCAATCGCTCATGCCCCTAGCTTCCTCAAACTCCGGTCCAGACGTGGCTTCCGTGAGAATAAGCATCAACTCGTTCCTCGCCAACTCTAAACCCTTTGTACCATCATTGAGGTATTTTTTCTCCAAATAAACCATGCTGTTACTTCTAAACCAATCCAACAACACGATCCTGCAATGATTTCGAGCCTCATCGGTCCGCGGGTCGCGTTTGCCTCTATGTTTCCTTTTCTTTGATTGCGAACCCGATGCCGCGGACCCGTCCTCCGTCCCTTCCGAAACTGCTGGGCGTTTTAATCCCCGTCTTTCAGTCTGCTCCGAACCCTGAGGTACATCACGTGCAGGGCTCTCCGGTCTTGATGTCCGCCGTGTCGGAGATTGTGGTGGCACGTTCTCCGAACGAGCCGGTGCATGTATTTCTGTGGAACTGCCTGAGCTTGGTCCCCTTCCAGTTCTCCCTCTATGTCCACTGTTTCCCCGACTCCCACGTGTTCCACGGCTTCCCCGTGTTTGGTTGCCTCCCGAATGACCAACAGCCAAGAACTCTTCGTCAAACTGAAAGGGATCTGGACGTGGTGGACGTGCTGCAGTACTTCCACTTCCAGGATCGCTTCCCGTACCCTCGGCAGTATTCGCCGATGCATTGCCTACGAGCCAAGCACGGTGCACCCTCAAATCCTCGTTCTCGTAAGGAGCAATGCCCTCCCCCTCCATCGTGATAAAAATCACGTGAGTGAGTGAATCTGAAAATGAGTCGTGATAAAAATCACGTGAATAAGTGAGTGTGAAAATCTCTCGTGATAAAAATCACGGGAGCGAGTGAATTTGAAAAAAAATTGCGAGGGTTCCCCCACAATTTGCCATGCCCTCCCAAACCCCTTGAGACCCGCGCGGTGATGCTGTCCTTTGGGACGCAACAAGGTCTCGGGTCCCTATGTGGTGGGAGGAGAGGAAAGTGGTAGGAACTAAAGCCTCGCGGCTTTATATAGGCAACGAGGAGCCCAATCATTATGGGATCCCGGTCGGAATTAGGGTTTAGGGTACGAAAACGACGTATGGGGAACGTGGGAACTAGGGGCGGACGGAGGGAACGTGGGGGCGGACGGAGGGAACGAGGGGGCGGACGGAGGGAACGAGGAGCAGACGGGTGGGGAACGCGATAGGGAACTCGGGCGGACGGGAGGGAACGAGGCGCGGACGGGAGGGGAACGGGCGGACGGAGGGAACGTGGCGGACGGAGGGAACGTGGAGCGGACGTGAAGGGAACTCGATAGGGAACGCGGGCGGACGGAAGGGATCGGAAAGCGGACGGGAGGGAACGCGGAGCGGACGTAGGGGAACTCCGAGCGGACGGAGGGAACGCGGGGCGGACGGGAGGGAACGGGTGCGGACAGGATGGGAACGGGGTACGGACGACGGGGAACGTGTGGCGGACGGAGGGAACGTGGAGCGGACGTGAGGGAACGCGTGCGGACGGGAGAGGAACGTGGGGCGGACGGGAGGGAACGAGGAGCGGACGGTGGGGAACGTGTGGCGGACGGAGGGTAGCGGACGGGAGGGAACGCGGGGCGGACGGGTGGGGAACGCTGAGCGGACGGGTGGGAACGCTGAGCGGACGGGTGGGAACGAGAAACGGACGGTGGGGAACGAGGAGCGGACGGAGGGAACGTGGCGCGGACGGGAGGGGAACGGGGCGGACGGGTGGGGAACGTGGACCGGACGGGGGGAAACGGATGAAAGACCGAACGATTAGCTATCCGTTCCCCACCCGTCCGCTAATCGTAACCCTCTCCCGTCCGCTCCACCCCCCTCCCCCGTCCGCTCCATCCCCCTCCTCCGTCCGCCCCTCCCCTCCTCCGTCCGCCCCTCCCCTCCTCCGTCCGCCCCACCCCCCCCTCTCCCGTCCGCTCCACCCCCGTCCGTCCGCCCCACCCCCCCTCCCCCGTCCGTTCCACCCCCCCGTCCGTCCGCTCCACACCCCTCCCCCGTCCGCTCCACCCCCGTCCGCCCCACCCCCCCCTCTCCCGTCCGCTCCACCCCCCTCCCCCGTCCGCTCCATCCCCCTCCTCCGTCCGCCCCTCCCCTCCTCCGTCCGCCCCTCCCCTCCTCCGTCCGCTCCACCCCCGTCCGTCCGCCCCACCCCCCCCTCCCCCGTCCGCTCCACACCCCCGTCCGTCCGCTCCACCCCCATCCACCGTCCGCACCACCCCCCCGTCCGTCCGCTCCACCCCCCTTCCCCGTCCGCACCACCCCCCCCCCCCCGTCCGTCCGCTCCACCCCCCTTCCCCGTCCGCCCCACCCGTCCGCCCCCGTCCGCCCCACACCCTCCTTAGTAATATTTTATTACTTTGATTTTAACACAATGATAAACACAATGGCAAAATGGTCTACGTGGCAGGGGAAATATGCACATCCACGTCGACGTTTTCTGCCACATAGGATGCCACCTTGGCAAGAAGGTAAGTATTTTACCCACCCTAGTCGGCTCCCCCTATGTTGACCCTATGTGGACCCTATTGTGTCGTGACGGAGGGGTCCGTCACGACACGACACGTCGTGACGGCACGACACCGTCACAACGGCGGGATAGACAACCCTGGTCATCTGATTGGACCTTCTTAATTTCAATTTGTCCTGATTCTACGAGATCCTGGGTATATCTGAATATATGAGGGCTTATATGTTTAATCATGTCTGCCTTGATACATCCTAAGGACATCTGGTTTATACAAGCGGCATTGTCTTCAAATATTACAGTAGGCTTCTTTCCTATACTAAGTTTGCATTGTTCAGTCAGAATGCCTTCCATAGTTCTCAACCAGACAGCTTCTCTTGAGGCTTCGTGAAATGCCAATAGTTCAGCGTGATTAGTCGATGTCGCCGTGACAGTTTGCTCAATTGACTTCCACGATATGGGTGCACCGTTCTTCAGGAAGATGTACCCTGTTTGTGATTTGCCGGTGACCTCGTCTGTCTTGAATCCTGAATCTGCATACCCCACTATTTCAGCTTCATTTGTCTTCTTGTAGTGAAGTCCCAGGTCCTCGGTACCCCTAAGGCATCTCAGCAGATGTTTGACTCCGTTCCAGTGTCTTGATGTTGGTTTCTGATTGTGTCGCGCCAGAATGCTTATGTCTGGTCTAGTGTGTGTGACTAAATAGATGAGCGCTCCGACTGCTGTGAGGTATCTGTCCCGATCTATCACCTCCTCCTCCTCCTCGCAGCATGGTCGGTAGGGATCATCAGCTGTTCGACTCCGTCCCACCATGAATGCGGCCAGCGGGTGGGCTTTGTCCATCTGAAATGTGGCAAGCAACTTTCTGGTGTAGTTTTGTTGGTGCAGTAGGATGATGCCGTCTTGAAAGTGATTCACCTGTAGGCCAAGACAGAAAGCTGTTCTACCTAGGACTTTCATGTCGAATTCAGAGGTTAGTAGCTGCTGAGTATACTTGCATGTGTCTGCAGATCCTATCAGGTTGATATCATCAACGTAAACAACAAGGATAACAAATCTTGTATTGTCACGAAATGTAAATATACACGGTAGAGCTGGGTTATTAACAAAGTCTTTAGAAATTAGGAAATTACGTAGGTAATCACTACAAGAAAGCTGCGTCAAAAATGACGCAGTTTAACGCGATTTTTAACGCGGTTTAACTGACATTTTTTGACTAGTGAAAAATGACGCTTGTGTCACGGACGTCTTTTGATTTTAATGCGACGCGTCATGTGCACGTTAAACGGTTTAACACGCGCACGTTATCCCCAATAAACTACGTTAAGTGGGATAACCAGAAGTTACCTGAGGTCAGTAAATCGAGGGAGTTACTCACTTGCCACGTGAGCATTTCCCGCTGTTTTTTCTTACACGTTGCAGCTTACGTGGATATTTACCACCGTTGTCCACACCACGTCACATATTTCGTGGCAATCGACGTGGCAATCGACGTGGCAGTTGGGTATAGATGGTTGACATGGTGCCACGTGTCATGATCACAGAATGATCCGACATTCGCGGATCGCATTTAGGGTGTCGGGTGTGGTACGTTTACGTAAATGCCGTGTGACGTGTTTTCGAAGTGCGTTCTGGACGTTCATTATAACGTGTTCTGACACTGATAAACCCATGTGTCATATATTTGTATGCGTTTTGGAAAACGCTTGTAGACGGAAGTAGACGTTCGCAGTGTCAACTCTTTGTAACATCAAGGTGGATTTCGTGTGTTCAATGTGACGCACTGTAATGTTCATCCAGACACATAGCTTATGACCATTATGACGCATACAAACACTATTGAACGTTAGTAATAACGTTTTGTAATGCGAAATACCGTCATACAAAACGCGTTATTAATGTCAATTAAAACACAATTGAACGCGTTATGACTTGTTGTAACACACAATTAAACGCGATGTACAACACATATTGAAACACACAAATAAATGCTTTCTAACACACATCTAACATTTTTGACGCACACCTAAACACGATGTAACGTCATAAAAAACGTACATATCACATTCAGAAATATTAAACTTGAACATCAGTGTCCTACAATATGGAAAATTGTGCACTTCAGTGTGCGCACGAAGAGGTGTGCTACAATATGAAAAATTCTGCATTGCAATTAAAATAATGCGGTCACAATGTTCTGTCAATCACATACAACAGAGCCTAAAGTCTACATGTACATTGCGGTAGCGTACAACTTTCTACCAAAATATGTGGATCCACCTCTTGAAGCTGCGGTTGACATGCAAAGGAGGCAAACCGTGCGTACATCCCGGGGGGCTCAGGCTGGATTCTTCTTAATCTACGCAGCCCACGTCATCAAGCCAACGGTGAGGTCACAGCAACCTATTAGCCAAACAAACTCATGTAATGGATTTCGATCAATGAACTCATACCCGTTTATAGGCTCTCACCGGCAGAATCGCTTTCTGTCCCGGCAACTTCTCCAAACCCCCAACTTCTTCTTGTATACACAATTCCGTCATCATCAGGGTAGAGGATGTTAATGGCCTGGACCAACGCCTTCAAATGGGATCTACTTTTCTGCTGAGTTCCTGATTTGGATGCCCGAGACCGTGAAAAAATCAAGCGCTCCTGCGTATTGCAAAACACCGCCCCTATGCTTGCATCAAAACCCATACTGCACTAGAAGAGAATCAACGTCTAAAGTAATGCAGTTTAACGCTGTTTAACGCACACGTTATCCAAGGGTGACCAACACGTTAAACCGCGTTAAACATTACTATTGCATAACAATTGAGTGACAAAATTGACCTCTGCTTTGTCGCTGTATGCAAGTTTCCTAGGCAACTTTTTTGTATCCTCCTTCGTCTTCTGCTTCCTCGGAGGAGATTTGGTGATTTCCTTCATTGGGGACTTGAGCTTCTTCGCACCAGCTCTTGTTGTTGCCCTCCCCTGTGGTGGAGCGTTGGCGTCGTTGGATTCAAGAGTGGCCCCCACTGCCCCCGCTGCTTCTTCGACTGGAGTCTCCAAGAGTCTCATGTCTGTCGCAGGCCAGCGAATTAACCAACCTACAGCCTGGTTCATTGAGATCACGTTTTCATCCTCCACTGGACACTGAAGTTCGTGGTCGTCTTTGAGGCTGGACTGCACTTGAACGGAGAACTCGTTGTATTCTATGGTGACGCAATGGATAGACTCACCGGGCAGTCCATGCAACACTCCTGCTCCAACAACTTCGGTGTCCGGCTCGTCGCGAGGTTTGCTCAGCAACTGAACCGGCACTCCTTTAGCAAATCCACCCTACGATACAAACATGGCATTGAATAAATAAGCAAGGACTCACTGCATCACATATGTACACACTTATATGTCACCGTAGACGTGCGGTCACAAAAGGTTTCAAAATATGCGTCACGTTAAACGTTCTTATGTCACTTTAAACGCAATCTGACGTCATTTGAAACGCAAAGTTACATCATTAAGAACGCAAACTAACGTAATTTGAAACTCAATGTACTGTCATCTAAAACGTGGTCTACACATTTACATCCTCTCAGTGGACACCTGTGCCATCGTTTCCACCACCTCCAGTTCCTCGTCTGGTGTCTCGGAGGGGACCTTTTCCTCATCAGGTGCCTCCAAACCTTTGCTTACGTTGAGCGAGCCTTCCGGAACTGATTCCACATCAGGGGCTGGGGCGGCATCTTCTGTCTTGGTGTCAGCATCATCGGCCTCCCGAGTCTCAGTGTCCACACTCGCCCCCTCCTCCGACTCCATGGCTGCATCCGCGACCTCCTTACCTGCCATGGCTGCATCCGCCTCCTCCTCCACCTCCGTGCGTGCCTCTTTAGGAGTCCCCTCCGACTCTGTGCTTGCATTTGAGGCCTCCTCCGTCTCCGTGGCTGCGTCAACGGCCTGTTCCGTCTCCAATGCTACCACCGCTGCCTCGTCCTTCTCCTTCCCCGCCGTCCTTCTCTTGGTGCCCTTATGTTTGGGCGCCGGTGGTACAACAAGTGGGGAGAACGCCACTCTCGCGTGTAACTCAGTGAGCATTCCCTCCACCTTCTTCAACCTCTCGTCTTGGGCCGCACACAGCTCTTCAAGCCTCTTCATCCTCTCGCGGTCACCACGATCACCAACCTCTGCTGCCTTCCTCTTCTTCGTCAGTAGTGCTTCTTCTCGCTCACGTTTCCTCATGGCCTTAACCTCATTCGCAATTTCTAGGTCAGTTGGCTTCCGGCCAAGCTGTATATTCTGCGCATGAGTCCCAGCAACAACCACAGATGTCAGCTTTATTTCAAGCGTGTCACTCGAAACGTCGCGCATTTCACATGTGTTTATCATGACGTAAAAACATGTTAATTTAAACGTGCTGAGACACAATATGTGGTCATGATAAACGTGCATTAACATCCTTGTCCTGAAATACAACCATAAACAGTCTTTTGGAAAGACTAAGTTTGGCTACTAATAGTTCTAGTGATGGATGTTCAAGAATGGAGGCACATGAGAAGTTCCATTAGAAGGTACGTGGAAACACGTTCATGTGGGTGTCCAAGTACGTGGGTTTGTTGGTGCAGATTGAGAAATATTTGGAAGTTGTGCATGCCCATGAATCTCACCAAAGAACCATTGATTCATACTTCACCCATGATTTGTAAACTTGATAGTGAATAAAGTTTGGATTGGGTTTGCAATTTTGTGAATTGTATTCTCTCACAGGTACTGTTCACATTTGCTTATATTTAGAACATGTTAAGATTTGTATATTGCTCAAAAAAGTAATTTTATAATTGTTAGTTGTTAACACCTTTATGAATGTTAACTTTGATCCACTCCCGAGGGTTAACATTTATAGAGGGTGAACATTTGAGGGTGAACATTATAGAGGGTGAACATAAATGAAGAATGCAAGCGGGTAGTATGAATTGGAGTGTGTTGTGTGGTGTGCAACTTAAGTATTATTGAATACTTATGATTTAATGAAACAAAGAGGAGGTGTGTGAGGCACCAACTTTTTATTGGAATGGGTGGATGCTACATTGTTTTGTGACTAGCGGTTAAGATTGTGAAAGCCATATTGTTTAGGGACACTTGAACTATACTTAAAGGCTAATCCACAAACTAAAAAGATTAACAGTAATAAATGAAGAATGCAATACGGGTTGACATTATGAGTATGAAATAAAGAAGAGCAAGTATGAGACTTGCGCCGGAAATAAAAAAGACAGAAATAATACAATCCAATACAAAATGGAGTTCAAGGAATAAACTCATCCTCACTCTCCGAAGCACTTTGATCTATGAATCTGAGTACTCTTGGATCGTATCTATGACGTGGACTAGAAGAGGCACTTCAACTAGGAGAGGAGTTTTTGGCATAAGCTACTGCCATATCCTCTGCATAACAGGGAAGTCGCATGTTAGAAATACGAGGTGAGCCGTAGTCTACGGAGTGACGGCCTTCAACCATCAGACTGCAACAACAAAGGACAAATTTAGATTGTTAGAATCATTCGAATTAAATGCAACATATTCAAAAAAGAAGTTTAAGATGACAAAATACTTACTCACATAGACTAACTACACCCTGTTGAGGGAGGGTATCGTCGTCGTCGTCAAGGTCTACAAAGTGGGTTGGATCGACCCCGCGACACTCCGACGCTGCGACCTGAAGTGGCTGCAGGAGTTCTTCGTACAATTCCTTGTCTCCCTCAAGTGCCACAATTGCCCTGTTAGAAGATTGTGCTGCAAGAACCGAGGCACCTACAAAGACCGAAACAAATGAATTAGTCGCATGTGATTGAATTGCCTAAGTCTAGAGAGATGGGAATGTTGAACAAATTACTTATACCAGTTCCAGCAGTGAGGTCACATATAATGCCCCCGGGAGGGCTAAGGCCACTGATTAGAAGTTGGAGCAGGGACACTGCCTTCTCCTTAGGGCCCCTCCAAAACTTGTCACCGTCATTGCGCTTGAGTGCAGTATCAGCGGTGACAATGTTGAAAATGACGTCATCACTTGCAAGGTCAACATCTTCAAATTCGTCACTAGACGAAATGACGAACTCCTTCGGTTGCCTAACCAAAGGTGTGGAGAAAGACCGAACCAGCACGATGGCTTTGAATTTCAGAGTCTGGACATCAACAATAGGCCCCGAATTGTTAGCAATGTGATTCAAGTCATGAAGGAGTGAGAACTTAAAGAGCGGAAAATGACTAGAATTACTGACCCGCTTGGAGTTATGCATAGGGTGAGTGAGGTGGAGAGAATTGACGATGGTCCATTCCTCTTTGACCTCCAGATTGTTGTTGTAGAGAAAGCTCAAAACCTCCTTCTTGATTTGCATGCTGTCAGGATAGAATAGGAGGAGAGCCCCATCGTCGTGAAGATACCCTTAACAAAAGCCAATTGTGAACTTGATAAAGTTTTGAACCTGCTTATTCCAATTTGGAATTTGCCCTGGAAATTCGGAAACTCCTGGGACATGCAAACCATCGGGATACTCTGCAATAATGAGGTCCACTGCAGCCTTCTGCAACACCTTGCCTGAGAAGAAGAATTCCCTGGATGCTCCAACCTTTGTTTCAAATAAACCATAGCGTTTAGTAGAGAATGAAATGGTGAATAGGGGCATGCTAGCTGAATTGAATGGGAATTAAGCTGGATATGTACCTCACTTAGAAAAACAACCATATCATCGTAAGTTGAAGGGAATTTGTTGTGCTTCGCCTTATAATCCAACATCATGTGGAATGAGTCATTGAGTATGAGAACCCGAGGAGAAGCAGAAGAGGAGGTGCATGCCTGGGATGATGACATTGACTTAACCGCAGGTGGGACAAATGTGATGGGTTTGGCTTGACCAGCAGCTCCCAGGTGAATACGCTTAGGACCAGGTGCACGTGGAGGATGGGAGCTGATAGGGTCTGCAAGTTCAGCAGGTGGAACACCGAAATCACCACCTGTTACACGAATATCTTCGTCCATTGGCTCCTCAACCAACTCAGCAGCCTTCCGCTTGGATCCCCGAGGCCTACTCCCTTTAGTAGCGGTCTTGCTTCTGGAGGAGCCACCCTTGGGGGTGTGGGAGACTCTGAGCCTGAAACTGATGCAGCGGGAGAAGGTAGGAGAGGTTGGATGGAGTCCCTGAGCGCGATGTCAAAGGGAGGAGGTTTCTTGAACGGACAGTCCAAGTACCACCCGCACTGTTGAAAGTGAATTGGATCCCATGTTTGTATAATTGCAGGAGTGAACATGGAATCAGGACTTTCGAAGTCCAGGTAGTTAGGGAAGAAAGCGGGTACCTTAGAGATGGCCTTCCTGGGCAGGAGAACGTATCGAAAGTACCTGTAAAGGACTCTACGGACAGCTTGAACGAAGAAAGGTTGCTTGTCCGGGGGGTTGTTCTTGTGAGCGCCGTTATCTCCACCCAACTCAATGAAGAAGGCAATCTCCCAGAGCTGACACCTCATGGCCTCCACGTAATCGAAGATAGTCATAATAGGATCTTCGCCATCGGGATTGTAGTCAACAATTTCCCCAAGGTCTGTGAGAACACTCGAGAAGAGCTCGTCAGCCTCCACTGCTATCTGAGGCCATGCACACGAAACATTTTTAAGAAATTAGATGTTGTCTTACAGGTTGCCATCCTTGTCATAGCTCATTAGGGGACAGTCAAATGACAACATGAAATTCAAGATGAATACTAACCTGCGCCCACCATGTTGCCCGATTCAACCATTCCGGAAACTTGGAGTCGGCGAAGCTAGCCTTGGGAAAGCGATGTGCATCCCGAATTGCCGCAGAGGAGTTCCACCTCTGGAGCCACTTAACCATCATCCTTGGTGGCATCGCTGAAGTGGCAAGCATGTACAACTTCTCCTGGAGCATCTCAGGTTCATCGAACTTCTCATAGTGAGCCTTTACTTCCTCCATAAAACCAGGAGTTAGCTTGGGATCCGCAACAGGCAAATGTTTCCTGAGCTCCGCGACAAGCTTATCCTCGACCTTCTTCACAGCTTTCCTAATCCATTCCTCTGCATTACGATCCGTCCAATTGCTAGAATCTGGATTCTTCATCTTGTATTTGTCTTCAGCAGCATGTGCAGCTTCTGCAATCTCTTGCTATAGTTCAAACAATTAATTCAATCAATTACATGAATGCCTTATCCATAATTTAAATGACACGATAACATTTGAGATTGACATTACTTGGTAAAGGACCGCATTGAGACCTTCAACGGTGAGGATAAACCATGTGCGAATTTTTTCAGACTGCTTCTTCCTTGCAGCCTCCAAAACAGTTGGAGATACCAAACCCTCAAAGTACGACAGTGGCTGTGGGGCAAGATTCTGGATGCGAAATAACTTGTGTACGAGGTTCGTGGTGACGTGAGATTTTTTATTCTTCCTACAAAGCCACAATGTATATAAGAAAGATGGATGAGCACTTCAAACACTCAATGGAAGGGTGAGGATCTTACCAATTCACTTCATGCAGAGCGGCTATCACTAATGGTATGTCTCCCCTCGGGTCAAGGATTACACCCTCAACACAGAAATGCCAATTGATATCATGAGTATGAAACTGTTCAATGATAGGCATCCATGCCTACAGCCGATGGTTCCCATCCCAAACCATGAACATCTTATTGGAAAAAATCTTCAAATCTTCATCTGCAAGAAGTGTCTTCTCGAATTCTTCATTCACCACCTTCCACTCCGTAGACCACTTTGCCACCACACTCGGGGTCACGTCATTGGTATGCCCATGGTTGTCCTCCAGTGCCACATAAAATAAACCATTCCCCTCCATGTAGCCATCAGTCATAAAATGAGTAGCGAGTTGGGACACATCGTTTTTGAGGTACGGTCTCACCACAGGAAAAGGCATCATGCGGCAGAGGGGAATGAAGAGACGACCCTTCTGTTTTGGCTGCCATTTTAGCTTCTCCAAACGTGACGTTGTTGGAACACTCTCATTAATTGCCAGATCATGAAGCTTTAGCTTCAACTCGGCATCCGTAAGGCGGACTGCATCACATAGAAGCCGTATAAATACAATTCATGGTCCAGCATGGGGTCTTCAAGCATGGGGGCTCTTTAAGCGGGGTGCCGCAAACTAATGGCTAGAAAATATGACTTCAAATGCATTGCCATCAACGGCATACACTCCCAGGTGACCACCCTCCATTCCAAAAGCCATAACTTTCACATGTCAAGTCTAAATGAAAGGATCCTTACCTCTTTGGAAAGCCAACATTAGCATCTGCAAGCTCTAAAAATATCAAAATAAAACAAACTAATGGCTAGAAAATATGACTTCAAATGCATTGCCGTCAACGGCATACACTCCCAGGTGACCACCCTCCAATCCAAAGGCCATAACTTTCATATGCCAAGTCCAAATGAAATGATCTTTACATCTTTGCAAAGCCAACATCAGCATCTGCAAGCTCTAGCAATATCAAAACAAAGCAAACTAATGGCTAGAAAATATGGCTTGAAAGGCATTGCCATCAACGGCATACACTCCCAGGTGACCACCCTCCAAACCAAAGGCCATAACTTTCATATGCCAAGTCCAAATGAAATGATCTTTACCTCTTTGCAAAGCCAACATCAGCATCTGCAAGCTCTAGCAATATCAAAACAAAGCAAACTAATGGCTAGAAAATATGGCTTAAAAGGCATTGCCGTCAACGGCATACACTCCCAGGTGACCACCCTCCATTCCAAAGGCCATAACTTTCACATGCCAAGTCCAAATGAAGAGATCTTTACTTCTTTGGAAAGCCAACATCAGCATCTGTAAGCTCTAGCAATATCAAACAAAACAAACTAGTCGCTAGAAAATATGGCTTGGAAGGCATTGCCGTCAACGGCATACACTCCCAGGTGACCACCCTCCAATCCAAAGGCCATAACTTTCACATGCCAAGTCCAAATGAAAAGATCTTTACCTCTTTGGAAAGCCAACATCAGCATCTGCAAGCTCTAGAAATATCAAAACAAAGCAAACTAGTGGCTAGAAAATATGGCTTGAAAGGCATTGCCGTCAACGGCATACACTCCCAGGTGACCACCCTCCATTCCAAAGGTCATAACTTTCACATACCAAGTTCAAATGAAGAGATCTTTACCTCTTTGGAAAGCCAACATCAGCATCTGCAAGCTCTAGCAATAACAAAACAAAGCAAACTAATGGCTAGAAAATATGGCTTGAAAGGCATTGCCGTCAACGGCATACACTCCCAGGTGACCACCCTCTATTCCAAAGGCCATAACTTTCACATGCCAAGTCCAAATGAACAGATTTTTACTTCTTTGGAAAGCCAACATCAGCATCTGCAAGCTCTAGAAATATCAAAACAAAGCAAACTAGTGATCAACATCTTCAACCTATTCTTCACAAACTAGGTCATTTGGTAAAGACATACTTGAAAAAAAAATTGTTCAGAATTCCAAAAAGTCATCATCAACAACCTTATTATCGTCCTCCAATATATCACTTGAAATTACATAGTCGTGAAATTGCTTCATGCATTCAGATATAGAAGAGTCGTTGTCCGCTCCGTCAATTTCGTCTCCGTTCTCTTCGTTGTATGTATGTTTGACCATGATTGTAGTTTCCATGTCTACAACACCGGTTGCGGCTCCAGACCAGTAAGTCCTAGAGAAGGTTATTGCACGTCGTGACACTGGGATCTCATATATAGATTTGAATAGCCTCGTTGAAGGATCCTTGAATACAGTGGACTTCTCTTATCGACACACTCCAGTCCCTCTACGCTGCCATTTTTCAACCTCTACACGAGTTGTCCGTCCTCACTTAGTCTTATGCACTTAGAAGATTAAATCTTAAGCTTTTGAAGATACCTTCATCAAATCTCGACTAGTAACAATTCATTGCACGGTCTTCTCAGTCCTCAAGATGGATACCTTTTCTAACTCCAACTCATTAAGGAGTTCAATGCAAGGCTCGTGACTTAGACCATCGTGCTCTTCCTTTGTATTGTACTCCTCTTTATCATCGTCGTTCATTTTTGCCACCATGAGTGTATCTTGCATATCTTGAAACAAGAGGTTATCTTCTTCAATGTCGGTCGTGATTATAAGCCTTGTTGATGAAGTTTTGTTGCTCTTTTTTCGACTATAATCCAACGGCCATGACCTAGGTTGATCTAGATTTTGTTGCATCTCTTGAATGAAAAAAAGATGAACTTTCATAGATTAATTCAAAGAATAGTCACCAAAATTCCATGAATGACTTTAAGTCGTTAACATATATCATTATAATTACAACAAGCTATATGTTGGTTCACATGAACTCACATTTTATATTTGCGCAATTTAACATCATGTTCGTGTAAATTTTTTTACCAAATGTATCTCAATTTTGGTATAAACCAATTCTAGTATTCAAAGATTTCAGTGTTGATTTATTCATGAATGATACTTATGATTGCATTTGTAATAGTTTCAAGAGGCTTGGACAATTTGTAGATCCTGATACCATTGATAATAACAGTAATGATCTAAGGGCGCATATACGTACCATGGATACAAAAATAATTCATTATCATAGGCTTAGAGGATCAATCACTCTAAGGCTAAATCACATACCATTGGAAAATACTAACATACAAGAGACTATTCAAGTGGTTGTGGATATTTTTATACATGTATGTCAACTTCTTAAAGTGGAAGGATGTCTAGTCGTTGACAATGCATCTAAGCATGTTCGCATGATAACAAGAGACAAGCTAATGTCGACTATATGGAAAACCATTTTGGATTAAGAAATTTCAAAGCACGTTTTTTTCTAATAAAGTAGTTAATAATAAACTAGCTTGATTATTGAAACATGTGTTCATTTCTAGACTAGACAAGGCTGCTAGTAATGCATACTACATATGTATATTTCATATAAGAAACCCAAGCATTACTCATATTTAATGGCCTAGACTTTGAACATTGCCAATATAATGAATTTTGGGATTCCATTAAAGTTGTCACAAACCAAGTAAAATCTGAATTGATTTTCTTTATACTTGAATTACCCATAAATAAGGTAGAATTACTTTATATTATGACAATTTATAAATTCCACAAAAAAATATAGATGAATTTCTAATACTTTCGGTTCAATCTATATAAACATTGTCACCCTTCTTACCTTATCAATCATGACATTGCTTAAAGAGATTAAAAATTGGATTAAGACCATTATTAAAGGATATAACAAATTTTTAAGGTATGGATACATCGATTTATCAGATAATTAATTCAATAACTAATTTTATCCTCCATACCCTTAATATGATTAACAACATATATATTGCTGACATCACAAGATATTTTGAATTCATTCCCATATCTGGTAATGACACATTATATAATGCAATGGAATTCATTACCAAGTTGGGTATGACCAACATAAAATGCAAACACCCTAAATCTGAGCAACTACTTTGGATTAGAATCAATAGCAAAAGGGTTACAACTATAGTTATATGGACATTTACATGTCCTGAATATGGTAAATGGTTCCTTATCCCAGTCACTAAGCTTTTGCAAATTCATAAATGGTTGACCACAAACTGTTATGTACGCCTAGGTGACCGAATATAGAAACAAATATTTGGCATACCAATGGGCTTCTCATGCTCACCTCTTTGGTGTAATTTGTATCTCTTATTATACGAGATCAAATTTATCCAAAGATTGACTAGGTTGGGAGAAACTGAAATTATGTCCAAATTTCAACATGCTTTTAGGTACATTAATGACATATGTTGGCTTAATGTGGAAAATACTAATGTGTTCATTGACCCGTTACAACCTAGAAATATGGTTAATACATAATGGATCTATCCATTAGACATAATAGAAATCAAAATTGAAGTATCTTAGTTTTCTAAATCTTCACCCCAGTTTGGTGTCAAAACACACTTCATGAATGTCTTGATTATTGTCACAGACGAACAAAATGATAAGTTTCTCATACAGAAATTTGACAAGCATCGTGACCTACCCTTCAAGTATTCACAATTCATAAAGTTCAAGTCGAACAAACCAGTTAAATAGCATATAATTTGGTGATATTTCAAACAGTACCAATCTTGTACCTATCCAATAACCCAATAGTAGATATGCAAGAGATCCAAACCTTATTTACCACACTTTCAACTAATGGATTCCGAACTACCAAACTACAAC
This sequence comes from Polytrichum formosum, assembly GCA_964035585.1. NCBI lineage: Eukaryota > Viridiplantae > Streptophyta > Polytrichopsida > Polytrichales > Polytrichaceae > Polytrichum > Polytrichum formosum. The sequence goes on from OZ037936.1 coordinate 78,029,861, forward strand.
AAACAGTGATCAAGTTTTTGACTAACAACCATTTCTCTGCTTTGATGTTTGATAAAGACCACCTTCCATTTCTCTTACAAGGCATGTTACTTACCCCACAATTTGTAGTATTTCACACCGGGAGATTTGATAATTGTATGTTACAATAGATAATCACAATTATCATGAGATTGAATGAGAAAATATATAGGAGGACTGGTATGCATACCGTGAGTGCATGCATAACCAGCATCCACTCATAATATATTATGATATGATCTACCAGGGGGCTTTCAAGTGGTGGGACTTTCTCTCTCTCTCTCTAAATCAAGGTTTCTTGAATTTGCTGATCTGTCTACGGGCTGCCCGTAAATCAAAAACCAAAAAAAAGAAAAAAGAAAATGACTATATTAAGAGGTAGGGGCCGTGGAGCTCTCAGGAAACTCCAGCACTGACACAAACCCGTCTCCTCACACAATCTAAGCTCAAACATGTTACTGCGCCACCAGAGACAAGTAGTTTTTATAACTAAGCACAGACTAGCCACAAACTCCAAAATGTAGTGTAGATTTTGATTACAAACAAACCCAGAGAAACACCTAGGAAATACTTAAAAGGTGACTTGTACAACATCAAGGTGTCTCAGATAAAGTTTATTAGGGAAAACACAAGGTTATTTCACTTTATTTTGGATTAGAACTGACAATTGGTTTATAGGTAAGGGATAAAGACTCTAAAAACCTCTCTATGTCATTACATGCAATCATGACTGTCTCTCACCTCACTTTAATTTCCCAGGCAATCGTTTGGCAGTGAGTTCGGTGCACAAGCATAGGCACAACCATGGTCTATGGTCTTGCAGAAGTAACCCATTTTTGTCTTTTTACCAAAGTCAAGGGCACTTCGGTGTAGTCAATAGTCTTTCATTTATTAACTCCATTTAATGTAACTTAAAAAGGCAGTGCGGTAATCCTTTCAGAATGGTCAGTCTTCTTTGATTAAATTCAATCTTAATTATGCGGTCCGACAATAGTCTTTTACCTGGTCTTGGCCAAGGCAATCATAATCTCTTTCCTCAAGGCAATAAGTCAAAACCACTTATGCGTGTTAACATATTCTCACCTAATTCATAAACTATCTTATTTATTTAAGGTTCCAATTCCGCACTCTTTAGATCGTAAAACATTTAATTCACCAATTCCTTTCATTTATCATTATTACAAATAATGCTTAAGCAATCCAATTCATAAAGGTGGTGAAATTATATGTTAAGGTTCCTTAATTCCCTTAAGGTTTTAATTCGCAATCAATACTTACCGGTATCATAAGCGGCACGTCCTTTTGTCTTCTCCGCATCCGGTTAGCCTTTCGTGGACAATGGCCTCTATATGTTGATGCTTCATCTTCCATCAAAGGCTAGAAGGAAACAATTTCTCCAGTTACACTACGAAGACAATAGTCTTGTTATTTGATCGATTTGATTATACTCGGGAATCTGGTGCCACGACTCTCTAACACTTTCACATATTACAACGACACTACTTCCTTCTCTCGAATTGTTTTAGAGAATTGAATCACATTTATGACAATTGATTTGGTGGTGCAATTAGTTTTAGAGGCAATTTAGAAATATGTAAATGTATCAATGAAAAGACTATAGCCTCTTAGTTATGTCATGCACTCAAGCAAGTTGGTAATACAATAAAGCAGTGCTATATTGTCATTCAACTTAACTACAAGATTGCGCGTAATTCACAGCAACCTCTCACTCAAGGAATCATATTCCTAAAACATTTACACTGAAATCATCGACTTAATGATGTCGGCTACGCTCATTAATAAAGACATTACACGGTCTCAGATTATGTAACTTGCAGCATCAATACTGTATTGATATGTGCCAGACTATAGTCACACTTAAACACCCTCACTCGCAGGGAGCCATTTATGCGACTCGATTAAATTAATTAACTTCCCTCAAATTCAATCAGAGCTTGTAAATTCTCGAACTAGGTAATAGTTCCATCGACCTGAATTTAATCAATCCTTCACATTCTCACATTATAGAAATTATAGAAATCGTAATGCCCAGATGTGGGCCAGACCATAGTCTCAATTAAATACACTCGCCTTCAAACAGCCATACCCGAGGCTAACTTAAGTTAATTTACTTTACTCAGAGACCAACAATACTCATATTATATCAATTTCCTTGCCAAGGAAATCACGCTGGATATACTTAGTCTCTCACAATATCAGACTATCAACTTATTTGCTAAATTGTTAATTCATTACAGTATAAGGATAAGTTTGTCTGAGGCAAGAACTGAAATCAAGTTAATATAGGCATTATATATTTCAGACAATCAATGACGATGAACTACTGACAGATTACGCATACGTATCAAACTTAGGAATCCCTCCTGTAAAACTTATGAATTCACTCCCAATTGAACTGCTACTTTGCAAATAAACAGATCTTTCCCCCTCTAGTACAAACCCCCTGGAGGTGAATTAACAATATAAACACACAACAGACAATGGACTTGGCATATGCGAATCACACGCATGTGCTATAATATAACTTCGTTATTCAGAATAAGTTCGCACAAAAATTCACAATATCAGAAGAGGTTCAACCACCACACACAAGCTCTCAGCCTCTCGCCTACAGAAGACTCGCCTCCTCCCCTTCTTCAACCTCCACAAGGTAGTTATTACAGTTTTGTCCTTTCAAACTAGGCCATAGTCTTCACATGGCCTACTTCCTCCTATCTCAAGACAATAGCCTATTCATACTAGATAATTTCATCTTTTCTAGTTTAAATAAGAAGATGTTCACACTAAACTCCGTTTAGGCTACAAAAAACAAAAAAATCATACAACAATATTCTTGGGGAGCATGGGCACAGGTGAGGACCTCTTCTACAAGTGTTGCATGCCTTCCGAAGATTTGTCCGCTCTTTTCAATTTCCCGAGACATCATTTTTTGAGTCTAGAATATTGAATTTGAGTTTGTCTTTCTTGTTTTACACCTCTATTCCTCTTTAAATTTGATTGATTCTAGATGTTTTACAAAAAAACTATGTGGCTACAGTAGTTGGAAATAAACAAACCAAAATAAAAACGACTTGGAAAGTCGACGCACCAAATAGGTATGTATTGACTGGGACGGCAACTTGTGATCCCTCAGGACAATGGCTAGAAAGGAAAAATGGCAGGATGAACTGTGGTTAGTGACAATAACCCATATATGAGATTGAACTACATGTGGGGTTTTGAGTATGCTCTGGACATTATATGGAAAGTTTAAAGCATGAATGTTCGGACATAGATAACAGCTTGTAGATCCATGTGGAAATGACTGCAAAGAAAGAATGTCAAGTGGACCTGTGTATGGAGACAATAACCTATACATGAGACCGAATCATATTTGGGATCCTGAGTGAGCTCTAGACATTGTCTGTTAAAGTTCTTGTTCTTGATCAGAACACCTATATTGTCTTCACAATACACATCTAAAGTTGGTTCTTGATCATCGTGTTGTTCACAGTAGAAGATGACATGAAATACTCGCAATGATTTTCACCCTTGAGGTTGAATTAACTCATTGACAAACGAAAAATAATTGAATACTTGATTATCAGGACCCTTATAAGCAAGGGATGTATGTTGTCACTACTCTACATAACTCTACAAATGCGATGATGTATCCTATTATGATACAAATTCTAATCAAGACAAGATTAGTCAGCTCTCTTACCCTGATATCCATTACTTTAGAGGGATCTAAAGTATCTTGATAATACTGTGATTCAACTATTACTCGTTTTCCTTGTCGTATGACAGACAGTGGGTTACCCACACACACTCTTGAATGATAAGTTCTTGATGTAATGACATATTGAGAATAACTAGATTACATGTTCTTGAACAACCCCCATGTTGGCATGAGGATCTCATCAAGAAGGGGTACGGAGATCTTCCTTCACCTCCTACTCCTGGCATACAAGCCACAATGGCGTCAATTGCCAGTGAAGTTTTCCACAATATGGTGCAGCGCTTAGACCACGAAGCTCTAGTAGATACGAATGAAGAAGGTCTGCATGCTTCAACTCTATTAGAAGTCTTGGATTTACGATACTGGACGATGTTACTTGATGCTTGCCTACATTCTGAGGAGAAAAGCATGCAAAAGCTCCAACAACTCTTTGAGGATCTACCTAACATCCTGACCGCCGACGATCAAGATAGTGAACGTATGGCTCTGCAGACGAAGATGATAGATGAAGCATTGATGATAGCAAACTAGGAAGGCAAGATACAACCGATACTGGACCCAAAAACGGGAAATCTAAACTCCTGGCAACTTGAAAATTGTCACCATCATCAACAACTACAAAGAGTTTCCATCCATCTTTGCCCATTTCCAACAACTACAAATGTAAAATTGTGTGAGGAAGCAATAAAATTGTGCTTTGCCTTTTGACAAGAAGATCGCAGGCAGGAAAAAAAACGATTGTGGCTGAAAGAAGCGATTGAAATGGAAAGGCAAAGTTACTTATTGTCGATGTTCCTCTGCTGCGAGAGAGAAAAATGACGAAGACGGAGTAGAGAGGTAGGTGATTTGATGAATCATCAACATTACCAACCAACCCTAACTTACAATATGCCAAAATGAAGCAACACCCCTAGACCTCAACTTTGGTTGCAAAATTTCTTTTGACCCCGGAAGGGGTTTTTGGGATTCAAAGTTCTGTAATCCTAGATCGACTACTTTAGACCCTTGAACCCTTTTTTAATTTTCTTTAATTGGTGTTACCATTGACTAGATCAGTGCCCCGAAAGTTTTTGGACATAGTCGGTCAAGATCCTAATGATTCTGAATCCAACCGGTTACATGTTGACATCTTCTGGTTTTGCTTTATTCATAACATCAACACGCAAATACCTCTACAAACCCCTGCTTCCATAACTAAGCGAAGCAAAACCTCCCCCCGAGTCCAAGCAAACTCCGAACCCAAAGGCCGCCGTAGATGAAAAACGATGTAAATGCAACAACAACGTGAACAACATCAACACGCAAATCAGTCCACAAACCCCTGCTTCCAAACCTCAGCCAAGCAAATTCTCCCCCCGCAAGTCTGAGCAAGGGTCGACCCTCACCCGTAAGGGCGGGACAATGGGGAGGTTGCGCCTCACTGCCCACCCGCCCTCGCCTACCGGCCCTCGCCCACCCGCCCTTGCCCACCTGCGTGGCCCCTTGCTCTGCCTACCCTAATATCATATTTAATATACCATGCAACCAAGGTGTCAGCCATAAACCCCCACCCTTGTGTGTCTGTGGTCCGAGTGGAAGTCCATGGCTCACATGTCTTTGTCGACTCTTGGCTTTGGGAACCTCACACTCATGCTCCAATGGATGTGAATGTCAAGCACACTCTTTTATTTCAATTCACAGGGCTTGAGCATTGAAAAATGCTCATGCACCTATAATGTTTGTCACACACAACAACACTAACCTCCTCTTATTCTTTTAATCTCCTACGCCATGTGCATGCCATCCAATCAATTAATCCAATCAATAGCCCCTTTAAGGCACTTTCTATTGCCTCAAAAATCATTAAAATCAAATCTAGCTGGACTACCCATTGTTCCCGACCCCATAACTTCCTGCATTGCTGGAGCCTTGGTTCCTTAAAAATCAAAGTCTCATCAGAATGTGCCTGACCAAGGCAGGCTGCTGAGGCACCCTGTGCCGAGCTGAAATCTGAACCTAAATTCTGGTTGTTGGGGCCTTGTGCCGAGCTCCACTCTAGATCACAATTCTGGTTACTGCGGCACCTGTGCCGAACTAAAATCTAAATCTAAATGAGGCCATGTGCCGAACTGAAATCTAAATCTAAATTCTGGTTGCTGCGGCATCTGTGCCGAACTCCACTCTGAATCACAATGTTGGTTGTTTGCGGCACCTGTGCCGAACTGAAATCTGAATCTAAATTCTGGCTGCTTGAGGCACCTGTGCCGAACTAAAATCTAAATCTAAATTCTGGCTGCTTGAGGCACCTGTGCCGAACTAAAATCTAAATCTAAATTCTGGCTGCTTGAGGCACCTGTGCCGAACTAAAATCTAAATCTAAATGAGGCCCTGTGCCGAACTGAAATCTCCGGAAGTCTCCTTTTTTTCTTCACCAGCCGCTCACTTCTTCCCACCAGGCCCTGTTTGAACCTGTAATCCGAGCCACCCTCGGACCCCCTTCCTTGGATCCGGAAATTCGGGCCTAATCCTCACCCGGAGGCCCCCCCCTTTTAAACCAACCCCCACAAGTCCTAAAACAACCATTAACCTCAAACTAGGGGGATAGCTAAGTTGCTAGGGCATGTGGGATGGTACCGGGACTTAATCCCGGATTACGCTAAGATTGCGGTTCCTATCACTTAGTTGCTTAGGAAAGATTGTAAGTTCGAGTGGACAGAGGCTTGCCAAAGGGCATTTGAGGAGTTGAGGTCTAAGTTGAGCACCTATCCGGTGTTGAGGCCACCCGATTGGGATAAGCCTTTCCATGTGTTTTGTGATGCTAGCAATGTAGCAGTGGATAGTGCATTGTGTCAGTCGACAGGGGAGAAGGGTAAGGATCAACCCATTGCTTATGCTAGTAAGCAATTGACACCGGCAGAGAGGAACTATTCTACCACGGAGAGAGAGTGTCTGGCCATGGTGTTTTCAGTCAAGAAGTTTCGTCATTACCTCATGTGCAATCCAGTTGTCTTCTTCGTGGATCACATGGCGATCAAGTATTTGGTCAACAAGGCGGAGTTGAGCGGAAGGCTGGCTAGGTGGGTCTTGTTGCTGGAGGAGTTTGATTACACTGTTGAGTACAAGCCCGGTCGCATGCATTTGCAAGCCGACCACTTGTCGAGATTGTCAGAGGAGATGGGTGATAGTCCTGTGGATGATAGGTTGATAGACGACAACCTCTTTGTGGTGACGGCTCAACCCGAATGGTATGCGGGCATCGTCGAGTTCTTGACAACTCAACAGTTGCCAGGGGAGTGGACAAAGGAGGATAGGAGAAAAGTTAGAGTCAATAGTAGGCACTTTGCAGTGATAGGCCATAGGTTGTTTAGGAGGGGAGCTGATGGATTGTTGAGAAGGTGTGTGTCAGAGGTTGAGGTGCCCTCCATCTTAGCCGCATGTCATGATAGTGCATGCGGGGGGCATTTCTCTGGACAACTTACAGGTCAAAAGATCCTTAGAGCAGGTTACTTTTGGCCTACCTTATTTAAGGATGCACACGATTATGTTAAGCGTTGTGATGCTTGCCAGAGGTATGCCAGGAATGACCTCCGCATGGAAATGCCACTCTATGTATCTTTACCTCTGATTCCCTTTGAGAAATGGAGAATTGATTATGTTGGCGAAGTTCATCCTCATTCCTCAAAGGGCATGGCTTACATTGTTGTTGCTACCGAGTACTTAACCAAGTGGGCTGAGGCTAAAGCTGTCAAGACAGACACAACTGCACATGTAGCCACATTTATGTACGAGAACATCATCTCGAGGTTTAGATGCCCGAAGATTCTAGTGAGTGACAGGGGAACTCATTTTTTGAATTCTTTAACTCAAGAAATGACCGACAAATTCCAAATCGACCATAGGAAGACCACTCCTTACCATCCGCAGACTAATGGTCAGACGAAGCGAGTCAACGGAATATTGATGAATATCCTTCGCAAGACGATTCTTGATTCTAAGAGGGATTGGGATGTTAAGTTGACAGCGGCATTATGGGCATATCGAACGACCTTCAAGGTGACTACTCAAGCAACCCCGTTTTCATTGGTGTACGGATTGGAGGCCACTCTCCCCATTGAGTTCGAGGTTGCGTCATTACGGGTGGTAGTTAATTCTCGACTCACAGATAACCAGTCCTTAAGAAATCGATAGACAACTCTTGAGGAACTTGATGAGAGGAGACGTGTGGGGGCTCAGCACATTGAAGCCATTCAAAGGCGAAGGAAGATCACCTTCGACAAACATCACAAGAAGATGATACTAAAACCAGGCATGATGGTGTTGATTCAAGATGCTAGAAAACTTGAGTTTCCAAGAAATCCAACTGATTCTTCAAACCTAAATTCCAACGCCACCCCACTTGAGCATCCAATCTTAATTTGAATTACAACCTAAAAGCCTCACTCTTTTTATGTTTTTAAGCAATTTGAAGAAATGCCAAAGTGCGAGGTTTAATGGTTTTTTTACACTAAAAGCAAATGTGGGCACCATATTGGGCTCACATAACTGGCGACCATCGGGGGATGGATCCAAAATCCCTTGCTTGAAGGCAAGTGTCATTTCATGCCTTGTACTCCTTGCATCAACTGCCTGATGTCCGAGTCGGGAAGCTCTCCCCATTCAATGTCTCCAGTTGCAAGGAGCTGTTTGGGAATGCCTCCCGAACGAGGTATGGGCCCATTTTCACAAGATCCTAACCCACCTTTTAACAAAGCTAACTCAAATTCTAACCTAACTCTCAATGGAGTGGCCAACCCATCTATCACTGCAATCTTATCGAGATCCGGCTCCCTTCCTTTCTCACTGACCATATATCCAAGCAAAACTCCCCTCTGAACATCCAAGAAGGCCTTGTCCGGATTCAAGGCTAACTGCATTTTCCTACACCTAATCAAAGCCTCTCTCACACACTGTAAGTGTTTGCTAGCACTAGACTGCATACTAAAATCATCCACGAAGACTGTCATGGATTTGAACAACAAATCGGTGAAGATGTACATGACCAACCTCTGAAATGTGGCGGGAGTGTTACATAACCCAAATGGCATGACCACCCATACAAAGGTGCCCCAAAGAGTGGTAAATGTCGTCTTGTGAATATCATGTAGCGCTATGGAAATCTGGTTGTAGCCCGCATACCCATCCATGAATGTATATCTCGCATGTCCACCTACCTCCTCTAAAAGTAGCGTGATGAATGGTAGTGGGAAGTGGTCCTTCTGTGTGCAGGCATTCAACTTCCTATAGTCCACACATACCCTCAACTTCCCATTCTTCTTCTTCACCAACACCATAGGAGAAACCCAATCTGTAATTTCTACTGGCTTTATAAAACCAGCCTTCAACAACCTCTCTAATTATGCCCTCACTAACAACTGCAACTGTGGGTTCATTCTTCTCTCTTTTTGTCTAATTGGTTTAGCACCCGGAATCAAAGGAATGCGATGCTCCACCATCTCTCTAGGGATCCCCCTAAGCTCATTATACGACCATGTGAACGTGTCGCTAAATTCATCCACCAAATCACCATACTCTTTGATCTCTTTCTCTCCCAACTTAGACCCCATTTTCATTTGTTTAACCTTCTCATTCTTCATTTTCACATCCACATACTTCCAATCCGTCTCCGACACATGTGTCTGCTCATCCTTGTTTCTATACCAATCCGGAGGTACCTTAGGATAATCCTTGACATCTTGACCCGCCACTATGCCTATTGACGTGGTCTTAAAGTGCAAAGGTTCCTCCAACCTTACAGCCTCAATGACGGCCTCCTCATCCTGAGTCCCATCCACGTGTACTAAATTCACGTCGCTCTCCTCCACACTATCTACCCAAAGCGTCAATCCTCCTCTAATCCACTCCTCCTCGGTAAGCACCTCACATGGTTCTAACAAGAAATATTCCTCCTCCCTTGAACTAAACTTTTCATCACTCAAACATGCATGATGGGACATCATCATGATATCATACACTGACTCGGGATAATCTCTCAACCACTGCGCATACTCCCCGTCATCACCCAAGTAATAGAAACTAGGGCCCAAATTACTTGATCCTGAATCTATAATAGTCCCTTGTCCGCCTGAATAGACAACTCCTACTAATGTTTCGTTCTTCTTGTTTTTCTCTTCACTTTCCTCCTTGCCTTCCTCTTCATCATCCGACGATGAAGAGATTTGCTCCCTCACCCAACCTCCTAATGATCCTATGGAGACTTTGATTCTATTGTCCTTAGGGCCATAGGTAATGGACGGCTTGACTCCTCCCCAATCTACTACTGCATCCGACATTCTCAACCAAGGCCTACCCAACAAGATGAGGAATGTATCCTTGTTAGAATGCATTTTGATGACATGGAAAGTGACCACACACTCCTCTCCTCCGGTCCTAATCCTACAATCTTTGATCATTCCTAAAGGCACTGCCGGAGTTTGATTCGCCATGTTGATGATGAAAGGTGATGGACCCGTAAGACTAAGACCCAATCTCTTCATGGTGTGCTCCGGCAAGATGTTTAGCCCACTACCTCCATCCACTAGCACATTGGAAACCACCTTGCCCACCACCATCATTTTTATCTCTATCGCCTTGACATCACGCCCTCCTCCTTGCAATTGGATCCTAGCGGCAACCCGAGTCTTCACCTTCCTAGTTCTCCTCGTCACAGGCATTCCTTCCTTGAGAGTTTTTCGAGCCATGGGTGATATCTCCAACAATTGACCAAAAGTTATGTCGGCCTTGAGTGAGCTAAGATCGGCCCACAAATCATATCCTTCCGACTTCTCAATCTTTGTTTTTTCTACTCTATCAAACTCCTCCAAAAGAATGTTTGGTCATTCTCATTCTCCCATCTCACTACTATGTAAATCATGAATGACATTTGGCCTCTCCCTGTCCTAAACAATCTCATTTTCCTTCTCTAATTCTCTAGTGGCTCTCCTAGCTACTCTAGCTACTCTATCCAAATCTGAAAGGTTAGGACCGTTGTCCGAGGATTACTCCTCCTGTCTCTCTACATCCCTCTCCGCTTGGATGTTTCCCCGCATAGCCCTAGTGGTAACCGCTAATGCCGGGGCCTCATGAGTGGCCTCATCATCCAAATTCTTCAACTCATAGGTAATGGCATTGATGTGTGGAGGCCATTGACCTTGCTCTTCTCCAACACCCATTTGGTAAGAAATAGACTCATCATGATGCAGCTCTGTGACACCATCCATAAACATGACATCTTGGGAATTGGATGGACCCGGATCGGTGGGAGGAGCTTGTCTCCTATTGTCGAATTGTTGTGGGCCCCTGGCCTATTCTGAATAGGAATGTACCCATTAGCCATCTGCAATCCCGTCGGAGGGTGGAATGTCTACCTCGCATTCTCATGGTCATAATATAAATTTGGTGGCCTAAGCTCATTAGGAGGCCCACCTTATGGCCTAGCCCCTCTCATGTTGTCTCTAGCTTATTGTTGTGGGTTGACCACCGGATTGGGCATGCTAATGACTTTATCAGGTTGACGACACTCGTCCGAAGGATGATTTCCCCCACAATTACTACAACCATAGCCTTGTCCTTTGGACTAGCACTGACCCGGTGCGTGCCATCTTCCACAAAAAGGATGGAACTCCCTTCTCTCCATATTTTGACCAACTTCTCCTCTATGGGGAGGTCCCCTATAATTGCCATGACCATACTGATTCTGACCTTGGCCTCTATAGTTTTGTGGAGGTGGGCCACCGTTGTTCCTTTGATCACGATTCTGCCCAACTCGACAAAATTGCCTAGTATGTCCAGGTTGGCCACATTGAACACACCACAATCCCGAAGCATGTTTACCCGACTCAACTGGAGGAGGAGGACCCGGTTGCTGACTCCTAATCATCAATGACATCTGATCCGTAAGACTCTGCATTTGCTTAATCATAGCCTCCTGAAATCCCAACTGACTAGCACCTAACATTTTCTCCACCTCCTCAATGTGTGCATCAACTCTAGGAGCGGGCAATGCTAAGAGTGGTGTCGGTTCCCTAACCGCTAGCGGACGTGGACCTGTATCAATGAGAGCATACGGAACTTGACTCCCCTGTCTACCCGGCTCTACCTCTATTTCTTTTGGACGAATGGGGATGAATTGAGGAATGGATTCATCCTCCCTTCTCCACAACCTCTCATAATCCCTATCTATTTGCTCCATCTCCCTAGCCGCCGCTTTGGCATCCGCCAATGTTTGGGGATTCCTCTCCAACACGCCTCTAATAGTACCCGCATTAAAAAATCCTTGAATGAAGAATTGTTTTAGTGTGTCATCATTGAGCATTGTGCCCACAAACCGAGTACACACTAAATCAAACCTTCTAATGTATGCCGAAATCTCCTCTTCCCTTCCTTGCTTCAAAGATGCTAACGTTCTTAAAGCTGTGCTCTGACCAACCTCGGGCCTAAACTCATTCAAAAATTCCCTCTGCATTTGCTCCCATCCTCTAAAGTAACCCTCTGCATGATCTCTATACCACTCATAGGCTTCACCCTCTAGAGTGGTAGGAAACCACACCAACCAATATCCCGGATTGGTGACAAGAGAATTAGCCAACCTCTCAATGTACCTCTCCATGTGCCTGGAAGGATTCTCATCTTTAGTTCCATAAAACTTGGGAGGGTGGGATGGCATATCCACCGCTGCCAAGTTTTGTGGAACCACAATGGGTAAACCTCTCGGCCTAACCAATGGATCAATGGTGGCATGAGAATTGGATCTCCTCCCTCTCCATCCTGAGCCATGGTGACCGGTGTGTCCACTCCTATTCTCCTATCAATTCCTATAGGGATCTCTTTCCTAACTGTATCAGTCTCTGATGATGTCCCGCCATTCAACTTGGAGGGAATAACTTCCTCCTCAAGTTGAGCGTCTACTTCTAAATTTTCTAACACTGGACTAACAATGGGATCCACATTCAAGCAACTCTCTATCCCAATTTCTACCTCCTCCACAACTTCACTAATCTTTGACAATCTCTTCCTACGTGTAATCTTTCCTAATCCTAACTCCAATTTAGGTTTGTGGGATCGAGTCTTACCTTGCATTCATGCACATTCGATCAACACTCTCTTGACCACACCTACCCCTTGCTACCTTCACTCTTTTTAATGTTTTCACTTTTTTGGATGTGTATTTTAAATTGATTCTTAGTCAAGCCGGAGAATCACCTCCAAACTCTTCCCTCGAATTGACACTCACCACAATATCGAGAGTGAGGGGCTGACCTTCGCCATGCACCACATCGAAGATCGAGGCATCATCCTCTTACCTCCAACACAATGCAATGACTAGGGAATTACCCTCTACAACGGATAACGACAAAAGCAAGTACCAAAATCCTTTCTTAATTAATTAATTAATTCACTTTGAAGAATATCATATCTCAAGCAATTCGTCCTCCCCTAGCAAGTTAGCACTCACACTCGACCGTGACTCAACTTAACTCCAACCCTAACAATTCTCAACCAACAATGTCTAACTTTAGCAACATTAAATTCACAACACCCTAACTTGGAAACTCACCCCCAAGGTGAGTGTAAAAGTTGATTCTTCCTAAAATTAATTATCCCTCTAAGATTTAGTGGACTAATGATCGCGCTATTAATGTTATGTCCTTATGCCGTCCCAAGAAGGTTTAGGACATTACCTCAAGCCGCGCTCCTTCTTCAAACAAAATGCATAAATGAAAATGCAATCCATTCCAATGAAAAAGAATTGAGATTCAACTAACCTAACCAAATGACAAAATCAAAACCAAGTGAGATGCTTACCATGCACCATGTGCTCCTTCCTCTCCCTCAAGTTCGTGCCTCCAAGTCTCAATCTCCTAATCCCGCTTCACTCCCGGTGGACGCACCATTTATGTCAGCCATAAACCCCCACCCTTGTGTGTCTGTGGTCCGAGTGGAAGTCCATGGCTCACATGTCTTTGTCGACTCTTGGCTTTGGGAACCTCACACTCATGCTCCAATGGATGTGAATGTCAAGCACACTCTTTTATTTCAATTCACAGGGCTTGAGCATTGAAAAATGCTCATGCACCTATAATGTTTGTCACACACAACAACACTAACCTCCTCTTATTCTTTTAATCTCCTACGCCATGTGCATGCCATCCAATCAATTAATCCAATCAATAGCCCCTTTAAGGCACTTTCTATTGCCTCAAAAATCATTAAAATCAAATCTAGCTGGACTACCCATTGTTCCCGACCCCATAACTTCCTGCATTGCTGGAGCCTTGGTTCCTTAAAAATCAAAGTCTCATCAGAATGTGCCTGACCAAGGCAGGCTGCTGAGGCACCCTGTGCCGAGCTGAAATCTGAACCTAAATTCTGGTTGTTGGGGCCTTGTGCCGAGCTCCACTCTAGATCACAATTCTGGTTACTGCGGCACCTGTGCCGAACTAAAATCTAAATCTAAATGAGGCCATGTGCCGAACTGAAATCTAAATCTAAATTCTGGTTGCTGCGGCATCTGTGCCGAACTCCACTCTGAATCACAATGTTGGTTGTTTGCGGCACCTGTGCCGAACTGAAATCTGAATCTAAATTCTGGCTGCTTGAGGCACCTGTGCCGAACTAAAATCTAAATCTAAATTCTGGCTGCTTGAGGCACATGTGCCGAACTAAAATCTAAATCTAAATGAGGCCCTGTGCCGAACTGAAATCTAAATCTAAATTTTGGTTGCTGCAGCACCTGTGCCGAACTCCACTCTGAATCACAATGTTGGTTGCTTGCGGCACCTGTGCCGAACTAAAATATGAATCTAAATTATGGCTGCTTGAGGCACCTGTGCCGAACTAAAATCTAAATCTAAATTCTGGTTACTGCGGCACCTGTGCCGAACTAAAATCTGAATCTAAATGAGGCCATGTGCCGAACTGAAATCTCCGGAAATCTCCTTTTTTTCTTCACCAACAGCTCACTTCTTCCCACCAGGCCTTGTTTGAACCTGTAATCCGAGCCACCCTTGGACCCCCTTCCTTGGATCCGGAAATTCGGGTCTAATCCTCACCCGGAGGCCCCCCCCTTTTTAAACCAACCCCCATAAGTCCTAAAACAACCATTAACCTCAAACTAAAACCCACGATTCTCACAAGATCCTAACCCACCTTTTAACAAAGCTAACTCAAATTCTAACCTAACTCTCAAACCAACAATCCAACTGGTTCTTCAAACCTAAATTCCAACGCCACCCCCACTTGAGCATCCAATCTTAATTTGAATCACAACCTAAAAGCCTCACTCTTTTTATGTTTTTAAGCAATTTGAGGAAATGCCAAAGTGCGAGGTTTAATGGTTTTTTTACACTAAAAGCAAATGTGGGCACCATATTGGGCTCACACAAGGTTAGTGATTACCAAGTGATTTTTCATCGAAACTTCAATCATCCATGACTATTTTTCATCACAAGTTGTTGACAAGAGAAGGCATGGTTTTGGCCAATGGATGAACTCATCCATCATCCATGACAATATTTGTCCACTTTTTCATAAGAAATGTCATCCGAAAGGCTATCAAAGTGACATAAATTGCCATATGGCATTAAATATCATATTTAGTGTAGTATTCTCCAGTCTAAGAGGACAAAAACATGCTCCATCAAGGAAAATGTTGGGAATTTCCACCATGTAGATCAAAGAGAAGAACCCACTACATACTAAAAAGGGAAAGTCATATTACATTTAATTTTCACAAATATTCATTGATGGCACACTATAAGCATATGAGACTTGAGTGACTTGTCTTGTGTAGGTGAAAATTTGTCTTGTGTCACTAAAACATACAAAAATCTACAATTGTCATAGGGTTGAAAGATGCCTTGACATCAATATGCAAGTCGGATTTGCAAGCAGTCCGGTCGGTTGCCTCCTCTTTACTGCACGCAATCGGTTGCTTGATCATGCAGTCTTCACTGCAAGATAAGCATACCAACTTCAGAGTTCCAACACATCTTCCAAAAACAAATGCACATTTAATCCTGAGGACCAATGATTTGAAGCAATAACTTCTCAAACAATAACAACACTCTACCTTGCGTTCATCGATCTGGAGAGGATTAATAATTAACCTCCAACTTAACTTGCCATGAGCAAATTGGATTAGGAGCCCATTTCGAATGGGTTGTGCTAGGACTGCACCCCTTGATTGTCTCTTGGCAATAACTACTTTATATATTCCTCCCCGATTTCCCCCATAGCTTGAATAAAAATTTATTTAATTAATTAATTAAAAATAAAACTTGGGCAATTCCCATAGTTGGTCATACCATACAAACAAAAAGTACTCACTTTTGAACACAAAATGTCATTATTAAATAAATACCCCAAACCTTAATACTAGATAATGACTCATGGGGCAAAATACAAGAGGCCCGTCTAGGGCAACCTACATTTTCTTGGGCTGCCCAAAAAAGAAAAAGGATGACTACGTTGAAAACGTGACTATAGAATATGACTCATGCAAAAATGTGATTGCCAAATATGACTAGGCGTTCGCCAGACACGTTCCCAATCGTTCCCTATGAAGGTACAAGACATTCCCATAGGTCGTATACGGTACATTTGTCAAATGTGACAGTGCTAGATGACTGCAAGTCATATTTTCGAATTTCAAAGGTCTTGGCCTCCAAGAATGTGACATCCATTAGTTACCAATCATCCTCAGTCACATTTTTCCAATCACAAAATACCCCATTTGTTGTAATGATCATCATGGTGTCTTTCTTCTCATGTATTAGAGTTGTCCACACCAGGACCATCCCCCACCTTTGCCTTTATTTATTTCACGCAGGGACCAGCTGCTCCCTTGGCCATCACCTCTACCATCTTCCTTTGCCCATGTAAGAAGTTAAGATAAGGGAGTAAAAGAGCGGGCGTCCCATTCGGATACTTAGCAGATTTGCACCCTTCTTCAAACCTATGTTGATTGAGCCAAAGCTTATTAGAGAAGTCCGCCTTACCACAGTGAATACATATGAAGAATCGACGCTTGGCCCCTAGCTTCATTGCCCATTTACACTGTGTGGCAAACTCCAGCATAAGATCCTGCACTCTCTTCTCAATCGGATATCTAACATTGTAGAGTTGTTCGTAGATCTTGGTTTTTAGTGTCACAGGGATAGTGTACATCATATCAAGATGGTGTACCCTACACCCATGATACAGACGAGAAAACCATGCTGACGGGAGATGACGTCTTGCTGGGCCCCCGACCCATGGTGTGGGCATGGTTGGGCATGACATGAGGTAGATGGCATGGCGATGGATGGGGGGTACTGTTCCGGAGTTGCAGTGTTCCGGCGACTCGGGTTCGGGACACTGCGTAGTGTCCCGGGCGTCAACGAGTTACGACCATTATTTGTTACCCTTGGGGGTAAAATGGGCAAGGCGCTGCCGCGAGGCCTACATGCCACAGTGGCCATGCGCGAGCCATCTGTGCATTACTACAAGGGATTTAGCCTTCTCCGGAATGCGTTAGCCTCCGTGAGGTGGAGGCTAATAGCAACTCGATGGTCCAATTGAAAGAAAGACTTGAGACTCCCTTGCTCATATTAGATTTCATGTATGCCCATTCATGATAATAACAGTTGCCATTGGTGTCTCACAGGGGGGTCACTCCATTGTCAAGTTGAACACCACGTGTGAGACAAGTTTGCTACCCTATATTATATGCCATAGATAATTTTAAAAATTATGATTTTTTTTCTACATATACATAACCATTGATAATATTTTTTGTATATTTTTTGAAATTTTTAGTCATCTTCATTTTTGTAGTAATTGTTTTAGTTCAATTCTATGTCATTCTAGTTAGAAACGGTATGTTTTATTTAAAAAGAAAATCATCAAATTTGGTTACCATTTCTTACTATGTAATAGATACCATGTATATCTACACATGAAAAAAATTGATAAAATTTTGACCCATTTTGGTGATGTTTTTAGGAAAAAGTAGATTTTTTTGTCTCGCACGTGGTGTTCTACTTGACAATGGAGTGACCCCCCGAGTGGTGTCTATAACTATACAATAGTCCACCTCTAAGTTTATCTTTACACTCTCTTCATGTGTCTTGGAACCGACACCTAATCAACAAATTACACATTAACTTGGTTGGCTCTAACTACCTTCACCACGTGTCTTGAATCCGACATCCTAACAACCAATCATAGCAAAGGAATAGGAAGAATCATTAAGTTTCTTGCTAAAGAGTGAAACTCTTCCCACCTCATGGGAAAGAAATTAGATTACCTTCACCTCATGGATTTTCTCAACTATGAATGTGAATCGTATGTGAAGCAACCATTGACACTACCCCAACGCAAAAGCATAACTACCTACGATGCCTCAAATCATAGACTTGTCATTGATACTACCCGATGGTTGATTATCCCAATCTGTAGGGATAAAATATTATGCCAATTATGTTATGAAAAAGGTAGTGGAAAATGAGGCACACTTTGTGTTCAAGTGTCCCCTCTCCAAAACTATTAGAAATTGGTTCCCTTTCCTGTATTTGAATGTAGTACCAGGTATAGTAATCTCCCGCTTAAGTACGCACTTTGAACCAAAGCCGTTAGTGCGCATTTAGTTGGTAGGTGCGTACTTTACTCATATCGCTTTCTAGACCCTCTGATTTGATGAATCGCAACGGGAAACAGATGAAACCTGAGGCAATGCGCTTGACTGAAGTCCAACGATGTGAAATCATTGCAAAGTTGAGCAAACCGAATGCGCCAACCAAGCAGGTGTTGGGGCCGGAGTGAAGGCGCCATCCAGAAAGTATGGAACAATCGGGAGAACATATTGCAATGAATCATTTGTTACGAGAGCCTATCAAGACATTTGCTGGATTTGAAAGTGCTACTGACTTCAAAGGCTTTGAAGCTCTACACAACACTGTCCTCGACATCAACGACCAATTGCTTTGCTCCGATGTTCAAACAGAAGTTGTCAAACATATGTATGATGAATTGCAATGATTGTTTGAGATGTTTCAGCGAAACGTTAACAAACTAACATTGAATGTCAAGCGTAAAAAAATCATGCATTCGCGGAAAACGACTCTACATGGGGCTATGTAAGCTCAATTTTTTGGCTATAGCCTGGCTAGCAGGCTCGATTCTAGAAGTTAGTAAGAATTAGAGGCAATAGTTAGTTGGAAATTCATCCCGAGTGGGAACAGAGGGCTATTGCCGTTACGAGGCGGTTGTTGCAACCACCTTCCCCTCCTCGATGATAAGGAGGAGGTCGGCCATAGCCTGAGCATGCTATTTCTTTTTGTAGAATCTTGCATAGTCTCGTAGAAGTAGAGCAATAGACTTTACCTAGTGGTAAGAACTCAGTGATTGAGTCCAGAATTAGGCATTCTCCAAATGAGATACTTGAGAGAAATAGCAATAGGCCGATAGGGAACCGAGTGATTTGGATTCTTGAATACTGAACTTTGATATGAAGGATAAATACCTTTTGTGTGCAATGGTCCCAATGTCTTTGAAGTGAAATATTGATTGTGGATTATGTTTATAAATTGAAGTATTGTCTTGTATGATTTTTGGGGATGGCCATAAGCATTGAAATAGACAAACTAACCGTCGAGAGGGCGAGAAAGATTAATGGTAATGTATGAGAGTCAGTGAGGAGCACATCCATACTATGGCCATAAGCATGTGAGTTGGTTCTCTCAATCTGAGATAGAGAATAAGGGCTAATTGCCGAAAGGAAAGGCAATAGTTGGGTGAAAGATGAAGAGTGGAATGTCAGGGAGGCCAGTAATTAACTTAAGGATGAGAAAGCATAAATTTCATAAAGTCAAGTAGTCTTTGGCACAAGGCCAGTAGGATGAAAGATACAGAGCGAGTCTAAGCGATAGGCCAGCGATAACAAAGACAAATTGCCTAAGAGAGGCCTTGATCGTCGAGTAGAGCTGAGAGAAGGAAGTCGTAAGGCTACGCTAGCTCTTAGGCAATAATCTTAGAGTGAAGCACTTAGCTTGAGAGAGGTAAGGGTAGGCGATTAGTCAAGAATGGGTAAGGGAGAGCAATAGTCCCAAGAGAGTTTAGTAAGAGGGTAATAATCTGGAGTCAGTCAAGAAGGCAACTAGTCATGAAAAGGCGATCGCCTATCAAAGAGAGAAGAAGCCAAAACGCCAAGGAAAACTATAGCTTGTAAAAGGAAGAGGTCGCCCAATGTGTAGTGGGAGAAGAAGAGCATGAGATGGGCAGTTAGGAAATGAAGAGTCGAGAGAGACTGAAAGAGGCGATTAGCCGGAGTGGGAGAGGAAATGACGTTGAGAGCTGAAAGAGGTTGAGTCACTAGAGGAAAAGACTGACTAGGCCATGGCTTTACGGGTGTTTTTCATGAGAGAAAAAAAAAGTGTGAAGAGAGGCAACTCTGATAGAATATAGCCTGGAAACAACTACTTGATTTTACTTGGCATAAGGCTAAGGGCATGAATATATGCAATGGACATGCTTAGTAGCAGGCTGTAAGCTGCAAGAGACAATACCAACCCGAGCAAGAGAAGTTGCCTTATTATAGTAAAACTTTACGAAAGGCAATTCAACTTGAGATTAAAGTGGACTAAGGCTTTAATTATTGGATATAGCCTAGTTGTCGATGCATTGATTTTACATGATCTTGCGGATAATTGTTGTGAGAAGTTACCAAATAAGTTGAAGATGAAGATGGTGATTATAGTCTTGGAAGAACGACCAAATGACTGTAAGTTGAATTAAGAGGGATTAAATTTGAAATTATTGCAAAGCATAATTCATGACAATTAAAAACAATGTGGCATTCAAAAGACGTTACCTTGGATTTATTCTTGGCGATTAGCCATTGACAATTTGCCAAGCTTTTGAGCTTCACGACTGAAATAGATCAAAATTATTAGAGAGATAGGAGTCCAAAAATGTAGGATTGAATCATCCACAACTGAATAAGCACAAAGGAATCATAAGAGTGGAAACTAAGCATAATAAAGAAGGAACAAAGGAATAAAAAATCTAGATTGTTATTGTAATCCTTAATCCAAAGTGACATTAACCTTTATAGACACTAGCTCAGTCTTCCATGTGACCTAGTTCCCTAGGTTGTTTTTCTTTGGAGTATTTAAGTGATAGCAAAAAATTAACTACAGACATCTACAAACAATAAAGTATGAACCTTGATTTTTGTCAAAACCAAGTGCTGCACTCCATTACACTAGGGAATTAACCTCTTTGATAACATCTTGATGTACTTCTAGTCCCAGAAGTTTCATGGTTTCCCAGACTTGAAATTCAATTTTAATTTCAATTTAGTACGTCATTATGAAGTGAACATGACATTACACTTACTTAAATACGATTATATTGCATATTAACCTCAAGATGTTAATAAATATTGTCATGCATCAAAATTGCATAGATTATTGTCCAAACTACGTGCTATTTAATTGTACTTTTGACAAATAGAAAATGGAATGTGTCATTGAGAAAGAACAATAAAGTTATCCGCTAATCCCCCTAAACACCTAATGAGTTGGGGGAGTTAAGGGAATCACATGTTGGTAACCAAAAAGCCAACATGTCAACAACATCTAAAAACAAACATGGATCCAAATTTCTTTCAAGGTGTGGGAGACCTTCAAAACGCGTTTGACCTTGAGTTCACCGGATAGAGCGGGCTTGTCAAGGTTTTGAGATTGGATCTAGCTGAAGTCCGGCTTCCACATGCGGCAAGGGTCGAAGTTGTGCTCCTCGTAACCTAACCCATTTGTTGTGGTTCGTGCAAGAAGGATGAACGCTGAGTGATGTGAGCAGAGGAGCGTTGAATGCTATGAAGAAGAGGATCACTGACTATTGCACATAGGAGGAGCGCTAAGTGCTGCAAGGAGGAGGAACATTAAGTATTGCGAGGAGGAAAAGCGCTGAGTGTTGCAAGGAGGAGGAATGATGAGTGTTGCAAGGAGGAGAAACGTTGAGTGTTGCAAGGAGGAGGAACACTGAGTGTTGCAAGGAGGAGGAACATTGAGTGCTCTGAGGAGGAGCAACGTTGAGTGTTGAGGAAAGTTTATAATTCCATCTCCTTCATGCAAACAAATACTTTATGTAGTGTGATCTTTAGTCGCCAAAATGAGAAAATATGATGTTTTTGGGTTTTTTCTTGAAAAACCCTAATGTTTTCTTGCAATCCCAGCTCCTTATGCAAGCAAGTTCTTTGTGTGATGTGATCTTGGATTTCTAAAATGAGCAAATCTTATGTTTTGGGAGTTTTTTAAAAGAACTTTATGTTTTCTTACAATCTTAGCTCTTTATGCAAACAAATTCTTTGTATGATGCGATCTTGGATTTCTAAAATGATCAAATCTAATGTTTTGAGAGTTTTCTTGAAAGAATTCTATGTTTTCTTACAATCCCAATTTTTTATGCAAACAACATTTTTGTGTGATGTAATCTTGGATTTCTAAAATGAGCAAATCTAATGTTTTGAGAGTTTTCTTTTAAAGAACTATATGCTTTATTACAATCCTAGCTCCTTATGCAAGTAAGTTCTTTGTGTGATGTAATCTTGGATTTCCAAAATGAGCAAATTTATTGTTGTGGAAATTTTCTTGAAAGAACTATATGTTTCTTACAATCCCAATTCCTTATGCAAGCAAGTTTTTTGTGTTATGTGATCTTAGGTTTTCAGAATGAGAAAATTTGTTGTTGTGGGAGCTTTCTTAAAAGAACTATATGCTTTCTTACAATTTCAACTCCTTCATGATTCATTTTAATTTTTGCTTCAAATCTTTGCTTGCTTGCAAACTCCATATGTAGTCTATGGTTAGGGTTGAGGTTTATGGAAGATGTTGATTTTGTCTTGGTTTTTTATAGGCATCAATGGCTCCAATAGTGATGCCTTTGGAAGAAGATGGAGATGAGGCCGAGGATGCTAATGGATTGTCATTGCCACCTCGTCCATCAAAGGCTCCTATGCGGAAGAAGGGATCCAGATCTATTGTGGATTCTGTCCACTTATCATATCTAGTAACATCCTATAATATTCATTTGACCAAGTATTGTAGAGGTCGCGAACAAATAACCTAGCTTGTACTTAGTCTTGCGTGGAAGAAAGTGCTCAAAAAGTATAAAGATCATTATACTGACTCACTCTTTGTTGAAGAGACCTTGAAGGATCGTTTAAAAAAGACCTTGAAAAAGATTATAACAGACACTAGCAATGAAGACAATTCCAACAAGGCTACTCTCCAATGCGATGAGGTGTTAGAGCAACTAAAGTGCACCGATGGTCATGTGGCCCAAAATTTGTTGAAGAGATGACAATCTATCATCAACCGTTGTTTGTCGAATGTTTCAAGTGGAGATTTAGAGTGCTTGATATTGGTGTCACCTAGTGCACAAGATTCTTCGAGGGGCGTGAGAAACTCGTCCCCCAAGGATATTAAAACTCCCATAGAGAAACCTCTCACCAAGGCAGAGATATTGTCCGCATAATTGAGGAGTTTTGTTGCGATTACCAATCATTTGATTAATAATTTTAACAAAGAAGAGTTGTTTATTGCAAAAACGGAGGAGAGACGTACAAAGACACAAACGAACCTTGCTCGTATAGAGTCGAAGAAGAGTTCGTTGAAGAGAAGAAAATATTGCAAAAAATTAAAAATTTAGAAATGTCCATGATTTTGGAGTGATTTTAGAAGAAACATTAAGTCAAGAGTGGCCACCTTTCTCTTCTTGTAGAGGCATATAGGTTGATTTTGCATTCCAAATGTCATTCTTGGTACTATGAGTATTACATAGGCTACCTTTGCTCTACTTGTGAGGTTTTGGGTTATGTGAGTCACAAAAAGGCTGATTTTGCATTTCTCATGCCATTTTATGATCTTTGAAAATCATAAAGTATGATTTTGCATCAAATGACTTGATATGAGGTTGTATACTTGATATAAAGACTGATTTTATATTTCTTTAGCAAATTGAGGTTGCATGTGTCACATGGAGGCTGATGTTGTATTTTTTTAGTATCTTGAGGTTGCATATGTTGCATAAATATTAATTTTACATTCATCGAGTATTGTGAATATATAGGTTGATTTGGTTATGAGTGTCTGAAAATGAAGTTATGTTTAAGCATAAAGGCTGATTTTGTATTTTTGTATAAAATGAGATCATGTGATGAGCATATAGGGTAGATGCTATATAAAGTGATACAACAAAGACGAAGGCAAAGACCATAATTATGAAATTTAGCACGCCCAAATGAAATTGCAATTGCAAATTTTTGGTTGCATGAACTTTATGGCCAAGTTTTGGTATAATATAGGCAATCCAAATTTAAGAAAAAAATGATTACCATGATACGTAAATGTATCAAACAAAATATACTAATTGCACACCCTTAACCTACACACCTATAACCATGGGACCGAAATTTTAATGCTACACTAGAAATCACCGTCCCAACCATCATCATCTTCTTCATCATTGCACTCTTCAACATGATAATTGAAGTATAATCTTCATCGGTGTAAGTAATTACTAAGATAGCAAGCAACCTTAAACAAGGAGATGTACTTGAATTTTGTGGAGTCAAATATTTCTAGAAATATTTTTCATTTGCATTTAAGACCCCCTATACCTCATTCCACCCATACCCTAAAATTTGTATGTATTTTATTATAAGCACTTACAACATCATCATCAACTAACAAGTTTTGTTCTTGATGCCCTAGCCTTTGCATAATGTATTGGTCTTGGCCCTAGTAGTCGGGATCACCCAACATATATCCAAAATAATTGTCTGTGTGCATAAAATAATCTCTCAAGTTCCTATCCAATGAGGATGCACGTAAACAAGACACATCATGAAATAACCCGGGATATCCAGGATCGATGTATATGAATAAACCATTAAGGTCAACAACCATTGTGTTGATGATTGAATGAATTATTTTTATATTATTAAAAAACCTTGAGTGTTTTGGATCTTTGTAAGGATAGCGGATCTTAATCAATGTGTTATCTATAAACCCTATTCAACCCTCAAAAGTTGGATGTTGTTGATCTAATTCTTCTTGCTCATAATTATTATACCATTTTATTTCATGTTGAAGGCCTCATTGATATAAAAAACAACAAATATAGCGTCATCATTCAAAACACTTTTAGACCCATTCCAATGGAACGCATCTAACATTGATATGTTGTCATGTTTTAAAAACATAAGAAAAAATAGAATTTGTTGTTGAGGATTGAATTTATATGGCCACCTACTGGCACTCTGGGGCTCCCCTATGGTACGTGCATGTGCGACAATAATTGGGCACACGTCTAGGCACAAATTCTTAAATTCATCAAGTGTAAAGTTTGTAAGATTCTTGAATTGTATTGGAGTTGCCATCGTACTAGCTAATTGATCCCAAATACCTTTTGCATGATTAATAGTAGGCTGACCAACCGCCTCCAATTCATTTTAATTGAAGATTTCGGACAAATAACAAATTGTTGCCAATGCAACCTGCAAAAACAATAATGTCTCTTGATCCCACTCATGAATCATGTCTTTGTTACTACTAGACGAATTGAAAGAGGATTATGTACTAGACTTAGATAAATAACTCTCATCATTATTTGATGAGGATGTATTTAAATCTATAGACCTAATAGAAAAAAATTTAACACTACATATGCAACAAAAATTATAAATGAAAAGATATCCCAAATCAAAAAAATTCATCACATTTATTGATGTGAGTGGACATACATATTGGTATAGTGAAAACATTTTAAATGTGTGAACTTGCAAATACATACATTAAGGGACCAATAATACACAAATGACCAAATATATGAATATGTAAATCAATTATATCATGGCAGGAATGAATAGATATTCAATAATGCACGAAGTGAACAGGCATGCACATCCAACTACAAGTATGGAACACATCCCAATCCCAAACCCATAGGAGAACAATGATTTTATCATTGTAAACTTTTAAAATGCAAGTATCTTTGTTTATAGGCTAAATCATGTGGAACATTGATTCGGCAATGAGAACGTTAATTTTATCATCGAGATACCATTCTAATCGTTGGAAAATTTATTTTGTAGGCTACATCATGTAGGAACGTTGATTTGTCAATGTGAGTAATGATTTTTTCCATCATGAACTCATTTTAATTGTTAGGAACTCGATTTTGCAGGCTATGTCATATGGGAACGTTGATTTGTCATCGGAATTGTTGATTTTGTTATGTGGGAATGTTGATTTGTCAATGGGAACCCTGAAAAGTCATTGGGAATGTTGATTTGCCATGTACGAACGTTGATTTGTTAATCGGAACGTTGGTTTTGTCATCAGAAACTCTTTCAAACCTTGAAACCCTACAGAAATCACATGGAACACCCTCGGATATTGGGGAACGGAGTGATGTCATGTGGGAACGCCCATAATTAGGCCTTGCCGTCCCCACGTGATGACATCAGCCGATGACATCACCCTCAAATCGTGGCCACCCAACACAGATCTAAATCTGGGAACCGAGTGGCCCACCATGGCCCACGACCTTGCCTCACCTTGGATTTTCAAGGGTCAACTGCCCATTTATTTGGTCAACCCTGACTAGGCATAATTAACGGTTATTTGTCAAATTGGGGCCGGATGGATGACTCCCGGCTAAACTCCATCCCAAACACACAATTAGTTGGCAGATTACTCTAATAGCATTACATGATTCTAAATGGTGAGTGATATTAAATACCACAAACAATGTAAAAGTGACTCTGGGATTAAAATAAACCTTAGAACATCCTTAACCTCATATACTTTATTTACCCCACCTCCAAGGACATGTTCAATCATGGCATTTGTAAAGGGGCTCGCATGGCTATCATCATATGCATGCATATATGATGGCATAATTTGGCACCTTATAAATTGGTATGGCAAGGTCATCCTCTCTTGATTCAAATATCATGCCTAAACAATCACGGCATCCAATAGATATGCCATGCCATACATTGCCTCATTATATTTTAACATGGCATCTCTCTTTATTATAACTTCACCCCTATCGATCTCGGTAGTGTAACGGGGGTTTGCACACCCATGATCATAACCGTTTGACGCGTAAAGCAACATTCCGAGATTGGGGAAGGGGATGACTTCACCACAACACAACCCTCTCTCTCCCATGCCCTCAAACTAAATCGTCGACCTCCATGATCAAAGGTCCAGAAGAAAGGGCACCAAAATGGTTATCATGTCCAGTTACTCGAGGGTTACCTAGTTCATAAGCATGCATCCATGAGTATACCTTGCCACATTATATTATAACATGGTTTGCTATCTTCAACAATTAGAACATGCCTATTAGCCACGGTAGTGTAACAGGGGTTTGCATGCCCATAACCAAAAGCACGCATCCATGACAAGTATGCCATGCAATGGAATACTTTGCCACGTTGTATTTTAATATTGCATGCTCTCTTGATGATTACCTCGTGGCTACACAAGGGGGTTTGCGTTACCCATGACCATAGCGATTTGGTGCATGAGGTGGCTTTTGGGGATTGGTGAGGACGATGACTTTCCCATAGGTCTCCATGACTGGAAGGTCCATAATAAAGCGCACCAAATGTTATGTCTAGTAGCCCCGCCCATGCCTTCCACCCCGCGAGGGTTACCTAGTCCATAAACACACACCCATGAAAGGCATACTTTGCCATGTTGTATCATAACATGGCATGCTATCTTGAATGATCATAACATGCATATCAATCACGACAATGTAAAGGGGGCTCACATGCCCATAACATGAGAGAGGAAATTATTGTGTTCAAGCATGCCTCTTGTTCATCCAACATAGAGGCCGTGATTTAGTATGCAACTTGGAGGTTACTATCTTTTCTTTATTTGACACCCGAGTTAGATTTAGAGACTTCAAAACATGCTAGACCAAGTCATGTAAGATAAATCGGCCACAAACCTATAGGGACTCAAGTTTTTAAGTTGCATGGGTGATAGTTATGCTCGTATGTGATAATGCCCTCTATCCCACATAACCATAAGCATGCACCCATGATAGGTATGCCATGCCATGCTAAAATAAATCTTGTATTTAGTGTTATATGGTATTTCATATCACTATGATAATGTTTCTAATGAGACTTACACTTTGAATGAATAAGTTTACAAGTATTGTCATCTCAACTTACTTTTAGTTCATCCATTGTCCAAAACCCTACCTACTCTATGGGGCAATTGGTGTGCAGTTGCGTGCATGCTCTTGCTCGTCCACTATTATGTGGCATAATGCATGAGATCTATGTGAACTATCGAAACAAATTCTTTGGTTATTAAAAATTGTCATGGATGATGGACATTTGGATTTTAAAAAATCACTCAGTAAGTGACAGTAATTGCCACATTGTAAATCTAGAATGCCCAAAATCTGTTACAAGGAATGACAAATAATGTTAAGTTTACATTTACTGTTGGTGTCACTACATGGGCGGTTTACGGTTAGTATTGAGCAAGACAAATACAATTGGTGATACTAAATTTAATAATGCTTGGTATGGTAAGTTAATTGAATATGGCGTGGCATGGGACTGACATGGCATGGTATGTTACTGACATGGCATCGTATGGTACTGACATGGCATAGTACGAGAGTGCAAACGGCTCTTTGTTCGCACGCTTCCCCACGACCCATTCCCCGCGCATCTACTCAGAATTCAAACTCTTCTTCGCTTCTATGCTCTGCTCTTCCACATTGCAACCTAACATTCACCTACCACGGATTTCAAAACCCTCTCTCGCTCAAACATCATCATTCCTGCGTCCCCTTCGACCAGAAATCTTGTGCCATTCTGCCATTGCACTCGGGAAGCAATTTGTGAGCCGTGACGGAAGGCACATTGACAAGGACCCGGAGATCATCACTCTCCAGCTCTTGTTGCTCTCTGCAGGGTTTGAAGTTTGAATGTGCACAGCAGGATTGCGTCTTTCTGATGCTTTACGAATGTACGCTGAAGCTCTCGAGTCGACGATCGCCAGCTCGACCTGGAGCTCTTTCCGTCTGGCAGGAATGACACCAGGAACGAGTCAGCATTGCTCGCTTCCCAGTTTAAATTTAGTGTTGCTGATTGCGAGGGTGAGTTCAATGTTGTTGTTGTTGTTGTTGTTGTTGTTTCTTGTGCCAGGAATAAGGAGTGTATTGGTATGTGTCAAGCTGTGGCGATAGCTGTTACTTTTGTGTGTTTTTGACATTTTATTCGTGTTTATCTTGATTTTGGTTTTCGTGTTTCGGTTGGTGGAGTTTTACTCTAACGAAGACAATTGGGAATACAGGACAGAGTGGGGGTGCCCAGTTTAAATTTAGTGTCACTGATTGAGAGGGTGAGTTCAATGTTGTCGTCGTCTCTTGTGCCAGGAATAAGGAGCGTATTGGTGTGTCAAGCTGTCGCCGTATCTGTTGCTGTTGTTTGACTTGTTTTTACTTAATTTTATATTTTCGTGTTACAGTTCGTGGAGTTTTAGGGTAATGAAATCAATTGAGAGTATAGGAGAGAGTGAGATTACATTTTGGGTAGCAGATATTGGTTCAGCTGGCTTGATAAGAAGTAGTTCAGGCGAATTGAGAATGTCCAGGGGTGTTATGTCAGCAGGTGTCGTAATTATGTGCTCGTTCGATTTATGAAATTTTTTATGTTAATCTTGATTTTGGTTTTTGTGTTTCAGTTGGTGGAGTTTTAGGCTTATGAAGTCAGGAAAGAGGATAGGAGAGAGTGAGAGTGCAGGTATCTGCAGCATGTACTGGAGACGAGTGCAGGAATCGGTTTAACTGGCTTGGTAGAAAGTAGTTCAGGGATATCAAAATTCTTCTTCCCTCTTTTGACTCCTCTATGTCAGCAGGTGAAGCAGTTGGCTAGTGACTATCTGTAAGCCTCCGATAACAAATATAGCCGCGCTTGTGCAAATAAAATGAAACGGGTGTAAGTAAGCACCACGACAGAGAGGATCCTTGAAATCCTTGAACTCTGTACAGAAGCGTGCAAGTATGGGTGACATTTTGGATACTCCAGTGTCCCTGGAGCTTGTCTTGGCACAGCTGAAGGTGAAAGAACAGTACTGCAAGGAATTAGAAGACTCTCAAAAGTCATTGCAGCAACAGGTTCAGGAGCTGCTACAAGAGAGCAACGTTACTAAGTCCAATCTTTCAAGGAAGGAGAGACAATGGGAGGAGGAAGAGGCAAGGCTTACTTCTCAGCTCGGGGTTGCAAACATGGAGTTGATGGAGAAGGGAACGCTCGTGAAACAGCTAGAGAAAGACCTCGGGATGGCCAGGTCAGCTGTTGAGCAACTCCAGAGCAAGTCCAGTGAAGCGGAAAGATGGAAGGAGAGGGAGTTGCTGGAGAATCAACGACTGCAAGCTGATCTTGCAGATTCTCGTCTTGCCATTCAAGAGCTCGAGAAGAATTGTAGCCTGAAAGATGAGGCAGTGGCGAAGCAACGCCAATTGCTTGAGGACTTCTCCAAGAAGATGGAAGCACAGAAGAAACAATTAGAGGTAACCAGAACTTCCAATCCCCTAGTCTTCCAAGTTGACCTGGCAATGGTGTTCTCCTGCAGATATAGTATCTTTTAAGCAAGTTTAAGAGTTGAACTTGGGGCCACCTGACAGAATGCATGTCAGCACTAAGACCTGCATATAAGTTAGCCATATCCACTAAGTGGACGATGGGCCATACTGGCAAAACTTATATTGTTATTCTCTCCTGGATTTGAGTGCAAGTGCTGCTGATGCTTTTGTTTGAATATGTAATGGCAGCAATGTACGAGAACTGACAAAATCATAGCCACAAAGAACGATGCTGATCGTGAGACATGTATCATGTCGTAGCAAAAGTCTTGAGAGAAAATTGATTGATTCGCGATCATACACTTTCATATATATTTCTGCTCTAGTGCTGTCTGGGAGATAATAGTTGTCATACAAGTTACATATGTCAGTAATCTCAAATTCTTTGCACTGAAAGTATTTAATGCTCTTTTGCAGAAACTGACTGAGGAATCTACAAAGAAATCAGGACAGCTCGAAGAAATGGAACATGAGCACCGTACCGCAACAGAGAAGCTGAATGAGAATAGCAAGCAGCTACGCTCACTCAAGGAGGATTATGAGAAGCTCCACTTGGCTCACAGAGAACTGCAAAGTGAAAGGACGTTGGGAATAGATGATGTTCTTCGAAATTTAGAGGATAGCGAAGGGCTCCGTGAAGAGCAGAAAGTGAAGCTTGGGAAGTTGGAGAAGGAGCTTCGAAAGGTAAAGAACCAAGTAAAGCAGCTTGAAACACGTTGTGCATCTGCTGAGGCCGACGCAAAATCCAAATCGGCGTCATTGACTGAGGTACATTTAGTGACTGCGATACAGTGATTTCACGAAAATTGTGTTCGTTACCAGGCTCGTTCTTAATTGTAGCGAATTTGTATTTATCACAACGCCTACGGACTCACTGTCTTTGAAATTGTTTTGAAACTTACATAATCTTGTACCGGGAAATAGTTCTGTGGTCCGAAAATAGTTTTCTATTGGATAATCTCACACACACAGGTGAAGTTGGTATCCAGGTTATGTCCAATGTTGGACCCGTATATAAGTGAATGCATGGTATCAATAATCAGCATAAATAATAGTTTAAAGAACCTACCGTTGGGTATCAAAATTGAATTCTCAAGGTGAGAGAATACTTGTATACTTAGTTATTGTTTGGGTCAATAGCATACTAGGGCGATTTTACCTAGGTATGAAGGTTCTTGCATGGTATATAGACCCAAATGGTATTGGAAAACAAAAATATCTTCAAATACCCATACCCTACTGGTCTCAAAAAATGTGAAATTTCTATTGTAGATACGAATGGTAAAATGACAATATCAGTCAACACTCGTTGTGTCCTTAGGTCGCTAAACGAAAGGCTGACTGCAACCTTTTTCCCCTTTTTGTAAATATGATTCGTACCTGCCATTTTGGTCTGCACATCTTCGAGCTTACCTTCTGTATAGCGAAGGTAACCGTGAAGCTTATTTCTAGTTGGGGCAAGTTTACAATTAGAACACCAGGGATGCCATCCAAGTCGCGATCATGATATATTCACTGAGTCACGATCATGATATTTGATGCACCTCTCTCTCTCTGTCTCCTCTTGAATAAAATATAAAATGGTTTTTCTTATCTCAGGCACTATCAAAGCTGGAGACAACCACATCAAGCATTACCGAGCTAGCAGGGGTAAAGGTGGAAGTAAATGCCCTGAAAGAAACGTTAGTACAGACAGAGAAGGATTTGGCACAGGAAATGGCAATGAGATTTGCAGCCGAAAGCGCCCTGGGAGATTACAAGAAGAGAGAAGAGCACCTGCTAAAGGTAGAAGAGGGCCACAGCGAGCTAAAGGGAATGGCCAAGTGGAGGAACGAGCAGTTTGAATCACTGGAAGAAGCTTTCACCAAACTCCGTTCCCAGTTCAAAGGGAGCAAAAGTGAGTGGGAAGCAGAGAAGGCTCAAATGGTGAAGGAAATTGATTGTCTGCGGGATCGTTTGGAATCTAAGGTTGAGCTTGCCAAAAACCTTCATACACAAGTTGACATGCTTCGCCAGGCTCTTGACCATGAGCATATTCACCAAAAGGGATTGGAGCAGGAATTGACTGAAGCGAAAGCTGCAATGGGCACAGCAGTAGCAGATTGTAAAAAAGCGCGGTTGGCTTTTGAACTTATTTGCGAGGAGACTTCTGCCAAAATTGCAATGTTGAATCAATACGCAGCTGCAAGGGAAAAGGAGCTGAAAGAAGCTGGATTGACCGTATCTCCTCTAGTCGATGGTGAGAAGACAACGGGCAAAGTTGTGAGTAATATGACAATTGCATGCAAAGCGGAAGATATCGTCAAGCTTCGGAGGGTTGTCCAGGATGCAGAATCATGTTTGGCTTCTAAGGATGCACGGTTGCAAGAACTTGGAATCGAACTTACCCAGGCGAAGTCGTTTATAAACAACTTGGAAGATCCGGATGTTGATTGTCACCAACAGCATGTGATTACAGAACAAAAGGTCTTCAATGAGTCACCAGTCGGCGCGTGTGATAAGCAGGAAGCTCTGACTAATCATGATTCTGATTTGCAGCACCAAGTCGCGAGGATCAGGGAGCAGGAGACACAGATACTTGACCTGCAAACACAATGCCAGAACCTTCAGATAGCCTTGTCTTTGGCTGAAGAGCGGGTCCCTGATTCTAAAATCCCATCAAAGGATATGCAAGTGGAGTTGCTGAGGTGGAAGAGAAAGCTCGAAGATGAGCAGGCCAAGAATCTAGAACTCATAGCTGCCGTTGAGAATGTACACGGTGAGCTTCAGCGATGGAAGGAGAGGGTAGAATTGGTCACACAAGAGGGGAAGGTCACGAGGGAGCAGGAAATGGTGAGGTGCAGAGAGCAGGAGACTAAGATACTTGACCTGCAAACACGGTGCCAGAACCTTCAGAAGGCCCTGTCTCTGGCTGAAGACGGGGTCCATGTGAAAAATCAAGTTGAAAGCTCGTCGAAAGAAATGCAAGGGGAATCGCTGGGGCGGAAGCAAAAGGTGGAAGGCGAGAAGGCGAAGACTGCACAATTCAAAGCTGCCGTCCAAACTCTAGAAGGTGATCTTGAAGGATTGAAGGAGAGTGCAGAATTGGCTGCTGAGGAAGTCAAGGCAATAAGGGAGCAGCAGATAGTGAGGTTCACGGAGCAGGAGACCCGGATACTTGACCTCGAAACACAGTGCCAGAATCTTCAAAATGCTGAAACGGTGATGCCTGTAACTAGGGAAATCGACATCTCTTTGAAGGAACTGGAAGCAGAATTGCTGGTTTGGAAGGGAAAGGTGCAGGATGAACAGAACAGTAACAGACAGCTCCAAGATGCCATTAAAAATCTGGAAGGCGAGCTTGCAGGATGGAAAGAGAAGGCAGAAATGGCCGCTCAAGAGAGTAGGACTGTGATGGAACAGCAAATGGTGAGGTTCGGGGCGCAGGAGACCCGGATACTTGACCGCGAAACACAGTGCCAGAACCTCCCAAAAGCCTTGTCTCTTGCTGAAGAGGGAAGTCCTGTGCAAAAAGAACTCGAAATGTCGTTGAAGGGCATGCAAGTAGAATTGCTGGGGTGGAAGGGGAAGGTGGAAGACGAGCAGACGAAGACTGTTCAACTGCAAGCTGCCATCCAAAATCTGGAAGGCGAGCTTGAAGAATGGCAGAGGAGAGCAGAGGTAACCGCTCAAGAGGGCAGGGTGGTGAGGGAACAGCAAATGCTGAGGTCCAATGAACAAGAGACACAGATACTTGACCTGCAAACACACTGCCAAAACCTTCAAAAAGCCTTATCCCTGGCTGAAGAGGGAATCACTGTGAGAAGAGAACTCGAAATATCATTGAAGAAAGTGCAGGTTGAATCTCTGGGATGGAAAGCGCAGGTGGAAGAAGAGCAGGCTAGGAATGCACAACTCCTTACTGCCATCCATGATCTGGAACTCGAGCTTGACAGTTGGAAGGAGAGAGCAGAATTGGCTGCTCAGGAGGGTAGGATGATGAGGGAACAGCAGATTTTGAAATTCGATAAGCAGGAGACTCAGATGCTTGACCTGCAAACACAGTGTCAGAACCTTCAAAAAGCCCTATCCCTCGCTGAAGAGGCGATACTTGTGAAAAGAGATCTTGAAATCTTGTTGAAGGATATGCAAGTGGAGTTGTTGGGGTGGAAGGCAAAGGTGGAGGATAATCAGGCGAAGAATCTACATCTCAAAGCTACCGTTGAAAATCTGGAGGGCGAGTTTGAAAAATGGAAGGAGATAGCAGAAATGGCCGCTAAAGAGGGTAAGGTGGTAAGAGACGAGTTTGAAAACTCCATCTCAGGCTTACGCGCGGAATTAGGGAATTCGAAGGACATTGCGGCAAAGGCCAAAGATGCAGAGGAGAAATTGAGATGTGAGTTTGGTGGGTTGGTCAAGGAGTTGCGGGTGGATGTGGAGGTCTGGAAAAACAATGCAAAAGACGGAGAAGCTAGCTACCTAGAGCTTCAAAATGCAATGGATAATCTCCAGGTGGAGCTTGCAGGATGGAAGGAGAGAGCTGCAGCTGGAGTCGATGGGGAAAAAAACATGAGGATGAGCTATGAGGCATCCTTGATAAAATTGCAAGAGGAATTGGGGGCAGCGAAGATGAACACAAGTGCAGTGACGGAAGAGAACTTACGACTCAAAGCTGCCTTAGAAAGTATGAAAGTTGAGGTAGCAGGATGGAAGGACAGGATGGAAGTGGCTGCTAGGGAGGGCAGGATGGTGAGAGACGAGCTGGAAAACGCCATCTCAGACTTACGGGGAGAATTAGAGGATTCCAAGGACATCGCGGCGAAGGTCAAATACGCAGAGCAAGAATTGAGAGGTGAATTTGATCGCTCGGTGAAGGAGTTGCAGATGGATGTGGAGGTCTGGAAAAGTACAGCAAGCAATGCTGAGGCCCGGCAACTAGAGCTTCAAAATGCAGTGGAGAATCTCCAGGTGGAGCTTGCAGGATGGAAGGAGAGAGCTGCAGCTGGAGTCGATGCGGAAAAAAACATGAGGATGAGCTATGAGGCATCCTTGATAAAATTGCAAGAGGAATTGGGGGCAGCGAAGATGAACACAAGTGCAGTGACGGAAGAGAACTTACGACTCAAAGCTGCCTTAGAAAGTATGAAAGTTGAGGTAGCAGGATGGAAGGACAGGATGGAAGTGGCTGCTAAAGAGGGCAGGATGGTGAGAGACGAGCTGGAAAACGCCATCTCAGACTTACGGGGAGAATTAGAGGATTCCAAGGACATCGCGGCGAAGGTCAAATACGCAGAGCAAGAATTGAGAGTTGAATTTGATCGCTCGGTGAAGGAGTTGCAGATGGATGTGGAGGTCTGGAAAAGTACAGCAAGCAATGCTGAGGCCCGGCAACTAGAGCTTCAAAATGCAGTGGAGAATCTCCAGGTGGAGCTTGCAGGATGGAAGGAGAGAGCTGCAGCTGGAGTCGATGCGGAAAGAAAGATGAAGATGGACTATGAGGCATCCTTGATAAAATTACAAGAGGAATTAGGGGCATCGAAGATAAACACAGCTACAGTGGCTGAAGAGAATTTACAACTCAAAGTTACCCTGGAAAATATGAAAGTTGAGGTAGCAGGATGGAAGGACAGGACGGAATTGGCTGCTAAAGAGGGCAGGATGGTGAGAGACGAGCTGGAAAACTCCATCTCAGGCTTACGGGCAGAATTAGAGGATTCCAAGGACATTGCGGAGAAGGTCAAATACGCAGAGCAAGAATTGAGAGGTGAATTTGATCGCTCGGTGAAGGAGTTGCAGATGGATGTGGAGGTCTGGAAAAGTACAGCAAGCAATGTTGAGGCCCGTCACCTAGAGCTTCAAAATGCAGTGGAGAATCTCCAGGTGGAGCTTGCAGGATGGAAGGAGAAAGCTGCTGCTGCAGTCGATGAGGAGAGGATTACGAAGACGATTTTTGAGGCATCCTTAGTTAAAATGCAGGAGGAAGTGAAGGCTTGGAAGGAGAAAGCTGAAGAGAGTGAACGCTTGCAGGCTGGATTTGCAGTATCAATGGCGGAGATTGAAGTAGAGCTTTTTAACTGGAAGCGAAAAGCCACACTGGCTGACACAGAGGGAAAGTTGGTGAAAGCAGAGCTCGAGCTTATGAAGGTTGAAGTCTGTCAGGCAAAGGAAATTGCTGAAACAGAGGCTGCGAAAATCATGTGCGAGAACCAAATCCTCAAAAAGTGTCTGAAGGATGCCGAACACGTCCTACAAGACCATGTAGAGAAGATGCTGGCTGCCGCTGAGGAGAACAAGCGCTTGCAGTCAGAGCTCCAGCAAGCATTCAACACGATTAAAGATCTCACCTCTCAGCTGGATTACCAAAAGGCGAAGGAAGCGAATGTGGAGAAGCTAACCCAACAGCTGGAATTCGATCTGAAAATGGCCCAAGAAGAAGCCCTTGTTCGGAAGGAGAAAATGCTATGCATCTTTGCTCAACTTGAAAGTACCCGTGCCAGTCAGAAGGAACTCCTGGCACAGCTGCAGTCACAGCGCAAGCAACTTCTCGATGATGATGCACTTGTGGCTGCAGTGTGCAGTATGGCAGAGCAAAAGGATGCGGAAATTCTACTTAAGAATATGGTATGCAAGGGCAAACATCGAACACTCCCTTGCTGTGAAAAGCATGATTGATAGAGGAGACGAAATCTACATTCGCAGATGTTTATGTTCTTTCCTTAGCTACTGCTTACATTTGTTCAACATCTTATCCTGGAAACCACCATGAGATCTTCTTTGTTTGCTATTCATGTCATTATCATCAATGGCCATCATGTGCAACTTGTGATGGAGACACCATGGTTGTTTCATATTTTCCCTGATGACTGCCCACTGACTGAGGGCAGGTCCAAAGGTATCACCCACAGCTGGGGAATTCCAGCGGCCTAGTAATGGAGAATAAAAGTCTGGAAGAAGAAGCTGCTCTGCTACGAGAGAGAGCTCTCGAGTCCCAACATGATATACATCGCCTTAAAACAGATCTTGATGCTGCTCTGAATGACCTTTCAGTCAAAAACTCTGCATTGAGTGAGCTTCACTGCGAAGTATCCAAGCTGAAATTGGTGTTGACGCAGCTGGGGTACAAAAATAACAATGTTGAGGAATTATTGCAAGAGGTCAACGCAGCACGTTCCAGAGACCAGGCAGACGATGGAATGGAGGGAGCACATTGCCGGTATTGAACCTCCACTAAACCTTGAGAATCTACACCCTTTGTGCTGTCACTTCATGCTCAGAAACAAGTTGACTGTTCACAACAATGCTTTGACTGAGCTCTAAAATTGTTGCTGGGTTTTGCAGGAATGGATCGGTAAAGCTTCAGCAGGTGGATTTAATGGCTCCAGGATCTCCGCCTCGAAGCACAGGAAACCCAACATCTCAGGCTCCACTGCCGAGCCCCAGGAGCGGTTCCTCCTTGATGAGGAAACGCAACACGGCTTCTCCCTTGCAAGTCAAGTCTTCCATCCGGGTCTACTCCAACGACACCAACTGTAAAATTTTGGAAGAGGTTGACAACAATTCTAATGCACTTGCAAGTGGTCCTCGCAGCCCTGTTCCCCTCTCTATGTCCAGGAAATGCAGATAGACCAGTTCCATATTCCTACAGATTATTCTCTCTTCTCTGAATTAGACCATGAAACTCTCATTTGTTTCATTAGATTCAGTCCTGCCAAATGCCAGCCCCGTCTCCGCGGCTGACAGACGAGAATGCCAACTCTTCGTTGGTGATCTCTTCTGTTCCTCACCGGCTCTTGTGAAGAGCCATTGCAATTGCACTGGGCTGTCTTCGACCTATCTCGTATAGGTATGGAAGTGCTGAATCCTGCACTTGTAATTCTGGATGCAATAGCTTGTGAGCGTGTACAAATCCTAACACGAGAATGTATATTCCAGATTGTTTAGTATTATGTGCCTCCTGAAGGCCTCTTCGTCTTCTGGATAAGTATGCCATAAGCGTACTAGGAAATTTTGAATTGACAGAGTACTGCCATGCTTTGCTCTTTCTGATACATGTACACCGTAGCACAACTAGGGTGTCCTTGCTTGATGTTTGCTATGGAGCTGAAATAATCCGTTTACAATGAAAGTCTGCTAGACCTCCAAGGTGAGATATAGGGAACCACTTCAAACCAGCTGTTGGACCAACATGAAGAATAATAGAGAGATCATGTTCTAAATCTAAGTACAAGGCTTCAGAATGACCTGCTGCAAGTACCGACTCGCATGTATATAGATTCCATACTGGATGTTATGAAGGAACAGGAGAGGAGCAGCAACGAATCTCTTGTAGAGGTGGTACTAAATTTGATAGTCTAGGGTTTCTTAGTTGAATACAACTCCAAGAAAATCCTACTTCTTTGCACACTCCAGTTCCGAAAATTTGTTCAAGACACATTTTCTCTTCAAATCTCTTGGCAAACCTTGAAAATTTTCTCTTGGGAAAGCTTGCTGAAATTTGTTAATATCTTTTGCATAACAACTTCAAATCCTAGGATTTTTGCTGAAGGTGGTATTATATGTGATTGACCAAGTTTTCTCAGATGAACATAACCCAAAAAAGAATGTTCTTTGCACAATTAAGTTCCAAAAAACTGTTCATAACACATTTTTTCATCAATCCTCCGATACCTCTTGAGAATGGTTGCTGGAATTTGTTTGGCAAAAAAATCTTCAGTCCACAAAATTTGTTTCGAAGGTGGTACTTTGTTACATTTCCCACCTTTTTCTTAATTAGACACAATTCCAAATAAGTTCATCTTCTCTGTGGGATTAAGGTCCGAAAATTTGTTGAACGTAGACCAAATTCTTAGTACATAGTCTTGAAATTTCTTACTAACGAGTACTCATTGCAATGAGTTAAATTGACCTTCAATATAAGGTGAACCTCTTTTCTCATAATGTCATAATGAACTACCAGCACTAAGTCTTGTGAGGCATCTGCCTTTTGTGGGCACCTGTGTAAGGAAAATAAAACTAAATTGGAGAGAAGATGTCTGCATATATGAGAATTTTCCAAAACTTAGTACAATTAACTTTGGAATTATTTAATGTGGGACCAACTTTTTGCAGACAGTAGGCAGCAACTTCTCAAGCTTGCAATTTCATCATTACTGCAATGTATATACTGAGTGCCTCCTATGATCTCATTATACCCAGAAGTCAAAGGAGAGGAGTAACATTAAGGTAGAATGTGCCTACTTGAGTTACTCATCTTACTGATGCATCTATAATTGAGAGGTATGCGATTTGGTGTGGCTCTGAGAACAAATACCAAAAAGGCACGTGTTCAAAAGAGATTGAACTGGATGCTCAAAATATGATAACCATTCTATGTTCACTAGTCAACATAATTGGGGGACCCATATGACAATTAGAGCACAACAATGTTCACCTTGATATTTATATGAGCTCAGAAAATTATGAGGAAAGTGGCTATGGCCTCGATTTGGATTTGCTAACCATCTCTAATAGATCACATGTTGCACTAGTCGGAAAAAGACCCGTCTACCTTGATCTCCTTCCAGTGGAACTTCTCAAAAGAACTCAAAAAGTGTGAAGCTCATCCTTCAAGGTCTGGAATGCAAAATGTTAGTTACTATGCCTGTGGTCAATGTAAAACTGTACAAGTGGCACATGAATGCATTGCTCCTATCACCCTCATCCATCAACTACTCTACTCCTTTTCATCGGCGCCTAGAGTTAGCACCTAACCGCATTCATCTAAGAGGGTCCTAGTATAAGTTCATCAAAGACTGGAAATTCAAATCACATCGTCAACATAAGTGATCACATGGCCTCTTCAAGAAGAGCTTCCATTTCATCAAGCTCGTCTTCAGGTTCTTCCTTCTTTGGAGCTTGAACCACTTCTCTCTGGCCTTTCAAAAATGCTGCAGCTTCAACTGCTCCTACATCACTGTTTTCCCACAACCGCCACATCAAGTCAGATAAAAACAATTCTGAATTCTATTTTTAGTGGTCGCATTTCCTCCAGAACAATGTGGAAAGAGAAGCGGAAATTCAATCAATACAACCAGGACCTCATGGCTACCAGGTGAAGCAGTAAGCAAATGCTTAAGATTTCTTCTGCCTGTACACAAAATGCAGAGCTCCTCACCCTTTCAAGACCAGGGATTCATACCTATCAGGTGCCTCGTCCTTTGAAATGAGAGTGATTTCCTTGCTCATAACTCTCTGCCAGAAATCATTTAGCCTCTTCCCTCTGCACTTTGTTGCTAAATCATGCAAGAAATTGTTGAACTCCAGTGGCTCCTGTATGAAACACCAGACCTTACAGAATTAGAGATAAAAGGCAAAAGGAAGGTGCCAGCTGCAATCAGTAATTTGTTTGTACAATAACACACAAACTTAGTTTGCAGCTATAACATGATTCATTTTTCAAGTTAATAAAAAGGAAACTTCAGAAATTCATTCCATGTAAATTTCCAACCCATCCCTAGACTTCAGAAATTCCTCCTCAGGTGTAAACACTGCAAACAGGTTGTTCTCGAACACAAATCCGCAACAAAAAGAAGATTGCCCACAAAAACATCCCATTTTTTGTAGGCGCCCATTCAGTCATTGGCGACTAGATTTATTATCCACCAGAGCACTATCTTTCAAAATAGACTGCATAGACAACTGTGAGGATTCATGTATGGAATGTGATTATATACCTCTTGGACTACACAGCCTGAGCGAAGAGCAACCAAACATGCAAGTGCCTTCTCATAAGTGTTGCCATTGTAGGAAGATTCCAAAAGCTCAACAATCATCTTCTTCATGCCTTGTACTGCCTTGCCCACCCACTCAGGACTATCACGGCGTGCAAGGAGCGTCTCAAAATCTTTCACAGGATCTGCAGTGCGAACTTTATCAACCTGCATGGGCGCAAGATTGCTGAATGATATAGGACCACCTGTAGAATCCACATCCATAGCAGCCTCCTCATCTTTGATTTGAAGTGGTTCCCCATCCTTCTGTTTGTCTCTCCAGAATGACCTCTTTCCTTTCTCCTTCTGATACCAAATGAACATCCAATTCAACCAACAGGGAATCAAAAGACTGGGACATACTTAGAATACCATGTATCCAACAACCAAGTCCCAGATTCCTTGAACTTGGCAAAGGAGTTTTTGAGAAAATGGTGCTTGCGCAGAAAGGATACCAGTACATGGTTTAAAGAGTACATTCACAATAAGTGCTGTCAATATGAACAACAGCATATGTCAAGATCATTGAGATTCTAATTTTTGGTAAAGTATGATTTTTTTCAATAGAACTCATAATACCCTTCATATCATGGTGAAAGCAGTCTCAACCTGCAATTGTTAGAATACAAATTTGTGAGCATGCCTTTCACCAGTTTAGTCTGCCACCTGGTGTGACTTCCTTTTTCTAAAAGATGAATGACCATTAACTAATAGAACCTGATTTCAGTAGCACATGTCAAATCAGGACAGTTCAAAAAGAGGGGTATTGGCAAACCTGGATATTTGGCATGAGAGGAAGCAAATTGCAAAACTGCTGAATTGAATATTTATTTTCAGCTAGAACCTCAGGGTCAGGCTGCACTATGCATTGCAAAGCTTCGTCGACTGGAGGCACCTCAGCCTCAGGGTTCAGAGCTCTTGCATGGAGGAAATAATAGAACCTCTGTTGTTGCATCATCCATGCAAATTATTCATCAGATCAGGTAACCTTATTAGATGCCATTGCTCAAGTCTTAGAAACATATAAGAAAAGGTCTTCATCTTCCCAGTCAATATAAAACCTCCTGACAGACATTTGTTACAACAGTAGTGATTGGAAGTGTATGACATTGTTCTCCTTTCAAGATAGCTCGAACCAAGACTTCATGTAAAAAAGAAAGTAGAAGTTGACCAGATTTTCATTGTGATTTGGATGTAAGGAATGATGTTAACCTGCAGGACAGGGTTGATAGTGTGTTCTGGCTGTAACAACTCATCACCCCCCTCGGGTGATAGGTCAAGCATGCGAACAAGGTTATCAGCAGCTTCTTGCTGTGCCTCACTTGGTTGCAAGGCATCTGGAGCAGAAGTGAAAGAATCAAAGTAGAACTCACGCATGTCATCTGCAAAGGGTATCACATTGAAGTAGAACCCATCTGCC
The DNA here is from genome assembly GCA_964035585.1 of Polytrichum formosum. Classification (NCBI taxonomy): domain Eukaryota; kingdom Viridiplantae; phylum Streptophyta; class Polytrichopsida; order Polytrichales; family Polytrichaceae; genus Polytrichum; species Polytrichum formosum. Next base: position 78,072,456 of record OZ037936.1, read on the forward strand.
TGGCAGGGATAAACATATACTTGTAAATATCATGTTCTAGACAAACACTTGCAAATTTTGATACCCAGAGAACTGGAGACTTAGCAAGATGAAGCATGAAATCAAGAAGACATTCTATGAATTGTTCGTTGGAGGACACCATCCAGTCTTGTAGCAGAAATATAAATTTTGAGACTTTCTAGGTTTTACAGATGCATTGAGCTGGACTGTTAGAAGCAGTGACTCCTTCAAAATCTGAATTTTGAACACATTTCATATGACCAGCTCACTTTGCTGGTCATGTATTCAGCCCTGGATTAACTTCTTCCTACACAGAAAATACAAACATGCCAGAGCTCATAACAGGACCCACCACATTCTCTTGAGTTGAGAGGAATGGGACAAGAGCCCCCATCACGACATTGGTTTGTCCTTGTCTCCATACACAACGAACTACTGCCACATAATCAGTTTCTTTCAGAGCGCGGGCAAGAGCTGATACTGCTAGGATTGACTTTTCGTGGCTAGGCTCTGCCACAAACATGTTAGATTCCTTCAAGTAGAAATGTCTGCATCACATTCATCCAGGTATGTCATCAGACAAGTGCAATACTTTGTCAAAGTATTAGGTCTTTCACGTGGAGTATGTTCGTCACATCCATGCAAGCATTCAGAAGGGCAGAGAGATACAACGCAACAACAAATATCATGTGTACAATGAAAAGAATTTGGAAATCATGCGCACCGAGGAATATCAGCGCTATGAGCAAAGCCCAAAACCTTGATGCCCTTCTCAGTCTTGAACTTAAAAGCATCCTCCACTGCTCCAGAAATAGGGATGTAATTTTTCCCATACTTGTATGCTTTAGTCCGTTGCTCAGGGGGAATAGAAAGATCTGGATTCTCTATACTTTTATACTCTGTATCTATTTTGACTTCCCGAGTGGCATGAGAGTCAGTGAGGGGGGCCATGTTTGAGTACTTTTTCAAAGACGGAAACTTTTCTTGAGAAGTCTTCTTGTACACCCACACCTGCACACACAGCCTATATCTTGACTTGGGTGTTCACTTAAACTTAACACTGCAACCATAATACATAGAAATTGTCATTAATTAAGATACCAACCAATATCCACTTACATATCGTATCAATCAAATAAACAGATTTTCAAGTTATCTTTATACTATCTGACATCCACAAAAACTCTTGACATGGCAAATAGACTCATCAAAAGCTTTCGGCCAAAATACAACCTCAATCATAAAAGACATGACTAATTTCAAGTTGGTTGTTGGCATCAACTAATATAGAACCCACCACTGAGTGGTTGCAGTGCAAGTATAAACCAATGTGTGAAGTAAAATAACAGAGCATCTTATAATCTTTTGATCCATCCTAAAAACCACAAAACTCAAAGACACCACTGATAACAAACCTTGATATTTCATCACATCAATTACAATAACTTGAAAAGTGCCAATTCCAACCTTCACATTCATGCTTGGTGTTAACTCGAGATCCCCACGATATAGCGTTGTGGGAGAAACTGTGCGGTTCCTGATAATTCCTAGCATTGATGTTGCAGTTTTTGCGAAGCCCACTTCTCCCTGAGTATGCATTTTGAACCGTTCTAAATAGCCCTCATTTTCATGAAGAGCAGTGGAGTTTGTAAGAAAGTGGTTGCCAATCTGGACCACAACAGCATCCAACTTGATACCTTGTTCTCCCATTCGTCCTGCTATCTGATCCACTTGTTGTTCTACTGTTCCTTGAGCTGACTCTCGAATACTAGATTGGGCATCCGTGATCAAACACACACGCTTATTTCCCTTTTTTCCTTCTCCAAGTTTCTTTACCAACATGTCACAGCCCACCACGATGGCATCCAGAACTGATGCAATTTGTTAAGGGATTTTCTGATTCACCTAGAACATCCAAGTCTTGCACATCTCAAACAGTTCATACTTATCCATATCCCTTGCATTTTGACTAAGTATAACCATCACAACAAAGGATACAATCACTTTCACCAGAGCCATGTGGAACACTGTCCAAGCAACTTGTAAGGCCCTCAGATACAACAGCAATGGGCTGTGCAACTACAATATTCTTGTAACCCCCAAGCTCCGTGTTCAACTCATTGTCTGTTTCTGTTGCAAATAAATCCCAACATACTCTCAGATAATGGATGACAGAAACGTAGCATGCTTAGACTTTATTGCACATAATACAGATAGCTACAAGATCCAGTAATGATCATGAAGCAGGTCAAATCACTCTAGATCTAGCCAATTTCAGCTTCCTTTGAGAAGTGATTTTATAAAAGCACAACACTAAGTGGGAAATGCTGCAAACATTGTGATCAGAAACTACTACATTCCTATATAATTTGAAATCCTTTAGCACGCCACTTGGTGACTACTTGGACATTGGAATTAAAGTCTTATGTGAACATAGATATGTGTAGAAGAATTGTGATCCCGATAAACATTTCACGAGGAATGAAAGTAGCAAAATTTAGGTGCATACTGACGATTTTGGTCCAACTTGTAGCCATTATGATTCAAACACTTGCAAATAAGCAGAACAAGCACACTAAGTCTCACAGTACTTTCCATGAAAGAACTTACCAGTGGCACCAAAATAAACAATTCCCAGCTCATCGTTCTTGCTTTGCATTAACTGCACAAACAAACCCTTGACCTGATCAGCATGAGTATTGGACACTCAAATGTTCAATGGTAGCACAATGATATCAGAAAACATAGGCAACAAATAAAATAACATGCTAATGTATGTCAAAGAGAAGATCCATATGTGCTTATATGTGGGAGCACCTACCTTTCTCTGCACCATAGTAGCTATGCACTTTGATGCAATGTGAAGGTAAGGGTGCATGCTAGGGCTCACGTCCAGTAGCACCACCAGTGTCTCCTGTCATACCACGGGCATATTTCATCAAAACCATCCAGAAACAATTGGAGATGTAAGAATACCTTATGTACCGAATATAATTATGAATAACTAATTGCTGTACTTGAAGTGAATTGTGGATTGAAGACCTTCCGCATCTTAAAGAAATTCCAGTTATACTTAGCTTCTGTTGTCATAAATAGGTCCTCTGAGGCATGGTGAAATTTAAAGGCAAGAAAATGCATCAGGACATCTAACATGAGGTTTACCATATTAAACCCACAAACTAGAGCTCTCAGCGTGAAGTTGCAGTGAAAAAACAAAAACAGAAGAGACCACATGGGTCACACATTGCATTGCTCTAGTAAAGAAACAAGGTCAAAACATAGAGGGAAACCACGTGAGTAGCTTCCAAGATTGCAGGTAAACCGTAGTAAGAAAACATAAGGTACCGATTTACTCACTACTTGATCTGAAACTATATATCCGTACCATCTCCTCCGACATGCATCAATGGAATTTTTGAAAGCTCGAGCAAAGTTCATTTTTGGATCAAAACTCAAATTAACATATGAACAACTAGCTTTCGACAGTGAAAATCTCAATGCGTCGAACCTACTGAAAGGGACCAATTGCGTGCTCATTCATGAGATTCACCCAAAATCAAAATAAATAAAAAATGAAAAATGAAGAATTCAGAGCAGACCACGTGGATCGCACATTACATTGCTCCAGTGAAGAAACAAGGTCAAAACACAGAAGGAAAACCACGTGAGTAGCTTCCACGATTGCAGGTAAACCCTAGTAAAACACATTAGGTACCGATTTTACTCACTACTGGGCTTCAAATTACAAAATTCCACACCATCACCTCCGACATGCAAGGCAATGAAGATTAGAAAGCTCGTTATTGCATTATAACTCGAACTGACACATGAACAACTAAAACATCGTAGTGGGTAGACCGAGACTTTCTAAAGTCTCAGATTAATTCAGGTGATATATGTAGAACCATGCAATCTAAACTACCAAGCATTCTAAAGTACAATAAAAGATGTAAAGTAAAAATTTCTCCGAACACACACAATCATCACATTGCTGCCACAATGAATAAATCATATGTTTGTCTCAGACGAGTATATGTTTGCCTCCGCAATCGACCATTTGCGTTCTCATCCTCGAAATTCAAAGACGTCTAGCAGGAAGACGAGATTGAATTGGCAGATAAAGTATGTTAAGAAAGGTTAAGCTGTACGTGCCTTGTTTCTTGCCATGGCTTCTTCAATCGCTCCAGCGGTGACCCCCGCTTGACACTGTGGACGGCTCAGAACCCTTCCATTTTGTTCAGGCTGCTAGAATTTCTTTAGCAAAGAAGGTAATGATGCAAGAAGTGAAAAATCTGTTCAAATCTATAAAGGAATTTGCAGTTGGACCAAATTGTTGCAGCCCTTTCAGTAGATTGAAGGTCCGGAAGCAAACTACAGGAATGCGAAGAAGCTTGCGCGCGAAGCTGGGCGCGGGTGCCTCGACTGGACCCGGGATGAAACTTGGGGCCCACAGGAGCTGGCGGGATTACACGTGTACACCGTTTATGGCAACTTACAGTCTAACCTTGATAATGTCACACCATCCGTTTCACCAAAAAGTGTGATATAAACAAGGTGTGACATATTTGATAATGTCACATTTGGAAGATTTATGCATAATGTGATATTATCAAAGAAATAGGTAGAAAATAAAAATGAAAACTACAATGCTCAAAAGAAATTAACAAAGATGAGAATCCAATGTTTTTCAATATAAAATCAAATTCAAAAGCTTGAATAACAAAGATAGCACATCATAATGTGAGATCAGGTAAAGACCTCTCAATAGAGACAAAGAAGCTCCTAATGTCACATTGTTTTGTTGACATTGATGTTGTTGTGAGACAAGCATAAACACAAAGTATGAGCATCAAAAGAATGAGCCGGAGCTCTATTCCATTAAGATTATATAGGGGTGAAAACAATAACTTAACTCAGGTTAAGCTTTATAGTATGACTGGAGTTATTTTAATAAGTAAGCTATGGATGGAACCGGAGAGTGAATGGATGACATTCATCATGTCTTAACACTCCTCCTCGAACGATGATTTTCCTCGTTTAAAAGCCTTCATGATGTTGTGAAGGAAAAAGAGTAAAGTCGTCGTTCGCCATCTAATTCACTCTAGTTCAGTGAGGGTCCTCATACCAGCCACAATGATGAGCTTGCGGTGTTGAGGGGCTGGTAGTGCCTTGGTGAGGACGTCGGCGATGTTGTCTGCTGATGCAATCTTCTTGACCTTGATATGTTTGGTCTCCATGAGGTCTTGAGTATAGCCGAATAGGTGAGGACTGATGTGTTTGACACGGTCGACTTTGATGAATCCGGAGGAAACTTGCTCGATGTAGGCCGCGTTGTCTACAAATATGGTCGTGGGTTTGTCCATTGATGGAAACATCACTCGTACATAGGTCGTAACCAGTTAAGATGGGAATCATTTTCCGCATCATGGTCGTCCCAGGGTGCCCCAACCAGCGATGCCAAATGTTGGCTTTGGAGCTGGCAGCTAGAAAAGAGGCATGGGCATCCCCCAGGGGTAGGCGTGGGTGACACTTGTGTCGGTGTTCACCGGCCTCTTCCGCACCTTTGCAAGGGGGGCTAACTTGCATGATGCAAAGCTCATATAGGCCGTTGGTTGCCGTGTGTGCGGTGGCGAGGCGCTGCGGCCCTCGCCTAAGCTCGAGGACCTCTTCATCGTTTTCCACCGCAGTGGAAACGTGGATGTCATTAGCTCGTAGGTCACGGTAGCTTATCAGGCTCCGAGGGGCGTCCGGGGCGTACATGGCCCTTTCGCAGATGAAGGGGGCTCCCCTGGGCAGAATCACAACTGTCCGGCCCTCACGAAACTTGAAGTTTCGTTTGCCTGCGATTGTGACTAGGTCACAAGTTTGCCACGGCTCATTTCGAGTTTTGAACTCAAAATGTGTCTGGTATTGCAAAACGGTATGAGTGGAGGCACTCTCAAGCAAAGCAATTTTAGCTTTGTTGGCAGGCGCGCTACTCTGAACCATGTAGATTTCGGGGTCTAACTCGCTGAGTGTGGGAGAAAGAGCATCGAGGATGTAAGTTTCCCTCTTTCCTTCCCTCAATGACTGCAGCTTTTTGTACATTTCAATGACATAATTAGAAGCATGACATTCTTTAGCATAATGACCATGTCTTCCTCATTTATGACAAATTCTCTTCTCTGTTATACTCGACAACGAAGAGGACCGATCGGTTATGGTCAGATTCGCGTACCTTTGAGGTTGGGAAGATCGGTTCCACGTGTGCTTGGGCTTCCAATTTCCCTTTAGCTTCCGGCGTGGTGCGTTGGAGATGTAGGACTCCCTGCGTGGATTGCCCGGCTTCGGGGTGTGATGTGGGTGCTGAGTTGGTTGTCATGCGCGGGTTCTGGACTTCGCTGTTGTGAATATCCTTAGCTGGCCTTGACTTTGCATTCTTGAGGAGTAGTTGTTGTTGTTTTTCGGCTAACAAAGGGTAGGACATGAGTTCAGAATGTGTAGTAAATTTCATATTACGATATTGTTGAGCCAAAATTGCACAAACATGAGAAAAAGTTGAGAGGGTCTTATCGATCATTTCGGTGTCGTTGATGGTGTCGCCACAGAGCCGGAGTTGGGCTACAATGCGGTGAAGCTCGGAGTTGAATGCGAGGAAATTTGGAAAATCCATCACGCGGAGGCCAATCCAATCGCTCCGGGCTTGTGGCAGAAAAATAGTCTCTTCATGCTTGAATCGTGCCGCCAGCGCTGCCCATGATTCGGCAAGATCCTCGACTTGGATATATTGTTGTTGAAGTGAAGAATCGAGGTGTTGCCACAAGATGAGTAGCGTATGTCATTTGTGTGAGGTGGGGATCTCCGCCTCGCTTGCAGGAGCGATCATGGCGTCGAGTTCCTCGGCACGCAAGTATGCACGCATGTCAATGTTCCACCTTAAGTAATTGGATCCATCTGGCTCGAGCGGATCGAAAAAAAGAGCTTGTGTTCGAATGTCACGGGGTTGGCGTTGTGTGGCCATGACTATGGGGTTCTATAGTAATCAACTGTACTAATTTGGGCTTAAGTGCATGAGGTTACAATACATGCGGCTATGATAATTGTCTTTTCCAATCGCGTTTCACTACCGTCGTTAAGGTTGTTTTTCACATCTATCTCTAAGTTTTGCAAATTTGTTAGTTAAAAGTTAGTTCTAAATGAAGAAAAAGGTAGTTAAAAGTTTTTTGAGAAAATTTTGGCAGCATAACAATAAGATTTATAGGAGAATTTCTAGGAGAAAATTTCTAGGAGAATTTCGGCAGCATTTCGGTAAGAGAGAGTGCAATCTAAAAGAAGATTTGAAAAGTATAAAGGCTAGACTAGAAATGTAGACAGCATAACTTTTCTATGGACATAATTTCTAAAGAAAATTGGCCAGCATAACTCCTCTATAGATAGAAATCCTGGAAAAATTGGGACAGTAGAACAGTATGATAGGAGAATCCAAAAATAGAGATAAGAAGAGTTTGGTGTAGATAATGAATATGAGTGAAGAAGAGCAAGAGCGAGAGCTACAAAAAGCTATGGTGGAAGAGCTATGGCGGAAGAGCTAACGATGTTGATAACGTGTTGTGAGACAAGCATAAACACAAAGTATGAGCATCAAAAGAATGAGCCGGAGCTCTATTCCATTAAGATTATATAGGGGTGAAAACAATAGCTTAACTCAGGTTAAGCTTTATAGTGTGACTGGAGTTATCTTAATAAGTAAGCTATAGATGGAACCGGAGAGTGAATGGATGACATTCATCCTGTCTTAACAGATGTTAAATGTGCAACACCAATTCTAATGAGCTTGTCATGGATTTTTTCCATTCCTAACAACTCCATAGTGTTGAAAAATTGCACGGGGGATCACTCCATTGTTAAATAAAACACCACGTGTGAGACAAAAAAAAAAATTTCCTAAATACATCACCAAAATGGGTCAAAATTTTATCAAATTTTTTTCATGTGTAGATATACACGGTATCTATTACATAGTAAAAATGGTAACCAAATTTGATGACCTATTTTTTTAATAAAACATACCGTTTCTAACTAGAATGACGCAGAATTGAACTAAAACAATTACTACAAAAATGAAGATGACTAAAAATTTCAAAATAATATACAAAAAATATTATCAATGGTTATGTATATGTAGAAAAAAATCATAATTTATAACATTATCTATGGCATATAATATAGGGTAGCAAAATTGTCTCGCACGTGGTGTCCAACATGACAATGGAGTGACCCCCCCCGGTGAAAATTTGAGAACCTTGACTAGCCATACAATTCAAAACATTTTTAACAAATTTTTGTGCATCACTTAACTTCACTACCTTAGACTCAACATCATTGCTATCATCAATCAATGGGTCTACTTCTACGGGATCATGTACCTCCTGGTCATCTTGCACTAATTGCACAAGCTCCTCAGTAAAATACTCCACCTTAAAATCATCTTCACCTTCCATGTTTACGTACTCCAAGCTTCTCTAGAGGCTTGCTTTGGACATCAAAGCCCAAATTCAATGTTGCCGACGTCATCCATAGAATTTGTTGCCCATCTGGCCTTTTTTCATCCATATTACTTGTTATTATCACACTTACACTACAGATGCTGGATAAAATAGTGACATTATCAAGGGTGATAGGGATAATAATGAGGGAGTTTTACACTAGAAAATTTGGTTTCGAAGTTTTGGGTGACAATATCAAGGTGTTCTATAAACAATAGTGACATTATCAAGGTTAGACTGTATTAAGTTGTTTGGAATTATTCAATACTATAACTTTTCACTATATTGCCCATTTGTAACCAACAAAGCTACACAAGGTAGATTGGACAAGTTATAGGAATACAAAAGACTCTACTTGGTAATAACTTATATTATCACTATATTCGTTAATTTGAGACTTTCTTTTGTCTCAAATTAATATATGGACAACAACAACATGGTCTAATGTTTAGGTCGTCCTACCTAAACCATCTTGATATGAGTTCGTAATTGGGTTCTTGATATGAACACCCGCTTCAAAGTATTTGCATCTTTTTACATTCTCCAATATCTGTGTGATTTTATCCATGTTCTTATATTTGTAATTGTCTCAAAATGCCGAAAAAGTCCCAAATTAACGAATATAGTGATTATTACACTTAACACGTTTTAACATTGTGTAACTCCAAATGGTAAGTGACACTAAATACAACAACCGATGTAGTACAAAAAGACAAAAGCGTGTATTGGGTATGAGATTGGAGTGCAAAAGTTCTTTTCAACCAAAGAAAAATCAATAGTTTGGAACACTATTACATCATTGTGGGTATGCAGAAGAAAATATCTTACGAAGTAGTTGAAGACATAGGAAGAAGAAGAAGAAGAACTCCAGTCTCCTTTCGAAGGCCAGAGTGAATAGAGTGTCTGTTCGTAGAACATCCTTGACCACGTCCAAGGGCAGTGGCGTTAGATGTAAAACTACTTCACCCTTTGCAGGGAGTAGACACTATATTAGTAACTGATAGCCGGTTAGCTGGTAACCGGTAGCATGTGACCGTTGTTAGCGGGTTTGTCAGTATAGTGGTATTGTTTTACAGGATAAAGTATACTATGTTATAAGTTTGTTAATTTAGTTATGCTAGGTCTTGAAGGTCTGTGACAGATTGTCGGTTCTCTAGTCTTCGTTTATGAACTAGTATTGAGTGTGCATATTGTGTGGCAATTATGTTAATTTGTTGGAATGTGTTTTTTATTTTTATGAGAGGGAGTTTGAGTTTTGTTTCCAGGTTTTTCATGGATGGGATGTGTGTAGTGGCTCTTGCGCCTGCGACTAGTACCATGAGTGGGGCTACGTTCCACCCCCTTGTTATGATGTTATTGATAAGCGGTTGGTACTTTGTGGTTTTCCTATCAAGAGTTTCTGCGGCAAATCTGTCATTACAATATGTGAATTCTATGAATTGTATGGTGATTCCTGTTGTAGGGGCTTCTGGTGGGGGGTGGTTATATGGATGTCCTATGACGCACAATATGTCTGGTTTAAATCTGGCGTTGCAATGGCATCTCTGGGTGCCACATGTGCATGGCAATAACCATGCTGGCACAGTATTTTCTTGAGGTCGTTCGTTGTACGTTCCTGCATTCATCAATGTATAGTGTCTAGATATTTTATTTGATATAATTAGTTTACGTATTTCCCATACGGCTTTGTTATGTCTTTTTGTTATGAGTGCATGAATGTGTTGTTGTTTACATTTGAGTAGTACATGTAACCATGTGTCTGCATCTAGTGAATTGCAGATGGGGCACGTTTTTGATGGGTAAGCTTCTCTACCAAAGAAGAGTTGCTTCCGGGCGTGGCCCATGTATTGTCCCGTTCGGAATTTGATTAGACCTGTTTTTTGTTTATCCGTAATATTTGGATTCGTCCAGAACTTGTTTGATAATGTCTTGTCAATATCTTTGTTTTCGAGCCATTTGTGTAATTGGTGTGTTTGGTTAGCTATGACTTCTAAATTGTGATTTTTGTCATATTTGAGTACGTGTTTTCCAAGGTGTCGTATGGGGCCTTTGTCTGGTGTTTCTTGCATTGAGTGCCACCAATCTTTTTGGAGGTAGTATGGTGTGGGGTGTGCATGTTCGTGTGGCATTGCGGCGTCTCTATGATCTAGCTCGCATCCTAATTTGGCTAATGTGTCTGCTTGTTCATTTCCATTTATGTTAGCATGGGCTTTGACTTTATGGAGTGTGGTGATTTATGTGCGGGATTGTAGCATTGTGATCATGGATTCAAGGATATTTTTGTCTGGGTGGCTATTATGTAGTGTGGGGTGTTTAATTTGAGTGTTTAATAAGTATAGGACATTAAGGCAATCTGTGAAGATATGTGTTGGTTCGTCGCGATATGTGGTGGTGAGGAGTTGGAGAGTGTGGTGTATGGCCATCATTTCTGCTCGTAGTATGTTTTGTAGCCCTGGTAATCTTACTGCAATTTTTAGATTCTTTACAGAATTGTAGATGCTGTACCCTGCTTTTTCGCGTTCCAGTGTCCTTGAGTTGTTTCTTTGGGTGGTTTGCATGATCCATCTGTGTAATAGCATAATTGTGGTGGGTATTTGAGGGGTAGGCATCTGTCGATGTTGGTGATTAGTGGAATATTGGGGGTTTGGGTGGTTGGTGGATGAGGGGGGTATGTGAGTTTAGACCATTTTATGCTCCGATTTACTGGGGTGTCTTGCGGTGTAGGTGGTGCGGGTTGAGTGAATATTGCGGGTATTTGTAGGGTGTTAGCAATGTTGTGCATCTGTTGGGTATATTCTTCTGATCCAGTGGATGTGTATTTGTGGTGTACACATAGAGTGTGTATGGCGCGACTTTCTATTCTAGGTTCAATTCGTAGTTCTGGTGGAATTGTTGGTTCTTCGTATGTGATGGTGTCAGCTTTAAAGTGTGCGATAACATGTGAGTCTGGGAAAGGTCCCTCGTGGGGGTTGAGGTTGTGATACCAATTATGGTCTGGCATTGCAAGGATTGTGACTGTGTTTGGGTTATTTTTGGATGCAAGTCGTGCCCAATGAAGGGTTTGTTGGGCTTCTTTTTCCGTGTGTGGGTGGGCATATCCGTGTCCTTGCCATTTGTACTGAAATGCTGTGCCTATTGATCCAAAAGCTCTGTCTCGGGGAAATGGAGAGTAGAATTGTCTGAGTGAGGTGGGACATGTTACTGGTGATGAAAAGTAAGAGTGTGTGATTTGGTAGGAGTTTATGAGGTGTTCCAAGATAGCCTCTGGAAGCGAGTATTGGGAAAATTTTAGGGGGTCCTTTTTGGAAGTTCTATACTTATATCGTTGATATAACCATGCAACTTCCGTTTCAAATGGTTGGGTGGGGGGCTCTAGATGTAGGGGTTTTCCTAAAGATGTTTGGTATTGTTCCCATAGCCATTTTAGTCTTTGTTCGGGAATGGTGATCAAATGATGGCCAGTGTTATCATATATGTGGGATACTCCGTGTTGAGTTTGAATAGTGTTTTGTGTGTACGCGATATCATTTTCTGGGTTACATACATTGGTGTGAATGTGGCATAGAGGTATGATTCGCGGGGGAGGTATATATTGGGTGTCTCTTATTTGTTCCTGATTGAAGTTTGTTTGAAGTATGGCAGTGAAATGATGGTGTTGTTTCCGTGTGTAGTATTGTGTTAAGAGTAGGATGTTATGGTTTATGGCGTTTTGGTTGTTCCAAGGAAACAAATCTCTTTGGGGCATCCATTTGTTGTAACTTGTCTCATCTGGGAGTGTCCATTGGCATAGGAAGGATGTGAATTTTTTTGTGATTTTGTATTTATCTTTGTATGTACTTGGGCGGTCATTAAGTATGATTTGTATTGGGAAAAGTGTGGGGTCCTTTAAGAGGTGTAGGGGTGGTTTTGGATGTTCTGGCGGTGGTGGGGGTAGAAGGTGTGTATTGTGTTCTCGCGGTCTTGTGTGTATGCTATGGTTTTGTATGTGATATTCATTTTTTAAGGTGTTTGGTGTGTTGTGTGTTATGCACCTGTTTGGGCACTGGTTGTGACATGAGGTTTCACAAAAGAGTGTTATGGCGTGGTCTAATGCAAGTTTTTCTATTTTAGTGGGTGAGCTATAGTAGTGTTTAAATTCATCATTTGTCATTAGGTGTGTACCGTTGGGGTGTGTTATGTGTTTGATTTCAGTTATGTTGTGTAATATTAATTTGTGTAGATATTTTAAGGATTGTGCGGGGGTTATCGTTGGTATAGTCCTTGCTTGCCGCATCCATTGTGTTTCCAGTGGTGTGGGGAGGAGGGGGAATTCATCCATTGTACTTCTGAGATGGGTTCCACTACTTGTTTTAAGTAGGAATAAGGTTCTAGTGATTGGTGATCTTATACAATCGTGATGTGATATGCGCGTTAGGTTTTGTGCCCCCCCATGTTTGGCGAGTATATGTTTTACTAGTCCGTTGTATATCCTTCCTAGTCTGCCTTTGTCGTTGAGGGCGTTGATGAGTTGTTCTCCTATGCATGTGATGTATGCATTTTTTAGCGAGAATGCTTCTGTGCCAAACATGTCGTATGGTAATTGTGTGACAGCATTCGACATACATTTTGGTAGGCCGCAGATGGCTTTGTGTAGAGCGGTTACTTTTCTATCAAGTTTTTTTATGGCTGGGAGTGAGTATGGGACAGCGTAGAAACTATATGCGATACTTGCTCGTATTACTGTGTCCGCCATATGTATTTTTTGCTTCATGGTAGCTGGGCATGTGATTAATAGTTTGCATTGTTTTATTAATTTGGTCGTTGTTATGTGTGTTTGCGTTTTCCATTGTAATGATGGGACCAGGCTTATTCTAAGGTAGACATACGGCTCGTGTTGGCTAAGTATGGGTATTGGTTGGTTTCTGAAGTTAATGTTTGTGTCCCGTAGTTGTGTTTTAAAGGTTAGTGGTTTTAGTTTTGATTTGTTGGGGCAACCAGTGACTGCACATTTTGGTATGCCCAGGTCCATTCCTGCCCATGTGCAATATTTATCGAGTTTGTTCAATTGAAGTTGGAGGGATGTTAGTTTGTTGGCCAAAATTGCTAGGTCATCTGCGTAGGCTGCTGAGCTTATTTTTGTGTTGGAGGTTTTGAAGGAGTATTCGTTGTTCCCCCGTTGTAGCCATCTGAGGAGTGGTTCGAGGGAAATAAGGAAGAGGTATGGACTCAGTGTATCTCCCTGGATGGTTCCTCTTTGTATGGGGATTGGTTGTGTTTTACCAAAGTATTCCCCTATGAGTGTGGTGGTGGATTGTGAATAAATATTTCCTACCAGAGTTACGGCATCTTGCGGGTATCCAAGGTCTTTCATGACGGCGAGGAGTCTAGCATGGTCGATTGAACCAAAGGCATTTTTGAAGTCTATATATAGTATGTATATATCATGGTTTGTGAGTCTAGCATCTTCTAGTGCCAAGATGAGGGTTTGTATTTGTCGTGATGTGCACCTCTCAGCTCTAAAACCTTCTTGGCTATCATGTAGGATTTGGTGTCTCTCTCCATACGCCGAGAGGATACTTGTAAGTGTACTAGTAAATAGTTTGTATATTGTGTTGGCGAGTGCTATTGGTCTATGATTGGTTAGGTGATATGGGTTATCTTTTTTTGTATAAGAGTACAGTGAGGCTTGTTTTCCAAGATTTAGGGATTTGTTTTTGTTTATAACATTGGGTAAAGAACAGTAAGAGGAGTGTGTGGAATCTTGGTGGCATACTTTTTAGTATGGCGTTGGGGATTTGATCTGGTCCGGGGGTTTTTCCGTTGGCCAGTTGTTGGAGGCATATGTCGTATGTTTCTTGGTCTAGATATGTGTGGAGGGGGGGTTAGTGGTTCGCCTCTCTTTTCGAGGGTATAGCCATCTAGGTCATGCCATGGGTATTGTCTGACTCCACATGTGCAGCGTTGTGGGTGATCAGGTTGGTAGTGGCATGTTGGGACAGTTGGCCTATTGCTAATTGATTGTTGAGCATGGATTTCTTGTGCGATTTCTTCTGGGTTTGTAAGGATGTTGTTAGCTCTGTCTATGAGGCAGTCAAGTGGAGGGGTGTCGTTGTTTTTAAAGACTTTCCTATTTATTTTCTTGGGGTTTTTGTCATAAAGTTGTTGGTATTTTGATATAGCTTTTTTAATTTGTTTTAGGGAGTATTCTGTTGTGATTTTTCGGGCTTTAGTTTTAGCTTCTTTTGCTTTTTTGGCTAGGTCCTCTATCCATGCGTCATATGGGAGAGGTGGGTCGGGGGGCGTAGGTATAATACTATGGGTATGGTTGCATATTTCTTGAGTGACAATGGGGTGGTTTCTCCAATTTTGGTTGTTTTTTATGATGTATATTGTTTTTCGGATAAGATGGTAGGTTGAGAGGTGATTTTTCCATTTCTTTTGGAGTTTCTTGGGTAGGTAGCCTCCTTGTTTGGCAATTCTATTTGGTAAGGTCGGAATAGGTGGGGCACTACATGTTTCTAGGATCAAGGTGGAGATGTTGGAGATAAGGGCGTCTAGTGAGGTACATGTTGTTTGCCATTGATCCTCTGTCAAGTGATCATTGTGCTCAAGGAGTTGTATAAGTTCGTTTATTTGGTTTGAGTTAGTTTCAAAGAATTGCGTATGGAAGTTTTCGAGGTTCTCCTTATGTATGGGGTTTAGTATTCTAGGGGGTGGCATGGGTATATGTAGTGTTATTTTGGCCATTAGTGCGTTGGGAGGTATATGTAATTGTATAGGTAGGTGGTTTGAGTTGAGATGGATATTTTGGTTTGTGGTGGAAGTGTATTGATTGTTGTTGGGGGTTTTTATGAAAAAACCATCTATTAGGCTATTGTGTGTATAGGTGTGTCCCCCTTGTCTTGAAAAAGTTGTGTTGGTTGGGATATATGTTAGTTCTAGGTTGTCTGTGAATGTTCTCCAGTGGTAATCTTCAGATTGTGGTGGTGTGGTTTGTTGGCCATTTTGTCTTCCAATGAGGGCTACGTCCCGGTTGAAGTCCCCGCATAATATATACGTATGGCCAGGGTGGGCATTTATTTGGTTGGTTATGGTGTTTTGGATATTGGGGATGAGGGGTAGGTCTTCTTCATGTGAGGGCATATACATGTTTATTAGGAGCCATGGTTGAAGTGGTTGGTTTGCTACTCGGATTATTTGAAGGAATGGTGATATGTCTGCGGGGGTAGGTAGTTTAGACAGGTTACCTGGAAATGCGTGTTTATTATGGATGAGTGTAAGCAATCCTCCTCTATAGCCTCTGTACATCATCCTTTGGCGTATAATCCGTGTGATGTTGTGTGTGTTGTTGAAGAAAATTTTATACTGGGGGAACATGTTTTGTATGTGTTTTGTGGATTTGGTGGCGGAGAGTTTAGTTTCTTGTATGGTGATAATTGATGGGGGTATTTGGGAGTATGTAACTAAGTCTTGTAGACATGGCATTGCGGTATGAAGCGAGGAGGCATTCCAGGTCATGATGTGTGATTTTTGGCTTGTTAGGGACGTTGACTGTTGCAGTGGTGTCTGTGCATTTAGTGTTGGGGGAGTAGGGTGTTTATATTCTGTCATAGGCTCATTGCATCTTAGTGCTTCTATGAGGAGTAGTTTTGGTAGGTATGGAAATGTTTCTTGCATGTTTTGAATACTTGGTGGTTCTGGGTTGAGATGTATATGATCGTATAATTCTTTGTGGATCGTATTTGAGGGGGAGATTTTGTCGTGATATACATTACGGAATTGTGTGTATGGATGTGGGGTTTCTATGTGGCGTTCGGGTGGGTTAGTTAGTCTAGTCATTTTGTCTAGTAATTGTAGGGTCCAATCATGTATTGGTTGTTGTTGAACATGAGTATTACATGCTTCAATGGAAGGACTGATTGTTATGACTAGTGCGTAAATGATCCATGGAGGAGGGTGGTTAGCATGTTGTTGTATATAGTTGTGTAGGTGTGGGAATGAGAGTGTTGTTTGTATGTGTAGGTGGTGTGTATTTTGAAAGAGTGGCTTGAACGTTTTGGCCAAGTGTTGGTATTCGGGTTGAAATTTTATCGTGCTGGGCAAGAAGTATGTTGTTTGCCGCCTTTTGTGTGGGGTGGGATGTTTTTGTAATAGGTTTGGCATTGGGCCGGGATTAGTTTCAATGTCCCCACATCTTAGCAAAATGAGGTGGTTAGGGACAAGAGAAAATATAATGTTTAATTGAGATTTTCTAATGTATTTTTGGTAGTTTTTTGTTCTAATTACTTTGAATGGGAAAGGATTGGTATTTGTTGAAATGTGCCATTTTTGTATGAGTATATGTATATTGTGTTGGTTTAGTATATTTTTTTTTATGGGATGACGCTTGTGGGTCTTCTTTTATGCCAAGTTTGGTGATAAAATCTTCTACTAGATTGGTGGTATTTATAAATACCCATTTATTTTGTTTTTGTTGTTGTTCGGAGTTTGTGTTGTTTGTTGGTAATAGTGTCGGGGTGTTGGTCTTGATTAGTTTATCGCCATCAGGTCTTCTTTGTCACTAGATGAGTCCTCTTTGTCGAGCATGTCCGTAGATTCGAGGGCTGCCATGGTTTTGCTGAGGGTTTGTCTTAGAGTAGCCATTTCTTTTTTCAAAGCCCTAGCTGCTTTGTCTGTTGCGTACGTGGCAAAGTTGTTGGCTTGACTGGTGAGACGTGTTTCCATAGTTTGCATTTCGTTGCGGACTATTGCGGTGCCTTTGGCGACAGCTTCTTCTACTATTTTGTTTATGTCTTTTTTCCCTAGACCGTTGGATGGGGCATTTTCCATTGCTTCTACGGTGTCGGCCAAGGCTGTGTTGACATCGTTGAACCCTAGCCGTGTAAGTTCTTCCACCGAGGGTTTGGATATACCATCCAAACTCTTTGGATGAGGAGAGAACTCGACATACTTATTGCAAATTTTGTGACTCTTTTTCACAAATTTTTTGTACACTGCTGCACTTAAACATTGAACATTGCAAACTCCGGTGAGTTTCCCTTTATCATCACTCTTAAAGTAGATATTCAAGACATTTTTCTCCCCCATGCATGCTCTTATTTCTGTTTCAAGAACTTCTTTTGGTTTTAACCTATTGAGGTTCTTTGCAATGAGGATGAGTGCATTCTTTTTTGCTAAGTCATCTCCCGTAGGTTTTCCCATTGTGACATCAATGCATTCATGCCCAAAGGTTATTTTGTTTTTCCTAATATTTAGTGTTTGCTCCGGACTAGTGGCAACTATCCATGCATAGTTGTGACTTTCCCCCTTTCTTACGTGTGTAATTTCAAAGTTGTGGCCTCTTTTAAACCCTTCGTTCACAACTTCTTCATACACCGTATACCAAGGCTCATCTTTTATGCTATCACTAGTGATTTTTATAGACAACATTTCACTAGAGGCAATAGTGTCGTAGGATTTACAAATTTTTCCTCTGTGCATTTTATTATCCGGGAGTCGGATGATAAAAGGCCGTACTCCTTGGAGGAGGGGTATTCCATCTTCTTGCACATTTTTCAAGTGTATTTTCGCATGTCCTGACCATTGTTTTCCTCCATGTGTGCACATTATGGCTATGGGGTCACTGATTTCATCACCAAGAAAGATTTTCATCTCATCCAATCTCTGGGTGATTTTGTCAAGTGCTTCCTCTCGGGTCACAATAATCTCATCGAGGTTAAAGAAGATAGCAACATGATAATCCATTGCAAAACCATCACATACTTCTATATCCGAAGGAATTTGGGTATGGTGGAAGTTTTATTCTCCTATTTCGTTTTTGTTTGGCCATACCTCTTGTGATACATACGGATATGATGGGATACTATCTTGGCATTCTAATGCTTCACTCTCATACATCCCTAGTTTGACAAGTTCACTAACACTCTTATGGGTTTCTTTGGTAAGACCTTTGCTTGCATTCAAAGCGTTCATAGCTTTGAATCCAAGCCACAACGGGAGAGACTTTCCTTGTGTGTTAGGTCTGTTTTTGGTTTTGTCTACTATGGTGAGACATACAATGCTAGATGTTCGTTTTTTAGTTTGTGTAACTTCCATATCTCTCACACCATCAAAAGACTTGTCCAAGCTTCTTGAGTAGGCCATTCTGCAAAGATAAAGTATATATGTGTTATTTTTTTATGCATTTTGGTGTTCTTCTTTTGTTCCTAGACACAACCCCATTCCACTTATAAATAAGTGGGGCTTGAAGGGGGTGTGTTATTAGGAAGAAGATAAATCTATCTTTTATGCATTCAAGTCTATTTCTAGTGGTTACAAATTTTTTAGAGTTATGTTTATGTGTTACTTTATTTTCGAAAAACCATAATAGCAGTTGGTTTAATTTACATGTGTTATGTTTATGTACATTTTCAATGATAGAACAACAATTTGAATGGCATTCCCATGGGGTGTGAGTTTTGACACGGTGGGAGGTTCTCTAATATGGTGTGGCTGTAAGGAGCCAAAAGACAAGAACAAAGTTGGTTGCATATGCAACCTCCATTTTATCTCCTATCCTAAGGAACAAATATCAACTCTATGTGGCTATTTGTTACTATGTGTGTGCTTTGTGTCTAGCTTGTAATTGATGGGGAGTTTGGAGCTTACCTAGATACTGGTGCACTTAGTTGTAGCAGCCTTGCATCCAAAAGCAATAGCAACCCTGTGTCCAACATCAACTCCACGTCCAATCACTAGTCCTTTGTCAAAAATCAGCAACTTCGCGTCACCACCAACAGCAATCTCGGAAAAATGAACTGATTGATCTGTCTTCAGCTATATCAAAGGCAACAGATCTGAGAAGAGAGGTTTGGGAAGATAGCAGATATGGGGAGAGAGAGGTCTGAGAAGATGGATCTGATAAGGGAGGTTGGTATCAGCAGTATCAATCTTCGGGGTGGTAAATTCGGTTTCAGCAGTGCAGTTTCGATACTGGGAGCAGCAGCGCAAAAATGATGGACTCGCCGAGAAGGTCTACTACTGTTTGAACCGCTTTCTCTAGGTTGAGAGGGTGGATGACCACGCCAGTGATATGCCCATAGATTCGTCTATGGATATTCACTGAAATCTGGAGTTCTGAGTGCAGTCTCTTCTTGGTTTGGTGGAGGCGTGGGTGGCGATCGGCTTCCTTCGGCAGCAGCAGCAATGATTTGGTGACAGCAACAGTGGTTTCTTCGCCGCAACAGCAGTGACAGTAACTTTGGCAACAACAGCACCCTTTGTTGGTAGAGGCAGCAGCTTCGACGTCGATAGTGGGGGCTTCCTCGGTGGTATCAGCGGCTCCCTCGGTGGTATCAGTGGCAGGTTTGGGGGGCGGGCAGCAGCGGACGTCGGAGGCGACAGCAGCGACCTTCGGCGCCTGCAACGACAATCTTCGGTGTAGGTAGTAGCAGCCTCCGGCGACGGCAGCAGCAATCTTCGGCGGCTGCGAACAGCAGCTTTCGGCGACAGTAGCAGCTCCACGTTCTTCGTCCACAACGGCTGCTTCGACCTCACACCTTCTTCGGCAGCTGTGATTTCTTTGGTGACGCTAATGTCTTCTGTAGATGACTCCAGAAGCTTTTGACAACACTAGTAGCTGGTTTTGGGTCCTCTGGGGGAAGTGAGGTTGGCGATGCTTTATATTGTAGGGGTTCAGATCGCGAGGAGGTGGGTGAATAGGAGAGGGGCGGTTTCGGGGAGCAACGTGCAACGCTACTTCGACCCTGACCGCCCCTTCCTTACCTCCAACAGCCTCTCCGAGACCCTTCCGGTGTCTGCTACTGGTTTTGGCTTGCTACTCCAGCTTCCGCTTCACTCCCCTTCTTCGACATAGGAATAGAAATGAACCATGTAATTGAGGATGATATCCTTGACGACGAAGATATTGACATAGAGTACGGTGTCTTCGTAGATGAGAATAGAGTTGAGGATAATGTAGAAGAGCTCAAAGATCTCAGCAATTTGGAGGAACCTACTCACCCTCGCCCTCCGAAGTTTATTTCTCATATTCTTATGTTTTTACATAATAATTATATACCTACATGGTTTTAATGTCTTCAAAATAAAAATTAAGACCAACTTTTAAGGGTTATTAAGTGTAAAACCATCATTTGCCAAACCCAATTTGTCATTAGATGTTGCCCACCAAGATCCATTTGAAAAGTGGAGGAAATTAGAAAGCATTTGCCTCAACATTCTTTGAGTGGATTTGCATAACCTTGCTTATATGTTTCATTATATGCTTATTGTTTAATTATATGAATCCTTTCATGGGGCTTAACTTATTGTTTCTTTGTGCTAGGTGGGACTATTGAAGTTGCCTCTATGAGATTCTATAATGAGGTATTTCAATCTTTCATCTAGATGATTGGTAGGCACACAACTAACCTCATTAAATCATTAAAATGATATTTACTACACTTTATCAAGCATGGACAAGTTATAGAATACAATGACTCTACTTGATAATAACTTACATTGTAAGTAAAACCTCATAACATTGCATCATTTAAAAAAATAGTAAGTGATACTAAATATTGTAAATGATGTAGTATAAGGACTATAGTTTGTGCTAGGGTAAGATTGGAGGTGCAAGAGTTGTTTTCAACCATAGGAAAAACAATATTTTTTAACAATATTCATAATTGCGGGAGTCTTCTTCTCTTTTCAATTATAGGATGTCCTTAATTCATTACTTCATTCCTCCCCTAGAAAGCAAGCACACCCTTCATTCCTACTAGGAAAGTTGGATCTCTGAAAATTTGTCTCCTAGGTCCT